>CM028760.1:36727517-39177517 GCA_016801395.1 Leptodermis oblonga
GTATCTGTCTCCACTATAAAAGGTTTATCAAATTCAGGAAGTTTTAGGATAGGTGCATTTGTCATGGTTTTTTTCAACAACTCAAAAGCTGCATCAGCCTCCTCATTCCACAAATATTTCCCTTTTTTCAGAAGATTTGTCAAAGGCTTACAAATAGTCCCATAGCCTTGTATAAACCTCCTATAATATCCAGTTAATCCCAGAAAACCTCTCAATTCCTTTATGTTCTGAGGAGTTGGCCACTTTATAATACTCACTATCTTTTCATCATCCATACCTACTCCAGATTCTGAAATCACATGCCCTAAATACTCCACTTTAGATTGAGCAAAAATGCATTTGCTCATTTTTGCAAACAACTGATTTTCCTTCATCACCCCTAGCACCTCCTCCAGCAGTTCGGTGTGTTCCTCCAAATTCCTACTGTAAATCAAAATGTCATCAAAGAATACCAGCACTCCATTCCTTAAGAATTTACAGAAAACCTGATTCATCAAGGCTTGAAAAGTGGCCGAAGCATTTGTTAAACCAAATGGCATCACTCTAAACTCAAAGTGGCCATGATGTGTTTGGAAAGCTGTCTTGGGTACATCCTCCTCCTTCATTCTGATTTGATGATAACCAGACCTCAGATCCAGCTTAGTGAAAAATTTTGCTCCAAACAACTCATCAAGTAGTTCATCAATTACAGGGATTGGGAACCTGTCTTTCACAGTCAAGTCATTAAGCTTCCTATAGTCAATACACATTCTCCAGCATCCATCTTTCTTCTTTACCAACAAAACAGGTGATGAGTAGGGACTGTTACTGGGCTGTATCACCTTGTTAGTGAGCATTTCTTCTACTTGGGATTCAATTTCATCCTTATGGGCATGAGGGTACCTATAAGGTTTGAGTTTAAAGGGAACTGCTCCAGGTTTGAGTGTGATCTGATGGTCTACTTGCCTTTCTGGTGGCAAGGAGTTAACTTGGGATTTTTAAACAAAAGCTTAGATCTCAATTCCTCAAAGGCTTCCTGATACTGTTTTACAGTATCCCTTTGAAATAGCTTATTGAATTCTTCCACTTCATCTATTTCCCCCAAGTCCCCAAATCTTTGGATTAACCCCTCAGAGAATTCCTTCCAGTTTAGATCTGGATTCACTACTTTCATACCCCCAAACCAAAACTCAGCAGCACCATCTAAATAGATTTCCACAGCTTCTATTCTATTTTCCTCAGCAATTTGATAGAGATTGAAAAACTTATTACACTTCCTGAGCCATGCCTTAGGGTTGTTACCTGTGAAGCTGTTTATCTCCACTCGAGGTTGACAATACCAGGGAGCTTGACTGAGCTTATCCCTCCAGTCTTGGGGTTTGTCCTCCTGTGTGTGGATTTTGATGGAAGTATCAGGTGTCTGTAGTAGAGGACTCGATCCTTGAGAAGAACTTCCCCCATTTTCTGGTAACTTGCCCTTTCCTGCAGATCCATCCAGCTTAGCTGCAAACATCTCCAACGCAGCATGAAAACCAGCTGTTTGCTCTGCCATTTGCAATCTCAATTCCTCAAACTTAGAATGGAATGTATTCTCTAATTCCAGAATTTTTCCATCCTGTTTTTTCAAATGATCTTCCATTGCTGTAGCCCTTGTGTGATCCGCCATATCCACAGCCAAGGATGATGGCTTTGATACCAAATGTTATGGATTGAACCCAAAAACCAACAATTCACCAAACCAGAAGATAGAGTTCAGAGGATTTGAAGAAAAAGAAGAGGAAGAAGAAGAATTAGAGGATTCTAGATAAATTCTCTCATAGAGAAAATACTCAGCAAAAAGATAAACCAAGAAATGAGCAATGGTTGGTACATATAGCCAACTCATCCTCTGTGCACGAAATCCTACGCATAACAGAAAAATTACTCCCTCACACAAATGGCATGAGCAATGATGCATCAGCATTCCAGTTAAGGCAATCAAACCTTAATTCGTGCAGGGACCAAAATAACAATTAACAAAGAAGTAAAAATAACCAAAAAGGGGCCGACTAATACGACATCGTCCCGCTTCGTTCCATAACAGTTTCTTACAAATGGGCTGAAACCTATTTGGGCTAAGAAACCAGTTCTCAGAACTTGCTAAAGAACAGCCTTTAATGTCATCTCTTTCAGCCTCTCGACTAAGCTTTTTCTAGTTTACACAAAACTGAGACCTGGTTTCAGCCCAAATGAGTTTCAGCCCATTTGTCAGAAACAAGGTTCTGAGACCTGGTTTCTCAACCCAAGGTAAAGAACATGAGTTTTAACCCAAATTTTTTTCCAATACTTTTTTTCAAAATTTTTACTGTTATTTTACTTCTATTGGCAAATAAAACTCCAATCTTTCATTTTTTACATATTCTTTCAAAAATAAATTTTACAGTATAATAATATTTCTAAACTAGTAATTGTTCTTAATGTTAATGATATATTTAAGTTTACATAATATTTTTAGTTTAAGATAGTTTAATATTTAATTTTCCTATTTAATTTTAAAAAAAAAGTTGGGGCCGTCATTTAAGAAAAAGAAAATAGCAGGGGCCTATTTATAAAAAAATTGATGAACAATGTCTGCAACACTGTTCATCTTCTTCCCCAACTCATTTTTTTTTTTTCCCAGTTTTGCTTGAAATCAAGAAAATCGGGATCGTTTCAGCCGGTGCTCACCCTTGACCGAAGCTCTTCTCTACGGCGTTAATCACCGCCGAGAATCTTCGTTTCAACCTTGTCAATTTGTTCGATTCCGGTGAGGCCACAAGTTTCCCGAAATCCCTAGGGTGAAAATCAGAGGAATCACGAAGGGAGGCTTTGATGCGGAAATTTGGTTCGATCTGCCGGTGCTCACCCTTGTCGAAGTGCTTCTCTACGATGAAGAACCGATGTTCCCATGATCTACGCACCGACCGGGTCAATTTGTTCGAATTAGTTGAGGCCCCAAATTTCCCAAAATCCCTAGGAACCAAAATCGGGGGGTATGGTTTCTGGGTTCAACCCAAAAACTGAGAACTGGGTTTGAGGCGAATGCTGCGAAACATGGGGTTCAACCCATTTTGGCCTATTTTTTGGTCTCAACCCCAAAAAATGGCCAAACCCAGGTTTGAGAACCGCATGAAGAACATGGCCTAAGAGTAGTAGTGTATCTTGTGTTTACCACCTCCCTTCTTTAATGATTTTGCTGAAGTCTTTCTTCAAATGTATTTGCTTAGGAAGATTGAACAACGTCCGGTGCTGTTGTTTTCAGGATATCAATCATGCTCACAATTCAACAACCCCCACCCACCTTGTTCAAATTTTTTTTTTTCTTTTTTTTTCGAAAAGTACCTTGTTCAACTTTCATTCTTCAACAACAACAACAATTAAGCATTTGTCTCACTATGTAAGGTTAGATATATATATCACATCTCGTTATCGTGACGGTCATGACACATCGATTCATTAATATCAAATATGACATATCATATTTTAAAATTGTTTTTTAATTTTTTTAAAGTCTTCCTCTACCATTTTTATATTAATTGCTTCTCAATTTTCATTCTTCAATGCCGAAAATTATTTCTTGCTCTTTCTCAATAATAGTCGACACAATAAATTGATAGAAGGAATCGATGAATATATGGATCGAATTTGCCTGGCCAATTGGGTCATTGCAAATTAAGAAAAGAAAGAGACTTTTTGTTCATCATCTCATTTTTCTTCCAAATGACTCATGAATTTGCTCACCAATATCCATGATTATATGCTCCACATTTCCGTGTTGTATTATCACCAATTTACAAGGAGGATTAAACATAAATCTTAGAAAATAACATTATTCTTCATGTCATTTAAATTCACTTTGGAGTTGTTTACGCTCACTAATATAATAATGATATGAGTAAAAAATATGATGCTAAATTACTTATTTTAGGTATTGACCTCATAACATGTAATAAATTATAGAATTTTTAAAATGAACTTTTTAAGTGGGATGAATGGATAGTTAATTTCATTATTATATTTAGACTTTAAGGACATGATGTAAATCGCCCCATATATATTTGGTTATGGAAATAGTAATAAATTCTACAACTTTGAACATCACGCATGCTGATAGTCTACTGGGAAAACGAAATGCAGAATTTAAGGCCCTGTTTGGTATCACAACTCAAACCATGATTTGAGTTTTATTTTAGTTTTATAATATTAAAATTGCATAAGGAATGTAAAAAGGTGTATTGAAAATGTAAAAATACTTATAGGAATAATAAAAAACTATTATAAAATCAAAATAAAACTTAAATCATGGTTTGAGTTGTGATACCAAACATGGCCTAAAAGTTTCATTAATTAATGGGTCAAATTTGGCTGGCCGGTTGCCACCTCAAATTAACTAAGAAAAAAAAAAAGAAAAGCAAAGAAGGGGTTGTTCGAAAGTTCATTTCATTTACTCAATCATTTCATCCTCTCGAAGCTAACCAAATATTCACACAAAAAAAATAAAAATAAAAAGAAGAGAGTTTATTCTTTTGCCAGATTCAAGATGGTTGATACTGTAATTGGGGTGGTCACTGAGACTTTGCTGCAAAAGGTGGTTTCACTTGCTGCGGACGAGGTCAATCTTGCATGGAATATGGAGAAAGAACTTGGAAAGCTTGCCAAGGAGGTGCAAAAGATTCAAGATCTGTTGTCTGATGCTCACACCAATCGAATAACTAGTCAATTTCTACAACAATGGCTGAAAGATCTCAAGTCTCTGGTCCTCGATGCCGAGATTGTGTTGGATGAGTATGGATACAAAGTTCTTCGTCAAAAGATCAAGTGCCGAAAGAGGGACAAAGTAAGCAACTTCTTCTCAAAATCAAATTCTGCTCTTTACCGTCCAAAAATAGCTCATCAGATAAAGGATGTGAGAACACCCTTTGAAGAGCTATATACGCAATCAATTCAAATTGGCATTCAAACAATGCAATTGGTACACTCAAGTCCTTATCTAAAAGAAATGAGGTTAACAGTTCCTTATGTGGAGGATTCAAAGATTGTGGGAAGGGAGGATGATATCTCAAAGGTCATAAACATGTTAACTGATTTAGAATATAAGGAGGATTTACCTGTCATTACCATTCTTGGCATTGGTGGTCAAGGGAAGACAACATTGGCTCAACTTATTTACAAAAATGAAAAAATTAATCAACACTTTGACAAAGTGATTTGGGTTTGTGTTTCTGATGATTTCAATATTGAAAAATTGTTGGGTCAAATGTTGCAGTCTCTAACAAAAATAAACCACCAATTGACAAGTATAGAAGCTTTGGTAAATAAACTCGAAGGTGAGTTGAGAGGTAAAAAATATTTGATTGTGTTGGATGATGTTTGGAACCGTAATAGAGAGGTATGGGATCGCATGAGAGCATGTTTACTTGAAATCTGCGGGTTAAAAGATCGCAAGATCTTGACCACCACGCGTAATGAGGATGTTGCTTTAGCAGTGGGAACAGCTGGGCATCCTCGACTTAAAAAACTCTCAAAGGATGAAAGCTGGTCCTTGTTTGAAAAATGTGCATTTGCAAAGGGAGGAGCAATAAAGACACCACAACTAATGGAAGTAGGTACAAGGATTTTAAAGAAATGTGGAGGTGTTCCCTTAGCTATAAAGGCAATAGGAGGCTTTTGTATTCAAAGGATTCCAAAGAAGAATGGTTAGTGATTGAGAAGTGATTGTTGGAGTGCGTATGGTGAAAAAGGCATGGTTCTTTCTACCATAAAACTTAGTTATGATAATTTGCCTTCATTTTCAATCAAGCAATGTTTTGCATATTGTGCTATTTTTGAGAAGGACACTCGAATAAAGAAGGACCAACATATACAACTTTGGATGCACAAGGGCTACTTAACCTTGTGAAAACTACTTTAATATTCTTTTGAGGAACTCTTTATTTTAAGATGCTGAAATGGATGATCTCAATAACATCACACATTGCAAGATGCATGACCTTGTGCATGATGTTTCCTTTTCAGAGAAGTCCTGCTATCAAGTGAAAGATTGGAAGGTCGAAACAAATAAAATTGAAGTTATGCATCTATTGATCAGTTCCGATGAAAGGGGAATGTGGATGAGTTTGAAAGATGTTATTCCAGCAAACTTGCGAACACTTCATCTGAAAGGCCGTATTGACCTATCTGAAGATGTGTTTCAAAACTTTAAATGTCTATCTGCTTTGATTGTTGATAATCAGGATGCAAAGGAATTACCGAATTCAATTGGCAAGATGAAACATTTAAGATTTCTTGACATTAGTGGTTGCTGGAATATTAACAAGCTCCTGAAATCCATCACAAAGTTATACTATTTGCAAACCTTAATAGTTTGGAAATTAGAAGAGCTCCCAAATGGCTTTGAAAATTTAATTAACTTGAGGCATATTAATGGAACCATGTCCTCTTTTACAGTTTTCTTTGAAGGATTAAGCCGATTGAGAAATCTTCAAACATTGCCTCGCTTTAGGGTGGGTAAACAGAAAGGATATCAAATTGAAGAGATGGAACACTTGGATAAACTTAAAGGTGAACTAAGAATATGTGGCTTTCAGAATGTTGGAAGCTATGACTCTGCTAGGAAGTCCAACTTATCCAAGAAGTTAAAGGTTCAAATTTTGGAACTGGAAGGGGATGAAAGTGATGAAGATCGTGATGACACTGATGTTGTGGGGGGTTTGAAACCTTGTTTGAATTTGAAAAATTTAATCATCAATGGTTGTCAAAGCTCAAATTTTCCATCCTGGATGGTAAGAGAGAATTGTTTGTTACTATTTCGCAATTTGGTGAAGCTTCACTAAGGAATTTGAATAAATGTGAAAGGCTCTCATCACTTAGAGATTTGCCGCTTCTTAGAGATCTACATATTGCGTCATTGCACAAGGTGAGGCATATAGAAAAAGAATTCTATGGTTGTAGGTCAAATTTTGAGGGGGCAACAAAGAGTGGCAATTGCACTAATGAGTCGGAAATCATAACTCTCTTTCCTGCTCTTAGGAAACTTCAATTATTGTGGATGGATAGTCTTGTAGAGTGGTCAGATGCAATAGAAATCAGTTTAGCAACAGATTCATTGTCATCATTATCATCATTCGTTCAATTAAAAATATTTCCTTATTTGGAGGAGATATATATAGATGGACTTCCCAACTTGAGTGTTTTTCCAAACTTGGGTAACTTACCAAGTCTTAAAAGGTTGGAAGTATTGTTGTGTGAGAACCTAACAATTAGGGATGAGTGGGTTGAGTCAGCCCAAATAGTAGGCATTAATGATGATGAGAGGCATTCATTTGTTGATTCAGATATCAAGTGTTACTTCCCATCCCTACGTGAACTAAATCTAATTAATTGTGACAATTTGATTTGCATCATTTTGCAACCCCATCATGAATTTGGTGCAACTTGAGTCCTTAGGCATACGTTGCCACCCTAATTCGTGGCCTAAAGATCTTCACCACCTAATAAACCTTAGGGAGTTAACATTAATAGTACACGTGAAGAGAGGGGAAGATGAATTTGAGGAAGTTGAATTTGATTGTTATCCTTGGCCCTTTCTGAAGAGTGATTTGTTGGTCTCTCTTACCACTCTTAAACTGTATGGATTTCATTTTCCAAAAGTCAAGTGTCTCCCTGATCAAATTCCGTATTTGAGTGCATTGATCAATTTAGAAATATGGTATTTTGATGGGTTGGAAGCACTTCCAGAGTGGTTGGGTAACTTACAATGTCTTCAATCCTTGGGATTAGCCATTTGCAAAAACCTCAAGCAGTTACCCTCGGTGGAAGCATTTTAGCACCTTACCAATCTACATTCTCGCGGATTACTGGTTGCCCTCTTCTAGAAGAGAAATGCAGAGGAAGTGGATCAGAATGGTCCAAGATTGCCCACATTCCAAACTTGTACTAGCCTGATTCATGATTCTTTCCATGAGAGCTACTTCTACTGCTGCTGCTGCCGACACTTGGAGTTCGATCTTTGTACTAATTAATCCCTACGCACGTTAGTCTCTTCACTTGCACTTGTAATTGCCAATCAATGATTTATTTTCTTTTTATTGATCGACTTGACTGGAACTCAGCATTTAAGGGTTTGCTACATTGCTAGTTTTTAGTTACCCTCTTCAATCTTGAAACAGAGATGCATATAGTAGATGGAAGCTATTCAAAATGGATGAAGATCCCATATTTTTCTGGCTACACTACAAGAAAATGGTGATTTTTATATTTGAATTTCTCAGCGACTTAGCTATATTATATATGTAGATATATTTCCTCTTATTTTTCTAGGGAAGAAAATAATTACTCTATTCGGCCATGGCATCAAACTTATTAAGGCTCTCTTATCCCTTTGATTTTTGCAGGTTCACTTTAGTTTCTGGATGGATGGATGATTGAGACTCAAGATTATTATTTTAATTCTATAAAAAAAAAAGCTAAATTAAGATCTCCGAGTGAATTAAGGAAAGTAGGGAGCCAGAAGTTTGAAGATGTCCAGTTGGGATTCTTAGGAACCAGCGAATTAATACTACATTATTTATTATTCTAGACAAGTAGGATTTTTGGAACCTGCTTTGATTATATGTCCATTGCTTCATAACAGTTTCTAATAGTCCAGGTTGTTGATCTTATGTAAGTTTTTAACTCAGTTTTTAAATGCATTACGGCATTCTATGTTAGTTCATTTTAATAGACGTTTTTTAAAAAATGTTCTCAGAAAACAATTTTAAATGTAAAGAGTGTATTGAAAATGTAAAAAAGGACCGAAGATTTCTCCAACATTCCCAACCTAAGTTTCTGATAGGTGACAAGCTACTTCCTATGAGTTCTTGAATGTGGTCCTTGCCAAGATTTTTGACATTTGATGCAATGGTCATCAATGGACAATACTCAAATTAGTTGAGGGATCTTTTCATATATATCTTTGGTTTGTTTCAACATTTTTATTTTATTTTATGTTTTAGTAGTTAAAAATCTTGTAAATCTCAGGCCGTGTTTTGAAACACGATCCAAATCATGATTTGGATGTCATTTTCATTTTATAATAATTTTTCTATATTTTCAACACACATTTTTACATTTTCAATACACATTTTTACATTCAGAATATAATTTTAATATTTTAAAATGAAAATGAGATCCAAATCATGATTTAAATCAGGTTTCCAATGAGTGCCTAAGTGTTTGCATCAAATAGAGAGTAACTTGGATTGGAGATCTGGTCAAGAAACCATTACAAACTCTCATGTTGTCTATGATTGTTTTTGTTTTGGGATTGAAAACATGTGTTTGGAAAATAATTTTTTAATGTAAAAAGTGTATTGAAAATATAAAAATATATGGTTAAATAGTAAAAAGTTGTATTAAAAATAATAAAAATTAATTATAATATATTAAATTTACTGTTTGTCAAATGTAGGTCTGACTTTGGCTCCCATAATTGAAGTTTAATTGAACTGCAGAAAATAAGACTACATTTTCTATAGAGATCATTAAAGTTCGAACTATACCAATTGTGGTTGGCGAGATATGATCTGCGTAGCCAACTTATCTATATAGTATGATAAAATCTTAGTTGTTCAGAATTACAACATTTTTTGTGCTCTAGATCTATTAGGGAGAGAGGAGCTAGCTGAGCCTTTTCTCCTTGGTCCTGTCTTTGGCACTTACCAAATATCTGCCAGCAATCATAATTTGTTTATCGCTGCTCCTATTTTGATTTATTCAAAGCTGGAAAATAAGTCCAATTAATGTTCATTCCTTCTTTCTTGCCAATGGAATCTGAAGTCATTCTTTAATATATTTGCCTTGAGTGTAGCACAATCAACGCTTACTAAATTACTTATTTTAATTAGGGGTGGGCATGGTTTGGGCCAATTCGAAATTCGAACCGAATTCGAATTTACCGAATTCGAAAAAACCTAATTCGAATTTTGAATTCGAATTAGGTTTGGTTTGAAACCGAATTCGAATTATGAAATTGGTTTTCGAATTGGGTATTCAAACCAAATACTAAACCGAATTCGAATTAGTTTTATTATTAATATTTATTAGTTTTTTTTCCACCTAAAGGCTTTATTAATATTTTAAATTGATAAAGATGTCATAAAGTTAAAAGCTAATATTTTAAATTGATAAAGATGTCATAAAGTTAAAGGCTAAAGCTTACCTAATGAGTAAAACTAAAACCTAATCTCTAAAGTATTATCACACAACCGCCGCCTCCCCGAGTTCAGTTCCCTCCCACCTCTCCTCCCTCTCCGTTTTTCTTTATATTCTTGTCCTCCTCCATTTTTGCAGTTCGCCGAGGAAGATAACCCAGCAGACAAACATCACCGATTCCGACGACATGCTGCAATTTCCGTTCTCTCGCCGTCGTACGTTCACATTTGCTCTAGATCGGATCTTCTCGCCGCCGCGAGTAGTCACCACCAAGAAAAAAGTTGCGGCTACCGCAGCACAGTGATTTTAAGGCTTAAAGGATGCATGTGATTGAGATGGTGAACTTAGATTTATTTTTCTAGAAGAGTTTACTGGTGGATTTAGTTGTTCAAACTAGTTACTAGATTGTAAAATTTTGATTATGGAATTAATTTTGTGAATTTGGTTTCCATGGTTTAAAACCGAATTCGAATTGAATTCGAATTACAAATTCGAATTGGTTTCTTCAGTTTCAAATCGAATTAGGTTTGGTTTTCGAATTTGCCAAAAAAATTTAAAATTCGAGGAAACCACAATTCGAGGAAACCAATTCGACGCCCACCCCTAATTTTAATTGTTGTACCTCAATTAGAACTCATAATAAGTTGTACATTTTAAATGGGACAAATGGAGTATTAGTTTGGGTATAGAAATTAAGTGTGAGAATTTGTGTAATGTATGAGCATTTGAAAATGTATTAATAAATGTTACTGTATTAAATTATATCAATTAAATAAGATTAATTGAGACTTCCACACAATATCTCAAGTAAATTGAAATTTCAACAAATTTTTTTTTAAAGAAAATTTTCAATAAGTTTAGATACATTGAAAATTTATAACAAAGATTAATGAGAATATAATAAATAAAGTAGATTCAAAATAAAAAGTACAATTTTTTATTAAAACTTTAAAATAACATTTTCTTTAGAAAAAAAAATTTGAAGATAAAATGTCACTTAAATTGAAAAGGTTTCAAAGTTCACTTAAATTTGAAGATACAAGTAGTCAATGTTCGAATGGAGAGAGATCAAGTTTTATAGAAAAGTGAGCAAAGTCAAAGTTAACTATATTTAAATTTAAAGGACAAATAGAAAATTATTAACGATGTATTTCAGTTAATCAAGTTGACAAAATTAACATATAATTATTTATAAAAAAATCTGCAATTTTCTATTGGTCTAGCTACGGCTTTAGATCTTCTGTCTATCCGAAAACTTAAAGAATGAAGAGATTAAATAAATAAATCTAAGCTTAATTTCTAGCTAATTTCTTCTACTCTGTCAATTGTGAATCCCTGGGTTCTTCCAGGTCAACTTCATCGTCCTTAAAGTACCTCTTCCAATACCAGTGTTTTTTCCAGGCCCTGTCGTTCATTTCGTCGATCGGAATTCCCTTCGTCTCCGGCAACAAAACCTTAGCAAAAGTCCCCATTACCAAAATCCAGGCCGCGAAGAAGAAGAAGATCCCCGACTTCATGTGGCAAAGCATCGTCAGAAAAGCCTGCGCTATGATGAACGTGAAAATCATGTTCGTGCTCACCGCGAAGAAAAACCCGGCGGTTCGGGTTTCCAGCGGGAAGATTTCGCTCGGGATCAGCCACCCGAGCGGACCCCAGGACCACGCGAACCCGGACACGAAGAAGCAGATAAGGAATAACACTATGTATGCGAATAGTTTGGGGAGTTCACCAGTTGGGTGCAAGTATTTTGCCAGGATTAACCCTGTCGCCACCTGCAAATTCAAATCCAGGCAAAACTTTCAGGGTTGTGATCACTTGTACGATTAACTCTGTACTAATATCGAGATGAGCTCTTATTTATACTATAATTATGTCTTGTATGTCTACACATTTAGAGGTGAAACTCATGTGTCACATTTCTACAATGAAAAAAGTAAACAACTAACATTGGCAAGTACAATCAGGGGTGGGGTAGTCTCGACTCTTCCATTCCCCTCGGGCAATGGGTGTATATTTAGGTATGAATTTCTTTTATAATTCATATATTGGATCTCTTGCAGAATTTTGAAAACATATTTTCTGGTTCGACAACTAAGGACAATTGAACTCAGGACAATTGAACTCCAATAATGTTAATATTTGAAAATAGAATATCTGAACTCGAGAAAATACACAGTAACAATGTTATTTACCTGGGCAGTGAGCATTTGAACAGCAGCTTCAATGAGTAAGAATCTTCTGCCGACTTTGTCAACACAAAAAATGGCCACCAAGGTGGCTAAAGTGTTGACCGAACCCGTGACGACGGCGGACAGCAGAGAAGCGTCGCTGCCGAGCCCCATCGTCTGAAACAGCACCGGCGCGTAGAACATGATGACGTTGATCCCGGTGAACTGCTGGAAAACCTGAAGGACGGTGCCGCAGAAGAGCGCCGGGACGCTCCTGCGTTTCATGAGGTTTCTGAAAGGCCTTTTCACCTTTCGTGCGATTTCGGTGGCGTGTAGAATCTCTTCGTACTCTTTTTCGACGTCGTGGACGCCCCGGATTTTCCTCAGGGCTCGCAGGCCTTCTTCCGGCTTGTTCCGCTCGATCAGGCTGGTCGGAGTCTCGACGATGATGAGGGAGCCGAGGCCGAGGAAGATGGCCGGCACGGCGGCTCCGCCCAGGGAATACCTCCACCCGTTGGGATGGATTCTTGAAGTGAAATAGTTGACGACGTTTGCACATAGAATGCCGACGGTGATCAGCATTTGAAAGCAGATGTTTAGCCCTCCTCTGTATTTTGCCGGAGCAATCTCCGATATGAATAACGGCACCGCCTGCAAATCAAAATGTATAAGAAATTCTCAGATCGTATGCTATATACCACTTATTCTTTGTCAACCTGAGGGCCGGAACAATTAAAAGAGTTTCTGTTTCAGGATTAGAAACACGACTTTTACTATTTCGTACCAGATTTATTAAAAAGAGTCATATGCCGGTTAGGATAATAGGTTAGAAACAAGACTCTCTTGTATCCCCGAGTTATGAAAAACATGTAATTGTTACCTGGTTGCCAAAGCCAATCCCGGCACCAAGTGAAAGTCTCCCGACGATGAGCATCGGCAGATTCATGGCGGCGGCAACGAGGACCACTCCGGCGATGAAAAACAAGGACGCAAATTGCATCGTGCGTTTCCGCCCTAACTTGTTACAACACTTGGACGCGATAAGGCTGCAGACAATCGCAGCCAAGTACAAGGAAGACGTAAACAACTGAAGAAGTTGATTATCGTACTTGCAGTAGTTGTTCTCTTTCGCGTTTTGCTTCTTAACGTAAACCTTCGGAAAAAATTTCAACAAGAAATCATCCATCGACGTCACCCCACCTGCATGCAAAAAACCACAATTAATTCACGTACAAAAAGTGCATGAAAAGTGTAAATCTACACAACCAACAACGTTAAATTCCAATATGGTCTGCTACTAATGAAACTTTTCCCTCCGTAGAGGGAGAGAAGGACAGATCAAAGAAAGTACACAGAAGATCTAAACTCGGGAAAAATCAGGTAATACTTTACCTGAGATTCCAATGTCGTAACCAAACATAAGGCCACCGAAAGCCGCGATAATTGTACAAACCATGACCTGCCCTGTGAGCTTCGCTGGGAATTCATTACCTCCCTTCTCCACTGCCATAACTGGAGGAGCCATGGCGGAAACTATTATAACTTTATTTCAACCAAACAAATTAACGAGGACGATTTTCGTGAAACACAATCACCCACCAAATCGATTCGATTTTCCAACGTAAGATTGAGATTTTCTAATTAAAGATCGAGAAGTGAAGTAGTAGTACTCAAGAGAGTGATGATGATCTGGGTTTTATAATGCAATATAAGTAGCTATAGAGAGTTAAATTAAAGCTGTTAGTTAAGGTTATCCATATATTTATCCAATATTATAGATGACGTAGAAATCTAAAGCTTGGATTATCCACTAGATTGTCAAAATCCGATAAACAGATTCCTTTGTATCAGGATATTATTCATCCAAAAAGATTGGAAATGACGACATCTGTGAGGTTTTTTTTTATAGTCAAAATCGAACGTCCGGAAATAAAGGCATTTATTTATCCTCTGAGGATTAAGTACAAGAAGATTATAAATTGTTTATATCTATATATTCACACTTATCGACTAATTATTCAGTCATCAGATATTGATTAACTCACGTCCACTACTTCATGTTTTTGGACTAATTATATTGTGTATTTCAGATACTCCCGATCCAAAATAAAAGACTACTAGTTGGATATGTTTAGACAATGATAATACTCTCTATAAGAAAAAAAAATTGGTATTTTTGCTGAAACGTTATCTATTTTGTTAGTTTCTTTCAAACGCCATTTATTTTGGATAATGGAGAGTGCATTAACCCCCTTTTTTAGTACAATAATTCAATTAGGATAAAATAAAATAAAATATAGCCCTATTCGTATGTACTTGGCAAAGAAAATTACATTTTTACCCTTTGCTAATAGGGACAGCATGGCCTCAAAAGATATTGGCATTTAGCATCAAAGGCGTAGTTTTGAGATGCATCACCTTTTGTAGCCAAAAAAAAGGTATAATACGCCTTCATATACCGCGGAAGATTTCACAAAATAGTTACAAGATTACCCCAAATACAACGGGGGTGGCGTACTCGTGTTCATACATTTGATGTATTGAATAACTTCTCTAGGTCATTTGCTTTTCATGGCTTCCAAATTTCGGTCCAACTTATCTCGATCTATTAATAGATAATTTTATGGATAAAATAAAACGGACAAATTGGATAGAAGATATGATCGAGATTCTTCCTCACATCCCAAATGACCTAAACAGCCCTTCACTTTCGGGCGGCCGCATGATGTTTTGAGTGATGAAAACAAGTAAGTATATCTTAACTTCCTAGGTACAAATCATACATACAATTTCCTAGCCTAAAACATGTTTTCTTTACACTTCGAAAATCGCCATGATCAACAGGATAATGCTGGGATGTGTCCTCAAAATTTCCTAATCTAAAATCATGAACAGGGGTTAATGAGCTTTGATTCAGTTCTTCTTTATCCTTATTATTGTTCGGACAATCCACCATCAATGGTGTCCAAATAATATGGAATCCACCATCAATGGTGTCCAAATAATATGGATCATCAAGAATTGCAACCATTCCTGATCGATCTTCCCCGCCGAACTATATATCATTCCGGCCCTTGCTCGGAATGCCCGGTTCCTTCTTCAACAGGTTTTCCGGGAGGCTTTAGCACTTCCTCCTGTAAATTATGAGACCAAAACGAAGTAATAATATAAGTATTAACTAGTCTAACAGAAAACTTATAGATTAAATTCCCTTCCATATGAAAAAGGTTTCATTTTCGTAGTTTAACTTGAAAATTAGTTATGAATTTGTCTCTAACTCGAATTTTCGACAACTTCTGGCCAGCACGGGAGATTCACGCACATTACTAAGGGCTTAAATCATCTTGTTCGCCCTTTAACTAAGCATAAAAATAGCTCATGTGCTAGTCGATAATAGAATCTGAGTTTGGAACTACTATAGAACTATTTTTTAAGTTGAGCTACCAAAAATGAAAATTTCTTCAAATTGACTGATTAAAGAGAGACAACCAGCCAAATTAAGAGGCCAACAAAGCGATTTAACTGGAAAATAGTTTCAAGATTGAGTAATTTACCTGTGTCTCTCCGAAGCAATGTGGTTATGAGGACTAATCTCTTCACCACGCTCTACTTGTGGATGGATTTCCTTTACTTCTTCAGCGGTATCACTTCCTGATTCTGCCTGAAAAGGCTTATCGAGCTCTGATTTATTTTCATCATCTAGATTCGGTTCTTGCTGTTTTTCAGGTCCTGCATCGTCTGCAAGCTCCTCCATTTTTTTCTCGTCCGAGCCCGAAGTTTCAATGTTAATGTTTCCTCCAGGTTCAGGTTCGTGTTCATTCTCATTCTTCTCTTCCAAAGATCTGGAAACGGTTTCCTTCGCCAGATTCGGTAGATCTTCTGTTGATCCATAACTCCCCAATATTTCTCTGTTGCGCTCTGTTGCTTGCTCGCTGGCTCTTTCAGGAAGTCCGGCTTCTGGAGGTGATGTTGTTGACGTATCCTGTAAAGTGGAATTATAGGATATCAAATTATTTTGTTCCCAACAAACAAGTAAAATGGTACTCCCTCCTTTTCACTAGAAGAGTCCAGTGGTACAACTGTTTATGAGTCACAAGGTACAATTCTAAATCTAAAGTGGACTCTTTTAATAGAATGGAAGGGAGAGAGGACTCCATACTAAATGTAAGAAATCAAAAGCGAAAAAGAAAAGGCGAAAACTGACTTGAGATGTCTGATCATCAGCATCTGTACCCTGGATTCGATCATCATGAGATGCTGAATCCTCACTAGACAATGCTGGTTCGCCCGGGACAACGTTAATTTCGGTCAGCTGTCTAATGAATGGCTGAACCATGTCCTCACTCAAGTTTGAATAAGACCTCTGATCGATCGAAAACTTTGGTTGTAAAACCGACGTGGGAGAGGATGATGAAGCCGAAGCCATGGATAATTGCTGAACCATCGATTGTGGCAGCAATGGCGAAAATGGCGGTGCCTGGTGACTAGGGAAACTCCCATCGACTTGTAAAAATACTAGATCATCTGTTATTTTCTGATCATGTTCAAAGTTCTGTGAAGATTCGGCATTATGGTTTTCTCCAGGTGGTTGATGATGCTGAAAAATGTTGCGATGCTCATCGATTATCTCGCTTTGGATTTCAGGATATCCAATCGATTGTGGACTGCTCGCCATCGACCAATCGATCACATGCGGTCCAGCTTCTGGAATCAATGAATCAAAGACTAAGTTCTTGGTGGGAGATTCTTCTTCAAAGTTGTCTACGGAATGGGAAGGGTTCTGTTCAAGATCACATAAGAGCTAGAGAGAATAAGTCTAAAAATCATCATTCTATATGGTTTTGGTGTTTAAATTGTTGAAGAAAAGTCTTGATCTGAGTTAGAATTCAAATAAATTAAGGACCAATACATAATTCTCCCTCCGTCCCATTAAAAGATTCCAGTAGTACAGCTGTTTCTGAATCACAAGTTACACCACGAAACATGTTTTTGTATGGTACGGAGGGAGTAGTTTATTCTTGGTTTGGTTGCTTGGAAATGGCAATTTTATGATTAGAACATCAATGCTGGCAAGAAATGACTAACCTCATGTTTATCATCATTTTCTGAATTCCTAGGGCGCTCGGCCGGTGGATCGCCTGTTGATCGAGATGCAATATACTCAGGAGCTGGAAAAGTCAGGGTTTGAGAGGATGCAATAAACTCAGGATCTGGAAAGATCAGAGATTGAGATGATGCAATAAATTCAGGATCTGGAAAAGTCAGAGATTGAGATGAGATTGCGCGCGTAGAATCAGAACCAGAACCAGATGTAATCTGCAAATTTTCTTCAAAAGTAGAAATGGGACTTGATCTTCGGTGATGGCCTTCTTCAATGATTTTCTCATCCACTTCCTGTTTTACGACAGGATCCTCAGAGATTTCATTATTTTCCGTGACCTCATGGATGTCCCTTAATCTCGACTCATCTTCATCGTAAGGCGAAATGCTCCCATCAATGGTTAACGGAGGGGAAGAGCTGATTTCAGAAACTTCAACCTGTAAATCGGAAGCAATGGAAACCGTAGTTTTATGGCGAATCGCCTTCTGAGTGAAAAAGAACCTGTCCGGGACCTCCATTTTGCCGTTGTCATTGTTCAATATCTCATTCCTGATGTCCCGATTCGCAGAA
Source organism: Leptodermis oblonga (assembly GCA_016801395.1). NCBI lineage: Eukaryota > Viridiplantae > Streptophyta > Magnoliopsida > Gentianales > Rubiaceae > Leptodermis > Leptodermis oblonga. The sequence continues at coordinate 36,745,545 of CM028760.1, forward strand.
AGGTTCCTTCGCAGTGGCGATCCGAGGGATTCCAAGATTGCAGCCCTGTCTATTCTGGAAAATGGTAAATCCATTTCTGAACCGGAACTTGAACTACTACAGCAGCTTGAATTATCAGAGGGCATCATCTTTTTCTGAACTTCTTCAGTTTCTTGTTCTTCCTGTTCAGGGCCCTGGATATAATCTTTAGCAATCTTTGATGATTCGGGCATGGCAGGTTGGGACGGCGCAACTTCAATGATCTTGTCCGTTTCCTCTTGATCTGCAATCAAATGCTTAAACATATGTTATAAAAGATTGAGAGAATTTTTGCAGGAATTGAAATTAGGGCATTTTATCTGACCTAATCGGGATTCTAATTGTTGATTTTCATGGCCTTTGAAGTTACCCTGTTGTCTGATAGCTTCATCGCGGAAAAGGGATGCTTCTTCCTCATCCAGATTGAATTCTCCGGGGAAGAATGGCCCTAAACTAAAGCTCTCGTGCCGGCAAAACATCTCCTTCTGAAGCACCGGCAAAAACTCCTGATGAAAGCTTCCGCCGGTGAGATTAGGCTTCTCTTCCTGCGGATCGTAAGGCAGATCGAAAGGGTTCATCGGTCGGAACACAGAAGGTGCAGATCCGGGCATCGGAGAAGCTTGGCTGGTAAGAAGCTGGTTGTTTTTGGGTATGGAAATCGGATTAAGCCGACCGTACGGCTCTGCTCTGTCCATGTTCATGAGCGATCGCCGGACCTGAAGAGACAGAAATTTTCTCGCTCTTCTTCTTGCGATTAAGCTTTCAAGCCTCTGGTTTCTTTCGATCTCGGAAAGCCCCAGATCCATCAGATTTTTCTGATCGTCTTCGTTCCACTGCACCGCCTTCTTGTTCTCCTCTTTATCGCGCTCGTCTTCTTCCGTGCTGTCGGAATTTTCCGACTCCCGGTCGCCTTTCCCGGCGTCGGACTTTCTGACCCGCAACCCCCGCAACGAATCGAGCGCCGAGCGGTCCTTGTGGGTCGTAATCGGATCTACCTGAACAACCCGGATCTCTTTCGGATCTTCTTCGATCACCGGACACTTATCGACGGTGACATTGTCAATCGTCGAGGAGAAAACTGTTTTTTTCTCCTCTTCGCCTTTGGGTTGCTGCGACGGCGATTCCTCCGTGCTTAGCTCTATGGGTCTTCTCCGCCGTACGGATCGAGCATTGACATCGTTCCTCATGAGTTTTCGGGTCGTGGTTGAAGGTTTCGGGTCAGGGTTGTTCTTCTCATCTTCTATTTTTTTGTTACCGGCCTTGTTGTTGTTGTTGTTGTTGTTGTTACTAAATCTAAAATAGATTTTCGCCATTGAAGCAGTGAAGGTAAGAAAACCAGCTGAATATATGATAGTCCAGAACAGCCATGGAAAACAGAGATAGAGAAGAAGATTGAAGATCACAGTACAGGAAACATAAGGGTGAGCTTTCGCACATTTCAGGGAAAATTCCATTGAAATTTTGACAACTTTTTTCACACATTCTTGAATAACCTTCCCACTGGTCGCCATTTTTGAGAAAACCTTCCTTCAAGAATCAAACATATGTTCTGCAACAAGATTCAGGAACCAAAAAACGAAAGAAAAAAAAAAATTCAAATTAATTCAGGAAGAAGAATCATTAATTCCCTTTCATTTTCAGCCCGGAAAGATTGAAAAGAAAAACCAAAAAAAGGAAAAAAAAAATGAGGAGGCCAGAAAAGAGTTTGTCATGAAAGAAGAAACAATGGACCTTCGTTTTTTCACCCCTAAATTGAAGGCAGATGAAAGAGTTTCTTTGGCTAATAGTTTTTTTCTTTGAGGCCACATTTCGTCCTATTTTTCTTGCTACTTATTTTCTCCAACAGAGGTAATTCAATTTGTGAAGTGACTTTGATTTATTAGTTCTGTTTAACAACTTAATTTCTCGAATATTAGAGAAGTTTGAATACAAATTATCGACTATCAATCAAATTTATAAAATCTGAGGGAGGGTTGCAGTGGTGGTTACTGAGATGACCTTGTAGCTCTAAGGTAAAATCTAAATCATCTACCAAAGAGTGTGTGTGTTTTATTCTGCCCAAGAGCCAAAACGACATCGTTTCGTTTAAAATTTTGCCCTCCCCTAGTTTCTCTCTTCTTTTACTTACGGTTGGATGCTACGGACCACAGCAGAGTAGTATGAAGAAAAATATTAAACTTTCTAAGGGAATAAATAGTTCAGATGTTTTTTTTTAAAAAGAAATTTTATATTTTGGGAAAAATTGTACTTTTGGTCTCTCTTCTTTACCCTCGCTATACTTTTGGTCTCTCTTCTTTCATATTTTGGCATTTTTGGTCTTCGTACGGTAATTTGAACCGTTTTGAAAAAGTTATAAATTTTTTATGTCGAATAATAATTATTCAAACCTTTAAAGGGTTTAGTATTTCACAATTTACAAACAAGTGTCCAAATTCCCCCAAGAATAGTTGATATTGTCGTATGTAAAACAAGTGTGGGTGACATTTTAAATTCCTAAAGGATTTAATTTTTCGCAATTTACTAAAGAAGGGTCGCAATTTTTTTTAAAATTTTATTCTGGCCCAAATTACTGTAAGAGTGATAAAAAAATACCAAAATGTGAAAGAAGGTGGACAAAAAGTGTGAATTTACATAGAAATGAGACCAAAAGTGTAACGAGAGTAAAGAATAGGGAACCCTCGAAACTCATATAAACAAGTTTAAATTTGCAAAACATAACTTAATCTCACGAAACTCTCAACCCACAAATGAATTCGATCAAATTCTTTATCAATGCATAAATTTTAGCATACCAGAGAGAGACATTCAATCTAAGAACACGTTCAACACATAACCCAATTCTAAAATAGTAATGCCTTGCAACCACATAAGTTTATCCCACAAACAACGCTGCAGAGGAGAGCTTCGCTAGTCACTTAACGGAGAGGTTCCACAGATTGACCAACAACGTGCGTTGAAAGTTATATAACTGCTAATCATCTCCTGATGCATGCCACTAAAAATATAGAAGACAGCAGCGAACGGAAAGTATTATTTGCAGAAATAATTTTACTAAATGCAAGTACACTTAAGAAGTGAAAATACAAAAATATTATCTTACTCACAAAAATGTCTCCCATTTTCAAATTTTTTTTTTAAACACACCACCTTTGTTCACGCCGAACAAAGGAATTCTTTCGCATCAGCCCGCGAGCTTTAAAAAAATAAAAAAATATTAAAGGTAGAAGAGCATATTTGTATTTTTACTACTTAAATTATTTTTATATTTAATAAAATTGTTCCTGCAAATAACACCTACAAAATAAAGTCTTGCTTGGAGGCACTTCTTTTCTGACTTTTTTCCATCTGATTTTTGTCACTAATATTAATCCCTTCTACCTCATGGACAATTACCCAAAAAATATCATGTACCAAACAATTTTGGATGGCCCATCGCCATATAAAAATCCCACCTCAGAAATATTATTGTGGTCGTCAAAATTCAGAAAACAAATCAGCAAAATCAACACAAAATTTAAAATAAAATAAAAAGACAAATGACACTTTGAAAAATTTACTTGTTCTTTTCATTTTGGTTTTGATTTTGATTTTGGTTTTAGTTCTAACAGTAAATTTAATATATTATAATTATTTTTATCATTTTTAATACAAATTTTTACAATTCAGCTATACATTTTCAATACACTTTTATATTATAAAACTATTTTTTTAAAAACATGTTTTCAAAACAAGAAAAAAGAACAGACCCTTGACCACTGAATAGTAATCACATGTAAGGCACAAGTGTACAACATTAAAAATAACTAAATTTTATATCATTTGTTTCATTTATATCCTTACTTTTAAGTGTCAATTAATTATTGACCATACATAATTGTATTAATATGGATAGGAGGAGTATTTCGAAAATGTACTATTTTATTGAAACAAAAAATATTTTTGAAAGTTGACTTTCTTATGGAATAGATGAGGTAACATTTTTGAAAATCTAACAATCTAATCATAATTATGTAAGAACTTTGAATCAACCGGATTACACAGATTGTGTTTGGCGAGTGAAAATAATAATTATAAACAAATGATTTTTGGGACTAAAATTCATATTTTGGGTTCATATAAAAATTGATAATTAAAACTATTATATAATTGAGTATAATATCTAAAATTCTGTAGACGAATGACACATCTATTTTCATATATGAGATGTTTCATTCTAATTTTTATTTTTGCGTGGCAAATGCACATATAGAATTGAAATACGTCTAGGTAAATATTATTAACCTTTGAATAATCAAAGAAAAATAAAATAAAATCATCGTCCTATCCTATCCACTAACACTACTTATTACACATTAGAAAATTACACCCCCACGAGATTTTTCCTTATCCCACACAAATTATTTGTACAATAAAATATAAAACGAGCAAAAAAAGAAAGAAAAAATAAAAAACAAATATATACAGGGTCAAAACCGGCTTCTCGCGGCAAATCCAACGGTCCACATCTTTTCTTCTACCTCGTCTCTATCCCATCTCCACCGTTAGATAGATTCCTTCAGCTCTCTAAGTCCTTCCATGGGTTCCATCTATCCATCACTGGACACATAAACACTATAATATGGATGATTCAATTTGATTTTGGTTTTGATTTTGATTTCTTCGTTTCATCTAGGGCTCAAGAATGGCCGCTACAATCGAACCTCTGCGACCGATAATTCACAGGCAAATTTCCTTGAATTATTCTTGTCCGAATTTGAAATGCGTTTCCCATCTCAGTTTCTCGTGTAACAGCCGGAGAACCGGAGCAATTAGCCAGAATCCATATCGCCTCGTACCCACTTCGCCGTGGTTTCGGCCTCAACTTAGGGTTTTTTGTGAATTTTATCCGCGCACACTATCGGGTTCTTCCGGCAAGCATCAAAAGCTGGGAGGAATTTTCAGAGTTCGGTCGAATAGTTCCTGCGAGCATGACAAGGACTCAGCTGATAAAAGCGAAGGGAAGCCTACCGAGAGTAGGAATAAGCCTAGTACGGTGCCCGGGTCGGGTACTAGAACTGGTTCTTCCAAGAAGGAGAGGCAGGGGAAAGGGAACTGGTGGTGGTCAAAGGGGAATAATAAATGGCGGTGGCAACCTGTGATTCAAGCTCAGGAAATTGGGGTTTTGTTGTTGCAATTAGGGATAGTGATGTTTGTTATGAGACTGCTCCGGCCAGGGATTCCGTTGCCGGGGTCGGAGCCCAGAGCTCCGACAACCTTTGTGAGTGTTCCCTATAGTGAGTTTTTGAATAAGATTAATAGTAATCAGGTGCAGAAGGTGGAGGTTGATGGGGTTCACATAATGTTCAAGTTGAAGGGGAGTGAATTGGGAGCTCTGGAGAGTGAGGTGACTAGTAAACTACAGGAATCGGAATCCTTGCTGCGCAGCGTGAGCCCGACCAAGAGGATTGTTTTTACAACGACTAGGCCTACTGATATCAAGACTCCTTATGAGAAAATGCTCGAGAATGATGTGCAGTTTGGGTCTCCAGATAAGAGGTCTGGGGGGTTCATGAATTCTGCATTGGTAAGCTTTTTGGTGTTGTTTATGTGATAAACCTTGTGCGTTGGTAATTTTTGTACATTTATGCGCATTAGATGTTGAAATTTTGCCTCAAGACTTAACATTTCATTTTGATCAGAGTGAAATGTTGGGATTGTTAGGTTATAATTGAAACTAACTGAATTACTTTTCTGGTTGTTTTTCTTTGTCTAATTAAATTGTGTACACGTCTGGCATTACTAGGCTTTGTGTGGCTTTGTGAGATGAGAATTAGTGTAATGTGTTCTTAACTTTCTTGTTGCAAGTGGGTTGTCCATTTTTTTATTTTTTGGAAGTGGGTTGTCCATAAAGAACACTCTTATTTTAATAATTAGAAGAAAAAAAAAATTGGAACAGAGAAGTTTGACGAAATGCACTTTGGAAAATCCTTCTATTCCTTTATCACTTTTTGTCACTAATATTATAATAGTTATTTAGTTGAGATGAACTTTCTGTACTTGGTATAATTCTGTGTAGCTTATGACACAATGAAGATACAAATTTATGAATCAGAAGATCACATTATTTCGCTTCTGCAACTGTTGCTATGATGGTCCCTCTCTATTCTCGTTGTTGTCTTCTTTTCAGTCAGGCTTCTCCATCAATTTGGTATCTAACCTTATTTGATTGGAGACTGTTACTGCAGTTTACATGGCCCTAAAAATCTGACAGGTTAGATCTTACATTTGCTTATGCTTTGCAGATAGCAATGTTCTATGTTGCTGTGCTTGCAGGTCTTCTTCATCGATTCCCTGTGAATTTTTCTCAGGTGCGAGTCTCGGTACTGTGTTTCTGCTTTTATGAAGTATGTTTTGGAGCTCCACTTTTTCTGATTACTTTCTGCATCTGTTCAGCATACAGCTGGTCAACTAAGAACCCGCAAGTCTAGGAACTCCAGTGGTGCAAAAGCTTCTGAACAGGATGGGGAAACAATTACTTTTGCAGATGTTGCTGGTGTTGATGAGGCTAAGGAAGAGCTAGAAGAAATTGTGGTATTGCAAATATTGTTCAGATTTGTACTTTGATCATTCACAAATAGTAAAGTGTATCACAATGTGCTTCCTTTATTTGCTCTTATTGATACAGGAGTTTCTGAGGAACCCAGAGAGGTACATACGACTAGGTGCCCGTCCTCCTCGAGGTGTTCTCCTGGTATGTCTTAGTTTTGAACTTAACTATTATGAGTTTTGGATGCGTGGATGGTGTGCTTTTGAAGTCTCATAGAGATGTGCTTTGATGTAACTCTGATGTCCATGCCCTCCCTAAACCTGGGACTTCCATTTCAGATTGCACTAAACACCATTCTTCACAAATTAACTAGTCAGAAATATTCTCTCTCTAGGAATGTATATAATTAGATCGTTGGTATATTCAACATGGGGAGACATTGCTGAACTTTATTGTTGCTTTTCTGCCTTCAATTTTGATGTGTGAATCTTAAGGTACCATGTGGTGTTCTCTTAGGTGGGTCTTCCTGGGACGGGTAAGACACTTTTAGCAAAGGCTGTTGCTGGGGAAGCTGAGGTTCCCTTCATAAGTTGTTCAGCCAGTGAATTTGTAGAATTATATGTTGGCATGGGAGCATCCCGTGTTAGGGACCTCTTTGCTCGAGCAAAGAAAGAGGCACCTTCAATAATTTTCATAGATGAGGTTTCACTCATGCTCTTCCCTCTATTCGTCTTTTGCTCCCCATGTATCTGTCGTTGCCTAGTTCTTTTGTTTGTTGTTGTCATATTAGAAAGATCACTTGCAATATTCTTGAGATGCAGATTGATGCTGTTGCAAAAAGTCGGGATGGTAGATTTCGCATTGTCAGCAATGATGAGAGAGAACAAACCTTGAACCAGTTGCTCACTGTAAGGTTCCAGCTTGGTGATATCTCTGCTTGCAGGATGCATTGGGTTTAGTGAGTGGGATTAATAGGTTGCAATTTTCCACAGGAAATGGATGGATTTGATAGTAATGCTGCAGTAATTGTTCTAGGTGCAACCAACCGATCTGATGTCTTGGACCCAGCACTTAGGAGGCCAGGGAGGTTTGATCGTGTGGTTACGGTTTGTAAACTGCTTCAGTGACATATTTTAGTACTAGGTTATTGACTTTTATTTCGCTCTTTCTTAAAAGTTGATTTGGTGTGAAGTAATATAATTTTTTTTGTTTAGGTGGAAGCACCTGATAGGACAGGAAGAGAAGCTATTTTGAAAGTTCATATTGCAAAGAAAGAGCTTCCTCTGGCAGAGGATGTTGATATTGGTCATATTGCTGCTATGACTACTGGCTTCACTGGGTACTTCCCATTTTTGTTTCATTAGGAAATGTACTACTCTCTTTTGTTTTTTTGAACATTATGAAATGTAAATGTGATTTATGTTGTGCACTTACAGGGCCGATCTTGCAAACCTAGTAAATGAAGCTGCCCTGTTGGCTGGAAGACAAACAAAATTGGTTGTGGAGAAGGTTGATTTTATTCAAGCTGTTGAGAGGTCAATAGCGGTTAGTTTTTATTCCCTTTAGTTCTTTTGTTTGTTCCGCTGACTTTATTCAATAAGAAAATTCCACGCCCGGTATGTGCCTGTGCTCATGTTTTCTTCATCCTCGCGGCCTCACCCTAGTTGTTGGGGGCAGGATGGGCAATCTTCATCTTTTGATTTTTTTTTTTTTTTCTCCCACTATTTGTATTGTGCTACTTTGCCATGTTGACTATTTGAATTGCATTTGTTTGAGGTTTTTCATGTTCTAGTATTGATGTTGCAGGGCATAGAAAAAAAGTCTACCAAATTGCAGGGCAGTGAAAAAGCTGTAGTTGCTCGGCATGAAGCGGGCCATGCAGTTGTAGGAACTGCTGTTGCTAATCTTCTTCCTGGACAGCCGCGGGTGGAGGTAATATTGGAATATGAATGTCCAAGTTTCTCATCTGTTTATCATTGTTTTTTGTGTTGGCTGTGAAGGGGAGATGACGAGGAGATGGTCTCAATGTTTGTTGGTTGGTGAAGGTCTAAGTAAAGAAATGCTGTTAAAGTTAATTCCTGAGTCTCGATGTTTTAGGGAGATTGATGTTCTTGGTGACTGTCATACTAGTAATGACTAATGAGGACATACTGCCCTTGGTTTGGTCACATCTTGCATATGCAACTGTAGAAAATACTGGGGCACTTTATCCTAACAATCACTGAACAGAGTTTTCAATTGGCTTTCCTTCTTTTGATTGTGTAGTATATTTCTGATAAGCACCAGTTCTGATGTTAAATTTACTCATATTCTGCTTTCTAAGATTTCTTTTGAGAATTGAGTTCAGTTTTCTGCCTCTTTATTATGGCCTGATCTAGCTTTGATTCTCTTAAATGTGCTGATATTACAGCAGTTATTGAAGAATTGTGATTAACTTTTGTTTAACAGAAGTTGAGCATTTTGCCAAGATCCGGAGGGGCTTTGGGATTTACATACATTCCCCCCACCACTGAGGACAGATACTTGCTCTTTATTGATGAATTACGTGGACGCTTGGTTACTCTGCTTGGTGGACGGGCAGCTGAAGAGGTTATATATTCTGGACGTGTATCAACAGGTGCACTAGATGATATACGGCGAGCAACTGACATGGCCTACAAGGCAGTTGCTGAATATGGTCTAAATGAGAGTATAGGTCCTCTTTCGTTGGCGACTCTTTCGGGTGGAGGGATGGACGACTCTGGTGGGTCCTCCATGGGTTGGGGAAGGGATCAGGTCCTCCACATTTTCTTTGGCATGTTTTCTTTCAGTTTTATTTCATGTACTCCTAGCAGAGATTTATTATGCTTTTTACCTTGTTAGGGGCATCTTGTTCAACTGGTGCAAAAAGAGGTGAAAGACCTGCTGCAATCTGCTCTAGAAGTAGCACTCTCAGTTATTCGTGCCAATCCTGCTGTTCTGGAGGGACTGGGGGCCCAATTGGAAGGTACTTCATGGAAGATGTCATTAGCTACTTTTGTCTCTTTTGCCTACTTTCTTTGTTGGGCAAACGTTAGCTAAGTATTCGATAAAGTGGAAATTTAACAAGGACATATAAGTAGCGAGATAACGAGCTTTCTTTTTGGTGTTTGGGTATAAAGGGAGAAATGGTTGAAAATAAATGGACATGGCTTCTGTGCAGTGTAAGAACTGCTAGTGTTTAGGTTATATCCTTGCAAAGAGAGGCCTTCATAATTCCTGTTCCTCTATTGTTCTCCAGGAAAGGAAAAGGTGGAAGGCGAAGAACTGCAAAAATGGTTGAAATTAGTTGTTGCTCCGGCAGAGCTGACATACTTTGTCAGAGGGAAGCAAGGGTCCCTGCTTCCTCTGCAATCCGGTCCTCTATGACATCGGTTCTCTTCGCGAATGGTCACCTGGACTTTCATGCATCGATTTTTGGATCCAATGTTTCCCTTTTAAAACAAATGAAACTCTAGAACTTTGAAATGCTGTGCCGTTCAGCCATATACATGGCATGAACTTGGGCATTGCAACTTTTGTATTTGAGAAGGTGTAACGGCTCTCATCCACACCTGACCCAGTGACATCGTGGGACACCATAATTTGCCACTTGATGATGGATCGTGTTGAAGGCTACAGCCGGGAGTCTGCCGGCGTGTTGTCTGAATCTTTCAGAAGAACGGGAGATTGGCTCATAATCGTGGTACTAGTTGCCATTCCAGTTCAATTGTACATGCAGTATTTGAATTTCCTGCCTCGTGTGATATTAAATTATACACTGTTGTATACCATATTCAACACCTGAACACAATAGGATTGTTGTTGTTCCACATATTCCTTGATGTTTTTGTGCATTTCTTTGTAATCTGGGTACAGAAAAACCTCACTCTGATTATAGTTCAGATGGAGCTGTATATGTAAATGACAAGTTTTTACTACCTCGTACAGAATGCTTGAACTTTGAAGCAATCATTAACATCTACTAACTTTGGCAGTAAAAATTCACATAAAGATGCATTGGATTACAAAAATGGTACATTTACTACAACTTGTCAAATACAAAAGATTCATTGCCAACATTTTACAGCTTTCCTAATCATCTCCATCAAATTCAGAAGCTCCATTGTCATCATTTTGCAGCTTCCTCACCTCCCTCTGCTCCTGAGAGGAACAATTTGAAGGTTATCTAAAGGTTAGAAATAAAGAAGCAGCTATGCTTTTAGCCTTTCAACAAACATGCCAAAAGCCAAAACAGGTTAGGTTAAACGTTTTAATTTTAAGTATCAAGTACTTTTGCCATATGTTGTCACGTTAGTTATCGTGAGATTTCACTCTGAATTTCACTATGCGTATTGCCGGTCTACCAAAACACCTAAGAAATGAGAACTAACCAAAGAGAAGTGGTTTGTGTTTATCATCATGAGTCTAGCAAAACACCTAAGAAATGAGAACTAACCAAGAGAAATGGTTTCCTTCCATATTAAACCCCATGCTCAGTCCCAGACTTGGTTTGCATAGCAAAAATTACTCCCTCCCTCCCTCCGATATAAAGACTCATGAGTAGTACCTCGTGACTCAAAGACGGTAGTACCACACGGATGGAGTAAACAGTTAACCACACAAGAGGACATTAACTTCGACAAAAAATTCCAGGTTGCATCTTGCATGTTGGTTGGGCTAATCCATAAAACAATGTATTGAAGTTGTTTCAAAGGCTTCAATGAAATAACTTGGGAAGTCTACAATTCAGGAACCGAACTCCCCAAACAAACAACAAAATACATGCAAATCAATGGAGAAAGAAACAAACGCAAATTCCATAGCTACAAATCACAAGAAATAATCAATTCTCTCAAAAACTAACCTTCCTCCTCCTCCTCCTCTTGTTCTTCTTCTTCTTCATCATCATAATCATCCTCTTCAATGGAATCCAACCCATACCGTTCATTCAGGAACTCAACGGCGCCTTTAGTAAACACTAACTTCTCAGCATCCAAAATGTCAAACAAGTTCAAAGTCCTTGGAGTCAGCATCTTCAAAGTCCCAATATTTCTACTGGAAAGGATCACATTATCCGGAACCTCAGTCATCAGAAACATTGCTTTTTCCTTAGGATCCAAACCCAATCTCTTCATCAAAGCTATGAATTCTTTGGTTTTGGGCTTCTCAAACTTATCCTCAAAATCCTCCACAACAATGGCATTCTGAGCAGCACTGTTAATGGCAGTGGAAATTGCGAGTTTCTTTTCTTTCTTATTGATTTTCACTGACCAGTCTTTTGGCTTGGGACCAAAAACCACCCCACCACCAGGGCGGAGAGGGGTCCGCTTAGAACCCTGCCGTGCCCTTCCGGTCTTTTTCTGGGGGTAGGGTTTAATGCCTCCTCCACGGACTTCAGCACGGGTGAGGGTGGAGGCAGTGCCTCGGCGGCGGTTACGGAGGTCGGTGACGATACCACGGTGAACGACGGCGCGGGCGGTGTCCGGAGGAGCGGACTTCAGGTTGAGAGTGGCGGAGCCCACTTCGGCGCCATCAAAGGATAAAACCGGCAGTGTGGCTAACTCGGCGCGCGCCCCAATTTTGTGGGTCGCGGCATTGAAGGAGGAGAGTTGATGTTTGGAAGATTTGAAGAAAAGCTTCGAGGGCGGCTGGAGGTGGTGTGGGGAGGATGAGGAGAAGAAAACTGAGGAAGAAAAGAATGATAAGGAGGAAGAGGGCGTCGTAGAGGCTGACATTTTAGGACTTCCGATCAATCTCCGGGGAGGAGGAGGAGGGAGAGTGGTCGTTAATGGCTACCGTAGCTGTGCGAGTGTGTTTTATGATTTTATCTGCAGCCTATCCGTTTGTTTTCAATTGGGTAACTGGTATGGAAGAAGACCAGGAAGAAGCGTGGGCATCCTAACACGACTTCTTCTATTCGATTTTTTTTTTTTTTGGGCGACTCAAATTTACCTCCCCAAAGTTTGGTCAAATTACAAATAATGCTCTTTAATTTTAGAAATTACAAATACCTCTCTGAGGTTTTCAAAAATGTTTTATTTTGTGTTTATTTTTTTACTAACAGTAAGGGTGATGTCAAATTGAGTCACACTGAGATATGAAACGCTTAAACTGTGATCGTTTATTAATTAATTGAGTCTAAAATTCTGTTCATGATTGTTTATTTATTGAATAAATAAGTTTTAGTTGAACTTTTATCGAACTGATCTTTAACTTGTTCATAAAAATTTGTGTTCATTCTCAGTCATAAGACTCATATCTAACAGGGATTGATTTGGTAATGATGACCAAACCTCAAAAGGTATTTGTAATTTTCAGAATTAGATAAACTTATTTGTAATTTGACTAAACTTTGAGGAGGTAAATGTAATTCGCCTTTTTTTTAGATTAATTTCTTGTATTCATGTTGATTGCATAAAAACCACACCAAAATTTCATAGACTGCAAATTGCTCTCTAAATTTTTAAATTTTGCAGTGTTTGCAATTAACTTTATATTTTTTTGAAGTGGAATGCATATTAATTTAAAACTACTCAAATGACAAAGTTTAGACTTAGGTAAAATAGTTCTAAATTCATAAAGGTAAATTACAATTAGTCAATACTTTGGAGATTTAGAAAATTATGTTAAGAAATGAACATGACAATCCACACATAAATAACCAACTCTTATAAGAGTTGGCCACTCGACTTGGGACTTTAAGTCCTTGGTGGGTGATGAGTGTTTATGTCAGAATCGATATCTGTCAGAGTTCTCGCCAGCAACTTAGGCGGAGACTTGCTAGTTGCTCCCCTAAGCAAGTTCTCTAAACCCTCTTTGATGCTCGAGTTAGTAATGCCGAACTAGGAAAAATTTGTGCAGTATAAGCAAGTATTGATTGCATACTTGAACCGTTAGGATGTCATGAGTATTTATAGATGGGATAGTTTGCCATGCACGTTGTATGTATCCCTGTAGGATTTTTCTTTGTGGCAATCAAACTCCTAGTTGGAGTACTCCTCGAATATCGTCTTATCTTGTCATTGTTGCCATATGTAAGAGCAATGTTCCTTGTATGAGTCGATTCCAAGGAGTAGTATATTGTAAACAACATGATTCGTTTGTCATCCATGGGACTTAGCTAATAGTGGGTTGGATTGCGGACAAGCATTACTCATCAGGCCTGCATTCCTAGGCTGCCAAGTTCAAAATTTGTTGTTTGCATATACCGATTTAAGTTCGGGTCACTGTCCATAATTATTGATATTGTTGAAAAATTTTCTCAATCCACTTGGACTCGCTCGATATATACATCAAACTTTGAAGTAATAGATGTAATTATCTTAAAAACACATTCGCTTCTGTAGTTATATACAAATTCAAGGGGTTTGGAGCCATTTAGCTATGTCCGTGTCTGTTGGAAATTAATAATTTAAACCAAATTGGTGTCTTTTTCTATTTGGTTTACTGTTTGTTTTGAGAAACCTAGTTGTTTTAAAAAATAATTCCAAATCAAATTAATAGTAGGATTCAGTGATAGTTTAACCTATTGAGTCATCATTGTAAGCACACAAATAATAATAATAATTGGTGTGCGTAAAATTGAATCTCCATTGGGCCTAGCCCAATGGACTAAAACAAAGCTAAGCAGTGAAAGACAACAAGACGCATGTAGAGCCCAGAATCATGTTTAGGTCGGAAAGGTCGTCCAAACCAAGCCATTGAGTATTCTCTGTTACAAGTTTAGGTCGGTCAGAACCATAAAACCGAGCCAAACCTTTATATCTCGAAAAGAATTAGGTCGGACTTTAGACTTTAGACTGCCTTGGTCATTTCCTTACATCTCTATCGTGATATTTGATCCGACCGATCTAAGATAGACAGACCGATCTACCCTGCTTCACTGACACAGTAGGTAAACATTGTCATAGGTTAGGTATGTCTTTTCGATTACATGCAGGGATTCTTAGATCTTCTAAGAGAGAAAGACACCCATGAAACCCGGTCAAAAGGGTAACGTCCACGCCACGCTAAACAGAAGGAGCAGGTGAACAAATCCATCATGAAGGTTCAACGGACACATTTCACACTTGAGGTATATATACTAAATCTTCAGACTTAGTGAGGTACGGAATCTTTATCATTTCAAGCATTCTTATTTACTGTTTGTCTTCTCCGAATATACTAACTTGACCGTCGGAGCTTATACAGGGGGGAAAGCCCCGCTTCTTTCTTTATCACCTGAGATTGTCACCGGAACAGTGCGAATCACCTTTCTTCATCAACCTTACTGATCCGAGCTGCTTAGACCGGTCTCCAGCTTGTTCGTTCTCCTCTGTAAACTACCTCCTTCGGATTGGGCCTTTGCTGTTCAAAGAGTTCATACTGGGCCGCGAGAAGCATTTCCTGAATTGTATTTTTTGCGTCACATCAATTGGCGCCGTCTGTGGGGAACTTTTGATCAAATTATTTCATCAAATCTTCTCCACTTTTAAAAAAATTTGTTGAAACCATGACGCAAGTTCCAGACTGTTCAGGATTGGGTGCTTCTTCTTCCAACACCTCCGTTGATATCATTGTTACAACCGCTATGGTTCCTACCGTCACCACCGCTTCCATCCCTCCCAATGATCCACCAACTACAGCCGCCATTGTCGAACCTCTCACCGCCCAACAGGAACAAGCAGAAAAAGAGAAGTTTTACTGTTTATTCCCACAACTGTTTCACCTAATGAACCATATCGTTCCGGTTACCTCTACTCTCAATACGGAACCCCCCATTTCCAGTACTACAACCACCGCCCTAGATGCAGCCACCATAGAACACCCCTTTAGTTCACAGGTTGTCCCCGTTATTCCCCCACCGGGAACTCTGTTCAATCCTATGTCTGATCCCTCCGTTGTGTTGATGTCCAGCCTCCCACCCCAGTCCATAGCCGTTTCTGGATGCCCTCCACACCCTGGGGGAACTCATATTTTTTCCGGGTCCAACTACGTAGCTGGTTTTCCCACCCTCTCTACTGCACCTCCTGTGTATACCACCTTAGCCCATACCAAGGTCACCCCTACTTTTCCAGCTCCCTTCGGGATTCCTAACGCTCAGCCCAGTAATTATCCTTTTATGTCAGGTCTGCCTTTTCCCATGATAGGACAGCAAGCGAACCAGCTAGGTCAGCCTGGCCTGGGTCCACAGAATCAAGTAAGTCAGCCCGGTATAGTTCAACCGTTGAGCCAATTTAGTCACCTTTGTCCTGAAGTCAACCAAGTAGGATATCCCGGACACCTAGCTCCGTCGAACCCAGCTATGTTTCAGCATTACGGCGTAGGCACCAGCCGAGCCATGCAGCCACCCACAGGGTACTCTCCCCTACTTAACCCGAACTATTACCCTGGGCCCAGCGCAGGGAACTATTACCCCCGCATGGAAGGGTATCCCTTAGGTCAGTCAGGATACCCCCAGTTCGGTCAAACCGTCCTCCCCGGATCCGGATACTCTCAGCTCGGGCGAACCGGGCCCACTTCTCGGGTGTCTCATCTATTTGGTTGGGAGATCCAAACGGCACAATTCCCCTCGGTTACAGAGGACTAGGAAAGGTTGACAAGTACGACGGTACTACCGATCCCACGGCTCACTGGATGCAATGCATGAGCGTCATGGATGCCGCCAACCTGTCTGATGCCAACCGTTGCATGACATTCCATTTGACTCTTAAAGGTCAGGCCATAAATTGGTATTGTACTCTGCCCCGAAATTCTATTCATTCATTAGATCAGTTCGGTGACCTGTTTTTAGTTAATTTTATGGGTAACAAGATATTGTCTAAACCAATTTCACATTTAATGAACATAACTCAAAAAATGGGAGAGGGACTACAGGCCTACATAGATCGGTTTAACGTAGAGTCTAGGCAATGCCACGAAAAAGATGATAGGATAATGATGGGGTCATTTATTAATGGGTTACGGTCGGGACCTTTAGCTACCGAACTGGCCATCCGACCCCCGCACTCCTATTTTGAAATGATGGTTACTGCCGTTAACTTTGCTGTTGTTGAGGATGCTGCAGCTATAAAACAGGAACGGGAGAGAGGTTGTCCCGACCTATACGGTAAGAGGAAAGCTTCTTCCCCGATTCCTCCCCAGGAGGAAATAAGAAGCTAAACTTTGTGAATACTACTAACCCTATCCCGAAGACCGAGGTAAATGTGAACGCTGTGCAGGTAGCCGAGCCTTTCTCCGTCTCCCGAGCCGACATATACGCGGCCATCCAGCATCAAGGGTTGCTACCCCCAGCCCGTCCCATGACGGGTCCCACAGATCGACTCAATCCCGACAGGTATTGTAACTATCATAAACATATTGGTCACAATACTAACGATTGTCGAGATTTGGCTGCAGAGATAGCTAAACTTATTCAAGCTGGAAAACTGCCCCAATATGCACAAGTGGCACCTTTGCCCAAGCCTACGGCCTCAGCAACCCGGGAGCGACCTACCGGATGCTACCGGTGTGGGGAACCCGGTCATTTTGCTCGCGAATGCCCACAACCCGACCCCCGAGCCCCAAACGCTGGAGCCGACCTAACCATAGCTGGGGTCGTAAACACCATAGCTGGAGGACCGACTCAGGGCGACTCTAACCGCCAAAGAAAACAGGTATATCGACAAAGAAACAACTTTTTGGGTAAGCGAAAAGCGGAAGTCATGGCACCAGTAATTACTTTCGATGACAGTGATATTTTCTTGCATTACAATTGGGACGATCCACTAGTGATCGATTGTTATATTTCCAATTATCAAGTGCGTAGGACATTGCTAGACACAGGTAGTTCTAGTAATATAATCACAACTAAGGCATTGGCCGGATGTCAATTGCATAAAACCCAGTTAAATTCAGTACGAACACCATTGATTGGCTTTGGCAACCACCATGTCATCCCTGTAGGACAGTTGAGCATTCCGGTCACGTTAATAGCTGGTCAGCTAAAACGTACAGAAACCATAGACTTTGTGGTCATTGATGAACCTTCACCAAATAACGTGTATCTAGGTCGGCCTGGATTAAATCAGTTCCAGGCCATTGCTTCTACCATGCATATGCTTTTGAAATTCCCCACCAT
Organism: Leptodermis oblonga; assembly: GCA_016801395.1. Lineage (NCBI taxonomy): Eukaryota > Viridiplantae > Streptophyta > Magnoliopsida > Gentianales > Rubiaceae > Leptodermis > Leptodermis oblonga. The sequence continues at coordinate 36,763,187 of CM028760.1, forward strand.
GGGTGGGATAGCTGCTCTTCACTGTGATGTTATACAGGCTAAGCAGTGTTACACGGCTTCCCTAAAGGAGCCAACAACAGTGGATCGGAAGTCAAGAAGTGCATCTGCGGTCCTTCCGACCTCCACACCACGAGCTTCGCCGCCTACCCTCCCTGGAAGTACTGCTCATCCCACTAACATCACCGACCTACCAGATAGCTCAGACCGGTCCATCGAAGCAGGGGCCGAGGTAAAAATCATCCCCCTGGCAGCTGATCCGAACAAGGTAATTAAGATTGGGGCTGATTTGCTCCCACAGTTACAACATGATTTGCTTAACCTTTTACGTGAGTTCGCGAAAGTCTTTGCTTGGGGGCCGGAAGACATGCCAAGCATTTCTCGAAATATCATTGAACATAGGTTGTCCATTGATGCCAACCATAGGCCGGTTCGCCAACGAAAGCGTAACCTCGGAGGAGAGCGCAGCAGATACGTGGAGATCGAAGTCAACGCCCTATTGGAAGTTCGTATCATTCGAGAGGTAGATTATCCTGAATGGCTGGCTAACCCCGTATTGGTTCCCAAGCCCGATGGTTCGTGGCGTATGTGCATTGATTTTATCGACCTAAACAAAGCCTGCCCTAAAGACTGGTTCCCCCTACCGTTGATCGACGTTTTGGTTGATGCCATAGCTGGATTCCGTTTTCTTAACTTCTTGGATGCTTACAAGGGCTACCACCAGATCTTAATGGCTAAAGAAGACGAGGAAAAAACATCTTTCATCACGGATAAAGGTACTTATTGCTTTATTACTATGCCTTTCGGTTTGAAGAATGCCGGAGCTACTTTTCAGCATTTGATAAACAAAATTTTCAAAAATCAGTTAGGTCGGAACATGGAAGCATATATTGATGATTTGCTTGTTAAAAGTAGAGATGAGTCTGCTTATTTGCTTGATTTGCGTGAAACACTTGAAACCCTTGTCCAATATCAGTTAAGGTTAAATCCGAAAAAATGTGTTTTTGGAGTTACTTCGGGAAAATTCTTAGGTTATATGGTTTCTGATGGGGGTATCTCGGTTAATCCAAAGAAAGTAGAAGCTGTACTGCAAATGCACCCACCTAGATCAATTCGCGAAGTACAACAATTAACGGGTAGACTAGCGGCCTTGAATCGATTTTTCGCTCGGTCGGCAGAACGAGCCTTACCATTTTTTAGCATTTTAAAGAAAACAGATAAATTTGCATAGACCTCAGAATGCCAAACTGCTTTTGAACAATTAAAAACATATTTAGCTTCTTTGCCGTCTTTAACTATGCCTATTCTTGGGGAGCAATTATATATGTATATAGCTACCACTAAATCCGTGATTAGCTCCGTTTTGCTTCGAAAAGATAACCGGATTCAAAGACCCATCTATTTTGTTAGCAAAGTTTTGCAGGCAGCAGAGAAAAACTATTCTAACCTGGAAAAGCTAGTCTTGGCTCTAGTTCACTCCACACGACGTCTCCGACCTTATTTCAACTCCCATGGAGTCACCGTCTATACCGACGCACCTCTCAAAGCTGTCCTACAAAAGGCAGGAGTTTCTGGTCGTCTCACCAAATGGGCCATCGAATTGGGGGAGTACGACATCACCTTTGCCCCTCGCACCGCAGTTAAAGGGCAAGTATTAGCAGATTTCATAGCTGAAGGAGTGTCGGACACCCAGGAAGACATCCTTGGCCCGGCACAAGAAACCGATCTTCTTTTAACCGTGGCAAAGGGTGACGACTCGCGGACACTATATGTAGATAGTGCTTCTAGTCAGTCCGAATCGGGTGCGGGGATCATCCTCACCAGCCCTGTTGGAGAGGTCCACACTTATGCTTCACGGCCACAAATAATGAGGCAGAATACGAAGCCATGATAGCCGGTCTAAAGTTAGCTCAGAAACTCGGGGTCGGAAATCTAAAAATTTGTTCGGACTCCCAGCTCGTAGTCAAACAAATTTTGGGGGAGTATAAGGCTAAGGATGGGCAAATGGAGGAATATTTAGCACTGGCACAGCAGCAACTAAAATTTTTTCCAAAATGGACTATAGAGCGGGTCCCACGAAGTAAAAATACAAATGCAGATGCCTTGTCCAAATTGGCTTCTTCGGTTTTCTCTCATCTGACTAAAAGCGTCCTAGTGGAAGAAATACAGAACAGAAGTACAGCCGAGCCAACAATCTTGTCAATAAGTGAAGGTCGGGATTGGAGATTTCCTCTATGGCAATACTTGCAAAATGGTACTTTACCGGATTCACGAAAGGAAGCACAACGAATAAGAAGAAAGGCTGAACACTATCAAATAATCGGGGAAGATCTGTATAAAAAGGGTTTCTTAATGCCCTTGCTAAAATGCTTGGGTTCGGGAGAAGCAGAAGCCATGCTGAAGGAAGTACATCAAGGAGACTGCGGGTCTCACATTGGGGCTCGGAATTTGGCCAAGAAAATAATTGGGGCTGGGTTCTATTGGCCCCGACTATTCCAAGAAACAGTAGAATATGTTCAACGGTGTCTCGGTTGCCAACACAACGCGACCATTCACAGGTTGCCGACCTCCAGTTTTATGGGGATAATTGCCCCTTGGCCTTTTGCGGAATGGGGAATAGATCTCATGGGGCCGTTTTCTAAGATCGGTTCTTGCCATTATCTTGTTGGAGCCATAGACTATTTCACGAAATGGGTAGAAGCCGAGGCATTGACGAACATTACCGGGCGAACTGTAGCTCGATTTCTTTGGAGACAAGTCATCTGTCGGTTTGGCGTGCCCAACTCTGTTATCTCGGACAATGGGACCCAGTTCGAGTCCAAAGAGTTCACAGCTTTATGTTCAAAGCTCGGTATCACCCAACGTTTCGCATCTGTAGCTCATCCTCCGGAAAATGGGCAAGTGGAACTCACAAACCGAACTTTGTTGCATGGGTTGAAAGCCAGGTTAGAAGATAAGGGCAAGAATTGGGTAGAACAGCTGCCTCATGTACTATGGTGCCACCGGACTACACCTAAATCGGCTACGGGGAAGACCCCTTTCGAGCTAGTCTTTGGGGTCAATGCTGTTATCCCCCCGGAAATACAAAATGGTGCCCCCTGAGTCATGCACTTCGAAAGGAACCAGAATCAGAAAAACTTGGAGCTCAACTTGGACTTGATGGAAGAAGTTCGGGACACTGCCTATATACACCAACTAAATTATAAAAATTTAGTTCGGCAACACTATGACGCTCGGGTCAAACATCGGGTCTTTGTACCAGGAGACTTAGTTTTATGAAACCGAGCTATCAGCAAACTGCAAGAACAAGGCAAGTTAATATCTAATTGGGAAGGGCCTTACCGGGTGATCGAAGCCCGACCTACTGGAAGTTATGTTTTGGAAGATTTACAAGGACAGCTGATTCCGAGGGCTTGGAATGCAGCACACTTAAGGAAATACTATCTATGAGGCAGTCAAGTTAAAGACGGGGAAAGCATCAAATTCAAGATGACGAGATTACGAAAGAGTAAGACTTCATTCAATAAACGAGCTCAGGTACAAAGCCGATCTAAAAATTACAAGAGTTCTTCGAAAGGGACCAGAATCAGAAAAATTCCTTAAGATTACAAAAAAATGTCTAACGGGAGAGTTAAGAAGGAAGGTCGGCGACATGGTCATGGCCACCGTTAAGAAGGGTAAGCCCGTGCTAGGAAGGTCGGTGACATGGTCATGGCCACTGTCAAGAAGGGCAAGCCCGATCTCAGGAAGGAGGAGCTTGAGATGTCGCTTCATCTGCTGCCTCCTGGGGGTCGGCCTCAGGATCCTCTTCGGCATTCTCCGGTATAGAAACACCGTTGGCTCGGCATTCTTGCTTAATCTCCTCTACCAGATCGAAAGGATCGCGTCCCTCTGGAAGCAAAGAAGTCTGGGCCATGGAGTCCGCAGGAACGTCTTCTACCGACCTGGAACCTTTTAGCTCGTCCCAGCACAGGGTATACCTGCACTGGATCAGTTCTAAGAAGCGCCGGTTCATCAGATCCAGCAGAGGGCCCTCTTTAAAGGTTTTCAACTCAGCACGACGTGCTGCTTCAACCTCCGCCGGGCTAAGCAGCTCGGCAGCCTTCTCTGCCGCCTCCTCCGCGGCCTTCACCAGGTCAGCCTTTTCTTTCTCCAGAGCAGCCTCCCTTTCCTTCAGGGCAGCTTCACTTTCTTTCAGAGCAGCTTCACTCTTCTTCAGGACAGCCACCTCAGCTTCCAAGCCCTGAATCTTGGTCTCCAGCCGGCTGGCCTTCGTACACAGATCCTGGTTTTCCCTAAGTTGCTCAGTTTTGATGGCCTCGAGCTTCGATACTTTATTGCGCTCGACCCCCAGTTTCAGCTCCAGAGCTTCAATTGCCTCGGTCGGATTTTTTGACCTTTCCAGCTCGTAACTTTGGGCCAAGATATCCAAAGCTATTGTCCTTTTGGCAGTAGCAGCATAATTAAAGGCGGCCTGCAAAAATCCGATCTAGGGTTTTGTAAAAGTGTCATACAAGGTAATCATTATTTTTTCAAAAAAATTTAACTAAGTTTCGAAGCTCACCCTTTTTATATGCGAGGCAAGAAGAGCCTCCTGCTGCACCATCTGGTCCATATTCTTCCGGAGCTGGTTGCTCACTTGAAGAATCTCCTCGAAGGAGTTCTGAGACTCGGCCGCCAACTCCTGGTATGGCCTAACATCCTCAGGCGGGGGCTCCGGTAAATGAACCTGATGTATGGGCCGAGCTAGGGAGTTCGGTCTCTCCTTCTGGTCCTTTAGCAAAATGACCCTTTCTTTGGTTAACGGGTCCACGGGTCCCAAAAGCTCATCAGGCCTCGGCAGCTCGGCTCCAGTGGTGGGGCCCGTCAGCAGTTGCGGAGCTTTTGCAGCCTTAGCCGCTTGAATTTCTGCAGGGGTCGGCCTGCTCTTTTTCGTAGCCCGAAGTACTAAACCCGAGCTGGGAGGATCAGCGACCTCAACTTCTTCTGTGAGGTCGATTTCGGTCGGCCTCTTGGAAGACCCCGAAGTTGCTGTTGGCTTACTGGCCTTTTTCTTCCTGCCAAATCCACCGAGGCCACCTGAAAACGAACAACATACAATGATCAGAATCACCGGTCTAGGAAAAATGAGAAGACGATAAATAAAAGGTTAGAGACAGGTATTTACTTTTTTCCTCTACACCGGAGGCTTGGCTCAGCCCGGCCCAAACCAGAAGGCCCTCCGAAGGGAACTTAGCTGAATATTTTACCGAGCTGATATAATTTCTTAACACCTTATAGTCCGACTGCACTATGGGGTCAGACTTATCTCGGGTTTGGTTAGCCGGGATTATAAACTGTGACCAACGGCAAGGAAGATTTGCTTCATCGGCCTTCACCATAAAATACCTAGCCCTCCAAAATTTGTTGGTATCAGGGGAGTCGGTAATAAGTATGGGCCCGTTTTTACGTTTTTGGAATGTTACCCACCCCTGACCATAAGGATATTGGCGGACGGTGTAAAACTGGAAGAACAAATCTACTGTAGGTCGGATCTCAGCCCCAAAACAAACACACATAAACCCTACCAGAAACCTAAGGGCGTTAGGTACTAACTGACTCAGCCCGATGTATAAAAAATCACACATCTCGTTTAAAAAATCCGGGACAGGGAACCTCAGCCCGAATTTTAGGTGATATTCATAAATACCGATCCAACCCCCAGAAGTGTTAGTTATCCTTTCTACGGGTGTGGGTAAACGGATATGGACGGATGGGTCTATAAAATGGTCCGATGTTAGGGTTTCTAAATCTACCCTAGTGAGCTCGGAAGCTATTTCTTCGGGATTAAATTCAAAAGTGGCAGTCGTATCTACAGAAAGCATTAAAGAGGTACCAAAATCATGCATAAATCCAAATAACAGATTCTATGGAGGAATCATGCTTCAAACATGCCAAAAATTGTAAAAAGCAAATCAGCGAATCGATCTTATAAGAAGAAAGGAGGAAAGCACACTAACCTGAGGCCGGATTCTGGCGTGATGCTCCGGTGCCGGAACTTCTTTCGGAGGCCATAGACAGTCAAACAAAGGAAAGAGGCACGATGACAGAACAGTGGCAGCGGCGAAGCGACGACACGAACAGGAATAGCGGAACAGAAAAACAACACCGGCAAGACGCAAAAACTCCGGCGGAAGGAAGGAAAGCAAAAAATTTTTCTCTCTTTTTTCAGAAAGCAAATAGCATAATGGTGCCAAGTGCCTACGTCTACGGGTTTTATAGGGAAACCTCTGGGAGACCGAAGGGACACGGGCAAATCAATCGTGCCCGCTTTAATGCCACCTCAAAGATGATAAAGGCATGGGAAGTCGTACCGGTCGCCTTGAAAGTCGAGAGGACGTGTCCAATCACGTCCCGACTCTTCAAAATCCAGACTTCGGATAACGCAAAGGTATGCCTTTATTACCGCATTCATTAATTTGTCCAAAAAACTGTTCAAATTCTTTAGCTCGGTACTGCAATTATTACCTATGCATCGGTTGACACTAATATCTGTAGGTCAGATTTCATAGTCATATTTCATGTTTTTATCATATTCGGTAAACTATAAGTCGGATAAACTATAGGTCGGATGAACACTTGATAAATGCCTTAGTCACACTTTCGGCTTAGTAAAATATAGTATCATGCTTAGATCGGAAGAATGGCTCGGACTGATATCGGGAAATCCATGATAAGTGCTTTATGCTAAGTTTCAGCTCGGAAAAACGCGAAAAGTATTAAGTTTTAGATCGGTAAAACCTAATACTGGGGGGACTTGTTGGTGTGCGTAAAATTGAATCTCCATTGGGCCTAGCCCAATGGAGGCCTAGCCCAATGGACTAAAACAAAGCTAAGCAGTGAAAGACAACAAGACGCATGTAGAGCCCAGAATCATGTTTAGGTCGGAAAGGTCGTCCAAACCAAGCCACTGAGTATTCTCTGTTACAAGCTTAGGTCGGTCAGAACCATAAAACCGAACCAAACCTTTATATCTCGAAAAGAATTAGGTCGGACTTTAGACTTTAGACTGCCTTGGTCATTTCCTTACATCTCTATCGTGATATTTGATCCGACCGATCTAAGATAGACAGACCGATCTACCCTGCTTCACTGACACAGTAGGTAAACATTGTCATAGGTTAGGTATGTCTTTTCGATTACATGCAGGGATTCTTAGATCTTCTAAGAGAGAAACACACCCATGAAACCCGGTCAAAAGGGTAACGTCCACGCCACGCTAAACAGAAGGAGCAGGTGAACAAATCCATCATGAAGGTTCAACGGACACATTTCACACTTGAGGTATATATACTAAATCTTCAGACTTAGTGAGGTACGGAATCTTTATCATTTCAAGCATTCTTATTTACTGTTTGTCTTCTCCGAATATACTAACTTGACCGTCGGAGCTTATACAGGAGGGAAAGCCCCGATTTTTTCGTTATCACCTGAGATTGTCACCGGAACAGTGCGAATCACCTTTCTTCATCAACCTTACTGATCCGAGCTGCTTAGACCGGTCTCCAGCTTGTTCGTTCTCCTCTGTAAACTAAGCCTCCTTCGGATTGGGCCTTTGCTGTTCAAAGAGTTCATACTGGGCCGCAAGAAGCATTTCCTTAATTGTATTTTTTGCGTCACATCAATAATAATAATTGAAATTGAAAAGTCGGCTGTTTCTTTCAACCAAAAAATAGAGTTTTTGGTCCGCCTTTCGTCATTAGAAAGAAATTGTGTGGTGTTTATATTATTCAGGATATATATATATATATATTATTTTAATACCCTACAGTGTCCATCCGAATCTAAAGATGACATGAAGATGAATAACAAACAATTGATCATTCCAAGATTGCTCCACCGGAATTTCTTCTAATTCGTTTACGCAAAGACCCAATTCCTTTCGCGTTGTCTTCGTTCTGTTTCGGATTGCTAAGAAGTCGGTAGAACCTTCGTTCATGCCCAGTTATCAGCAGTCATGGCTTTTTGAATTGTGGTCTCACGCCTCCGTTGATCTTCTGAGTTTTCAGTCGGATAATTCGTAGCAAGAATTCATCTGGGCAGTTGTTGAATTATCGAACAACCCTTTTTGTTAATTTATTGCGGAGTTGTTCTGGATTTCCCATCTTTACGCAGCTTCTGGGCTTTTGCTGAAATTACCGCTGGAAGGATTGATTTTATGGCTATGGAGAGCGAAAATTCGGGGGTTTATCACGAGAAGCAAAGATTACAGTTCTGCCTACTACATTCCCTCAACAATCTCTTCCAGGTACTTTCTTAATTGTCCCAATTTCCTTTCAATTCTGAAATCATGTTTTTTCTTTGAGCTTTATTCATATTAGTCTAGGTACATGCGAATTAGCTCTGTTTAAGCTCAATGTTGGCATGCGCATCCAAATTGTGTACGTTTGATCACCCAGAAAAGCCTGAAAAAGAGTTCAATTTTTATTTTTATTTTTGAATTTTTAGTTTAAATCATGGAAGTGGATACTGATATTAGTTTAATACATAGAATTGGGGTTTATTGTTATTATGTTTTTATTTAGGAGAAAGATGCTTTTAAACGAGAAGATTTGAATGCTGTTGCTGAAAGACTCAGTCTTGATGATCCCAGTAGAGGAAGCTGGACACCGTGGTCTGCAATCTTTAAGCCTCATCATAATGTGCTTACTGGGAACTATGACATCAATGTTCTAATTGGTGCCCTTGAAGAGAAAGGGAAAAGGGTTGTTTGGCACGATAAGCGACACAGGGCTTCTACTATTGATCTTGACGGGACAGAAAATCATTTATTGGGCATTGTGCTTAATGTTCCTGTAAGGAAGTTCGGTTTCCTTTGGAAAGGTAGGCACTGGGTTACATTGAGAAGGATTGAGGGAGTTTGGTATAACTTGGATAGTGATTTTATCACTCCTTACACGTTTAAAGATACAGAAGAAGTTGTTCATTTCTTGGATATCATTCTGGCAGCTGGTGCTGAAGTTTTGCTTGTCAAGGATGATGGAAAATGAGCTGTGCATTTCGGTACTTCATATTTTGACATGCTAAACAAAGGTTTCCTGAATTTAGGAGATTAATTGGTGGTGAGGCAATGACACCTTTTTTGTTATTTCAAATTCTCACAAGTCACATCTTTCTTTCTTGGATCCACCATTTTGTTGGGAGAGATATTGAAGTTGATGAGCGGTATTCTTAAAATTGTACCATTGATAGATAGAGCAGGTGAAAGGAAGATTTTGATTATTGACATGTTTAAGAGGCGGAGTCTCCACACTTCAAGTTGCCCCTTATGTCGGGCCATTTTCTCTGCCGAACTCTCGTGGGAAGCTGTAATAAAGACAACATCTAGAGTTTTCGCATCTGGTAAACCTAATCCCTTCCTGTCAAAGTTATTTTCGTGGTTCTGGCAGTTGTAAGTGTAGAGACTTATATGAGCTATCTTCACTGTATTTGGTTTAGGTATTAGCTAGTTGGCTAATGTATTCATCATTTAACTTGAAATTTTGTAACCTGAGCTTTCTATCTGTACTTTTCATGTACATTTGTTGCTTTCAGGGCTTTCTGTAGGAATTAACTCACAGTTGTATTATGGAATATTTGGCATGAGAAGATTCTGCTAGTGTTGCCCAAAATCAATAAAGCCATTCAAAGATTGTTCCACTCTTTTGCTAAATTGCACGTCTTGATTAACTCTGCCAACAAATCATTCCAGTATAGTTAGATAATGCTTTGCTAGTTACTAAATTTTTTAGTATTTGTCTTCTTCTGCAATGAATTCTCATTTATACGAAGTTTTACATGGAAGTCTGGTGTTCAGAGAAGATTTGAAAAGTTAAACAATTGGGCATTTATCTGGACATTGTAGTGATATAGATACAGTTTCCAAGTTGATTTTCGTGACTAATTACTGAATCCTGAAGTCATCCTCTGCAATGAGTTCAGTTATACTACGTAGCGGAAAATTTGGCACACAACTCAAAGATCAAGATGGAATTTCTAGATCTTATCTGTTTACTAGTCTGTAGGATTACCCTATGGAATCTGGCATTTGCAGGTGACCTCCTTCAGAGAAACCGTTGTTTCTCAGCAGCAAATTTGCAGTTCTCCGGGCAAACAGAGGACTTAGTACAACTAAGTTATATCAAGCACTTCCATCGCCTATTGTGAATGGGGCAATGCTTTCACGCCCCCGCCTAGTCCAGTCCAATTGTCAGATTCTTCCCGTGGCTCCACCTGAGGAGCTGCCAGTGGAGTCCTCATGGAGCTCAGAATTTTGGCTACCTTTCACAATGTTGTAGTGGTGACTGACTAGGCCAAAATCTATAACCGTATTCGAGTTCTTCAGGGCCTCCAATACTATAATTTACTGCCCCTAAGAAATCTTGGCGAGTATGAATTTATAGTTGGATACCACTTCGATCAAGCGGTGAGTGTCAAGAGATGTATGACCAGGAATATTTCGAGCTTCTGGTATTAGAACGAAAAGGGCATCTTGCGAGACAAGTTCTGATATCTAATGCTTGAAGATTGGTCTCATTCTTTAGCCAAAAAGTGATTGCACATCTGAACATTTGGAATAGCTTTAAGTGGAAACATATTACCGAAAGATTGATGAACTTTTGAGTGTGAAAACGGTGGGCATTTGTAGAAAAATCCGCAGGTCTGAGGCATTTTCTTTCCTTCCCACTCGCAGATGTATTAACCGAAAGGTGGGTTGTTTGAATAGCCAAAAGAAGACTATAAAAGCTCGATTCCTCTGGTAATATATCTTCTGCTGCAGTCCCACATTCTTCCCTTTTGAAGTGCTTTTCTTTTCTCAATACTTTTTAATAGTTTTTCATTTTCCTCAAATTGCATTGTATCTTTTGTAAGGCCCATAATCTATTTGAAAATTGAGTGCGTGAAATGTTGCAATGATTCAGTTTTCACACAATTCTGCAATCAGTCTTATACTATGCCCAATTCTGCTATTCGTCACTAATATTTAAACCAACCTATAGCCTCCATTATACCTTTTAGGCTACCACTTCGTGTGGACAGCCCTGCTTTTGGGAGGGGGGGTTGTTGGAGGGAAGGGGGGGGGGGGGTGTTGGGTTTTCTAAGGAATCATTAGATAGCACAGATCCCACCTCAAACCTAAAAGCAGAGGAGTTCGGATTTGTTCTGTGTTGTTGTTTACCCTTGTATTGCAAGTTGGAATCATCTTTACCTTCCCTGACCTGAACTGAAAATCATATGGAAAATAAGTTGAAAGTAGAAAAGCTCTTGCTAGCCCAACTGACAGAATACATCATATTACGTGTACCACTATCTTCAAGACACGAGTGTGTTGAAGCCAAAAATAATACATGAACGTGAAAACACACACCCGTGTTTTGTAGTTGTGGTAGGTGAAATCTGAACTCGTGATTGAATGAGCAATGAAATGATCATCCTGAAGAAGTACTAGTTTGTTTTACATATATAGAGCATTCTGCTGTTAGATTTCACGGAGGATAACATCCCATGTTGCAGAAAACATAGGAAAGATTGCTAGGTGGGCTCGGAAGCTAATAAAGCACAAGTTTTTTTGTGCAGAACAGTTAAAAATTGGAGGGTAGTTTTTAGACTTTGCTTGAGAAGGGTCCTCAGATTTCACTGTGGTTTAGTACTGAATTTCTATAGCTTTACATGACACCATGGATGCGGGCTCAAATGGCGACATGCAGTAATCACAAAGGTACTTGAATCCAAAATCATGCCCTTGAATGGATCAAAGATTTGAGGCAGACTTTATGACTTGAGGCCATTTTTGAAACTTGTGTTTTCTGTGCTGCTTCTTTTTCTTTCTTTCGTTTTTCTACAGATGGGTAACCTTTTGTCTTTCAGTTCTCACCTTTATTCATTTGTTTATGTTAAAGTAGAAAACTTACTTCACTTATTCAGTCGTTATTTGTTAATCAAATCATTTCCCTCTTTAGCTGGTTCAAGGGTATATTTCAATTCGTGTCGTATTTAAATTAACAGTTTTGGGTTGGTGAACTTTTGTGTTGACACTTTTTAATATTAACTTTGTCTATTTAATTTATTTACATCGACTCATTTAACCCTCTGAGGCTCAATATTGATCCGTGTATGTTGTGCTGAGGTGATCAGATTATTTCGCTCTTAAGGTGGTTCAAGATATATAGGGCTGACAATTCGTGTCGTGTCTAAATTAACAGTTTTAGGTTTGTGAACTTTCATGTTAACACTTTTCAATTTTAATTTTATCCGTTTAATTATTTGTATCAACCCATTTGACCTTTCAAGGCTCAACATTGATCTGTCTATATCTTGTTGAGGTATAGTGAGTTTTCTTGCTACATTAGAAATTCGAGTTCAGATCACTGTGCTACTCCAAGTGTGTAATTATTATACCAATAGTATATAAAATTAGGGATAAAAGAATTGGGGTTAAATTTTTGAATCCCTGACTCATGGCACACACTTGCACACTTGGAGTAGCACAAGTGATCTGTGCCTTGAAATTCAGTGCCGGGTTTCACGGGTTCAGATTGACGGGTTAATGTGTCAACATAGTCAACTTGATTTTATCCGTTTAATTATTCGTATTATTTGTGTCGTCTAATTTAACCCGTTAAGTTTCAACTCTGATCCGTTTATATCGCGTCGTGTCTCTTTCCCATATTGCCACCCATATGTCTATATATATATACTCCATACACTTGCCCTCTACTCTATTTTAACTCCCAACTCCTATAAAGTGCTAGTCTCTCAGAGAAAGGACACTACTTTCTCAATGGCTGCAACAACTGGCAATAGAGAAGCAAGCGTCGGAGTTGGATCAAAAGCTTCTTGTGAGAAAGGTCCGGCGGTGGCGGTGGCGGTGGCGGCGCCAGAGGTTCAAAAGCAGAAATCTTTCAAGAGAGAGGAAAACACACCAAGGTGCACGAGCAGCTGCAAATTCAGGATCCCCAAGAGAAGGAAAGAAGTGTCTCCCTTGAAGTATCTTAAACACCTGGGAGAAAAAATGGTGGCAGTGCTGCAAATGATGTCCCCAAGAAGATGTTCTCCGAAAGTAACCTCCTCGGAAAGATCAGCAAAGCCCGGTGTCGCGGTCGCTCCGATTGATTCTCACCGGGCCGAAGCCATAGACGAGTGCATCGAGTTCATCAACTCTTCCTCTACATTGCAAAGATCAAATTCTGCCGTAGCCCAATAGATATATATATATATATATATATATTACTCTTGCATCCCAAGATTCGAACTCGTGACCTGCTCCGCTTCTGAACTCTGATTAAGACGAAGATGATGTATTATAGCTTAGATCCCATAATTTTGTGATTGAAAAACAGGGGATTGTTCATCTCTGTAATTGCTTAGTTTTGAGGGGCCATTGCCTAGCTAGCTATGATGGTCTGTAAGGTGGTGGTTGGAGTTTGTATTATATAGTATAGTATAATATATATACTTCTGCTGTTGTTGTTGATACTTTTTTGTTTCACTTTAAACACCTTGAATTCTTAAAAGAACCCAATAGGCTTATTATAGCTATCAATCAATTTTTCTTCAAAAACATTCTTGAAAAAGTGTGGTATTCTTGAAGAAATGTGTAAGCAAGCTTCTTGAAGACTTTTAACTGATCCCTTGATGCTGAAGATTTGTCAGAAGGAGTACTGCTGCCATGGCTGCTGCAACGCTAACTAGGCATGACTACGGGTCGGGGTTGGTTGCCCCACCCGGAGCTGTAATTCCAGCTCTGATCCATTAGTACAATGGGGTCAGGCAAAGCACATGAAAGTGTACCCAAAATTGAGAGAAAGGCCCATAATAGATATCTGCAAATCTTGGGAATTTTGTCACTGAATGGTAAAGGCTGAGAAGACAGAAGACTTTCGACTTGTCTCTGTTCCAATGAATGAAACTTGGAAGGTGTCGGTGTAGTGAAGTGAAGGGTCCATTTTTCACATACATATTCAGGTGATCAAGACTCATGTCTGTCCTTCCTTTTTATCTGTCTCATTCTCATATATATATATATATATATATATATATAAGGAAGCTGATAAATGCACCAAATACTAACAAGTTTCTTTGGCACTATTAAAATTTCATCCCATAATTACCCCTAAGTGGAATGTCTATTTGGAATGCCATTTAAGGGTATTTTTGGTATTTATTCTTGCAACACTACTTTAGTGGCAAGAAAACTTGACACTATTTGGTGCAAGTGTCATTTTCCTATATTTAAATGGGTCAACCACCTAATAAACTCGACGATTTTTATTTTTTTTTGATCACCAACTATTACATTATCCTGCGGAGTGAAATAAAGAAGTTGGAGTAACTACCTTCAAGATCTTGGTAGATGTAGAAGTTGAACTTTTAACCAATTTTTTGATAGTTCATCATGTGTTATAACTGTTTGAAACGGTGATCGTTCTTGCTCAACATTCCTATTATTACACATGTGCAGTTGGTGGTGATATTGTTGTTTGGAGGCTCCTGTGCAAGGGTCAGCTCTCGAACAATGAGTGGAAAAGGTTTCGTATTTGTTTGTCTTTTGTTTGTTCATATCTTCATCTAATCTTAATCTAATCTTGCTGCCTACCTAATGTGATTCTTCCTAATGAATGAGTGTGACTTCCCTCATACATGATGATGGTGCCAGCTTTGATCATTTTATGCAATTTCCAAATTTATTATTAATTGAAAAATTGTTAAGATTTGATATAATTTATGCAATTTTATTTTACTTTATATGTTTATAGGAGGCGATTTTTGATATTAAACTCCTGTGACAGCAAATCACACACGTTAGTAATTTATTTTGTTATTGTACAAAACTCCCTCTCATTCTTAGTGTAAAATACAAGTCTAAACATACATTCTTGGTCAAATCATAATTTCATTAAATTTGAAATTGGGGTTTTTTTTTTTTTTTTTTTTTTGCCCCTTCCATTCTTGATGCTTTTATTTTACTATTGAAGAAATCTTAACAAATTTGTAGAAGGAAAAAAAAAAAAAAAAACCCTCCCCTTGAGGTTTATCTAAATTATCTAGTGACTGATAGAGTCATGAGCATCTCCGATTGAAGTTCAAAAAACTGTGATGACCCAAATCAAGTGATCAAGAACAAGTTAGTGCCTTAACAGTTGTAACACATGATACGTCACCAGATATCAAGAATTCGATTACTACTTTTATAATAAGTTTCTGCTATATTTGTACCTAAGTTTGGCTTGCAAATAGACTTTTCAACTTTTTTCTTCCCTTCTTCCGCCCTAGCATCGGCAAGTAGCCAGCAAGTAGCAGTACCAGGAAAGGACACGGAGGAGGATGGGTATGACATAAAGGCGTAAGAATTTGACTAAGAAGCCAGGGAAGAACAGATAGAAATAATCGAAATGGCAATTGGCAAGGGACCCGGTGGGGACAATGGCGGCTAAAACTAAATTTTAAGGTAACAAGAAGTGGCGGTGGCGGTGGCGGTGCTGGAGGAGTTGTGCCTGGTAAAAGAAAATATAAGAATAAGAGTTTGGGGCAGATAGTAAATATTTACTCCTTCTGTTTCATTAGAAGGGTTCAGTTTGAAAAATATTTTTTGTTCCATTAGAATAATTCACTTTCAATTTTTTTACACCTCTTACCCATATTTATATAATTATATGTAGTCTACAATTAGTTTTTACTTCAAAAATAAGGATATAATTGGAATAAAGGGTTTCAAATTAGACAATCTAAGTGTTGTACATTAATATTCATGTAAGTTGTACCTAAGTCAAGATGAACCCTTCTAATGGAACGGAGGGAGTATATCAATAGTACTCCATACTTCAAATCTGTTATCTAAGGGCATGTTCTTTAAGTTTAGTTTTGATCTCAACAGTAAATTTAATATATTATAATTAATTTTTTATTATTCAGTTATACTTTTTTACATTTTCAATACACTTTTTACATTATAAAATTATTTTTTCCAAACCAAAACTCCACCCTTTCATAAAGAACATGCCCTAATTTGTCATGTCTTATTTGTCTGACAAAAATTGTTACACGTAGTTCTTTTGAAATTCACTTTAAATGTGATAAGTAACGCGTCTGTATGCTGTATTTGCCAAATTTCACTTACGAATTACACTGCGTACATATTTTTCAACTCACAAGAAGTTGAAAGTACAAGTTTGATAGCCAAAAAAATTCAAAAGTAAACTTTAACTCGAAAAATACCTCAAATTGTAAGAGATGGTAAAAAAATGTAAAGCAGGTGAGCAAATCCATCTTTCGCCTGTGACAAAGTAAATTTATTTGTGATAAATAAATAAAATAATATGGGTAGAAAATCTAAATTTCGTACTTACTACTAATTCTTCTTGACTCAATAATGCTACTTCTCTGTGTGTTTTAAGCCATCTTCGTTTAGAAATAGTTTTAAAAACATGCTTTTGGAAAAAAAAAATAAACAAAGGTTAAAGGTGTATTATAAATATACTAAAAATATATATATATTTATATATATTATAATATATTAAATTTACTGTAGAAATCACCAACAAAACGTTATCGTAAACAAAACCGAGCAGGGCATTAGTCGTTGTCAAATATGGTGAGAATGAGAAATGATAATGATTGAGCATTGGATAAAAGAATAAAGATTGACTAAGTTTGTTCACTAAACTATGAGTGATTAGTGATTAGAAAGAAGAAAAAAGAAAAGAAAAGGTAAGAAAGAGCTCATTGATCCACTGATTAATAGTAGTACTATAAATTCTATTATAATGTTTGTTCGAGTTGGTGCGTAATAAAATATACTTTGGCGGCGGTATTGGGTTCCAATTATGTTCCGTAATGATTGGTAAATTAATCATGCATTTCCTAAAGAGACCAAAATATTCTCAAGCACCAACACCAATTAAAGTTCCAAAAGCAGCATGTTTAAGGTTAAATTACTTGTACAGCTCACTCTCTTATCAATTCTGACACGAAGAAACTAAAATTTGAGAGGTAGTAATATTTGACACGACGACGTGAAAACTCAACACTTGTTACAATATTAAAACTCAATACCAATCTAGTAAGTTTCAAGTAGAACTCTTGGATTAGTCAGCAAAAGGGCTATCGCTCCTCATGAAACTAAAATTTTAGAGGTAACATAACATTCCATATGATACGACATAAAAACTCAAAACTTGTTATAAAGAAACCAACCGTTTATGACGATCTCTAACGCGACATAAAAGTTTAAGTACAATATCAATATAATAAATTACAAGTAATGAATCCTAAAGGGGTTACCGCCCATTCCCCAACTCGAAACACGAAATCCATTCATAAATCAATTACTGAACCAGTTGGGGGCATCATCTGGCACAAAAGCATATTTAATACATTCCAGATTACTTTTCTTTTCTGATGCAATGCAATGAAATGAAATCAAATCAAATATTGCAGTCCAATAAATGGAAATATCGTTTGATTGACAAATATATAGAAATGGCGGATGAACGCTAGCTTTTGATACCAAATTGAAAAGGTGGAAGTGAAACCTCTAACAATCATTTTTCATCCTTGGCGAAAAGCCCTCCCACAAATCCTCCAAACCCGCCGCTTTCTTTCTTCTTAGCAGGCGTGGCCACGGCGGCGTTCTTCCTGCCATTTTTCTCTTCCACCTTTTTCAAAACCGGGTCAGTTTCCAACAGCTGATCTTGCTTCTGCAGCCCGCCGAGAACGAACTCCAGCAGGCTCTTCTCTTCTTTACCCCCGCCGGAGCTCTTCGCCGCCGTGGCTGCGGTGGTCACTCTCCTCCTGGTCGATACCATCGGAGTAACGAAGAAGTTCAAGGAAGCCATAATCGATCAATCTGCTCTGGTTTTTTTTTTCTCTCTGTGTGGACGGAATCACAGAAACCCCCCAAATTATTGCGGGATAATTTAATATATTCTCTGGTGAATTGAAGCCGTTCGATGAGAGTGAGATTCAGAAGAGGGCTACTTGGTCGTGTTTAGAACACGAGCTCTCCACAAGTGGCTTATCCTCTCCATTGTAATTCTTTTCATTTGTTTTTGAATGGGCAGGAAAAGCTAGGCGCAGCAGCTGAGGTCTCATCTTCTGAGCTATGGCTGACAATTTGACACGTGGCGCCACGTCATTGGGTGGAAGCATCTTGCTTACGACTGCTAATACAATTTGCATAAGCATGATACTGTAAAAGGCATACTAAACGCAATAACCGTTTTACTATTTGCAATAACATTTCTCTGTGAAAAGACAAAAATGCCTCTGGCAAAAAAAAAAAAAACCTGGTATTGTTCAATCGTGCGTGAACAGTACCTGGCTAAAAAAAATTTGAAAAAATACCGCCGACCGCCGGCGGGATTTTCGGCGAAAATACTGCCGGCCGGCCAGCGGTATTTTCCCGGAAAATACTGCCGGCGACTGGCGGTATTTTTAGGCCGCGGCGGTCGGCGGTATTTTTCCGAATTCCGTCCGGGGAGACAATATCCCCGCCCGAAATGTTGCAGAAACAGAAAAAAACATTCGGATAATCGCAGATCCGGGAAAAAAATTCCCCTTGAATGGGTTTTTTTTCCCAAAAATTATAATGAAGGGGTATATAGAGAATTTATACAAACTAATTTAAAGTAAAAAAAATAAATATAGTGTTTACTTATAGTGTAATATGGATCGTACTCGGGTAATTCGGACTTTTTACAGGGGAATGTTACTGCGTTTAGTAAAACGGTTACGGGGAGACCGGCTGTATTTCTTCAATTTTTTTTTCTAACCGGGTACTGTTCAACATGCGTGAACCGTACTGTTCACGCATGTTGAACAATAACCGGTTTTCTTCTTTTTCTTTTTTATTTTAGGTCAGGGGCATTTTTATCTTTTCACAGGAGAATGTTATTGCGAATAGTAAAACGGTTACTGCGTATAACAATTTCGTACTGTAAAAACACCGTCAACTCATATCATCTGTTGAAAAGAATTAAGGGGGAGTGGTTTAGGATAGGAACTTGATACTGTACGTAAAATAGATGTGTCAATCCATTTACAACTTAAATTGTCACCTTAAAAATAAAGACAGTTGCTTAGGAGAGGGACTTGACATATTGCGTTAAATTGACTTATCAATGTATTTACGACTTGCTTGACACATATAAGATTAAAGAGTGATGATCATTTCTGATACAATACCAGAAAAATGACATGAATTCGTCACAATAAAAATGACCTATAAAGTATAAATCTTGTAATTGAAGTAGTAAATTCAAACTTTGTAGGTTATAAAAGCAAGGAAGTATACTTAGTAAATGAATTTCCAAACTTGTAAAGAAGCAATTATACATTTAAGAATGAGAAATAATGAGATATCATACGGAGTATATATTTTGGGATATACAAAATTGGAATTAGAGCAGCTAAGCTGTACATGTTTCATATACAAGGCGTGTGCCATTTTTAGTTGTGTTTGGGAAGGAAATGATGATTTGATGTTACTTCTTTGTCAACCTTTCACTCTTTTGGGGGCCCACAAGTGGGACAGGGGCTCCCATCCCATCTTTCATATGTTCAATCAAAGTACCCACATTGAAACCAACTGATAATACTCATCCATTTCACCTTCTCTATGGTTTCAAGCTTTGGCATCTGAAGTATTCGAGTTTCTGCATTCTCTCGGTTCGGTTTGTGTAACAAACAGCCCTAATCCAGTATTTTCTCGCCGGTTGAGAAGAGATTCCATACCACGGTTCCAGCCAAATAGAGCCCAACTGAGACCTTGAACACATCATCCCAAGAACCTGAAAAACACGGCAGCATAACCAACTAAGAATCGCCTTTTACCTCAAAGTGCAGGCAACAATGAAACTATCAAGCCAAAATAAATGAGGAAAACCCTCCAGCCATTCACAGTCTTAACAGGACAGAACCACCATGATTCCACATGGTGGGGTTTAACCATCAAAGGACTCTGCTGCATGCATGCATCTGTTGGTTTGGACTTTGGACATAGTAATCCCTAGGCAAATTGCAAAGCGTCCTACTATCATTCGATTTGATCCAAATTGGTATATAAAGGTGAATTACAAATGCTAAACATGCCAAGTTCATGTGTTTTGACTTCCAACAAACTAGGTCACCCGACCGATAACCACATTGCAAGATTTAGGAAAGGAAAAATTATGCTGTCTCAGAACCTGGATACATCTGAAAACAAGAGGCAATGAAGAATATAATCTCACTTTCCATTCAGAAGAGTATCTGAAAGTACCATGTTGCAAGATGTACCCAGTTGCCGCGGTTCCAAAAACACCAGCCAGTACACCGGCAGTATTAGAAAGGCCCATCAACACCCCCTACAATGTAAATATCAACAGCAGAAAGAAATGAAAATTTTGGATTTTGGGAAAGAGTTCAGCAATAAATATACAAACGAAGTTGTGATCAAAAGGCATGCATCAAAATTCTAGCCTGCAACTCAAGTTTTTCCAGTCTGATGCATCTCCAAATTAATGATCAGAATGTCTGCTTGACTTACAGAATAGCGAGGTGCAATATCTTGATGGTTGGAATATAAACCAGATTGCGAAAATGCATCAGTACCCTGTTTCAGAATAAAAATAATCAGTCAGAAAACAGATACTATCATAATAACTGTTGGGATTGCTTGATATATGTATATGTAGATATGTGATGCCAGAATTGATTCACCCTTCAGCTATTTTATCAGTAAGTTGAGAGAATATGCGATTTTTCTCTCATTCTGGATAGACTTTCCAAACAAGTGAAAATGTAGAGTGAACGATGTGACATGATTTAAAAGACAATCAATATCAACATCTTATTATCACTGTATGATCATTAATGGATAATTGTAAAGTGAATGATATGGCATGATTTAACTGCTACTATGCACGTCTTTACGACTTTACCACATAAAAAACAGAATATGCTTTATTTTTACTACAGTATACCACTTTCATAATTTCCTCTTTCTCACTACCATTAAAAACATACAAGACAATACTCATCCTCAGACTTTTAGACAAAGTAGCTTATAAACACAAAAACATCTCCTTAAGCACTTTGTGCAATCCATGTTGGAGCAACTCACACTGCAACTGTCCTTTCTTCATCTTTTTTAACATATCAGTTTTTCTCTTTCTTCTTAATAGCAAATTAATGAATAGTTTGAAAATTAACAGCAGGTTCTATCCTCCAAGGAAAATATGCATGGGAATTCATAAAGATATTCCACATAGAATTTAGACAGGTTGGAACAAAAGGATCAATGCATACTCTATACTTTGTAATTATAAACTACCCTTAAAACTGAAATGAAAATTTTGCGAAACAGCAATGAGGCCACTGGTGCTTTATAATTAAGACTGTTGGTCAACTAACCATGAACATGCACAAAAAATTAGGATAGCTAAAATGAAAATGTTGAGATAAATGTGTGGAGACACTAGACTAAATAGAATGACTATTAAATGCATGAGAAAATAATATGGGGGGCTCCTATGGTTAAGAAAATTAAAGAAAAAACTTAAGGGGGTTTGGATATGTGCACAGGTAACCTTTAATGCACCAATAGAGCATGAAGAAAGTAGAAAGCTATCAACACATTAAAATGAGAAGAGAAAGACCTAGAGAGAAACTATAAATATATATCCATATGTGATAGATCTAACCTTAAACAAAATTATGTGTTTTAATAGAACGTGATGACAAGATATGATCTTACAGCCGATCCCACATGCTGGGACGGGGGGATAAAGTTTTAACTGTTGTTGTTGTTGAACAAAATTAACAAATATAACCACATTTAGGTTACATTTTCAGGGGTTAAGATCCTCTAATTTGAACAATGAACATTTGAAAGAATTAGCCTAAGGATTGAATTCCACACAAATCTGTAAACTAACTAATCCAGTTTGGGACCATCAATTTAATCCTATGTCCAGTCCTCCAAAAATAAGCCTGAAACTTATGCTGAATACTATTTAGAACTTCATTGATCTAATGATATGCTAACCACAAACCTGGCTGCAGGACATGCACAAAACAGCCATTGCAGGAGAGTCAACATGGCTCAATTGAGTCAAAAAAAAAGCAGGGCCAAGAAATCCAATAGTCTGCATTATCTGCAAAAATAATTTTCAAATAGACACAGTTAGTCAAGGAACTAGCAAACCTTCGAAAGATTAATCTAACTGTAATCCTAAAAGTCATTTCATGCAGTATAAATCTACCTTGAAAAAAGTTGGCATACCCTAATCAGCCCCATCTATAGGGAGATGTAAATTGAGTCTGAGTTAACGGTGTACTTTAAGAAAATTGAAATGAATAATAAATCAGATTCTATATTATTTAAAAGCTATTTGTCAAAGAAGTTGGATTAGAATTTCCATTCTGAAGCCTCAGATTCATATTTTCAGGAACATCAATCGGTTACAATAACAATTATAATGCTTCACCTTTCTGACAGTTGTTACAGAAACACCTTTCTTCACCAAGGAATCAGCGATCCACCCACCAAAATTGGCTGAGCAGGCCATTGTTAGCCAAGGCAACACAGATAACATTCCAGATTCGGTAAGGTTAAACTTCAGCACCTACGAGAGAAAATGTGTAACCAAGAATATCCTAATTTAGTACGAGAATGTGATGAGTAATCAGTGACAAATGAAAAAACATAGCATATCATCATTCCAAAGAACAATGTAGAGGCTAACAGCTCTATTTTCCACCATAACATTCTGAAAATTCCCAACCTTCCAACAAAAATGATGGAAAAATATGACTAGCAGCATCATTTCCGACAAAGGGATGATGATATGATAACTGCGGATGTTATTTCCCCGTTCTAGCAATGATATGAACGAGATAGAAAAGGTAACAGAGGACTTAGAAGGCAACTAGATTGATAGCAATTTTCCATTATACTTTCAAACCAATCACGGATGCAGAGGTAAAACACAGATTGGTGCCAGTTCCTTTTTTACTCATTACGTACAAAGGCATCAAATTGTACATTTCTTAACACAGTCCAACAATAATGTGGAAATCAAATGAAGCATTTCATGGTCAAGCAATGACTCTCAAAATGTTAAGCTTACAATCATTTACAGGTCAGGAGATAATTATGCAGCCTGGAGATGCTAACATGGTAACTTAAAAGACATATTTTAAGGCCTTTAGAAACAATAGTCGAGAGGTAGCTGTGAATAGTAATAGCACCTGGTGATAGTAAGTAGGCATCCATGTCAAGAGAATGAACGTGCCCCAGTTGTGACAAAAGTGTGAAATAATCAAGGCCCATACAGGAGACTTTGATAAAATCAATCTCCAAGGTATAGATTTAACAGGCTCCTTGCACGCACAACTGCTGAGAATCAGCTTCTTTTCCTCAGGCCGTAGATCAGGGTCTTCGAGAGGTGCACTATGTGCCTACATCATTAGACATTGTAAATAAATTTCATTATGAATTTGTAATTTTTCAGGACAAATATAGGACCATTAAAGGGCAAGCTTGACGTGCGACATGGAAAATTCAGGAATTTCACAAATCAAAACTTTACCTTTTTTAGCCACACTGTAAACCAAACTGTGCCAAGAGAACCAAATGAATAGAATACAGATGGCCATCCAAATTTATGTATTAACAATGGCGAAATGGCCAGGCCAGTAACAGAGCCAAGATACATTCCACTATATACTAAAGCTAATGATCTACTCCTCTCCGCTACCGGCACCCACCTTGAAAGAATATTATTCATTGCTGGCATAGCAACACCCTACAATGAGAAACACATACGAAATAAATTAGTGATTTGAAGCATCAATGATCAATGGAAACCCAAAGAACTTGAAATCACTAGTTCAAGAGAACATTGCTCCTCGAAGAACAACTATCTCTTGAGTATTTCTGACTGTCTTAAATGTTGCCAAATAAATTGAGAGCTAGGACTAACCTCACCAACGCCCATGATTGCACGAGTTACAAGTAAAAAAGGCAACCCAAGATGAGCTGCAACTGGTGTAAAAGCCGTCGCTATAGACCACCAAATTACACCGAATCCAAGCACACGCTTCCCGCCAACTGTGTCCGCCCAAATACCTCCTGCAACCTGATGTCAACATGTATAAAATGTAGGAAAGTTAGGGATCATAAAATAGTGAAATGGGATAGAATAAAGAAGGAACCTAAAATTAAAGGATTTGTAAGTGTTTTGATCTTACCTGAGTGAGAAGATATCCCCAGAAAAAAGAAGACTGTATTAAGCCAACAGTTGAAGGGCTCCAATTGAACTCAGAGGCCATGGGAAGTATGGCGATACTCATGTTAACCTGCATAATAGAACTGCTTAACATTCCAAAAAATGAATACCCCATCAATTGAAGGAAAAGGTTATTCAGTAAACTAACTCTGTCCATGTTGCACAGCAGAAAAGCAGAGAAACAAAGGAGCACGATCACCCAACGTTTCGGGAACTGTTCCCACCACGGAAGCTCATCAATAAGGATACTTTCCGTTTCCCCATTTTTCAAAATGTCATCGTTCAAAGCTTTCCCCAAATTTTTCAACGACTCCCGATCGGAGCCAGCGACGTCGTAGGGCTTAGACTTCACGTCCGCCCACACTCTCCAGCTCTTCCTCCTTCTCGTCACACTAACTACGTCATTACTCCTCCTACAACCATAACCATCACTACCTGAGCAAAATGGAACAGAATCGCTCCGATTTAGACACACTATCCGAACCCTAAACCGCAAATCACAAGCACCGGGGTTAACGCCGGAGCTCCAATTTTTTCTTCCGAACGACTTATGATGCTTAGGCGGCGACGGTGAGTATACAGCGATTAGAGAAGCTCTTGCCGTCATAGCCGCAGAGCTTCTTCCTCTTCCTCCGCCTCCGCTTCCTCCAGGCCAAGTCTCTGCGTGTTTGTTACTTGGAAGCAATGTATTGGAGTTTTCGCTGTTTTGGAGTTTGCACTTTGCAGTTTGGAGTTGGAGGAAGATATTTTTGGCGGAAACTTGGAATGCCGGGATTTTTATTGCGGGTACTGGTTGACAGTTGGACACGTGTCACGGGATAACGTGGATCGAGATAAATTTTTAATTTTTCTTCTTTGGGGAAATTGACCGTTGTTTCCCTAAACGACGTCGTTGGAAGTTGAAAATAAATGAAAGCGAAGCCCAAACGGGGAGGATCCACTAAAAGCTATAAACTAAAAGAGTTAAAAAAAAAAAAATGGGGCATACTATTTGCAGTAATATTTTTTTTGTGAAAAATCTATTTTATCTTTTAGCTAAAAAGAAAAAAATATCGCACAATATTTGATTTTATAGTCACAAGTACGATCCATATTACACAGTATGTAAATAACCTACACATTTTTTCGAATAAAAGTGATTTTCTGAGAAAAATCCCTCCCGGGTGGGATTTTGGGAAAATACCACCCACTGTGGGTGGTATTTCTCCAGGAAATACCGCCCAGTAGCTTGGCGGTATTCCTGGGAGAAGTACCGCCCAGCTGCTAGGCGGTATTTTCTGGCAAAATACCGCCCTTTGTGGGCGGTATTTCAAAAAATACCGTCCACAAAATGCGGTATTTTGCCAATATTCCTGTAAATAATATGAGATTTTATGAAAAAATTATTTTTTTTAATACCTAAGGATAAAATAGACTTTTCATAGGAAAATGTTACTGTAAATAGTAAAATGGTTACTGCAAATAACAATTCCGAAAAAAAAGTTGTTAAAAAAAGTTATAAATTAAAAGAGTTTAAATTTGAATTTGTTTATAATGAGTTGACCAAAATTAAGTGTTACTTAAAAAACTAAGAATATAAATAAAAATATATAATATTTAATTACTTATTTTATATATTGTATTTTTTTCATTTGTAATAAATTATAACTTTTTTCAAATCGAAATATTATAATGAGATGGAGGGAGTAATATGGAGTAGTAGTTTCTGTGCCGGAATGGCCTATGAATTTAGAGCAAAGTGTCATGCCCTTTCTCCTAAACTGAATCGTTTTAGCAAAATGGTCAAATAGGTGTTAAGAATGTATTAGTATACTAAAGGAAAAACTGAAAGGATTATGTTTTGAATGATGAAATATCTGTGTCGGTTTGAGGTACGGTCAATTCACCAAAAGGATCATACTCCCAAGATCTGACAAAGAGTTGCTGATGAAACCATAACAATGCAGGATCGGACAGTACAATTTGTGGGGGACTTTAGCCCATAATCTTTGGGCTAGCCATACAACATTGAACTGGATTTTTCTTTTGATCAGGCTCGTGATGATCTCTTTCATTGTAAAGCCCATCCCTATGTTAGCTTATGGGTTATATATCAGGGACGGTCTTTCCGTCGCACAAGGTGCTTAGTGCAACGTGTTGATGAGATTTGACGAAAATTTCGCTTGTGAATATTTTTTGTTACACGATTTGTTTTGTAACAAAATAGCTACTTGTAACAATCGGTATATATATATATAATATATCTATAACTGTAAATTATAATATTGTATCTAAAAATACTCTAATACTCAAATAAATACAGAGTAATAGGATATATTGTACAATCTGTATTTATAAAATAAAAAAATGAAAAATAGAATAAAAATCCATACAAGGCCTTAGCTTTCATATGTCAATTAGGGCCACACTATACCAAAAATTTTTTTTTTTTTTGAACACCTATACCAAATTTAATCATCGGGACAAATTACACCTATACAAGGCCTTCTAAGGTCTGTTCGTTACCAGGTTTTAAGAGAGGTTTTGAAAAATATGTTTTGGAAAAGAGGTTTTCAAAAATATGTCAACGAATAAGAGTTTAAAATTGATTTTCAAAAAACGATTAGAGTTCTATTCTTATCAAGTTTGAGGGGCAAAATAAGGAGATCTTTTTTGCCTCATGTGTGAGTGGCAAAGCTAGAAGATCTTTTTTTCCTCTCAACTTTGTGTGATAGTGTTTCCAAGGCCAAATGTGAAAACCCTATTTTCAAAATCCTGTCTTGAAAAACAATTTTTAAATTGGTACCGAACAAGGTTTGAGTTTTTAAATGATTTTTGAAACCCAAAACCAGCCTGCAAAACCTGATAACGAACAGTCCCTGAATGCTTAAAAATATCGTAATTGATGTGATGCAAAAAATACACTTCAGGTGGTGCTTCTCGCGGCCCAGTAAAACTTCTCTAGAAACAAAGGCCCAGCTTGGATAAAGCTTCACTGCAAAGGAGAAGAGCAAGCGGAGAGCCGATCTGGGTAGCTCGGATAAGCAAAATGGATGAAGAGAATTGATTCGTACTGTTCCGATGACCACTGGTAAATAATCAGAAAAAGGAGCGGGGCTTTCCCCCCTGTATAGGCTCCGACGGTCAAGTTAGTATGGTTGGAAAAGATAAACAGTAAAGATGAATGCTTCAAATGATAAAGATTGCGTACCTCACTAAGTCTGAAGACTTAGTATATATACCTCAAGTTGAAATGTGTCCGTTGAACCTTCATGATTGACTTGTTCACCTGCTCCTACTGTTTAGCGTGGCGTGGACGCTACCATTTTGACCGGGTTTCATGGATGTCTTCCTCTCTTAGAAGATCTGAAAATCCCTGCGTGTAATCGAAAAGACATACCTAATCTATGACAATTCACCTACTGTGTCAGTGAAGCAGGGTAGGTCGGTTTAACTATCTTAGATCGGTTAGGCCGATTATCCGGATGTAAATGTGAGGAACTGACCCAGGCATTCTAAAGTCTAAAGTCCGACCTAACCCTTTACGAGATATGCTGTTTGGCTTGGTTTTCCGGTTTAGACCGACCTAAGCTTATACCAGAAAAACTACTTGGCTCGGTTTGGATGATCTATCCGACCTAAGCAGGGTTCTGGGCTTTATATACATCCTTTTATCCTTCATAGTTTATCTGTGTTTTAGTCCATTGGGCTAGGCCCAATAGAGATCCAATTTTATGCACACCAACAAGTCCCCCCAGTATTAGGTTTTACCGATCTAAAACTTAATACTTTTTTGCGTTCTTCCGAGCTGAAACTTAGCCTAAAGTACTTATCATGGATTCCCCAATATCAATTCGAGCCAATTTTCTGAGTTAAGTGTGATTCTATGTTTTACTGAGGCCAAAAAGGTGACTAAGGCATTTATCATGTATTCATCCGACCTATACATTATCGAATATGGCGAGATATAACTTAAGAGATTCGATCTACAGGAAATGTCATG
This sequence comes from Leptodermis oblonga, assembly GCA_016801395.1. Classification (NCBI taxonomy): domain Eukaryota; kingdom Viridiplantae; phylum Streptophyta; class Magnoliopsida; order Gentianales; family Rubiaceae; genus Leptodermis; species Leptodermis oblonga. The sequence goes on from CM028760.1 coordinate 36,791,453, forward strand.
TCAGCCGATTCACAAGTAATAATTGCAGTATTGACCTAAAGAATTTGAACAGACTATTGGACAAATTAATGAATGCGGCAATAAAGGCGTACCTTTGCGTTACCCGAAGTCTGGATTTTGAAGAGTCGGGACGTGACTGGACACGTCTTCACCACTATTAAGGCGACCGGTACGACTTCCCATGCCTTTACTGTCTTCGAAGTGGTATTAAAGGCTGCAACGATTGGCTTGCCCGCAACCGTTCGATCTCGCCAAGGTTTCTTTATAAAAGCCGTAGGAGTTGGCGTTTGGCAACATTACTTCATTCGCATCCTGAAAAGAGAAGAAAAATTCTTGTGCTTTCCTTCCTCCCGCCGAAGTAGTTGTTCCTCGCCGGAGTTCGTTGGTGCTGTCTCCCTGTTGTGCGGTCTGTGTCCGCGCCGTTGCTTCGCCGTCGCCGTGACCCTTATCTTCGTTCGTTCGACTGCAATGGCTTCCGAAAGAAGTTTCGGTACCGGAGCCTCTCGCCAGAATCCGGCCTCAGGTTAGTGAGCTCTTCTTCCCCTTTCTTTATACAAGTAAACTGCTGATTTAGCTTTAAATTTCTTGCATGTTCGAAGCATGAACTCTTCGTAGAATCTGTTATCTGGATATATGCATGATTATGGTGCTTTTGTACTGCTTCCTGTAGATACGGCCGTCCCATATGACTTTCATCCCGAAGAAATAGTTTCTGAGCTTACTAGGGTAGAATTAGAAACCCTAAAATCGACCCACTTCCTTGACCCATCTATTCAAATTCGTCTACCCACACCCGAGGAAATGATAACTAGCACTTCTGGGGATTGGGTCGGGATATACGAACATCACATAAAATTCGGGCTAAGGTTTCCGGCCCCAGATTTTTTAAATGAGCTGTGCGATTACCTATACATCGGGCTGAGCCAATTAGTACCTAACGCCCTTAGGTTTTTGGTGGAGTTTATGTGTGTCTGTTTTGAGGCTGTGATCCAACCTACCGTAGACTTGTTCTTCCAATTTTATACCGTCCGTCAGTATCCATATGGGCAGGGGTGGGTGTCGTTCCAAAAACGTAGAAACGGACCCATAGTTATAACCGACTCTCCCGATACTAACAAACATTGGAGGGCGAGGTACTTTATGGTGAAGGCTAACGAAGCAAATATCCCTTGCCGTTGGTCACAGTTTATAGTATCGGCGGACCAAACCCGAGATAAGTCTAGCCTCGTAGTGCAGTCGGACTATAAGGTGTTAAGAAATTTCACCAGCTCGGAAAAATATTCGGTTAAGTACCCTCCAGAGGGTCTTCTGGTCTGGGCCGGGCTGAGCCAAGCCCCCGATGTAGAGGAACAAAGTAAATACCTGTTCTCTGATCTTTTATTTATCGTCTTCTCGCCCCTCCTAGATCGGCGATTCTGATCATTGTATGTTGTTTGTTTTCAGGTGGCCTCGGTGGATTTGGCCGGAAGAAGAAAGCCAACAAACCAACGACAGCTTCGGGGTCTTCCAAGAGACCGGCCAAGATCGATCTAACGGAGGAAGTTGAGGTCGCCGATCCTCCCAGCTCGGCGCTAGTACCTCGGGTTACAAAAAAGAGCAGGCCGACCCCTGCAGAAGTTCAAGCGGCAAAGGCTGCCAAGGCTCCGCAATTGCTGACGGCCCCCACCACTGGAGCCGAGTTGTAGAGCCCTGAGGATCTATGAGGACCCGTGGACCCGTTATCCAAAGAAAGGGTCATTATGCTGAAAGAGCAAAGGGAGAGACCGAGCTCCTTGGCCCGGCCCATATACCATACCCATTTATCGGAGCCTCTGCCCAAGGATGTTAGGCCATATCAGAAGTTGGTGGCCGAGTCGCATAACTCCTTCGAGGAGATTATTGCAGTGAACAACCAGCTCCGAAAGAATATGGACCAGCTGGTGCAGCAGATAGCCCTTCTAGCTTCACATATAAAAAGGGTAAACTTCGAAACTCAGTTAATTTTTTGAAAATAAAGGATTACCTTGCGTGACACTTTCATAAGGCCCTAGATTGGATTTTTGCAGGTCGTAATAAATTATGCTGCTACGTCCAAGAGGACGACAGCTTTGGATATCTTGGCCCAAAGCTACGAGCAGGAGAGGTCAAAGAAGCCGGCCGAGGCAATAGAGGATCTAGAGATGAAGCTGGGGGTCGAGTCCAGCAAAGTAACGAAGCTTGAGGCCACCAACACTGAGCTCCTTGCAGAAAACCAAGGGCTCTGTACGAAGGCCAGTTGGCTGGAGACCAAGAACTAGGGCTTAGAGGCCGAGGTGGCTGCCCTAAAGAAAGAGAAGGCCGCCCGGGAGGAAGAAAAGGCCGCCTTGGTGAAAGAGAGGGCTGCCCTGGAGGAAGAAAAGGGCGCCTTGGTGAAGGCAGCGGAGGAGGAGGCAAAAAAGGCTGCCGAGCTGCTCAGCCCGGCGGAGGTCGAAGAGGCACGCCAAGCTGCTTTGAAAACCTTTAAGGAGGGCGCTCTGCTGGACCTGATGAACCGGCGCTTCTTGGAGCTGATCCAGTGCGGGTATACCTTGTGCTGGGACGAGCTAAAAGGTTCTTGGTCGGTAGAAGACGTTCCTGTGGACTCCATGGCCCAGACTTCTTTGCTTCCAGAGGGACGCGATCCTTTCGATCTGGTAGAGGAGATAAAACAAGAATGCCGAGCCAACGGTGTCCCTATACCGGAGAATGCCGAAGAAGATCCTGAGGCCGACCCCCAGGAAGCAGCAAATGAAGTGACCTCTCAAGCCCCTCCTTCCTGAGATCGGGCTTACCCTTCTTAACAGTGGCCATGACCATGTTGCCGACCTTCCTTCCTAGTCCTTTGTATTTTTTTCTTTTTTGAAGAATTTTTCTGATTCTGGTCCCTTTCGAAGAATTTTTGTAATTTTTAGATCGGCTTTGTACCCGAGCTTGTTTATTGAATAAAGACCTTCTTTTTCTTCTCTCGTCATCTTAAATTTGATACTTTTTCCGACTTTAACTCTGACTGCTTCATAGATAGTATTTCCTTAAGTGTGCTGCGTTCCAAGCCCGCGGAATCTGCTGTCCTTGCAAGTCTTCCAAAACATAACTTCCAGGAGGTCGGCCTTCGATCACCCGATAAGGCCCTTCCCAATTAGATACTAGCTTGCCATGTTCTTGCGGTTTGCTGATAGCTCGGTTCCGTAAAACTAAGTCTCCTGGTACGAAGGCCCGATGTTTGACCCGAGCGTCATAGTGTTGCCGAACTAAGTTTTTGTAATTTAGTTGGTGTACATAGGCAGTGTCCCGGGCTTCTTCCATCAAATCCAAGCTAAGCTCCAAGTTTTTCTGATTCTGGTTCCTTTCGAAGTGCATAACTCGGGGGGCACCACTTTGTATTTCTGGGGGGATAACAGCATTGACCTCAAAGGCTAGCTCGAAAGGGGTCTTCCCCGTAGCCGATTTAGGCGTAGTCCGGTGGCACCAAAGCACATGAGGCAGCTGTTCTACCCAATTTTTGCCTTTATCTTCTAGCCTGGCTTTCAACCCGTGCAACAAAGCCCGGTTCGTGAGTTCCACTTGCCCATTTGCCGGAGGATGAGCTACAGATGCGAAACGTTGGGTGATACCAAGCTTTGAACACAAGGCTGTGAACTCCTTGGATTCGAACTGGGTCCCATTGTCCGAGATAACCGAGTTGGGCACGCCGAACCGACAGATGACTTGTCTCCAAAGAAATCGAGCTACGGTTCGCCCTGTAATGTTTGTCAGTGCCTCGGCTTCCACCCATTTTGTGAAATAGTCTATGGCTACAACAAGATAATGACAAGAACCGATCTTAGGGAACGGCCCCATGAGGTCTATTCCCCATTCCGCGAAAGGACAAGGGGCAATTATCCCCGTAAAGCTGGAGGGCGGAAACCTGTGAATTGTCGCATTGTGTTGGCAACTGGGACACCGTTGAACATATTCTACTGCTTCCTGGAATAATCGGGGCCAATAGAACCCAGCCCCAATTATTTTCTTGGCCAAATTCCGAGTCCCGATGTGAGACCCGCAGTCTCCTTGATGTACTTCCTTCAGCACAGCTTCTGCTTCTCTTGGACCCAAGCACTTTAGTAAGGGCATCAAGAAACCCTTTTTGTACAGATCCTTCCCGATTATTTGATAGTGTTCGGCCTTTCTTCGTATTCGTTGTGCTTCCTTTCGCGAATCTGGTAGAGTGCCATTTTGTAAGTATTGCCATAGGGGAAATCTCCAATCCTGTCCTTCAATTATGGACAAGATTGCTGGTTCGGCTGTACTCATGGTCTGTACTTCTTCTACTAGAACGCTTTTAGTTAAATGAGAGAAAACCGAGGAAGCCAATTTGGACAAGGAATCTGCATTTGTGTTTTTGCTCCGTGGAACCCGCTCTATGGTCCATTTTGGAAAAAAATTTAGCTGCTGCTGCACCAGTGCTAAGTATTCCTCCAATTGCCGATCCTTAGCCTTATACTCCCCCAAAATTTGTTTAACTACCAGCTAGGAGTCTGAACAAATTTTTAGACTTTCGACCCCGAGTTTCCGAGCTAACTTTAGACCGGCTATCATGACTTCGTATTCTGCTTCATTATTTGTGGCCGTAAAGCAGAATCGTAGAGCATAAGTGTGGACTTCTCCAACAGGGCTGGTGAGGATGATCCCCGCACCCGATCTGGACTGGCTAGAAGCACCATCTACGTAGAGTGTGCACGAGTCGTCACCTTTTGCCACGGTTAAAAGAAGATCGGTTTCTTGTGACGGGTCAGGCATGCTTTCTTGGTTGTCTGGTACTCCTTCAGCTATGAAATCTGCTAATACTTGCCCTTTAACTGCGGTGCGAGAGGCAAAGGTGATGTCATACTCTCCCAATTCGATGGCCCATTTGGTGAGACGACCAGAAACTCCTGGCTTTTGTAAGACAGCTTTGAGAGGTGCGTCGGTATAGACGGTGACTCAATGGGAGTTGAAATAAGGTCGGAGACGCCGTGTGGAGTGAACTAGAGCCAAGACTAGCTTTTCCAGGCTAGAATAGTTTTTCTCTGCTGCCTGCAAAACTTTGCTCACAAAATAGATGGGTCTTTGAACCCGGTTATCTTCTCGAAGCAAAACTGAGCTAATTACAGATTCAGTGGTAGCTATATACATATACAATTGTTCTCCAGCAATAGGCATGGTTAAAGATGGCAAAGAAGCTAAATACATTTTTAGTTGTTCAAAAGCAGTTTGGCACTCCGAAGTCCACACAAATTTATCCGTTTTCTTTAAAATGCTAAAAAAAGGTAATGCTCGCTCTGCTGACCGAAAAAACCGATTCAAGGCTGCTAGTCTACCCGTTAATTGTTGTACTTCACGAATTGACCTAGGTGGATGCATTTGCAGGACAGCTTCTACTTTCTTTGGATTAACCGAGATACCCCTCTCAGAAACCATATAACCTAAGAATTTTCCCGAAGTAGCCCCAAAAACACATTTTTTTGGATTTAACCTTAATTGATATTGGACAAGGGTTTCGATTGTTTCACGTAAATCAAGCAAATAAGCAGACTCATCCCTACTTTTAACAAGCAAATCATCAATATATGCTTCCATGTTCCGACCTAACTGGTTTTTGAAAATTTTGTTTATCAAACGCTGAAAAGTAGCTCCGGCATTCTTCAAACCGAAAGGCATGGTAATAAAGCAATAAGTGCCTTTATCCGTGATGAAAGATGTTTTCTCCTCGTCTTCTTTGGCCATGAAGATCTGGTGATAGCCCTTGTAAGCATCCAAGAAGTTAAGGAAACGGAATCCAGCTATTGCGTCGACCAGAACATCGATCAACGGTAGAGGGAACCAGTCTTTGGGGCAGGCTTTGTTTAGGTCGGTAAAATCTATGCACATACGCCACGAACCATCGGGCTTGGGAACCAACACAGGGTTAGCTAGCCATTCGGGGTAATCAACCTCTCGAATGATACGTACCTCCAATAGGGCGTTGACTTCGATCTCCACATATTTGCTGCGTTCTCCTCCGAGGTTACGCTTTCGTTGACGAACCGGCCTATGATTGGCATCAATGGACAGCCTGTGTTCAATGATATTTCGAGAAATGCCAGGCATGTCCTCCGGCCCCCAAGCAAAGACTTCCGCAAACTCACGCAAAAGGTTAAGTAAATCATGTTGTAACTGAGGAGGTAAATCAGCCCTAATCTTAATTACTTTGTTTGGATCGGCAGCCAGGGGAATGATCTTTACCTCGGCCCCTGCTTCGATGGACCGGTCTGAGCTACCTGTCAGGTCGGTGATGTCAATGGGATGAGTAATATTTCCCGGGGGGGTAGGCGGCGAAGCTCAGGGCGCGGAGGTCGGAAGGGCTGCAGAGGCGACTTTTGATTTTCGATCCATTGGTGTCGGTTCCCTTAAGGAAGCCGTGTAACATTGCTTAGCCTGTAAGACATCACAACGAAGAGTAGCTATCCCACCCATGGTGGGGAATTTCAAAAGCATATGCATGGTAGAAGCAATGGCCTGGAACTGATTTAATCCAGGCCGACCTAGATATACATTATACGGTGAGGGTTCATCAATGACCACGAAGTCTATGGTTTCTGTACATTTTAGCTGTCCAGCTATTAAAGTGACCGTAATGCTCAACTGTCCTACAGGGATAACATGGTGGTTGCCAAAGCCAATCAATGGTGTACGTACTGAATTTAGCTGTGTCTTATGTAACTGACATCCTGCCAATGCCTTGGTTGTAATTATATTACTAGAGCTACCCGTGTCTACCAATATCCTACGTACTTGGTAATTAGAAATATAACAATCGATCACTAGTGGATCGTCACAATGGTAAGGCAAGAAGAGATCATTATCATCAAAAGTAATTACTGGTGCCATGGCTTCCGCTTTACGCTTACCCAAAATGTTGTTCCTTTGCCGATATACCTATTTTCTTTGGCGATTGGAGTCGCTCTGGGTCGGTCTTCCAGCTATGGTGTTCACGGCCCCTGCTATGGTCAGGTCGGCTTCACCCTCGGCATTTGGGGCTCGGGGGTCGGGTTAAGGACATTCGCGGGCAAAATGATCGGGCTCCCCACATCGGTAGCATCCGGTAAGTCGCTCCCGGGTCGCCGAAGCCGCAGGTTTGGGCAAAGGAGCCACTTGTGTATATTGGGGCAGTTTTCCAGCTTAAATAAGTTTAGCTATTTCTGCAGCCAAATCTCGACAATCGTTAGTGTTGTGACCAATATACTTATGATAGTTACAATACCTGCCCGGATTGAGCCGATCTGTGGGACCCGTCATGGGGCGAGCTGGGGGTAACACCCCTTGATGTTGGATGGCTGCGTATATGTCGGCTAGTGGAGCGGAGAAGGGCTCGGCCACCTGCACAGCGTTAACACTTACCCCGGTCTTCAGGATTGGGTTAGTAGTATTTACAAAATTCAACTTCTTATTTCCTCCTGGGGGAGGAATCGGGGAAGAAGCTTTCCTCTTACCGTACAGGTCGGAACAACCTCTTTCCCGTTCCTGTTTTATGGCTGCTGCATCCTCAATAACAGCAAAATTAACAGCAGTAACCATCATTTCAAAATAGGAGTGGGGGGGGGGGGGGTCGGATGGCGAGTTCAGTAGCTAGAGGTCCCGACCTTAATCCGTTAATAAATGACCCCATCATTATCCTATCATCCTTTTCATGGCATTTCCTAGATTTTACGTTAAATCGGTCTATGTAGGCCTGCAATCCTTCCCCTACCCTTTGAGTTATATTCATTAAGTGTGAAATAGGTTTAGATAGTATTTTGTTACCCATAAAATTAGCTAAGAACAAATCGCCAAACTGATCTAATGAATGGATGGAGTTTCGAGGCAGGGTACAATACCAGTTTATAGCCTGACCTTTAAGAGTCAAATGGAAAGTCATGCAACGGTTAGCATCAGATAAGTTGACGGCATCCATGACGCTCATGCATTGCATCCAGTGAGCTGTGGGGTCGGTAGTCCCGTCGTACTTATCGACCTTACCTAAACCTTTGTAGCCCGGGGGAAATGGTGCTGTTTGAATTTCCTAGCCAAAAGGATGAGACATCCGAGAAGTGGGCGCGGCTCGTCCCAGCTGCGCATATCCCGATCCAGGGAGGAATGCTTGACCGGGCTGGGCGTATCCGGTTTGGCCATGAGGGTACCCAGCCATTCCGGGATACGCAGGTAGTGGGCCTCCAGCTGCGAAGTTTCCTGCGCTGGGCCCGGGGTAATAAATCGGGTTGAGTAAGGGAGAGTATCCTGTGGGTGGCTGTATGGCTCGGCTGGTGCCTATACCGTAATGCTGAAACTGAGCTAGGTTCGACGGAGCTAGGTGCCCGAGATATCCTAATTGGTTGACTTCAGGACCAAGGTGACTAAATTGGTTTAACGGTTGAACTAGACCGGGCTGACTTACTTGATTCTGTGGGCCCAGGCCAGGCTGACCTAACTGATTTACTTGCTGTCCTATCGAGGGAAAAGGCAGACCCGACATAAAAGGGTAATTACTGAGCTGAGCGTTAGGAACCATGAAGGGAGCTGGAAAAGTAGGGGTGACCTGGGTATGGGCTAAGGTGGTGTATACAGGAGGCGCAGTAGAAATGGTAGGAAGACCAACTACGTAGTTAGACCCGGAAAAAAGATGAGTTCCCCCAGAGTGTGGAGGGCATCCTGAAACGGCGAGGGACTGAGGAGGGAGGCTAGACATCAACACAACGGAGGGGTCAGACATGGGATTGAACAGAGCTCCCGGTGGGGGAATAGCGGGGACAGCTTGTAAACTAAAGGGGTGTTCTAGGTTAACTAAATCTGGGGCAGCGGTTGTTATGCTTGAGACGGGGAGTTCTACATTGGAAGTGGTGGTGACCAGAATGCTATGGTTCATTAGATGAAACGATTGCGGGAACAAACGGTAAAACTTTTCTCTTTCCGCTTGTTCCTGCTGGGGGGTGAGAGGCTCAACAACGGCGGCGGTAGTTGGTGGATCATTGGGGGGGGGGATGGAAGTGGTGGTGACGGTAGGAACCATAGCGGTTGTAACGATGAGATCAGCGGCGGTGTTAGAAGAAGAAGCACCCAATCCTGAACAGTCCTGAACTTGCGTCATGGTTTCAACAAATTTTTTTAAAAGTGGAGAAGATTTGATGAAATAATTTGATCAAACGCTCCCCACAGACAGCGCCAGTTGATGTGACGCAAAAAATACATTTCAGGTGGTGCTTCTCGCGGCCCAGTAAAACTTCTCTAGAAACAAAGGCCCAGCTTGGATGAAGCTTCACTGCAAAGGAGAAGAGCAAGCGGAGAGCCGATCTGGGTAGCTCGGATCAGCAAGATGGATGAAGAGAATTGATTCGTACTGTTCTGATGACCACTGGTAAATAATCAGAAAAAAGAGCGGGGATTTCCCCCCTGTATAGGCTCCGACGGTCAAGTTAGTATGGTTGGAAAAGATAAACAGTAAAGATGAATGCTTCAAATGATAAATATTGCGTACCTCACTAAGTCTGAAGACTTAGTATATATACTCAAGTTGAAATGTGTCATTGAACCTTCATGATTGACTTGTTTACCTGCTCCTACTGTTTAGCGTGGCGTGGACGCTACCATTTTGACCGGGTTTCATGGATGTCTTCCTCTCTTAGAAGATCTGAAAATCCCTGCGTGTAATCGAAAAGACATACCTAATCTATGACAATTCACCTACTGTGTCAGTGAAGCAGGGTAGGTCGGTTAACTATCTTAGATCGGTTAGGCCGATTATCCGGATGTAAATGTGAGGAACTGACCCAGGCATTCTAAAGTCTAAAATCCGACCTAACCCTTTACGAGATATGCTGTTTGGCTTAGTTTTCCGGTTTAGACCGACCTAAGCTTATACCAGAAAAACTACTTGGCTCGGTTTGGATGATCTATCCGACCTAAGCGAGGTTCTGGGCTTTATATACGTCCTTTTATCCTTCATAGTTTATCTGTGTTTTAGTCCATTGGGCTAGGCCCAATGGAGATCCAATTTTATGCACACCAGTAATTATAGTACTATAACTACATTTTAATTTTATTATTATTTTTTGGTTACTTCCAATTCACTAAATTCGAATGCATGAACTAAAAGTTACAAAGTCGTTCGATTAACCACCACCTCTTTACTACTTTTTTAGTTAATCAGAATGAAACAAGCTAAAAAGTTGTTATCTTCCGCCTAATTCTTTGTCACTTCAACTACCGATTGTATGTCCATTGTTACATATTAAAATCCAATCATTTTTTCATAAGCAGCGACATTATTTCACTTTAAAATACATTTGATGGGACGTGGATTGAACTTAGCCTAGTCTATAGAATGTTAGTCCAAACAGGTCGACAGTAATCTTAGGAATAACGAAAATTGAGTCAAACCCGAATTGGAGTCTTACAAATATGGATTCGTGGCAAGAAAAGGCATGACCCGATGAATTCAAATAAGAACTTGAAATCGATGGAGTAACCACTAGCCGCCGTATATAAGAATCCTAACTATATTCTATATCATGTAAGGCCAAATCAATACGCTCCATCTATAAATACATATCTATCTACCTTCAAGATTACGAGTATACAATCAATGTCCGATGCTATACTAGAAGCACTCCTCAATGTTCAATCAACTATTAACTTAGATATCAGAGCTTCTATTTAAAAAACAACTCCTACTATTTTTAACAGTCACAAAAAAAAAAGAAAATAAAAAAAAACATTTTAGAAAGTCACCCGAACATAATTGATCCACAAAATAGCGAAGGGTCCGAAGTCGTTATCTTTTGTAAAATATTTGTTTTGCAACTCCCGTGAATAAAGCCAAGGACCGGGTGGGCCTCTTATCAATCAAATGTCCCATTATTTTTCTAGAAGATTTCTTCGATGCATGATTTTTATGGCCCATCTGACGCTAATGCTATTATATTATTCTAATGTACTAAAGAGATCCTCGGTCTCAAGCCTTTTGAAGCCCACCATGAGATGAATTCTTCTTTTTCATTTTTTTATTTTTTATTTTTAAAATAGTATAATTTATCCATAATCTGATTTGTGTAATGATTTACCTCACCTAATGCCTGTTGAGATTAGTATCATTGCTATTTTATTTAAGGGTGTCCACAATGTTTTGATGGTGTGGGGGTATTGAAGGGCTTTCCAATGATGCATGTCAAAATTTTAAGCAGGCATAACCATATATCTCTGATACCAATTGTCATGGGACGCTCTTTTGAATCACTAAAAAGAGTGCGTCGTGTGACCAACAATACTTGCTAGTAAAGTTTCCACCAAATTCCCATGCAAGACAATAATCCTGTCGTAAGTCTTGTGCCAAGTCTTACCAACCTGTTGCACTCAGCACCACAATGCATTTAGAGGGACGGGAAGAACAAGATTGTTGAAAGGGTCTCAAAAAAGTAATAAGAAAAGGCAATAGGTCAGTCAAACCTTGTTTTCATTAATAGAATGCGATTACAATAGATAGACAAGAATTCAAATGGGGCAGACGACAACAACAACAACAAACATAACTATTAAGGTTTTATTTCAATATGTAGAGTCAGTTGTATAAATCATATTTTATCATTTCTGTACGGTTGAGACACAATAAAATTGTTGTTTAACTAATTAAAAAATTATATAAAATAGAAAGGTGATTAAGGATATACTTCTAAGAAAATTTGAAAATTTCAAATCTATCAAATCCATTAAGTTCTGGAACTATTTGTTATGAGTAAATTCTCCCATCAGAAATGGTCGCACCTATATATATTGGACAAATGGCAACTTGGTTAATGATCTTTAGTCTTGTCACCGCAAAATTAGATAACCTCAATGGTGCGCTTGGCGCGGGGAAATGGGGTCATCTCATATCCGAAAATGGATAAACTTTTCATTAAAAGAATTTTAATGCCTTTTAGATGATATAATAGTTCAAATTATTAGATTCTCGTACGTCTCAAACATATGAATTTTAATTTAAAAAATCAAATGTCGATTCCCTTATTCCCATTCTAGCTCGCGCACACCAAGACTAATTTGACATGACCATGTGCGTATCATTAATTCTTATTATCCCACTACACTAAGAAGAATACTGTGGATCTTTCATTTTATCGTAGGTCATAAGATCCCTTTGTATGTGTATCTCTATCTCTTGTACTTTTGTTATTTCATTAACCTAACATTGTTCAATATTCAAGTTCTAAGACAAAAGTACAAATTAAGATAAGGGTTTTTATGTATAATAATAATAATAATATTGGATTAATTTTGGAAGGGACACTTACATGCATGATGATGAAGAATAATGTGCATGGGGTGTGGTGTAGTGGTGCTACAATTTATTATCCATTCCCATAAGTGTTTAGCTCATTATATTAAGTGGAACGACATTATCTTCATAAATGACACACATATTGTTGAGATATGTAGAAGGAGTCAAAGATCCGAAGTATATACCCACAAATTTGTAACATGCATACAAGGGCTAAATCAAGGGGTTGTAACGACGCTCGATTCCCTCTAACCCAATTCTCCACATTTATTAATAGTATGTATTAGAAGTGATTTTGTAGCTAAATATATGTTTTTAATTATTTTAAAAAATTGCTCATACAAGCCATCTCAAAAATTATAAATAAATAAATAAAAATTCTTGTTCTGGCCCTACATCTATATAAGCACTCATTTGATGTTTTTGGCTACCAATGATTATTACTAGGGGTTTACGTGAGAGAGGAATTTTTTCCATTAAAAATGTATTTTTAATAATAAATTCCAAAATTATGGACAATTTTTGGCCATTTCCCAATTTAGAGAAAGCACAGTCCCAAACTTCGCTTTCTTTGAAAACGATGAAATCGAAGTTAACAACTTCGCTTTCTGTAGAAAAAAGGGTGAAGCAGAAATTTCCAAAGAAAGCGAAGTTGAGAACTTCGCTTTCTTTGGAAAACATTCGATTTGGCGACTTGGTCAGTTTTCAAAGAAAGCGAAGTTAACAATTTCGCTTTCTTTGGAAATAGGGTGAAGCTGAAATTTCCAAAGAAATCGAAGTTGAGAACTTCGATTTCTTTGGAAAAAAACCCCCCTTGGTCAGTTTTTGAGCGTTATTAGGGCAATTGGTCAACTGGGTTCCGAGCATATGAATAGGAGTGTTCATGGTTTGGCGGTAAAATTGGGTTTTGACTCTGAAGTATCCGTAGTGACGCCACTTCTTGGGGTTTACTCTGATTCCGACATTGGAATTGTTAGGAAGCTTTTTGATCAGATACCCAATAAATATGTGGTTTCATGGAGTGCGATGGTTTCAGCTTGTGTAAGGAAGGAGGAGTTTGAGGAGGCTTTTGAATTTTTCAGAAAAATGCAACTTTGTGGTATTCAGCCAAACCATGCGAGTGTTTTGACCGTGCTTCCTGCTTGTGCTAATCTTGGTTCTTTGCAGTTTGGGAAAGAAATTCACGGTTTCTCTATCAAGAGGGTCTTTTATTCTCATATTAATGTGCATAATTCAATTGTCGATATGTACGCCAAGTGCAGGACTTGAGATTACTCTGTTCGTGTTTTCAGAGGAATGCAAATGAAAGATATTGTTTCTTGGAGGATTATGATTTGTGGATGTATTGAAAATGTGGTTCCTGAAAATGCTCCTACTCTTTTCTCAGAAATGCGATTCTGTGGTGTTGAATTCGATGTTGCCATTATTCATGAATTGATGGCTGCTTCTTCACAGCTGAAGGATATTATGGTTGGATGTGGTTTACATGGCCTTGTTTTGAAGATGGGAATCATGGGATACATAGAAGTTGTTTCGATGGTGACTGCACTTCTTCGCTTTCTTCAAAAACTGACCAAGGGGGTTTTTTTCCAAAGAAATCGAAGTTGAGAACTTCGATTTCTTTGGAAATTTCAGCTTCACCCTATTTTCAAAGAAAGCGAAGTTGTTAACTTCGCTTTCTTTGAAAACTGACCAAGTCGCCAAATCGAATGTTTTCCAAAGAAAGCGAAGTTCTCAACTTCGCTTTCTTTGGAAATTTCTGCTTCACCATTTTTTTCTACAGAAAGCGAAGTTGTTAACTTCGCTTTCATCGTTTTCAAAGAAAGCGAAGTTCGGGACTGCGCTTTCTCTAAATCGGGAAATGGCCGAAAATTGTCCCTATTTTTAGAATTTATTATTAAAAATGCATTTTTAATGGAAAAAATCCCTTGAGAGAATTTCATATCTGTAACAGTTCGATATGTCTGGTATATAATATTTCTACAATAAAAATATGTACATGTATTTTCTTTCAATACATATGATATATTTGCTATTTGAACATAATCACAATACTTCTGTAGATGAAATCAATACATCAAACGTTAAATTTGATATTTCAACACTTAAAAATGATATGCGAGTTTCGAAATCACATGATGCTTGTTGTTTTAACATAACCACGATATTTCAAATGTTAAACCCAATACACATACCTACTAAGACGGTCAGACGCGTCGGATACAAGTTTTTGACGTTTTAGTTTAGTTTCTGAAGATTAAACAATTATAACTGAAAGTTACAAGTGTCCCGTATAACATTTTTATATAATGTTAATTATATTGCACAAAGAATATTTATCTCTTTCTCTCTCTCTCTCGTGGCAAACAAAGGCCAGATGAGAGAGCAAGTGGCATTATTGTTAAGTCTTTGAAATCATGTCAGCAACACCAAAAGTAAAGAAGAAGTAGCACCATTACCATGCATCTTTGGATCTTTCTTTGTGAACAGCTATTTCTCTTAAATCAAATAATATTGTCGGCAGCTTTCTGCTTAATTCTGCCCTTCCCTTTGGCTGTGGCGCCAAACGACGAAAAGGAGCCAATACACAATCATACTCCCTCGGTCTCGTCAAAAGAGTTCGGGTTAAAAACTACACAATTTATTATAAATATGAAAATACAATACCTAAAATAAATATTAGTATGAATATGCTATCTGAACATTTGTAATAGGACGATTTCCGTTGTTGAAACTGAATTCTTTATATGAGGGAAGTGGGTAAAAAGGAGAAAGAAAAAAAAAATAACAGTGTGAAAGATTATTTGTAAAGCTTCCAAACAAAACCAGAATCAAAGATGTTTTTTACTTTGGTAGTTGGTGGTTGTTTGTAGTCAAGTTTTCATTTTCTCCAGGTCTCTTACTGTCTTTATAATTACACACTAGCTCGTTGACCTGTTTTTCTTCTTTTTGAACGAAAAAATCATCATTGCATTGTAGATTAATGGTTGTTTTCCAATCTCCAAATTTCTGGGTGTAAAATCGTTACCTCGGATGGGATCATGGTTGCGATCTTTGACGGGTTGTTGTTGTGCAATCCTCCTAAACTTACTTCTAATTTGGGTGGGTAAAAACGATATTTTCAATACTCTTATAAATTTTAGTGTTTTGTTCCCAAGTTATGATAACTGATAAAGCACGGTGTGGTTGAACGATATTTATAGGTTAGAGAAAAATTGGGATTCGGCTAATTGTAATACTTGCTTCCGTAGTTGCACTTCAAAATTTAAGTTAATTAAAATAATTTGAGTATAATATAATCTTGGATATAAATAGCATATATTCAAATATCGTTTAGACCATAGTATTTATAGAGGATGGTGGGAGAATCCTGCCCAATGTCTACCTCCGATCTCTTCTCCCATTATCCCACGATATATCTTCATGATCTTGTCCAGGAACCATTTAGGGCTTTCAATAGAACAACGGAACAATTCAACTCCCAAATAGGGGCAAATAAGATTATATATAAAGATACGAATTAATCTACACTTTTCTAATAAAAAAACTAAAAATATTATTACTATAAACATATTACTACTATATATCTAACACCCTCATCTTGCAAGAGGTCTGTGTGGTTGGTTTATTCACTTTGTTCGGCGTGGGTCTTGGTCTATTGGATTGCACCAGACCAAGTGACATACCATACACACCAATAACGATTTTGGTGTTATATAATAGTTCAAATTATTTATAAGTTATAAGATACATTGAGACGGAGAGTAATTAAATACGGATATAAAACATTTTTTTTTTCTCTTCCCAATGAATCAAAGATTAGAGAAGGTTTGAGCTCGCGCGAATGATACTTTTACAAATATTAAGGTTTCCTCTAGATAAAATTTATAACAGCATTTCTAATGTTTTATAAATACAAATTGAATATCATTAAATAATCTTTAATATCATTAACTGCTGTATAAGGTAGTTATGGAACTGCTGAAAATGATTGATACCTTAATTTGCTTGGGATTCGATGAGATTTTTTTTTTTTCTTTCTTTTTCTTTTTCTTTCTGAACTTTCACCTTTTTTGTCATTTTTGTTGTGAAAAATACTAAGGTCCTATTCATTATCATATTTTTATAAACACGTTTTTGAAAATTTGCATGTTTTATTAATATCTCATCATTCTTAATACATTTTTTTATTATTCAATTACACATTTTTATATTTCTCAAAATATATTTTCAAAACTACGTCAAAACGAACATGCCGAGCTGTGGCTGGGAAATAGATTATCTTATTCTGGCCTGGTCCAGTTCTAGATTTCATTCCAAAAACTTTAATAAAAGTTACCTTAATTTTTTTTCTTACATTAATTTTTTTTTTCTCTCCTCAAAAGGGGTCATAGATGTTAAATTAATTAAGATTTCATTTCTTCTGCTGAAAATTGGGGGGACAATGGGGGCTCCCAAGAATTTTTCATATATCAGTCATGAATCTGAATAATTAAAGGAAAGATTATACTACTTTGGCTTCCTTTAAAAACGAAAGTTGTTGTCTCTTTGGCATCATAATTTTTGTTTGCCCCCACCTTAATTAAACCAAAAAATTAATTATCCTATCGACTATATATTGTCATAATTAACTGTGATTAAGGTTCCAACGGTCAAAATTCACTTTACTCATGAATAAAATGTGATTTCATTCAGATTAGTTTAAGTCATTTAACTACGGTTCAAGTGGTAACGTATATAAAACACGGGTATGTAATAATAGGTTTCGAGTTCAAGTATTACGGTCAAGATTTGCGTATTTTCTGATGTTATATCCAACATGAATTGCATTATTTTATAAGGTAGGTTTTGGAAGAAAAAAAATATGCTTGGTAAATAGGACAAAATTATGCAGGACAAGATTAAGGTTACAAACTATGGACAGAAATTCTTAATTAGCTACAGCTGCCTGTATTAATTTTCAAAATTTCAATCCCAGGAAACTCCAAAACAACAACTGGACAAGAACTCGAGTTTCGGATCACATGGAATGAGAATCCCATATGGGGATTTGTGTTTAATTTATGAGCAGATGATACAAATTTTTTTTCTTTTTCAAATACGGAATACGTTAAGTTGTTAATAGTTAAACTCGATACATCAGATGTTATATGCGATAGTGATACATCAGATGCAATACACGATATTTGATATTTCAACTTTTAGAATAAATACTTTTCATTTTTCATTACATGCAACATTTTCATTTTAGAAACAGACAATACACCAGAGGTTATAAGTTATGTGCTATACTTTTGAAGTAGAACTTGACACTCGCGTCTAAGAAAAATGCACGTCGAACAGTTTGATAGACCAGATACAAAATTTCGTCATTCTTTTATTGGAGCAGATAGAATAATAAATTACTTTCAAATTGGAATTTAGTTAACCTTCCATGAATCATATATTTGTTAGTTAAATAGGGACAGAGTTGGTATTCATTAATTCTAGGCAATTTCAATTATAGTTCGTCTGTAAACTAAACACTAAATTTGACATCATCCCAAGTGTTTTCTTTGATCTACGTTATACATCAGATGCAGTACACGATATTTGGTATTTCAACTTTTAAAATAAATAATTTTCATTTTTCACTACATGCAACATTTTCATTTTAGAAACGGACAATACATCAGATGTTATAAATTATGCGCGATACTTTTAAAGTTGAACTCGATACTCGCGTCCAACAAAAACGCACGTCGAACAGTCCGATAGATCATATACAAAATTTCGCCATTCTTTCATTGGAGCAGATAGAATAATAAATTACTTTTCCAAATTGGAATTTAGTTAACCTTCCATAAATCATATATTTGTTAGTTAAATAGGGACAGAGTTGGTATTCATTAATTCTATGCAATTTGAATTAATTATGGTTGGTATGTAAACTAAACACAAAACTTTAACATCATCCCAATTGGCCAAATTGTGGGAAAAAACATTTATGTTTCCTTTGGAGTTGGAGTTGGAGGGAAGGCAAGAACTGTTTGAAATTCAATAAATATATACATCCAAATTAAAAAAGGACAGGAAACAAACTCCATAATGCCAATTCACATCACATAATTAAGAGTACTTTTTAATATGTATTCAATGGCACACTTTCAATTTTATTTAAACTTTTAAACTTTGTTCAATTTGACCACTACAATTTCATTTTTCTCCACAGGGAAAGCATATTCATCATTGATGTGTATCAGTTGTGTCTCGTGACACATTACTCCTGCCCAAGAGAAGAAACAAAAATTGGAAAAAAACCAAATTCCTCTCACACATATATATATATATATATATATATATATTATAGTGAAAGAGTAGTGATCGACATTTCAAATATTTATCATAATTTTTGCATGGTAACTCATGAGTTGCCATGATCATGTTACATGCATTCATCGGTTACATTTTTATGAAATAATTGTTAATATAACATAATCGACCAATAAATTCATGTCACATAAATTGCTATGCAAAAATTGTGATGAATTAGTTGAGATGTCTATCATTACTTATAGTGAAATCATGTGAAATTCACAAATTTGAGGGACGTTGTTGGAATTAGAATTTGAGATCGTTTCATAATTAATTTTTTAAATTGATAAACAAAAAATAAAACTTTTTAAATAGAACGATCATAGATAACAATTTTCATGCCGATACAAGCCAACTTATAGTCTTTCCCCTCAAATTGTTGTTTTGTCTGGAGTCTCACCTTACTTCGTGTGAGGCATGTTAATCGGGTTGAACAAACTCCAATAATTTCCTTAAAAAAAAAAAAAAAAAAAACAAACAACCGTCCAAGTTACTGATCAAATATAAGTAATTTAACCAAAAAACTAATTACACTCTCTATAAAGTACTCCCTATGTCCCAAAACAACATGACAAAAACTTGTACAAAACGGTTTGATGGTCTGATAACACATATATCGAGATTAACTTTGCAGTATGATGTATCGTGGTTATATTATGAAAACACAATATCAAATTTAGTCTCAAATGTATTGTAGTTATGTTCTTAAAACATGTGTATTGAGTTTAACTTATTATATATCATATACAGAGTTTATTTTAATGTACTGAGTGTAGCTGAGAATGTATCACGTATCATGTAAAACATATAATGTATCGCATATCGAGTTTAACATATGATATATTGATCGTAGTTATTGATGTATTACGTTTATGCGTTTAGTTACTAGAATATTGTGTATTGAATTCATCTTATAATGTATCGTTTATTGAGAATTTGAGATTATCCCATTATATATCGCGATTATGATGAAATACAAATATAGATGGTAATGAGCATATTGAATTAATCCACGATGTGTTAAAACACATGTCGTTTATCATGAATAAGACATATATATATATTTATTTATTTATTTATTGAGTTTATCTCTAATGTATTGCGCGTCGAACTTTTAACCGAAAACAAGATTAAAAACTAAAATGGGCCAGGTGTATACTTTATAAAGGATAATTATGTTTTTTCATGTATACCACTAATTCATTCTTTTCATTCATTAATAAATTCACCTTATCACTACTCTTATCAAAATCTCAACGATTAACGTAATATATATATATATATATATAATTATTTTAAGAAAATATTGAAGAATAACCCCCCAAATTTGCATTTTCTTATTTTGTAATTTTCCTTACTATAAAGGAGTTATCGAGCAAATTCTCCTTAGTCCTTACCCTTTGGTAAAATATTGAATATATAATTCACTAGGAATATATGTTCATAGGAAAAATCGCATTTTTGAACCCTCTTTTTACCCTTTTTATATTTTTGGTCCCTTTTATATGTAAATTTGCACTTTTAATCCCTCATCTTTTATATTTTGGCATTTTTAGCCCCTCTTACCATTCATTTGGGTCAGACTGAAATTTTTAAAATTTCCAACCCTTCGAAAACTAAACCATTTAAAAGTGTGAAAATTGTCACACATGCTTGTTATTCATAGGGCAACATCACCCTTAGGGGAATTTGGACACTTCTTTGTAAATTACGAAAAACTAAATCCTTTAAATGTTTGAGTAATTATTATTTAGTCTAAAAAATTTATAACTTTTTAAAAACAGTCTAAATTACCGTTGACTTCATAGGTCAATCAGTAAGAGGGACAAAAAATGTCAAAATATGAAAAAAAAAAAAAAGACCCAAAATGCAAATTTTTATAAAAGATGGACCAAAAGTATAACGAGAGTAAATAAGAAGGATCAAAAGTATGATTTTCCTATGTCCATAACCCTAAGTACACTGTACTGTACACTTACAGATGGAGAGGTTATATAAATGGAGGGAAGAAATGATCGACGGAGTTACGAATGATGATGATTCATGAAGTTGCCTTCCACCCACCCTTGCCCCTTTAGCTTTATTCTTCCACGTCCCCACCCCACTTTTTCTCTGATTCTTTAAAATCTTCCTTTCTTCTTCCCTTCAACTACCTAAGACTTCACTTCCACTCTGCAATATTATTTTCCATCTTTAATGGCAATAACACCGTTTGTTAGCCGGGAAAAACAACTACCGCCGCCGTGCCGGTGATCATCATCCATATTATCATGCAATAGGGTCGTTACGGAAAATGGCTAGCTTACGCCCACTTTTGTCTAACTTCATGTTTCTCATCCTTCTTCTTCTTCTTCATCTCGGTTGCTTCATCTTTGCATCTTCGTCGTCCAAGAAGCGGAAGCTCCCGGAGTCTTCTCCTCCGCCGCCGTCAAACTCCCGCCGGAAAATCACACCGCCGAAGGCTCTGTCTTCTTCTTGGTCTTTCCTCAAAAGGGTCTTTACTAGCTCCAAACGAAATTCTCCTCTCGGTGTACTATCGCCGTCTTCCTCCACGAGATCCTTAGCGAATCCCGTCGCTGTTGTCGTCCCTCTCAACTCGCCCGACCCGCTTCTTTCGGAGCACCGGGTCACCCGGCCCGCTCTCGAATCCGACATCTCCTCCGACAACCACTTTTTCCCCCTCCGGAACGACATCTACCCGTGCCCCGCCTGCGGCGAAATCTTCCAGAACCCGAACTCGCTCGAACTCCATCAGTACACGAAGCACGCGGTGTCGGAGCTCGTCGACGGAGACACGGGTAAAAACATCGTCAACATCATTTTCAATTCGGGTTGGCCCGTGGGATCGAACAAACCCGTTGTTAATCGGATCCTGAAGATCCACTGCAGCCCGAAAATACTACAGAGGTTCGAAGAGTACAGAGAATTCGTGATGTCACGAGAGTCCCGGACCGCAGCCGCTAGGCGCCGCGACGAGCGGTGTGCCGCCGACGGGAACGAGCTGCTCCGGTTCCACTGCACGACGTTCGTGTGCGAGCTGGGGCAAAACGGGGATTCCACATTGTGCAACCAGGAGTACTGCAGCGCCTGTGGGATCATCCGCAGTGGATTCTCCCCCAAAATGGACGAAATCGCCACGCAGTCGACCAGCTGGAGGGCACACCTGTCGGTGCCGGAGGAGATCGAGGAGGACTTCAAGTTCATGCACGTGAAGCGCGCGACGCTGGTGTGTCGGGTCATCGCAGGTCGGATCGGGTGCGACGTCGGCGACGTGGATAAATTCGACCC
The DNA here is from genome assembly GCA_016801395.1 of Leptodermis oblonga. Taxonomy (NCBI): domain Eukaryota; kingdom Viridiplantae; phylum Streptophyta; class Magnoliopsida; order Gentianales; family Rubiaceae; genus Leptodermis; species Leptodermis oblonga. Next base: position 36,813,393 of record CM028760.1, read on the forward strand.
TGGATTCGATTCGCTGGCTGGAGGGAGGAGTGGGGTCCATGCCAGATTGGACGAGGAGGATGATTTGTTGGTGTTTAATCCGAGGGCTGTGCTTCCTTGTTTTGTAATAGTATATACAGTGTAATTGTGGTGATCATTTTTATTATTCACTAAACTGTGTGAACTGTGAAGCTGAAGTATCAAGTTTTTGTGTGGATTTTATTTAGAAATTATTAGCTTAAAAGTGGAAGAGCTGAGCTTGAAGTGTTAATTATGGTAGAAATTAAGCATGCTTTTGGTTTAAGTGGTTGAAATGAAAATAGTTTAAGTGGTTGAAATGAAAATGTGTAGGAGTTTGATAATATAATAGAATAGATCAATCGAATTAAACTTAAACCCACTATTATTGACACGTTTGGTTCATTTCTAGTTATTTAGGTACGATTCTTTTTTTCTTTTTTTTTTATTTAGTTATTTAGGTATGATTCTTGATTTTTCATTTTAAACTCATTTTTTTTTATTTAGTTATTTAGGTATGATTCTTGATTTTTCATTTTAAACTCACACACCAAATCGTGACTTTTGTATCATTTCATTTATCGATTCTCAAACTCTTCAACAGACACCCCTAATATTCATATTTTTTTTTGATTTGTTGGTAATTTATCTGATATGACACTTAAACACAATACAAACTTGATATAAATGACAATTTCTTGACAGGTAACGAAAATAAGACACTAATTTGACACGATAAAAGCGATATATTAATTATATACAAAATCTAAATTGCCAGCACTCTGATATTGTTTTGGACTAGTAAACTTGTTTGATGACAAAAGGAGTGTATAAGTTGAGGAGGAAATGAATTGGCTTGAAGTGAATGATTAAAATGATCGAGAGATGGGATTAAGAAAGAAGAGGGCAATTAAGTTTGACCTGTTGTGGATGGAATCATGCTTTATGACTTTACCACAAAGTTGTATGATTATTCCAAGTGAAGATACCTTTAGAGATCATCACTTTAGGTACTTTGCCAAAAGTGGTCTGTTCAGTCAGGACTTGGGATGTGGAAAGCTATTTAGGTTTCCCATTCTTTTCTTTCTTTTCTTTTTATTTATTTATTTCTTTATTTCTTTCTTTTTGAAGGCTAGGGGCATGTTCTTTATCTGTGAACATACCTGGATTTTGGGTAAATTTTGGGTCTGAGCCCAGAAATAACCCAAAATAGGTACAGACCAATGTTTCTCTTGAACAAACTCAAACCCAAGTCTTCAACTTGGGTCTGAGACATGTGAATTCAAACCCACCCCTTTCCCATTCTATGTTGCCGATCCCAAATCTTGCTCCCTTCTTTGAGCTCCTCACGAACAGTAGCCCTAGGTTTCACAACGTTTCCCCTCCGATCCAACCCATTCTTGCCGGCGTCCAAACTGTCGGGTTGAAAAGCTTCGGCGGCTGAAGAACTTCCCCTGTCTTCGCTTCTTCAACCCAGCAAAAACACATAGGCCGATTGAGAAGGGAAGCTGTGAATTCGGTTATGCAAAAATAGAAAAATTTCGGACTGCATTTTGTGCTGCCCCAGGTACGGGTTAATGCTACTATTTCATCCTCACGACTAATAGTTTGTTCTAATTTTGTTTTGTGGGGTTTTGTTTTGAACTTACCTTGCTGTCCTTCAATGGAGTTTGGCAACCTTGCTGTAGGAAATGTGCGCAATGTTTAGAAACGAAAAAAAAGAAACAGCCGAAAAGAAGCATTTTTTTCCTCCATTTGCTGTTATTTACAATTGCAGAAGAAGAAAAATTGAATAATTGCTTACATTTTTGCTTAAGGTTTCTGAAATGGTGCTCTGTTTTGGCTTCCCTTATCCTTGTGATTAATTCACAAGATTTTCCTTGTTTCAATCGCAATTACTTTGGATTTTCCTGGCTGCTTAACTGTAAATTCCAGCTGCGTTTAGTTAAAATTTGTGACTGTGGCACCAATGTAGCACACAGGCTGGAATTCAGGGGAATTGAAGAGGCCAAGATGGCAATCTCCCTATGTTTGTTCATGTTTAGAAAGCCTTATTTCTGTTTAGGGCTGCAGTTTGGTCTTGTCTTTGGTTTAACACGTTGGTTAGGTTCCTGGAGCTGTTTTTGTAAGGGTAGCTTGTAAATTCTTAAGGTTCTGCTACTTTTGTGAAATACTTCGCTTCAACACCTGTGAAAAACATGTTTTAATTTTCACTTTATGAATTTAGTGTAATGGGACAAAATTTGGCTTAAGGGGAATTCACATTGTGTCCTTGTTGTACTGTTCTAGTTAACATCCTATCTTCATTGTCATTTACATGCGGATTGGATTTAGTTGACTTCATTAATCAACCTTTGTGTATGGCAATTAGTGATTTTTTAGGGCTGAATCATCTATATATATGGGCTCGTTATTTGGGTTATCCATTACTTTAATGCAGTTTCCCTTCCTGTGCCGGTTCACATAGGACAGTCATTGCGCTTTGTTTTCTGCCACTTCTTCTCAAGTGCATACCATGCAAACTACACGGACCACAACCCGGAATGAGAAGACCCAAACGTCATGAACATAAGGGTAGGCTACTCAATGCAACATTCTTTTTGCATATGACGCTACATAATTTATCGTCTCACTTTGATTATGAATGCTTGATATTATCGGTTGTTCTTTATTTAGGTGGTTTAACAAGAACTTGTAGCCCCATACTCACTGTGACGGACAACAACGATCTATCACCCTGCAATCGCAATCGCATGATTTGGAGAACTTGCATTTTAGGGCTGCATATGTGGACCCATTATTAATGCGTTTGTATTAATGGTAAATGTCGGATAAAATTAAAAGGTGTCAAGCACGTCGGTTATTTATTTGGGATTAAGTTATTTTTATTTTTCTCAAAATTTTTTTAAAAAATTGAAAATTAATTTTTTCATTGCTGTACAATAAATTACAATCAAACTTTAGTAGAAATTGAATAGAAAGTTTAAAAATAGGAAATGTGAGATTTTTGGACTAAATTTGAGCTAAGACCCGTGTTCTTTAGCTTGGGCTGAGAACTGGGTTACAACCCAGTTCTCAGAACCTTGTTTCTTACAAATAGGCTGAGACCCAGTTTGGCTGAGAACAGGTTCTGAGACCTGTTTTCAAAACTATCTAAAGAAGAGGCCTAAGTTTCCCATTCTTTGTTGAAGAGAACATGCCACTATGGTATTTGCTTCCTAATTGTAATATGCAACTGTCAGGAATAGTGTCATGAACCAAAAATAAGTACTTTGTTGAGGAGTTGTAAAATGCAACAATGCTTAACTTCATGATACTGATATTTGGTGTGTTTGATTTGGTACTCATAATGAACTTGATTCAACCAGTTCTAGGCCCTATAAAAAATAAGGTGGATGATAGTAGAAAATATTATGACGGAAAAATGAACGTATGTTGGATAAATAAGAAGAAAGACTTATGGGTAATAAGATGAAGTATGGGTGTCGAATATTTTCTACTATCATCCACCTTATTTTTTATAGGGCCTAAAATAAAAGAAAGACTTATGGGTAAAAAGATGAAGTATAGGTGTCGAATAGTGGATGATGGATTATAAAGAGAACTATAGTTATGAAGGTAGTGAGAATACGTCATGGACAGTTACAAGAGTAATGACTTATTGGCTAATTTTTCATGAGAAACGTTATTGGAGATAATGGCGATTTTATGTTACACAAGAAGAACTTGATGAAGGCAACACAGTAAGGAACTCAGGAGGCCAAGAGAAAGTTGTTAAAAATGAAGGTTAAAGGCATTGTAAAATGTATGCACTTTATTTTAGGGTTAAATATTATATGCTCCTGTGTTTTGAGAGGATTGTGGCTTTTGCCCCTTCCATTACCATTATACATATTTTATCTCCTTTGATTATGAATCAAACCACTAAAAGTAATTTAATGACTTATTTACCCTTTTATTTATTATGTGATTTTTCAATTAGCTTTCTGGAGTACTGAAATAATTTAATTGACCAAATTACCCTCAGTTAATATAAAAAAAGGCATAAAAATAAAAGAATTTTTGATGATTTTTTTTCTGAGTACACGTATGTAAGTAGTATTTTATTTCTCTTTTGATCGATTTGATATTATTGAAAGTGACTAATATTTAATATTTTTCCTTTTTTTTTTGGAGGTTTGATTTTTTTTACTTTCTTCTCTTTTTTATTAACTTAGGGTAATTTGGTTGGAACTTTGTCCAAAAAACTGGAATATGAATAAAATTGACTAAATTATTTCAGTACCTAGCTAATTGAAAATTCACATAATAAATAAAAAGGGTAAATAAGTCATTAAATTACTTTGAGTGGTTGGACTCATAGTCAACCGCGGGGGTAAAATATGTATAATGATAATGGAGGGGGCAAAAGCTACACTCCTCTCAAAACATAGGGTATATAATATTTAACCCTTTATTTTAAGCTAAACTATCCACATATATTCTACCTAAATCTAACTTTTAAGTGTACTAGTTATTTTTGAGATCTAGGTGATCAATTAGGTTAATATCTTCCAATAGTGTATTTCATAGAAGTGTTAGAAGTGTTCCCACTAGCTACTTTCAAAGCAAGTATATATCCATTCTATTGACTTTTTTTTTTTCTTTCTTTTTTTAGAACTATTTTTATTGAACTCAATTAAACAAGTGGGCTATTTTTATTTAGGTTAAATCACTCTATTGATCCCTTAAGTTGTAATGTTATATTTATTTGGTTCCTTAAATTGAAATTATTACACTTTGGTTTCGTAACTTGAAAATTTGTTTCAAAATGGTCTTCAAATCTAAATTCGAATAATATTTGAGTTATTTTTGACTAACATATGAATTATTTCACGTAAATTAAGAGGGAACAAAATGAGCTAACATTTATTTTTCATTTTTTATCCGTATTAATATATGTGAATCTTAACGATTAACCAAAAAGAGCTCAATTATTCTCGAAATTTATATTTGGAGACCAATATAAAATAATTTTAAATTAATAACTAAATAGAGACGATATCCTAATTCAAATGACCGATAGAGTAATTTAACTTTTTATTTACTGCCGTTAAGGCGTTAACTCTCACGTACACAAGATAAATTTACTGCTCCTTCCACACAATTTTATCTTACAGTTAACAATACTGAACTGAATTATTCCCTTTCTGGTCAGTTCCCACAGGATTTTTTTTGGGGTAGGGCTCGTGTGATGATGTAATTGAATGGAAAGGAGGCCGTATCTAATGGACTGATCAACCCCTTCTCCGACCGCCCACATGACACTCCTCAGGCCTTTGTACTCCTTGGGAGGGGACATTCATCATAAATGAATTACTCTCCATGTAGTTTGCATTATCAAAATTCTACGTGTGACTGGTTAGACGTAGAATCAAGATTGAGTAGTAAGATCGTAAAAGTTTACATATATAATTTGTGAGTGTGTAAAATTATAAATTGTAAGATTTTATGATCTGAATTGAAATTTTGCAAATTATGTCCCAAAATACAATTTGTTTGTTCAAAACCATTCTTATTAGTTTTGGGATGACTTTATTCCGTTGGTAAGGTATATATACTTAAAATTTAACCGCAAGCATAGAAGATTCATTGAGTGAGTAATGAAATTCGTTACATTTGGTCACGAGGACTTTCAGTCATTTTTTTTTAGCCATCAATGGCATGGGAACTAGTTAGTCTAGATGCCTGCTCTTTCTCATATACTAAGGGATATGTGATTTTTTTTTCTTTTCTTTTCGTAGGACACTAGACAACTACATCTGCTTTATTGTAATTTTGTATCTTAAGAAAAGACTCATTATGTCTCATTTGGCATTTTCATCCCCGGCTTTTTGCCTCTTTATAAATAAAGGGTCGTAAAATTTCCAACCAATTAATCGGCTGTTACCTTAAAAAAAAAATTACAAAAGAAAAATAAGAAGTTGGTAAAAATACTCGTGAGTCGGGTCGATTCAAACCGAATTTTCCAATCAGTTTGGTTCTGTTTGAACTCCTATTTCGGGTCAGAATCATGACCATCCAATTCAAACCATGGGTTAGGGACCAAACTAACCCAAATAGAGGGGTCCAACTTGAACCAAAAGTCCGTCAATTTTTTCTATATTTTTTAATATCAATTACTATATGTATTGTGGCTCATATACGATGTGAAACTCTCGATGATACAATAATCAATGATCAGGTTTTTTAAATCATGGGTGCACTGCACATATTTTGTGACTAATAACCCCAAAAATGTAGTATTGAGTTTCGAACCCAAGACATGCACCCCAAAGGAGACTTGAGTTCCCTTGTGAAGTCTTTGAGTTAATTTTGGCAGGGCGTAGTTATCTTTCTTTTGTTTTATTTATTTATTTTTTCCTTAAATCTCCTAAATAAATACTCTCTCCGATCTAGAATAATAATAATTTTAAAGGAAGTAACAATCTTCAAAATAAATAACATTTTAACAAAATATTTTTTTCTCAATAATAAATTACAATAGTCAAAAAAATATTTTATCGAAATTCTTAATTTGACTGAAACCTATCACAAAATGTATTTTGTAGTTCTAAATTTGTGTCACGATCCAGGTAAGGTAGCGGCCTAACAAAAACAGCCCACAATTCACTTTTTCTTGAATATTGGCCCGGTCCAAAGTAAACTGGATCGGGTTTTCAGGCGGAGCCCAGTAATAACCGCGCCATATTTTCCGCGTAGGACTTCAAAACTTCCATTTTTTAAAAATATAGAGAAAAGCAACAATTTGTTTGTCGAGGCATCAAGTTTGATTCAGTGAAGAAGAAGAAGAATAGTTTATAGTGGTTGTAATGGAAGCATCAATTTGAAGAAAGAAGTTTGCAGGAGATTGAGAATGAATTTTTTAATGCGATATTTGACTTGTGGAAGCCTCGAAAACCGTTTCGATCTCCAGCATTCAATTGCTTCCTCCGGCTTGGGCGGTGCTTCTCGCAGCTGCGGTCCTGGAATCTCGCTTCCTCCACTACTAGATTCATCTGACCTCAGGATTCCCCCGATTTTTATATATGCTGCTGCCGTTGCAAAAGGCCTAGGGTTTCTGTAGGATCACTCAATTGCATCCACGTTCGCTGCTGATTCAGCACGGGGGAACTTTGCGTGCTCCGGAGAAAGTTTGAAGTTCGCTGAACGCACGTCACGCGTTTTGCGTCGGCTTTACTCTATTTCTGATTTTGTGCGGTTTTCAGGTGCTTTCGTGTTTGTGCTTCATATTTGAAGTCCGCAGAGTTCTTGACGTCTTGGAGAGGCTGAACTTTCTGCTCTGTCTGAAAATTTGTAAGGTAATTCGTAGTGATGAATTCATTGAGCTGCTCAAGTTGCCTCTTTGAGTTTTATTTCTTCGTTTTTTACTTCCCAATTAAAAGCAATCTCTGTGGGAATCCAGCTTAGGATGAATAGGAGTCATTATGTTGAACTGAATTTGTTTACTGACCAGAGTTTGAATGAATGATGTTTGCAATTTTAAATTAGTTGCCAGGATTTGGCTAGATCGATAATGTAACAGGTGCACCATCATGAGTTCTTTTTTTCCTGGAAATGTTGAGAAGCATATCTATTATACAGTGGTATAATAAACGTTGAAATTGTATTCTAGGTTGTCTACTCCTGGTTTTCATAGGCGGTATTTTTAAACATCTGAGTTCCATGTCGTCGGAAACTAAGCTGGACCTAGTTAGCTACAATGAAGGAAAGGAGCTTGTATCCAATGGCTTTGATGAGAATGAATTTGATGGTAGAAGCAATGTGGTACACAAGATGCAAAATGGATTTCCTAGTCAGGGAGAGTGGTCAATTAATTTTTCTGCAGCAACAGCAGAACGTAGAACGGAAAATGACAGGTAATGTTTACTGCATATAAGAGAACTTGTTTCATATCAAGTAGTTTTAAGTTGATTATTGGAGACTGGTTGCTTTGATTTTGAGAACTGAAAGTTGTTTCCATATTTCTTTTGTCTCAGAGTGCAATTGGCTTTTCAATATTCATTTTCTTGGTGACTGGAAACGATATTTCCCAGCAATATTCAGTTATTGAACTCCTAAAGATCATTATTTCTTCATTTAAATATGTTTTCTAGCAAACTGATTGCTCTTCTTTCCATACCCTTACCTGAGTTTGATAGGCAAACAGAGTTTTAATGCAGCTATTAACTTATTACTAAAGCTTGAGCAAATGACTATCAAGTAAAACTTGTTTAGAAAGTATTTCAGTGCTATATGAGCACATCTTCCATACTTTTGGTGTTGGCTGACGGAAACAACTGATTCATTTGTGAAATTTTTACAACCAAGTAGGTTTTCCATACGGAGTCGAGCAGCATCAAGTAGTCTCTTCGATATGAATGAGCAAAGGCATCACGGATTTGGAAGAAAATCTGGACCTTTAGCATCTGGAATTGCTTATTGCTTTGCTTCGTGCAGTATGATCTTGCTTAACAAAATTGTGTTATCTGGTTATGCCTTCAATGCTGGAATTTCACTAATGTTTTATCAGGTATGATTTTTCTCTGGCCGAAAAAAGGATTCCTAGTGCAACCTTAGTAGTTTGCTTACTTTGAACTCTGTTATGCTGAGTTGATTCTTTGGCTTATTGCAGAATTTAATCAGCACTCTAATAGTAGTTGTTTTGGGCCTCTTTGGAGCTGTTTCACTTGAAAAATTAAACTGGAAGCTTGTCAAAGTTTGGATCCCCGTTAATTTGATCTTCATTGGCATGCTTGTATCTGGCATGTACAGGTATTATATCATGAGATGCTACTGTTTTTATTTTCATCTTTTTAAAGATATGTGCTATCAGGTGAGTGATGGACGGCCATAAAGTGCTATACAGGTGGCCACGATGGGAGAAGCATCTTGTATATTGTGAATAGTAGAAACTTAATGAGATTTATTATCATGTGATTGAGCCAAGGATGTTTCTTGTGAATCTCTCCAGTCTGAAATACATAAATATTGCAATGGTGACAATTCTGAAGAATGTGACAAATATTTTAACAGCAATTGGAGAATTTTATCTTTTCCGGAAACGTCAGAATCACCAAGTGTGGACTGCGATGTTTCTGATGGTACTTCCTTTCCTTGCTGCATGATTCTATATACAATTTTATCTCTACTCAGGGTCCCTATAACACTCTTTATCTGGCACTAATTGGCATTCCAATTTCATATCAATGATAAATCATATAGGTCATTTTTACTGCTAATCCTAGTTTCTTGCAAAGTTGGCCCCAAAGAATAACCTTTATCAATGTTTGTTATATGACTAAACTACTTCTTGTACTTTGCAGATTATCTCGGCTATAAGTGGAGGAATAACTGATCTCTCATTCGATGCAAAGGGCTATGGGTGGCAAATGATGAACTGCATTTTAACGGCTAGCTACTCGGTATATCAAATTTAACAATCCTTATAAAACATGAAGCGATTGACAAAATCTGAGATGAGATTATAACCTGAGCTGTTCAGAATTTCCTTTATTAAGTTTTTGATTGACATCCAACAGCTCACTCTGCGACGAGTTATGGACAAAGCTAAGCAATTCACAAAATCTGGATCCCTTAATGAAGTTTCAATGGTGCTGCTGAATAATTCCTTGTCTTTACCATTTGCCATCTTATTGATCCTCTTCTTTGATGAATGGGATTATGTAATTCACGCGTACGAAACCTCCGGCCTTTGGCTGCACTATTTAAGCTTTGTTACGGTCGATTGTGAATAGAGAGGCTCTCATCAATTACTTATGACTCTCTTTCAACTGTTACAGGGAAGTTACAAAGATGCCAATGTTTTGGGTTGTTGCCACAGCTAGTGGACTGCTTGGATTAGCCATTAGTTTCTGCTCTATGTGGTTTTTGAATCAATCTAGTCCTACTACTTACAGGTACTTACCAATCTCATTGTTCAATGGAAATCTTGTTTCTAGCTAATATTCAGGTACTGGAGGCCAAACATAAAGTTTTGCTAGTTTAGGAAATACTCCCTCCGTCCCTCCAGTGGTACAATTGTTTCTGAGTCAAAAGTTGTAGCTCGAGACATGACTCTTTGTATGAGATGGAGGGAGTACTTTGTATTTCTACTACGTTCATGAAATGCATCACTATGGTGCTAATTTCACTCATTGTCCTCTCCTTTTGCAGTTTGGTGGGATCCTTAAACAAGATTCCGATCTCCATTGTGGGCATAGTAATGTTCCGGGTTCCAGTTAGTGTTCCCAATTTCTTCAGCATACTATTCGGTAAAACTACTAATCAAACACACTTTCCTTTCCCGCACCTTATAGTTGCTCTGGAAAAGTTGTTAAAATTTGTTGCTAAGTCTACCGCGTTATAATTCATTCCGATGTTGCTAAGATTTGTTGGTTTTCAGGTTTATTCGCTGGAGTATTTTTTGCGAGGGCAAAGATGTCCTGAAGGCAAATAAAAATTTGGCTTTAAAGAAGAAGCCATTAATATTCCCAGGAGAGCTTAGTAGCTTTCATATATACATTTCCCAGGAAAACTGCTTCTTGGTGCTAGCCTGCTTGTAGATTATCCGGACAAACAAAATTACACATGTAAATTGAAGTTGCTAGTTCAGAGCCAGTAACGTTACCGCAGTTTTAAGTTTATTTACTGTAGCCCGGAGTAAAAATTCAGAGCCGACTGCTTCTGAGGCATACTTAAATCGGGTAAATATTACTCCCTCTGTTCCATTGGCAGTATTACGAAGTGTTCTAATGGACCGTAGTAAGTAGTACATTGCAAAGAACAATATATTTTTATGTTTTTTTTTTTTGGTGGGGGGGGGGGGGGGGGGGGGGGGGGGGGGGGTGTTGTAGGGGTGAAGGACTTCCACAATTTTGTTGTGTTATCTGAAGATGTTTAGTTCTGAGCAAAATAAATGTTGTTCGTACCATATTTAGCGGGTATTGTTTGGTAAGCATGCCCAACCTTAATTTATGACATCATGACTCATGAGTGATGTGAAACTTCACAATTGTGTGGGGAGGAAAGTTTCGTAAGTCGTAACATTCAGGTCGTTAATTCGAATTTTAGAGATGCAAGTATAAAAAACAAATAAAAACTTCACAATTGTGAATAATTTTGTTTCTGATGAGAAATTCATAAACGATCGATGTTAGAATGGTGAAAAAGATAGGGAAAAGAATGTCCAATCTTTTGTTATAAGTTTATAACCAATGAAGATAAGAATAAGAAAATTACATTTTTAAGTTATGTTACTCCAAAATATTGAAAATCCATTAATCATATATAATCGGCGGGTTTAAGAGCTCAGAAAAATGGATAAGTTAGATGACGAAGACTAATAAAAAGAACTACAACACACAGAAACCAATATCATAGTTTGAACTTTGAGATTATTGTTAAGTCCTTCTCCCCGTCCATTACCCCCAAAAACTTGTATTTGACATGAGATGGATTCGATAGTTCACATATTGAATTTAGCATATAAAATATTGTGGTATATTGAAATAACAAGTACATGTATCAAATTTAGCTTCTGAAATATAACGGTTATATTAAAACAACAAATAATGAAAATAAGCAAATCGAGTTTAGTTATTAAAGTATCTCATATTGTGTTTAGCTTCTAATATACAATATAACATCAATAACTTAATACACTCTGTAATATAATAATTTTCTCCGGTCCCAACTCAGGCCAATTCAAAAAGTTACAAATTTTAATAAAATAATAAGATAATAATTTTTAAAAGACATCTGAATATATGTAGTCCCTCCAATTATAAATTAATAATCCTTAAAATCACAAATATAACAAGGGTAGTTTATTAAAATATAGGGTTCTAAATCTATTGTTGTTTGTCTATCTTGAAATTCAAATGTAAGTGAATTTCATTTTTAACTTTTCTAATTGCATCCAAAAATTCGGCGTGTGTCAAACTCTCAAAGGACAATAATAAATTGTAAAGATTCGTTGCCGCTTCGGATGCTTCTCTGGACACTTTTTAAATAAAAAGTGATTTGTGATATTATTTTTGATATCTTTCCATGTTGGGTTTATATAGTAATATAATTCAACATCATACATTTGATGTTATTAATTCTAATGTATAATGAATCCACAAATGCAATTAATTTACATACATTAATACTATGAACTCATAGATACAACTAACTTGTACACATTGATTAATCAAATTTATGTTTATAGAAAATTGAAATCACTTTTAAAATTAATTAATTATTAATTTATCGATTCAATAATATCTCTCTAATTTAATAAAATTTCACAGTCCAAAGATTATTAATTTATAGACATTTTACTGAATTTAGCTAGTGATGTATCACGACTGATATGAGTTTAGTCAGTCCCGACCCTGAAGCAGGACTAGCATGAGTCACCATCCAGAGCCCATAAGTTTTAGGGGCCCATTTTTATTCTAATAAAATTATTATATACTGTTATTTAAAAACAGGAGAAAAGACAGATATCTCCCTATGGTTTTATCTAAAGACAAGTACCACCCTTGTGGTTTTAAAAGATCCAATTACCCCCCTAAAATTTGGATTATCTTGGATAATTAGCAGAAATTAGAATTTTTAACAGCGGATTAAATTCTAATGCCTTAAATGAAAGTAAGCATCTCTGAAATCATCAAATTATTCTAACTTCATGTCTGCTTCATAAACACCCATCGTAACTGATGCCGGGTCGACGGCAAAGTCAAAATCAAGATCGGAAAATACTTCTTCAAACTTGGCAAAAACAATCACTTCATCAAAATTGCCAAATTAAAGTAAATGGGGCGATGGATGTTGATCAAATTGGAGATTGTGATCAATTTACACTACCTGATTCTCTGGTTCATGAAATTAATTTAGAAAAGTTTCATAGCCACTTCCCCCAATTGTTGGTTGGCTAAATTGACCCAAAATTGAGGGATGCTTCGAAATTGCATCAATATTTGGTCTCGAAATTGCATCAACGGCATACCCCATCTTCTATCCACGAACGTTTGTTGCAAATACAGCTAGTTATCACAGGCCTCCAATATTTTTGAAGTTTCAACAGAATCACTAGCTTTATGAGAAAGTAATTGTTTAGAAACTATATGGGAAGACATAAAACATGCAGTAAATTGAAAATATTCAATAAAGAGATGATCTATGTAAAACAGAGACCATGAATAGAACTATTGATTGCAAAAAAGTAACAAGCATTAAGAAGAAATAGAGCATCATTCAACACAATATTCAATATTCATAACTTCAATGAGCAATATGAAATATGGTTTACGTTTCTTTGGGTTTCATTTTTGTCGGCTATTAGAGAAAGTTGCTTCCTCTGTTTTATCCGAGTTTAGAAGCTTGAAAACTAGCTTTTCTTTTATCAAACAAAGTTCCTTCAAGTTTGTTTTTTGTTGACAATACCCTAAGTGACTCCTTCCACAAACTGGAGTTAAAATTTATCAACTAATGCTTTGTGGCAGATTTTTGGATACAAATTTTTCATGAATTTGTTGTAGCTTTTGTCTTTGCCTCTCTTCATATTTAGCACTTCAGTTCAGATGTAACTTTTACTAACATTGAAGAAAATATCAAATTGTAGCGACCTTTCCCACCTTTGCTCACATCTCTTTCATCCAACCAAAGTTATGGTCCCGACGAAGAATTGAAGCTTTTTTGGGTCCTGATGAAGCTCGTTTTAGACTATTTCGTTCTGAAACCAACATTTTCTTGACAATTTGTGCTAGAGGGAGCAATGAAATTCAAGAACATTTAGAATAATGTATTCTTTTCAGAAGCCACAAATTGCTGGTGGAGTTTTTTAGTTAAAAATCCCTTTCTATGTTAGTTTGCCAAGCTAATCTAAACTTTAGGGGGGTAATTGGACCTTTTAAAACTACAAGGGTTGTACTTGTCTTTAGGTAAAACCATATGGGAGGTATCTGTCTTTTGCCCTTAAAAATAATAAAAGAATACAAAGATATTTTTAACAGTAATTTTCAGTTTAAGGCCCTTATATTGTGTTTGGACTTTGGATTGTAAGTTTTGTAATAGTTTTATATAGTAATTGTGTTTGGACTAACAAATGTAAATTTGTATTTTTGGCCCATCAATTTCAAGGACTCAATTTTACATTAGCCCATGTGTTTTTCATTTATTTATTTATTTTTTAGCAATAGAATGGAAACTTTATAATAATTTTTAACCCAGGACCCATATTACTTGAGCATGGATTGTAATTTTTTAAATATTTAATTCAATGTTTATATTAATTGTGTTTGGAATAATAATGCAAAAATAATTTTAAATTGAGGCTCCATAAAACTTTTGGTATCAGAGCCATTTACTCAAAGTTTTCATACATGATTTCAACATTTTAAAAAAGTTATTTTGATTACGGTGGGTTCATTCTGCATCACGATTGCATTCATCCTAGCGTTGGTAAGCCGTCAGTCCGTTGCTAAGCCTTAGGTGGTGTTCCCGGCAGGTGTTCCTGTGTTCCCGGTAGCTGTCTGCATTCATTCTGCATCATGCATATGCATTAATTAAGTAAGTTTTAAAAATGGCGAATAGTGTTCGAAGATTTTTGTTTGGTGACTCAAGTACTAGATCATCCAGGACTAATAGAGTTTTACAAAGTCATGAGGTTCAATCATTTGGTGTTCCAATTAATCAAATACTCCCATCATACTCATTTAGATCTATTTATCATATTGGTGTATTAGAATTCTCAAAAGCATACTCAATTAAAATTCATGAAGAAGCTCTTCCATTACATGAAAGAAAAACTACAATACCATTACTTTCACGAATGGCTATAAATAATTATTTAAACCAAGGTTACAATTATTTGCATTTTGGTTTAATACAGGTAGCTGTGCATCCACTCCAAAGAAAAGGAGTTGATGTTCCATTATTTTTTGCACTAAGAGATGATAGAATGATTAATTATAATGACTCATTACTTGCAATGATTCAAACTAATGCATGTAACGGTACAATTCGAGTTGATTGTACACCAGATTACTCAATCTGTTTACTAGATCAATTAATATTAAAATCTCTAATTTTAGATATTCATTTAGATCGAAGAAAAATTGAACAACCATCAATGAATTTTTCACTTGTTTATCGTATATACTTTAAACTAATGAAATCTATGATTCCTACCGCCTTGAGACTACCAACCTCAGATCGATATCAATCGGTCTTTGTGACCACAAATTCAGACAGGACGATGACAAGAACTCAAACACCTCAGCTTTTACCATGGGATCAAATAACAATTCCTCGGGAATTTCTCATTGATAGACCAGAACCAAAACAAGAACCAGTTGAACAGACAAGACAATCTGGACCAGTAATAATTGAAGAATACTCAGAAAGTGAACTTTTAGTTCATTTTCCTAACACTACTCCTGTTTATCCATCATCTTCCTTTAGTTCTTACAGGTCAGCATCTTCTAGGTTTCCTAGTGAAGAGGATGTTCCAAGTTCTTCTAGAGCTCCTCCTCCCAGGTATTCATTTTCAGGATGGTCAAGGTACTCCTTTTCTGATCCTTCTTCTAGTACTCAGGATCCATTATCTAGTCATCAAGATACTAAGCTCAAGTTTAAATCTCCTATTCCAGATGTAGTTCCAGCTAGAACTCAATCTCCAGATTCCCCAACTCAATCAAAAATGAAAATTCCAGACATTTTAGTTATGAGTAAAAAATTTTCTGTGAATTTCGATTTATTAAAGGAATCATATTTTGATGAAAGTTTTAATCAAGAAAGATTATGGTTTGAAAACTTAAATTCAGACTGTCAAGATAAACTCATTTCAGAATGGATTAAAGAAGCTGAAAAGCTTAGATTTAATTTTCCTTTCTTTAAATGGTTAGATTATTTTTTACAAAAAGAAGGATTGAAAAAATTTAATAAAATTCCTACTATTGAAGTTCAAACTAATTTATATAAAAAATGGAATTTAACTACAGGACAGGTTGTTACTTCAGTCCATCCGCCATTAGTGAGTTTTACTATTCCAACTGCGGATGGTGATATAATTGCTCATCCTTTTAAAAAGGGGAAAGAAGTAGCTACTGAAAGAATTACTTCAGATGATTTTAAAAAGGTTTATCAACAAAATAATTATACAAATCAGATTTTACACACAATTGCTCAACAAGTTGATTTAATTTCTACAAAAATGAATTCAATAAAAACTAAAGAAAAATTTCCAGTTGAAATTGCAAAACCATTTTTTCAAGTGTCTGCTTTATCAAGAGAATTTGAAAAGAAACTCTGTTTGACCCCAAGAACTTCAGAACCAAGCTCTTCAAAGCATATTGCTGTATTTACTCAAGTCGCTCAACAGACAGACAATGACTCTTTGAGTTCTTCCGAGTCTCAGACATCTTCTGAAAACGAGGTAGAAAATCAAATAAATCTCGTAGAAAACCAGTTTGATAATGAAAGTCCATTAGAATTCAATAAGATCTACAGAAAGTCCAATAGGTACTCAAATAGATCCAATGATAGAAAATGGCAATCCGGTCCAACTAGGAATTATTATCCTCGTCCAACTCCTCCCGATATTTTATTTGAAGAAAGATCTCAATTTGTTGCTAAAAATTATGATGGTAGCTCATTATATGAATGGACTATTGACTCAAAATCCAAATATGAAATACTCAATACACTTCAAGAAATGGGAATGGCAAGAATGGCTTATAAGGCAAAAACTAATACTGAAGAATCTCATATTGCTGTCTGTTTAATTTCAGGTTTTACAGGCCAACTAAAAGGTTGGTGGGATAATGCTTTAACTACTCCTGAAAAATTGTCAATTATTAATCATACTTCTGAACAGTTAGATGATAATGATGATCTAGTCCAAGTCCCAGATGGCAGTGAATTTCTTATTTATGTCATTTCAGTTCATTTTATTGGTAATCCAAAAGAAGAATTGACTAGTTCGAAGGTTTTTCTCACTAATTTACGTTGTCCAACATTAACTGATTTTAAATGGTACAAAGATATGTTTTTAACTCAAGTAATGAGACGTCCAGACTGTTCCACTACTTTTTGGAAAGAAAAATTTATCATAGGCTTACCCCATTTATTTTCTCAACGAATTATGACAAGCCTTCAAAAAGAAATAGGGACAGATCATATTGATTTTTCAGATATTACTTTTGGTCAATTATTTGCTTTTATTAAAAAGGAAGGCTTATTATTATGTCAAGATCTGAAAATTCAAAACAAGTATGGATCGGAGCGCAAGGAGATGGGCTCTTTCTGTCAAGCATTGGGCATTACAGGTATAAAACCTCCATCACAAGAAATTAAAAAATCTAGGACTTATAGAAATCATTATAAAAAACAAAGTTATTCTAGAAAACATAAAAATTCTAATCTCCCGGTAGAAAAATCATTTTATAAAGGAGATGGGCTCTTTATGTCAAGCATTGGGCATTACAGGTATAAAACCTCCATCACAAGAAATTAAAAAATCTAGGACTTATAGAAATCATTATAAAAAACAAAGTTATTCTAGAAAACATAAAAATTCTAATCTCCCGGTAGAAAAATCATTTTATAAAGGAGATGGGCTCTTTATGTCAAGCATTGGGCATTACAGGTATAAAACCTCCATCACAAGAAATTAAAAAATCTAGGACTTATAGAAATCATTATAAAAAACAAAGTTATTCTAGAAAACATAAAAATTCTAATCTCCCGGTAGAAAAATCATTTTATAAAAAGAAAAAATGATTTTCAAACAAAAAGAATTTAAAATGTTTTAAATGTGGAAAGATAGGTCATATTAGCCCTAATTGTAAAACAGAGAAGAAAATTAATTCATTATTTTATGAAGAAAAAGAATTAAAAAATAAACTTATGTCTTTATTAATAAATAGTTCAGATGATGAGAACATTCAAAACTCCTCTGATTCATCCTTTTCAGAAAATGAAAGAAATGACTTTTGTGAATGTAGACAAAAAACATTTAATATGATGTCTACTCCAAAGAAAGCAAATAATAAAGAATTTTTATTTGATATAATTGAAAAATTGAAGATAATGATGTAAAATTAGAATATGTGAAAAAATTAAAATCGTTAGTTTTAGATAATGAAATTACTCCAAAGATTACGGAACCATTTAGTCTATCAAAATTAGTAGATAAGTATGAAAAAACAAATAGATATCAAAAAATTGGAAAAACTCATGATATTAATAGTGAAATCGTAAAATTAAAAAAGGAAGTAGAAGAAATAAAAATTGAATTAAATAATTTGAAATTAAAAGACTTGAAGATAGAGGCAAAACTAATTGTTAAAAGTCAGTCAAGTAATAATGAAGATACTCCTGAAACCTTTGATAAAGGATTAAAAATTTCGGAAGAAACTCCGAAAGATGAACAATTTTTAAATGTTTTAAGTAAAGTAAATATGGAAAAATGGTACTCATTTGTTACTAATGGTGCTGGAGATTTCTCTACTACTATTATTGCCTTAATTGACAGCGGAGCTGATCAATCCTGCATTCGGTCAGGTATTATTCCAAACATTTATTTATCAAAAACTAACGAACAATTACTTACAGCTAATGGCACTCCAATGAAGATTAAAAAAGAACTTTCAAATGGATTCATTTGTCAAAATGATTACTGCATTAAACACTCATTTTTAATTTTAGAAAATATCTCATATGATGTTGTTTTGGGAAATCCATTTTTATTCCAAATTACTCCTTTCAAAAAGACTGTTAATGGAATTTATACAAAAATCTTAGGAAAGAAAATATGGTTTCCTTTTATTCATCCCATTAAACAAATAGAAATAGATTTATTACAGTCTAATTCAATTTATAAACAAATCCATCTTTTACAGTCAAAAAAGAAGTCAATAATGTTTTTAAAATAAGAATTAAGTTTTGCAAGGATTGAAGAACAATTACAGCAAATTGATACTCAAGAAAAAATAAAAGAATTAGAAGAAAAATTTAAAACCAATATTTGTTCGGATCATCCCAGTGCTTTTTGGGATCGTAAAAAGCATGTTGTAAACTTACCATATGAAAAAGATTTTGATGAGAAAATGATAAAAACTAAGGCAAGACCAATTCAAATGAATTCTGAACTATTGGAATTTTGTAAAAAAGAAATTCAGGTTCTTTTAGAAAAATCACTAATTAGGAGATCGCAATCTCTATGGAGTTGTCCAGCTTTATATGTTAATAATCAAAATGAAAAGGAAAGAGGTATTCCAAGATTAGTTATCAATTATAAACCACTCAATAAAGTTTTACAATGGATTCGATATCCAATTCCAAATAAAAGAGATCTACTTAATCGATTGGTATCAGCAAAGATTTACTCAAAATTTGATTTAAAATCAGGATATTGGCAGATTCAAATTGCTGAAGAAGACAGGTATAAAACTGCATTTACAGTACCATTTGGTCATTATAAATGGAATGTTTTACCCTTTGGTTTAAAAAATGCACCTTCTGAATTTCAGAGAATTATGAATGATATTTTCAATAACTACTCATCTTTTGTCATTGTTTATATTGATGATATTTTGGTTTTTTCTGATTCATTGGAGCAACATTTTAAGCATTTAAATACTATTTTTTATGTAATAAAGAAAAATGGTTTAGTTTTATCAGCAACTAAAATGAAGTTGTTTCAAACAAAAGTTAGATTTTTAGGACATGATATTCATCTAGGACTAATAAAATCAATTCAAAGGTCCTTAGACTTTACTAATAAATTTCCAGAAGAAATTAAAGATAAAAATCAATTACAACATTTTCTTGGTTGTTTAAATTATATTTCTGATTTCTTCCCAAAATTGCGAATTTTGTGTGCTCCTTTATTTCAGCGACTTCTAAAAGAACCGCCAGCATGGACTTATAAGCATACTAACATTGTAAAAGAAATAAAAGAAAAAATTAAGACACTTCCATGTTTAGGCATTCCTCATCCGCATGCATTCATGATTGTTGAAACAGATGCATCGGACATTGGGTATGGGGGTATTTTGAAACAACGATTACAAGAATCTACTCATGAACAGTTAGTTAGGTATCATTCAGGTGTCTGGTTAGGACCACAGAAAAATTACTCAACAGTTAAAAAGGAAATTTTATCAATTGTTTTGTGTATTTCAAAATTTCAAGACGATTTATACAATAAAGAATTTTTACTTCGAGTAGATTGTAAGTCAGCAAAAGAAATTTTGCAAAAAGATGTGAAAAATCTTGTCTCTAAGCAAATTTTTGCTAGATGGCAAGCAATTTTATCTGTTTTTTATTTTAATATTGAATTTATCAAAGGCTCATCTAATTCTTTACCCGATTTTCTTACTCGTGAATTTCTTACAGGCAAACAAAATGTCTTTTAAAGATCGGGGAAAAGCCCCGGCGGCTTCTGCACTCACTCCACCTACTTCAAAATCCGTTAAAGATTATGAAATGAAAAGGGAAGTAATTCCCAAACCACTCACTCCAACTAGTCAAATTCCAGATTTTCCTCCACTCACATATATTCATGCTGCTCAGACTCCTTCTGCAAAACTCCAAAATGCTCCAATCCAAAAACCATCTGCTACTCCTTACGTGACCAAAACCAAATACGAGTATCTTGTCCAAACCCCATACACTACTCCACCAGATATTCCTACCCTTAAAAACTTTACTCAAAGATTATTTTTGCCAAATTGTCAGTGGTTTGCTGATGACATTTCTAAAACTCAAACATACTATGAACTCATTCTTGTAAATACTAATTCCGTAGACATTACTCATATTCCAGATAAAAATAATCCAGATCGTATTTCCTACTCAAAGTTTATGATAAAAAACATTAGACATCCGAGAGAATTTGACTCAATTCACACACGACACTCCTTCTCGATTAATTATGTCCCAGATGGGTTTAACTACTTTGATCACATTCTAGCTTGGTCTCGGGCTCTATACTACAGAGGTTTTGATCACTCATGGTTCATCAATTTTACTTCAAATTGTGATAAAACTAATTTTCCTGATTGGTTCTTGACTGGTGGGATTACTTTGGTCCTACTAATCAAATTTATACTCCAATGGCGGAAAAAGGCTTGGAAATCTATGCGAGAAATATGTCTTATCGTCTAAGTTTTCGTACTCCAATTGCTTTCCATGCAGAGTTAGCGTTCCTTGGATTTTTGCTTGGAGTTTTTAGATAAAGCCAATCACTCAGGGACGGCCATGTGCACTCATCCGTGATTTTCGCATTAAATGGTGGCCAAACTACAACAGCGATAATTGTGGACCTGATTTGGTTCTCAACTATCTTCAATCGATTCCAACACTCAAAAAGGCAGTCAAAGATGCTTCAAAAGCAAATCCATCACCTTCAATTACTCATGATACTCCAGCCAAGGCTCAATCTACCACTCCAATTCTAGACAAGCTTCTGCAACAACACCTTACTCAAATAACTCAATCCTCTCAAGACTCAACTGCCCGCACTCCAGAAAAAACTCAAAAAGAAAATGATGATGAAGATTTTAAAATTTTTTATCAAATGTATAAAACAATGAAACAACTAGGAAAAGAAGAAAAACTCCTGGTAACTAATCTTTCGGATCCAGATGATCCTTTTGGGGGTCCTTTAGCCCAGGATCCTTTTGAAATGTGAAAAAAAAAGTACAAAAGACCCGCAAAAATAATTAAAAGGGCATTTTGGTAAACTTACAGGTACTAAGTGATGCATGCAGTGACACACTCAATGATGTAGGGCGGCGGACTCATGATCCCGGACTCCAAATGAAAGCCGACTCAAAACAAAAATCAAATAGAGCTTACTCAACACCTCTATAAAAGGAAAGAACTCCATCACTCCAAGGCATCAGTTGAAATCTTTTAGCATTTTAATCACTCTCAATCTCTTGTAAACATTTTCCTTCTTCCATACTTCCCCTTGTAATCTACTACTTCATCTGTATTCCTTCCCCACTCATTAATACAAGGTTCGAATTTACTCCTTCATTTCTTTCCTGATTTCCTGGGTTTATATTAATTGTGTTTGGAATAATAATGCAAAAATCATTTTAAATTGAGACTCCACGTTTTATGTTTAAGACCTCAATTATTTTTTATTATAAAATTTACGTAATGCTTTTTTTTTTTTTTTTTTTTGGAATAAGCACTTAATGTTAGCTTAAGGAAAAAATGTTTATGTTTCCTTTTCTTTTAATTAATTTCTTATTGCTTTTCTACTTTTATTTAGTTTTCGTTTCCTCTTTAGTAATATTAATTTTCCTTTTTCTCTTTTCTTTCTATTTTACTTTTATTATTATTAACATTAATTCTTTTAATTTTTTTATAAAAAATTAAGACCTCTTTTCATAATTTTGCCCCAGGCCACTTCAATTTAAGGACCGAGGATGAGTCTAGCTACTGAAATATCACGTGTCGAGTTTAGACTTTGATACAAGGCTTACTGAATTTAACCTATAATGTATCGAGTTTAGCTCCTTATATATCACAGCTATATTAGAATAACAAGTATAGAGAAATCATGCATTTCAAGTTTAGCCTCTTATATATCGAGTTTAGCTTCTAATGTATCGCAATTATGTTAAAACAACAAGTATTGATGAAAGAAAGTGTAACGAATTTAGCCTATAATTGATCGTTTAGGTTTTAGAATATTGCTGTTATGTTAAAACAAGAAGTTGTGAGAAAACACGTTTATTTTGTTTAGTTACTGAAATATCGCGCGTCATATCATCAAATAGGGGAAAAATGAGACTTCCTCTCCATTTAAAAAGTTTAGTTTTTAAAACACACAACTATTTACGAGTTTAATGATATATAACACTTAAATAAGTATTTTTTTTTTCTTTCACTGTCTCCTTATTTTTCAAATATGAATGAATTGTGAACTATATATATATAATGATATTTAGTAAGGATAATATCACCTCTCCAAAATATTTTGTTCAATTCTATCCAAATTAATGAAACAATGTAGTTTTAAAGTAAAAATAAGAGAAGGGGGAGGGTTGGGGTGATGGTGGTAAGGGAACGGTCTTGTAACCCCAAGATCATGGGTTCAATTCTTGGGGATGCAAGGTAAAAAATAAAAAATAAAGTCATTTTCACTAAATAGATAAGGGTACCAAAAATATATTTATATTTACATAAATATTCTATTAAAATTAAGATTTTTAATGGGAAGCGAAGTTTGAGATTTATATACACATATATGTAATTGCGTTTTTCTATCAAAATAATCAATATGATATATCATTATGGTAATAATAAGATATAAACAATTCTATATATTTATAGAATCAAACATATACATATATAAACAATATAATAAAAAATAATTAATTGTGCTGGACATATTTCATAACGAAATACACTAATCCTTTGATACTTTCAAATGACTACATTTTACCTCTTTATTTTTTCTTTTTATTAATCTTTGTCAGTTTTGTGAGTATTTCAAATTGAGTTCAAGTGTACTTGAACCATGGACATTCGTAAACCGAATCCATATAGTATTTGGACTTCAACCTCGGATACTGGTAGTCTGATACAACTGTTTACGAATGAATCGAATTGATCGATATAAACAAATTATGCTTATTGAGTTGCAGAAAAATATATAGTTTGCCAACTCAAGAAATTAATCGTAATAGTATTGTGTACGCATATATTTTTTATATTTATATCAACATTTCATTCTAAACTTTTCAGACTTTTAGGGGCAAATAGAAATGTTTTATTTAGAACATGTACATTTTTTTTATAATAAAATTCATGATATAACATCTAAAATATAAGTAATTTGCATCATTCTTTTCATTTATATCTTTTCACTTTAAATGTGGATTAATTGCGAATCACACATAATTACATTAGCAAAGGTATACACCGTGAATAGTAAAATAAAAAACAAAAACAAAACTCTTTCATTTTGACACAAAGCTAAAAAATGAAACACGAATGTTCTAATGGAACGAAAGTGATATTCTTAATCTAGTCAAAGGTGTGAAATCTCATATTAATTAATTAATTACCCAATTAGCTTTAGACTAAAAGGCATAGCGCGCGTTTTCAGCTAACTAACTTCAACTTTATTAATTGTGAGTTTAAATTGGAAGTCAAATTAGAGAAATAATTTCGTAAAAATATATCAGGTAATAGCATCAAAGGTGCAAGAAAGATAAACAATTAGGGGTTTATTTAATTAACTCATTTAATTTTTCGCACGTTCCACTCCTCCAGATTAATATCAATATATAAAACCCTAATTACCAACAATATATATAAGTATTCTCGTATATATGACTTGGTTTCGTGGACATCCCAAAACATTTAACGTATTGGGTTGTGATCGGTCAGGGATCGAATTTTGACAACTTTCAGGTGCAGTGATGGACGAATTCAAGTACTTTTTCTTTAAAAAAATGTATTTTCGTGAACATTACATATTAGCATTTGATTAATATTGGAACTCTTGAGCTTTTTTTTGGGAGGGGTTGGGGGGGGGGGGGGGGGGGGGGGGTGGGGGGATAAATTACTAAAATCCCTGGAGGTTTATTCAAATTATTAATTGGACCCTAAGGTTTGAGAAATGACCAAGCGGACTCTTACGGTTTGTTTAAACACTACCAAACCCTCAAATGTGAGAAAATTAAACCATATAAGGTCTATTTATAATTTGGACAAATGGGTTTGTTGTGGGGGTGGGTGTGTGGGGGGGGGGGGGGGGGGGGGGGGGGAGGAAAGATTATGGTATTTTACCTTCCATAAAAGGACGTCAACAAGATTTCATTTGGCGCGCTAAAATTTTTTGGACTGACAAATATAAATATGATGAAAACAACTACCGGTGGCCCAATCCGTTCTTTTAGTTATTAACGTTAATAAATTATAATTAATCTTTTTCATGACATAACTCTAACGTCAGAAACGATGTAATTAAGTCGAGGTAAATTATTATTAATTAATATTGATTCCCATTCAAATTATTAACCGTACCCTAAGGACGTTTGAGAAATGACCAATACCATAAGGTTTGTTTAAACACTACCAAAGCCCCGTCTCCCGGATGCGAGAAAGTTTAACGACATAAGGTCTAAGGTCTTGTTTGATAATTTGGACAAAGGTAGGGGGATTATGGTATTTTACCTGTTTTTTTCTTCCAAAAAGGAAAGTCAACAATATTGCATTTGTCGTGTTAAAAACTTTTGAACTGACGAATATGATCGAAAATAACTATCGGTGACCCAATTCGCCAATTTCAGTCATTAGCGTTACTTAATTATAATTAATCTTTTTCCTGACAAAACTCTGACGTCAGAGACGATGTAATTAGAGTCGAGATAAATTATTATTAAACAATAATGATTCCCATTCAAATTATTAACCGTACCCTAAGGATGTATGAGAAATGACCAAGCGGACCCTAAGGTTTGTTTAAACACTACCAAAGCCTCACCCCCGATGCTAGAAAATTTAACAACATAATGTCTGTTTGATAGCTTGGACAAATGTAGGGAGATTATGGTATTTTACCTTCTTTTCTTTTCCTTCCAAAAAGGAACGTCAACAAGATTTCATTTGCCGTGTTAATACCTTCTGAACTGACTAACATGATTGAAAATAATTATCGGTGACCCAATTTGTCTATTTTAGTTATTGACGTTAATAAATTATAATTAATCTTTTCCATGACGGAACTCTGACGTCAGAGATGGTGTAATTAGAGTCAAGATAAATTATTATTAACTAATATTGATTCCCATTCAAATTATTAACCGTGCCCTAAGGTTTGTTTAAACACTACCAAAGTCGTCCCCCAGATGCGGGAAAATTTAACGCCATAAGGTCCTGTTTGATAATTTGGACAATGGTAGGGGGATTATGGTATTTTACATTTTTTTTCTTCCAAAAAGGAAAGTCGACAAGATTTCATTGCCACGTTAAAAACCTTTTGAAGTGACTAATATGATTGAAAATAATATCGGTGACCCGATTCGTCCATTTCAGTTATTAGCGTTACTAAATTACAATTAATCTTTTTCATGACGAAACTCTGACGTCAAGGACGATGTAATTATAGTCGAGAGATAAATTATTATTAAATAATATTGATTCCCATTCAAATTATTAACCATACCCTAAGGATGTTTGAGAAATGACCAAGCGGACCCTAAGGTTTGTTTAAACACTACCAAAGCCTCCGCCCCCTGGATGTGAGAAAATTTAACAACGTAATGTCTGTTTGATAATTTGGACAAACGTAGGGAGATTATGGTATTTTACCTTCTTTTCTTTTCTTTTTTTTTCTTTCCAAAAAGGAACGTCGGCAAGATTTCACCTTCTGAACTGACGAATATGATCGAAAATAACTATCGGTGACCCAAATCGTCCATTTCATCTATTGACGTTAATAAATTATAATTAATCTTTTCCATGACGGAGCTTTGACGTCAGAGATGATGTAATTAGAGTCGAGATAAATTATTATTAATTAATATTGATTCCCATTCAAATTATTAACAGTACCCTAAGAAATTTGAGAAATGACCAAGCAGACCCTAATGTTTGTTAAAAAACTACCAAATCAACCGCCCCTGGATGCGAGAAAATTTAACAACATAAGGTCTGTCTGATAATTTGGACAAACATAGGGAGATCAAAGTATTATACCATCTTTTTTCCTTCCAAAAATGTACGTTAACAAGATTTCATTTGTCGCGCTAAAACTTTTTGAATTGACACTATGAACGAAAATAACTACCGGTCACTCAATCCGTTCATTTTAGTTATTAACGTTAGTAAATTATAATAATCTTTTCCATGACAGAACTCTGACGTCAGAGACGATGCAATTAGAGTCACAATAAATTATTTTTACTTTTAAAATTATTATTAATTCCCATTTAATAATCCTTGCTTAATTTTAGGTAGAACAAAAATATACCAGAACTGTCCCATCCCATTAGCGACAATACATTAGCCATTAACACAAGTGTCGCACGGGTTAAGTTTTAAATTAAAAGAGTACCAAACATGCAATTAAAATGTGAATAAATTAAATTGAACAGTTTACGACAAATTTTCTTAATTGTCGCTATTTCCTCTTTATTACAAAGGAAAACCAAAGCTCCAAGTCAAGTGATCCCTAGTAAGATAGTTAAGGAAAGAAGAACATATGCCTTTTGAGAGAGTAAATGGGTGAATTACATTAACCACAAGAGATTTTAGGTATAATTATGAAACTAACCCCATTAGACTATGAAATTGCATTTATTTCCCCAATTGAATTGTTCACACTACAAATAGAAGCATGTGGGCCGGGACGTACGTAGTAACTATTAACTTGAACATTGGAGTGTAAAATTTACAAAATAATTCCTGTGAGGAATCTGAGGATTACAAATTAAATTGTACTATATTTAAAATGTTATATATATATATATATAATCTTTAAAGTTAAAAGGAATATTTTATAATTTTGCAAAATAGCAAGGTTGGTTTCATGATTAACCCCAAAATCAAGGGTAAATGTAA
This sequence comes from Leptodermis oblonga, assembly GCA_016801395.1. Classification (NCBI taxonomy): domain Eukaryota; kingdom Viridiplantae; phylum Streptophyta; class Magnoliopsida; order Gentianales; family Rubiaceae; genus Leptodermis; species Leptodermis oblonga. The sequence continues at coordinate 36,840,993 of CM028760.1, forward strand.
TTTGCCCAAAAAGCCAATGAAAAGAACACAAAAAAGGGGCCCGTTTCATAATTGAGTAATGATACAATTCCCAAATAGTTTCTTTAACTTTCTCAACTCAAGTGAGGTGTCATGGATTTATTGGTCAATTAATAATTATTTTATAAAAGTGTAGCCAATGAATGCAGGACACCTCATTTGAGTTAACAAAGTTGAAAAGATTTGTTGAGGAGTGTATTATTACTCTTCATAATTATTCCCAAATATCAGGGGTAAGCCAAATAATGAACATATGTAGAAAAAGTCGTCACCATCACAACCACTGTCCCGAGAAAGCTCTTGGCATCGTCTGTTTACCCTAATTCCATTTGTCATGTTCACCGTTTCACAATGAGAATATAAATTTCACATTCTCAGTGTGAGAGGAAAAACATAAAAAATAGATTGACAGTAGACCGAGGATCCTATCCCTCCCGAGAAAGACATTACATTTTTATTCATAAGCATGCTACATAAAAACTAGCTAACATCCACCATCAATAACAAAAATCACACACAAATATCACAAAACCTGAGAATATTTCAGGAACATGCAAATCCCAATCCTGTTCACAAATCAAAATCCAACTTACTTAAAACACAACACTTGATGTCCTATGATGATGAAGTTCCTCATCATAACCTCTATGAGTTTAAAACTAACTCCAAAATGAAAATTCCAATCCCAAATCAAACCTTAGAAAACCAAATCAAAAGGCTAAAACTAGCTAAACTAGCAGCTACAGCCTAGCTAACAACACTGTTTGATCATACTTAACCAAAATAAGAGCTGATGATCAGAAATTCGATAATATTGTTAATTCTGAATTAACCAACCATCGAAGTTAATTAATTAAGGATTTAATAGACAAAACGATTTCCACCAGTGCCCCTGGAGAACTGCATCAAATTCCCTGGCTTTTTATCAGCAGAAGCTTCATTCATCATCATCATCATCATCCCCATGTTTCCATTGTAACCCTGATACTGAGAAATGGCCGAAAAAACTTGGATTAATTCGGAACACAAGCCATTAAAATGTCAACAGAAACTTTAATGAAACTGACCTGTGATCCATTTGGATAGTTAAAGCTCATAATTCCCTGCCTTGGTTCAGCAACAGCTGTAGAGAAAAGCCCTCCAACATTTCCAGAAAAACCCGGAGGAACGCCAAGGCAGGCGTTGTAAGTAGCGGTGTTGTTGTTGCTGCTGCTGCTGCTGCTGCCTCCGATCCAGTTGCCGGCCGGCTCAGGTTTTGCAATGGTGACCAATGAGGCGGAGGATGAGGGAAGATTGTTACCACCGGAAAACCAACTATGCAGCAAGTTCTGATCAACTTCATACGGAGGGGAATCCACAGGAGTTGACTGAGCCATCTCGGGGTACATGAGGCTGTTGAAATGGACGGAGAAGGGATCATCGGAGACGCCGGAGTTGGGAGGAGTGGCGGCGGAGGCAGCAGCTGCGCCGCTGGTGGAGTCGTCGTCTTTTGAATTGGAACTTCCCGGGGTTGTACTCTTGATGTAGTTTTGGAGAACGGTGGATGGGATGTTCCCATTTTGCCCCTCAGACCTTTTGGATTTCCTCTTTGAGTTCTGCCTCCTCTTAGTGGCATTCCAGTGATTTTTGATAGAATTCTCGGTCCTTCCCGGAATGCGTTTGGCTATCTCAGCCCATCGGTTTCCAACTAGCATATGGGCTTCAATTAAGAGACGCTCTTCTTCTTCAGTCCAATTGTCCTTCTGAAAAATGTGATTAAAGAAAAAAGAATTAAAATAAACAAATATTTAGGATTTTAATTTTTATTGATATATATGTATTTTGACAAGTGTAAGAAAATAGGAGAAAAGGGACACAACATTTATATGTTGGAGTGTAATAATATCTAATTTTTCCTTTTAAAAAGGTTGCCTTTCGTAACAATTTTCGTCCCTTTGTTGGAAAAGAAATTCTACCGTCACATGAAAAATTGGTTTCGGCCGGAACATGACGAGAAGGGTGACTAATGTGACCAATTAGGGACGGCCCCGTTTGGAGTGTTCTTTTTCGAAAGAAAAAGGGAAAGGAAAAGAAAGGGATTTTTTTAATTTATAATTATTGATTTAGAAAACCCTATCAAGTATTTATGAAAGAATATACAATTGAAAAAAAAAAACAAATATTTTAGAGAAAATTAAGTGATAAACAATTGATAAATTAATTGAAGAAATCCCTACATAAACAAATAAATAAGCCTGAAATTTCTCAGTCGGTCACCGACCAAAATCACATTCTTACGCGTATTTATATAATTCAAGATCAACAAGCAAAACCCTAAAAAAGAGTAAAAAAAAATTCTGAATTGACACCAACAATCATCTCAAAGATTCAATGATGTCTAAATTTAATTGCTATTTTCGTATTAAGAAAAAAGAAACACAAAATTGAAGGGGTTGAAAATCTCAAATTCAGGTTTTTGGTTCTAAAATAATAAAAAAAATTTATTTCGCACCAAAATCTGACAAGAATCTAACTCGTTAGATTCCATTCCCAAAGTTTTACCAACAATTTCTTGATTCCATTTAGAAATAAATCATGTAAAAAAACAGCAACAACATCAAATCAACTGAATTCCAAAAAAAACAAGAACAAAATTCAATGAAGAACAAAAAAACAAAAAGATACCTTGATATCAGGGCGCAAATGATTTTGCCATCGCTCCCGGCATTGTTTGCCGGCTCTACCCGCCATGCTTTCAGCGATTTGAGCCCATTTTTTCACTCCCAAAATATCCACCAACAGCTTCAGTTTACTGCCAATTCCAACAACAACAAAAAAGAAACTCAAAAAAAGTACTAATTTAATTTCTTTCTACCTCTGCATGAGAGAAAAAACACCAAAAAAAACCCGAATTCGCACCAAAAAAGGAAAATTCACAACCTGTCTTCGGCCTCGGTCCATTGGCCTTTGGTAAGGTTCTGAGAACTGGAGCCTCCTTTCCCCGATCTCCTCCTCGGATTTCTGTTGGCCGGTGGAGTATCATTTGGTTCAACAATCATAAGGCCAGGATCATTCACCCCTTGTGCAAGGCCGGAATCCCAGTTCAGATTCATTGGGACATCATTCGGCCAAACCCCGGCGCCAAGCCCGGTGGAATTAGGCTGCTGAGGTTGAGGTAGAGTCAGCCAGGGGTACTGCACCACCCCACCTCCACCTCCTGCATTGCCACCGCTAGAAGAAGAGTTTGAACCGAAATCAATAAACCCTTTTTCAGTACAAAAGGTGGATCTGTTCCGAAAATCGGACAGAAACCCTTGTTGGTGAGGGAGAAGGTTGGGAGCCCAGGCCGTTAATGGCAAAGTTGCAGTGAAATGGTGAAGTTGTTGGTTTTCTTGATGATTTCTTTGGAAATTTATCCCCTGAGGGAAAACTCCTCCTAATCCTCCTCCTCCTTCCATGAAAGAACAACAGGAGTCAAGGGGGGGACTTGAATGAGAAATTAAGGACTGTTTTTTAGCAACAAATATAGCCTTTTCTCGGCAATAGATATCAGAGAGAAAATTTTCTGAGTTTGGAAGGAGAGAGTGCACTGAATGAATGAGAGTGAGAATGAAAAAATGGGGTTTAAATATTTTTTGGTGCATGCATTTAGAGCTGTTGATCGTCTGATGATCCAACGGACGAGATTTGGTTGGGACAACACCTCTTGGACTTCTCCTTTAAACAAAATGTTAAAAAAAAGGAGGTGAGAAAATTAGTGGCAATTTGTTAAATGTATCTCTCTCTCAAATTATAGGGGAAGAAGAAAAATAAATAAATAATAAATAAATAAATGATAGTGATAGTAAAAATATCCTGTAAATTAATAATCAGATTATCCAACCTATAAAAAGATATTATTATTTTAATAAAATAATTTATATCGTGAACCGGAGTGATAACTAACGTGATATATACAAAAATAAATAATAGCGCGGTATCTGCTCAATAAACCACTGACACAAAAGGAAAATGAAAATTCATTTTTTTTTTCGTTCAAAGTTCATCATTTAAAAAAAAAAAAAAAGGAATAGAGAAATAGAAAGAAAATAAATTTTGCGAGAATGAATTTCGACGACTCGATCTTTGACGAATCTTCGAAATATATTATCTCAATTACTTTCCATACAAAATTATAATAACAGTGATTATGCAAGATGCCGTAAATTTTCATATTAATTTAAATTTTATAATTTATATTTTTATATAAATCATATTTTTAAACTCAATTATGTTAGATTATAAAGTTGTATAATTTTTTTGAGAATTTTCATTAAGAAATCTTAATTTTTGAATCGTAATGTTGTGATGCTTAATTTAGAGTTAAGGTGTTAATTTAAGTATAGGATTATGTTTAACGATATATGAAAGTATATATATTAGTCTAATTTTGAGAATTATGGAATGAAAATAAGAAAATAAATTAAAAAATAGGAAAAATGGGGTAGGAGCAGTTTTACGTAGTCTTGGAGCGGGTAAAACCGAGCCAACAGTAGGAGAAAATATCTGACCGCCTAAAATATCGATTTTACAAAGCATTAGAGCGGGTAAAACAGATCAGGCTAGTGGACAAAAAATAATAAGACCGGTTTTACCAAGCATTTGAGCGGGTAAAACCGATCGGGTGCTGGAGTTCAAAAAAATATATTTTCTCAAGGAGAGCTACGACCTAGACGTCTAGTCTCTTAGGTTTTGGACTTGTTAGGCTACATGGGAGTATAAATAGACTCCCTTTCGTCTTCACAAGTCATAACACCACTATAATCAAGAATCAAGTAAGAGAAAAAAGGGAGAGAAAGGAGGAATAGGAAAGGAAAGAAAAACTAATCAAGGACAGATTTTGGAGTTGGAATTTGGATTCCTCATCGTGGATTTCATTCTAGGAAGCCTCAGGAACGTAGAGGTAATGAGTTTACCTTTGCATTACGTTAAAATATAAGGAAATGATACATGAAAGTAGAAATGTGAAGTTTTTGGTTTTCTAAGTTTTGATCTTAATCCTTAGATTTGAATGTTGTTTAAGTGTTATGGATGTTGTAGGAATGATTTTGAGCAAAAGAAACCAAAGAAAAATGAGTTTTGAAGCACTTTTGTTTGAAACCAGAAGCTAAAAGTTGTAGAAAACATTTTCTGGGCACGATCGGGTAAAACCGATCCAACGCTGAAAATTGAATTTTTGAACATTTCTATTTCGTTTGGTTATTTCTTTATGCTTCCCTTCCAAACCTTTTCTAATATAAATATTTTTACAACTATTTAAAGGCCCTTAACTTATATTTTTCTTGAGTTAGTAATTAATATATTTTCCTTGTCTATTTATTTATCTGTTTCAAAATAAAATAGAAATAGATTTTAAATTTCTATTTAATTGATATAAACTCTTTTAAAAAGAAAATAGGTAGGCTAGTTTTACGTCGTTACTTAGATAGCCTTTAGAATATGCAAGAAGTTTAAGAATCCTAGGATATAATTAGTTAGAAATATTGAAATTTCGGAATGTGAAATATATGCAAATCGGATCGAGGTGAGTGTTCTTACTAAAGGGATTAAATATTTTAAATAGTAAGAAATGAGTTAGCATGATTTCTATATATATATATATATATATATATATATATATACTAGCAGTTGAAAGCAAGTCAAGTCAAAATTGAACAGAATTGAGAAAATTAGTAGAGTTGAACAACTTCAGGAAAGTACTAAACTACCCAAAGAAGAGATCACATACCAAATAGGTAATCAAGGAAACCAATCCCACCAAATTATCAATTCCCCCAATATGTAGAGATACCAATTGTGAAATTTAAACCCCCCAGTGGCGGATAAATTCCTCAGAATTCCAGTGTAGTGTTGTGGGGAGTAGTGTTGGTAATCGAACGCTATCAACTTTGGAAGTACACTGAAAAAGAAGAAGATTTCCAATAAAGATCAGAGTCATCTTTGGTAGTAAAGTGTAGTGTTGTGGAGAGTAGTGTCAAAAATCGAACACTACCACTTTGCAAGTACACCTTAAACCGTGGAGAAAACAATTCTTACTCAATAGTGGCCACAAAAGACACAATTTATGTGATTTTAAGAAAAAACCCAGCAAAGTTCAATTTTGAATCACTAACCGATTCCCAGAGATAAAATTCAGCAGCACAAGGACACAAAATCAAGAATTCAATCTATTTTCAAGAATTCAAAAGAAAGTACCCTGAACTAGTGCATGCAAATCACAAGGTGCACATAAGGTGAGTTGTTTAACATCAGTCGCAAAACTCACCAACTTTAAACAATAATCGCAAAAGAAGAGTGGTAAACAGTCGCAAAAAACCCAGCAAGTAGTCACAAAAATAACAGCATGAAAGTGTCTCTCAAACCCTAGTGTCGCAAAGCAAAAGGCGATTAAAATGTCAACCAAAATTAGAAACCCTAGCAACCAAAAACCCGAACCCTTAAACAATTTTCAAAGTCCAGAATTTAATTTTGGTTTGCAGCAAAGAATTTCAGATTTAATTTGTAAGAATTTCAATTTTAAATTGTCTAAAAACAGCACCAGTGGATCGAAATTCAATAAGTGAAAGAAAAAAAATTTCCCCCCAAAGATGCATAATTTTCCCACACTTTTTTTTTTAAAGAACAGCAAGAAGTAGGAAAAGAAAACACTTGATGATGATTTGGTTGGGTTACTTCAACCTCCTCCAGCCACGAAACCAGCCTTAGCTCTGATACCAATTGATGTAGACCTAAGTACACTATGCAAAAAGTTGATAAGGAAAGTCTGATTAAGCGGCGTGGCTCGTATAGGCTCTTTTACTTACCCAAAATCCAGATAACAAAAGTAAACTAACCTAAGCTAATTTAACCAAGAATTTGAACCAAGTAAGAAAAAAAGTTGAAACATGCGAATTTAATTAAGTAGAGAAATTAACCTAATTAATCTAAGTTTCATGCAATATATAAATCACAAGTATGCAAAATACATAAGAGAATAAAAAGAGAGTACTCAAACTAATAGTTTAAACATATGTATTATTATGGAGAATTCGAATGCCTATTTATAGGGGAGTAGGTAGCCAAATTCTTTAACCTAAAAGAACTAGGAAAAAGAAATAGAATTGAAAACCAATCAAGAGATTGATTTCCTTTACAATACCAAACCTAAAATAAGTAGGTAATGGAATAAAAGAAAAGGAAATTCGGTTACCCTTAGGGTAAGTGGCAGCCGAATTTTCTTGAAAAAGAAATAGGAAAATAATTGTAAATTCTATTCCAAAAAGGAGATCAATAAGTGATCCTTTGTGGAAACTAACAAACTAGTCTAGTTGTAACAAACTTGTAACTAACTAAACCAATTTGTAACAAACTAAGGGTAGGAATAGGAAACATGCACAAATCCTTATCTATTCCCAAACCCTAACCTAATCCAAACCTTAATTGGACAAATGCTTGCGCATGGACTTGGTTGGTGGGCTGGCCGAATTCTGCAAGTGGAATGGGCTCTATGGATGGTTCGGCCCATCTAAGTGGTGCATGGTGGAATTGATGTAGGGAGCTTTCGGAACCTTTTGGAATCTTCCAGAATCATTTCGGAATCAAGATTCTTCAAGATTCTATAAAATATGAAATTCAATATTTTCAAGAAAATCAAGAGCTTCAAAAAACGTCTCTTTAAAGTCAAAGAACCTTCCGGCATCTTCAAGAACTTCAAGAAATAGCCTTCTCTTCATTTCGGAATGGTGATCTGTGCCTCTTCTTCAAGAACTGTAAGGAGAGTAGCAATTTGAACCTTTCCGGCTTTATTCTCCAAGCCATTGGCTTTTGCTATCAGTTGAGCATCCTATGTGCAAGCTTGCACAAGATTGTTGAGATCCTCTCGAACTCTTCTTGCTCTGCTCCTTGTCAATGGTCCAATGATATCTACAAGTGGATCCCTTTGTTATGGACTTGGATCCTAAAGCATTGGAGGGCCTCTGTGTAGAACTCGGGCCTCCTCAACTTCTCTGGATTCACTTGTTTGTGGACTTATCGATAGACTAGAGATGCCCTCATCATAATTTCTTTCACAATATATCTTAAAATATATATATATATATAATAAAAATTTGTCTTTCCAACGAACTTATAAAGTTTGCAATTTGAACAAAGTAAAGTATAGCTCTTTCTTACTTTCTAATATATAGGAAAGATAAAATTTTCTTTTTAATCTCATTAAATTATTATTATTATTATTATTATTCTCCTTTAATGGAGAGGATGAAGAGACATGAAATTATTAAAATTGTTTAGGTATTAAAGAGTTTGCCAACATGGCATCAATGTGACACATAATATAAAGTAAATATAGTATGTTGATGTGGCAACCAAGTGGCAAGTTACATTAAATTCAAGGCTTATGTGGCATCCAAGTGGTAAGTTGAGATGAAACTTATGTTAGTTTCTAATATATAGGGTAGATATATATATATATATATTTATATATATATATATTAATGTTAAGTTTATAGTGAAATGCATGTGCTATAAGTGATAAGTATGATTATGACCTTGCAATGTTTATAAATGTGTTATGTCTACGTGATTGTTCTTAAATACTGAGTTATGTGTATAAGTGAGATATACATGTACTCATAATTAAGTGTCAAGCATGAAATGTTAGTGTCTCGTGCACCTGTGTTTGTGCACCTTGTTATGTGCTACTTGCGTGTTCCCTTACTTGTTACGTGTGTGTCATATTTGGGGTCCCCAAAGCAATTATATTCATTGAAATTGAGCGTGTCAGCGTTGAGCTTGAACATTCGACTCAATGACTGAAGAGGTCTAGTTCTTGTATTATCTCGAGGTATGCCACCTAGTTCCGTGCACCCGTGTATGTACACTCCGGGACATGTGTCCTGTATGCCCACTGTTCCATTTGGCGTAGTTGACGAAACAACACACTGTGTATTGTGTTCGCTGCCCAAAGATTTCAGCACATGTAAAGTATAATTGGTAATGCTTTTCGAAGGATCACATCGATCCTCATTATAGCTTACTGGTTATACTCTTTCTATTTCTTACGTGTCCCCCCTTGCTTACTTAGGAAATACTTGTTATGTGCCAGTAATTATTTACTGGGTATGATTTTTAATAGTGCGACCTCACTAAGGCGAAGTTATAGGAATATACTTGTACATTTGTATTAGTGAAATAAAAGATATCTTATTTCAATTTAGTGTATAAAATATTAGTGCTCTATGTATCCTGAATAAGTCCTGGTGTGAATTAGATAGGCATATTAGTCGCAACTCCAGCATGAAACAGGGAGGTAGGGGTTGGGGGTGTCACAGATTACATATATTTTTTATTATCTGTGTCACACCGGCTAATATACCAGTTCACTAGTAAGCTTAGTGATTCGTTACACAACCTGGGATCATCTTTGCCTCCCCAAGGGTAAGGGAGCCCTGAGCTTCAAGAACTTAGAGGTGTTCAATAATGCCATGCTAGGAACACAAGCCTGGTGGATCCTTACTACTCTTGACTCCCTACTATCCCAACTTCTCAAAACCCGCTACTTTCTCGAGGACCCCTTCCTGTATGGCTGGGGCTCCATCCTGGAGGGGTGCGATACCCTTTTGCCAGGCCTCTAACATCTTATTGGCGATGGCAAAGGGCATGAAGATTTTCCTCGACCCCAAGCTACCATTTCCCACCCACAGGGTTTCCTCAACGCCCCTGCCCGGGATGACTGACCTCCCAGTTTCTCACCTCCTGAAGGATAACCCAAGGCAGTGACACCACCTAACACTGGAACAACTTTTATCGGCCCCCCAACATTGACGCTGCTGGTAGCATTCCTATCACGAAATTGGCGTATGCCGATATTTGGACCTAGGCTCCGACCCCCAACGGTATGTACCTGTCAAATCAGGTTATCGCATTGCCCTTACTTGTGCACTCTCATCCTTTTCAAGACATGCATGTTGCATCTAATAGTAACAACCTTTCCCCAATTTGGAAGTGGCTCAGGAAGCTGGACATCCCACCCAAAGTCCACCGCTTCTTGTGGCAATCCTATAAGGACATCCTACCCTTGCCCCTCAACCTTTACAGATGACACGTACTGGTCGAGCCCACTTGCCCTTTATACGGCCACAAAGTCATCCACATATCCTATATGTTCTTCCTATGCCCTTACGCCCAACAAGTATGGGCCCGGACATTGCTACACACCGCAATCTAGGCAATGTGCACAGCCCCGCCCATCTCTAGATCCAGGACCTCGTCATATCCTTCCCAGGGTAGGACTCGGCGACCCTCGCTACTATCCTATACAACATATGGCGAACTCAGAACCTACGCCTCTTTGAAACCGCAAGAACCCACTGTCTCACTCAGTTTGCATGTTGAGTGTTCCACTCATTCCGGAATGCCCAGTTGCGCACAGAACAGCCTAGCTGCCCATTCCCCCCTTCCCAACCAAGCATATTAGCCCAGCGCTCTACTTCGACGCGGGAGTCGAAGCTCCCAACCACACCGGCTATTCCACGGGATGTTACATCTCTGAGTTTGTAGGCTAACTTTTCAGCTTTGTCAAAAAGCCGCCAACATCTCTTCAGCCAAGTGGCAGAGGCAATGGCAGCATGAATATCAGTCCAAATGGAGTCACACCTACATGTCGTCATTAACGGCATGGCAAGCGATGCCCAGACTATAATACACTTCATCAACATCAACTAGAAAGACAACTCGGACACGGACGCCATCTGTCCTTAAACCTGCTGGCTTTTGTCGGCCCACCCCCTCATCTCATTTACATGGGTCAAACGGACCCATAATCATCTTGCCCATAGCCTAGCCATCTATGGCATAGCCCTCACTCTACACTACAGTTTCTTATAGCACGATCTCGATGGTACCTGCTCTGGTTACTCCAGCCACCTACTTAATGCATGTACTCTATTTTTGCCTAAAAGAAATTAAAAATTATATGCACTTATATGTATATATAATATGTATATAACAACTGATACCTAGTTATTTTCTCAATTTGTCCAGCTAAATACTCTTATTTTTAATATTAAAAATAGTACTATAAACAAGTCTTTTATAATGCGATGCAGAGAGTTATATACTCCCTCTGTTCCATTAGAATGGTCAACTTTGGCGAATGTACAATTTTTTTTATAGAATGCATGGTACAATAACTAAAATAAATAATTTATTACTATTTTTTCTACTAATGTCTTTACTTTTTCAAATGTGGATTAATTGTGATCCAATCATGATTTTATTAGTAAGAGTCCGCATATTGAAATAAAGTAAACTCATATGATAAAATGTGACAACAATTTCCTGTGATTGTCATTCTAACACATTTCATGACAAAGTCAGAGTCTTAGGTACAAAAACTTACAGAAAAATGCCACTTTTGCTCATTATACCTTTGAACCCAACTTTTCATAAATGGTCAAAGTGACATGTAAACCTGCTATAGCAAGTGAAAACGATCACAACTCCCAAATCCTATCATCAAACGTAAGTGGAGAATGTTTCGAACCCAAAAGAAAAAAGACCAAAAATATTACGAGATCAAACATAAGTAACAAAAAAAAAAAAAAAAAATCCTTATATGTAGTTTGCCGCAATATTTAGTGCACAAGAATCGTCCATGAGCAAAATATGGTTGTATCCCCCGCCCCGCCCCTTCCCCCCCCCCCCCCCCCCCCCCCCTCCCCACATTTTGTTCTTGCATTAAATTTGAAATTTTTATTCTTTTTGAAATAATCATTAAAACGAAGCATATAATTGGGAGGAAGGGACACTATAAACCTTATATTTATAAAATAATTACAATTGATTAAGTTTAAATCTCTTATAATACTAGTGGTAATGATAAATAATTAGCTTTTCTCGAATCAAATTAATTTTATGACTAGTTAATTCAATTTTTAGAAGATTGAATTGCATAATTTTCATTTACTTGTGGAGAGGGGTAAGATCATACCAATGGACGGGTTATGATTTTGTGATGACCCAAACTTGCAGGCTGGCCCTTTAATGTTAAGTTATTAGCGGCCCAGATAAATCTTAGGCCCAATCTGACCTAGAACATGATTGATCCCACATGTAGTATTTAGCTTCCGAACCAAGTCAGTTAGTTCTGATACCAATTGTTACGCCCCAATCCTGAAAGGTTGGTCTATTAACTTTGGGTGAAATACAATTTTCCCTATGTGGTTTCATACTTTGGACAGTTTAACCTTTATGCTTTCAAAACTGACAGTTCCCCCCTCATGGTTTTGGACTGAAGTGTCCACTTAACGGAAAATGCCTTCTCTAACGGTGTTAAAAAAAAGACTAAATTACCCCTGAATAAAAAAGGTTAAAAAAATGAAAGAAGGAAGAAGACGATGGCACTGTTCATCGTCTTCTTCCTTCTTCCTTTACTCTTTTTTTTTTTTTTTTTTCCCTAAACCCCCTAAAACACTTCCGCAACTAATATGAAACCCATTTTGTTGGGTTTCATATCAGTTGTGGGATTCTGCAATTGAAATGAAACCCATCAAAATGGGTTTCATTTCTAGCCATTTCAGTTTTTTATTATTATTATTATTATTTTAAATTTTTTTTAGTTGGGGATATTTTGGGAATAAAATTAATGACATCATCAATTTGTTTACCCCCACTCTCGTCTTGAGCGCGTTTGCCTCACTCGCCGTTAGAGAGAGCATTTTCTGTTAAGTGGACACTTCAGTCCAAAACCATGAGGGGGGAACTGTCAGTTTTGAAAGCATAGGGAGGAAACTGTCCAAAACATGAAACCACAAGGAGGAAACTGTATTTCACCCATTAACTTTTGGGTTTTACCATCTAGCAAACCCAAAACGCTTATGTCAAATTGTTATTGGCCTACAAGGTTTAAACTTATATGCAAGTCACTATTTATATACCTCTTTTACGTGGGATAGATGTTAGCAAAAGTAAATTCTTAAGTTAAATATACAGGTCGACACAAATAACTAAGCATATAAAGTTAGAATTTGAGATGTCGGCACACAAACTCGCAAATCCAAACCTGAGTAATTTATGTTATGACACAAAAGTACAACACAAACTAAACATGATATAATGTAGAATATCTTACAAAAAATAATTATTATCATAATTTAATACAAGAATTTTATAATGAATTGATATGATAAATGATGTGATAAATACAAATAATAATAATAAATAAATAACTATTTACACTAGAACATTATTTTACACTGCGGTTGTATCCACTCAACACACCAATCACAAAATTGGTAAAAGAAAATTATTAGTCCCTTCCTCCGATCAAAAGAGTACAGTTTGAAAAATGAACAACTTATTATGGATGAGAATGTATAAATCTATACATAAATAGTTTTTCACCTTATAATTCATTTATATTCTTACATTCTAAGTAAGTGGTTAATTGTGGACCACAAATTATTACATTAGTAAAGATATGTAATGTAAACAAATTTAAAATTGATTCTTTTAATGAGACAAACATTTTTTTAAAAAGTTGACTCGTTAATTGGGATCGGTGGAGTACATCTTTACATTTCCAATTGGGATAGATTTATTATAAAATCCATAGAACTGATCAGCCAATTTCTCTAAGGAGCTGAAGAAAATTAAAAATTCTATTCCCTCAACACACCAGTCACAAATTAGGTAAAATAAAATTTCTCTGTTTTTGATTATTTGAATTTTCATGATTTACCACAAATAAAAAACAGAAAGTGTTAGAGATGCTAGAAAACAAGACCCAAAAATTTTCGGACCCATGAACCTCAACCTGTCAAGTAAATTTCAAAAAAAAAAGAAAAAATTTCAATGCTGATAAAAAAAATTTAAAAAAAGAGGTACTTTGATATCTAGGCGCAAATAATTGTACCATATCTCTCGGCATTGAGGCAAACTACTTGAAGAAAAACTTTGATGTGGAACCCAAAAGGCCATCGGAAGAGGCTTTGTGGAGATAGAGATTTGCCATGTGCCCCTGCCGGCGGTTTAAGTGTACAAAATAAGAAGGAGAAACACATCACATATATCATGGTACATAAGTGAATAGTTGAACTCAATTTTTCTGTTTAAGAAGTGGCCTTTGATAATATAAAAGTGCTATCTCGTTTATAACATATAACGACTATCATTACTATTAATAGTGATCCAGTCATAAAAATATTTTAAACTATGAATTATTTTGACATTTCGTTCTTGTATCAAATTCATAACTTTTTAGAGCAATCATTAGGCAACTGGCGTACATGGTTTGTTACATTTTTTAATGATAACTAACGTGATATACACATAAATAAATAATACCGATGTATCTACTCAACACACCATCAACATAATAGGTAAAAGAAAATTCATATATTTTTTTTCATTCAAAGATTCATCATTTAAAAAAAAAAAAGAGAGAAAATAAAAGAAAATAAGGTTTGCGAGTATGAATTTTGACAAATCGATCTTTGACGAATCTACAGAATATCTTATCTCAATTACTTGCCATATAAAATTATAATAAGAACGATTATATTTTTTAATTATCTGTGTCACACCAACCAATGTACAAATTCACTAGTAATTTTAGTGATTCATTGGGCAACCTGGAATCATCTTTGCCTCCCCAAGGCCAAAGGAGCGCTGGGCTTCAGAGGTATTCAATAATGTCATGCAGGGGAAACAAGCCTGGCAGATCCTAATAACTCCCGACTCCCTACTATCGATCCCAACTTCTCAAAGCCCGCTACTTTCCCAGGGACCCCTTTCTGCAAGCCAAGGTCGAACATCGACCCTCGTATACCTGACGTCCCCCGCCCGGGATGACTGACTTCCCCATTTCTCACTTCCTGTAGGGTAACCTAAGGTAGTGACACCTCTCAGCACTGGAACAACTTCTATCAGCCCTTGACATTGTGGTAGCCCGTAGCATTCTTAACACAAAATCGGCGCATGCCGATATTTGGTCTTGGGCTCTGACCCCCAACGGTATGAACATTGTCAAATCAGGTTACCACACTGTCCTTACTTGTGCGCTCTCCCCCTTTTCAGGACGCGTTGCATCCAAATGATTGAAAAGAATTTTCGGTGGACCAATCAAATAATTTCAGTTATTGGCAAAAACTAGTTTCAATTATTTTTGATGATGAAGGGGACGATGCATGTTATCAAAGTCAATGATAAACAATTTGTTATTTTTAAAATCATAATTAAGAAGAAAAGCAATTAATTGTTTACCATTTTGATATTGTTAAAAATAAATTCTGAATTTCTTAATAATGAAATTATAATATTTTGAGACGCAAGAAAAGATGAAATATGAAATGATCATATTTTGTGCTACTAGTGCGCAATGTTTGTGCTACTAGTGTGCAATGTTTGCGCCTGAAGTTTTAATTAGCGACAATATCACTATTGCTACGAGATATATTTTCACATAGAATTTTGACATTAACTATAGATAAAATCCATAGAATTGATCAGGCAATTTCTCTAAGTAGCTGAAAAAAAAAAATTTATTCACTCAACACACCAGTCACAAATTAGGTAAAATAAAATTTCTATGTTTTTGATCATTTGAATTTTCATTATTTACCACAACTAAAAAAGAAATTGTTAGAGATGCAATTAGCTAGAAAACAAGACTCAAAATTTTAAGGACCCATGAATCTCAACCCATCAAGTGAATTTCAAAAAACAAGAAAAAATTTAAATGCTGATGAAAAAAAAGAGGTACTCTGATATCTAGGCGCAAATGATTGTACCATATCCCTCGGCATTGGTAAAACTACTTGAAGAAGAACTTTGATGTAGAACCCAAAAGGCCATCAGAAGAGGCTTTGAGGAGATGGAGATCTGCTATATGCTCCTGCCGGCGGTTTAAGTGTACAAAATAAGGAGCACAAACACATCATATGTATCATAGTACATTAGCGAATAACTGATCTCAATTTTTCTCTTTAAAAAGTTGCCTTTCATAATATAAATGTGCTATCTAGTTTATAACATAAAATAACTATCATTATTATTAATAGTTAGTTATTCAGTAGCAGAAAATAATTTAAATTATGGATTATTTTTGACATCTCGTTCTAGCTTGTATTAAATTTATAACTTTTTAGTGCAATCACTGTGCAACTCGCGTGCATGGTTCGTTAAGTTTTTATTAATATTGTTAGAAGAAATCATACAATCAAACGAAGGTAATGTAATGAGCTTTAAATTTGTAATACAATTAAAATTGAGTAAGTTAATTTGAATCTCTTATAAGAATATAATAACATATGATTTTTTTTTTTCTATATCAATTTAATTTTATCAATAGCTTGATAAAACTTCTTTCACGCCGAGACTCCAAGACTCGTCTTACGCCATGATACCTACAGTCGAGACTAACTCCGTGATTTCTTTCCAATGGCTAAGTCAGTACCTTAGCAAATATCACCATATAATACAAGTCCACTCAGTATTCATTACCTTGCTTTGATGGAATGATCTAGTATTTATAGGTGAGGATGTAAGAGGTAACTTGAAGAGGAAGGAAGAGAACAAGTCATCTCCTGACCTCGTCCCTCCTACAAGAGACTCATTCCCTCTTATCCAATAGTAACCGCTTCCTCAATCCTTGCGTTGAACCAATCGGCTACGGACACGTATAGTGGAGACGTGTCCCATTGCGAAATTTCCGAGTAACTTGACTGGACCTCCTTTTGGGCGGCCCTCTTGAGACCCATTCATTCACCGGAGGTTGTCCTTCTCCTGGCCTCGTTGCTTTCCTGGCGTCGGCCGTATTTATATATCCAACAATATAGACAAAATAAATATATAAACAAAATCATTGCTTACCCAAAGATTAAAATATGCATCTATTCAGCACACGGGTCACAAAATAGGTAAAAGAAAGTTTTTATAAAAAAAATCAGTTGAATTTAATTTCATCATTTACAAATACATGAAAAAAGAAAAGAAAAAGTAAAAGGAAGGTATGCGAGAAATTATCGAGTTTTGGTTTATAATTAAGAAAAGGACTAAAACATTACCATTAATGGCGGTTAGGTCGAAAAACTATAAATTATTTTTGACATTTTGATCTTGCATTAAATTTATACTTGTGTGTTTTTTGGGCAATCTTTGTGCAAATGGTGTGCTTTGTTAACTTTTTATTTAAAAATTTTTGAAGGAAACATAGAGTTAGATGAAGAGAATGTAATGAGCTTTAAATTTGTACTTCACTTAAAATTGAGTAAATTTAAAATCTCTTTACCAAACCCAAAATAATAATTCATTCATTAAAAAAAAAAAGTTTGCGAGAATGAATTTTGACAACTCGATCTTTGATGAATCTACGGAATATATTATCTCGATTACTTGTCATACAAAATTATAATAAGAATGATTATTTTTTTATTATTATCTGTGCCACACCAGCTAATATATCAATTCACTAGCGATTTGATGGGCAACCTGGGATCGTATTTGCCTCTCCAAGGTCAAGGGAGCGCTGAGCTTCAAGAACTTAGCGGTATTCAATAATGCCATGCTAGGAAAACAGGCTTGGTGGATCCTAACTACTCTCGACCCCCTACTATCCCAACTTCTCAAAAGCCGCTACTTTCCGAAGGACCCCTTCCTGCACGCCTAGGTTAGACATCAACCCTCGTATATTTGGCGCTCCATCCGTTTTTCTTTTTTTTTTTCTACCGCTTAGGTAGAACAATGTCGTTCTACTTAAGCGGTAAAAATAAAATCTCTTTTACCTGGATCAAGCCCAATAACCCAAATACCCATTTTCACCCAATTCACAAATCAAAAAACAAAACCCACCACCCCCCACCCCAAAAAAAATCTCTTAAAAATACCCTGTACAGCAGCTAACCCCCCCCCCCCCCCCCCAACCCAAAAAAAAAATTTTCCCATTCAACCAGTGAGGCAACGACCACGGACCACAGCCACCAAGTTCCGCATTTCGCAGTGCAGCCCTCGCCTCGCCACCAGGAAATCCCTTTCATTTTATGAGTTTTTCTTCTTTTAACTTTTATTTACTTATGTGTTTTGTAAAAAGTAAGTTAGTTGTGAGTTTGAACAAATTTTAATGATATTTATGAATTTATAATTGAATACTTATGAAGGAAATTGGGGTTGTGATTTTTTACTATTGATTAAATAATTTAGAATATGTAATTATTTAGTAGTTTGTGTGATGTGAATATTTTTTGTGGTGATTTTTTTTATATATATAATTGTGTATGTGTTGTTGTGTTAATATTGAGATATAAAATTTAATTTGGTAAGTTTGATAAATTGTGATACGTTATGGATAAATTTTTGAAACGATGTATAGAGTTTTCTAAGAACTAAGATAAAAGTATGGGATGATATTAAGATTTTTTTTCTGGTTGGGGGGAGGACAGATATTATAGTTATTTTGATATTTAAGTAGTATGCATCTTATTTAATGACACCGGAAAAGTCACCCATTATGATATTTTGTTCTGCGTGCGGCTGGCTTGCACTGTTAGCTTTTTATTTACTAACTTTCTAAATAAGATTAATTAATGTTAGCAATAGTTAAACCAAATCATTTTGATATTAAAGTTAGTTTCAATATCAAAATGGTGAACTGAAACAAACTTTAATTTTAACAATAGTTAAACCAAATCATTTCTAGAAGAATGAATTGCATAGTAATCAAAACGAAGGGGATGATGTTATCAAAGTCAATGATAAGAAATTAGTTATTTTTAAAATGATAATTAAGTAGAAAACAATTAATTGTTTACCATTTTGATATTGTTAAAAATCAATTCTTAATTATTTTTAATAATAAAATTATAGAAATAATAAAATTATAGAAATATGAAATTAGCTGCTTGAAGAAAAACTTTGATGTGGAACCCAAAAGGCCATCGGAAGAGGCTTTGAGGAGATGGAGATCTGCCGACGGTTTAAGTACACAAAATAAGGAGGAGGAAACACACATCGTATATATCACAAAACATATATAGTGAATAATTGAACTCAATTTTTCTCTTTAAAAAAGTTGGCTTTCATAATATAAATGTGCTATCTAGCTAGTTAATAATATAAAATGACTATCATTACTATGAATAGTGAGATTCAGTCGTAAAAAATATTTTAAATTATGAATTATTTTTTACATCTCGTTCTTGTACTAAATTTATAATTTTTTAATGCAATCACTGTGCAACTCGCGTGCATATATGGTTCGTTAGTTTTTATTAAGATTGTTAGAAGAAATATAATACAATCAGACGAAGGTGATGTAATGAGGTTTAAATTTGTAATACAATTAAAGTTGAGTAAGTTAATTTGAATCTCTTATTAGAATAATGCCATATAAAATAATTTATATCGTGAACCGAAGTGATAACTAGCGTGATATATACAGAAATAAAGTATACCGATGTATCTTCTCAACACACCACTAACACAAAAGGTAAAAGATCTTCACACATTTTTTTCATTCGAAGTTTCATCCTTAAAAAAAAAAATAAAAAGAGAGATAGAGAGAGAAAAAGAAAGAAAATAAGGTTTGCGAGAATGAATTTCGGCAACTTGATCTTTGACGAATCTACGGAATATATTATCTCAATTACTTTCCATACATAATTATAATAAGAATGATTATGTTTTTTATTTTCTGTGTCACACCTGCAAATATACCAATTCACTAGTAATTTTAGCGAGTCACTGGGCAACCTGGGATCATCTTTGCCTCCCCAAGGCCGAGGGAGCGCTGAGCTTCAAGAACTTGGAGGTGTTCAATAATTCCATGCTAGGAACACAGGTTTAGTGGATCCTAACTACTCTCGACTCCTGCATGCCTAGGCTGGAGACCCTCGTATGTCTGTCGCTCCATCCTGAAGAGGTGTGATACCCTCTGTCAGGCCTCAAGTGCCGTATTGGTGATGGCAAGGGCCATGAAGATTTTCCTCGACCCCTAGCTACCGTTCTCCACCCTCAGTGTCTCCTCAACGCCCCCGCCCGAGATGACAGACCTCCCTGTTTCTCACCTCCTGCGGGATTACCCAAGGTTGTGACACCTCCCAGCACAAGAATAACTTCTATAGGGCCCCCGACATTGAGGCAGCCAGTAGCATTCCTATCACGAAATCGGCGCATGCCAACAGTTGGACCTAGGCACCGACGACCCCTAACGGTATGTACATAGTCAAATCAGGTTACCGCATTGTCCTTACGTGATATCTGCAGTCGGGACTAACTCCCCAATTTCACTCCGATGGCTAAGTTAGTACATTAGCAAATATAACAGTATAAGACAAATCCACTCAGTATTCATTACATTCATTTGATGAAATGATCTAGTATTTATAGGTGAGGATGTAAGAGGTATCTTCAAGAGGAAGGAAGAGGACACGCCATCCCCAGACCTCGTCCCTCCTACAACACACTTATTTCCTCTTATCCAATAGTAACCGCTTCCTCAATCATTGCGTCGAACCTATGACTAGGTAAACGTATAGTGGACACGTGTCCCCTCGCGAAGCTTCCGAGTAATTCGACTGGACCTCCTTCTGGGCAGCCCTCTTGAGGCCCATTCATTCACTCTACACAAAGGTACACAATCTTGTATTCATGGACCACAATATCCAGAATAAATAACATTATTCATGGACCACAAAATCTTGTATTCATGGACCACAATACCCAGAATAAATAACATTATTAGTATGCACAAAGGTACACACTCAGCACATTACAACAACAATTAACAATGCCAACTCAGTTAACCAAATACAACAATCTTCTCTATTGTTTAATACGAAATCACAAATTGCAGAAATTATACGGTAGATTGGAAATTTAAAACCTGCTATGGTTTCCACCGTTCTCTCCATTGTTTACTGCTTTCACTTTGCTCTTTGATGACACTGGGTCGTCTCTTGATTGCTTGAAAATTCAGTTCGATACTTTTGCCAATTTTCTCCTTTTTACTCCAGGGTATTTTGGGTGAAATTAGGGCTTTTTAAATAAGGCTCTACGAGCCAAAAAAAAAATTAAGAACGAAAAGTTTTACTGTGAAGGGATGATAAAATTAAGGTTGGGACAAGTTTGCCTTTGTGGTGTGAGCTTCACGAGACTGATTTTAACGGATTCCATCAGATTAGACGGCAAAGGATGAAAAAAATCGAAAATGAAAAGTAAATGATCAAAAAGAGCATTTTCAAATGTAAAGGACCAAAAAGATCACTAGGGCATATGTAAAGGACCAAATAGGGTGTTTACTCTTATTAAAACTCGCACTTTCAGTCCCCTAACTATCACTCTTTCGCCATTTTGGTCCCTCTTACCGGCAAGTTTACAGGTTACCGATCATTTGGGGTCAAAATGAAAAATTTATAAAATATTTGGGCAAAATCATAATAACTAAAAACTTTTTAAAAATTTAAAAAATATAGCTCTTCTTCTTTGCTTGACTGACCGGACTGATTTGCGAAAATAGCTCAACATTCATATCTTTTGCGAAAATTCCATGCTCCTCACGGATTGATTTGGCCAAATCAGAAATCTTTACTATGATATGTTGAATTCTAAGCCAATTTCTAGAATCTTGAGAACACAAGCAGTTCATTGATAATTTTTGGTGAATTTCTGGGGGAACCATGGCGGACTCGAGTTGAACCCGTCGTGAAGCGAGTTGACCGGCTTTGGTCTAGGGAGCAAAATTCCAATCCAAGCGGTTGTTTGCTGAACCATGAGCTTGGAATCCAGCTAGGGATAGCCTCCTCAACATCCAAATCGAGCAGTTCTGAACTTGAAGTTTGAATTGCTTCTCAGGTAGGAATGTTCTGAAGCTAATTTGGATTCTCCTATCATTTTCTGGGCAACCCATAGGAAGCGAAGAAGATTGGTTCCAGTTTGAACTCAAAATACTATACCACTGAGTTGACTCGGTTGGGGAATTTCTGGACTTATTTGGTCCAATGTTGGGTTCGCCAGAGCTGACGCGGTGGTACTGCTTGCTGACGTCGAACTCCCCTGCCTCCTGGCTTTCTTTAGTGGCTGGCACAGGACTTCAGTTGGCCAGTTGGTTCAGTCCATTGGGTTAGTCGGCGCCGGTTTTACCTCCTCCTCCTTCTTCTTCCTCTTCTTCTTTATGGTTTTTTTTTTTTTAATGGAAAATGGACTGAATAATGAAACTAGAGAAAGAAGTTTCAGGAAAGAAAAGCAAGATACAAATTAATTTCGGACCACCTCAAGAGTCATGAGTACTGCTGCTGCTTGAAGCTTCTGATTTGATTGAGTTATGAGCATCTTCAACCATTTTAGAGTATCCTGGTTCATCCACCAACCTAAGAACTCCATTAACCATATGTTTCTTAAAATCTTCAATACCAAAAACAATGTTACTCTTAAGAAGGAGCATCACACTATTGGGGCAACAGAAATCATAATCTTCTTTACGGGTTTGATAAGCTAAACTCGTAGCTTTGCTTCTTTTTTTTTCTTTTTTTTCTGTAGAAGAAGTATTTTTTTGTTTATTTATTTTTAAAGTTTTGAATTATTATGATTTGGCCTAAAAATTTTATAAATTTTTCAGTTGTAAGTCAACGGTAGCTTGCCGGTAAGAGGGACCAAAATGGCAAAAGAGTGATAGTTAGGGGACTGAAAGTGCGAGTTTTAATAATTGAGGGACTGAAAGTGTAATGAGGGTATAATTGAGGGACTGAAACTGCAATTTTCCCATAATAATAATATATGCACACATTGAGAACTACTTGTAAATTTACTTTGATGTGGAACCAAAAAGGCCATCGGAAAAGGCTTTGAAGAGATAGAGATCTGCTTGCCTTTGCCCAGTGGCGGAGCTACGTGTCCCCACTACTAGCTCCGCCACTGCATTAGTAAGGACCTGTTCTTTTTCACATTTTGAAAATAAGTTTGGGAAAAAAATTTGAAAACATTTTGGTTTCAAACCAATTGAAAGAAACATGGGTTTCAAAACAAGTTTTTTTTAAAAAAAGTTTTGGGCAAAATTTTTTTTTTTTTTTCCTTCTCTCCTCCCCCCTTTCACTCTTTCTCCAATTTCATAAATTCCACCATCATCCGCCCCGACGCCACTGCTAATGAACCACCTCCGGCGAAGAAGAAGAAGAGGAAGAAGAAGAAGAAGGAAGAATATGAGAGTGATGAAGAGATGAAGAAGAATGAGTGAGGATGCGAAGACTGGCCGGAGAACAGAAGGAAGGAGAAGAAGAAGGAAGTAAGAAGAAGAAGAAGAAGAATAATTCACGAAAACAAAGAAGATGAGAGTTTGGCGGTGGTTCGTCTTTGGGAGAGAAGAGAAGAAGAAGAAGTCAAGAAGAAGAAGATCCCTCCAGAAGAAGCCAAGAAGAAGAAGTCTCCTCGAAGAAGCAGAAGCTTCCGAGTTTTTTTCTGTGGAGGCGAATCCGAAGCATAAGAAGGAAAGATGAGAGTTTGTTGGTGGGCGGCGGTTGGTCGGCCGTGGGAGAGAAGAAGGAGAAGAAGAAGAAGAAAACAAGAAGAAGAATGAGAAGAAGAAGAAGAAGATGAGAGTTTGGCGGTGGGCGGTAGTGGGCGTAGGTGGTTGGTGGTGGGCGGCGGTGGTCGGTGGTCGGTGGTTGGCGGTGGGCGGTGGTTGGCGGCGGTGGGAGAGAAGAAGAAGGAGAAGAAGAAAGAAGAAGAAAGAAAAAAATCTTAAAGACTAGTTTGCAACTTTTTGAGAAGAACAAGGTTTTCAAAATGTTGTGGGTTTATTCACAAAACCTCAAACTAAGTTTGTAATATTGGAAAAGAACAGGCCCTAAATTTGTATAGATATCATGTAGTATATTTTGTATTTTAATATGTACCCCATAGCTTAGGTAGATATTAATGTTTTATTTATAAATTATTAATTAAGACAACTACTAAACTCAATAAAAAAAAAAAAAAAAAAAAAAAAAAAAAAAGCAAACATGTGTCTCCATAAATGTAAAACTTGTAATCTTATTAATTTTGTATATTTTAGTTCGTTTTTGGGGTTTTAGTCAAAGTTTTTAATTGTTTCTTCATAATATTGCTGGAAGATTTGTGACTAGACTTTTTAATGTTATACTCGTATATGTTTAGATTTTCTCAATATACATTGTTTTAGAAATACCTATTCAACTAATTTTCAAGAATGTTGGATTTTATTATGAAATCAGTAATTAACGGTATTTTTATTTTGCTAATTGTATATTTACCTTTACAATTATTAGTATTTTTTATTTTATGCAAAATTCTTTGAGAGTTAGTATGTGAAAGAAAAAAATGGAGATGATTAGTAACAGTAAATAATGATAAGGTGAGGTAGATATGTATTAATTAAATAAACTAGTATCAATTTAAAATTATAAAAAAATATTAAAATTTCTATTGTGTCCCCACTAAATAATATTTCTAGCTCCGCCACTGCCTCTGCCGCCAGTTTAGAATGGTCGCTGATCTCGCCAAATGTGCTAAAGCTGAGAAAAAGCTCAATGTAACTTTTTTTTCTTTTTTAGATGCAGCCATTGTGCGACTCGCGTACTTTGTTTATTTTTATTGAATATTTTTTATATAATTAAAGGGAGGAGATGTAATGAGGCTTAAATTTGTAATTAAGTATAAATCTCTTATGATTATAATAATAACTATTTTAACTCATATTATAAACAAAGTCACCATTTTAGTACAAAAATCAATAATGTTATATCTAAATTGCCAAAACATTTATATAAGACTCATCCATGGGATTTTTTCCAAAAAAAAAAAAAAAGACTCATCCATGGGAAATTAAAATCCGAATCGTGCTTAATGTTTTTCTTAAAACAATGGATAAATGACCAAAAACCCCTAAAGTTTATCTAAATTATTTATCGGACCCTAAAGTTTAAAAAATTACCTATTGAATCTTGTGTGATGCAAATTCTGGTCCGATAATGTTTTTTGAAATATAAGAGTCCACGTGGTAATCAATTTTCATCATGCAGGGTATAGTTGAAAACTCAATGTCCGACTGTGTTTTGGTTGTATTTTTTGTTTCTATAATAAATTTAATATATTAATAATATTTTTTATTATTATTTTTAATACAATCTTTTACTATTCAACTATATTTTTAATAAAAAATTTAATACAGTTTTACATTTTTTTCTTTTTCCCAACGTCCATATGCAAATGAAGGCCCATTCCAAGAACAAAGCCCAACAATAAACAAAATTTTATACTTCAAAATCTCATCAGTCACACCACTGGTTTTGGGCCCGTTCACCGCCCACTTTATCCCAAGTCCAAGGGCTATTTTCAACATAAAGGAAAAAAAAAAAAAAAAAAAAACCACTTTGGTTAGTCATATTAAGTTTGATAGAAAAATAATATTCATAATAAAATATTTTAGTGAATTTTTGTAACTATTAGTGCCAATGACACAATGGAAGAAAATTGATGAATAATTAAAATTAAAATGTTGAATGAGGGGTTCTCAACAAATAAAAATAAAATTGTTGAGTGATAGGTACTTGATATAAATTTCTCAGTGGAAAGATAATGAGTTTGATTAAGCAGTCGATCACAATTAGAATTATAGAATGAGTATGGTTGCGATTGTTGGTGCTCAATTTTAACAATGACAATTACTTAAATTTTTTATTTTTTCCTTCTCTATTAATGTATTCCCTCTGTCCCAAAAACAAATAAATTGTCTAATACTAAAAATTTAAGAAAAATAAATGATCATAATATTGCTACTCTAATCAAGATACATATCTCCTAACAAATACTCAACTATGTTACTTCAAGCAAATGCGTACTCATTTCGTCCCCAAATAAGAGTTCGCTTTCAATTTTTTTACTTCTTTTTACCTTACAAGTATAATAATGTGTAGTCCTTAATTAAGTTATACTTAAAAAGTAAGACATTAGCGGAATAACTAGTGGCAAACTAGTTATTTTAACTCTTATACTTTGAAATTCATAATAATTTATATAATTTTAAAACTAGACTCCTTCAATGGAAAGAGCAAGGGGCATTTTAACAGTGTTTTCAAACTCGGACCGGACCGGCCAGTCGTTGTACCGGTCGGCCCGAGAACCGATCACAAGGCTGGTCGGGTTTGGCACCCGAACTCAGACCTCCAATAACTCGGTCAAGCCGAGTCAAACCCGGGGTTGACCCGGGACCCGGTATGACTCTGAAGAACCGAGTTTTGTGTTTCTTACTCTTTTTTAATGTTCAAAAATGTTAAAGAAAATGTTCAAACTCATGACCTCTAATTTAAAGCCATTAATGAATAGGCAACTCTACCAAAGTTACTTTTCTTAATTGTTTCATTCCTTATTATATATATTCTATTAGCATAGTATTATTAAACTTTAAAAGTGAGCCATGAAGTTCCCTTATTTAGTATCAAATTTAAATTTCTAAAATTATAAAGTTTAAATCCAAATTGAAAAAAAAAAACCAAAATTAAACATTATAAAATACTAAAATAAATTAATTAGTATAAAACTATGAATTTTTAAGAATAAAATGACTTAGATATATTGGTTTTATATATTATTATACATGTATAATTGTGATTTATATATCATGTAATGATGACATTATCGGATTTTTTGGTCCGGAATGACTCAATTAACCCAATGACCCTTTAGCTTAACCAGTTCTGAAAACATTGCATTTTAATTCAAAAAATTACACCAATACCTCAAGGGATTACTAAGAAATGTATTAAGATGCAACTTCATTCCATAAATTTTACTACATTGAGGATGAAATGAAATCAGCCCATATTTGTCAAGAGGAGTTGACATGAATGAGACAGATATAGTAGTTGAGCAGACAAAGCAGCATGGGATATTTGATGGGAACATGAATCAACAATCTTACATGGGATGAATGAGAAGATCATGGGAGTAGATCACAATTTCCCATATTTCACGTGTTTTTCCTGTCTTCTTTCCATTGGCTTAACTCCAAAACTATGGGAGAATTGAGACGATAGACTGCCCTCTTTGCGGGATTAGATTTTCTATCTGTCTTACTCATGTCTTTTGTGTCTATCTATTAACAATGGAGAGTGGGACAAAATGTCATGTCATGGGATCCACTCTCCAATTGTGAAATGTCTATCTCCTCACAATAGAGAGTGTGACAAAATGTCATATCATGAAACCTACTCCCCTATTGTGAAAAGTTACACCGTGAAGGGCAAATAAAAGATCTCATGCACATCTCCAATTTTATATAACTCCGACTCTTACTCTATCCCAAGAATACATAGGTACAAGTATTTTTGAACACAACTCGTGATGGAGTGATGGAGTAGGGGGAGTCGAACTTCCCTCACTAGCGGGATTATTGAAGTTTTGTTCACTGGGCTAATATCGTGTGGTTCTCTTGTCATGTAATCTCTCTTTGGTTCAACTGCTCAAGTGTGAAAAATAAAATAGTTAACGTAAAAGTTATTCACTTTGTTTCAATAGAAGAGTCATGAGTACAACTGTTATTCCCCTCTAGACATTTCTTTTAAAAGCATAATTGGCTGTAAATTGTTGTTATGTCAATTCAGTATGAAAAATTTGTGAACAGCATCAACTATGGCCTATGGAGATTATGACTTGAGAGGAATACTTCAATAGTCTTATTATGCACTACCTACAAGTAGAACTGTAAGAACACTAAGAGGGTAACAGCAACACCAAAGACCAAACCAACCACAACAATTTGTCTTGGCCAAGGTTGAAATGGCTTCTTCCTCTTGTTGGAAACTATTGACGATGGCGACACCGATGATCTTCCTCGGCTAGCTGACCGGCCGGGCCGCCATTCTCACGAGGAGTTAGGAACTTGGGAATTGTTCAAGTAAAGAAGAAAACCATGTCATGGATGTAAATCACTTTGATATTTCCAAACTGTTTTTTCCAACTGCAGGAGGGCTGCTACGCTTCACTATCTCTATCATTATTCTTTGAGAACGAGGATACACCTCAGGACTGTTTAGCCAATGGAAAGTGATATTAAAACAACCACAATTTTCAGTTTTTTTTTACACAGCAGATGGGTGGATGCACACACTAAAAGTTGGATTTCTTCGTCGGCACAAAAGAACATGAAGAAAAGCCACAACATCAGAAAAAATCAAGTCAAAAAATGGCACTTATATATAGACAAAAGATTAATTACAGTTGGCCATGTGGTTTGTGTCAAAAACCAAAGGCTGATTGACACAAAAGTTCTACCAAAACAAAGAAAAAGATGGATGAACATGAATAAAGATCAGAGGAAGATTGCCCCCCCTTTGCAATGAGCAACAGTGTTGATCCCAGGTTCCTTGGCGATGAAAAGATTGCCACTTCTTCTTGTGCAAAAGTATATCTCCAAAGATCGACGCCACGACGAGGAGCAAGAAGCCAAAAACAACATAAGGACATCTTCATTCTGTCCAAACACCAGCAATGAAGTCCATCTTATCATTCTCCCCTCAATCATTCCCCATCCCTAACTTTAACAGCTCAAGAAATATCTTTCTCTTTCCTCCTTGAAGTTTTCTACTGCCAAAAAAATGGTGTTTTTAGTATTATATGCTTATTAACAAGTGGTAAAGGGTATGAGGCATCCATCATCTTCCTTCCCTTCTTCCCGCGGAGGATCCCAACGTGTGCAGCGTGTTACATTACGAGCCAAACTAGGTTTCAGGTGAGTCCAGGGGGAAACAGGTATCTTCACCGCCGGTACTCCACAAGAAATGAGCATAGTTAGCTGCATAGTATGAGTTGCTGGGATCTGCTGATATGGCTTCCAAATATGTCTCCTCAGCAGCCCAGAGGTCCTTTCTAACTTGCCAGAGGAAGTTTGCATATTTGTTGAATGCCTCTGCATCCTTGGGCTCCACTTTCACAGCCCTCTTGAAATAATCCTCTGCTCTGTTTTTTTCACAGAATTAAAACGAGTTAAATTCCCTGAAATAATAATAGATTCGAATCTTGGGATGTAAGGGTAAAAAATCAAAATAAAAAACAAGGATGCAGCTATTAATGTACAGTATCAGTTATCTCTCAAATCAAAAATATGAAGTGCTTTAAAAGATAGAATCCCACTAATGATGGAAAGTTTGTAGTCTATGTTGATTCAGGGCCTACATAAAAATTAAAAAAGTCTATTCCTTCCAACTCAGCAGGAACATATTGCAAAAACAAAGCTACAAACAAGATAAGAACTTCCAAGTTGAATTAAGGCTCGGTTCGTTGTCATTGTTTCTGTTTTGGTTTTGTTCTTCGTTTCTACAATACATTTCATATATTATAACGTTTTTTCATCGTTTTTAATACAATTTTTTACTATTTAATTACACAATTTTACATTAAAAAAAATCAACTGATAACGACAAGAAAATTCCTCAATAATTTTTTTAAGGGAAACCAGAATTGACCTTAATTGGAAGATATTGTCTCAGTTAAGAGAAAGATGGGATTCCTTATTTACCACACATTTCCATACCAAGAAACACGCATTGACCAAATTTAGCAAAAACGACAGTTTGTCTCCATGGAAAAAACGCTTTCTTACAGCGACATAAGCATCAACTAGTCGCAGATTAAAATATCTCACTGTTCTTCTTAAGAATTGTGTGATGCAAATCACTTGCAGATTCAACAGGGCTCTTCCCAGTAGTCAAAATTCAGAAAATGAAACATAAATGCAAAGAAAACTGGAATTGAAAAGAAAAAAAAAATCTTTACCTGTCGTAATCTTGGATGACCAGAAACAAAAATTGCGCGTAATTGGCTAGCAGAAGAGTGTTGGTGGGCTCTTGGGCGAGCCCTGTTTGATACAGCAACTCTGTTTTGAAGTAATCTGCATAATCGTCAGCTTCGATTTTTGCATTAACAGGAGAGACGAATCTCTGCGTTGTTTCATGATCCAAAGCTTCATCCCTGAATGCAGACTGCATTTTTGAAGCTTCTTCCACAACCGAATTCCACAACCTCATCTCTTCTTCTCGAGTCACCTGTCCAGAAACCGATTCCTCTTCACTGTTCCTGGAAGGAACAGATAAAACCCCATCTGGGATTGATGAAATCCGATCAAACATTCCATCTCCATCGGTACCGCTCGCCAGCGGCCTGTATTTACCACCGCCGCCATTGCTTCCTCCAATGGAAGCTGCCTTCCCACTTGAAGAAGACACTGAAAATGACTTTACAGACGACGAATCGAACTTCTGATTACCATGGCTCTGATGATCTCCCAATTCGGAAACAGATTCTGTACTGGAAGCATAAACCTGGTGGTGTTGGGTGGCAGCTAAGGCGGGATTGTTAGCCATGGAATGAACACTGTAATTAGCAAGCAATATCATCACATAAACCATTAAAGTGGGTGTCTGTGAAAACACTTGCTGGAACAACCAAACGAAAGAAGCATTCATCTCCTTCTGAACTCTAACCAAAATCCCTTGTAAATCTTCATAATACAACATTTCCCTCATCTGCAGAGTATAACTCTGGAGTTCTCGGATTATGAAAACCATGGAGGAAAAAGCCTTCTTCACAGAACAATAAGCCGATTCCCCAACTTCTCTAAACCCCTCTTCCCACTGCTTTTTCCTCTTTATAATCCTAAGCGACAACGGAAGGTCTATACTATTGGCCCTCCTCTCTAGACTCGCCGGAATTATTTCATCTCTCTCCGGCCAATCCGGTGGCTTCAAAGGATCAAACGACAACTGATTTTCTACAATAATGGCTTCACCATTACCTTTGCTACTGCTTTCCGAGCGATTTTCAATCCCATCTGCCTCTGCAGTAGCATCATCGCCGGAAACTTCGTCATTCTCGTCGGATAATTGGAATTTTATCGCCAGTTCTCGAATTCTGTTCGAGAATTCTTCATCCGAAAAGGAATCCAAACTGGCGTTACAAGTCCTTCTGGATAAATACGTTTTAGCCTTGGGTTGTTGCTCCCAAGATCCCGTCCTGGAGAGCTTAGAGTATGAGTTCCCCAAAAAACCCGATCGACACACAAGGATTCCATCCACTGTGCTCAAACTACGCCGTTTCAAAGAAGGGGACGAGATTGCCGAAGCCAAGGTCTGCGAAGAAGACGGCGAATGAGGAACAGAAGGCTGCGACCAATGCAAACACGCAGTCGCTACTTTAACACCTCCCATCGCTTCCACCAAATTATTCAGAACCCCCAAAGCTTAAAAGCGAAGAGAAAAAGGGGAGAATATTCAGAGAAAGGGTAAAAAGGATGATGATTCTGCACAAATCCCGTAAAGGGTCTCTCCACTTTCGTCCTCTAAAATCAATCAACACAATCTGCAAAAACAATTCGAAATCCGAACAAAGTCAAACAAAAATCCTCAGATTCAATGTAAACAGAAGAGAAAAATATTAAAAAACCCACTCTAATCATTACACCCACTAATCTTCCCTTCTTTCCCCCCCATTGAAACCGGATCAGAAAACCGCAATCCAAGACACAACCACCCAACAACGGGCACGAAAATGCATGCCGCACAAATTAAAATAACAATAAATAATCAAGAACAGCACACTCACCAACTTAACGAACGGGCGGCGACTGTGATTTCGATGATTCCGGTGAACAGAAGTGGGAAAACTGCAACAATAGTCGCCGAAGACGAAGGAAGGAAGCGAAGTACGTGCGCCGTACCTTCACTTATCAACAAGGCCAACTGGGTTCAGCCGATATATATACTAAACCGTTCAAAGAATAAACAAATTGTCAAAAATCTCTCCTTTTTCGATTTCCTTCGTCAAAAAAGAAAAAAAATCTGCGGAAAATCCAAAAATGGGAAGTGGAATTATAATAAATAAATAAATTATGCATAAAAAGGAAATCAAATCAAAAGTCTTGTGATTCTACCGCAGGAGACGACGAATTTCGTATTCTTGTATTCTGTATCTGTACGTAGTGTGTGACTGTGTGAAAATACGTAGGATAAAAAAGGGTGGAATATACGACACGGTACGGGTAGATTAATGACTGTAAATGTTCTTTTTCCCCGTATTGCTCGGTTAAAATGGAGTGACCGAGTCAGATGCCAGGAGAACGCAACTGAAAACTCAGTGGACTCATACTGAGTCTGACGCGGCTCGGTTCCCGGGTTTCAAAAGATCTCATCTGAGCATTGGGCATGTGCCACGTGTTCTCACCGACGATTCATTTATACGACGACTATATATATACGAGTGTATTTTTCCTCTAGTAATTTTTTTTTTTTTCCTAACTCAAACGCACAATCTTGTATTAGATGTGTCCGAAGGTTTGCGTATCGATTTTAATCCCTCGTGTATAGTTATAGTATAGCGTATTAAATTTAACATGTAATGAGTTTAGGCTCTAATGTATTGTGTATTAATGAAACACGCGTATATAGATTAGTTGTCGAAATATCATCATCGAACTGTTTGATGATCGAACTGTTTGATGATTAAACACGACACTCCGTCTCACTCAAATATATACTCCATTCGTGTCTATGCTAGAGTCATGTTACTAAAATATGTACTCTTCTGTTACTTTAGAAGAATTTCGTACTACAATTTTGTCTCTGAATCATAAGGTAAAATTACAAAGTATATTTTTTTAATAAGTAACTTTTTATGGGGTTGGATGTAACACTTAAATAAATAATTGTTACTCTTTTTTAACTTAAATTGTACCAATCAAGTTCAATTGCTTAAATTATTTTTGAAGAAACACTTCGTTCTCCAACATCTGACTGACTCGCCCTGCTCACTAATCGGTGGTGGGTCACATTAATGGTTAAATTAATATTATTATTTGATAGTAATACTAATATATAAAAGATTAAAAAATAATAATAAGACTTTTAACTAAAATAATAAAAGAACTAGAAATAGAAATTCAATGATTCTACTGTCAAACGTCGTGACTCGTGAAGATGGGCTGTGCCAGGTGCCAAC
Organism: Leptodermis oblonga; assembly: GCA_016801395.1. Lineage (NCBI taxonomy): Eukaryota > Viridiplantae > Streptophyta > Magnoliopsida > Gentianales > Rubiaceae > Leptodermis > Leptodermis oblonga. The sequence continues at coordinate 36,873,999 of CM028760.1, forward strand.
AGTTATTGGAGTTGCATTATGACTGGCAGTGCATGTATTATATACTGTTATGTCGAGGATTAATTAATTTTAAAAATTAATTAAACTCAAGTCTTAAACTTTGTACCATAGTTGTCAAATCGCAATACGTATCGTGTATCGAAAATCAAATGTATGATACGCATATCGTATCGTGTATTGTATCGTAAGATATGTTTATATATAATATTATAATATAAAATTTATATATTATTCAAAAAAATTAAAACTATATATTTTTTTAATTATATATTATGGATTACATATAAGAATAAATATTTATTTTAAAATAAACTTTCATCAGTTTTTAAAAATGAACTTTTATGTGAAAATTATAAAAACTATAAGTAAAACTTGAACTTAAATAGTATTATTTTAATCATATCATAAATTAATACACTAGTGATATTATTATTTTAAATCAGTAAACAAATATAAAGATGATTAATATGGTATCTCTATTTCGAAAATGTATTTGGGATGAAAATATGCTTTAGAAATGAATTTTAAAAAATTCAAAATGTATTGAAAATGTAAATGTATATTTGAGATGTAAAAAATATATTAAAAATGATGAAAATTATTACAAATTTTAAATATATTTTACAAAACAAAGACGAAACAGAAACCAATACTACCAAATAGGAAAAATGTGAGATAATAATTATAAACAAATTTTAAATAAAAATAACATTTTTATAATAATTGAAATAATATCTTATATTTAATATAGAGTAAAAGTTACTTTTATAAGGGAAAAAAATTAAAATTAGACATTTAAAATTAAATTTTATAAATATTTAACGTGATACAATTAAATATCGCACGAATCGCACACAATTGCACGATTCACTATCACTTACGATACGTCTGTGCGATACGTATCGAAAATTACCTTTTATGATACGTATCGCATAGCGTACGATACTAACAACTATGCTCTGTACGACTGTACATATGATATATTTAATGCTATACGTGAAATGCGATACTTCACTAACTAAATTTATAATCGCACAACACATAATACATTAAAGGCTATACGTTAAACGAGACGCAATATTCGTGTTTTTATAACATAATCGGAATACGTCGATGCCTTAATTCGATACACTAGTTGGACCGTCAAATATATATATATATATATATAAGTGAACGACCTTTAATATACATTTACTTTTCGATTGTGTCCGCTTTGGTACCTATACTTTTTTGTAGCCACGAATGTACCTATACTAATTTAAAGGGGCCAAAAAAGTACTTTGCCGTTAACTCCGGTTAATTTTGAAGGAATTGCTTTTTTGGGGGGTATTTTTGTCATTTCACTATTCATTTTCAGTGTTCATCTCCTTCCCCCCCAAATTTCTACACCTTTCCTCCTCCGCCGCCGTGCGCCTCTTCTCCATCCAATTAAAGAGCAGACACAACAACATCAATAGTTAAACAACAACAACTAGAAAGAGAATGGAAAATGAAGCAAACGTAATCATCAAAGGCTCGATTGCAGGGTTCCATTGACGAAGACGACGACAATGGGGAAGAAGGAGGACGACGAAAACAAGGTTCGATTGTAGAACCGAAGTTCTGCAATAGAAATTGCAGAGCTTCGGTTCTGCAATTTCGGGCCAAAAATAAGAAGAAAAAAAAACATCAACCTTCATGGACGACGGCGACAGTGGCGACGAGAGGGAGGAAGGGAGAGAGGAAGACGACAGAGAAGGGAGAAAAGTGGCAGCCGGCGTCGGGGGACACCACAAAGAAAAAGGCAAAAAAAAAAAAAAGGAAGAAGACAATGAACAGCGAAAGGACAAAAATGCCCTTCAAAAATGGCATGTGAGGTGCATGTGACATTAATTCCGTAAAGTATAACGGATAGTTAGCGGCAAAGTGCTTTTTTGGCCCCTTTAAATTAGTTTAGGTACATTCGTAGCTAAAAAAAAATTTTATGTACCAAAGTGGACACTTTTAAAAAGTAAAGGTATACTAAATGTCGTTCACTCTATATATATATTGTAAACCCATTTGCTATCTTTGAAAATCTTGAATAAATTTGAATAAAAAATAATTGTAGTTAAAATTCTGAAGCTTTCCACATAAATAATGTCAAATGAGATATTCTATGTGGTGTATCTTAATATTCATAATAAATTATACATTGGTTAAAGTAATATATTCTAATGCAAATTTTATGGTTTTGAAATTGAAATACATATAAAGAAAGTATTTTTTAGAACCTCTTTTTACTCGTATATTCTTTTTTAAATTAATTATAATTGTAAGTTACACGTAATTATATTAATAAAAATATACGAAATAAAATTTTAATATCATTGTCCAAGCAATATATATATATATATATATATATATATATATATTGCTAAGACTGAGTGAGTATAATAAAAAGTGGTGGTGACAGACATAAGACACTAACCACTCAATTGTTATTATTATATTTACTTATATTTTTATGTGGTTGATATATCATAATTGAAAATTTCATCATTTTCAAGTCTCGGATGTGGTGTATTGTAGTGTACAAGTACAAATTTTAGATAGTAAAATTATATAATGTTATAATGTGAATTGTATTTAAGTGACCTAAAATATGCGAAACGATATAAAAAGGGTTGTATATAGATGCTTAAAAGTGGGCGAAACGTTATCAAAAAACACAAGTATCAATCGTGACTAGACGAATTCCAACACATTTCAAAAAAAAAAAAGTTATCATTTTTTTCATAATAAATACATTTTTTCTTCAAGAAATATACTCATGGTAAATGATCCCCCCATTTATTACGTTCTGAAATCCAGTTTTCAAGTAGATTCCGATATTTTATTTTACAAGATTCCTTCTGGGTTTTGGTGTTTCCGCGTGATAATTTGTCATTTCTGGGCACATTTTCTTCGTGCTTTAATCAACTGGAAAGATTCAACCCACTAAAATAAATTTAACCTTTGAAAAAAAAATGGACTAAAATATATTATTTACTCCGTTCCATTAGAAGTTTTCAATTTTATTAGTGTACAACTTATTATCAATGTCAAGGTACAAGACCTAAAATAGATAATTTGACATACTTTCTTCTATTTATATACTTACTTATTAAGTATGGATTAATTGTGCACCACACATAATTATATTAATAAGGGTATGAGAGTAAAAAAATTGAAAGTGGACTCTTCTATTGGAAAAAAAAATTTCTCAAACTGGACCCTTCTAATGAAACGGAGTGAGTAGTTGCATTAGAAATTATTTAGCAACGATTAATTATTGATAAATCAATTACAACATTTGTTTTTGTGAAATTAAAATTATGAGTAAATTACATTTATCTTTCTCAAAATTTCTCCAAACTACTAAGGCATTCCTTGAGATTTGTGAAAACTATCAAAGAACACTTAAATGCGATGAAAATTTAAAATTACATCTATCAACATTGGACTGAAATAGGAAATCGTTGGTATAACAATCTACAATTTCGACAACCTTCAACATTTTTCTGTGTCAGTTAAAAATATACTTAAAAATAAGATATTTGTAATTTGAAGATTTTTTTTCCTCAACATTCAATTTTGGGGTGTAAAATTACCAAAATAATCAACAAAAAATTCAAATTCCCATTCTATAGAAAACGAAAACGGCAAATTCGTTTTCTAGACAAAAAAAGTTTTAAAAAATAATAAAATTAAATTCAGTGAAGAAACAAATTTGCTGAATTCTTTTTCTTCTAGAAACGAATTCAGCAAATTCATTTCTAATTTGTTTATTTTCTATTTTAAAAAAAATTTCAATGAAAAACGAATTAGGGGGATTCGTTTTTCCCTGAAAACAAATTCCCCAAATTCATTTTCAGTTTTTTTAAAACAAAAATAAAAAACGTAAATATATAACTTAAAATTCAAATGTCTCTAAATCTAATGACTTTTGCAATTTGGTTCTTCTCGATGGCTAGATATAGTTGAATGTTGTAGTGATGTGTAACTGTTTGGTATCACAATTCAAATAATGATTTGAGTTTTATTTTTATTTTTATTTTATAATATTAAAATTACATTAAAAATGTAAAAAAGGTGTGTTAAAAATGTAAAATGACTTTTATTGAGAATAATAAAAAACTATTATAAAATCAAAATCAAACTTAAATCATGGCCTGTTCTTTTTGATTGGTTTGAAAACAATTTTGAAAACATGTTTTGAAAAATAATTTTATAATGTAAAAAGTGTATTGAAAATGTAAAAAGTAAATGTTGAATAGTAAAAATTGTATTAGAAATTATGAAAAATGATCAAAATATATTAAATTTACTGTTGAAATCAAAACCGTTTTCGAAATCAAAACCAAAAGAACAGGCCCCTAGTTTGAGTTGTGATACCAAACATGGAGCCTAAAACTTGTTTCAACTGTACATGGTATATTCAAGTTGCTCCATGAGGAATCCATTGAATTCAACACGCTTGGTCTTCGAGATAGGGGCATGATATTTGCTGTAACCGTTTCGATATTTGCAGTAACATTTTCTTGTGAAAAATCTAAAATGCCCCTAACACTTAAAAAAAATTAAAAATCGCCAGCACCCGGCGATATTTTGGGCCAAAAATATCGCCGGCGCCCGGTGGTATTTCACACCCCCCCCCCCCCCTCTTCAGTTTGATATTTGCAGTAACTACCGGGCGGATCTTCGCCAATTCGGTAAAAAATTCACATTTTCGACAAAAATACTAACAAATCCGGACATAATACAACTAAAATAATCAAACCAACTATCTAAAACAATACCGCAAAACATTTTAACTTTAGCCACTAACCTTTTTTCGATCCGAGTCGTCTCGATTTTTATCTAATTTTGTGATTCCACCCGACTCTGCTTTGCAGGAATTATTAAACGGAACAGAGCCCGTGAGTTGCTTTTTCAATTTTTTATTATTATTTATATTTTTTGCAGTGGTTTTTTTTTTGCCCAGGGACATTTTTGTCTTTTTATAGGGGAATGTTAATGCAAATATCGAAACGGTTACTGCGAATATCAATTCCGTCGAGATAATGCTGCACAGATATGTTTTCCTGTGGAGCAGTCTTTCTGATAGTGATGCTCCTGCACTAAGGTACTCAATTTTTGTCAAATTTGTTTCAGGGGTTTTTTTTTTAAAAAAAACACTGCGTAATAAGTTTTTGGAAAAAAATGGCCAATAGAAAACGAAGTTCATTTTTTCCGGAATTTTAATTTTTTTAAAAAACATCGGAAAACCGGTTCTTAGGGAATTATTTTTTTTTTAAATTCTTTTTTAAAAAAAAATTATTTTGTAAAAACGAAGACGCAGAAAACGAATCCCGAGTCTCCATTTTCAATAGATTGGGAGAGTATTTATGTAATTCTATGCCCAAAATAAATATTGGGGGAAAATCCGTAATTTGAATGATCTAAGAAATAATGCATTGATAATATATATTCTTAAAACCCGAGAAATTAACATTTCATCCGTTCTATCAGAAGAGTTTATTTTGTAATATTAATTTTCATTTATCTTCATTGAGGATTGAGGTTAATTACATTTATCTTCCTTGGACATTAAAAAATAGAGTAATATTACTTTCAATATTTCATTAGGCGAGTCCATTTTATAACAGTAATATTATAAAATAAACTCTTCTAACGAAACACAGATAATAAAATTACTATATTTATAAATGTCAAGGGGGTTAAATGCAATTAACCTCAATCCTCATGGAGCATAGTATATTTCATAGTCTCAAAGAGACACTGATAATATTATCAAATATAAAGGATGTCTTTGAAGTGCAGAAAAATGAACAAGTGATTATTGAAATTAAAATTTGTATGTTTAGTTCGTGTAAAAAATGAAAACAAATATAGTTTAAAATTCTTTTGAATGTGTAAAAAATGAAAACAAATATAGTTTAAAATTCTTTTAATGAATGATCCAGTATTACCGAATATAAAATATCTATTATTTTTATTTACATTCTTGTGCGTCAAATGCAGCCGAATAATTTATATGTAATTAACTCGAGAAATCTATGGTCCTTCTATCATTTCGTCGTTGAATATTTTTCATTATCTTCTCCAACTAGCAGTTGTACAAAGTGCAAGTACAACCCATCATGATAATTTGCATTATCATTTCTTCAACTTTGTCAGGAAAAGACGAATGTCTAGAATCCACTTCCATGTTCTTTTTTAGAACGTGTTTAATTTTGGATTAAAAAATAAATAAAATAATTCATACCTGGACTGGAATGCAAATGAAGACAAATTTGCTAATCGAAAAGATAAGGATAAATAGTATACTCTCTTCGTCTTATTTAAAGAGGTCATTTTAAAAAATATATAATTTATTATAGATTTTAAGATATAATTGTTAAAATAAGTAATTTAACATCATATTTTCTACTTATATGAGTTTATTATAAATGACACATTATTATATTAAAATTAAGTATATATAATGTAAACATATTTAAAGTTGACTTTTTAAATTGAGACAATAATTTTTTGAAAATGAAATATTTTTAGTAGAGTGTTCAAAAAATATCCAATCCAAATTAGTCGGCCAATTCAATCCGTGTATGGTAAATGGATTGGCTTATTTGGTTTTCAGATTGGGTGAATGGCCCAAACCGAATTCTTAAACAGTAAAATAGTTTGGAATTGGATTTGAATCTCAATCCAAATAAAGAACCGAATAAGCCAAATAAGAATTAATATAATATAATATTTATTAAATTTATTTAATAGTTATTTAATTAAGTTTTTAATTAAGTATTTGAGGAGGATGGTGAAGATTGAAGAAGAATGCTAATTGTTGAGGGTTGAATCTGAAGAAGAATGTCAATGTCCTTTCTATTATTTTGTTGTTTTCTAATGTTATTAATGACTGTTATTTAAGTTTTAAACTTATTTTTGAGAAAATATTAATCTTTTGGATTTGACTATTTTTATAAGATTTTGATTATGGGATGAATATGCTTTTGAAGTATTTTTATAATATTTTTTCTTCTTCTTATTTGGCTTATTCGGGCCCCAAACCGAATAAGTCATGGCTTAAATGGTTTGGATTGGTTTGGTTTTTTACTTAAACGATTTTTTTGAAAAAAAACTCAAATTAGCTAATCCAAATAAGCCAAATAAGTCAAATAAATCCAAATGAACACCCCTAATTTTTAGTGGGAGGGGAGGAAAAATTATTCAGTGCATTTGTTGCATCCTTAAAAATAATGCAGCCAACCAGTCGTAAAATAGAAATTAAAATTAATTTTTATTTTTGGACCCTCTAAATGTTCATCACCCTCCGAAGAAAATATTAATTATCCTCCAAATATATCTAATTATACCATTTTAAGTGGTGAAATGATACGAGTATTTAAAAAAATATCTACTGGGGTCGACGGTCTGAATTGAGAGTTGAGAAATTAGTAAAGCTGTTGAGAGGGTACCAACTTGCGTCTGCTGCCATCAAATGATCAAACCACCGCCTATGCTCTGATAGCGACTGCAACGGCCCAACTTTTTTTTCCGGGTATCGCTCCATCTATAATTCTTCTGGAAGGTTTTTCCCGGAAGGGGTCGAAATTGTCAAGTTGTTCTCTTAAAAAACAAAATAATATTATCATACGAGGTAGTCTCGTGTATGTCTGTCGGTCCAATGATGATAATTTGATGAGCAGTTATATTTGATACCCTTTTTTCATAAATATGCTATATAATTGAGTCTAAATTCAATACTTAATATATCAAATGATAAACTCGATATGTAATATATGAGGCTAAATTAACTGTGTGATACATTAGATGCTATAATCAATATGCGGTATATTAAAAGTTAAATTTGATCCGTAATAATTCAATTAGTAGTTATGTTATAATTACGATATATTAGCAACTAAACTCAATACGTGATACATCATGAGTTAAAATTGGTACGCATATTTACAAAATATTGATGCGATACTTTTTGAGAATAAAATAAATACGTGAATTGTTCGAATGTTAGACACGTAAAATACAAATTTTAGCCATATTTAATTTGTCAAATATTGGCTTCTTAAAAATTATGAGGTTAAAATTTTATAAGCATTTGCTCAATAATGGAACTATAGGAGTCCAGCCAGAGCCATTCTATTGTACCCACTGTGCATCAGTCAAAACAACGTCGTTTTAATTATGACATTTGAATCATATATAGTATCATTTCATAAGTATAAGATAAGGAAAGTGTTAAATGTAGATACTAATTTACTAAAATATAAGCACCATTTAAAAATTGCATGGCCTGAAAAGACAAAATTACCATTGAATATTAAATTTTAATTTTCTTTAAAACATCTCTGTCACATTCGGACAGAGGTATGCTCATACTTCTGTCACATGCTGGTAGATACAATGGCGAAACCAGAACAAAATCTTTGAGGGAGTTAATATATAAATAATTTTATTTTTAGAGTAAAATACATACATATATATATATATATACACTAAAAAAATACACTACGATTTAGGGTGGAGGAGGGGATCAGGGACCACCAGCCGCGCCCCTCTTGGATACGCCCATAGGTAGAGGTACGAGCATTTTGTTTGTAAGGTACCTGCATTTATTTTCTTTCCTTAAAGGTAAATTTGTCCACTCAAGTTTGATTTTTTTTTCTAAATGATACATACATTTAGTAAAATAGTGAAGACAAATAACGCCAGCCTAAAATAATAGATAAAAGTGATATGAAATGCAATCATAAATGCATAGATTTTGTCGATTATCTTTTATTATCAAATTTGAGAAAGACAAATGTTAGCTTATGAGAAAATATAGTTTATAGATTATTATAAGTTTCAAAATAAAAAAAAATGTAACAATAAATTATTATTTCAATTATAGTTATGTAACGAAGTACCAATAATAGTAAAGGAATTAATTTGGTGCAAACAAACAAATAAATAAATAAATGGTCCCAACCTGCGAGCCAATTATTCAATTCCTCATTGATAGTTGTTAGCTTCCCTCGATATTTGTCTAAATTATGAAATACCCCCTAAGATTCAAAAAGACTATCAAACGCTCCATAAATGTGATGAAAATATAAAAGTACACATTAAGCAGGGATTGAAACGAAAAAAAAGTTGATAACTGTCGAAATAGTAAATTGTTAGACCGACATTTTTCTGTTTCAGTTCCATTTTGATGGGTGTAATTTTGTATTTTCATTATATTCAAGGGGTGTTCGATAATTTTTATAAATTTTAAGTGATGTTTAGTAATTTGGACAAATCTCGAGGGAGATAAATGTAATTTATTCAAAAGTAATAACATCAACTACCGACAGTAAATTTTCGCAGTTTAAACTAAATATTTTATTGTATTTGTGGCGTACTGTATATCGGAAGTGATATTACAATAAATATTTGTGCATTTTTGAAAACACAAAAACAAACATGCCAATTGCAACAATGTTTTTGAAAACTTTTGAAAATCTTGTTTATCTTATGGTAAAACATGTTTTTGAAAACTTTATTTTAAAACTTGACTTGAAACCCAACAAAAGAACATGCCCTATCATACATTTAGTTGTTTCACATTATAAAAGAAAAGACATAGTTTTTTGTTGGACGGACGATATTTCAACAATTAAGTTTAATACATATATTTTTTCAATACATGCAATACTTATTGTTTTAGTATAAACGCTATATTTCAGTTATTAAACTCATTACTTCATCACCTAAAATCGATACACGATAGTTTAACACCTAGATTCAATATACGAATACTTGTTTTTTAATATGCATGCGATATTTCATAGGCTGAACCAACACTTCATCACCTAAAAATAGTTAATACGCGATATTTCAACGCATAAGTTCAATACAAATGATTGTTGTTCTTTTAACATACACACAATATTTAAAATTGATGAACTCAATAAACTTAAAAATGATAACATGATATTTTTGCACATAAATTCAATACATATTATGCATGCAATACTTTATATGATAAACTTGATATGTGCACCGTCCGTTAAACTGTCAAATTCATCGAATACCAAGTTTTTGGAGAAAAAAAAAAAAGGCTAGTAAAACCGATTTAGAGTAATTTTAGGATTCATTTTGGTTTGTTTAATACTAGTTCTATTTCACTCAAAAGCGACATTTGCTACGGATTTTATTATTTACTGATCTACATAAAATGATATGCACGGGTGGGATACTGATCTTCGGACCCTCTTCCACCTTTATTAATTGTGTATATTTAATTATTAAGCTTATTTTTATACTTTCTCCGTCCCACTCAAAGAGTCCTATTTGTAATACTGAAAAGGAAATAATATATTTAACTGTCCAAAAGAATTTATTCATATATTTATCCTTTAAAAAAAAATTTAAGTATTTTCTGATTCTGCCATTGAGCACGTGATCACAAGAGACTCATAATTGTATTTGGGTTATGTCATATGTAGTCTGTAATTTTTTATTTTATTTTTCTAAGACCAATATTATATATTAATGATAAAATCTCAAGCAGTACTTAACATATCAACGGCTCAAACTTCCGCAGGCCATTGATTGCTTCACTATCAGATGCTATCATGATTCATGACTAACTCCACCGAAGTAGAATTTGGGTGGTGATGACGGGAGGGATTTAAATTTAAGACCATGTATTTAGTTTGAATCTTGTAGGTTGTATAAATTGTTGTAAGAATGGAGGCATGAAACAATAACACGATAGAAAATTCGAGTTGTCAACATTATTCTCAAGAAACTATTTTTGGATGCAGAAATATTTCTCTTAAGATAAAAAGGAATTCTTTTTCTTAATCTGTTTTCTTGTGTCAATTTTTCAATAATCATCATTTTTTTTTTCAAACTTTACATAAAGAAACAGCTTCATTTTTTCAACAATTCAAAATTAAAATTTTAAAATTCTCTCTAAATACCTACTCACATAAATTTAAAAAATAACACAATCATTATACTTTTTTATCTCTCACCTATACAATTTTCCAAAAACAAAATTTCCCTCTAACAAAAAATTTCTCTCTAATAAAATTTTTTCTACACAAGTCACAAGAGAATAGAGGGTGAAGAACAGCCAAAAGAAAGCTTCAGAGAGCAATAAATGGAGATGAGAAAGAGTGCAAGTATTTTTATTTTTTTTTTGAGAGAATAGTATAGGTTTTGTTTTGTTCAACTACACCGGCCCCTCTCACGTTAAATATTTGGGGCATAATATTTGCAGTAACCGTTTTGATATTTACAGTAATATTTTCTTGTAAAAAATCTAAAATACCCCTAACACTTAAAAATAAAAAAAATAAAAAATACCCAAAATATCGCCGGCGCCTGGCGATATTTCACCCCCCCCCCCTTCAGTTTGATATTTGCAGTAACCACCGGGCGGATCTTCGCCAATCCGGTAAAAAATTCACATTTTCGACAAAAATACTAACACATCCGGACATAATACAACTAAAATAATCAAACCAACTATCTAAAACAATACCGCAAAACATTTTAACTTTAGCCACTAACCTTTTTCCGATCCGAGTCGTCTCGATTTTTATCCGATTTTGTGATTCCACCCGGCTCTGCTTTGCAGGAATTATTAAACGTAACAGAGCCCGTGAGTTGCTTTTTCAATTTTTTTTTTGCAGCCCGTGATGGTTTGTAATTTTTTTTTTGCCCAGAGGTATTTTTGTCTTTTTATAGGGGAATGTTACTGCAAATATCGAAACGGTTACTGCGAATATCAATTCCGAAATATTTTCATGTAAATAATTGTTGAGTCAATAAAACTCTGACAACCTTAATTATTTCAATAAATAATTAAATATTTTGAATAATTTCTCGGGGAACTAAATAAGATAGTAAAAGAACTTAGTGACTAATCATTAAATCATATGATGAGCAACTTAGCAGCTACTCTCTCTCGTCTAGACTAAGTGTCATTTTAGAAGGAGTAACAATCTTTAAAATAAGTGATATTTTAAATATATATATATATATATATTTCCCAATTTGCTTTTATCTTAACTTATCTATTTAGAATTTATGATTATCTTAAATATATAGGAAGAATACAAAAATATAATTAGAGAGAGAAGATAATGTTTAATCACGTGTTTGATAAACTCCTTATAGTATCATATTACAACAACTAGGAAGTGTATTTGTCATTTAAATGAATTTTTAATAGATTCTTAATTTGTTGAGAAACCTCTAAAATGACATTTATTCTAAATTAAATAAGAGAGAGTATATTTTTAAATATTCAATAATATATTTTCACGTGATTGTCACATTAATCAATCTTAGAACTAACTCAGAATTTTTACTGTGTATCATTACTTTAGCGTGAACATAAAAACAATGAATCAACGGTACAAATGACTGGAGTTAAAATGCAATAACTCCAATTGGCAATTGGGTGCTTCACTTTCACATTCTATCATGTCTACCTCCACCAAACAAAGTAAGAAAAGACTACTCAGCTATGGTGACATTAACGGCCCAAATTAAAGCTCTTCCTCAGCGACATTTTAAAAGGTAGCTAAAAGAGGCCGGTTTACTTTAACCACATCAATACAAATATCATGCATATGTACATAGCTTTAAGATTACATGTCTAAATTATTCTGTTTTATCATATACTTCCTCTATTTTCAAAAAAGTGTTGCTGGAGCTTTAAAAAAAACTTTTTAAAAGAGTGCTACCTCACAATTTCTAATACAAAAAATAAATAAAGTTCCATTTTTACCCTTCATATAGATTTTCTCAATAGTGATAATTAATGACAATAAAGTTGATAATTAATGACAATAAAAATAAACACATTTTCCTATTTTCTCTCCCTCTCTCCTCTTTTTCTCCGTAACTGTACTTCTTCTCTTCTACTCCTCTTTCTTCTAATCTTTTCCTATCTTCCCCCTCTTTCTTCTTCTCTCTTTCTTTCTTCTCCTATCTAAATTACAGCCGCACTGCCTTCTTTTTCATCTTATTTCCACCGCCGTCTCTTTCCATCATCTTTCTCTACTTATTTATATTATATAAAATTTATTTATTTACCCCCAAATATCAGCGAGGGAAATTAAAAGGTACCGGCTCTAATGATTAAAGCCTGCAAAGTCTACTTTCTTTTTTTTTTTTTTTTGAAGGGAATTAATATATGGTCCCATAATTTTTTTATTTCTTCATGGTTTACATTCAAAAATTTTGTTGATTAGTGGGAAATAATTAATTTTCAACCAAGTTGGAGTCGACGATGATGACTGAATATTTTCATTGAACTTTGTTGAGTAAGACTCATTCTTCTTTTTGTTAATTTTTGTTTGAAAATTTGAAACTTTAAATTTACTTCAGTTTAAAAATAATCACATTTATTTGAGTAGTGATGTTTTATTTTTTAAACAATGGGTGGATCTGTTATGGTGTATCGGTAGTGAAAAAGATGACGGTGACATTGAACTGTCAATTGTGTTTATTATTATTTAATAAAGGCAAGTATGTAAACTTACCTGTTTTCTTAATTTGTGAGCTTTTTCCCTATCGATACTCTTTAGAGGACAGAGGGAGTACATATTAGTGACACGACATTATTTACTGACGAAGGCAAAAAAAATTGGCAAGTAATTAAAGGAGACATTATTATTACGGATTCACAACACAATAAAACCAATCCCTCACGTACAACGGTGAATTCAAATTCTTTTAATTTGCTTTGAGTAAGTTGATGATGCATTTCTCATTTTAAATGTTTTTCAAAATAAGATATACAAAATGATAATTGCAATGTGTCACTCGTGAAACTCGAACTCTAAAAAGCCGGTTTAATCCTAGCAGTCACACCATTGCTCAATCGATCTATTCTTGACGGTTAAAATGCTTTGTTGATGATGAGAGGCAGGGCCATTTATTGATGTTGGCATCACTAATTATTCTTCCTTACAACCTAAAAAAGGAACTGCACCAAACATCTTTTCCCGACATGATGAAACTGAGTTAGGTTCTCAAGCGTCGATAAAAATAACAAATGTCACTATTGGTGACTAGTGACTATATATAGTTATAGGCAATCTGTTTGGTGATGGAATATTGGTTTCACGTGAGATGTTCTTACTTTTATGCTTCAATTCCTGCATTTTCTACAAATAATAAGCTTACACGTAATAATTAATTGTAATTATATGTATGTATCATGTTCTACTTAATTTATTGACGTTAAAATGGTGCCAAAAAGATTGGGTGCTAGTCATTTATGTGGTTGTCTCCACATTTTTAATCTTTATAATCGTGCATTTTTAATTAGTATTACGATCACTTTAATGTGATTAGCTCTGTTTACTATCTAAAAAAGTCGTGTTTATAATACTGATGAACAAAATAGTCGAGGGGAGGGGAAAAAGTTGAGAGAAGAGAAAGGCTAATTAAGTTATAGTATGCACGAGATGGATTTAATTAAATCCTCAACTTTTAAGTAGTTGTAATGACATGAGTCGCTATTCTGAATTATCAGAAGTGCACAAAGTAAGGCAAGCAACATTCACTAGCGTGATTTCTGCCAAGTTTCTCCACACGTGTTACTACACAATGTGTTTAGAGGGATATGGAGAACAAAATCTATTTTCCGAGAGATTTGTAGTTTGCACCGTCAACCACAATAAAAATTTCAAAATTACAACTATAAGCTAGGGATTAGTTTTCATTAATGAAAAGCAAATGATACGAAATAGCCAAAAGAAAAAAAATATAGGGTATAACCATCTAAATAATAGTTCATTATTAACTTCAAATTGAGACATTGAGTACTCAACTACCACCATATGCACAATAACATTTTTTTTTTCCAGCAAAACTTGTATCCTACCCTTAAACTGATCGACGGCGCTTGTGAGTAAACTTTTTCAAAACACGTGTATCGCCTCTAAAAAACCAATTTTAAGTGAAAAATTATCATCTGCTTAGAAAGTATTGTATCTAAAATAAATAAAAAAAGCATCACCTAAAAGAAGTATATATTTTAAGGTTTAAAGGTATCACTTATTTAAAAAAGTACCGCATGTTAAAAAAAGTATTAATTCTAAGGGTTGAAGTATCTTTTGTTTTAAAAAGTATCACCTTTAAAAAAAAATTGTATCGAATTAAGGGCTAAATTATCACATGTTTCAAAAAGTATCGCCTATAAAAAGATGTATCGCTGGTTGAAAAAAATATAAGAACAAAAATCATCATTTATAAAACCAAAATGTCGTCTGAAGTGAAGACAACAAGCATACCAATTTTAAGAGTTAAAGTAGCGCGCGTACAGTTAATAAACTGAGAAAAAAACTTGTGATTGATTGATATTGTCGAACAGTCAGACCGTCTTACACGAGCCTCCCTCAATAATAATGAAATTGAGTTTTCGCAACATCATAGTTCTAACATTTTGGCGTTTAGTTATTTGCCTTCGTGGGTTCTTCACCGTTGAGGTATTTATTCAATTAATCCTTGTCAAAAAATCCCCATATTTATTTGTCTCTAGTAATAATTAAAAATTGAAAAAAAAATAAAGACAAATACTCTCCTTGTCTATTTTAAAATTATTTTTCACTATCCCCTCGTGAATTGTTGAAAGCAATAGTTTATAACTTTTTGTCGACACTCATTCCATTTTACATTTAGTTTCTTATTTTATACTCTTTTCCCTTCGGATAAAAGAATTTAATTTTAAAAATATTTTTATTTAATAAAATAATCTTGCTTCTATTTTTATTTGTTAAGATATAATTTTATTTGTTCACAATTGATTTGGTATCACATTTTCATAGATGATTAGTAAGCAAGATTGATCTAGATTGTAAGACTATTTTTAGGTTAATTAGTTTGGAGTCCCCCTTATAAATAGAGACTCTTTAGCTAATGAGACATTCATCTTTTGGCTGAATATTTTCTTACATTGTTTTTTTGTCAACAACTTTTATTCTCTGTTTTACTATTTTCATTTCAATAAAGGAAGTTTTCATGATTTTACCAATTATGAGTCTTCACTGAATTGTATTTTTGGATAAAACTTTAATAAAACACTAGTCTCTATTCTCGTGAGATCTAAGTGCACTCAATCTTTATTTATCTTGCATATATCTTTGTTTTTTTGGAGTAAAGTTTATGGTTGTTTAATTTAGTTTAGTGATAGGACCCACTGCTGAATTAAATTAAATCTCCTAGTGCAAATCAAGTTCACCATTGCTGATAAGTGGCGTGTTGATGTGGTCACATTGTCGATTATGTGTGATTTCATCGTCAAGAGAACAATACTTTAATTATTTAACATACAGGCTCTTCTGATAATGATTGGTTTACACTGAGTCTCTCTAGAATTTAAAGTTGTTGATACATTAAACCTAATGAGAGTATCTTCGGTTGCTTGTTAATTGGAAAAATAGTTAATAAGACGGTTCTTTTGAACTGTCAAAACAGTAATGAGATATTAGCTACGTCAGAGATGATTCCTCAGCAACAATAACGAGTATATGTGCAGGTTTTGAATGAATTCTTGAATTGATAATCGAAGAATATTCACACCAGTGCAGAGTCATAATTTCTACCAGAACTTAATTTATATTGCATTTTCCAAAAGCTATTTTAACACACATTCCTATTTTCTTCTACTTTTAAAACTATTACACTTTTTAAACAAGCATTTTTTGTGTTCAATTATGTCTGTTTTATAAATGAAAAGTTTTCACCGTTCCTCGTGAGTACAACCTGCTCCTCTATACTATTGTACCTATGCGGACTACCGCGTAGGCATATGAGTGTAGAAACTATGCAAATTTTTTAATTAAGTTTAGTATAAAACGACAGCATCAAAAGTTACTTGATCCACGATTCGCTTTAACTAAAGCGTGCTCATCACCAATACGGCAACATCTCCTTAGTTGGCTAGACTTATATGAATCAATAGAAAAAATAAAATAAAACTCTTCAAAATTTGTGTTATTTTTTAAAGCTGAAATAAGAATGTATTTAAAATTATGACTAAATCATAATAAATACTGATAAATTTGTAAGCCACTAGGGATAATTTTTCGTATTTAATGAATATTGATAATTTTTACAAAACTCGATAAATGATTTATAGTACTTACAAAGTTATAATTTGCCCAATGCCTTTTCATTTTTATAAATAACAAAAACATATATTGAATATACATGCTTTTATTCTCTTTTAATTTGTTCCCAATTTAATTTATTTTGTGTGCAAATTGAGTAGTAGGATATTGAGAGTGAAGAGAAAGGACGTAGATTATATGATAAGAGAAATAAATAAATAAAATGCTGGGATGGCATCTCACATGGTTTATGGGGTATTAGGTCCTGTTTGGTACATGACTCAAGCCATGGTTTGAAATCACTTTTAATTTTATAATATTAAAATTATATTAGAAATGTAAAAATGTGTGTTGAAAATGTAAAAAAGTTTATTAAAAATATAAAAAAGCTTGTTGAAAATGATAAAAAATTATTATAAAATCAAAAGTAATTTCAAACTATGACTTGAGTCATGTTACCAAACATGGCCATAATAGTTTTTTTTTATGTTTCATTTCCATTTTCCAAGATGGGAGACAAAGACTTGCAGACGCCAAAGCCACGCCAATCTCCTTATCTTCTCATCCCATCCACTCTTTTTTTTTTGAATTATTTTCTTCTTTCTTCCTTCCTTTCCCACCTTGTATAGAAGTTTTATGATAGAACCATTTCACATTATACTTTGATATCTTCCTTCCTTTCCCACCTTGTATAGAAGTTTTATGATAGAACCATTTCACATTATACTTTGATTCTTGCTTTTTTAACACGTAAAAACTTGTATTCGACATGTTTAACTATTTAATGGTGTGCGTATCGGATCAAACGATGCTTGCATGTCATGAAAACTAATGTGTTGGTTTTAATCTATGATGTATCGAGTATTGAGTTTAGCTCTTAATGTATCAAGTTTAGTTTCTGATGTATTACGCTTATGAAATATCATCTGTAGTATACGATATGTCGTCTGTTTAAAAAATATATCGCATGTTTAAGAAAAATGAGCGAAAATGTTGTCTATGGAGAAAAATATGATTTATAATGAAGAAAACATGAGTAATAATTTTAATAATTAAAGTATGGTATAGACCGTCATCCTATCTCACGTTATCTCACATGAGAATGCCTCATCTGCGAATTACCAAATTGCCTCGCGTGTTTCTAAGATCATTTTAGGAGGGCAAAAAAAAAAAAAAACAATAGCCCACAAATTTTGTAATTTCTCGACGTTTAAATAAAATACATTCTCCGTCCCATTCAAAGAGTTCACTTTCAAAAATAAATCTCGTCCTATTTAAATAATCAACTTTGAATTTATTTACATTACATTTCCTTACTAATATAATAATGTGTGATTTAAAATTAACCCTTACTTCTAAAGTAAGAATATAAGTGAAAAATATAATGATAAATTACTTATTTTAAGTGTTGTACCTCGCAACTCATAATAAATTTTACACATTTTATAGTGAATTATTTGAGTGGGACGGAGGGAGTACTATAATTGTGCGTTTTCATATCACTATCTACAACGCACAATACTTTCTGAATTGACATTATTGTTTCGACAAAAGTGTCGTTCATATTATTGATACTATTGTCGATCAATTTATAAAATATAATAGTATCAATTTAGAGATAAAAAGTATATATTTTAAAAATACGAGAGACATTATAGTTGCTACGAGTATAATGAATGATGTTGTGAATAGCACATGAATTTTAGATGTAAAAAATTTAAGTGTGAAATCAACGAGAAATAAGCAGATATCATCTGTTAGCCCATTTTGCGAGGGAGGCGCATATGTCTAGTAGTATAGGTGATTTCACGTGTTTTAAAAATAAAAATGCATGGGGCAAACGAAATCGCTAATTCACATACTTTTCAATTTATTATTTGGGGTAATTTCTTAGGGCATGTTCTTTTTCATCGTTTTGAAAACGATTTTGAAAACAACTTTTGGAAAATAGTTTTATAATGTAAAAAGTGTATTTAAAATGTAAAAAGTAGATGATAAATAGTAAAAAGTTGTATTGGAAATGATGAAATATGATTAAAATATATTAAATTTACTGTTGAAACCAAAACCGTTTTCAAAACAGAACAAAAAGAACAGACCAATATTTGCGTAGTTGAAGTGGAATAATAACTGGACATAGCCTCTCACCCCATTTCAATATTTGAATCCATGGGCGGATCGGGGGTGGGGTGGTCCCCGGAATCTCCAACTCCCTTCCCCACCCTTATTAGTAGTTCATTGTTTAGTGGGAAAAAAAAATTATATATGTATTATAGTGTAAAAAAAATTTTGTTCATATGTTAGAACACTTCAAAGATTTTGTTATGGTTTCATCACTATTTGAATCCTAGTGTTTTTCTTTCTTATTTTCCAGGAAATCGAATGCGACGTCGTCACGAGCGAATGACATTAAAATAATGTGGCAAGAAAAAAAATATCTGATACGTATCCTTTCGAATCTCAAATATAGCTGAAAGTCCTTTTCGACAAACAATAAAACGACATGAGTTCCTAGTTTTCAAGGGGGCCATTACTGTCGTTTCCATTTTCAACATTTTCACACGATTAATTAAATAAACTATATACTAATATAATATAATAATATTGATCGAGTCTAGAATAGCCACCAATTCCATTTATGTCCATACAAAATATTGCACCAATCCGATCGATCGAATCCAATTGGATTTTTTTATTTTGGAATGAAAATCTCGCCACTCATGAATTTAATTTTTGTGAGCAACTTTCAACGTCTGACAACTACTTCCATCAATCTAATTAGGGGAGAGATCGAACTGAGTTTTGAAGTGTTCAAACTATGTTCGTTTATTAATCAAGCTCTACAGTTTTGTTCATCTTTGTTTATGTATTAATTGAACCGAGTTTGAACTTAGTCGTAAACATTTGTGTATGTTCTATTATAACACTAAATAATATAAAATTGTAATGTTTAGTTAATTTGATATGTTTTATCAACTTAAATAGATATCTAAATTCAATTCAAATCCATATATTGAGATCTATGTATATAAAAAGGCTGATGTTATTGTCAGAACTAAAAATAGCATACAGAGCAATATTTTATTGCTCTTCCTAAAATACCCTTTTAGTATTCATATGGCTTACTTTTCTTTCTCATCCCTCCCGCTGCCCCCATCTTTTTTCCTCTGCGCCTCTTCTTCTCTCTGTTTTCCCCACTGTCGTCGGCCACTCCTCTTCAATTCTCGACGGTGGCAACAATTTTGGGATTATGAAATAGCAAATTTAGTGGAGATAATCATGCCGCTACAAGATTTCCTTTGTGCCCATGAAATCATCATTATCCAACTGATTCACATAACTCAATGAATGCAGAAAAGCGACCAGTGCGGTTCTTCTGGTTATTAATGGAATCACATTTCACATGTTTTGAATGTCTCTTCAATGGTAGGATTTTTTATTTTCTAAATTTTAACCTGGTGGAATCCAACTCTGATCAATGTTTGGGGATTGGTGGTATTTTGATAGAATTGTTGAAACTACTTTTAGAGATTTGGTTGCAAATTTGCAATATTGTCAAATTTTCCTTCACGGTGCTGATTGGACAACAAACATGAAGGAACAAACTACTCCAGGCCCCAAGAAGAGGTGCCTTCCTTGATTATATATTTTTCTGGTATCTTCCAGAATATATGAACAAGAAATGAAGGGAAGTTAATCTCCTTTAACAATAATAAGAGTGCATTGTTATTGCAGTAATGCATAAAAATGGTAAGCTAGTTACTGCTGGTTACAAAGACCTACTGTGTCCATGGTAAAAGTAGTATTTTTGTATTAAAAAAAAAAGAAAGAAGCATAGTCGTTGTTATTGCCCAGTAATATAAAGGGATGCTGATTAAGATTTTGTGGATGATGAATATTAAAAATCACATTGAGTGATCCGCCAGCTTAACCGGATTTATTGTACTTACAGGACGGTCGGGATGAAATCTAAATTGTACTTTAATACTTCATTCCTTCTAAAGAAGAGTCATACTGAATTTAAATTAAAAATAAATTTTTTTTGTAGAAATGTCTTATTTTTATTTGTTTACTTTCCATACATTTAATATAATTACATGTATCATATTTAATCTGCAATTAAAGAATAATAATATAAGTAAACAAAATAATGACTTATTTAAAATTATTTTTTCCCCATTATTAACAAGTTATATTATCTAGAAACATGATTCTTAGAAATGGATGAAGTACTAAGTTTGAGTGCAAAAGAATTCACTCTCAAAATTGATTTTTGTTCTAATAGAATTGTTCATTTTCAAATTTTTTACTCTACTTACACTTACCAATATAATAATGCGTGGTCTGTAACTAACCCGCACTAAAAAAATCATAATATTATTGAAGTAAATTGTGACAAATTAATTATTTTATGTGTTGTATTTGAAATCCATAATAAATTGTATATTTTTGAAACTGGACTCTTTTACACGAGTAATGCAATAAAATCTTCTTCTTTTTTTTTTTCTTTTTTTTTTTGTATTTATAAAGTATTCATCACACAAATTGGGTAGAAATTTTCAATTTTGACAATATCGCTTGTTGGTTGTCATTCAACCAAGATAAGAGTAAATAATTTACCCTTTAACTAATATAAGAAAGAGTAAATATATCCTCTCATCTAAAGGATAAAATTAAGAGTGTGACTAAAGTTTTTACTTTGATTGGACCAATCTAAAGTTCTTGGACTTCACTAATTACTCACACTCATTGACATATTGGTGGGGACATATTAATTAGAGATTGATAGGAAATGATGCTTCGTAAGGGTGGGAATTTCGCATGCATTATTGAGCCAAAAATTAGAATTTTGAAGGTCCATTTTCATTTTATAATTTTAATACTCCCTCCGTTACAAACATGACTCTTTGAATGGGACGGAGGGAGTAATTATTAATACGCCTCTCGACCCAATGTATGAGTCATGTTTAAAAAATGTAAAATATTCTATACGTTTGAAGGTACCACACATAAACTAGTTAATTTCTCACAATTTTTTTTTATTAATGTCTTTATTTTTTTTAGGGTGATCGAATTGATTATAAACTATACTTAATTATAGTAGTAATAATATGGAAAGTACAAAAATACAAACATGAGTTTTTCATTAGAACAGATAAAGTACGTTGTATTTGGACCGTTCACCATGCATAATTATTAGCTTTGCACTAAGTGTTTGTACGATAGTATGGCTTCACATTAGACTCCTTTCTAATTCCGAGATAAGGGTGTCAAAAAAACTCACTAACCCAAAAACCACCCAAACTCATTGGGTATTAATCAATAAAACCCACTTTAAAAAATAATGGACTAGGTGGGCTTGGGCTAAATATGTAATGGGCGGATTTAGGGTACCCTAAACCCTAAACCCATTGGGTACCCTAAAACCTGCCCATCATGGGTATCAAAAATACTCATCCAAAATTACCCTTAAAAGTATATATAAAAAAAAAAACAACAACTCACATACTTTAGTGTGCCCATTTTATTTTTTTCTTCAAACTTATTTTTTTTTCTTTATTTTTCGTGTCCTACAATTACTTTACGTTTTTTTCCCATTTATTTTTTATAATATTTTTAAATTACCTACTTATAATACTAATTCAAAATTCGTTCGGGTTAAGGGCCGGGTTTGGGTTCGGGCCGGACCGGGCCAGTTCGGGTTCAGTTTTTGACCGATTTCGGGACGGGCCCAGTTTCAGCCCTCGGGACCAGTTTTGGCCTGGTCGGGCCTTGGGTCCAGTTTCGGTGTCGGGGCATGCACGGGTTTATATAAATATAAAAAAATTAAAAATTGTGTTTTGACAAAAAAATTACATACAATTAAATATAAAAGTATATAAAATTTAATATTTCAAATTTTAGAATATATTCAAAGAATTAAAATTCACTTTAAAAAAATTTAAAATGAAATTAAAAAAAAATTTAAATTTTTTTTATTAATAAACTATTAAATAAGCCTTACATTTTTGTATAATGGGTATTATGGGTACCCATAGCTACCCATTACCCATTTGAGTTAAAACCATTAATTGAGTGAATAATGGGTACCCATTACCCATTAACTTAACACCCATTTAATACCGCCCGTTTGACACCCCTACTCCGAGCAAACATTGTAATACTGCGTCACTAACTAGTCGGATGAACATTGCAATATCCGCCTCACCAACTCACGTTGTGTCGCAAAATTGGAAAATGTGGCTGGTTGGCTCTCACCAATTGTCTAAATTATCAAATGAATGATTAGTTTGATAAAATTACCAATTAAACCATTGTCTAATTCAACGACGAGTAGTCTAGGTTAAAAAAAAAAAGGTGAAATGACAAAAGGTAAAATAAAATAATCATTCGTAGGCCAAAAAATTAATAAAACCCCTTGGTTTTGTATAAATTATTCAATTAAATCTTGTGATTTGATGAAACTAACTAGCCAACTTTTGTTTTGATCAGTCAAGGGTTAATTATTTGGTTCATTTGATAATTTAAATCAATTTAATGAAGTTTTGTTATTCCTAAAAAAATTCCTTTTTGTTTAAATATTTATAAAATTTCTAGAAACCATGGGACCAGCCGGCCAGCTTTGATACCATTTGTCAATAACTTGGATAAAACTCACCCTTAAAAGCTAGCCAAGAGGGAGAGTGCCAAAGTTACTTTTATAGTCATAACACATATTACTAACATTTGGGCTTCCTAGATCATGTTGTTTGGGCCCAACACTAGTCAAAAAAGGCCCAATATCATTTTCCAACTTGTAACAGTTGTTACCGCTCGTGGAGAGCCGCGAATGCGAATGTACAAAAACTTTCACCTAAGCCAATGGCGGGAAACACAGTATGCGCGCTCAATTATTTCCCGCTCTCAATTTCAGATTTGCCGCGATTCCTCCCATGATTTATACGTATAATTTGTCCACATTCCAGTTCAACTCTTCGTTTCAGACTCCATTTCCTCCGCGAATTCTTCGAATCTGCTGAAGATGCCGACCATCGCCGGCCGACGTTCTTCTCCAGTTGCCGGTGTCAAGTCTGAGATCGGAGATTTGACTCCTCAGAAACGTAAATTGAGATCCAATTCTGCCGCCAAAGATGGATCGGATTCTTCGGTTCCTTCGCCGATGCAAAGTTCTCCGGTGAAGTGGAAATCGCCTCGCCGGTGCCTAAATGACAGTCCGAAGACTCCGAGGACTGATACTCCGTCAAAAGTAACTTCCAAGACCTTCAATCTGATTATTGTTCTGTTAATCTGGGTTTTCGTTTAATTTCATTTTTTCAAGTTACTTATTGTTTTTTTCTCTTTCAATTATATCTTTTTGCTGTTGGTGTGTTTAGGAAAACGAAAAAATTACGAGTGACAAGGCAGTGAAGGCGAGCAAATCACCCGTGAAAAGGAACTTGGCAGTCAGTTTTCTGGATAAACCGACATGGAACCCAACGGGCAAGTTCTTTACCCATGGGTATTTTCATATGAGGGTTTTTGTTTGGAGGGTGGGGATAAATCTAATGTAGTAAATTAAATTTTCTGCGGATCTAGTGATATATTATGCTGCATTATTCTTTATGTGCTTAACTGTTTTTGTTTTGATTTTAGCATGTTCATTGACTTTGTTTTGTTAATTGATTGCAATTAACTGATTTAGAGTTTATTAAGTAGACTCACCAAGTGAGTTTCAATGACTCTTTTTGAGACATTCTTGGCAATTAATCAATGTGTTAATTTTATTGTCTAGATGTGAAGCATTTGAGTGCTGTGAAGGAGGCTTTGCATGTTTCAATTTCCCCTTCCACTGTTGTGTGCCGCGAAAATGAACAGAACAGGATTTTAGAGTTTGGCAAGAGATGTCTGGAGCAAGGAAGTTCTGGAAGTATGTACATATGTGGGTGTCCAGGGACTGGAAAGTCACTGATTATGGAAAAAATTAAAGAGACTTTGGTTGGTTGGGCAAAGGAGGTAAGGCTTTTACAGCATCCTGTTGAAGTTTATACATGAAGTTCTGTTGTTTCTTGATGAAATTTGCCGAATGCGTAAAAGCATTTGGTGTATGATAGACGAATTCCTTTTATATCTTTTCAAATGGTTACAAATGTTTATTTTCATGCACATCTTGACTGACTCACTGCACCTTTTTTACAATCAAGAAACATTATTAAAGCTTTTCTCTTTTTGGGTGACAGGTTGGATATCAGCCACCGGATATAGTATCCATCAGTTGTACATCTCTAGCTAGCAGTACTGAAATTTTTAGCAAGGTATATTAGTTGCATGTTGTTACTAATGAAAAAGAAGCACATACTGAGTTGCTTAGAGTGACTAGTTGGTTATTTTAATAGATACTGGGGAAAAGTCCATCAGGGAAGAAAAATAGTGGCTCCATTTCGCCTTTGAAGACTCTTCAGAATAGTTACTCTCTGAAGCCGCAGTCCAGTGGCACGAAGATGACGTACGATAGCTTTCTTCATGTGCATGTTTAATCAAACTGTTTGTTTAAGTGTACAGTAGCTCTTTAATTCACATGCTACATAATCAGCTAGCTTTTGATATTCATACTCTGAGTTTTTCCCTTGTAACTTAATAAATTCACAGGTTGGTTGTGGCTGATGAGCTGGATTATTTGATAACCAAAGATCGGTCAATACTTCATGATCTATTTATGCTCACCACACTCCCATTCTCCAGATGCATTTTAATAGGTATTGTATAACTTTCTGCACTAATTCCTTGTTCATCACAGGAATTTGAGATTTTGTCTTGTTCTGCTAAGGCTTCTTTGTCTATAGGTGAATTTTTATTTTGTTTTCACATTTTTGCAGGAATTGCCAATGCAATTGATCTGGCCGATAGGTTTCTTCCAAAACTGCAGTCATTGAACTGTAAGTGCTTGCTTTTAGAATACTAGCACTGTAAGCATGATATTTTTACATTTTTCTTGGATACTGATGAACTTGCCATGTAATCAACACATACCATACAAAATTTATCTCTTTGGTTGTATTGTATTTTCTTAATTTTCTGCATTTTCTTTAGGCAAGCCAGTGGATTGTATTTTCTAACTTCTCTGCATTTTGTTTAGGCAAGCCAGCGGTGATAACTTTTCGAGCCTACTCTAAAGATCAGATCATTGCAATTCTTCGGGAGAGATTGGCGGTAATTTCCTGATTCATTTTCTTATACAAACAAGGAGAAGTAGCTTTTCCTAACGGGGTCTTCATTGTTTCATATTTCACTCTAAATGAAGAGATTAATTTGGCCAAGTTTTGTTACATCTGATTGGCTTTAATCTGTAATGAGTATGAAGCTGGCAATTTCTTTGGTTGGTATTTTATGCTTCTGAAAAGTATTTTCACTTAAATTGAGTAATAAATAACACTTTCTTGAATTACTGACTATGATATGCTTGTGAGTTAACTCCCTTGGCTAGTGATTATGTATTGCTGATGTATTTAAAAAGAAAATTTGGGAATTCAAAGTACAAATGATTGTTGCCAATAATAATCTCAGTTGTGATTTTCTTCTACTTGCAATCAGGTTCTTCCTTATATTGCTTTCCAGCCTCAAGCATTGGAGCTTTGTGCTAGAGTAAGTCCATAGTCATTTAATCCTCATAAAGCTGTTTCTATTCTCACCACTTGACTCCTTGTTAAGAATTTATGTACTAGTGTATTTGCCATGTACGTGAGTTATCTGATGGCTTTTACTTGTTTCAGAAAGTTTCTGCTGCATCAGGAGATCTGCGGAAGGCTCTCTGTGTTTGCAGGTTGGTTACTGAGTCTTCAAAAAATTTCAATCGTATGGTAGTGGTTTTCTTCTGATTGCTAGAATAATGCTTTCTTAGTATAAATAATCTTCGTAACTTACCAATTACACAAAAGCCGTACAATGAATATAATCTAATACTTCAATCTTTCATTTTAGCCTTTATAGGTGCATTACCTTAGATACTTCTCTATTTATTCTTAGTTGAAATTGTTTCCATTACTGGAACATCAAGTTCATGCTTTCTCATGATGTGATTGATATATAATAAATGGTCAAAGTATGTAAGACAGACAATATAGCAAAAGTGAAAGTAAACAATTTTAGGCATGATTGTTGATAGCAGATAATGTCACCAAGGGCAAATACTTTTTAGGCTTCTGTCTATGATTGTGAATTACATATGAAAATGTAGAAGTATCTGCTTCAAGTTCAAACAATGGAACCTATTAGTTTAAAGAATAGTGACTTGGTTTTATTCTACCATTTTGAATCAACTACTTATTTTACCATAAACTTTTGTTGCTACAGGAGTGCAATTGAGATGTTAGAAGCCGAAATAAGAGACTCAGTTGAAAATCTTGACCTTTCATCCCTAGATGTACGGCTTTGTCATGGTGATGCTTTGGCAAAACAAGATCACCAAATTGTAAGTTGCCACACTGTTTTAGTAACTTGATGAAGATGAAGGTTTTGCAAAATTGATACTGGACTATCAGATAATCATATGGCTAGTAGTTAACTTCCTTTATGAGTGCAAACTTCCTAGTGAATTTTTGGTCTTTGTAGTTCCAAGACTCTTCACTTCATTGAGTTTTACGTTTCTTGTCTATTATTCAGTCTCCACAGTCTTTAGAAATCGCATAATATCATTCTTTTAAATTTTTAGGGACCTACAGCAGTGTCCATTTTTTATTTGTTTATTTATTTCTGAATATTCGGTTCATAGCTTTCTGTTCTCTAGATGGAATTCTAATATCTTCTGCATTAGATACTCCCCCTTCAAAGATCTTTCCTTTATTCTCATTACAGGTGAGAGTTGATCACATGGCTCTTGCCTTGTCAAAGGCCTATAAATCTCCTGTTGTGGATACAATACAATCTCTTCCTCAACATCAGCAGGTGAGGTTTTGGTGAGCTAGTGGTCATCAGTCATTGGCTTCATGGAGTAATAGGCTTAACTACTGACCTTTAATACATTAATTTTATGCTAGTTATTTACTCTAGCTCTTTAGGTTGATGAATTGCATCGCGATAGTACTATTTGTGTCAAATGCTTTTTGTTGAGTAGATTTGGCGTCCTCAAAGATTTTTAGACCACCATGTGGTATTTGCAGTTGAAATTCAGTGGGGGTGGTATTGATGATTTCTGTTATGAATGATAAACCTTCAAAGCTATGCTTCAAATGGACTGACATTCTGTTGTTTGTATAATCTTGGTATCCTATTATCTTACTCCCTTTGTTCCATTGGAAGAGTCATGTTTCTAATACTGTTTATATCATTAGAAACACGACTCATCCTATGGGGCAGAGGGAGTATCAAACGCAAAGGGTTCCTCTGTTATTCTGACTGAGCTGTCTTGAATGATTGCTGCATTACTTGATTTTGTACCTTGTGCCTGAATCAATTGTTTGCTTCTGTAGATTATACTTTGCTCTGCTGTGAAGCTATTCCGAGGAAGGAAGAAGGATACTACAATTAGCGAGGTAGAATCTTAGTTGAATTAAAGGGTAAATCAAAGGTGCTATAATGAATCATGCATTTGGATGGCTGATCTGCTGACTTGATATCTTGTGCAGTTACATAAATCATATGTTGATGTTTGTAAATCGACTCTAATCCCACCGCTTACAATTATGGAACTTTCAAGCCTGTGCAGAGAGCTAGGAGATCAGGTAAGAGAAGTGGCATAAATTGTGATGAAATGTGATTTTTATAAGCACAAATAGAGAGTAACATTTGTGGAGTTGCAGGGGCTTGTTCAACTGGGAAAATCAAGGGAAGAGAAACTAAGACGAGTAATGTTAAAAGTAGACGAGACGGATATCAATTTTGCTTTACAGGTTTGAGTCTGTTTACTTTTTCATAAGATTTCCTTCTTTTTTTTTTTTTTTTTCGTTTTGCTTACATTCTATTTTCCATGTGAAATGAACCTTTGGTAACAGGGAGTTCGTTTCTTCCGAAATTGCCTGCAACAATCATAGAAGTTCCAAGCTTGGGAGAGAAATAATGAACAGTAAAGACGGGAATGAAAATGGGAATGAAGAGCATTTCATGCTTGGAAATAGATGAATTTTTCGTTAAAGTAAATCTTAGATTGTTTTTTATATTTATATAATAGGTTATATGAATCAGTCATACAAACCCACCCTAACTGTTTCTTAACTGTTTCTTGAAGTTAAGAAACGTTAGATAATTTATTGTATACTTGAAGTATTTGTTTTCAAAAGCTGCAAATAAAAAAAAGAAAAGATGGTGTTGATTGTTGAAGCTGGAATAAGATCGCGCGCGGTTTAATCCAGGGCGTTCAGTTTTTGTTCAAACATAACTGGGCGGGGCCAGCTAATTTTTAGCAAGATACAGCGCCAAATTGCTGGGATCTGTTTCGTAACTCAAAATTAGGGATTTTTTTTTTTTTTATAGAAATTTTTTTGGAGGGAATTTTTGAATGAAAAATTGTGTAATAAAGAGGTAATGATGATTTTAAAAAAATAAAAAATAATGTGAGTAGAAAATTTAAAAGTTGAAATTTGAATTTAAGAAAAAATGAGATTGTTTGTTTATAAAGTATTTTTTTGAAAAAAGGTGAAGAATTTTTCAAATGAGTTACAAAACAAATAAAGTCTTAATCCATCAAATTTGCGTATTACTCTTGTTATTTAGTGCTCCCTTTTGTCTCAAGTTTATTTTATATTACTATTTTTAATATATAAAATATACTTTTTGAATGAGACAGGAGTAATATACAAAAACTTGTATTGAAATGTGACTGACGCTCTTATCAAGTTTAATTTTAAAAGTATTGCGTGAATATTATAAAAATAAGCGTATCGACTTTAGTTTTTGATGTATTGCGTTTAGTCCCAAGTGTATATGTAGAGAGTTTAATTTCTTTTTATCTGAGTATTGAGCTTAGTTGTTTAGTGATATGTATGGCGTATTAAATTTAACCTCTAATTAGTAGGTGATATTGATGCAATATCGTATCGAATTTAGTTAATATTAAGACTGAATCATCAATGGGCCAGAAGTTCAAGCCTTGAATTCCACACAAAAAAAGATTTTTTGCAGCGAGCGTAAAAACGTGATGCATTCCCATTCTGGATTTGCTCATTCGTCGCGAACCAAGTGCTTCGTTTGTTTGAACTGAGATTGTAACAAATTCTCCCACCCAATTTACTGCTTCTTCTCCAACATTTCCAATGCTTCTCTCCTCCGACTCATAGATTTCCTCACCCAATTATGGAAGCCCTAGCTTTCTCACTCTCCCGCACCTCCGGCTCTTTTCCTTCCATTCCTTCCGGTGACAGAAGAACCGTTGCTTTTCCCACCTCCCGAACCCCGCCTGTCCTCACTGCAGTCAATTGCTCCACCTTTGCTCTTCCTTCATTGCCTACGTTGTATTTCAATTGCTCGCTGTACTGCATTGAGGTTTTGTAATTTTTAATTTTTTAATTTTTTTTGGTTTGTGAAATGGAACGGTGCTGTTGGTGTGCAGGGGGGCAGTCGGTGAGGTTTAAGGAGGCGGTGGAACATGGGAATTTGATCCCAGGTCTATATTCTCTGATCACCTTACGCCGTTGCTAGCTTGCCGGTGTTTGGTCAAGGAGGATGATTGGGAAGCTCCGACCTTTCTGTTTGAGTTCGTCGAGCCTGGCTTCAAAGCCTCCAGTGTCGTAAGCTTCTTTGGACCTCCCTTTATCTTATTTTTATCCCACGCAATGCATGTTAATTCTCGAATTTAATTTAGTACGGTTGTCGAGGTTGTAATGTATGGAGAGAATGAAGAATACGACTGCGTTTAAATTGTTTAATGTTAGGAGCACAGAAAACAAAATCCCCTAGCTTCAGTAATTATGCTTGCTGTTCCATGAACATGATTTTGTTTTCTAGTCCATCTGCATTTATTGCGTATTTATATATGTGTCCATTGGTGTTTGGTGATCAATAATTTATAGCCAACAAAGAATAAGAATGTGGTCGATGCATGCTGCTATAGTGCTATGGCCTTTTCTTAACCTGCCTTCCAAATTTACTTAGGGGCGATATAGTGTGGTCGGAGCTCAGCCATCTATGGAGATCATTGCAAAAGAGAACATGTAACCGTCATGGATCATCGTTGAGGACTCAAAGTTGTAAAGTTTGAAGAGGACCCAATGGCAGTTCCTTGGAGAATTGGAAACCCCAGCGCACTGAGGGGCTTCCCGAATGTTTTTTGTGGTAAAAGGATTGGAACTTATATGTAATTTTTCATTCGGAAACGAGGAAAGGCTTACAGTGGATACCGTAGAGTCTCGTAAGCTCTCAAACATAAAACTGTCTAAATGTTATGTGTAGGTTTGCAACTGTTCATTTGCATTTGGTTTGATTTGATGTTGACTGCAGCCCTAGGCTAACTGCAGCAACCATGGTAGTGACGAATATGAAAAGGCAGTGCTGAAGTCTACGGAGCATATCTTCTCTTGGCCGGGGATATCTTCCAGAATGCTCTAAGCCAGCGTTTTGAACGAGAACTTTTGCAGATCCATTTGAAGTTTATAGAGCATTAAGAATTGTCAATCCAAATCCATATATGACCTATTTACAGGTTAGCTGACTCTGTCTGGACAAGTGGCTAGTTTTTGTCTTCTTTATTTAACCCCTATTGAATAATCCCTATGATCAGGCAAGAGGTCGTATTCTGGTTGCTAAGTCCTGAAATTCTTACTCGTGTTAAGAAGGTAAAACATTACGATTTGTACTTTATTAATACCAAAATCTAGTTACTGCGGACTTGCAGCTATGATGTCTTTTTCCTATGGAATTAAATTACATCTGTGTCTGCTGAGGCTGCTTGTTTTATCATTTGTGGATCTTAGCACCAGATTTGTTGTATGCTGCAGGGGATGGTAACTAACAGACCCCTAGCAGGGACAACAAATGGAGGTAGGACCCCGAAAGAAGACCACATGTTAGAGGTAGGACACCAAAAGAAGACCACATGTTAGAAATTCAGCTCCTTCACGATCAAAAGCAGTGTGCAGAATACATTATGTTGGTTGACTTTGGAAGGAATGATGTAAGGTTTTCCCCTTGTTTCATTCATGTGTTACTATAATTGGTTTATGCTAAAACTAGGATCATCCAAATTATCCTTGGCCTCCTACCCGTACCCCATTCCCATTGCATTGATGCAACTTGTGCTTTGAGATTCTGCTGAAGCCAAACAAAAACATGATAAACTAATATCTAATCCATTCTGATTGTTGAACTACAAAATCATCATCTCAAATACACTCTGGATTTACTATCTGTGATTTGCCTTCCCAAACATCCCAATACTTGGTTGCTGCAAAAAGTGAATTTCATCGGAGCTTACTTTAGCAGCCAATTTGCAGCTACTAAATATTTGAATTTACATTTGGGATGGAATGATATTTCACCAGCTACATATTTGTATTGATTGCAGGCTGCAGCTATAGGGAGCTTCTGAATCCTACCTAATCACTTCATGAACATGTTCTTGCATCATCATCTGATTAAGAAACTTTTGCTGTTAGGTGTCAAAACCAGGTTCTGTGAAGGTGGACAAACTCATGAATATTGAACGTTATTCTCATGTCATGCACATCAGCTAATTTTTCGACAAGACTCGTTGCTGCGTGTGGAAATTGCAAAATTTTTGCCCCCTTTCCTTATTGATGAGATTCTTCTTAGCAATTAAACCTGTAGCTTCCATATAATCCTGAAGATAAGATGTGAATATCCATCATATTTCGCTATTTGCCTCTGCTGGATCATTTAACTAGCTGGGATGCTCTTCGGGCAGCACTTCTTGTTGGAACTGTTAGTGGAGCCCCCAAGGTTCTTCAATGTCCGTTGTCGGTTCTTCTTTGTCAATTGAATTAGCCTCTATTACTTTCGGGTATCACTTTTTTGATCTGAGCTCGCCTTCTCGAAAGCCGAGGTACTGAAAATGCTAGTATATCCTCCTGGAGTACTAGATGGTCTAGATTACGCGATTCATTTAGCCTTGTAGTATATCCTGGTATACTATAGATCCCACGATTCATTTTTACTTTTTCTAAGAAAATATAAATCCTTAATTCCATGTCCTTAAGCTCAGCTTGCAGAAACTCTCCTGCTTTACACTTTCCTGTTTTCTTATTGTCTTCGTATTTCTATCTCACAGTGTTTTCTCTTGTGAAGTTGCGTTGTTTACACGAGTTGTTCTGGGTTTTGTAGCCTTTGAAAATACCAAAACTTTTCTACAGGAGTTTTTTTTTTTAATAATATATATTATGAGTTGTGAACCACCTAACTCTTGGAAGGGTAACCTAACTCTTGGAAGGTACCCTGCGATTATGTACAAAGTTGGCGATAAAGATAAAGAAAGAAGTAGTACAACGTCAGTACATGCCAAACGTTAAAGGATAAGGGCTTTCTGATTTTTCCAACGTGGCGTACTCTTCCAAGACTCTCATCTCGTCGTCCATTCGGCTCTCATTAGATGATCGATCCTCTGTCTATATTCACTGAAAATCGCAAAAGGGATTTCGTTTAAAAAATTCGTGGAATGATTTTGCATAAAAAAAACCCATAACACACAATCACAGAAACTGTTTATCATCATCATCATCTTCATCTATGGCCACCACTAAAATCTACATAGTGTAAGTGAACCACAATCAAACTTCATCTTCTACTTCTAGTTCTGAAACATGAATTTTGTCTTTTGTTGTTTGTTGTTACAGATATTATTCAATGCATGGGCACGTTGAGAATATGGCAAGAGAGATTCAGAAAGGCGCCAATTCTGTTGAAGGAGTTGAAGCAACTCTTTGGTTGGTACGAACCCTTCTTTGTAAAAGGTGTTTAATTTTGGTTAATTTGTCGGTTTTTGATTGAGAGAAATGTGTAAATATAGGTGCCGGAGACTTTGCCGGAGCGGGTATTGGAGAAGATGAAGGCTCCTGCAAAAGCAGATGATGTCCCTGAGATTAGGCCGGAGCAGCTTGTGGAGGCTGATGGTTTTTTGTTTGGCTCCCCTTCTCGTTTTGGTATGATGGCTGCACAAGTTAAGGCTTTCTTTGATGCTACCGGTGGGATATGGGCAACTCAAGCACTTGCAGGCAAGCCGGCCGGGATCTTCTGGAGCACTGGTTTCCATGGCGGCGGCCAGGAGCTTACTGCGTGAGTTCAATCTCCTCTAAAGGCCCTCTTTTCTAATTCTTGATTTGAGCAATGTTGTTTGGCCCGACCCGGACACTGACCTGGCTAGGGTCGCACGACCCGAAGGGTCAACCCGTTTGTAGCCTTCTCTCTGAGTATTCACCTATGGTGAGTTTGAACATGTTCTCCAAGGCTTTGAGGAGCTCCCCATCTCCTTTGTAAACTTTGAGATCAATCTTTCTGAGATATGGGGCTCCATCCATGCTCACTTTGACAGAAAACCCAGATTGCTCTGTTTCTGAGCTCTTCTTTGGCTGCTGGAAACAATTTTTCCTGTGGGATCTAACTGGTGGCCACACAACTATATGTGCCCTGCAATAACACAAAGTCAAACCCAACCGTCACAGAACTCTTCCGTTAAAACAATAACGGAGGAAATATTGGGGGAAAAAAACAAACTTAGGAGCATGTGCAGCTTCTTCTCGGTCTCCATGTTTGCTCTGATCAACTTCATGAATGCCCTTTTTGGGAGTGATTTCTTCAGCCAATTCATTCAAGCTCCTCTTGTTATTGTTGTTATTAACAGAAGAAGATGCAGATTCATCTGATCCAGGCAAGCCCAGCCTAAGCTCAGTTGCCTTAAGATTCAGATCATTATTATGAGCCACAAGACTTCCCATTTCTTTAAGAAATTATATCCCAAATTCAAACCAAAAAAATCCTTTGAATCCTCTCTTAATCTAACCAAGTGCCGGCGACGGACTGAAGGTGCGGCGCAGCGGGAGTGGGGCGGCAGTGGCGCAGTCAATCGAGAGAAAGAGGAAGACGAGCTAGGGATTTCAATTTCCCCTTTTTTCAGAATTTTTTCCCCTTTCAGACTTTTAGTTTAATTCTAAGGGAAAAAAAAATTCAAAAAAAAAAAAGAAAAGAGAAAACCCGGGGTCAAGCGGGTCGTGACGGGTCCCGGGCCGCCCCGGGTTTTGACTGAGCTTGACCGAGTCATCTCATATCCGGGTCACCTTCTAATTTGGCCCGGCAAGACCTGCGGGTCGTGAGCTGGGCCGGGTCGTGCCAAACAACACTGGATTTGAGGGGATTTTTGGTATGGCCGACAAGAAAACAGCACTATAAACTCAACCCTTTGATTTCAATTGTCACCTGTGAAGTAGTGGCAATTTTTGGCACGACCGTCACCCTTGAGAGAATTGTGACAATTTTTTATACGACCCGACATTCTTCATTTGAGGGGAGTTTTGGTACTGACCAGAAAACATAACATGACTCGAATTGTCACATGTGACAGTTATGAAGGTCCCTTTGCCCATTTACTACATGAATTGTCACGCCCTCACGCTTAAATTTTAGTATTCGATTTCCATATCTGGTTGCAGTATAACTCTCTGTTTATGAATTGGTGTTGTTAGAATTGATCTGAGATTAAATTTTGCAGATTGACATTCATAACACAATTGGCGCACCATGGGATGATATTTGTTCCTCTTGGGTATACATTTGGAAGTGGGATGTTCGAGATGAACCAGGTGAAAGGTGGATCTTCTTATGGGTCTGGAACTTATGCTGCAGATGGATCTCGTCAACCTACAGAGTTAGAGCTTGAGCAGGCCTTTTATCAGGGAAAGTATGTTGCTGAAATTACAAAAAGGCTAAAGAATTCCTCCCCTTCTTCGCTGTCGGCGTGATGGTGGATGAGATTCTCAGAAAATTTCAGCAATCTAGAGATGAAGAACTTGATCATCACTGTATACTGAGTTGGGGCTTTTGACCAATTTTCTGCAATTTGACACAGATTAACACATTATTCTCTCTCATTGAAGGTGTGGAGACTGGAGATCACTAATTGCTTGTTCTTTGCAGTGTAAAAAGCATTTAAAATTTTCATTTATGTGAAATCATTTCATCTCCCTTTGAAGATAAAACAGGCCTGCATTTTGAAGTAAACAGAAGATTTACATAGGACCTCACAGGTCAAAGAATAGTGCTTCAAGCCTTCAATTCTCAGCTTTTTTTTTTTGGCCTATTTCCTTTCCTTCTTTAGTTGTCTCCGACCCCTTCCATGCTACTCCTTCCGTTCCATTAAAAAGTCCACTTTATATTACTTAAAATAGTATTATAAAGTAAACTTTTTTAATTGAAATAATATTCTTTACGTTCTATTAAAAAAGTTCACTTTATATATTTAAAATAATATTATAAAGTAAATTTTTTTAATGGAACATAAGGAGATTTTTGTTGTGTTGAATAATAATATTGTAAGTTGAACCAAACAGCTACAAAACAATCTTAAATTTGTTCGAAATTCCTTAATCAACCTTAATCTAAAAAGGAGAAAAAACAAAGTAAGGTACTCCCTCATCAATTATCATCACATATCCATTCTCAGGTTTGAACACTTTGGATGTACATAATTTGTAAGCAACTAAATTATGTATAGAACCATTCCTACCTATTAACTTGGGTGTCAAAGTGTTTTTAATAACTTTCCCCTCCAGCAGGTAGTTGTCGATATCTACCTTATAACCGATATTCATGTGTCACCTGCCACAATATGATTCATTATCAGTGCTTTTGCACCATTCAAATTGTGTGTTCGTTAGCTCATTTTAAGAGATGTTTCTGAAATCATATTTTTGAAAGAGAAAAAAAAAAATATCAAGAAGGGTGAGACTATAGTCCCTTTAAAGGGACCATTCAGTTCTTGATTTTAGTCTTGTATAAATTAACTTTGCATGGCTGAATGATCGGGACTATAGTATTTCACTATAAAGAATGTATTAGAAATATGAAAGATGAATTGATAATAATAAAAAATAGCAAAACCACCCCCCCCCCCCCCCCCCCCCCCAAAAGCCCCCCAAATGTAGCCCATTAATTATTCAGAATTGTTAAACGCAGTAACCATTTTACTAAACACAGTAACATTCTCCTGTAAAAAGACCAAAATGCCCTTGGGGGCAAAAAAATTAAAAATAAAATAAAAAGGTACTGTAGCACGTGGGTTACTGTTCATGAACAGTACCGCGTTGCTACAGTATCAGTTTTCGTCTATAAGTAAGGGTGAAAGTCAGAAGTTTTCTAAAACGTTCAGAGTTAACTGTTTTACATTTACATTAAACTGCAGTAACAATTGTTTTCCATTTGATCACTGACACGTTCATTCAAATATGGCCGGTATACCCGAGTACAATCCATATTACACTGTAAGTAACACTGTATTTATTTTTTTAATTTATAGCAGTGTGCGTAATTTATGTATTTATTTTTGAAATTTATGTATGTACTGTGTCACGTTAATTTTAGGGGAAAAAAATCCAGTATGGGGGATTTTTTTTCCCGAATCTGCGATAATTTGGACGTTTTTTTGCTGATTCTGAAACAATTCGGACTGGGAGAATGTCTCCCGGTCCGAAATAGCCGGAATACCGCCGGTCGCCGGCGGTATTTTTGGCGGTAATACCGCCGGATAATGGCGGAATTTCCCAGCGAAAATACCGCCGGTGGTATTTCCGGCAATAATACCGCCGGCGAACGGCGGTATTTCCACCGGAAATACCGCCGTCGGTTACTACGGGGAAAATACCGCCGTCGCACGGCGGTATTTCCACCGGAAATATCGCTGTCTGGCGGCGATATTTCCGGCCGAAATATCGCCAGGTTTCCATTTTTTCTGCTACTTTTTCGGGACATACCGCAATATCCAGATGAACCTCTTCACAATTGTTTCGTAACTTGTGGATCTGGGCGATAATATGATTGCGCAATGTATTAGCTGAAAAGAAATTTTAGTGTGTAAGTGTGCTAACGAGGTTTTTTTATGTTGTTGAAAGGATTACCGTGTTGAGAGTGATGAGATTTATGCTGACCACACCGAAGTATTTCGGACGGCCCAAGAGTTTATCAGTAAAGAATGTATGCTTGCATGGGTTAAAGCACGAGCAGCTGAAAATAATATGACGACAATAATTACATCTTCAGCGAAAATGTTTGGGTTGTTCCTAACAAGAGGGAGAAGCGGTAGAGTTGAGATTGTGTGCGATAGGGGAGGAAAAGTTAGGGATAAGGCACCCATACTGGAAGGGAGTAGTAGACGGAGCAATACAAGCAGCAAGAAGACAAATTGTCCATTCCACCTGAAGGGGCGAGAAATTGGTGGGGAAAAGTGGAAGTTAGAGGTCAGAAACGGAACGCACAATCATGAATTGCAAGCAGTCAGAAATTGGCATTCGTCGCAGACACGTTTAACAGAAGCGGAGAAGAAGAAGATTGCAGAAATGTCTGGTATCAACATCAGGCCGAAGCATATATTGGCCCAATTGCGCGCAGATGATCAGGAAAATGTGAGCCACATAAGGCAAGTTTACAACGAATCAGCAAAAACTAAAAGGGATGCGAGGGGATGTATGACTAACATGCAGTATGTTTTCAAACTTCTGCATGATCACGAATACTTCTATGCGTACTCAGGCGACGACGAAAGCAATGCAGTTGGCCACATCTTCTTTGCGCACAAGAAGGCGCGTCGTCTACTTGCTCTGTTTCCGTACGTTCTATTCATGGATACAACGTATAAGACAAACAGGTATGACATGCCTCTGCTTCAAATTGTAGCTCATGTACCTACAGCTCAGTATGTTCATATCGCGTTCATTTTCATGATGGATGAGACAACTCCGAGTTATTACTGGGGATTGGCGCAGTTGAGCACTTTATTCGAGGAAAACAGCTTCCCCCACGTGGTCATGACCGATCGAGAGACCGCATTAATGAATGCTGTGGCACTAGTTTTCCCACATGCTACCCAGCTACTTTGTAGGAGACACATTGAAATGGATGTCAAGAAACATGTAGTGTCAACTGGGAACGACAAAACTACGACTGATGTCTTTCTATATCGTTGGGGACAAGTTGTGAAA
The DNA here is from genome assembly GCA_016801395.1 of Leptodermis oblonga. NCBI lineage: Eukaryota > Viridiplantae > Streptophyta > Magnoliopsida > Gentianales > Rubiaceae > Leptodermis > Leptodermis oblonga. Next base: position 36,913,222 of record CM028760.1, read on the forward strand.
GCCCTGACATATGAATAGTTCACGGCGGCTGTTGATTTTATTGATACAAAATATGGGAATAAATCCAGGTTCAGGCATATTATTCCCTACTTGAAGAATACATGGTTGGATCCTCATAAGGAGAAGTTCGTGTCTTACTGGACGAAAAACATAAAGCATTACGGCAGCCGCACAACGAACATGTAAGTTATTTATCAGGGTTTTCTTTTTTGATTCGTTCGTTGTATACTTACGCGATGTTTTATATATGGGTTTATGTTATATGCATAATGTTAATGTGCAAAATATTTTAGGGTTGAGAGTGCTCATGCCGTGGTGAAGGCGTTCCCAAGTATTTTTCACTACATTCATAAAATGATAGAGTTGCACCTCGGTGTAATTCGTACTAAAATGGAAGTTTCGCGCAGCAAAACATACAGAAAGAGCGACTACCTACTCTATAGTCGTTTGAACGGTAGAATGTCGTCCGCAGGAATTACAATGGTTGAGGACGAATATACAAAAAGAGTTGGCCTTATCGAGGACGACGGTTCTCTTTGTGGTTGCGAACTCCGAACAAGTTGCGGGCTGCCTTGTGCATGTGAGATGCTACAGTTGGTGCGCGCGTACCAACCCATTGATCCTATCGACGTTGACGCCTTCTGGAAGACGCTGCACTTGGGAGATACAAAAATTCCCGAAACCCAGGAGGAGAGGCAGACCGCTGAAGGCCGACTGCATGAAATGTTTGTGGAAGTCATGGCGCGTCCGAGGTCTGAGATATACAGGGTCATGGATGTTGTGCATTCGACGCTTCATCCAGAAACTGTTGATGTAGCTGAGCCTGTTAGTAGGCCACACAGGGGACGTCCCAGACACAATTCTACCCAACGAGATTTATCAGGGTACGAGCACGCCGAAAGGAATGCGATACAACGAGGTACGAATATGTTTAGGCGACTTTTAATATGTCATTGTTGTCAAATACATATAAAGCTACAGACTTTAATATGCTTCACACTCGCAGGCCGGCCATCCACAGGCGGGCAGAGAAAACGAAGGGTTGTGAGGGCGCACGGGTCTGAGTGGCCTTAAGACCTTCCAGTATTCCTGAAACAGTTCGTGTTCGAATACATTACCGGCCATTTTAATGTTGTGGCCGATGGACATTGTGGTTTCAGGGTAATTTCCTATTTCGTACACGATGGAGATCAGGAGCAGTGGCCGCAAGTGCGTAGAGACCTGCTGCAAGAACTCCGGGATGAGGCAAATTTTTGGCGTTTCGTTCTTGGGGAAGTCGATTACGGTTTAGCATGCAGGCTACTAGATTGGTTCCAGGTCACGGCAGACGAGGATTTCTGGTTTGATACTCATCTTCTGGGAATACTTGTCGCAACGAAGTACCAGAGGGTGGTTACAATATATGGCCAGCAGAGTTGTACTTTCCTTCCGCTCCTGTGGCGGGGGGTCGGCATCTCAACTGATCCTATCAGTTACATCAACATGGGGTTAATAAGACATAATCATTTCATTGCTTTGTTAACTAAATGAGAGGTATTGTTGCCCCCAATCTATCCGACGTGGAGTAGCCGGGCCGGCCAACAACTGCAGCTTTGGAAATCGCACTTGGATGGAAAATTAGCTGCATACCGGAATAAAGCGACTGCTGAGTGTTAGTATGTGATATTTTTTTCACGGCCTTATGTACGTCCACACGTTAGAATCAATTTATTGTTTGTACATTTTTAGTCTAGAAAACAAAAGATCTGCAACTTCAGTATAAAATGTGTAATACATTTTATCATTAAAGAATTTGAATAAATTATATAAACTTCTATGCGATTGGCGATGTCTACATATACAGTGCAATTTTAGTCGATAGCACAACAAAAATTACATCACTTTGGACTCGGCCTAAGAGTACTACAGTGCCGGCATCAAATCCTCCAAATGAAGGCACACCTCCTCTATAGCACTCTCCCTCTCTTCGGCAGTCACGGTATTCCGATTGCGAGGATGCGCATAATACATTTTACCGGCTATGTATTGCAAGCGCTGCGTATGAAATACATATGGACTGAATGTTAAAAAGATTGGCGCAATTATATAATTAATCAACATAAGCAAAACATAAATGTGTAGGTCTTACCGCAACCGCAGATAGCCGTTTCGGATCAATTGGTTCAGCCGAAGGAATGTCGTCGGGACTCACACGAACGTGCGTCCGCAGAAGGAAGTAATCAAGGTACTCAGGACACGTCTGCTCGGGCCAATTAGCCCTCGCCATCCCCCTTAACACCTTATTCTTGGGGTACATTTGGGGGATCTTCAAATTCGTATCATGGACGCAGGAGTACCTTTTAATTTCGGGGCCTCTGTAACAGCTCTTAGGTTGTAGAACTGGGTGAGGGATTGCCTGAATGAATCCAAATTGCCGCAGAAAACGATCTGGCATGTACGGCTCGGCGACCCCGGGACAATGAATAAGACCCCTATACAAGGTTATTCCGTGCGCTCCTGCGGGATTCGGCCCAAAAGGAAGCCAATTGACCTAGTGCGTGTGAAACACAGTTAGTGGATACTCGAGAGTAAGGAAATTACAGTTTTAAACATGCGAAAAAATTAAAATGACAGGAGAAGTATTACCTCTTCGGATTTCATTCCGTCCAGGGCATGTCTGTACCTCAACAGATCCCAGTCTGGCTCACGCTTCCTTCCAGTTCCGACTTGCCACTTAGCCGATGCTGGCCAATCGGCAACCCAGGATCTATGCTGTGCCGGACTAAACGCGGGGAAGTATTCGTATATCCAGCTCTAATAACAGAATGTAAAAGCAAATTATTAATTTTTCCCCGCAAGTATAAGTAATGAATTCAGTTATAAACGATGCCTACAAACCTGCAACAAAGTCAGACACCCGCCTAACTGGGCACCGTCCGCTCTAGAGGGCCGACCGAGGTTGCAATACAAGCTTGCCAAACAGGCTGCCCCCCATGCAAGTCCGCCTAGGCTTTCTACATCTTGCAGGTAAGGCAAGAAGTGCCCAAGGACGTGGGTTTTTTTCTTATCCACGAACAAGGTGTTCCCAACTAACCAGAGCAGATAACCTGCGGCAACATTGGCGTCGTCCACCTGACCACTCATACATTGGTCGCGGAGGAGGGACATTTTCACAGAGGCAAAATCTCAATCCCCGAATGCTTCTTCATGAATCCCCAGCATCTCCAACAGCAATTGCTTCATCTCGGCCGGCTTAATTTTCCAACCAATTGGCTGTCTGCCAATCGGAATCCGCAGGATGTAGGCGACGTCGTGGAGACTGATACTCATCTCCCCGAATGGCATGTGGAATGTATTAGTTTTCGGCTGCCATCTCTCAACAAATGCACTTAGGAGTGCAGCGTATAGCTCTGGATGCCTAGCCCAGGACAAATGTGCCAACCCGGACTGGTCAACCAGCTTTTCATTTCCCCTTCTTCTAAACGCCACTTCTGCAGATTGTTGAAGCCATTATGGCATAACAATGCCCCACGGTCCTATGCAATGAAATGAATAACATAACACATTTACTAATCCACCATACTAATAATACATAAAAAATAAACAGTAATACATATGAAAAAAATATGCCACAAATCGTGAAAACGATACCTGTCGATTCCATACGTAATAGGCAACATGGCCTTTAAAACTCCGTAGCAACTCCGGATCTGACGAACTACCGTCAAGCGGCCCATCTAGAGGCCAGTAAGCCTTCCACCCGCTATCCCCTCTGGCCCCATAACCGGACCCTGCCCCTGACACCGACCTACGCCCGGAGCCTATTATTTCTTTGCCTTTTTCGCTCCTCCGTCGGTTGGAATAATTTTCTTCTTCATTTTCATCCCCCAATCTGCCCGAGCTCCCTCCCATGTACCCCTGCGACTGGGACATGTCCATCTCAAATCTTTCCGCGTTCTCCCTAGCTTCATCCTCCTCCGCATTTCCAATGTATGGGGGAGCAAATGGAATGTCGCGATAATCGACGTTACTCTCCCTCGTTGCATTTGATAACCGAGAAGATCCCTCCGCTCGACTTGCCACTTTCCTCTGACGTTCGGATACAGTGGGAGGTCGCCGAATGACTACTCCCTCCGACACGGAATGCCTCGCGTCAGTGTTGCTATCAACATTTAGCATACTGTCATCCGTGCTGCTGGTTTTGCTTCTGGTGAATTTCAATCTGAACTTTTTAAATGTTTCTGCCATCTGCAATTATATAAACGCACATATATATATACACGAAAATAATTGCTAACATCACAGCAACTAGAAAAAGGTTATAGTTACAGAAATTATAAAGTATCGTCGCAAATAAACGTACATGTATATATAAACGAAAATAAACTTCGGATCGGGGAGAAAGTGCTCGCCGGCCGCCAGCGGGTGGCCGAAAAATGCGCCAGAATCCGGCGGTATTTTCCGGCGAAATACCGCCGGAATCCGGCGGTATTTCCGGCGAAATACCGCCGTCCGGCAGCGGTATTTCGCCGGAAAATACCGCCGGCCGGTTTCGGTACTTTTACCGGAAAGTACCGCCGAATTCCGGCGGTATTTTCCGTTAAAAATACAGCGACTGGTATTTTTACCGGAAAGTACCGCCGGAATCCGGCGGTACGTTCCGATAAAAGTACCGAAACCGGTATTTTTCCCGGAAAGTACCGCCGGAATCCGGCGGTACTTTCCGGGAAAAATACCACCGGATTCCTGCGGTATTCCGGTTGCTGCTCGCAGTAACCGTTTCCCTTCTATTTCGGCGACAATTTCACATATATACGACGATTCGGGGAAAAAACTAACATTTTCGGGTTCAATACTAACAAATTCAGATATATTATAACTTCTAACATAACTTCGGTATGCCTCTAACTAAATTAATGAAACAAACAAATAATCTCGCAAATAAAACAATACCGAAATAAATATTAAATTGAGGCACTAACCTTTAATCGATCGTACTCGCAGTAAATAAAAGCTCCAATTCTGGGTAATTTAGAGTTTTCTGCAAAGGACAGTGCAGAAAACTCTAAATCGTTGCGCCTATTTATAGGCGCAACCCGTATGATTTTGTTCCATTTTTTTTTAATTTTTTTTTTTCAAAGAGCCAATGATGCTCTTGGCTGCTTTACTTTGCTACAGTAAAGCAGCCAGAGCAATCATTGCTGTGTAGCAACAAGTGTTGCTACAGTAACGCGTGTTGCTACAGTATATTTTTTTTTTAATTTTTTATCTTCAGGGACATTTTTGTCTTTTTATAAAAAAATATTACTGCGTTTAGCAAAATGGTTACTGCATATAACATGCCTCTAATTATTTGGGCTTTACGGACAAAGCCCATCTAAAGACCCAGTCCATTAACCAACGCCACCGGAACCTGGATCCCTGGCCCCACCACATTCAATAAGATAACGGGGAAAGTCCGACATTATGATTCAGACCAAAACTCTAGTACTCTTCTCTCTGCAGATTTTGCTGAAATAAATCTTAAAATCTCGCTTATCCCAAACACCCAAAACCGAGAAACAGAATTAAAAAAATAAATAAAATGGAAGCCCTGTGGCGATCCGTCTCCGGCGCGAACCCCGACCCGTCGCACTACGCCGGCGTCGATTTCTGGTCAAATCCGGAGCGCTCCGGCTGGCTCACGAAGCAAGGCGAGTACATCAAGACCTGGCGTCGCCGATGGTTCGTTCTCAAGAAGGGCAAGCTCCTCTGGTTCAAAGACCAATTCGATTCAACCTCCAGCACCGCCATCCCGCGCGGAGTGATCTCCGCCGCCGATTGCCTCACCGTGAAAGGTGCGGAGGACAAATTGAATAAACCCTGCGCCTTCGAGCTCTCCACTAACCTGGACACCATGTACTTCATCGCCGATTCCGAGAAGGAGAAAGAGGAGTGGATCAATTCCATCGGACGGTCCATCGTGCAGCATTCGAGGTCCGTTACGGATTCTGAGGTCGTAGATTATGATAACAGGCATTAGTTTATTCATTACTATGTAGTGGTCTGTGGTTAGTATAGTATAAATCTCTTTTTTTCTTCTTGGTGTGAAGGATTGAGGTGGGGTGGAACTGTTTGCTGTAAAGTTTCTATATTGTGCCCTGGGAATGGGAAGAGAATAATATGGCTTTTAATTTACTCTAATGTTGTGGGTGTTTTCTTCTTTACATGCTGGTTTTTACAAGCAAATTCAATTGGATCATAGGAAGATTGGTTTCTTTATGCATTGCGAAATTTTAATGGCAATGGCTTTGTTCACTTGTTGATTCATGGTTATGGCAGAGTCTGCTAATTAGTTGGAAATTTTTAGTTCCAAGAATCTGTAGATTTCCATGGCCTAAGGATCTCACTTTTTTTTTCTTTTTTTTCTTCCTGCTTTCTAAATCTGTAAATTCTGCTCTTCTGAATTGGCATTTTTGCTTCTAAAACGTAAAGCAGTAGAGAATGGGCTGTGCGGTTCCTATTTTGATTTATTTACTAGTTTGGCACATTTGCTGATTGGAAAATAACATCTTTTCGGTGTTACTTGTGGTGGAGTTTCTACATCCTTGGTGTATTCTGATTTATTGCTCTTGAAAGTTATACTGTTTGATCACATGTGTATGCTTATGCGGGGAAAAAATAAAAGCCTCAAAATGATGGAGTATATGTGGTGCTATCCAACATTTATGCTAAATACGGTAAGCAGATGGGACAAGGTATTGTCATTGAGAAATTCTGGATTGAAGAAAGAACCTGGTTGCAGCTCTTTGAGGTTGTTCGTGAGCTTCTTTGGTAACAGTTACACCATTTTGAAGGAAGCAATTGCTCATTACGTATCATTGGTGAATTTTGGGTATGTTCTCAGAAGATTGGTTGAAGTGTCCTGAAATCCGGAAGTATATGAGGAGAAGAGTTTATGGAAGCAGTTGGTAAATACCTGAAAGATTTTCTTTTCACATTGAACGATGGGAACTGCATGAACATATCAAACTATAAACTACTGTAGAGGTTGCTGATGAAACAAGGTTTGATGGACGAGGTTGCATGATTGTCTCATGCCAGTTTTTGCTATGTACCTGCACTTGCCGGTCGCTCCCCAATTACACCAGACGCTGCAACCCTAATTATATCCTTACGCCCAAGCGACCCCAATTACACCGTTCAAGTCAAAGTGTAAAAAGTAGATTTTTTCCCCCTAATATTCTTTTTTGGGACATATAATTACCTAAGGGTGAATTACATTTACTTTGCCTTATGTTTGCCTAAATAACAAATAGGTCTCTCAGGTTTCAGAAAATAACATCCAAGTCCTTTAACCACCAAAACTTGGAGTCCAGGACTAAAACATTAAAAAAATGGCACTGTTCATCGTCTTATTCCTTTTTTTCTTTTTTTTTTTTAATCCTCTTTTATTTGTCGTCTTTTTTTGCCCGTCTTTCCATGAATTTCTGGTTAAATTTATAGTTCTTAACTTAGGGTTGTGGAAGTTGGTTTCAAGCTTTTAATGGAATGCATATGATGTTAGTTTGGATCATCATCTTGAATGTAGATGTTCCTTCTTCTTCTTCCTTTTTGGGAACAAAGCTTTTCTTTTCCTACGTGCAAATGTATGACGCAAAAGAAATGAAGTTTTTGCTAATCTTATGATGAGCTCTTTCTGGTTTTTATTACTGCACATGTTCATTTTGTAACGTGATGCAGCCACCTAATGATCTTCACAAAAAGCGTCTGAATGTGGGGAGTTCTGTTCGTTGAGTAACTTATAATATTTTGGTCCATGAAATTTTGGCTCAGATCTGTGCTATGATGGAGGCATCATCATTTGAAACTAATAATTCTGCAGAGATTTCCCGACAGGAGCCTGTCAACAATCAACCTAGTAAAAACCAGATAATAAGACCACCTAGTTCAGAGCAGATGGTTTCTCAACCCAATACTTCTCAGATGCTGCAGCAAATGAATAGGTTTTGATACTTATCAATTACAAAGTTTACCCGATTGACCGGATTGGTAAGGCTTCTGGTCATTTTATGATGCTAAATGGATTTACTCAAACACATTCTCGTTTAGACCTAAGTGAGGGATAATATCCCACTAATTATCGGAGGGAGGAGGGAGAAAACTGGCAACCGGCGGCGGGAGAGACGACAAAGAAAAGAGAGGGAAAAATAAAAATAAAAAAGCAAACCTCGGGGGAGGTAAATGGAATTCACCCTTACCTAAATATATTTTTAAAATAAAAATAATTACAAGTAAGAAACGAATTAGGAGAAAACGTTCGTTTTCAATGAATTATATATATTTTTAAAAATAATTAAATAATAATTTGCACTGAAAATGAATTCACCAAATTCTTCAGTTGGTTTCACCTCACATTTTTTGAGGTTCTCTACTTTTTAAATATTTTTCCATTCGTATTTACCTACCGTATTGAATTAGTTCTTTATTTCTTTAATAATTAGATAATATGGTTTTATTTTTCTTTTTAAACTGCTTTTTTTTTCTTCCCCTCCCAATTATGTATGCTGTAACTCAACATTCTGTTGTTGCAGCTCAAGACAAGGAAAGAAAGTTGTGGTTTGCAACCTTCATGTGCTTTTCAATCCAAAAGGGGGAGAAATTAAGGTTGGACATGTATAGTTTGGCGTTGTCAATATTATATTGAATAATATTTTGTGTATTGAATTGTATGACATAGATGGCATATATATAAGCTACAGATCTATAATATGTAATAGATTTAAACTAGGAAATAAACACTAATTAAGGTAACCTAAATAAGTTAATTATTCTAACAGCCTCCTTCAAACTCAACGTGGTAAGACCACTTGAGTTTGCATACGAAAAATAAAAGTGACCCGCCATATGCGATTATATCCGATGGTTGATGGTTGACTTGTCTAGCGTGTTCAGGGAAGAGTTTAGTGATTGAGCCGTGAGGAAATATCTTAATCGTAGAACCGCATGGAAATACACGCGGAAAGGCTATCTTCACCAGAGTCGAAAGCACGAAGTCGTTGACCTGTACAGAAAAACCCTAAAAAATGGTTGTGTCAAGCAGAATATTTGTTGATCAGCATAAGAAATCCCTAAAAGATTGGTTGTACTAAGCAGAAGACCTTCATGGTTGACCCTCATGTGAAGAACCGAACAGACCAAGATTTCTTCCTTAGCCAAACAGAATTCTGAAAATCAAAATTATAAACCAATCAAACAGTCCCTAAATAATTCTAAAATCATAATTTATAAACCAAACACCAAACAGCTCGTAACAGAAGTGGCAAAGTGATTGGGCTTGTGGATGATGAGGTGGGCGTGTGGACGAATCAATGTCAGACACGTGGCAATGACTGGGTCAAAATCAAGCCTGACGGGGCAGCTGACTGGAGTACACCTAGTGCTGACGTGGTAGATTAGTAACTTCCCTCTCTTATCTCGCTGGAAGTACTCAGCGGCGGCAGTGAGGGAAGAGACTGAAAACTCAGCGGCTGCAAAATCATAACAGCAGCAGCGGAGCAGATTTGGAGGAGGAGATGGCGAACGGCGACTGGAACCTCCACGGCAAGAGCAGCAGCGGCGGAGGAGAAACTACAGCGGCAGTGGGTCTTCTTCTTTGTGCGAACTTCCGATTTGGAGCCGCTAGGATAGATCTGGACCACAAAAATTACACAGCAGCGGCGGCACGGTGGGTTTGAGAGCAATAACAAACGAAGAGAAGGTAGCACCTTCAGCTCTGGAAGGCAACGAAAAAGCCGAGCAGCAGCGGAGAAGAAGAGATGACCAGGGAGTAGAAAGGCCCGAAAAACAGCAGTTAAGGACTAATGTTCTTCTCCCTGAAGAAGAGAATAGCAGCGGCGTTGTTCTTCGAGAAGACGAAGCGTCGGTAAGAAGAAACCCGTAGACTGGGCTTGTATATTGGCTCCGGTCAACTGAAAACAGATGCAAGAGAGGTTGACTGGAAATTGACCTATGAAGCAAAAGATTTTTTTCTTTTTCTTTTCTGCTTCGGTTTTACTAATTCGATTTAATACCATAATAGAAATATTATATTAAATAATATTATGAATTGTGTATTGAATTATATGACATAAATGACTTATATATAAATTACAGACTTATAATAAGTAATAAATTTAAACTAAGAAATAAACACTAATTAAAGTAAACCTAAATAAGATAATTATTATAACATTACGTAACTTGGGTTTTTCATGACTACGTACAATAAACACTCAACTGTGCTGCTAATTAATTTCCTATATTTTGCTTCTGGAAGTTGCTAGATAATGTAATGTCCTTGACCATGCTACATCTATTTACAACTGCTATGAAGAATTGAAACGATTTTTCATACTGTAGCTCTTCTGGCTGTATATTGAGTTATGTTATTGTTGATTTATAAGCGCGGAAACATCTTCATTAATTCACTCTCTCATACTTGAAGCTGAGTTTTTTTTTTTAATTTTTTATTTTCTGAAACACGAATAACTTTTTTTTTTTGGTTTCTGCAGGATTCTTGTTTTCATTCTTTCTTAGCAAACACCCCCCCTTCCCCTTCATTTTTATAAAATAATTTCCAAAAAAAAATAAAAATAATAATAATTTCTCAAGAGAAACGAATTCCATGATTCCCAAGAGAATTCGTTTCCCTTCATAAACGAATTCGCGAATTCTCAAGGGATTCGTTTCTAATTTTACGATTATTTTAAAAAATTAAAATTTCGAGAAAACGAATTCCGTGGATTCGTTTTTCATGGAATTAAGGGGGAAAGAAAAGAAATCGTGCTCGTCGTCGACTTAGAACCAAAAAAAAAAAATCATAGGGGCAAATTTAAAAAATCAGAGCAACAACGCCTGCGAAGGATTCTCTGAAGTAGTGCCGCCCCACCATGTCCCTAAGCCGTGAATTCTGAAGCCACGCCGCCCCATCTTCGTTTTACGTAGATTGGGAATGAGAAAAAAAAAGAAAAAAAAGAGGAGTATTTCTGTAATTTTACTCCCCAATTTGAATATTGAGGGAAAAAATTCGTAAAAAGTAAGAGTAGAAGGGGTTTTAGTTTAAGTGAGCAGTTTTTTTTTAATTATTTTAATTATTTTTAAACACAGTGTGCAGTTGGTGTACCTTCCAAAAGTGTTTGTTGCGCTATTATTTATTACATACAAAATTGGAGCATATTATTTGCATGACACTTTTTACTATATGCAGGATATTTTTTTTAAATTTTAGTAGTAAAAAGACTAAAATACTCTTACCTCTATTTATATCAAAATTACCAACATTAACCTAAACAGTAAAACATTTCAATTCCAATAGACTTTCGCCTGAGACTGGCGAAATTTTTTAACTTTCGTCAGGCTGTTTAAAACATTTCAATTTCAATAGACTTTCGCCTGAGACTGGCGAAATTTTTTAACTTTCGCCAGAGCCAGGCGAAAGTTTCCAGAAATTCCGCCTGGCTCAAGCGGAAGTCCGACATATTTTCGCCTGGCTCGGGCGAAAGTAAAAAAAATTCCGCCACAAGACGCTCAAGGTATTGGAGGGAGACTTTCGCCGGGCTTGGGCGAAAGTTTCCAATACCCTCGGCGTCCTGTGGAGGAATTATGACTGGAATTTGATGGAAAATTAGGGAAACAATTGGAAATTAAGATTTCCGAAATCACAATTCACCCCAACAAACGTTACAACAAGGAAAATATGCAACGAATTCATTCTAAAACCTAAACCCCTTACAAAATTTGAATAAAAAATTGAACTAAACGAAAAACGGAACGGAATCGGAAGCACCAACCTTTCGCTATTTGCTTCAGTAGTTGCTTCTTCCGCCCACTCCGATCTGCTTCTCCGATTTGCTTCAAGGAGCGGCTTCCATTGATGGTTGATCGGTTTCCGTCAAGGAGCTATGATTTCTCCTTCACCGTCGATCGGTTTCTGTCGAGCCCGGACTAGTTTAGTGAACGAACAAAGCTTCAGAATGGTTTCCGTCAATCTGTTGGAGAATGGATTTTTCGTAAAAGCCCTTTACAATTACTGAAGGGTACTTAAGTAATTTCTGCTTAAAAGTTTTTAAAAGTGTCCTGTGAATAGTATTTTGGGTCCTTCAAATAACATTTTCATTATTTTATCCTTATGATACAGTCAACACACAATTGGCGGCAAAGTGATGATAGACTGTGTAAGTGATCCTACCCTTCTTTGTACTGTACCATGAACTTTCTCATTAACTAACAAATATGTAAGTCTAGTAAAAAATAGTTTAATAAGAGAAATAGAGTTTTCGATAAAAAGTAATGATAGATCTAGTAATAAATTATTATTCTTTAACGGAAAAAAAAAATAATAGATGATCACTAATAAGATTACGTTAGCAAAAGCACAAATTATAGCTACAACAAATCATAGGACTTATAGGGCTTTACATTGCCCATTGGTTTTAACTTACTAGGTTGCATCTTACCACTCCTTCCATATTCAAGAATTCACTAAATATCATTATTTTCAAAATCAATAATCATATCCATATTGACTTAGACAATGCCGATATCTACAGTGACTCATACAAATCGGATGATACTCTTTAGTAATGACACTAGTATGATAGTTACTCTCCCTAGTACAATAAAGTTGTAAAATGTGTTTATGTATGCTATCACTATTCACATATGCAATATGCAGCTGGGCACGACTCCATTAAATTCGGCACCAAACCCACCACGGCGGCACCACCGCCGTCACCTTTCCGTCCAATCTTCAGTCAAATACAAAAAGCTCGCCGAGGTGGGCCCCTTTCTTAGCTGGATGATAATTGAGAGAAAGTCCGGTGCTTGCATCTTCAATCAAAAGTCATGATTGATCCTTTTTTTTTTTCTTTCTTTCCCCAATTCCCATTTATCCTTTCTTCTCCTTTAATTATACATTTCACTTTCGGTAGCTACATCAAGTTGTCAATTACTATTAGTACTTTAAATTTTATCTTTATTGTTTTACCTGTCAATGGCTCTTTCACTTTCAACACATTTTGCTTTGTTCTTTTCCCTCATTGGTATATACTGCTGCCACTCCAACCATTTTGTCTGGTTCGTTTGTCTTTGAAAGATTTCGGAATTTCGACTTTACAACTTCAAACCCAGATTAGATTTACCTTATTTTTGACCCGGGCTAGTGAATTTGGGTAAATGTTGCTGTCTTTCCTGCCTTTGCTTTCCTAAATTCAACTGTTCGGAGAAATTAAGGTACTAATACATGAAGGGTTTTTGAGTTTGAATTGATGGCTGTTGTCAACTTGTGCGGTTAGGTTTTGTTTTTACTTGATGGTTGTTGTCAGTACTTTAATGGTGGATTAAAGTTTTTTTAAAAATTTTTTATTATAGTTTTTTCTGTGTTTGGTGTAGATCATATATGAACCCATAAAAACGGTAGAGATTTAAAGAAGCTAACTTTGGTGCTGACGCATAAACTGAAAAGCTCCTGGGAATGCTTTAATAAGCTTAATCAAGCATTTGGAAGGCAATGGCACATTACGATGACGATGTTGATTCAGCATTTAGAGGAGCTGGCGCCAACCCGTATCCTTATTTACTTGTATATTGTAACTCTGATTGGCCTTTTGATCTTTTCCTTAGTTATCCCCTTAAGGAGCACGTTTTGCTTATTGAATCTGCGTAGCTTGTTTTTGTGTTTGGTTCAACTGGATGGTGTCAATTTTGTAGGCCTTAACCTTATTACTTTAGTGGTTTAGAAATTTGGTGCGTAGAGAATCTCCGGTTGGTTCTGGTGCCGAAATCTTCATATGGGAAATTCTTTTCTGGAAGTGCATACCTAGTTTTGAACGTAAGTATTTGTCTGTGACTTATCCAAGCAGTACATTATTAATCTTCGGAGGTGCTGTTGTATGCATATCCATAGTGCATTGAAGTAAATAGCTGATTCATTTCTTCCCTTTTTTTGACAGACACTTCTGCTTAGAAGTAGCTCTCCTCAACATGAGATACATTATTGGCTTGGAAGGGATGCAAAAGAGGTTTAAGCTTCTCTTATTGTCCTGGCTAAATTTTGGTTTTAAATACTAGTAGATACAACTGCAAAACAATAGTGGTAGACCGTTGTGATAGGTGACCAGAGAAATTACTTGCAAGGATCCATTTGAATTTGACTCCAAAAGTCATCTGCAATAGTTGATTTTTGTTATATTTTTGGACTGTGGGATGCAGCAAAAATGGGCAGGCTCATGATAGGTTTCTTAGTGTTCAAGAGATGCAACGGAGACCTTTCTATTATACCACGGTTTAGCATGATGCAGGGTCTATTAAGTGTCGATTTGATGTTAATATACTGCTTACTGGTTGGTAGGTTGACGTAAACCTGGCATCGGACAAAGCTCTTGAGTTGGACATGGCCCTGGGGTCCCACGCCGTGCAATATCGGGAAGTTCAAGGCGAAGAAACTGAAAAGTTCTTGTCATATTTCAAGCCTTGCATAATTCCCTTGGAAGGGGTGTTTTCTTCAGGACAAGCAGATGTTGACACTAATACATACAAGATCAGCTTGTTAACATGCAAGGGAGATCGTGTGGTTCATGTTAAAGAAGTGAGCTTTGAGTACTAGTTCACTTGTTAAATATTTTTTTTATCAATGTTCACCTCCACAAATCACGATAAATGAATGATAAAATGGCATTCTTTATGTATTTAAAAGATTGAACGTGTTTGCGTAGTTGTTCTAATCATTAACATCTAACCAAGTTAACCAATTGTGGTTCTGATCGGTGTATTTGGTAGTGTGATTTTAGTTTACCTTCTTGTACAATGTTGACATCGAGAGGATTTTGCATTTGACCTGATTGCAATTGTTATGCACCTACCAGGTTCCTTTTACTCGGTCATCTCTGAACCACAATGATGTGTTCATACTTGATACAGCATCCAAAATTTTTCTGTTTTGTGGTTGCAACTCCAGTACTCAAGAGAGAGCTAAAGCTTTAGAGGTTGTTCAATATGTCAAGGAAAATAAGCACAGTGGGAAGTGTGATATTGCAACAATAGGTTGGATCCTTTCCACTATTATTTAATCACTTTTGTCAGAGAAATTGTCCTAATACTAGCTTTTCATTTGATGCAGAAGATGGGAAATTTGTTGCTGACCCTGATGCTGGTGAATTCTGGAGCTTATTTGGTGGTTATGCTCCCATTCCGAAGGACTCGTCCCCCAACAACCAGGAACAGTCTGAATTTCTTGCCTCAAAACTATTCTGGTGAGATTAATTGAAGTAGGAGAATACCTGCGGAATTGAAAGTGCTTTTTCTTTTCTAGCTCACCAGCATGTTGTTGCAAAGAGGGTGCTGAAATGGCCCTTATCCTAAAATATGTCCAACTTTTTTCTATCACATGCGTTGCTGACAGAGAAAATTGAAAAAATAACAACCCAACATCTATCCCACCATGTGGGGTATGTCACAGAAAAAAAATTAAACTCAAGAAAAACTCATAACTCTAAAGTCGTTCAACCAAGCAATGCATAAGACATTGTTATGCTGTTAATGTTAAGTTGGTTGTCTGTACCTCAATCTCTGCTGTTTAGCCTCCATGGTATCTGTAATTCCTTGGAGTCAATGAGCACTGCCAGCAATTTAAGCCTTCTGTTCTTTTCAGATTTTCTATTGCCTTTTGTTTTGGCAGAGTGTCCCTTCTACTTTAGGATGCTTTAAGCTTCTCTGATCGGCAGGATAACTACACAGGGAAAACTTAATCAGAATGCATCTGGTTTGTTAACTAAAGAGATGCTCAATTCAGGCAAATGTTATATGCTGGATTGTGAAGCTGAGCTCTTTGTTTGGATGGGAAGAGGTACCACAATTACTGAGCGGAAAACATCTATCTCAGCTGCAGAAGTAAGATTCTCTATTTCATTTCCTTCCTTTCTTTTTCACCTTTTCCTTTCCTTTTTCTATTCCCCACCTCCTCTTCTTAGGACCCTTGTAATGCAAGAATATCCCATCACCGGACTGGCCTATGATGTGATACGGCACATAGTAATTCTAGTTATAAAGTTAGCATTTGTAGTACAAGAATTATTTAAGTTTTTAAGCTATTTAACTTGCTAAAGATGAATTTGGAGTTGAAGTGCTTGTGTTCTTTGAAGTATATATCACATTTCAACTATTAAGATAATTGGTTTTGTAAGTGATACTGCCAAAACTAAGTTCTGTTTTCCACGGGGAGTAATTTCATGCAAATTATGTAATTAGCTCTATGATTTGTTATGGCATACTTGGGATGTAGGAAGAGAAACCAATGCAAGCTCTACAATCTCATCATTTTTATGAGGAAACTTATAACTAATCAAGCAATTTAGCATTATGTTCCTTCTCCATGCAGGAGTTTGTGAGATCTGAGGGAAGGCCACATGACACCAAATTAACTTTTTTGACTGAAGGATCAGAAACTGATTCATTCAGGTTACACTTTAGTGATTGGCCCAAAATTGTTGAACAGAAACTGTATGAAGAAGGACGAGGAAAAGTTGCAGGTTTGCACCTAATGAAATTTACTAGACAAATGATAGATTTTTTAAAAATTTTTTATGAGCTAGGGACCATGTAACTAAGATCTTTGCCTTTCCCGTTCTTCTTTTAAACAGTATTTACTCTTTTTTGCCTCCAGCAATTTTCAAGCATCAGGGTTATGATGTAAAGGAACTCCCAGATGAAGATGACGAAGATGTCTTTGTGGATTTATCCGGTGAAACAAAGGTTATTTTAAGAATATTCTTGTGTGTTTCTTGAAGCCATAGAGTTGTATCAATTTAGGTTCACTATAAAGTTTTCTAATTTTCAGGTTTGGAGAGTAGACGATGATAATTTAAACAGCTTGCCTCTTGAGGAACCTGTTAAGTTTTACAGTGGGGATTGCTACATCATACAGTATACCTATCTCAACAGTGGAAGGGATTATCATTTGTATTATGCTTGGCTTGGCCAAAATAGTTCCATGGTGAGAACAATAACTTGCATTTTGTCAGAGGGACAATAATTCCTTTATATTGGTGCCTTGTCTGTTTCCTGTATGCAAATGTTTTCTCTTGCAAATTACTTTCTTCCCTTTCCATTATAGTTTTCTGATGTGTTCTGTGTATGTATAGACATGTTTTTGTCCAAGTTTCCATTTGTCAAGAATTCTTTTAGATATCTTTATTTGGTAAGAAAGAGTATATTAATAGATTCTTTCTGTACAATACATTGTGGCTGAGTTTCTTTTTGAGATGAAGTATGGTTCATACTTTGTCATGGAAAATGGTTTATACTTTATAGTAGAAAGTTAAAGGGGAAATAGTGTAAGCTGAAGTTGTGTCAACTTCAAGGATGCCAGCAAAAGGTTTATAATGACGACTCTAAAGATGCATTTTCTTGTATTCGCTAAGATTAAACCGTTGGAAGATATATTCTTTGTGTTCAGCTGGTATATTCTGCTAATGAGTTTCTTTTTATTCTGCACTTTTACAGTAGAAATTTCAAGTTTTAGGAGGGCTTTTAAAAGAAATAAAAATTATCTGGATTCTGTAGACCATCCTTTCATCCCCATGAGTTTGCTCATTTACAGGAAGATAGATCTCAGGCAATCTCATTGATGAATGATCTTGTGATGTCAACCAAAGGAGACCCATCAATGGTAAGTGCTTTCTTCTTATCCAATGCTTCAATTATCAAATATCTGAAAGGCATTCAATATAAATTTGCTCTGAAAGCCATTCTATACATAGCAGTCTCCCAAGTTTGCGTCAAATTACATCCTAGTCCCCTTAGTTTAAAAAAATACAAAAATACCCCTTGTCCGTGGGATGAAATAACTTCCTGGTCCCTCTTATAACACCTTTTTTATATGTAAGAAGGACAGGAATGTTTTTCTTTGAAAACTGGGAGATCGAAATGTAATTTGACCCAAACCTTGAGGACCACTATGTAATTTGCTCTAAATTTTACTGTAAAGAGTCTCTTAACATGAGTAGGTACATGTGAACCTTCAACTTTTTTCATGCAACTCATAGTTGGCCATTTCTCCATTTATTTGCAGGCTCAAATTTTTGAGGGCAATGAACCGCTGCAACTATTCTTGATTCTCAAGACCTTGATTGTTTACAAGGTTTGTAAGCACGTGTTTCCTTGCAGTGTATCCAGATTGAATCTGTAAAGATTGTGATGCCTCTTTCTCTAAATAGTCAATCTAATTCATGAAGGGGGGTAAGAGTTCAAGATACAAGGCATTAATTGCTGAAAAAGATAATGCTGATGAAACATATGATGACTCTAAGACAGCACTTTTTAGAGTCCAAGGATCAGGTTCATGCCACATACAAGCCATTCAAGTTGATCAAGTAAGTTCTCTTTCAAGGTTTTTGATAATCCCTTTTTGTTTATCAAGGTTGCAAGCACTCACACCATGCAGATGAAACTTTCCTTCTTTTGAGTGTTATGGACCCTGACCAAGATAGGGCAGTTTGGTGCATAGACTTTCCCACGTGTGCAGGGTTTGCGAAAAGATCGGGTCATTAAAACCTAATGCATGCAGCCTTACCTTATATTTCTATAAGAGGTTGTTCCCACAGCTCAAACCCTTGACCTTCAGTTACATGGCAACCGTTTTTATCACTGAGCCAAGGTTCTCCTGTCTTCAGACGCTAACCAATATTATAGATAATTGGTTATATGATAACAAAATATGATTCATATAGTTGACCCTACTTAGACGGATAAAGACTTGTTTTATTTTTTTAAGCACCTGTTTTTTTGTACTTTGGCACCCAAATGTAGCTTTGTTTGATGTGATACAAGATTACTTACTAATACTATTACAGGTCTCAAGTTCTCTCAATTCATCCTATTGTTACATTCTAAAGACTGAGACATCTGTCTACACTTGGATTGGGAATCTCTCTTCTGTCAGAGATCATGATCTTCTTGACAGAATGCTTAACTTGATGGATGTAAGCCTATATCTGACATGAAAGCAGAATTGCTCTGTGAAGTTCTTCTTGCCACTTTTACTAATCGTGAGCATTCTTGTCTCATTGTCATTGATAGCCAACGTGGCAAGCTGCATTAGTAAGAGAAGGTAGTGAGCCAGATTATTTCTGGACTGCACTGGGTGGAAAGGCTGAATATTCCAGGGAAAAGAAAGTTAAAGAATTTAAGGAAGATCCACATATGTTTGTCATCTCATCATCTGGGGGTAAGAAGCATAATTTTGTTTCTGAATTTTCTCTTGAAAGATAATGTTTTTTGCTTGCTTTGAGTACTCTTCCAGATTTCAACTGCTTTAAATTTATGTCTAATGGAGAATTTGATCTTCTGGAACATGGCTGAATCTCCCACTCAGTTGATTTGAAGGTAACACTGAGTTGTTTTAAGGTCTACCCTAGTGTTATTCACCCTTGCATTTGTTATTTAAGGAAAATTTTCTCTTCACTATACAGGTGAAAGAGATATTTAACTTCTCCCAGGATGATTTAACAACAGAAGATGTGCTCATACTTGACTGCCATTCCGAAGTTTATGTGTGGGTTGGGCGCCATTCATCTGTTGACTCTAAGCATCAAGCTCTTAACCTTGGCCTGGTAACAATTAAAGATTTCCTCTTGAAGGGTTCATTTATTTTTTTTACATGACCACAATTTAAAAGCTTTGACTTTATGGTTTTCCTTTGTTTGTTAAGTAGTTTATGTAGCAAATTGCATTCAAATTAATGTGGCCTGTAGAGATCAATAATACTTGTCAGATGTATTTACTATCCTTGTCATGCCACTTTGGCAAGTATTTGTGTTACATACTTATTAGTTTACCTTGGAGAAACAGAAGTTTGTTGAGAA
The DNA here is from genome assembly GCA_016801395.1 of Leptodermis oblonga. NCBI lineage: Eukaryota > Viridiplantae > Streptophyta > Magnoliopsida > Gentianales > Rubiaceae > Leptodermis > Leptodermis oblonga. The sequence continues at coordinate 36,933,078 of CM028760.1, forward strand.
GGACATTTCACTTGGAAGGCTTCGCTCAGAGACTCCTGTCTATGTTGTCACTGAAGGGTGTGAACCGCCATTCTTCACTTGCTTCTTTGAATGGGATCCCTCGAAGGCAAATGTACGTGTACAGTAATCCTTTCCTGTATGATAAACCTTTCCCATCTCCTGAGGAAGTATCTTACTCCTAGATAGTGGATGGAATCCCTGCAAAGTTGCCATTTTCTAAAATTAGATGCTTGACTGAAGCCATATTTAGTAGAAAAACTTTTTCTTCCCCTTGATTGAGAGGTTTATATGGTTTCTTGTTTTCCATTTCAGATGCTTGGCAACTCATTTGAACGCAAGCTTGCTATATTGAAGGGAAAGACACAAAAGCTTGAGGTAAGTAGCGGTTTTTTCTTTTTTTCATAAAATATCTTTATATAGCATTCAACCTAGCTTCAATTCACTCTTTGGCGATAATGAACGAGATGAAATGTCTATTCATCAACATTTGGTTCCAAAGTGGCATCTATCCATTTAGCCTTTTGGCTGTTTATCCGTGAAAAGTACCAAACACATTTAGATTTTATACGCAGGTCACTTTAAGAAGTTCATGGAAAGCTTACGCCAAGGAAAATGGTCCTGATGATCTGAAGAGTCAGGCCAATGGTAGGAATGGCCTCAGAAACAGTTTATCTCCTATGTCAAGTGTTTCTGGCTTGAATGTAAAATCATCAGACTTGCGTCGCTTTTCCAGCCCACCTCCAGTTACTACAAACTTTTCTGCAGGATCTCCAGGTCTTCCCAATAATGATGGTAAGGGATTCATCTGAAATCATATGAATGCTCATATTGCCCTTTATGTGCTCATAGCTACTTATATGTTAAATTGCTTATTCGCTTAGCTTGCTATTTCAAAAATTGCCCTTGTGTTTTGTGTTTTTGTGTTTGCATTTGATGTACTGAGACAGATACTGAAGTTTTGATAATGAGCATTGGTTTCTGCAGGTTCTACAATTCAAGTTCCAAACTTGAGTCCAACAAGTGCCGATTCATTGAGTTTTAATGAAAATGAAACGGACGAAAGTCTGGTGGTACATCCATATGACCGACTAGTAGTGCAATCAAGCAACCCAGCAACAGACATAGACATAACCAGAAGAGAGGTACCCTCTTTAGCCTAGTGCCCTTATTTTGTTTTGGCTCTGATATCAGAGCAATAATGCCTAGCTGAATTATGAATGAATGAATGGAAACTAGTATTTGTGCTCTCTCCTCTAATAAGTGTCGTTAGGAGTTAAATATACAGACTTACCCTTACTCTCATGAAGATCAAGAGTCACATTTTGAGAAAATGAAGAAAGACCGTTAATACAACTAGTTTTGGAAAATATACGCTTTTTGTATTGAAACTTGTGAAACGACACTTGTTAGAGAGTAGGGGGGGGGGGGAAGTATTTCTGAACACTGAACCTCATGGTTGTACTGGCAGGCCTACTTATCTAAAGAAGAGTTCCAAGACAAATTTGGAATGGCAAAGGGGAGTTTCTATCAGCTTCCCAAATGGAGACAGAACAAGCTGAAGATGGCCCTTCACCTGTTCTAAGGATGCTGCCATAAGTATGTGTGTTTGAAGTTTTTGGCATTGCCATTTGTAAGTTTTAAAGTGATGCTTCCTGGAATCCTCATTCAAGAAGTTAAAAGTTGTGGTTTTATTTTTACTTTGTTGGGTAGTAATTTTTGGCCAGAAGAAAAAAAAAAGAGGAAGGAATGTGTTAGATGAGGATACTTTCAGTGCGAGTAAAGTTTATGATTCTTGGTTTTTGATTCTTCTATTAGTGAAACCTTTGTGGATTGGCTAACTTTTGAGGGGAAGTGATTGTTTTGTTTTAGAAAAGAAAAAAATATTACCTTTCCACCCTTAGTGGTATAATTATGAATGGTCAATAATGAAATTACACTTAAAAAAGGCATGAATGAAAACAAGTTATGTCAATTTAGTTATTTAGTAATGATACCCATATCAACTAATTCATTATAATTTTTCATAGCAAGTAATGTGGGGTACGATCATTGGTTAATAATGTGATACTTTCACCATTCCATTAGAAGTGTCAATCTTGACAAATGTATAACTTATTATGAATGTCAAGGTACAACACTTAAAATAGTTATTTTGACATCATTTATTTATTTATATTCTTGCTTTTTAAGTGTTGACTAATTATGAACTACACATGATTATATTAGTCAGGTATGAGGAGTAAAAAAAATTTGAAAGTTAACTCTTCTAATAGAATAAAAAAATGTTTCTCAAAGTGGACTATTATAATAGAACAGATGGAGTAGTAATAATTCGTTCATAAAAGTGTAACCAATGAATGAATGTCATATCACTTGTTAAGAAAAATTGTGATGATTTAATTGATACGAGTATCAGTATACCTTAACATTCATAAAATATTGTATATTTATGAAACTGAACTCTTTTAGTGAAATAGAGGAGTAACTGTTATAGGAAGGATTTCTCTTATTTGTAAATTTATTTCATATTCAGTTATAACCTAGGATTTAGTTTGGGGGAGGATTTGGGGGAGTGATAAAGAGAAACTAGTTGCAATTTTGTGGTCTTGTTAAGATTTTTTTTCAAAAAAAAAACTAAACGTGTTATTACTAGAAATATAATATCTGATGTATCACAAAAAAAAATAAAAATAAAATAATGAAACATGTCAATATAATTATAAATTTATTTGAATAGTAGTGTAACAATAAAGATTGTACTAGCTCATTTTGGCATTTTGATATATTTATTTTATAAAAATAAAAAGTTGTAATGTGTGAGGATGGATAAAGCAAAACGTGGCTGCCCTTAACAGCTTCACCCTTTTGGTCCCAACTCCTAAGGGCATGTTTTTTTGGATTGTTTTGAAAATGATTTTAAAAAATTATTTTTGGAAAATAATTTTATAATATAAAAAAGTATAGCTGAATAGTAAAAAATTATATTAAAAATAATAAAAAATAATTATAATATATTAAATTTACTGTTGAAAAAAAAAACACGCTTAGTAATTTACCAAAAAACAACACAAGATTTTTTTTTTTTTTTTTCCTTTTTTCCCCCCTCCTTCTGAACAGCCTATTTCAAGGAGAATCAAAGAGAATGCGATCTTATCTTCTTGCGTGTTGTTTTTCCTTCTTTGAGAATCACCATCTTGCGTTTTAATATTGTAAAACGAAAAACTAATTAAACATTAGAATGCTTGTATTTTCACTTAAGGATATTATTAATGGCGTTGGAACTCATTCAACAACAAAAACAAGCCTTTGTAGAAATATAAAGCTCGTTATTTCTGTGAACGATTTTCATATTAAAGTCATGATTATCTGTCATTAATTGTCGATAAAAGTCTAAAATTAAATGTGACTCTTCATCCACTTAGACACATGAAAAAAATAAATAAAGCACCACGACTATAGATGAAATTATTATAGCAATGGAGAAAATCACTATGAATGAGATAAAATAATTATTTGAAGGAGAAAATGGTCAATCTTACTGCTCCGATTATAAAAACTAGAATCTAAAACTAAGTGAAATTATATGGAAGAAAGCAACAAATAAAGTATAACCACTTGATTAAGAATGTTTACAGAAATTTAGGCGCCCACATTTTTTTTGAAAATTAAAAATTTTATTAATGGCGTTAGAAATCGTCCAACAGCTATTAATAGAAGACAATAAAGCAATCAATACAACTGATTACAATATATTTGATCTGATAATTAACAGATCTGAACCACGACAATGTATCTAATCTTCTAAACTGCAAATCTATACCTAGTATCTAGTATAGATCAAAACATAATAGAATTATATCGTTGAACAAATCTCGTACCGATAGTCACAGATCTGCCACTAATTGCTGATGAAAGTTTTGAGACTGCATCTTCAAGAACAAAAGTAGAACTGCTTCCCTCATCCTCCAATGAAGAAGGATGAGGGAAAAAGATGACGAAATTTAGGGTTTGGAAAGATATGAGGTAGAGGGGAGGCTGCGGAGAAAGAAATTTAGGCGCCCGCTAACAAAGCACTAACGTGATAATATAATAAAAGAATAAATCGAATTCTCAACCATTAGACAATTTATGACGCAAATAATCGTTGCAGATAGCCGCCAATCAAGTGTCTCGCGATCACGACGCTTGCTCATTCTTACAAGTTACGAACACATAATGATTTGATGATATTTATGGTTGCGGATCAAATAAACACTCTTTGCCATCAAAATGTTTGTTGGCGGTTGAGAATGAATCCGACACATAATAAATCAGTCATTGGGTTGGGTGGATAGCTTTTTATCTTTCTAAGTTAACAAATTTCTAGCACTTTTTGAGCAAAAACTTATATTTGATGCGTCTGGTCATTTGGTGGCAGTTCGTATAAACTAGACGACGCACGTATCAAGTTTAGTTTCAAAAGTATTGATTGAATGTAGGTTATAAAATCATGCATATTAATTTTAATCGCTTATCTATCGTATCACGGTTTTAGTCTTTGATGTATCACGGTCATAAGTTTTAGTTGCTAAAGTATTGCGTATAACTTCTAATGTATGGATGTTTAAAAAAAGATCGCCAGTATAAAAAAAATTACATGTAAGAAAGAAAACCATGTATCAAATTTAAGAGATGCAATATCGCTTCTCTGACAGTCAGTCTATCTAACGAGAGAAGACATAAAAACAATATTTGACTCGGGTACGGTTCGAGCTTGATAGAGCTGAAATTAGGTCGAGAGCTCAAACTCTACTAAGTACTCCCTTTGTCCCACTTAAAGAATACACTTTCAAAAAAAATAAAATTATCACATTAAAATAGTTCACTTGGGATTTGTTTACATTACATTCTCTTACGAATATAATAATGTAATAATGTGTGGTCTATAATTAACCATTACTAACAAAGTAAGGATATAAGTGAAAATTATAGTGTCAAATTATTTATTTTAAGTGTTGTATCTCATAACTATAATAAATTGTACATTTTTTAATGTAGACTTTTTAAGTGGGACAAAGGAAATAATATAATATAAATATGCGGACAAATCATAGTTTCAATAATAAATTATTTAGTCAAGAATTTTGACCTTAAATTCATTACTAATGTCATGAGAATGATTGTTAAACTATATTCTTACCTATGTATAGTATGGTTCAGCCAACCGAATTAGTATTATTTACGTTTTGGTTGCAACTTAAATTAAATAAAATAGTCATAACTTATAAGATAGAATGATAATTTCATTTTTGTAATAATATCTCACATTTTTTTCTTTATGTCTGAAAAAGAAAAACAACAAACAAATAAATAATAATTATGAAGGAAAAAAAAAATGGTATTCAAGAGGTCTGCCTAGTTTGGTAGCTTCCTCATGTTTCAGTTCTTCTGGGTAGCTTCCTTATGCTTCAGTTTCTGTTCGTTCTTCGTACTACTTTGTTCTTTCTTTTCTTTTTAAAATTTTTTTTATAATACTTTTGAAAAGATTATCTCATTTACAAAAAGAAACAAAACAACCTCAAAAGTAACGATATTTTATAGAAAAATGTGTGGTTATTCTCATACGAAAGCAAAAGACATTATTCTAGCACCAAAACTCTACCAAACTAGTTCACTAGTTCTTGTTTATTCATAAACGAGATGGTGTTTCACTGATTGTGACACATACAAGTCTACACAGAATGGGAGTTCGATTTTATTCTGACTATAGCCCTTGCCTCTTATGTTAATTATAAGTAACAATGGCAAGTTAAAAAAAAAAAAAACTTTCAATCTCATTAGGAGAGTTCTGTCTTAATTTTTCAACTTTTTATACATTAGTATAACTATATATAATTTTTAATTAATTAACTCTTTAAAATAAAAATATTTTTAGTAATAGAGAATAATTTAGTAGTTAAACGTGATATTATAAATGATACTCAATACATCAGAGTTTATACGTGATAAGTCCTACTTTAATCCTTAATATCGATATCTTGTTTGTTCATTGTTATATTAGATGCTACTACACACGATGCACCATACATATAGTGATATGTGCGTTTTTATAGTATACCTGTGATACTTTTAAAAACTAAATTGGATTACAAGTTTACAAGTAAAATCAAAATTAAGGTATATTTAACACTTCTAAAGTTCATTTTTGGTTGGTTTTCAGTTTCACCATCAAACTTCACATCCTTAATAACTCCAACAAAGAGATGGAAAGAAAAAAAAGACTTCTATGAGAATTGTAAACATTTTGAACTCGTCTTTGCTAGAGACGCCATTGAAATTTGAAAGCAACTCTCCAATTATTCTTCAAGCATCCCATTGAACCCACCAGCATATTCCTTCCTTTACTTTTCTCTTCAATTTCATCTCTTCCACGCCAATTCATTCATTATCCGCCGGCTCAGAACCCTCCATTTTGACTTATCCACACTCTTAAAGGTTCAGAATTGTTTCCGCCGGCCGTTCAGGCCACGGTTCGCCGGTCCGACCGGCAATCGTGCCACCGGGAAATGGTTCACCGACAGTCCTTTGCTATCTTCTTCTTCCTTTACTTGTTCTTGTTCCCTTCTGCTTCACTATCTTTTCCATTCCCCTTCCATAAAAAGAAACACAATTTCGATGGGCCGATTAAAACGGTCGTCGTGGTGGTCATGGAGAACCGCTCTTTCGACCACATTTTGGGTTGGCTGAAGAAGACCCGACCCGATATTGATGGGCTAACTGGGTCGGAGTTCAACCACGTGAACGCCTCCGACCCCGATTCTCCGAAGCACTACGTTTCCGACAGTGCTATTTTTGTCGACTCCGACCCCGGCCACTCAATTCAAGCCATCCGGGAACAAATATTCGGGTCGAATGAATCGTCCGCCAACCCGGCTCCGATGAACGGGTTTGTTCAGCAAGCTGAGAGTATGGGCGTTGAAGGGATGTCAAAGAACGTTATGAGTGGGTTTAAGCCGGAGCGTTTGCCGATTTACACCGAGTTAGCGAACGAGTTCGGCGTGTTTGACCGGTGGTTTGCGTCGGTACCCGCGTCAACTCAGCCGAATCGGTTCTATGTCCACTCGGCGACTTCACACGGAGCATCTAGTAACGTAAGAAAGGATTTAATTCATGGGTTTCCACAGAAAACCATTTTTGATTCATTGGATGAAAATGACATGAGCTTTGGGATTTACTACCAAAACATCCCGGCTACACTTTTCTTCAAGAGCTTGAGAAAGCTTAAAAATGTAATTAAATTTCATGATTATGCATTGAAGTTTAAGTTGCATGCCAAATTGGGGAAACTTCCGAATTATGTAGTGATAGAACAGAGGTATTTTGATATTGATCTTTTGCCGGCCAATGATGATCACCCGTCCCATGATGTGGCGTTGGGGCAAAAATTTGTCAAGGAAGTGTACGAGACATTGAGGGCAAGTCCTCAGTGGAAAGAAATGGCCTTGTTGATTACTTATGATGAGCACGGTGGGTTTTTCGATCATGTTCCGACCCCTGTGGCCGGGGTGCCTAATCCTGATGGCATTATTGGGCCAGATCCTTACTATTTTGCGTTTGATCGGTTGGGTGTTCGTGTTCCTACCTTCTTGATATCACCCTGGATTGAAAAGGGAACTGGTAAAATTTACTGTCTTTAGATAATGTTCTGTTTGATTATGCAATAAATTTCTATGTCGATGTTGAAATGATAATACATTTGTTTTGATGGAAGACTGTAGAATGTAGTGAGTTTTTTTCGTTATTTGTCTGCATAATTAGTGGAGTTCTTATGTTTCTGAAAGCTGAAACTGACAAATAGTGAAGTCTTTGAGAGTTGTGTGTTGGAGAGGGGATGGAAGCTTAACACCTTGACAATATTCTTAAAACTCTGAATTTTAGCAGAAATGAGGATGAATTTGATCAAGAAAGTTAGCTTCTTGTGGATTCTAGTAAATGTCATGTTTGTTGTTGTTGTTGTAAGTATAGCATTGTACAAATGTATAATCATATTTCATGAATGGCTAGATAATTTTAGATTATAAGCACAAGGTAGTTCTTTTTACCGAACTTCGTATGAAGTAATTATGAATAATCAATGAACAAACTGTAGATTGCGATTGAATAACTCTGGGTTTATTATGGAAACCTGATTGCTGTTCTTCATTTCTTCTGAGGGATTTGATACGAAAATACTTTTGACATTCTTATTGAGTTTCAAGGTTGATGACTTTGGTTTCATTTAATGGTCATTTTGTGTGTGTGTTTTTTCCTTATTTGTAACTTTTGGTGCAGTGATTCGTAAGCCGAATGGTCCAACCCGAAATTCACAGTTTGAACACTCATCTATTCCCGCAACTGTGAAGAAACTCTTCAATTTAAAATCAAACTTTTTGACCAAAAGGGATGCGTGGGCTGGAACATTTGAAAATGCCTTCAAGCTGCGCGCTACTCCCCGTGATGATTGTCCAGGTTTGTTTGATTTGCTCTTAACTTTTAATTCATCCATTTGAACAGTCAAGAAGTATGCGGCGCGTTATGGAATTCCTCATTGAAGTTAGCAATAGTTTTTCCTTAGCTGTCCTAATTTCTGCCCTCCAAATGTGATAATGGATATACTTGTGTCAATGGTTAGAAGATGATTTCGTCTCTCTTGATGTTATGGTTTCAATATGCATCCCAAACCTTGTGGTTACCCGATCCCGATCCCCCACTCCGCGAGAAAAGAACAAATGAACTAAAGATAATGCATTTCTTCTGTGTTTCTGAGGAACAACATTATTGGTATCAAAACTTTCTGGAACTCGTTGGTTTGTATTTTTGTAATCACAACAGGGTTTAGTTATAACTGTGTAGGAAGTGTCTAAATTCTTGTGAAATGTTGATGGCTGTTCAGAGACTCTCCCAGAGGTGACAACAAGTTTGAGGGGAAGGGGACCAAGGGAAGACGCCGAACTCTCTGAATTTCAAGTCGAGCTGATCCAGCTCGCATCCCAGCTCAACGGTGACCATGTTCTCAACGGGTACCCTGATATCGGGAGAACCATGAACGTCCGTGAAGCCAATAGGTACGCGGAGGATGCAGTACGAAGGTTCTTGGAAGCTGGAAAGACTGCGCTGAGAGCCGGGGCTAATGAGTCGGCCATCGTGATCATGAAACCCGCCCTCACCACCAGAACTGCCAGCGAAGACGTCGGTTACTTGGAAGCCTACTGAGTTGCCTCGCTTTGTGAAAGTAGTAATATTTAGTCTAAATTATAGTTTGTATATAGACTATAACCTGTTGGAGTTCAACAGGGTGCTTTGTGTTTGTGTTGTAAGCATGTCAAATGTAAAACCATTACTAGTAGTAATATATAGCTATAGACTCTGCAATATTTAATACCCCTCGGATGAGTAAAAGGGCATCCACTCCATGGTTATCAGTAGAAATCGAACCTCAAACATATGGTGGGTCGGCTCTCTAAACATTTTAAACGATTCGATCGGGCACTAGCTCGTTTCTTCAGCTTTTCCATTGCTTTACTCTCCCTGATTCTGAGTTGGAGGAGTTTTTGGCTGCCTAGTTTTCTCTTCACTAAATCAAATTTTGTATACTATTAAATTTGTACCAACCATCTAACACAATTGTAATGCAAGTGTGATTTAGTGGCAAAATACAAGTGATTCAAAAATAGATGTACCACTTGACTCTTCTACTATAACGGAACGGGGATAATACCATTAATAGGAGGACCACCACTCCGCATCGCTGGATGATGGCGAGTTTTTCATTGACATTAATGGAGGATTCCGCGGTTCTCTATAATTATAAGTGAAGCCTAATTTAGCTCCACTGATTATTCTGGGCAAGCACTTCAGCAACTTTGGAGGTCACCAAACTGGAACCTATGACTACCAATACCTATGTTCTTTTAGTGCGTGTGCCTACCGTACATGTCTCTATACTTTTGTATGTTTAACCGCCTGTCCTAAAACATAGGAGACTCGGGATAAAATAATAGAAGAAACCCAAAAATAAATATAGTGGGATAGTTTAGTGAAAAAAAAAAACACTTTCAGTTCCATTACTTTAGTATTGACTCATTTCAAACAAAAATAAAGTGAACTTTAATATAAAATTTTGTAAACCAAAAATACTATTACATTATATGAAAATTTGAACCCCTATTTTTATTGGACCCTGGGCCGCTGCTCGGGCTTCCTTGGCCTCTAGGCCAGGCGTACATCCAACATATGTACAAAATAATGAGCCATTCTTTTATGTTCTTTATCACTATTGATTTTTCATCTCGAAAAATAATTACAACAGATGAACTGAATGATTTTTTTTCCCCGTCATGCGAAAGTATCACCATACTAATAATGTACGTGTATGTAGTCCGCATGCCAAACAAACCGCTAATCCCCTGCCACACAAATGTTGGCTTAGGATAAGAAACAATAATAATAATAATAGAGGTTTACAGGTTCTGTATTTATTAGTAAATGATTTGATGAGTTGAAACCAGTGCATGCATATCTCATATCTGGAACCGGAAGCAAGACTTGGCCAAGCTTCTCTTATCCATCTTTCCCCAAACCCATTGAACCAAATTACACCACACGTCAATTCAATCTAACTCATATTGGGCCCTCCACCATAAAGACATTCCCAGGTGTAAGGAAATTTGGATTTCATTCTTGCATCGATGATATTTTTAATAAGAGTCATGTCTCGTTAAACCCGAGTCGACCCGACTAGCATGCACCCTCGATCTTTTACCATAATCAACTTAGCTTTGTTCAAAACTCGAATTCGGTTAAACCTTATCAGAAGTGAATTAATCTATTAATGAACTGGTGTTGATCCACAATTGAACCAAAAATCATTATCAAACTCTTAATTTTAGAATATATTTATAATTGAATGTAATTCTCACTTATTATCAAAATTATTATGACATTATCCGCTCTTTTCGCTAAAAGAGCGAACCAATTTGTAAAATCTGTGTCATGTTCCCGTATTGGAGGAGCACAAGAACAGTAAAACTGTAATTTTGACATTATTACACAGTACCTGTCATTCTAGCTCTTCCAGTCAATGCAGTTCAACTTGCAGAATGAGCCAATGTGGCTGAAGATTCATACATTATATCTCTGCCTAAACGCATAAACACACAGTCACACAAACTGAGATTCAGAGATTGAACTAGCAACAATGGATGCTTCCTGGGAAGCAAGCGTTACAGAGTCAATCAACACCATTTATCTTCTCTTCTCTGCTTACTTAGTCTTCGTAATGCAGCTCGGGTTCGCCATGCTCTGCGCAGGCTCAGTCAGAGCCAAGAATGCTCTCAACATTATGCTCACCAACGTTGTTGACGCCGTCGTCGGAAGCCTCTCTTACTATCTCTTCGGCTTCGCTTTCGCCTTCGGGGAGGGTTCCAACCCGAACCCGTTTATCGGGACGCAATTCTTCGCCCTGAAAGACATTCCGTCGAGCTCTTACGATTACAGCTTCTTTCTTTACCAATGGGCTTTTGCTATTGCCGTCGCCGGGATCACCAGCGGCTCCATTGCGGAGCGGACTCAATTCTCAGCTTACCTTATTTTCTCCTTTTTTCTCACCGGTTTTGTTTATCCCGTTGTTGCTCACTGGCTTTGGTCATCCAGCGGCTGGCTAAATCCGACTTCTGATTCGCCGCTGTTCGGTTCCGGTGCAATTGATTTCGCCGGAAGCGGCGTTGTGCATTTGGTCGGCGCAATTGCCGGGATGTGGGGGTCTTTAATAGAAGGGCCGAGAGTTGGTCGGTTTGATGCGTTTGGAAAGCCCTGCAAAATGAAGGGTCACAATGCGACTCTCGTTGTTCTGGGCACGTTTTTGTTGTGGTTTGGATGGTTCGGGTTTAATCCCGGATCCTTCAACAAAATTCTCGTGGCCTACCCGAACACCTCCGGCGAGGGAAACTGGACCGGCGTGAGCCGGACAGCGGTGACGACCACTTTGGCCGGATCCACCGCCGGAATCGTCACCCTGTTCGGACGGAGGCTTCTCGTGGGTCACTGGGATGCCCTGGATGTTTGTAACGGCGTGCTTGGTGGGTTCGTCGCCATCACTTCCGGTTGTTCGGTGGTGGAGCCTTGGGCTGCAATTATTTGTGGTTTCGTCGCAGCTTGGGTTCTGATAGGGTTAAACATTTTGTGTCTGAAACTTAAATTTGATGACCCGTTGGAAGCGACTCAGCTTCACGGCGGTTGCGGAGCTTGGGGTGTGATATTTACGGGTCTTTTCGCCGAAGAAAAGTTCGTGATCCAAACCTACAATTCCGGTCAGGCCGGAATATCCAGGCCTTATGGGCTGCTTTTGGGTGGGGGATGGGGACTTCTGGGGTCACAGCTGGTTGAAGTTCTCGTTGTTTTGACGTGGGTTAGCGTCACGATGGGGCCATTGTTCTACGCACTTCACAAGCTAGATATTCTGAGGATTTCTATTGAAGATGAAGTTGCAGGTTTGGACATCTCTAGACATGGAGGATACGCCTATAACGATCTTCAAGAAGAATCTGGACCTCGGTTTTACAGCGAATATGTGAGATTACAGAACGAGTAACAATCCAAACATGGTTTTAAGCTGTGCTACACGATTAGTATACAGCTGATGAGACGCAACAAAGTGTAGTCGAAATGGTTTCAAATGCTGTTACCTCATTCAGCTTATATAGCTTGTCCATGTTCTGTTATTCTTTCATGCTACACAAAGTCAACAATTGTCTCATTCATCAGTTTAAAGAATCATACTATTCCAGTAATCTTCCCTGATTCTAATTTTTCTGGTCTTATTCTGTTCAACAAGAAGTACATCTAAGTTACCGAATGGCCAATTCTATCTCATTCTACTCAACAATGACGAGAAACTATATTACCAAACAGCAGTCCTATCTTACTCTGTTCAACAATAGCGAGTAACCAAGTTACCAAATGCCAAATATGCCGACAATCTCAAATATGCCGACAATCTCTAAACAACATATCTTACCACAATGCAAAGAACAGTATCCAAAGTATATGAACTTTCAACTTGCCCTTCCAAGAAAAGTACATTTCATCCACCATAAGTTTCAACATCAAATAGTCATCCATTATCATCCAACTGGGGCCTATAATTAGATATTTCAGTGAACTCTTCAATTCCAGTGAAAAGAAATAAACACACTAATCACTGAGAGAGAGGGGAATTTACAAGCAGGAGCCAACATCATTGGCCCGCAGATAAGAGAAGCAATAGTCCTACAGCGGCAGGTCAATAAAGCTCTCTGAACTAAGGAAATGAAGGGTATCATTAAGATTTACACGGCATATTTGATTTACAGAAAAATGAAAATCTACAGGATTCACTCACCTAATAGGGTAGTCATATTGACTTAAAACCGACTCTGCAATAACCAGAGGCAACTTTTCGATGAACATAAACAGTCTTTGTAAGTTCTCTTCCATGATAGTGGATAACTCGACTGCTTCATTGCTATCTATGCAGACCCAAAGGTCCCCTGAGTTTACTCGTTTAAGATTGTTACGGCAGAAAGGACAGGACTGAGAGCGCCGGCGCCTGAAGAAAACCAACAAACCACTGTCACAATTACGTCCACCAGGTGGATAGAAGCCATTTAAACTAGGTTGAAAAGGGCACTATGCAGCTTTCAAGAAACCACACGCAACTTCTGGTTCAAAAGTAAAAGTCCACAGGACTACATGTATTCTAAATCTAGGCCAAAAATGCCACTGAGTTTACCAGGCTCGCAGAAAGTAAACATATAAGGCAGGAAAGGAGGAAAAAACCGGACATTTTCATATAAAAATGAACAAAGAAAGACATTCTAGCACCAATTGAACAACATTGTAACACTTGCACAAGGGAATAAACAGGGTTATTATTGTATCAGAAAGTCCCTGGTCGTTAGCATGTTTTTTTTAGAAGTTTTGCATTTTATACTAATATCTCATCATTCCTAATACACTTTTAAACCATTCAACTACACATTTTTATATTTCGAGAAACACTTTCACATTTAAATATTATTTTAAAAACTTCTGCAAAACGAACAGGGCCATTATAAAAAAACTAACTTTTGCTATCTACACAAAAGGAACTTACCATTCATTATAACATTTCAAGCATAAAGAATGGTTGCAACCAGGCAACACAACCTTGCCAGTGCATTCCATGCAAATCCCACATTCCTTCTCTCTTTCCATGTCAATGTCAGAGACACTGTCCCAATTCCTTCTTGAATACCTAAGTGAACATATCTTCTTCTGCTTCTTCTCTTCCACATCCGTAATCCCTCTTTGAAGTTGCAACAGAGAAGGAAATATTATACCTGTTCGATGGCGAAGACAATGCGGTAAAGTTGCACTCAAATTTATCTTTAATTGGCCATAGCTTTTGATAATGCTTCAAAAGTTCAGATAACCCACTCACCATAAAATTCTCTGATGCTTGCTTTCCTTTCATAAACAGACATAGTGGTTTTGCCATCAGCATATGACTGCACATGACCCACAAAGAAAAGAAAGTTACAATCACTTTTTCCAATCAACTAAAAAGCAAATTGTCATCACAGGTAAAAAAAAAAATGGAGATTTCCCATGAACGAAAACAGCGAAAAACAATGCGAATTGAAAAACAAAGCTTGAGCCCTTTGGGAGGAATTTGATTTTTTACCATGTAAATAAGAATTCGAAGTAAGCCCACTGTGCCGGCAAGCTGACAATCAAAGCACTGAATAAGAAACAGGAACATATGTGCTGCCGGAGCATAAGACATCCGCATTTGAAGACACGCTCCGTCATGTTCCCTGGGATAGCTCAAAGCCCTGAACCAACGAAGAACAATTAAAGACATTAATTACAGTACTCTCCGTCAATCGGACATGAACTTTACAAAATATGAAGAAAATCAACAACAGCCTCCATTTATAGACAAATTAACTGTAAAAAGAAAGCAATCATTTCAATCTTTTAGCACGCATTCAATAGCAAACACAGACCAAATTGATCCCTTTCGTCCTCTGGAAAAATTTGCGAAAGAACAGAGTCTTTTACACCCTTTCCACATACAAAAATTTAAACCCATCAAAACTTTTCAACAAAAAAAGAGGTAAAAGAGAAAAATACAGGGTGTTGGCGAGCTGAATATCAGCCTCAAGAGCCTTGAGAGATTCCTTAAAAGACTTCCCCATCAGCTAGAATTCTCAAATTTCCGCAAGAAAAAATCCCTCCAGTATAAAAACCATGAAAAACCTCTCTCTCACTAGTCACTCTCCAAGAGCAATTCGAATACAGCTAGAATCTGAAGAAGAAATTGATAAAACCCTATGAGAACCTTGTAGACGTTTCCGCTATTTCGTGCATAGTGCGAGTGAGTCTACGTTTCTTTCAGATTAGAAAGCGAAACCGAAATAGGATGGAGGGAGGGGTGTGGGACCCACTGTTCTTTTTGTATTGATAATTGTTTATGATTAGGCAAAAGATAATTATCAAGGTGTTCGTTCGAAAAGATAGGATATATATTGAGCCTGTTTTTTTTTATTGTTTTGAAAACGATTTTGAAAATAAGTTTTGAAAAATAGTTTTATAATATAAAAAGTGTATTAAAAATATAAAAAATAGATATTAAATAGTAAAAATTGTATTAAAAATGATGAAATATGATTAAAATATATTAAATTTACTATTGAAATCAAAACCGTTTTCAAAACAGAACAACAAGAACATGCCCATTATTTCGTTAAATTCTGTTCAATCAATTATTTTTTCGTCGACTTAGAAGAATCAAATTTGAATTTATTTAGTTCCCATACCATTATTAATTTAATAATATATAATTTACAATTAATTAATTTTTAAAAAGTAAAAATATTAGTGAAAAAATATGATAAATTATATATTTTAAGTGTTATACTTTACAACCTAAAAATTGTGCATCCTTCAAATGGAATTATAACAATGTCATTTTAGAGTAAAAATAAGTCATTTCATTAATTATGACAAAATTAGATATAATATTTTTAAACATATGGCATAATCAAATACACTTGAGAGATCAGCGCTATTTATGAGATAAATATGAATATTTAGCGAACTCATGAGTAAAACAACCTTTAATTTATATTTTACCATTAATTTGTTGCATTGTCTTTAATGATAGAATGGGTACATAGAATAATTTTTTCGAATCGCAATTAGATTTAATTAAATTAAATGACGACCTTATCCTTTTGTTGTGGGTTGCGGGGGTACGTGGCCTTATCCACTGTTTGGTTTGCTGTCACTGTCAACATCGTCACAATATTATTATTTTATAATTAGTCTGTCTTACTGAACTACTAGTATAGTGAGTCGGAGGGCAAACTTGTCATTTGAGGTTTGGAGCGCTGAATATGGGGCATTAATTTATGTTACACGTCGACTAGGAGCGCATATAGGGAATTAATTAATTAATAATGATGGAATGGGTTTGCCCGGGTTTGTCGGGCGGAACCCAAACCCGGAGGCGGAGCACCCGGTTTTCATCTTAACTAGTCAGATATTGCGGCACCTGGCTCATATCAAATCACATTCCTGCCTTTTGCATCATTTATTTAGGATTTTACCTTTTGCTTTAGCGAAAGGCCTGTTTTTCTAGTGCCCTCCCCCTATTCACTAAATTTAAGTGCTAAATATGAATGCCACGTATTTATCGTGATATTGCATTTCAAAATGTATTTTAGATTGATTTTGCTAGGTTTATAATAAAATATTACTTTCATCCATCCGTAAGAAAAATTGTATTCGAGAGATAACAATTATCAAAATAATATTTTTTTCGTTTAAGTAAAAGAATCAACTTTGTATTACTGAAAATAGTACTTCCTCCGTCTCACTCAAAGAGTTCATTTTAAAATGTGTACAATTTATTATGGGTTGTGAGTTATACCACATAAAATAAATAATTTACTACTATATTTTTCACTTATATCCTTACTTTAGAAGTAAAGGGTAATTGTAAATCACACATCGTTATATTAATAAGGGTATGTAATGTAAATAAATTCAAAGTGGACTCTTTAAATGTGACAATTTTTTTTTATTATTTTAAAGTGAACTCTTTGAGTGAGACAAGGGGAGTATTACAAAGTAGACTCTTCTAATGGAACAGAGAGAGTAACAGTTTGGCAAAAAACATAATTTTTTCTTAACGTACCGTTGTCTTAACCTATCAACTAAGAATAGTAATTACTCCATTCATTCCACTATAATAGTTCATTTTGACAAATATACAACTTATTATGAATGTCAATGTACAACACCTAATCTAATTGGTACTTTCAATTCACGAAATAACTTCCCAATAGTATATTGTCTTGCACTAATATTAAAACCCGATTAAGAATCTCTATTCAAACTCATAAGGCCATGTTTGGTAACATTTTCAGTAAACATTTTGACAAGTTCAACATACTTTTTTACATTTCAATACAATCCAAATTAAGGTTTGAGTCCAATATTGATACTAGGCTATGTTCTTTTCCATCTCATTATAGAAAAATCATCACTTTTTTTATTCAAAATTTTACCAAAAGAAACAACTTCATTTTCTACTCAATTTTAAATTCAAAATTTAAAATTTCCTCCAAAACTTAACTCACATAAATTCAAAAAATAATATAATCATTATATTTTTTCTTCTCTTTCCTACACAAATTTCCAAAAAAAATTCCTTCAAAAAATATTCCTTCCCTAAAATCAAAATTTCCCTAATCCTATCACAAAAAGAGACTAAACATGGCCTAAAATTCGTAAGATTATTACATAGGTTGGACTCGATTTTCCTCTACATTTATTCAGACAATGTAGGCACATTGGCATCCTATTTTGAGTTTTACTGGGCCAACACTTCATGGGCTGAACCATCTACTTGCCACAATATGTGGTTATGTGATTATGTATTTCACATGAAAAGTATGACACTTTCATATGTGATATAAACGGAATTTGAGGCTCCTCTCCTTATAAACTAGCGTCAAATAATAGCCTAGAGTAGGCGTCGTGGACGTCGGAGAGTGTAATTGGAACACTTTCCCTCTTTACAATAAAGATGTGATTTCCCCTGGAGTGCATGTACTTAAGTCTTCGAAGCATATATAATAAAGATTCGAAAAGACAAAATTACATTTTAATTCCTTACTGATGTCGAATGGACCTTAAAGTATTTTTGCATTTCATACAAATTTATGAATAATTGAAAAACCTTTGGTGTTTATACTTTTCTTAGAACTCATTGATTTTTCTAACTTCTCTCTATAGTATAATAGCAAGATTAAAGGATGGATAAATAATTTAAGGCAAATTACATTTATCTCCCTTTTTTGGCAAAACTATAATTACTTCCCATATTTTTTTTACTATTACAAATGCCTCATGATTTGTTCACAGTTTCACAATACAAATAGATCCACGAAGCTCAACTTCATTTTTTTTTTCGCTCTGTACAAAAAAAAAAAAAATTTATAATTATAATCAAATATGGAGGAGGTAAATGTAATTATTGAAAACTTTCGATAGATATTTATAGTCCCACCAACAATAATAAAAGTGGAGTTAAATGTAATGCTCGAAACTACTATTACCTCTTTGAGGTTTGAAAAATGAATTTTTGCCTTCTGAGATTTGTATTAATAAGATAATTAATCTCCTATGGTTTAGTCAAATTACTGTCAGTTCAAGAGTATTTTTGTTACCTGAAAACTGTTTGAACATTTAAGTAAAATCTTTGAGAGTAACAGTAGTTTCATCAAAATTTGAGAGGTAATGTAATTTATCCAAATTTAAAAGGCAAATAAAGGTATTTTAGTTGAGGGTGGTGTGCTTGGCTTGCGATAATGAGAATGGAGGGAATGAATTTATGATTCCTAAGATTGAAATTCATATGCTTGATACGTATAGGAAATAAGAATATAATAATTTTAACTATTATATCATTTAAAAAATAATTTAAAATTATTTTAATGAGATATTCATCGATTTTTGTATATTAGACGCCCCTCATTTTTATTTTCTTTTTCACGTACCAAGCACACCTGAGGGTAATAGTAATTTCATAGAAATTCGAGTGATACTTTACGGGATCATTGAGTCAATTATTAAAGACTTGTGCAACGACTTATACAGCATTACACATTATTAATGTATCTCACCATTATTCACTTTGACGGATTTTAGTAAATTTATAACAAACGCATACACACGTAACCCAGCACAACGGGTTCTGCATACGAAGGGCTAACGACCGGCCACGTAAACTCCCGCCTTTACTCGACTAAACAAAGACGATAATAGCCCCACCAAATTCCCTCCCCCTGCCTAACCAACAAGGATACGATCGACAATTCACTTCCAAGCGTCCCTTCGCTATTACCCCACAAGGTCGGCCGTTAAGATTTCTCTGCTTCAATTGGGGTTTTAGATTCTAACTTCCACCGTCGCCCCTTCCGCTTCCGTACATTTTCTCCGTTCGCCGACGCCATTGTTTCCGCTCTGTAGATTGCCCTGTCTCCCAAAATGCCGGCACAAAGGCGGAGAATGTCGTTCCCGGAAGTCGTGATCGAGCGGGACACAGACTCGGAGGAGAGTTCGTCGGACGAAGAAGAAGACGACGTCGTCGTGGAAGAAGAGGATGTAGTTCAGCCTAGAGTCAGCGAAGAAGAAAAGGACGATGAGGAGGAGGAGAAAGAGAAGGT
Organism: Leptodermis oblonga; assembly: GCA_016801395.1. Taxonomy (NCBI): domain Eukaryota; kingdom Viridiplantae; phylum Streptophyta; class Magnoliopsida; order Gentianales; family Rubiaceae; genus Leptodermis; species Leptodermis oblonga. The sequence goes on from CM028760.1 coordinate 36,952,853, forward strand.
AGCGGTTAAGAAGAAAACCCCTATTACTATTAGTCTGAAGAAAGTGTGCAAGGTACGCTTCCGTGAGCCATGATTAAGGGATTTTTTCCAGTTAAATTTTAGTTGCTTTTCTAGTTTGAGTTTAGATGAATGCTTTGCTTTTGTGTCTACTGTTGGTTAGGTTTGTAAGAGAACAGGACATGAAGCCGGATTTAAAGGCGCTACTTACATTGATTGTCCGATGAAACCGTGTTTTCTCTGCAAGATGCCTGGTAAGTCTTCATCTTTATTGTGTGATTTTTGTTTTGTTTGAGGGTATTAAGTTATTTCTGTTTGCCTATTTGGCAGATAAAAATTGCATTATGAAAACGCATGTAATGTGCTACTGTATTGAAAGTGGTGTTGCTTTTGAAGGATTTCACCATTGTAGAAGCTTTAGTACAGATAGATTTGTTGTCATTTTCGAGTGATCATTATCATCCTTTTAATGGTTTAATATTGGGTTGGACGTGTTTTACACATTTTGTTCAGTGATAAGTTTGATTTATACCTATATTTTGTGTTTTAAGGGCACACCACGATGAATTGTCCTCACAGAGTGGCCACTGAGTTTGGGGTTGTTCCTGCACCTAGGAGAAACACCCATAATTCATTGGGTTATGTGTTTGAGCGGCAGCTTAGACCTCGCATCCCAAAGGTAGGTTTCCTTTTTTTCTCTGATTGAGACCACCATATGTTTGCTGTTACTGTACTACAAATATCTGTTTTAAATTATCTTTTGTTTTTAATGTTAGTACGTGTCCTGAATTTTTTGCTCTTTAAACATTTGGTTCATTTATCTCCGTTTTGTAGTTAATTGATTTTGGCTAAGTGTTACTCTTCTAGTTTTCCTGGTCATTTATTTTGTTTTGCATGCTTTTGTCTATAGATGAAACCAGAATTTATTATTCCAGATCAAGTAAACTGTGCAGTTATACGGTATCATAGCAGACGAGTAACATGCTTGGAGTTCCATCCTACCAACAATAACATTCTCCTCTCTGGTGATAAGGTTAGTGGTAGTTGTGATTCTCTCTGCCCATCTGTCTATTAAGTGTGACATTTTGAAGAGTCACTAATTTTCAGTTAATAATGCATTTCACACTGTTTTTTCCTGAAGAAAGGACAGCTTGGAGTTTGGGATTTTGGGAAAGTTCATGAGAAAACTGTCTACAGTAACGTTCATGGCTGCATGCTCAACAACATGAAGTGAGGAAACTTCTTTCACCAGTTCTTTATCAGTTTGTTTCCCTATTGTATATCTGAACTGCTCAAAACAATTTTCTATTGGGGAAATTTCAGTTTCTGATTAGGAGGTCTGATATCTTGTCTTACATATTTAGGTTTAATCCAAGAAATGATGGAACAGTATATACTGGATCTTCTGATGGAACAGCTGGTTGCACTGACATGGAGACTGGAATTTCATTTCCATTAATGAACCTCAATCCTGAAGGGTGGCAGGTAATACTCTGGATTTCAAATCTGTAGTTAATGATGCATTGGCAATTATGTCTGTGTCATCTTTTATTCTTATTTTTTGAAATTTTTTTATACTTTTTATTTTTATTGTATAATATATGTCTCTGTATGTATAAATATCTTATTTCAGGTTGTAACCTTGTGCTTCTATTTTAGGGTCCAAGCACTTGGAGGATGCTGTATGGGTTGGATATAAACTCAGAGAAAGGAGTTGTATTAGTGGCTGATAACTTTGGATATCTTTATATGTATGTATTTCAGTTCCATTTTCTGCTTACGGCTGTTATTCCAATCTCTGGATAATTTACAAAGCAAAATATCTGGTACAGCATAAAAACTCTTATTACTGCTCTGTTGAGACTTCCTTTGGTTGTCCAAAAGTGTCCCAATTAAATTGAAATTCAACATTATTTTAGGTGTATGTGTTGAAGAATGGCTTAAGTTTTTATGTGAAGAAGTATATGCCTCCAAAAAGGAGGAGGACATTTTTGCTTCTTTGGACATTGTAGGAGTGTTCAATTTTCACTGATAAGCTTCTAGCAAGATGCCTCGGTGATCGTCAGAACTGTTTTTGAGGTTTCTGTAAAAAATAAAGAAAGTTCTCTCTACTTTCAGTAATCTTTCTACAAATACAATTTCAGGATTGATATGCGCTCCAACAGTCTTACAGGGGAGCCTATTCTGATTCATAAGAAAGGAAGCAAGGTTGTTGGTCTGCATTGCAATCCCATTCAACCAGATCTTCTTTTGAGTTGTGGAAATGATCACTTTGTAATTTTCTTTGCCTTTTCTTCATCTTTTTTTAATTTATTTTTACAGTGGTTTTTTTATGGTGTCGTTTGGGTTTGGTCAGTAATTTCCATTCGGTCGCTGTACTTGATGTAAATAAGATAGATTTCCTAGTATGTTGGTAGAATTAGTTATTGGATTTACATTATTCTGTTTGTGGTTGTCATGTTATTTGTTACTAACTACATCTGACTTTCCAGGCTCGTATATGGGACATGCGTCGGATGGAAACTGGATCATCTCTTTATGATCTAGCCCACAAGCGAGTTGTCAATTCAGCGTATTTCTCACCAGTTAGTGGCAGCAAGATACTTACAACAGCACAGGATAATCGGCTTCGTGTATGGGATTCTATCTTTGGTAGCCTTGATTCTCCAAGTCGAGAAATTGTGCATAGTCATGATTTTAATCGACACCTCACCCCTTTTCGGGCTGAATGGGACCCAAAGGTCAGCCACACCTCTCATTGCTTTACAAGGATTTTTTTTTTTATAATAATTTTTATAATTACTTGAGAAATGAGTCCTTAGAGTAATTTAGCTTAAGTCCAGGTTTATGATCAATAGATACTTAATGCAGGATCCATCAGAGTCGCTCATTGTCATTGGGCGCTACATTAGTGAAAATTATAATGGAGCTGCACTGCACCCTATTGATTTTATAGACATCACCACAGGGCAGTTAGTTGCGGAGATCATGGATCCAAACATTACCACTATCAGTCCTGTAAACAAATTACATCCCCGTGATGATATTTTGGCGTCTGGTAGCTCAAGGTTGGAGTCCATGAACTCATGTTCAGTTTTATGTGCATATCTACGACTCTGATTTATAATAATTTTATTTTTCTTTCCTTGTTCCTTTTCGTGATGGATGGTTCCCATTTTCCCACATTGGTATATCTGGTTTCCCTGGAAAGTCCTACTCAATGATCTTTTTGCTTTATAAATAGGAGTTCTGATGAGTTTATTCTTTTTATGCTCATATGAGATGCACTATCCATGGTATCCAATCACTATTGCTGATTTATTCCTTATTTGCAGCTGATGTTTATTCTTAAATCATAGTATGAGAACATTTTGAATGTCTTTCCTTTTCAGCTGTGAGACTTTCCTTAAGTGGTTATTGGATGCATTAATCTTTTTTCTTTCCCCGGTGATTTATTCCTGGAGAAGCTAGATTCGGTCAAACATTGATGCGATAATGCTGTCCTATTGTGGATTTCCCCCATTTTTTAAGTATATACATGTATAATTTTTTTTTTTTTTTGGGGGGGGGGGGGGGGGGGGGGGGGGGGGGGCGGGGGGCGGGGGAGGGGGAGAGGGGGTTGATGTTGGTTAGGATGGGTAGTTCCAGTTCTTACTTGGAAAGCTTTCCATTCATACCAGGAAGTACTTGTGATTGCTTTTGACATGTGTTAATCTGGTAGGTCTCTTTTCATCTGGACTCCAAAGGAGAAGTCTGGGGTTCAGAAGCCTGCAGCAGAGGAAAAGAAGATTATTCTCTGTGGAAAGGCTGATAAAAAATCTAAAAGGAAGTTTGGAGACGACAGTGATTGCGATTCTGACGATGATGCTTCTTCCAAAAAGGGTAAGCAAACAAAGTCGAAGAAATCATATCCGGGATCCACATCTTTTGGTATCAAACGGGAATCTTATAAATCGAAATCATCCAAGAAAGGCTAGCTGGGATTCAGCTATACGGTATGATTTCGTGCCTGTTGTAACGTTCTGTGTACTTACGTGCGCTAGCTGTTCAGGATTTAGAATCTATGTTGCGTTTGGTTTTGTATCTTTTCCAGTTCCAGGGGGGGCCTTTTGTTCTTCACAATCTGTACATAAGTAGCTTTTGGTTGGGTCTTGTGGTATATAGTGTTGTTTTGTGCAAGTTATGTGACTCGCGAAATAGTTTCTCCTCTGTATAATATTTAGAGGCTATATTAAAGATGAAAGATCTGTTTTGGTTTCTTATTCTTCCAGAGTTGAACTGTTTGAGTTGTTGCCCATATTGTTGTCACGTGTTCATTATGAGTTTGATTTCGTGTACCACTTACTGTGTGTTTATTGTGTATCATAATACCGTACTTAAGAATCATTTGTTTTACAAACAAAAAAAAAAAAAAAGTCAATTTATTGATATCATTTGCTTTTGTTTGAAGCAATAGTATTTTCAGTTGCGTTAGCTTGTTATTTCGAAACGAAAAGATTGTTATTTTGCAACCACTAAGGTTTGAACCTATGATATTGGGTTTCACTTTTCTTGAACCATTTGATTTAAAGCTGACAATTTTTCCCAATCTCATTGGGTATCCCATGTGACTATATTTTTTAGAAGGAAAATTTTCATTATTATTTTTCATTGGGTATTGGTTGGGAAAAAAATTAATAAGGAATGAAAATTGATGGGAGAATATGGGTACCCATTAGGACCCGGGAACACATTATTGGATTTATAATAGGTACCCAATTGGGACCCATTTTTTTCCCAATCAATTCCTTTTTTATTTTTACACATTTTAAAATTATTTCTTTTACTTTTATTTTGTCAATTTATTTCATTTTTCTTTATTATCTAATGTAACTAGTTGTTTTGGATGGCACCAGTTACGGATCGAACGAGTCAAAAGTCAAATATATTTAAAAATTAAAAATTAACGTTAATTTAAAGTAACAAATTTTTTTAATAAAAATTAAATTGAATAAATTGCTGAATGAATCGGCTCCTCAGTCAAAATAGGTGGTGACCCGTTGACCAAATCTGCTCATATACATTTAATCTAAGAGATAGTTAAAAATAAAAAGTACACTAATTTTAAATATTTTTTTCTTAAAAAAAAGATTGATTTGCGAATAAAATCGATCTACACACACACACACACACACACACATTATAAAAAGGTGAGTAGTTGGAAATACAGCTCATCATAGCGCAACGGGCATATCAAAGTAAGGCTATAAATACTCAGTCATCAGGCTAAAAGAGGTATGCAATCTTCTCTATGCTTAAACTCTTGGTCAATACTGTTTATCTCTTACATTTGGCTGACTTGATCGTTAGAGTTGAACAGAAGGGATAGCCTCGCTTCTTTCTTGCTGTTTGTCTCTATCACCGGAATATTCTCAACGTAGATCTGAGCCCCACCTTCAATTATTCAAACTTTCTAGCTCGGATCCACGTTCTGCTTTCACTCATCCAAGTGGCCAATTTGCAGAGTGGGCCTGAATATTGAAGATCTCCATTGGGCCAACCGGAGCATCCTTATCCGGATATTTTTGCGTCACATCAACTGGCGCCGTCTGTGAAAAACGTTTGATCAAGTAATTTCATCATATTTTCTCCATATTCAAAGAAATTTGTTGAAATTATAACACAAGATCGTTCGGGAGTTGATGCTTCTTCTTCTAGCACCACCATTACTTCTACCGTTGCAACTATGATTGTTCCCATCACCGCTATGATTTCTACCACCGATACCCTGCCGGTTACCACAACTGTTGTTGCATCTTCCACCACTGTATCCCTCACCCCTTAGCAAGAACAGGCTGAGAGAGAAAAATTTTATTGCTTGTTTACGCAATTGTTTCACTTGATTAACCATGGCCCTCCGGTTACCTCTACTTCTAGTTTGGGGCTCCCTGTTTCTAGCATTACAACCACTATTCTAGATGTTGTTAATATTGAGAATCATCCTGTTTCACAGGTTATTCCTGCTGTTCCTTTGCCAGGAACTTTGTTCAATCCAGTGGCCGATCCATCTGTTGTTTTGGTCTCCAGTCTGCCTCCTACGTCCGGCCTATCTGGTGTTGTTTCTGGGTGCCCTCCTTACCTTGGAGGGGGCTTACCCTTTTTTAGGGTCTAATTATGTTGTTGGTCTCCCTACTCTTTCTACCGCTCCTCTGTTTACACTACCTTAGCCCATACCCAGGTTACTCCTACGTTTTCGGCTCCTTTCACGGTTCCTACCGCTCAGCCCAATACTTACCCTTTCTTGTCAGGTTTGCCTTTCCCTTTGTTAGGACAGCCATTGGGTCAGTTTGGTTATCCTGGTCCCGAAGTCAATCAATTAGGATATACCGAATCCATAGCCCCGTCAAGTTTGGCCCAGTTTCAGCATTATGGTGTAGGCACAAACCGGGCTATGGAGCCCCTTACTGGGTATTCTCTCTTACTTAATCCGAGCTATTATACCGGGGCTAGCACGAAAAATTTTGCAATCGGGGGGTCGTTACCTACTTATCCTGGAATAGGGGGTATCAGTTAGGTCAGATAGGATATGCCCAGCCTGGTCAATCAATCTTACCAGAATCTAGATATGCTCAATTGGAAAGGGTCGCATTTCTTATCCGTTTGGTTGGAAAATTCAAACAGCTCCATTTTCACTGGGCTACAGAGGTTTAGGTAAGGTTGATAAATATGATGGTACTGCTGACCTAACGGTACATTGGATGCAATGGATGAGTGTCATGGATGCTGCTAATTTATCTGATGTCAACCGTTGTATGACATTTCATCTTACTCTCAAAGGTCAGGCTATTAATTGGTATTGTACTCTGCTACGTAATTCTATTAATTCATTGGATCAATTTGGTGATTTATTTTTAGTTAATTTTATGGGCAACAAAATATTATCTAAGCCTATTTCTTATTTAATGAACATAACTCAGAGGATGGGGGAAGGGTTGCAGGCTTATATAGATCAGTTTAATGTAGAGTCTAGGCAATGTCATGAGAAAGATGATAGGATTATGATGAGATCATTTATTAATGGGCTACGGTCAGGACCCCTAGCTACTGAGTTAGCTATTAGACCCCACATTCCTACTTTGGAATGATGGTTACTGCTATTAATTTTGCTGTAATTGAGAATGCCGCAGTAATTAAACAGGATCGAGAGAGGGGTCTTTTTGATGTTTACGGTAAGAGAAAAACTTCTTCCCCAATCCCCAACCCCAGAGGAGGGAAGAAGCAGAACTTTATAGGTACTAATAATACTGGTACAAGGGCTGAGACGGTATTAATGCCTTGCAGGTGGTCGAGCCCTTTTCTGTGCCACGGGCAAACATATATGCCACCATTCAGCATCAAGGGTTACTGCCTCCAACTCGTCCCATAACGGGCCCTACAGATCGATTCAATCCCAGCAGGTATTGTAATTATCATAAATATTGGCCATAATAATAATAATAATAAATAATAATAATAATAATAATAATAATAATAATAATGATTGTAGGGATTTAGCTGCAGAAATAGCAAAACTTATCCAAGTTGAAAAGTTATCTCAATATACACAAGTGGCTCCATTGCCCAAGCCCACAGTTCCTGCAGGTCGGGAATGACTTACAGGATGTTACCGGTGTGGGGAGCTTGGCCATTTTGCTCGGGAGTGTTCTCAGCCCGACCCACGGGCCTCAAATGCGAGGGCTGGTGCCGATATAACCATAGCTGGAGTCGTAAATACCATAGCTGGAGGACCGACCCAGGGTGACTCTAATCGTAAGAGAAAACATGTATATCGTAAAAGGAAAAACGTTCTAGGTAAGCGTAAAGCAGACCCTGTGGCCTCGGTCATTACCTTTGATGACAGTGACCATTTCTTGTCTTATAATTGTGATGATCGACTGGTTATCGATTGTTATATTTCTAATTATCAAGTACGAATGACATTAGTAGACACTGGTAGTTCTAGTAATATAATTATTACAAAGGCATTAGCAGGATGTCAATTGCATAAAGCTCGGTTAAATTAAGTATGTACACCCTTGATTGGCTTTGGCAACCACCATGTTTTTCCTACGGGGCAGTTAAGCATACATGTTACCTTGATAGCTGTCCAGCTAAAACGAATAGAAACCATAAATTTTGTGGTCATTGATGAGCCATCGCCTTACAATGTGTATCTAGGTCAGCCTGGATTAAATCAATTCTAGGCCATTGCTTCTATCATGCATATACTTTTAAAATTTCCTACCATGGATGGAATGGCTTCTTTTCGTTGTGATGTCATACAGGCTAAACAATGTTACACAGCTTCTTTAAAAGAGCAGGAACCATTAAATTCTAAATTGCAAGTTGCTTCAGTGGTCACATCTACCCCCGCATCCCGGGTTCCACCAGCTACTCTTGAGTACAGTACTTCCTACATTATTGACATCACCGGCCTAGCAGAACCTATAGGTCGCTCGGAGCGATTCATTGAGGCTGGGGCTGAAGTTAAAGCAGTTCCTCTAGCTGCCGACCGAAACAAGGTAATCAAGTCATAGGCCGGTTCGCCAACAGAAGCGTAATTTTGGAGGAGAACGCAGTAAATACATAGAGATTGAAGTCAACACTTTGCTGGAGGTACGTATTATTCGAGATGTAAACTATCCTGAGTGGTTAGGTAATCCTGTATTAGTTCCCAAGCCAAACGGCACCTGGCGCATGTGCATCGACTTTACCGACCTAAGCAGGGCCTGTCCCAAGGATTGGTTCCTTTTACCTTTAATCGACATACTGGTCTATGCCATAGCTGGGTTTCGCTTTCTTAATTTCTTGGATGCATACAAGGGCTATCACCAAATCTTCATGGCTAAGGAAGATGAAGAAAAAACATCATTTATCATGGACAAAGGTACTTATTGCTTTATTACTATGCCTTTTGGTCAACGCTTAGTTAATAAAATCTTTAAAAAACAATTAGGTCGAAACATGGAAGCATATGTTGATAATTTGCTTGTTAAAGTAGAGATGAATCTGCTTATTTGCTTGATTTACGAGAAACACTTGAAACTTTAGTTAAGTACAAATTAAGATTAAATCCTAAAAAGTGCATTTTTGGGGCTACTTTGGGTAAATTCTTGGGTTACATGGTTTTTGAGGGTGGTATTTCTGTTAACCCCAAGAAAGTAGAGGTTATTATGCAAATGCACCCTCCTAGGTCAATTCATGAGGTACAACAATTAACGGGTAGATTGGCAGCCTTAAATCGGTTTTTAGCTTGGTCAGCAGAACGAGCTTTACCATTTTTTAGCATTTTAAAAAAATAAGATAAATTTGTGTAAATTTTAGAATGTCAGGTAGCTTTCAAACAATTAAAGATGTATTTAGCTTCTTTACCATCTTTAACCATGCCAATTCTTGGAAAATAATTATACATGTATATAGCCACCACTGAATCTGTAATTAGCTCAGTTTTACTTCGAGAAGATAACCGAGTTCAAAGACTATCTATTTGTTTAGCAAAGTTTTACAGGCGAAAAAAAAAATTATTCCAGGATGAAAAAGTTAGTCCTAGCTCTAGTTCATTCTATACGGCGTCTCTGACCTTACTTTGATGCCCATGGAGTCATTATTTATATCGATGCACCCTGAAGCCCGTCTTACAAAAAGCAAGAGTTTCAGGTCGTCTCACCACATGGGCCATTGAGCTGGGGGAGTACGATATCACCTTTGTGCCTCGTACCGCAATCAAAGATCAGGTGTTAGCAGATTTCATAGCTGAGGGAGTATCAGACATCCAGGATGACACACCTAGTCCATCACAGGAAATCGACCTTCTTTTAACCGTGGCAAAAGGCAATGATTTATGGACACTCCACGTAGATGGTGCTTCCAATCAGTCGGGGTCGGGTGCCGGGATCATCCTCACCAGCCCTACAGGGGAAGTTCACACCTATGCTTTACGGTTCTGTTTCACAGCCACCAATAATGAGGCAGAATACGAAGCCATGTTACCCGGTCTAAAGTTAGCTCGTAAGCTGGGGGTCAGAAAGTTGAAAATTTGTTCAGACTCCCAGTTGGTCGTCAAACAAATTTTGGGGGAATATAAGGCAAAAGATAGACAGATGGAGGAATATTTAGCATTGGTTCAAGAACAGCTGCAAATTTTTTCAAAATGGGCTATAGAGCGAATTCCACGGAGCAGAAACACAAATACAGATGTTTTGTCCAAGTTGGCTTCCTCATTTTTCTCCCATTTAACTAAAAGTGTTCTGGTAGAGGAAGTACAAGCTCGGAGCACGGTCGAGCCAGTGATTTTACCCATATTTGAAGGTTAGGATTGGCGGATTCCATTATGGCAATACCTACAAGATGGCATGCTACCAGAGTCACGTAAAGAGGTACAACGAATACCGCGAAAAGCAGAGCATTATCAGATTGTTAGAGAGGATTTATACAAAAGGGGCTTTCTAATGCCCTTATTAAAATGCTTGGGTCCGGGAGAAGCAGTAGCCGTGCTTAAGGAAGTACACCAGGTGGATTGTGGGTCCCATATTAGGGCTCGGAATTTGGCAAAAAAGGTAATTGGGGCTGGATTTTATTGGCCTCGGTTATTTCAGGAAGCGGTCGAATATGTTTAGCATTGTTCCAGTTGTCAGCATAACGCACCAATTTATAGGTTGCCAACGTCCAGTTTTACCGGGATAATAGCACATTGGCCTTTCACAGAATGGAGAATAGATCTTATGGGTCCATTTCCTAATATCGGTTCTTGTCATTATCTGGTTGTGGCCATAGATTATTTCACAAAGTGGGTGGAGCACGAGACATTGACGAATATTACCGGGCGAACTGTATCTCGATTTTTATGGAGGCAAGTCATTTGTCGATTTGGCGTACCAAATTCAGTTATCTCGGATCATGGGACTCAATTTGAATCCAAGGAATTTACAGCCTCATGTACAAAGTTGGGTATCACTCAACGTTTTGCATCTGTGGCTCATCCTCCAGCAAATGGGCAAGTGAAACTCACTAATCGGACCTTGTTGCATGGATTAAAAACCAGGCTAGAAGATAAGGGCAAGAATTGGGTGGAGCAGCTACCTCATGTATTGTGGTGTCATCAAACCACACCTAAGTCTGCTATGGGAAAGACTTCTTTTGAGTTAGCCTTTGGGGTCAATGCCGTCATACCTCCAGAAGTACAAAATAGTGCACCCTGAGTCATGCACTTCGAAAGGGACCAGAATCAGAAAAACTTGGAGCTTAGTTTGGATTTATTGGAAGAAGCTCGAGACACAGCCTACGTACACCAACTAAATTACAAGAATTTGGTTCAGCAACACTTTGATGCCCGGGTCAGACATCAAGCCTTTGTACCAGGAGACTTGGTTTTATGAAACCGGACTATCAGTAAACCACATGATCAAGGCAAATTAGTATCTAATTGGGAAGGGGCCTACCGGGTGATATAAACACGACCCACAGGCAATTATGTGTTAGAAAATTTACAAGGACAGTTGGTTCCGCGAGCTTGGAATGCAACACACTTAAGAAAATACTATGTCTAAGTAAGCTGGAGTCAAGATCATAACGGGAAAGGTTAAATCATTCAAAGAAGTTATGCCCAAAAACCCACTTGCCGGCCCAATACAAAATTGTTTAAACAAAGTATTCAGAAAAGTAAGGCAAAATTGTTTAAATGAAATACAAGGCAAAGTTAAGATGGAGGAGCTTGGGAGGTCACTTCTTGTTCAGCTATCCCAGTTAGGTCGGCCGCAGGTTCTTCTTCTTCTACATTCTTCGGCAAAGGAATGCCAGTGTCACGACACTCCTGTTTGACCTCATCTATAAGGTCAAAGGGATCCCAATCTTGAGCTAGCAAGGAAGTGTGGGCTGAGGAATCTTCAGGAAGACCATCCACCGACCGGGGGCCTTTAAATTCATCCTAGCATATTGTGTAGCCACACTGGATCAGTTCCATGAATCGTCGATTCATCAGCTCCAGCAAAAGCCCCTCTTTGAAGGTTTTCAAGGCAGTTTGACGCGCCTCTTCCACTTCCTCTGGGCTCAGCAACCCTGCTGATTTTGTCTTTTCTTCCTCCAAAATCCTCTTTAGGTCGGTGTTCTCCTTCTTCAGGTCTGCGATCTCATCTTTCAGGTTGGCATTCACCTTCTTTAGATCCCCGACCTCTGCCTCTATGCCCTGTGCTTTGGTATCCAAGTTACTGGCCTTGGTACCAAGCTCTTGGCTTTCTTTATATAGCTCGGTGTTTTTCGCCTAGATTGGTCACCTTGCTGGATTTCACCCCAAGCTTTACTTTCAACTCTTCTATCTTCTCAGTCGGCGTTTTCTGCGTCTCTTGTTCATAGCTCTGAGACAAGATGTCCAAAGTCGCAGTTCTCTTGGTTGTGGACTCGTAATTTATTCCAACTTGCAAGTAGAAATTATGTGCCTTATAACATAACACCTAAATGTTAAGTCGTTTCAAGAGATAGGTTCAAAATTCAAAAACTTACCCATTTGATATGTGTAGCCAAAAGGGTTTCTTGCTTCATCAGCTGCTCAATGCCTTGTCTCATCTGATTACTCGCCTCAATAATTTTCGTAAAAGACTTGTGGGAATCATTTACGATTTTAGTATAAGGCCTGACATCCTTAAATTGAGGCCCAGATAAGTGAGGCTGGTAAATGAGCCGAGCTAGGGGGGCCGGTCTTTCAAGATGATCATCCTCTCCTTAGTTGAAGTGTCCAGAGGCCCCAACAATTCATCTGGGCTGGGGATTTCGGCTCTAAAGGTCGAATCTGTCAGCAAGGGAAGGTCGAAATCCATCTGAGGAGCCTTAGCATTTCTGGCCGCTTGAATCTCCGAGGAGGTCGGCTTGTTTTTCTTGGAAGCAAGAAGAATTAAGGCATCAGTAGGGGGATTGGCACCTTCTCCCTCTTGGGTTAGATCAATTTATGCGGAGGGTTTTTTTTGTAGACCCTGAGGTCGCCGATTGCCTGTTTGACTTTCTTTTCCTGCCATAACCACTGAAGCCGCCTGAAAAAGACAGACATAAAGATATCAGTAAAGCCGATCTAAAATAAATAAAGCTACAGTTAGAGTTCAGAGGCAGTTTATTACATTCTTTCTCAACATTGGGGGCCTGACTCAGCCAGCCCAGACAAGAAGGCCATTGGAAGGATATTAAACCAAGTATTTCTGTGAATTGGTATAAGAATTTAAAATCTTATACTCAGACAACACTATGGGATTCAATTTATCCCGGATTTGATCTATCGGCGCGGTGAACTCCAACCATCGGCAAGGGAGGTTAACTTCCTCAGCCTTCACCATAAAAAAAACATTTTTTTCCAATTTTTTTGTTGTATCTGGGGAGTCGGTTATGAGGATGGGTCCATTCATACGTTTTTGCAAAGAGACCTATCCCGGCCCATAGGGGTATTGATGGATTGTGTAGTATTGGAGGAACATGTCTATGGTGGGTCAAATTTTCGCTTCAGAACAAACACACAGAAAGCCCATTAGGAACCTAAAAGCATTGGGCACTAGTTGGCTCAGCCCAATCTCAAAATGATTACATAGTTCGGTTAAAAAAGTTGGGGCAGGAAATCTTAGCCAATTTAACATGATGTTCATAAACATTGACCTTCCCGTCAGAAGTACTAGTTATTCGCTCTTCAGCTATGAGCAATCGGGTCGGGATAACCGGGTCAAGATAGTGGATCAATTTTAGGGCTTCTAATTCTGCCAGGGTTAGTTAGGAAGGTATTTCCTCTGGGTGAAACTCAGAAGAGGTGGAAGCCGTATCTACCAGAGGATTTACAGAAGCATCAGAATCTAGTATGATTTCACAATTCGGGAAATTAGAGGATCTCACAGTTAGATTTAAACTACCAATCAAAGGTACATTGCAAATATCCAAAGGAAATAGCAGTAGAAAAGGAATCATACATTATGCTTGCCGAAAAACTAGTCCTAAACCGACGAATCAGTCACAATTATTAGACAAAGAAAGAAGAACTGACTAACCTGGGGTTGGGTTTTAGGGGGCAAGCCAGTACCAGAGCTTATTTCCTCAGCCATGGAATTCTTCAGGACGGCGGTGAAGTCGCGGCGGAATCAACAATAACACGAACAGGCGAGGTGGAGCGATTGGAAGCAGAAAGGAAGAAGGAAATAGGCAAAAATTTTATGAAGGCGTAGAGACAATAACGCAAGATCCTTTGCGTTTTAAAGGAGGATTTCGGAAGACGAAAAAAAAAAAAAATGGTAACTGCTGGAGTAATTAAAACCGTCTCGAGAATTAAGGCAATATGGGGAGATGCGTCGTATGCTTCGAAAATCATGGAACCTGTCTCTCCATGTCCAATCTCAAGGTATCTCAAATTCAAATTCGTTAGGTCGGATTGCAAAGGTACACATTTCATAAGATATTTCCTTTAAGTCAGTCAGTTATTTATTTTTTTTAGGTCGGTCAATTTATTATTAACTATGAATCATGCCTTATCTTTTGTAGCTACGACAATCGATATGTCAGTTTACTTTGTTTAAATTAAGTTTGCTTGGGTCGAAATAATTTGAACACCTTTGTTGGATTTGGGTCAGGATTGCTTACATTTTAGCTTTGTTTAGATCGAAAAAGGAACTCTTAAGGTCGGATAAACATGGGTTGGTTGAGTACATAGTCAATATCTAAGTCACGGCTTTAGTTATTCTCTGGGGGGCAGGAAGGGTCAGGTAAAAAAAAAAAAAAAAAAAAAAAAACTAGATTAAAGACATTAGTAAGATAACAAAATAAGCATTATGTTTTAACCCAGTAAGCACAATACTGGGAGGACTTGTTAGTGTGCAGAAAAATAAATATCCATTGGGCCTGGCCCAATGAGCAAAAGGAAATATAAATAGCAAGAAGATAAAAGTAGAAAAATGCCCAAATCATTTATTAGGTCAGTAAGTGGCTTAGTAAGAATGAGCTAAAGAGACATGTTTCGGTCGGTTATTAGCCCAGGTTGATTTTACAGGACTTCCTTATCAGCACGATAATAATCACCATAACTGAGCCTGAGACAGTTAGGTCGGAATAACGGTAACATTGACATGATAGCTAGTAATCATTATAGGACCAGGAATATATTTTAAATACATGCAGAAATTACGCATAGCAATGATGGAAAAGGAGCCGAAGTTAAGATTGCAGGAACATTAAAGTCATCATAAAAAGGGGAGTAGTTGTAAATACAGCTCATCATAGCACAACTGGCATATTAAAGTAAGCTATAAATACTCAGTCATCAGGCTAAAAGAGATACGCAATCTTCTCTATGCTTAAGCTCTTGATCAATACTGTTTCTCTCTTACATTTGGCTGACTTGATTGTCGGAGTTGAACAGGGGGGATAGCCCCGCTTCTTTCTTGCTGTATGTCTCTGTCACCGGAATATTCTCGACGCAGATCCGAGCCCCACCTTCAATTATTCAAGCTTTCTAACTCGAATCCACATTCTGCTTTCACCCATCCAAGTGGTCAATTTGCAGAGTGAACCTGAATATTAAAGATTTTCATTGGGCCAACGGAACATCCCTATCCGGATATTTTGCGTCACATCAATATATATATATATATATATTATAACACGCACGCATATGCTTTCAAAAAGAAAAAAAACACACACACACAAACACAAACACACACACACACACACTCACACACACATATATTATAACACACGCACAGACAGTACACGCACACGCATATGCTTTGAAAAAGAAAAAACACACACACACACACACATACACACACATATATATATATATAAATATATATATATATATAAATAGCACACACACATATATATATATAACTATTAAATAATTTATTAGTACCGAAACAAATGAAATAAAAAGGAGGGAAATGACACTAAAAAAAATTTTAAATAAAATAATTTAATTGAATTATTAAATACAAACAATAATCAACACTTAAAAGTAACTAGTAATTAAATTATAAAAATAAGACACAAAAATATGGTAAAAAACTCAAATTACTTTAATTTGGGTAATTAATGAGAATTAAAATGGGATCCCATTAGGATCCTTATTATTAAGTTCCCAATGGGTCTTGGGAATTTTAATTCCCATTCCCTCCTAATCCCTTCCAACTCTTTAATTAGATGGGTAATTAACTATCCTATCCAATAATTTTCCACCCATTAAATTCCTTCCCAATTGCCACCTCTAATTTAATTGATCTAATAAAGGGGCGAATTACATTTCTCCCGTGAACTTGAGATAGTTACGAAACTAATCCTATTATTTTTAAAATGTACAAAATACCTCTTTAAAGTTAAAAGTTGTGAAACAAACCCAAAAATTTACTCTTTTCGTTCGGCTAGAAATATAATTATTTAAAATATTAACATTGGTTTCAAAATTATTAGGGGTGTCAATTGGGCGGGTTATGAGTTGGGTCAATCCTTGACCCGCACTTAATGGGTCATGACCCAACTTGACTTAATGGGTTATGACCCAACTTGACCCGTTGGCTGATGGGTCAAGTGCATGTTGGGTCATGTCCGGGTTGGGTTATAACTCGCTGGTTAAAATAATTAGTCTGTGGGTTAAATGTATTTAACCCGACGGGTTATAACCTGTTGAACTTGTACTTCAACTAGTAATTTGACCTCGCAAATAAATTATTTTAAGAAAAAAATAAAGTTTTTTTTTAAAAAGTTTTATATATGTATAATGATTATTACTTATTAGACCTACCGCGTACCCTCCCCTCCCTCCCACTTCCAGTCGTCAATTCCTCATTCCCTCACAGTACACACATGACACACCCAATTGTCCCCGCTACCCCATTCCAACTCACAAACCGAAACCCCAACCCCCTTCCACTCCCCTCTCCCAATCACTTGGGTGTTATTTTTTATTTTGTTTTAGTTATGGTAGATTTTTTTTTTTTGCCCCCTGTTATAGTAGTTATATTTTGTTCTTTATTCTTACAAAATTACAAATACATTAGTGTCAACATAAATTAATAATAATTCTATTTTTTAGGACAATATAATCCTTCTACTTTTATTTTATTAATACATAAATTTATTAAATAATTACTTATATTAAATATCTGTTCACTATTTTTATTCATACACATTTTTTATTATAAAAATATTTTTATAAAATACTAATTTAAACACATTTTTAGTTATAAAAATATATTTGTGAAAACTTGTCCAAATACATATTTGTACTTAAAAAAAACCTTATAAAATATTTTAAAATACTTTTTCTTTCATAGCCATATTGTTTATAAATATTTAAATAAATCTTATATATATGAGCAAGTTAGAATACTCTATAATTCATAAGATCATGACTCATTTTAACCCAACAAAAAAGAGTTGTTTAACCCGAAAATTATCAAATTTTTTTTATTTTTGTTGCATGTATAACACACACACACACACTCGCACACACAACACACAGCACACGCGCGCGCGCACACACACACACACACTTGCACACACAACACACAAACACACACCCACAAAATCGCACGCGCGCGCGCAGACACACACACACCCAACACACAATGACACAAACACACATACGCATATATGTGCATCATATGTGACCCGCGGGTCAGATTTGCTTTACATGCAGTCTGACCCGCGAGGGTCAGCTAAGAAGACAAAATATATGGGTTGGGCGGGTTGAGAAAAAAATACAATTCGTGGGTTAACCCTAACCCGACCCAACCCAATCCGTTAGAAGCAGGTTAATGTTTGACCTGTGACCCGTTCAACCCGTAACCCGTTCGACCCAACCCAACGAGTTAAAAAGGCGGGCGAGTTGGGTCGAGTTGACGGGTCACGGTCAATTTACCAGCCTAGAAATTATGCTCAAAGATCGAGATAAATGTAATTTGCTCTTTATTTGGACCGAGCTTATGAAAACATTGCATGGACACCAAATGGTCCAAATGGAAAATTCATCTCCTTGGTACTCATAAACTTTACTAACTTTTTTTTATAATAAAAAAAAAGACAAATTACCTTAATACTTATTTTAGTCACTAAATAAATTTTTTGATGAATCACCTATGAATTTAAAATAATTAGTTGTGATACTAATAAAATAAATATTCATTGAATCAAAGAGAATTTCAATTCAATTAAAGATCATTCATTTAATCTAGTTCATCGAATGGTCACCACTCATCCCTCGTAATAATTAGCCAGTAATTTATTAATAACATATACGAATAATACAAAAAATAAAATAAAATTATAGTTTCCGGAATAATCTAGCCATTGTATTTGGCATTAGATACATCACTTGTACAATTGCATAGGCCAAATCAATGACCGAAGTGTTTTCTTAATGGAATTGTAGCCGTAGCATATGAATACTTGAGTAAAAATGTAATACCTAGAACAATAAAAATATCATTTGTAATTAGGAGTGATAATTCGTGTTGTGTTTGGATTATCGGGTTTGGGTTGGCAGGTTCCCGTATCGTCAACCCTAGTCCTACATGTTTAATTATTCGTGTCGACTCATTTAACCCGTGAGTATTTCGAGTTCGTGTCGTGTCCTCGTGAGTTTCTAGGACAATTAGGGATTGTTATCTTCAAAACCCATTGGATTGGAGTGGGATAGTGCAAGAGAAATCATTGCAAAAATGATTGAATATTCGAATGCCCCGAAAATGGTCGAAGTAGTTGAATAGGAGGATCACTATGATTATAGCCCTTGGTAAATTTACCAAAGACGAAAATGACATTTAGATAGTCCTTTGTGGCTCTGGTGGCGGTTGGACTGATGCGTTATGACTTCACCTTTTGTTGATTAGGCGACACCCGAATTTGAACTGGGGAAAAAGGATTTGCAGTCCCTCGCCTTACCACTCGCCCATGCCGCCAAAACGCGAACTTATTCATCTTTCGAATCTTTCTACACGAAATATATGCAAGAAAATACCTCTTTGTTGTTAATTTTTTTGTCTTTTATTCTTCTTCGTGTTTTCTAATTTAATATTTAATAACTAAAAGATTTTCCTAAATATCATTGAAAGATTTGGGTGGAAGGAAGGGAGGGGATTCTCGAACGCGGAAAAGGATCCAATGAATTAGAAATAACAGAACGAGGAGCCGTATGAGGTGAAAATCTCACATACGGTTCTATAGAGAATAATCGGACTCTAGGTGATATCAGAAATACCTACTAAAACATTTTTTAAATACAAAAGTTTAGTTTTAGTATAAATGTCTCTGGTTTGGGTCGATAGTTTACGTGTCAATATTCTCAACCTTTACATTTTTAATTATTCATATTAACTTGTGAACCCACAAAAGCTCAACATAACCCGTTTATATTATGTCGAGTTAGTATTGTGTTTCGTGTCTGTGTCAGAAACTGCTCTCCCCATATGGAATCACTTCAACAAATTGAATTCATGAGGAATTCAAAACGTCAATAACTTCTCATACATTCGATATACTACTCGTGCCAATCCAACTAAACATGCCAATAAATCGTAGGATCTGATTTTGTTGCCAGCTGCCAATTTCCAATAAAGTTTGACTCTATACAGATAGCTAGAGAGAATGAACCAATCAAAATTTTTGGGAAAAATATCTGGATGATCATGAAAAATTAATTTGCAGTACTTAACGGAAATTATACTAGAGAAAATGAACAGGTGACGTACGCCATGACGCCATAATTACCCCGCCATCTCATGGTTAATTTTTACAATTTTACAGCGACCGGCTTGGTTATAAAAGCATGCATGCGCCCGAAACAGAAACCCGTGACAAAATCCCCGCGCTCTTCTCCAACAAACTCTCGCTCTCAGACTCACAGGAGGAGATCTAAATCCTTTCAAAATTCCCAATTCTTTTGATCGGGAACGGCGTCACGCCGTCGCTTACGGCGTCGCGGTACTGAATTTAAGGAGGAAGCCGGCCGGCCGCTGCGAAGTCGTACGTACGTATTTTGTGTATGTGTGTTGAGTGAGAATGGCAGCATCGAACGGGAGTGAATACTATGACGTAGTGGTGGGAGACGGCGGAGCTGAGAACTTCGGAAGGCCTTCGAATGCGGAGAACCTGCACCACGACGAGGAGGAGTTAGTATGGGCGGCGATCGAGAGGCTGCCGTCGCGGAAGCGTTCCAACTTCGCGCTCTTGAGGCGTACGCCGTCTGATTCCGACGGAAGAGAGCCGAGGACGGAGGCGGTGGACGTCAGGAAGCTCGATCGGTCCGGCAGGGAACTCGTGGTCGCGAGAGCTCTGGCTACGTCGGAACAGGACAACTTCAAACTCCTCTCCGCCGTTAAGGAACGCCTCGATAGGTACCAACAAATTTCTTTCATTTTTGCTTAATTGCTTTCCGTCCGGAGAGGATTTGAACTGATAAATTGCTTGAATCCTTTGTAATGGACGCATGCATTCATGACGCATGCATGCATGCAAACGTGCTAACTGCTGCGTGTTAGTAATTTTGAATCGTTGCGACTTTAGTTGAAACTAGCTAGGGCAAAATTATTGTTCGTTTCGTTTATGCGATTTTAATTTTTAGCCTGTGATTAAAATTATTAATTACTCACAATTTTTCTTTTTCTTCAATGTTTAATTTTGATAGAGTTGGAATTGAGATACCGGAAGTTGAAGTTCGGTATGAGAATTTGAATATCACGGCGAATGTGCTGGTAGGGTCCAGAGCGCTGCCATCCTTGGTTAACTACAGTCGTGATGTCATGGAGGTAAGGTTTTCCGCAAGTTATTTACCAAAAATAATTATTAATAACTCAATATTATTATTATTTCCTTTCCATTGAGGGACTGATTCTGCACTTATTTTCATTGGTTGGATGCAGCATTTGTTAACTAAGCTAAGGCTATATCGACACGAGAGACATTCTCTCACCATTTTGAATAATGTCAGTGGTGTGGTAAAACCTGGAAGGTACCAAAACATAGCCTCGATACATCAATTCATGTTTTGATACTGTTCTGTTTTATTTTTATTTTTTCAATCCTTTAAATGAGTTAATGTACACCATCTTATATTTTTGCCGGCATAATTTTATTTTGAATATGTTGTGCATGCCCAACTAGCGGGTAAATAATTTACTTGGTGTCAAAATGATCAGATTTTGCAAATGTGACAAGCTAGCAGCAATAGGACAGAAAGATTCGTTTTCAGTTGATACTGAACAATTAAATCACATAATTATAGAAAAGTCTGGTCAATAGTTTTTGTCTACTTGATTCTTGCTAGGTTGACGCTCCTTTTGGGCCCTCCGGGCTCCGGGAAGTCCACCTTGCTACGAGCTCTTGCCGGGAAAACTGATAAGGGTTTAAAGGTTGGTTGTTCTTTGTGTTGAATAGAGTATAATTTAATGATCCTTCTGCAAACAATAACCGAACAAAATAATTTGATTCCAGCAAAGTGGGAAAATCACATATAATGGCCATCAGCTTGATGAATTTGTTGTTCAAAGGACTTCGGCTTATATAAGTCAGACGGACAATCACATTGCAGAGTTGACGGTTAGAGAAACTTTGGATTTTGCAGCCAGATGCCAAGGTGCAAGTGAAGGTTTTGCAGGTTTGTCCTTTTCTTTTCTCCAAAGTTGACTTAATTGTAATAAACTATGCATAACCATAATAAACTATGCTTGTTCGAATGTGGAATTGCAGGGTATATGAAAGATCTTACCCGGTTAGAACAGGAGAAGCATATTCGTCCAAATCCTGATATAGACGCATTTATGAAGGTATACTTTTTATAACTTGCTGGTAATCTGACACAACAATTTTTGCTCTTGTGTGTTTTACACATAATGACTACTCTCTGCAAAATTTGGGTTATCAGGCGTCGACTGTTCCTGGTAAAAGGCACAACGTAACAACAGATTACTACTTGAAAATTCTTGGTCTTGATGTTTGCTCTGATACACGGGTTGGTAACGAAATGCTTAGGGGCATCTCTGGTGGTCAAAGAAAGAGAGTTACTACAGGTTCTTTCTCTATCTTTTGTTAGCATTACAGAAAAATTTGGCATTGTTGATAATATTCATGATTCATTGTTGATAATAGGTGAAATGGTGGTTGGCCCCAGAAAAACACTTTTTATGGATGAAATATCGACTGGGCTGGATAGTTCTACAACTTACCAAATCGTAAAATGCTTGAGGAATTTTGTGCATCTAATGGAGGGAACTATTTTTGTGGCTCTTCTCCAGCCTGCGCCTGAGACGTTTGACCTATTTGATGATTTGGTTGTATTATCCGAAGGATATGTTGTATATCAAGGTCCTCGGGAGGAAGCTCTGGATTTCTTTGAGTCTCTTGGTTTTAAACTTCCACCTCGTAAGGGCATTGCCGATTTTCTCCAAGAGGTACAATCTTATTTTCTTCCTTTTTATATTCTAATGGTATTCCATGAGATAATTGACTTTGGCTTTTAGGTAACTTCAAGAAAGGACCAGGAACAGTACTGGGCAGATAATTCGAAACCTTATGTTTTCATGCCTGTATCAAAGATTGCAGAAGCCTTTCGAAGTTCCAGATATGGCCTATCACTGGCGGCTGCTGTTTCAGCTCCGTATGATAAATCCAAAAGTCATCATTCGGCCTTGTCTAATACTAAATATGCAACATCTCAATGGGATCTCTTTAAAGCATGTTTTGCCAGGGAATTGCTTCTAATACAGAGACATTCTTTTCTGTATGCCTTTAGAACATGTCAGGTACGTATGGTTAACCTCTTTTTTTAACTTAATGAAATGCAATTATAATTTTTTGACGTTTTGTGAAGTTGAACTTTCTAAATTTTTCATCTCATGTGCTACAGGTTGCCTTTGTAGGATTTGTAACATGTACAATGTTTCTGCGAACAAGACTACATCCTACGGATTTGTTGAATGGAAATCTCTATCTTTCTTGTTTATTCTTTGGCCTAGTGCATATGATGTTCAATGGATTTTCAGAGCTTCCAATTATGATTTTCCGACTACCAGTTTTTTACAAACAAAGAGACAATTTTTTCCATCCGGCATGGGCTTGGTCAGTCTCAAGTTGGATTTTGCGAGTACCTTACTCGGTTATTGAGGCAGTAGTTTGGTCTTCTATTGTATATTACACGGTAGGATTCGCAGAGTCTCCTGGGAGGTATTTACTGTCACTCTTAATTCACATTTCAGATTAAAAAATGTAGGTTGATGACATTTCTTCTTTCTGTCCAATTCAAAACTTTAACAGGTTTTTTCGGTATATGTTAGTACTCTTCTCTGTACACCAAATGGCCTTGGGTCTGTTTCGAACAATGGCAGCTATTTCAAGAGATATCATCATTGCCAATACATTCGGATCTGCAGCGCTTCTTGTTATATTCTTGCTAGGCGGATTTATAATGCCTAAAGGTATGTAATGTATCAATGGATTCAAATACTAAAAGATTGTCTTGATGCATTATTTTTCTTAATGAGTTCGTCCTATCTTCTCAGCAATGATCAAGCCATGGTGGGTGTGGGCATTTTGGATTTCACCATTGTCCTATGGACAGCGCGCCATTTCTGTTAATGAATTCACTGCCAAAAGATGGATGGAGGTTTGTTTCATTTACTGCATATAGGTTTGGTATTCCTGCATTGATATAGAGTTTTTCTTGACTTAAACTTTGATTTGGCAGAGACATGATGGAAATACTACTTTAGGAGTGGAAGTTCTCCACTCACATGCTCTACCCAGTTCCGGTTACTGGTATTGGATAGGAGTTGGGGCTTTGCTACTATACGCTGTGCTTTTCAACATTATAGTGATAGTGGCATTGACATACTTAAACCGTAAGTGGCTATACTTCTTATGATGGTTGAATGAATGAATGAATGAGAACAACAAAACAAGAATACGGTAAAAAAAGATTACTCCCTCCGTTTCACTAGAAGAGTCCAGTTTCTAATACTAAATGCAGTATTAGAAACTGGACACTTCTAATGGAACGGAGGGAGTACTATTTTCTGTTTTCTTACCTTCCTCTCATTTATACAGCTATTATAAATTCTCAAGCAACAATTCCACCAGAGGTTATTCAGGAGAATACTGTTGATAATGGTATAGCTTTCATCCTTCTTAACTTCTGCTGCATGTTTGTTCTTATACTCGTTCTGTTATCTTATAGTTACCTGGGCAGGGACAGGGAACATGACAAATGGCAGATCAGATGCCACAGTCAGAAGGGATAGGGGTACTAGAAAAGGAATGATTCTTCCATTTCAACCATTAACAATGACTTTCCATAATGTCAACTATTTTGTTGACATGCCAAAGGTAACATTCTACTTTCATCTGAAGTTATATTAAGTGCATGCAGCAATCTGAACAAATCATATTCTGGGCTTTTAGGAAATGATTTCGCAAGGAATAACAGAGAAGAGGCTGCAATTGTTGTCAAATGTAAGTGGGGTTTTCTCACCGGGCGTTCTTACAGCTTTAGTTGGGTCTAGTGGTGCGGGTAAGACCACATTGATGGATGTTCTCGCTGGAAGGAAGACTGGTGGGTACATAGAAGGAGACATTAGGATTTCTGGTTACCCAAAACAACAGCAAACTTTTGCAAGGATTTCAGGTTACGTTGAGCAAAATGATATACATTCTCCACAAGTGACGGTCTATGAATCGCTCTGCTTTTCCTCTGTTCTTCGCCTTCCTAAGGAAGTGAGCAAAAAGCAAAGAGAGGATTTCGTTGAAGAAGTGATGGAATTAGTTGAGCTTGACTCTCTAAGGCATGCCTTGGTGGGGTTGCCTGGAAGTACAGGCCTTTCCACAGAACAGAGAAAGCGTTTAACAATCGCTGTGGAGCTAGTCGCAAATCCTTCCATTATTTTCATGGACGAACCAACCTCTGGCCTTGATGCTAGAGCAGCTGCCATTGTTATGCGAACCGTTCGTAATACAGTAGACACGGGAAGAACAGTTGTCTGCACCATCCATCAGCCGAGTATTGAAATTTTTGAAGCGTTTGATGAGGTTTGTGTCTATTTTGAACTTCATTAATATTGCTAAAAAGTAGTCTTGCGCAATTGTAATGTGAAAGCATTAACATTGGAACTTGTTGCAGTTGCTTCTTATGAAACGAGGGGGACGAGTAATATATGGGGAAAGCTTGGGGAGAGGTCGCAAACCATGATCAGCTACTTTCAGGTCAGAAATATCCTCATCACTTTGATCTTTTATTCTTTTGGGAGTGTAAC
The DNA here is from genome assembly GCA_016801395.1 of Leptodermis oblonga. Classification (NCBI taxonomy): domain Eukaryota; kingdom Viridiplantae; phylum Streptophyta; class Magnoliopsida; order Gentianales; family Rubiaceae; genus Leptodermis; species Leptodermis oblonga. The sequence continues at coordinate 36,978,115 of CM028760.1, forward strand.
TCCCTTTCATGAAATTATTTTCAAGTTGTTAATGATATTTTATTGCACAATGCAGAACATTCCAGGGATTCCTCCAATTCCTAATGGTTATAATCCTGCAACTTGGATGCTGGAAATAAGTACACCTGCTGCTGAAGAAAGAATTGGTAGTGATTTTGCAGTGATCTATGAGAATTCTGACCAATTTAGGTTATTATCTAGCTTTTTTGTCCTTTTAACTTTCCCTTTCCTTTAATCAAGAGTTTGTCACCTGAATGATATTTCACTGTAGGGAAGTGGAAGCATCCATTCAACGGGCAAGTGTTCCGCCTGAGGGCTCAGACCCATTAAAGTTTGCCTCAACATTCTCTAGAGATGCATTCTCTCAGTTTAGAGTATGCTTGTGGAAGCAAAAAATTGTGTATTGGAGAAGCCCCTCATACAATGCTGTGAGGTTATTTTTTACTACTATGAGTGCTATTATAATTGGCACAATATTTTGGGATGTTGGCTCAAAAAGGTAAATTTTCTTTTCCTATTTTGACAACTCAGTTTGTTCTAATCTTTCTCAGGAGTACCGACTTGATAAACTTGGAAAAAAAAAAAATTTCTCCCAGGGACTCTATTCAAAACTTGGTTGTGGTCATGGGAGCGCTATATTCTTCAGCCATGTTTCTCGGGGTGAATAACTCTTCCTCTGTACAGCCAGTGGTTTCAATTGAGAGAACAGTTTTCTACAGAGAGAGGGCAGCTGGAATGTATGCCGCTTTTCCTTATGCAGCAGCACAGGTAAGAACTCTTCTTGTCCAATAATTAGTTGATACTCCCTCTGTTCAATTAGGAGAGTCCCGAGATATACCTATTTACGAGTCAAAAGGTACGACTCTTCTAATGGAACGGAGTGAGTGATTCCTTAACCAGCAAATGACACATCTAAGCCAAAACAGCATTTTACAGTTGAATGAATACTTTCTGACAGGGGCTTGTGGAGATCCCTTATGTTATAGTGCAGACATTGGTATATGGTGTCATTACCTACTTCATGATCAACTTTGAAAGGACATTTGGTAATTATTTGTAGTTCGCTGTATAATTTTATTTCATGAGATATTTTTGTTTGTCTAACTTCTGTCTTCCCTATCTATCATTTCACAGCAGGGAAGTGGGGCTCCATGATGTGGCATGTGGGTCCACTTCCCACTGTGAAAGTGTAGATAGAGAAGACAGATGTGTCTCAAACAGAAGTGAGAGCGAGCAAAGCATTTACTTTTGTTTGATTTGGTAATTAATGCAGGCAAGTTTATGATGTATCTGGTGTTCATGTTTCTCACATTCATGTACTTCACCTATTATGGCATGATGGCCGTTGGTCTCACAGCAACTCAGCACTTGGCTGCCGTCGTCTCTTCTGCTTTCTACTCATTATGGAATCTCCAATCCGGGTTCTTAGTACCCAAACCAGTAAGTAGTTCACCACATTTGTATAATCACTTATGTCGGGCCTATACGTTAGCTCATTTTAAATGACGTGCCCGTAATTTTATTTTTGAATTTGCAGAGCATCCCAGGATGGTGGATATGGTTCCATTACATCTGCCCAATAGCATGGACATTGCGAGGCATCATCTCCTCCCAACTTGGAGATGTAGAGACAAAGATTGTGGGACCCGGATTCGAGGGTTCTGTGAAGGAATACATTGAGAAGAGCCTGGGATATGGACCTGGAATGATTGGAGTTTCAGTCGCTGCACTTTTCGGATTCAGCGTTTTATTCTTTGGGGTATTTGCACTTTCTCTCAAACTTCTCAATTTCCAGAGAAGATGATCAAAAAAGGCTGAACTTGAAGGCCTACGGAGTTTTGGACATTGAAATCTCTTGCTAAGTTGATAGTAATATCGACTGTGAAGCAAGATAAATTGTTGATGATGAAGATCTCGAACCCACGAGAAAGAAATTTAAAAAGTGAAAAAAGAAAAAGAAAATTTGTGTTGGGTAGTGATGATAGTGTTGAAGGAAAATAGAAATACGACTTAGATTCTTGTAGATACTATTGGATTTGCTTCTTTTTTTTTCTGTAAGAAAAGAGGATAGCATACAAAGGGTTGTTCTGTTTTTATTATTTTTATTAACTATCCACTAACTTGTTACTCTGATACAGGAGAGGCAATTCGTGTCGTGTCCGAGTTATCGGGTTCGTGAACTCCCGTGTCTAACCTTGTTTAGTTATTCGTGTTTTAATTGTGTCGACCAATTAAAACCCGCAAATATTTCATGCTAGTGTCGAGTTCGTGTCGTATTTTTGTGTTGAAATACAAATTACTCGTGTTGAGTTTAGGTTGGCGGGTTCTCAACTCTAACTTTACTCGTTTAATTATTCGTACTATTCGGGTTGACTTATATAACTCCTGAACCCATCAAGGTTCAATTTTAACCCTTTTATATCGTATCGTGTAAAAAATTGTCAGTTCTACTTATAACCACAACATGCGCTTTATTACTCATTCGTTCCATTAGAAAAGTCTCATTTGCAATGTAATTTTTAATACTAAAGCGAACAAACAAAGTATAAATGATCTCTGTAGCATTTACTGTAGCATTTACTCGTTATTATTTGTTTCAACTTGGTTGTGTCGCAAAGTAAGCGGGCGACGTTTGGACTTTGGGGAGCTAAAAGTATTGGAGTTGACTATTCCATTCTTTGTTGGGTCTTGGGAGCGACCAGATCAGTGAATCAAGGAAACACTAACTGATCCCTAGAGCTGGCACTAACCATATGTTTACTAAAATTAATAATAATAATAATAATAATAACAATAATCCTGCCCAATTATTTACATTGCAGTTGCAGCTTGCAAGATGCTAAGAACAGGAAAAACAAAATTAAAAAAAAAAAAAAAAAAAAACCCACTTATCGGTTATGCACTTCCATCATCTTCTTGGACTCTCTTCTCCACTCCAAGTAAAGAAGAATTCACCCAAATTCTTCAAAATGAAGAAACAAAAAAATGATGGGATTTGTTTTAATTTTAATTTTACTTTCTTCTCTTACCGTAACAAAATATAATTCATATAGTCAGATCATTATTTAGAAAGATAAACGCTTAATTGTCGTTGTTGTTTCTCAAATCATGGGATGAGTTTCTCTTTTCTCATGGTGTCGATCCAGTATAGTATTGAATCCAACGTTTGGAACCGCATGTTGAACCCGAGTCCGTCCGCTTTCTGTCGGGTCCCCAACATTTTTCTGGGAAACCGGAACAGAATATCCAGAAGTTCCCAGTTCGCCAAATCGTTCATCTCCGTCTGGATCAACCCTTCTTCCATCACGATTTCTTTCCAAACCCCTCCTTTGTCCGCCATTGATGTGGAGAACACGAAATCTTGACGCAACAACGAGTTATCGGACCCTTCCAGGAGACCCGGGACCCCGAATTTCAACCCGATTTCCGGCCATATCTGCTTCCACGTGAAACCCGACCCGTTTATAGCATTGAAGGCTTGGCCATGGGGGGATTGGGATTGGGATTGTGATTGTACGGCTTCCTCCGTCGCCGCCCAGATGTGTTGCTCGGCGACCAGCCTTGCGTCGGAGGCGTCGATGCACATCTGTTCCCAGCATTCTCTAGTCCCGCCGAACATGAACGGGAGGTTCAATTTCTTACAGATTGTTCCGTAAACGCAGATGCTTCCGATGAAATTAAAGAAGCTCCGGTGAGAGCAACCCATGATCAATCCGGGTCGGTGGATCGACCATGCGATTTTCCCAGCGAGTTTCTCCTGGAGCAAATCCTCCAGGACGTAGTAGAAATTCTGCCCGTTTCCGACCCGGGGACATTGCTCGTCGTAGAGGCGGATTTCCCCTGAATCGCCGACGCCGCCGACGGGTTCTTCGAACGAGATGTAATGCTTCGTCCCCGTCTGGAGCGAAAAATGCTTCAGTGATTTCGCCTTCGGGAGCAGAACATTCAGAGCGTTGGACATCATCGCCTTGTTGTCGTCGCAACATTCCGGGCTGTCCAGCGGGAACTGGCTCGCCCAGGTGACCCAAAAGACATGGGTCACGTCTGCGGCGAACGGAGAGAGCTTCCGTTGAGTTTCAGAAGGGTTTTGAAGATTACACGAAATGTAATGGTAACTGGGATTCTGCAACAACACGGTTTCTCTGGGCTCCGGCGTCGCTCGAGCGATTCCGTAAACCTTCCATTGATGTGAAGATGTTCGGGAAAGAAGTTTTCTGGCGAGTTCCCTTCCCACAAGCCCTGTAACTCCAAAAATGGCTGCTACAAAATTTTCTTTGGAAGCTACTAAATCACCATCGCCATGATCTTCTATTTTCATGGAATCTATGACAGCCATTTTTTGTTTTTTCACCCAAAACTACACAATTTCAATCCAACCTCAAATCCCAGTTTATATAATGCCATCCATAGTTTCTCTCCTTACTTGTAGGAAGGGTTTCAAACTTTCTAGATTGATGATGATGATGATGATGATACAAATTGAGTATATTCTAATACTGGAGTATTATTCTATATAGTCACTTATTTTAGCTATCAACTAGCTAGCTAGGATTGTGCTAAAAAATTGCTTTAGAAATGCATTAAGTAAAGCCCAAGTTGGGTATGAAATTATGAAGGAATGGCAAAGTCATTTTGGGTGCCAATTCGTGTTATATCCGGTTATTGAGTTTGAGTTCGTGAATTAACATGTCAATATTCTCGTCTCTAACCTTAAATGTTTAAAAATTCATGCTATTCGTATCAACTCATTTAACTTGCGAACTCATTTCTGAAGCTTGACATTAACTTGTTTATAACGTGTCGTATCAAAAATTGACATGTCTAAATTCATTGAGGAGAGAATGAAAGAAAAGAAAAAGAAAAGCCTTGTTGAATGGCTGATGATGGGGAGGCAGATGGTGACACCAGCCGTTACCTTGTTGGCATTTCAGTTACAAGCATTATTAAAGACCGTGCCACAGTGCAACTGTGTGTGTGTTTTTTTTTCCTTTTTCTTCCATGGAAATGGTGTTGTTGGTGCTTCTAAAAATACCCTTAATTTTGTCCTTTTCTTGGGCTTTCTCCTCTCCTTTGGAGTTTGGATAATAGATCATATAATCTACATAGCTACTCCTCAAGAGGCCACGATGTTGACCTATGAACGTGTGTTTTATTAACCTAAATTCCATGTCCACATCTTGGAGAATTTATTGGGTTTATAATAATATTTAGGAATAATCATAAGCCATTATTCTTGTTAAGAGACATAAGCAATATTTTGGGTTCTTTCTCTTGTCTTATTATGTTTAATAATAGCTAAATAAATTTAGGAGGTAATGAATATGAACTTGTGCTCCTCTGGGGATGGGCCTTGCTGGCTCAACGAGGCCAAGGTCTTACCGAGGCCAAATTGAGTGAAAGAGAGGGAGCGACTTGATGTCCTCGATGAGGATAAGCTCCAACAACAGCTGGTATAGTGATCGACTTGCTATCGGGAAGAGATTGAGAGAGGTCAAGATAAGGCTTGAAATCAAGGAGGCTGATTCGACGAGAAAGATTGGGGGAACGCCCCTTTCACGTTTCTTCCAATATAAAGCTCTCCCTTAACATATACAACATTGAGATTACTTCTTTCTACCTATGCTTAGGCGTCGAAATAGTTCCTGAAAGTTACTCCCACCTACAGGTACCGAAAGAATTTAGGAATCAGTTGTCGAGCCACGCCTATGTGCTAGGAAAAGGAGTATCATCAAGAGGATTTGATTTTTAAAAAAAAATTGAATGAGGGAATGGTATGATAGAGAAAAGTTTTGGATTTGGAGTTGGAGTTATGAGTTTAGAAATCATAAATCATACTCATGTCAATCTCATTGTGATTGTTAATGAACTAAATATGTCAATGCTAATGAATTTCAATTTCATTCTCATTCTATTTCAATCATATACTCCTTCTTATTCTCGTCATTCAAACCACACACCTTTTATTTTGTCACTTGTATTATGTGATCAAGTGAATGATAAACTAAATTTATTTTGCTCTATTTTCATACTTAATTAAAGGTAATAAGCTATGATAAATTGGATGAATAAAATAATAAGACAGGCGTTTGATTAATTTTTGTGGGTGAGCATTTAAGGCGGTCTTCTCTTGTGTTTACCGAGGAGGGCCTCGAAATTGGTAGAGAAGAAGAGTTGAATGTTCTTCCCACCTGAATCATGTGAACTGCCATTTCATTCTCACTTCACATGAGTATCCATTAATCAAGCTATCTTCTCTATTTTTTAAGCACTTGTTGGTGTCAATAAATAAATAAATAAAATATATTATATATATATATATAAATATATATGAGGAATGGTTTTGATTACTTGCTCTATTAATAGTAGCTTCATTCAAGATTCCTAAATGAAGGGATTGACTCGCTAACCAATTAATGAAACACGTTTTAGAGAAATTATTTCGTGCATATGATCTGATGTATTGTGATGTAAAATGGCACAATCAGATATAAATAAAAAATAAGTACTTTTTTTTAGAGAGAATAATGAATATGTAAGGAATTTAAAAGTAAATATAATTTTTAATTCATAATTTATTATTGACTTGCAGCACTATTTCTATGTACGCACTTGATGTACACAACAAATTTTCATTATCTTGACTCTTAAAATAGTGAATTGACACCTTAAGATGAGAGATCATTTTTTTTTTTTTTTTTCTTGTCTTTGACCGCAACTCATAAACAAGGACCACTTTTACCGCAAAAATGGCAGAGAAGTAAGGTGCCTGCTGGCCACATTTACATGCATCTTGATTATTCTTGCGTGCTCCAATTTCTTGCATATTGACAAAGGATTAAATCATCCGTAAATGAGTTAACGAGTCACTTTTATGATTTTAACTTAATTTTTTCATGTTAAAAGTGATCATAATTATTTTAGAAGACATTTAGTGGTGTTGTAAATTAATGAACATGTCAGTCACTTTTAACGTATCAGGTTCGTAATCTACATTCATAACATATATATACTGAAAGTTGTCATTTTGAAAAGCACCCAAACACTGCCGCAGTGGTCTCTGTGTTATATTTTCACTATATTTCAAATGAAGATCTTATTGCGAATTGTATCTTGTGACTCATAAATAATTGTATCATTGTACTCTTTTAATGAGACACCGTGAGCACTAATATATTCCCTTTCAGTGGCGTATTCATGGGGGTCTGAAAGATCTAAACCCTCCTCTAGCGCTCCAATTTTCATTTAGTATTATGATTGAGGACTGGTTTTGTCATGTATATCTTAAAAGAGGCATACTAAACACAGTAACCGTTTTACTATTCGCAGTAACATTCCCCTATGAAAAGACAAAAATGCCCCTGGCCCAAAAGGAAAAAGAAAAATAAGAAAATCGGGTACTGTTCACCCGTGCGTGAACAGTATTGTTCACCCACGGGTGAACAGTACCCGGTTAGAAAAAAAACTGAAGAAATACCGCCAGCCGCCGGCGCTATTTTCGCCGGAAAGACCGCCAGCGGTATTCCGGGAATTCCGTCCGGGGAGACAGTCTCCCCGGCCGAAATGTTGCAAAAACAGAAAAAAAACGTCTGGATAATCGCAGATCCGAGAAAAAAATCCCCCCCGAATGGATTTTTTTTTCCCGAAAATTAAAATGAAGGGGTATTTAGAGAATTTATGCAAACTAATTAAAAGTAAAAAAATAAATACAGTGTTTACTTATAGTGTAATATGGATCGTACTCGGGTATACCGGCCATATTTGAATAAACGTGTCAGTGATGAAATAGAAAACAAGTGATTCTGCAGTTTAATGTAAATGGAAAACAATTAACTCTGAAGGTTGAAAAAATGGAATAAACTTGGCACCTTACTTATAGTGAAAAAATGGAAGAAAAATAATTTTTAACCATAAAGGGCAATTCGGATCTTTTACAGGGGAATGTTACTGCGTTTAGTAAAACGGGTGAACGGTACCCGTGGGTGAACAGTACTGTTCACGCATCGGTGAACAGTACCCGGTTTTCTTATTTTTCTTTTTTCTTTTGGGCCAGAGGCATTTTTGTCTTTTCATAGGGGAATGTTACTGCGAATAGTAAAACGATTACTGCGTATAACAATTTCTTCTTAAAATTGCACTAACTAATTCACCCTACATAAAAATGTTTTTTTTTTTTTTTCTGGCTATGCCACTGTTCCTTTTGTTTTAAAGTATTTGTCATTTTAACTTTTCGCAAAATTATTGAGAAGTGTTTCAAGAACCCTATTAATAACCGTATTTGGGTAAAAGCCACCGTTTTTTAAACCAGTGGCAATGACTTAGAAAAGCCACCCTTCTATCCTCACCAGTAGCGAATTTCTAAATGTAGAGATTTTATACTAAATGGCCCGGTGACTTTTATTAGTTTTTCAGTAGTGATTAAATCCTTCATTAATAGCTTTTCAAATGACATACTTACCCGTAATTAATGTAGGAAAACTTAAATTCTGTAGTGGTAAGGATAAATTTGAAGAGAAAGTGTAAAAAATAATCCAAACGACAAATATTTTAAAACAAATTTTTTAAAAAAAAAAAAAAAAAAAGTTAGAATGACAAATATTTCGAAACGGATGAAGCAGTAGCATACGTATGCAAGTAGCTAGCTTGGCGGAGTGAGTTTCAGTGAGTTGAATGTTCTGTGTGCAAGTGGCTGGAAATGTATGTGGGCTTGTTGGTGGTTGCCCCCCAGAGATTGAGGAACCTTTGAATTTTCAGACATGGAATCACGTAAACTCAACTGTCAAGTTAAGGAATGAGGAGGCAAAACAATGATATTCCAAGTTCCAACTCCAGAACATCAACTTTTATTGCAAGAACAGATCATCTTCCCTGAAATGAAGGGTTGTGGGGGATGAATTTTGCTGCTCTTTTTAGAATCATTTCATCATCATTCATACACCCCCCAACTCCACTCTAGTGGTACTATTTTTAAGACCAAATAATCATGGGCCACTAGATTAGTCAAATACGAGTTATGGATCTAAAATAAGTGTCGTTTTAAGTTTTGGCGCACAAAGTATGAAAAGTAATGAAATTATAATTACTACACTAAAACATTTTTTGTGTGAGTGTGTGTGTTGAGTTGACTAAATAATAAATACGTATAGTTTCGATGTATTATAATCTACGTGCAATAGTGTAGTTGCACTGAAAATATGAAATAACATTTAATATTATGGAAGATACTAAGTAAGTGTAATTTTGAAACAGTATACGCAAATTATTTTTGAAATTTTAGGACGACTCTTGTTTTGAAGTGGAGGTAGTACTACTTTATTTTTATTTATAGCAATTGTTTCAGTAGCTTGTATGGGGTTTTTTGGGTTAACCGTAGTGCAAATGTGGTCGCACACGAACATGCGAGTTATGCAAAAACCCTCATGCCTGTTTATGAGTCATGGAACACTGTTCTGAACTTCCTTGTTCTTTTTTGGCTCTAGCAAATCAAATATAAAATTACGTTTTAAATTTTTTAAAAAATATTAAACTATTTAAAAATGATCATTTACGGTTATTCAAATAATTATACCCATTATATGTGTAGAAATTGGATAGATCGTCCATTTGATCTAATTAGGAGTGTGCGAAAAAATCAGCAAGTCAGGTAGACTCGCCAATTGAACTGGATTTTCGGTTCAGTTCGATTTTCAACCATATTTCGGTTCGAGTTAAATCTATTTAAATTCGTGAATTCTTGATCCAAATCATGAGATTTGGAATTGAACCAACCCGAACAAATGGGATCCGACCCAAACCACAACACTCGATTCAATAACCTATCGAACCAAAAGTCCCAATTCAATTTGGGTCCGTTCCAATTCGATTTAGTTCTTGTCTTTTTGTGTACCGGTCCGTGAATCTAATGGTTAAAGTTCATTGAAGGGCTAGAAAGTCATTTTACATAGGCATATTCTTTTGTTTTTGATTTTAGTTTTGGTTTGGGTTTCAACAATAAAATTTAATATATTATAATTGTTTTTCATCATTTTCAATATATTTTTTACATTATAAAACTATTTTCTAAAAACATGTTTTCAAAACAATCAAGAAGAACATGCCCATAGTTGAGTAGTTAAATTATTGCCAAAAAAAGTATGCAAAAGTGTATGTACAATCCAAGTATTTTAGTAGCTGCACAAGATAATTTACCTTATTTTCAAAAATTACACACAGAAGTTTAAATAAGAAAATATTTTGTAGATGGGTTGAATGTTTGTATTTATAAAAGAGGCATACTATTTGCAGGAACAAATTTACTATTCACATGAACATTTTTTTTGAATAGTTTTCATTTTGTCCTTTAGCTAAAAAAAAAAAAACTGTTTTTCACACTATAAAAGCATTCATTCTCAATGTAATTATCTTCCACCCACCTTTACATTTAGCATTCATTCTCAGTTTTTTCATTTACATTCTACCTATTTACACTCATTCAATTTTCACTCACACGTGTATCTAAATATAGCCGATAGTCACGAGGACGATCCATATTACACGGTAAGTAAACAATCTATATATTTTTTTACGTAAAGTTTGTTTGTTAACAAAAAAAAAAAAAAAAAAAAAAACCTGGCCCAATTTTGCCAAAAAAACCCCAAAATGGGCGAGATTTTGACAGGAATCTCGCCATTGGCAAAAAAAATCTTCCAAAATCCCGCTCCCTGGGGGTGGGATTTTCTTCGAAAATGTCACCCACTCCCCCTATACATAGCGAAATTTTGTCACAATCTCGCCCCTTGGAGACGAGATTTTATGTCTTGGTAATGTTAAAATTAATTACATATGAAACAAAAAAAAAAACAAGAAACTTTACGTAATTTTGGAAGATTTTTTTGGCAATGGGCGGCCAGACAGGGTTTTTTTTTGTTAACAAACAAACTTTACGTGAAAAAAAATGTATATATTATTTACTTACTGTGTAATATGGATCGTCTTCGTGACTATCGGCTCTATTTAGATACACGTGTGAGTAAAAAATGAATAAGCGTAAATAGGTAGAGTGTAAATGGAAAAACTGTAACAGGTGGGTGGGAGAGGATTGCACTGAGAAGAAGAAATGCTTTATAGTGTGAACAATAATTTTTTTTTTTATAAGACCCAAGGGTATTATAGACTATTCACAGGAAAATGTTCCTGTGAATAATAAAAATGTTCCTGCAAATAATAATTCCGTTATAAAAAACAAATTACTTTTACCAATTACCTGACTTTGAGGATCCCAAAGCTGCCTCTGATCCTTAAAGGTATTATTTCACGATTCTACTACCCGACCCTGATCATATGTAGTTAATTGGAGCCGACCTCGAATTTATTAGGATTCCCTTAATCGTCCACTAAAAGAAAGTTGGCGATGCGAGCCTTATTTCTTGAGTATGGTTGAGCAACATGTTGACATGGTCCTTATTTCTCGAACTTGACTATTAACCTTCTTGTTGGAGAATCTTGTTGGGACCTTGAACTCGGCTTAAACCTTTGAACGCAAAGTTGAGCCAAAAGCCGAACCGAACACACTAAAACCCGTTTATATTTTTTTTTTCCTTTTTTATATATATAATAATTTTTGTTTGGTACTTTAACTCTCCAACTATACAATATATATTTGAGTATTAATCTGAAGCTTCCTACATTAATTATGGAGGTTTAAGAAGAAGTACGGTGCATGTACCATGAATGTACTCCGTAGGTACTAAATTGGCATTTTTTCCATGTGAGAAGCCCCCGCTACTATTATTATCCAGTTCTTGATATCGCGAACGACATGACGTACAAAGTGACGATATGACTTAATATTTGTACCTTTAGAGGATAAAAATTTCACGAGAAATCGATTTGTGTGTAAAATTAAAAGTGATGGCAAGATCAGATTGTAACACCGCAAAATCTTACGAAAACAAAATGTGTATGATTCAAAATACCGACAAATTATTAAAACTCACTCTTACTTTTTAAATATGAAATAAAATGATAGCCAGAATTGATGTGGTATATTACTATTGTAGGATTTTACGACACGGATGTTTGTACCCAAAGAAAAGAAAAGGGAGGAGAAGGAAAACGAAGATGATATTCACAAACAAAAATCTGGGAAATCTTATTATTACAGTTTACATAGAATGAAAGGTACAATTGATGAATCAAATAATTTATATGCCTATATATGTATTCAACCTCTGCTTTATATATAGTTTCGATGAATATATATATATATATAAAAATTTCACCTTGAATATAATTATAAATTCAAAAGTAATTGCATATAATATATAAACATGCATCATAAACATGAAATATATATTACCGGAGAAAATCAAGTTTTAGAAGAAAAATCTCTCTAAAAATATATATAATTTTTGGACCTTAATTAATTAAAATCCTTAGTAATAATATATATCCTTTTAATTTAATTTCCAGTCTGATCTACACCTTCTTCTTCATCTTCTCCACCTTATTATTTTACTCTCTCCTCATCGATCTTCATCATATCCAACATACTTAAAATTAATTGCATAATAATTACGGATTTTTCGCGGTCCATCGATCCATCTCCACCGTTCATCAGCCGCCTCTCGTTTGATCTGGTCCGTCAAATATTATAATCAACATTAATTAATCCATCCCAGAAAAAAAAATTTTAATTAACAACAAATTAATGTACTATTTGAGGATCGAGACTTAACTGGCAGCAGTTCTGTGAAAGAAGAAGCAAGCAGCGATCACAGCATAAGACAGACAAAGCACTACTCCTTTTATGTAATGCGAACTTCCATCCTTAAAAAAAACAAAAACGAAAACAAAAACAAAAACCTTAATTTCATCGACATCTTCATGCATGCTTGAGTTTCGTTAATGTTAAAATTAGACACGAACTTAATTTGTTGCTACATATAATACACACCATCACGGGGTTTGTATCCATTAATAAAGAAACACAAAGTAATCATCAGAATCTTTACTTGTCCAAAAACTCCTATGTAGTACCTACCTACACTACTGAAATTCGAGGATTTTAAGGCGCGTTTAGACCTATTTAAAGGTGTTTTTTCCGAAATTTCCTACACGTCTAAATAAAAGAGCCTTAAAAAAAACACGGGTTATTTAAGGCGGTTACCCCACTGCCCTAATAAAGCTTTTAAGCCGGTTTAGGACAAATGCGACTTAAAGGAAAACGCCCTCTGAAACAGTCATATTTTGAATACTACTTTTAGAAAACTGGACTTTTTTAGTATGATAGAAGAAGTACTGTGTATTGATCAAATGATGGAAAATATATATATATATATATATATATGTATATGTGTGTGTGTGTGTGAGTGTGCTGGCAAAATATAGTGAAGTCTTGGCAAAATAATGTCACACATCATCACAGATCCTATACTAGTTTTGCTTATATTGTCTTCGATCTACTGAAAGAGTCTATTTTTAGTGTTTTTTTTTGAAAACGAGACTTTTTAAAGTAGGATAGAAGTAGTACATCGATCAAATGAAGGGAAAAGGTATAGAATGAATTTACCTGTAAAGTGAAGGCAGTGAGGACAATGGACAAACCCAAACAAGAAGTTTCAAGAAGGCTGAAATCCAAATCCATTGGGATTCCCATGATCCATGCCACTATCACACAAAATGGAACCTGCAGGTTGTAGCATTTCCCATTTAATCAATAAGATCCAACGTCGTCGTTCTGTGGTACATTTTCAAATTTACGAAAACATTTTATATATCATGTAGGGGGTGTACAGTACATGAGTCGAGTAAGTTGTATTAATTCTTACCACGAACATCGAAATTTGAGTGGCGGAACCCATGGCGACGCCCAAAGATATGTCCTGAAATGAAATGATAGCAACACCACCACATAATCACATCAGGAAAACCAAAAAAAAAACAAAAAATGAGGTGATGATGAATTAATTAATTACCAGCTTGTTTTTTAAAGCAAAAATGATGGATCCAGCGTGTTCCGCTGCATTTCCCACAATTGGAAGCAATATCAAGCTGATGAAGCTCACAGACATTTTCCAAGAATCTGATGCTGCCTATAAATATAAATTAATATGAGATCAATTCATTAATAATTCACCAATATTAATAAATTCAAAATAAAAGTAAATTTTACTTTTACCCACCTCAATAGTACCCACCACATACTCAGATAAAACTGCAATGGTAACAGTCATTCCAACTAACCAAACAAACGCAGACCAAAATCCCACCACTGCTTCATCTTCAACATCACCTTGTATTTGCCCATCATCCACCTGCACAATTTCATTATCCTTTCCGGTTATTATGTCGCCCTCCTGGATTTTGTACTCCTGTGTAGCGCTACTCTGATTAATATAAGGATCGATATCTAATACTACCTCTTCGGCCTCGAATTTGTGGGTTCTCAATTGAAAGAAGAGGTAAGCGAAATAGGCAATAAGCATGAGAATGCTGCTGGCTCTGGACAATGAGAGGATGAACTCGTCGCTATTCACTGGTTGTATAGAATCCCCGCACATCAATGGCAGCACATGGCACAACAATCCCAACATTAAAAGAAGCGAATTCACATCGGCCTGTTTCTGAAATGTTAAGAATCCCCAAACGTTACAATGTGATCAATTATTAAACCATGCAAATATGGCTTCATTTGATCAATCCCATTATCCATATATTCTCTGTCGTCCCATTAAAAAAAAAGAGTAGCGATTTAGCCTTCAGTTTCTGACTATTTTAGTGGGATGAAATTAATAAACCATGCAAACTATATATGGCTTCATTTAATCAATCCCATTATCCATATATACACAAAATAAATATACTTCTAAAAGAGTGGCGATTCATAATTCATAGGACTGTTTTAGTTATTAGAAACGAAATTATTTTAGTGGGGACAGGACGTACTCTGTCGAATGTTTGTTCCAACTTGAGGTTGGCAATGCCGCCGAAGAAAAGTGAGGAGCCGAGGACGAGGAGGAGGTTGGAGAGGACCGAGCCCAGAAGAGAGTACTTGACCACGTGTATCTTCCTCTGGTGAAGTGCAAACAAGGCTATGATGAGCTCCGTCGCGTTTCCACACGTCGCATTTAGCAAACCTCCCACTGCATGGCCATGTCAGCAACGCCACCATTATTATTATTATATTGTACATTCATGTTCTCGATTTCATCGAGAATTTATAAGTACTCGCCCAGATACTCGATAATAAAACATAAGACGAAGATGAACATACCTGTGGGACCAGTGAAGTAGGCTATTTGCCTTCGGAATCGACCGAGATTTAAATATTTGTTGGCATTGGGGAAATGACAAAAAGAGGAAACTCGATCAGCTACTGAGTGATGATCGTACTTTTAAGAAAAAAAAAAAAAAAATTTCTTTTCTTTTTATTCATTCATGGGAGGGTAGTGGGGGTTGGGTGGTGGGGTGGTGTGGAATCGATCACACTTACTCAGTGAGAAAGCTGACACGTTCTGCAAGCGGTGTGAGCCCTAGCAAACTGAGAGCAAATATCCATGGCTGCTCAGAATCAGAAGTTAAAAACACCAAATTAATCATCAATGCCAGAAGCCCAGAGCTAAATACATCAATTCAATCAAATAATCACACGTTTCTTCTCGAAAAATTCGCGAATAGGGGTAAAAACATGAAGAAATCAGGAATTGAATTGGAAAAGGGCGAATTAATTCGACTCACTCTGCCGAAACTGCAACTCTGTGCTACAATAGCCAAAGGGATCGCCGGAATCAGAACCCAGAGCTTCGTCCCCAGAATCACAACCCGAACATTACTCAAAAACGGACCCAAGATTCCCACACGATGCGGTTTCCCGTGACCCGACGCTCCCCTTTTCTTCAAAAAAGCAGTCGAAATACTCGTCGGCACCTCCACTATGTGGTCGTTCGCATCTCCGTTCTCCAAGTTCCATTGATCTTCATGAACTGAACCCATAATTCCACGTCACTTCAATCGATCAATCGACCCCAATTTCTCAAAATTGAAGTTGAATTTGAACCCACCTAACAACCCAGAACAACTGGGATATTGATGGGGATGGTTTTTCCGGTTAAAATGAAAAGGGGACAGTGAAAAGTATGAAGTGCCGGTATTTATCTCCGGTTCGGTTATATTTATGACAGGTGACGGAAGTGGAGGACAGAATTGGATAGAGAAGCCGATGAAGGAAGGTTCCTGGAATTTGCCTGCAATTTTTGTTTCTTTATCATGCATGGAGTACACGTATAAGTCATGGTTTTACAGGTGCCGGGGATTAAAACGCCACCATTTCTATCAAGTTTTTTTGGCTACAGATTTGTATTCCACCAAAGATATAAACAAGGGATGGCCCATCTTCTTATAACTTTTCCCAAATCCACAGGTTCATTAATTAATTATTTATATATCTGCATTTTTCTTTTTTTACTGTAATCTTGGTACAAAACTTAAACAGTTACTCAATTAGTTACACTGTTAATAGAAGAGTCGTGTTTAAAAATAATAACAATGACTTTTTGTGGGATGAAAAGTACAACGCATAAATTAACTAAGTTACTGCTTAGCAGAAAAAACTAATTTACTACTATTTATTTAAGATAAAATCATATATCTACTCTTTGTTTATTTTTTATGTTCACCCTCTCATAATGTTAAAATGGAATCTAATGGTTATATGTTGATTCCAAATTCTAATTGTGGAGGTAGATAAGGAAGATAGATAGAATAGATAGGACAATGAGGCCGGCGGGTTAAATGTGAGTCCCAAATTCTTACGGTTATAAAGTGGATAAAGGGACTAGGACATTGGAAAAGTGGAGCCTACCGGTCATATGTGGGTCCCAAATTCTTATTGTGAAAGAGTGAATAAGAAGGACAACGACAATGGAAAAGTGGGGCATATATGTCATGGGGGATGTTATTCGCAGTAACCATTTCGATATTTACAATAACATTTTCTTGTGAAAAGTCTAAAATATCCTGACACTAAAAAAAAAAAAAAAACAAAAAGTCACATGCATCACAGTGCAGACCATTTGCCAAGAAAGAAACCCATTTTGGGGGGATTTTTTTCCTAGATCTGCGATTATCCGGCAATTTTTTGCCGTATCTGTCACATTTCGGCCATGGAGAGTGTCTCCTTGGCCGAAATTTTCTGGAAATACCGCCATGCAAAATGGCAGTATTTCCGGGCGAAATCCGGCGGTATTTCGTGCCGTAAATACAGCCGGCGACCGGCGGTATTCCTATGGGCGGTATTTCCCCTAGGAATACCGCCGGCGACCCCGGAAATACCGCCGGAATACGGCGATATTTTTTGGGAAAATATCGCCAGTCTCCGGCGGTATTTTCCTCTCCGTGGCTGTATTTTTTGGAAAATACCTCCGGTCTCCGACGGTATTTTTCCCAAAATTACCGCCGGAGACCTTTTCCTCCAAAATAGCGCCCGATTCCGGGCGCTATTTTTCCGTTAAAACACCGCCGGTCACCGGCGGTATTATGGAGTGAAATACCGCTGGAGACCGGCGGTATTTCACTCCCCTCCCCCCCCCCCCCCCCCCAAATTGTTATTTGCAGTAACCACCGGCCTGACCTTCGCCAATCCGGGAAAAAAATTCACAATTTCGGGAAAAATACTAACAAATCCGGACATATTACAACCAAAATAATCAAAACAACAAATAAAACAATACCGAAAAAAATATTAACTTTAGCCACTCACCTTTTTCCGATCCGATTCATCTCGATTTTTATCCGATTTTGTGAATCCACACGGCTCTTCTTTGCAGGATTTAATTTTGCAGTGCAGAATGAAATGGGCACTGCAAAAACTTACGCTCTGTTTCATAGACAAATGCCTGCCACTTTTTTTTGCTTCTTTTTTTCTTTTTCTTTTTCCTGTTTTGACTTTTAGTCCTGTACTTTTAGACTTTTTTACTGCAAATATCGAAACGGTTACTGCGAATTTTATTCATATGTGGATCCCAAATCCTCATTTTGAAAATGTGAGACAAAAAAACTTTGCAGAAATATCCAAGGGCATTTATGATATATCAACAAATAAATTCTCTCCTTTTCTATCTTGTATTCTTGGTTATCAAAAGATTCTTGGTTATCAAAGTATGTGAGATAATTAATAATTCTTGGTTAGATAAGTTAGGGTAATGGTCATTTTGAAAAGAAAAAAAACAGTTTAACATCATTTATTTTACAAATAGTTACTTCCTTTACAACATCATTTATTTGGATCAAAATACTAGTTAATGATTGGTATCAATTAACTCTTAAATTAATTTAAAATAGGATTTTAGTAAGTATTAATTATATTACTCCCCATCAACATTTTAGTAGGACAGAGGTGTATTTGTTATCTGAGTCTAATATTAATTGAGTATTGAAATGTTTTTGAAAAAGCATTCACACCCTTAAATATTAAATTTTCATATACATATATATTATTTGGATATTAAAATCAGTATTTTTTTTTGTTCAACTTTTGGAACTCACAGATTTTGGATCCATAATTTTAGAGTTACAAAATCCTTCCAATGTTACTAATTATCTCACCCTCTACCTCAACAATTAGAAGGTATTTATCTCACCCTCTACCTCAACAATTAGAAGGTATCTTTTTTTTAGCGGAAATAAGATACTATATTTATGGCACTGGAAGTTATCCAACAACGTTTGAAATACAAAATATGGGAGTGTTCCCCAACAATACCCTTGATCTAAGTCTGTAGCTCCAAACCGAGCCAGGAAGTGAGCAATAACATTTTTACTACGATCTATCCAGTAGATCCCATGTAGCCTCTATCACCTTAGATGCAATGTCGCTATCAGTTCATGAATCCCCAACTGTGGCACATGGTCATCTCTCACCACCAATACCATTGTCGTCGCATCTTCAACAAGAAAGCAGGACAGCCACCCCTGTCAGACGATAAGATCAATCGCCGCCTTACATGCCATTGCCTCTGCCTCCTCCACTGTCCATACTCCCAAAATCCGCTTCGCCATTCCATATGGCCAACGTCCATCCGTGATACTACACCCACTGCCGCCCTGCCTATCACCCAAAATAAGATTTGAGATTTGAGTTTTGATTAACTAATTTGAGTATGATTGGACTAATTCTAGCATTTCTTAGAAAAAGAAAAAAAAAACTAAATTGGGGTATAATAAATTTGAAGTCTTAGTACATATCATATCATGCTTCAATGATTATAGACAATTTATGACGATGAAGTGGACACTCGCAAATTATAGTGATTAATTTCCTCTATGGGCACTTTATTTCCAACTAATTAGTATGGTATGATTTATTAGACATATATATTTTTCAGAATTAAGTTGATGTGAAGCACCTAAGTATAAATAAAAGACAGCAAGAGTGCTAGCTTGGGACCATAGTTTACGAATTTGAGATTTCACGTGAGATCGATTTGGATGTAAGATCGAATAGTAAGATCTTACACAAAATGTACATGTGTAATATTATAGATAAACTATAAAACTACTTTTATTTGAACTATTTTTGTAAAAATTGTAGGATTATGATCGATTTGGTATTTTAGAGTTGGGATCAAAATTTTGAAAACTATATTTGAGTCCTTAATTTTGGAGATAAATTTATAGTATTAATCACTCCATTTGGTAACAAATATTGGTCCTTCCATTAGTTATTATCATTAAGATGTGATTGAATGTTGGGTTAATATATGTGTCTTCTATCTTAATTAGTACTTCTCCTTGTTCATGGTCACAACCTCATTAATTATAGCTTCTATAAAAGTAAAAATAAAAAATTCAGAACCTCGTAGTGAGATAACAGCTTTTGTTCAGAGTCAATTAATTGATTTTTTCTGTTTAAAAAAAATAATATATATATATATTGTTTTATATATACTTTCGTTTTACAAAGTATCATTTTTTATAATAAAATTTTTTTCTAAAATAATTATCACTGAATCATAAAAAGTCACTTTTTACTTTCAAATTTACTCTTGTTACTAAGACAGAAGTTAATTTGTTTGCTTTAGTTACGAAGAACATGAGACCCCGCCACCTGCATTTAGATAAGATCCTACACTCGCGAATTTTCTGTAATAATTAAGCATAAACATATATAATTTTAGTGGAAACAGTCCCCGCAACAATTGTTATTATTAAAGAAAAAAATAGTATAATAGTATTCCGTTGGATATAGGAAAATGACCGACGCCAGCTTAAGCCGATGTCCCTAGACAGAAGATGGGCCGCTGGATATATGACTCTTTACGAAGGCACACTACAATTAGAGGAGTCTGTGAATGAAGAATGCATGTCATGCCCTGATTGTTTATTGCACGGATCGAGGAGGCAATTACTAGAAGACAAAAACAGATTCTCTAACGTGAAGGGGGACAAGTCATCTGATGACGTGGCACGTCCCTTCATAAATACTTGATCCCGGGAGATCATTTGAATGATATTGAATCTCATATGAGTCTTACTATATACTTCTTTATTATGTTATGACTCAACCTTTGGAGTGAAATTGGAGAGTTAGTCCCAAAAGTAAGAATTCAGGTGGAGAGACGACGTTAGTTGAGCTCGGCACTAATAAGGGATTCAACATATTCCTTCTTTATTTTTATTTTTTCTTTTCTTAAGACGAAAGAAGTAAAAAACAAGCAATGGTAGCTGAGGACCGGGGATCCTATATTCTCAATAATGCATGAGATGGCTAGACTCCAAGTCCAATCCAAAGGAAGACGAATTAGTACCAATTAAGTACTATATGTATTTTATTTTCCTACGTGCTAATTTCACCGACCATTTTAGTTTTACTTTCTAGGAGTAATATTTTAATTTTGGGCAAATAATATGATATGATAGATCACCGATAACTTTTGATCGCTAATTTTTTATGGCTTATTTTTTGTCACTCAACTAATAAAAATGATAACAAATGACTATTTAGTCAAGTAAAAATGTTATAGTCCACGAAAAAAATAATCGATGGGGACGGAAAAAAAGTGTACAAACACATGTTTGTGCTCACAAGCATATCCCTTATATTATCCGTAATTTCTTAATTACTCACAAAATAAACATGTTTTTATTCGTAAAGATGAAGCAAAAAAAATTATCACTTCTTCAAATTCGTAACTCCGGTGATGGTTTTTCCAATCCAATTTACACGTTTGCCTATCGACTTAGTATTTTTCGTCCATTGTAACTATTTCACTCGACAAGTGACCCCTCGTTTATTGCTATTTTCGTAAATTTAATGACTTTAAATTGTTTAAACGTAGTTAGTAGTCAAAAGTTATCGATAAAAATAGTTTAGCGGTATCACCATCTTACTTTATTGATATAATTATTTAATTAATATTATCTTTTTGGTGTTTGTGAATGTGTTTTTGTTGGTATTAGGTGCTGGAAGCTGATCTTATTGAGGTATCTTTATTGGATTCTCTAGCTTCTGATGATAATATCCGAAGAACCACACATTTGATGTTTTATGTAATGTGTCAATATCTACAAGAAACATGACTCAAGAGTCAATATATAAATATTTATTTATTTATTTATTTATACTGAGGGTGCTTCTTCTTCTTCTAAGTTATCGTTTTATTCAGAAATCGGTGTCGGATAGGGACAAACATATACGATAGTGAAGTTCTGTAACTACTGTTAAAGATATATACCTGCGATGCGAGCCAGAGTCTAGAGAATTTGGATCGGTCCAGAGATCTCCGTCCACCGGCCACCACCGTTTAATTTGCAGTAATTTTGCCATTTCGGAGAATAGTTTTATTGAATTGGCGCAAAATTGTCCGTCGATCAAGTATCCAATGTTCATTGAATCCGTACTAGAATTGCCGAAAATTAGGTAAAATATCATAGTAGAATTTTATTGAATCAAAAGCTGAGTTCTACAATAGATGACACACATTTTTTATAGTGAATAAGCACTTGGAATCGAAATGAAAGTAAATTTCGGAAATTTGCCCCCCAAAATTAAAAAAATCTCCAAAACCATCATGGAATCGAACTACAAAAAGAAACAAGAATAATAGGGTGGGGAAAGCACCTAAAAGTGACATTTCGATCAAAAGATATTACCAAAACAAAAATCACCAAAAACGGCATTTTGAAGCCCTAAACGATAGAAATTGGACGAAAAGCGTCATAGATCATAGCGAAGCGGTGAGTCTTATTTCTTGCTATGTTTCTCATTAACCTAGGCCCACAAAAACTCAAAAATACATACTTCACTTTTGCCGTATGTAACTGTTAAATACATACGGCACTTACCCAAGTTTATTCACTAATCAATTTTGTGAATATGTTAGTTATATAGTACAGTATTGTGCGTTTGACGTACACGACACATTTGACATCTGTACGTGTCATTACAATAATAAGAAAGTTTAAGAAAAAAACACACTTGTACGTGAAGATTTTAAGAAAAAAAACACACTTGTACGTGAAGATTTTAAAAGAACCGGTTCGCATTTTGAGTCATATGACTCAATTAAGGTTTTTACGAACCTTTTCGGGGGATCCTTTACACGAGGAAAGGGAGTGATAATATTGTTTATTTTAAAATGATTTTTTGTTTGGATTTCAAATATATATAATTCAATAACTTGCCAAGTAATGCAGCATGTGATATTGGCTAGCAGGTACCCCCACCTGCTTATTCTTGAAAGTTTGAAGCTTTGAGCCTTGCCACAAATGAGAAATATAATGGTTGTGAGATATTCTCTACAACCGCTGCATTCACCTTTTTAATGCAACAGACTTATAAGAATTAAAATAAGTCAAAATCAGTTTCTGTTTTTTCTTCTATCAGTTTGGCAAGAAATTTATGTTTTTTGCTACTCCTTCTATTCCATTAGAAGAGTCTATTTTGAGAAATTTTTTTTGTTCCAATAGAATAGTTCACTTTTAAATTTTTTATTTCTCCTACCCTTACTAATATAATTATATGTATAAAATTAGCTCATACTTAAAAAGTAAGGGTACAAATGGAAAAAATAATGTCAAATGATTTATTTGTGGGTGTTGTACATTCATATCCATAATAAGTTGTACACTAGTGAAAATGGACTCTTCTAATAGAACGGATAGAGAGTATTAAATAATATAGGCTACATAGTGTCGATTTATGCCAGAGATACACTTAATAATTTATTAGGAAACAACCTAACTCGCCTAACTTATTAGTCTTTTATGTTTAAATTCTCATACTTATCAAAGTATTTGCTTATTTTATATAGGAAGAGGGAAAGAGTTATTGTGTTTTGTAACCTGACACATTTGAAAATTAAAATTTCTAGCCTTTAAAATGAATTTATAAGGCACAATCACCACACGATCGAGTGCTCGCCTGAGCTTGTTTCCCAGAAATGTACTTCGATTATTAAAAACAGGCCAAATGGTTGTAGGAATAGAGCAATTCTGAGGGAAGTTTGAGAGTGTAATTGTGTTAATATTAGTAAACAGCTTCTATGCAGCAAACGCACCCAATTGATAACTAGAGAAATCAATGTTTGTGGTTACTATAAATCATTTTGTTATTGGGTGACCAATTATCATTATTCGCGGTTCAACTTTTTTCCAAAAGCTAGTTTAAAGGGATCACGAACCCATTCAAATTTCTGTGTCTGTAAATCGGTTTCAAGTTTCATTTCCAATACTTTGAAGTTTAGAACAGTTAATCCTAGAATAACTCCTCAAAATACAAATGTATCAAACATTAGACAACTTTCAAATGGAACCGTTCAAATTTATATATATATTACATATTGACATGGGAATTGTGTATTTTTCATGTGGGATATGCAGTTAAAGTTTGGTATAATATCACATTTCAGAATGCTATTTTTGTGAGGTGTTTTAAGTTACGATTTAAACCAAAACTGAAACGTTATATGATATTACATTTTGAACTAAATTGATAAACAAAGTTCAAATACGTAGTTTAAAACTAATTTCAAGAGGTATAATTTAGAGATGAAAAATGTCATACAAACTTTTACAGTGAATCCTATAAAATTCGTCCCAAAATGCATTTTGAGATGCATTATCATACATATATAACATGCATTTAAGGATGTATTTTAAGATATTGTTAACAAAGTTTGAAATTTTATATGATATATTATAATTTGGATTACATTGAGAACTAATACTTGAAAATGTGGTTTAAAACTAATTTAAACAAACATTTATTGTACGCCACATAAAATTCATCCCAACGTGCATTTTGAAATGCACTACCGTATGTGCCCATAATTTTTCATGACACTAACTCAGCAGGGGTGATTAGATTGACCCGCGGGTTGTGGCTCGTCCCGACCCGACCCTAAATTCCATTAGGTTTAGGCCAGAAAGGGTCGGTAAGGGTCAAAGGCTTGACCCAAACTAGCCAATTTTTTTTTTCTCTCCTTTTTTTTTTCTGTTTTGCTCCCTTTTTTTTCTTCTCTCATGTCCTTCAATTTTTTTTAAAATAATTTTTTCCTTTTATTTATTTTTTTTCTTTAGCATAGATTTTTTTTAAGTTAGTAAAAAAATTTTGAAATAATAATAACTTGCAAATATATACATATATTTTTTATTATATTAATAATAACAATAATAACTTTTCAAATATGTATAATTTGTAATTCAAAATTATTCTTTGATGTATATTTTTCGTAAAATTATTTTTCAATGCGTTTGGAAAAAATTTATTTATAAAAGATTTTAAGATCTAAAAACAACTTTTTAAAAAAATATTTAAAAGGTGTTTTGTAACGCCCCAACCCGACCCCCTATCCAATACAGGGACCCAGCCGGACGCCTGCCTGGTTCACACCAGGACTCAGTAGTGCAATCAGAACAATAAAAAAAAAACTAAATTATAATTTAATGCGGAAGCTTTTAAATTTTAAGTCGTAGAATTACAACTTATAGGTCCCGGTTTCGTAGCCTAACAATCTATTACTTAAGAGGCGCGCAGGCCAATTATTAATTCTTAAGTAAATACTTAATAAGATTATCCATAAAATTCACCAGCTATCCAATCTAACTCAGCTCGTCATCATGCAGCCCATACTGCCACTGCGAACCTGGGGTTAGGTTTTAAAAACATGCAACACCTATGAGCTTTTTTGCTCAGTGATATTCTCCGTTTAAAATAATTAAAACAGTAAAATATGCAATTCACATAAAACAATCAATATATATATAATACAATTAGGAAAGCAGTAAAGCAAGTCGTAAAGGATACTCGCGAGTTCAGATGGAACTATAGAGGTGATTTTCATCACTTATTTCCAGTGAACTTTTGCGCCCACACAGGGCTTCGACAACAACGCCCCAGTAATACGACACCAGTACGTGGACCCGCCCACTCAGTATGGGTCTCTAGAGTTGCCCGACATACCAAGTCACTATTTCGCCAAATGCCCATGCCCCGGCTGGCACATTTGACTACATAGATCATGGCTCATGGGATCCCATTCAGTACTGCACAGTTAACAATATCATTCAGTCAATCAGTAATATTCAGTTTATCAGTATCATACAGTTCACAGTAATATCAAACATACGTACAAGTAGTTAGTCTCACATTTTCATACATGTGTAAATCAGTATATTTTCATACTATGATAGTTCAAGCATTGAGTCGGCGCGAAAAGTAGTCGGCCGCTCCTTAAACAGTATAATTAAATAAAAATAATAATTACGATCTATAACAAATCAATTAATCATATATATACGTTATATATTTTCAGCAATTTAAACACATAATACACATTGTCAATCACACACTAATCAAAAATAGGTTTTCAGTAAGAATACTCACCTGAATCAAATGAAGTGGAATAAACCGGATCGATAAAATCCGAAAAGTAAAATTATTCATAGTTCTTTAGTATTTAATTAATCCTAATATCTACAAAGAAAATGACATGTTCCTACCTAACTTTACCTCGGGTTATGATTAATTATGAGTAATGTTGTTCATTATTATATTAATTATTATGATTGTCATTATTATCCTACTATTTTAATACCTATGATTATACCATCACTCTCTCTTATTTTACTTTTTCCTTCTCCTCTCCTTCTGGTTGCTCCGTTTTCTCCTTTCTACTTTTTTTTTTTTTTTTTTTTTTTTTTTTGTAATGGTTATTATAATCATTGTTATCCCTTTAATATCCATATGTATACCACTACTATATATTTTATTATATATATCTATATACATCAAAAGTGCACTATGGATTGTTTTCTACTTTTTCTTTCTTTTATTTATTTTTTTATTTTTATTTTTATTTATTTATTTTATCTTTCCTTCTTCTTGTTCTCTGTTTTTGCTTTGTTGCTCTGTTTCCTGCGTCTTCCTCATTGCTCATTTCTCCTTTCTTTTCATTCTCTTTTCTTTGTTCTAGCAATCTGTTTTCTTCCCCCCTTTGTTTTCTCACCCGTAGCACCCTTATATTTCCTTCTCCCTTCTATCTTCTACCATTAAACAACTACTGTGAATCACTAATTCTAAAACTAGTATTCTTAGCCTGATCATCACATTAGATCAAAGATAGAATATGAAACATGCATGTTACAGTATGAAGCAAATGCTTCAAGAAGTGAGATGACTTCTTAAAGGTATTAGCATGGCAACCGTATATGGGGTTTCATAACCCATTTTCCTCTTCTTCTTTTATAGAAAATAGATTCTTAAAATATTCATAATTTTCTAGCATTTATATGAGTCTACATAACCGAAAACTATATAAATGGTTGAAAGCTACAGGTTCGGTAAGTCCCTATTTTTCATTTCATTTTCAGTCATTCTGCAACTAACTATTTGATATTTGTTAAATGCTTCTGGATGTTTGTTAAAGGGTATTTCAAATTCTTCATATCAAGCATAGCATGTTTCATTTTCTGGAGAACTAAAGCATTGTTCATAAGATTAAAAGATTACTTTTATGGCATGTTTTCAGTTTCTTACAGCATACTTAAGCATGAAATCTAATGGTTACGGAGGGTGCTCAAGGCTTACCTAAGCAGCGTAAATCAAAGGTGAGATTGAGGTGATCAAGCGTACGATTTTGGATGATCTCCTCCTTTCTTCCTTTCTTTCCTAGCGTCTCTTTTCTGCCTCCCCTGTTTCCTTCTTCTTCCTCTTTTTTCTTCTTCCTCTTCTTCTGTTTGAACTTTCTTATCCTCTTCTAAGACTTCAAGTACTTCTTTTGTCCCCTCAGCAATTGCTCAAAGAATCCTATCTATTGATTTTTTCTTCAGCTCTATTTCTTCTAGTTTAGTTTGGTTTTTTTCGTTTCTACTGCTTTCTTGCTTCTGCCCAAGAAAGCACTCTACATTTCTATTTAAAGAGAAGCTTTGTCTTCCATGTCGCTTGTATGAGGCGCAACGTTGCCTACTACATGCGAAGGCGAGCCGGACTACAAACACCATGACGGGTTCTTCAAGATGTCACCTCGGTTCACCGAACTTGGTCGCCAAGTTTTCTTTTCCTTGCTTTAGCTAGACTCTTCCAGAGTCTGCTTCTCTTTAATCTTCTATTTTTTTATTTATTTATTTACTTTTTATTTATTTATTTATTTGTTTATTTATTATTATTATTATTTTTATTCATATAAGCACATTTATTTCCTATTTATCTTCATTTGACAATTGTTCTTATTTTATTTTTATAACAAAATTTGTTCAATAGTTAATAACTACAAGAGATAAAATTAATTATTTTAGAATAAATTACATGAAATTTGAGTTCTCTATTCGATTACAAGTTAACTTTTTGTTTGAGTTTTCGGGGCCTCACATGTTTTGACTAGTATTTAATAAAAGAATTTCTAATTTTGAAATAATGGATGTAATTATTTAAAATTTTTATTGCAATTGCAAGGGAAGCGGATTAAAAAAAAAAAAAAAGATTAAAACGGGTCAATTTGGGTCGGATCCAAACCGGCCCTAATTTGACCCGTCCCGAATCGCCCCGGACCATTTTTTTTGGTCTGTTCGGGGCGGCTCGGGACAGGTATTTCAATTTGAGCACCCTTAACTCAACTGGGCTGTGGGGAGGGGAGCCCAACCCAATTTATGTTACCTTGTTGCTTGCTTCTAAATGTTTGTTTTTGTGGGGAGTTCAAATTTGTACAACCTTATCAATTCTAAACCCATTAACCACTGAGTCCATCATTTGCGGGCGCCGTTTAAAAACGTTTTAGGCTTCATTTGGGTAAACATTCAAAGGGTATTGTTGAAAAGAAGAAGGAAAAAAAAAAAATGGAAAATGAAGTTAGCCCATGAATAAAACTACCCGTCTTGATTCTTGAAAGTGGCACGTTAATGTAGTTAAGAAAAATGGTAATTTTGGTCCATTCTGTTTAGACGTATTGCACTTTTGATCCATTATATTTTGTTATTGCAAAAATAGTCGTTTATATTTGCATGTTGTTATGACATGTTTGAATCAATTAAATGAGAGGTTAAAAGTTATGAGGGTCTTTTGAAACAAAACAAAAAATTTGGACGTTTTTCGTGATTTCTATATTCTTCAATGATCGTATAAAAATTTTACCCATTTAAATAAATCACATAGACAAACCTAAATTGTTGAGAACTAGCCAACTAATATGTAATTTGACATGAATACAAATGAGTAAAAATGTTACACATGCTATTGAAAAATATAAAAATCAAGAGAAAGCTCTAACTTTTTTTCTTTTTTTTTTTCTATTTCAAAAAACCCCAGAAACCATTGACGTCTAAAATTGACTATAACCGATCACATCCATCAAAATGGTAATAAAATACAAACATAAACTATTTTTACAGCAATAGAACTTAAAAGAACAAAAAATGCAGGGGGAAAATTGCCATTTTTTCCCAATGTGGTTACGTGAAAGTCAGAAACAAAATCGCTTTCCCAAGGTTCGCACTTCAACAGACACATGCATTAACGACCATCGTTTCCTTTCTAAATTCTAATTCTGCCACCCCGCCACGCCACGCCACCGTCCTCCGCTCTTCTTTTAATATTCAACAGCACATATTCTCCATCTTCTGATTTCCACCGAATTTTTTTCTCTCTCTCTCTCTCTCCAGCAGGCAGCCAGCCAAAATTTAATATATTCACCAAAAATCCCACAAATTTTTGCCCACTGAGTCGTTCCTTTCTTGAACAGAACCAAATACAAAGTCCAAATTCGGAAGCGGAAGCCATTTTCGATTTTCCTTCTCACAAATGGCCCTGCAACTTCAGAATCCAGCTTAGAGGAGCGTGCTAATGGTTTCGCTTTCAATTCACGCCACGCGATACGAATTGCTTCGTTTTGATTTCATCCATTCCGGCGGTCATGGTCACGGAAGATCAAGAACCCGCTTGCCTAATCGTCGGCAACTATTGTCACGACGTGCTGATCAAAGACGACGCCGTGTTGGGTAAATCCCTCGGCGGCGCCGTTTCATTCATCTCCGCCGTCCTCGATTGCCTCTCTGTCCCGTCCCAATACGTGGCGAAAGTGGGTCACGACTTCGTTTACAACGTTGCTCACCCGCCCATATCGGTCCCATCTTCGAAGACCACCGTTTTCCACGCCTATTTCTCCTCGGAGATCAAGCTACAGGATCGGGTCCTCAAACGGGTCAACGCGTGCGACCCGATTTTCGCTTCGGATCTCTCGCTGAACTCCAAGTTCGATTTGGGCATGGCCGTCGGGGTCGGTGGGGAAATTTTGCCGGCAACATTAGGGAAAATGATAGACTTGTGTAGTTTAGTTTTGGTTGATATTCAAGCCTTGATTCGGGTTTTTGACGATGTGGATGGAAAAGTGAGGCAAGTGGAATTGAAAGACACGGAGTTTTTCCCATTATTGCCGAAAATGGGAGTCCTGAAGGCTTCTTCGGAGGAAGCGCCCTTCGTGGACGTGGAAGAGGCCAGGAAATGGTGTTGTGTGGTGGTGACTAATGGGAAAGAGGGGTGCACGGTATATTGGAAGGATGGGGAGCAGCAGATTGCCCCTTTTCCAACAGTTCAAGTTGATCCCACGGGTGCCGGTGACAGCTTCTTAGGAGGCTTTGTAGCAGGGCTTGTTCATGGCTTGTCTGTCCCTGACGCTGCATTGTTAGGGAACTTTTTCGGGTCACTCACCGTTGGGCAGCTCGGGCTCCCCAAATTCGATTCGAGGATATTGAAGGTTGGTTCTGTTGCATCAATAAGGAATTTTGTTCATCGTCATAATTTGCCTTTTCTGATTTTATTTGGTTTCATAAGTATTTTTGTCATATTGAGTTAGTTGAAGGAGAATACAATAAATGTATATGAGATTATGTGCTAGTTAAATCTCCTGATATCCTATGGTGCATTGCTAGTTCAAGTAGATGAGTGATTCTCCCAAATTTGGCTTTTCTAAGACCAACAATAGTGATTTCAAGTTACTAGGTTATCCCACTCAACGGAATGTCGCCTCTGGTTCTTTTCTATGTACTAAACAATGCAGTATTGCCTAGAGAAGAGTTTTATTGGCCATTTCTAATGTCTGGTGTTCTTTAAGGTCAGTTTCAGTAGCTTCTAGCTTGATGAAATGGTTTGGGGATTCCACATAGATGTATTTTCATATCTGCATTGTGAATGCTCCGAATCAATACCGCCTATTTGACACCGTGATTTGTTGATGAAGCTTTCTTTATCCTTGCAGAGGGTGAAGGATGAGTTGGAAAGGAGGAGGTTACAGTTTCCTGGCTGCCACAAAGGCCAAGACAAGGTACTGAACTTTGCAAAGCCAGCGGATCACGAACAGTTTCATGCTGCACTTGGTGCAGCCAAGTTAGTTTCTGCTAATTCCTCGGATGAAAGTTTTAGGAGTTTGTCCAGCTCTCCAGGAGCAGTAGATGGGCAGCAGAGCCACTATCACAGCAATGTTCATCCCAAAGTGCTCATTAACGGTATTTATGAAGAACCAATTAAGTCTTGTGATAGTTGACTTTTTTCAAGTTACTTTCTCTAACTTTGACTTGTGGTCCTCGCTCGGTTCAGAAAATGTATCTATTTTTAAATTTTCCTGAAAAATAGTTTCATCGATAAAATTTTGTAGTCAATAAACATTCCGCTTTTGCATGCAATGTTCTTACTGTTTAGGTCTTCACCGTTGTGCATTCATCAATAGGGAATGAAGCCCTTAAACAGTAGAAGATAATGACATTCCTTTCCACTAAGAATCTTGTTAATACAACAAGTACCAAACCTTTGTTGCTCTATGGATTATACCGTTGTCTTCTGATGGTGGGCTATATGGATTATATCTTTTCGTTTGCATACCTTGTTAATGAAAGCTAAAAACCCTACAAGGAAATCCTCCTCCAAATATAACGATATTGGAGGCTAGAAATAATGACAAAATTGTCCTGAAAGCGTTGAAGAAAAATTCCCTATACCTTCTGTTCCTTCCCTCCAAATATAACAATATGGAAGAAGGCCCCAGATAAATGTAGGTTGCTTCATGATGCAGAATCAAAATCAAGGCAATGGTGACTTGGTTGGAAGAATTATTTTCCCTTGTCTCAGAGGTTGCAGAAATAGTTGAAGACATCTTTCTGGTTAAATCTTTGTTTTTATCCGGTGAATTTTTGTATATTGATAGAAATTGGAACCCACCCCAGCAAATAATAGGTTGGCTCAGTTTACTTTATCAAGTGGTTATCCCCAGTGATGGGAAAACGGATGAAGTGTTGAAATTAGATTGTAGCTGCAAAATTTGTAACTTTTTTCCGCTTTTGTTGGATCAAGGATCTTTTCCCTTTTCTAGTTCTCTTTTCACATTGTTTTGTTTGTTGTAAATTGCCGAACAGAGGATTTGATGCGACAGAACAGTGCATTCTTATTCTTTCCCTCTAAATTCTTATATGTACTTATAATTTTAGTCTTTTTTGGCTTGAATCCCTAAGGCTATCTCCTTTAAATTGCGGGAGGTGCTTGAGTTTGGACCTGGATTCAATATTCACTTGTGTAAACTGATACAGTGAAGTCATTGTTCTTGATATATTTTCAAATTTTGGTTTAACATACTATGTCAGTATCTTATAGGGTTGGCTGTTTTGGGGTTTGGGTGGATGATTGTCTTTTCTTTGACTTTGTTGGAATTTTGTACGAATTTTTGTGGAATGGTCTTCTACTCCATCTCTTATCACTTTAGGAGTTAAATCAGAGAAGGGTTTTTTCCCTCAATCGACGTGGTTCTGGTTCATCTCCTTCAACTCCTTCGAGTTGCTTTGTCTATTTGTATGAAGTAGCGAAAGTTATGTTTGTCGTTCTTTTCCCTAACTGTTTAATCAGGTGCTTGCCTTCTGTGTGACGAATCATAATGGGCTCTTCTGTGTGATGGAACGGGTGATTTAATCTCTCCTTTGTTCTGTTTACTATGTTTTGTTATCGCCATTCACGGTGTGGAACAACTGCCTTGTCTGTTTGATGTGAGGAAAATGCATGTTTGTTCTTCATATCCAATGTCTATTTTGTTCTTCTAGTCACTTGCTACCTATTTTACTCTGGTGGCCATCCATCCTGAAGCTAGTCTGTTCTTGTTGGTGTGATCAGTGATCGTGAAGGACTGGCCATCATCTTCATCTGTAGTTTTGCAAGATCTCTCTCAACTTTTTGCTTACAATGAATGACTCAGGAATATGGAAGTAGCCATGTACTTGTCTTAATTCCATCAAAACTTTCTATTGAGTTCAGTTGTGGTTTGCCCGATAGCCGATAGAGGTGTTGCTGACTCTCTGTGTGTGTGTGTTATTGTAGGAATCATCATTGTTAGTTGATGTGCAATATTTTAATGCTATTGTTGGTTTAGTGTTTTTGTGAATTCTTGATGCTGAGCAATTTCTGTTATCTTTTCGTAACGATACATATCTCAACTAATCATCATAAATTTTTTATAGCAAGTGATGTGTCATACATAATTGGCTATTTTAAAATAATTATTAATATCACATTATTGATCAATGAATACATGCACGTCACTAGTTATGAAAAAATTGAATTATTACAACTTTTTCATAGCAAGTGATGCACTATACATACAACGAATGCAGGTTACATCACTTAATATGAGGCTGCAATTGGTTCATAAATGAGAATCTAAATGGAAACGAGGTTCAAACCATCGACAAATTAAGGGTGCACTTGGTAAATAGACGAGAATAGTATCAAAGGATAATTAATATAATTGTATTGTTTGGTTAGTCGAAAAGGATAATTATTACTCTTTCTATTCTATTAAAAAAGCCAATTTTGTAATACTGCTTTTAGTAATACAAAATAGATTCATAATAATGTATTTATACCTAATCAAGTTATAATATATTAAAATTTTAATATAAAATAAAATATCAAAAAAAAAATTTATATTCTTATAAATGTTTAACAAATCAATCACCATTAATTGTTATTGATTAATTCTTTAATATAAAACATATATTAAAGGGAAGGAGTTTCATTTCACTATTTTCAATTTTGGGAGGAACGAGTGATTTCCTACTTTAAAATGTTAGGGATTTGGGAGTCCAGTCTATAAAATGTTAAACAACTTCACTTATTTGTTTTCCTAATTAACGTACAACAACTAATATAAGTATTTTATATTATATTTTCCATATATATTATTATTTTATAAATACGTGTTAATTGTGAATCACAAAATTGTTATTTGAAGGACACCTTTTACTAAACGTATGACACTTTTTAAAAATTTTAGAAGTGAATTTATATTTTTACCCCTCCATTCTCTTTTATATTTTTTGTAGAGGAAATGAAAATTTGAATGTGTTGGGTGTTGCAAATTCTTATGGGTACTGTGTATTAGGAATATAATAGTATTTATGATGCGTTTTTTGGCTGCGTAGTGATAATTTTAGGGTAAATTCAGTGGTCATTCGTCGGAAAAATGATTTTTCGGTGAACGGCCGGGAAAATAGCCTGGCCTAGACGATTTTTCCAGAGAATAAATTTTGGGGTAAATACTATCAAGGGTATATTTGTCTTTTCACTACTTAAAATTTTAAAAAATATCATGTGTTTAGTAAAACGAGTACTGCAATTAACATACCATACTATATTGGAAAAAATGCAAAAGTGGTCCACAATCTTTACCCCTGTTGCAAATGTAGTCCACAATCTTTAGTTAGTAGCAAATGTAGTCCACAATGTATCCATTTTGTTGCAATTTTAGTCCAAAAACGGAAAATTGACCTTGACTAACGGTCAACGGGTTTGACCGTCAGTCAAACCCGGGTTTGACCATCTAAAACCACCCCACCCCTTCCTTCCAAAACCATTTCTCCACATCAGCACCACTTCGCCACGTCACCCGCGCCACGTCACCTTCTGCTGAAAATGAAAGGAGAGGCTAAAAACTTCAAAATTTGCTCCAGTGGGGTTTCGAACCTGTGACCTTTCCTCTGCGCGCGCGAGAGACAACCACTAAGCTGCAGTCGTTTGTTTGTCTTTAGTTGCTGTTCCATTTATTCATATAGAATCACACTTTTCTTTCATACTTTATACACAAGGCCGTATTAAGACTTTCAAATTCCTTTCCATGCCGTCAAATTAATTAACTTATTTAATTAAAATTACTATTCTAACCTTATTAAATAATGTCAAACATATAATTACCTCTAATATATATTTTTAACTCTTTCAAAAATCTCATACGAATTAATTCAACATCAACTATAATATATTTTTAACTCTTCCCCTTTCATTTTTGGGAGATTCCTATTTTTGGGAGATTCGTTCCAAATAGGAATCTCCAAAAATGAAAGGGGAAGAGTTAAAAATATATTATAGTTGATGTTGAATTAATTCGTATGAGATTTTTGAAAGAGTTAAAAATATATATTAGAGGTAATTATATGTTTGACATTATTTAATAAGGTTAGAATAGTAATTTTAATTAAATAAGTTAATTAATTTGACGGCATGGAAAGGAATTTGAAAGTCTTAATACGGCCTTGTGTATAAAGTATGAAAGAAAAGTGTGATTCTATATGAATAAATGGAACAGCAACTAAAGACAAACAAACGACTGCAGCTTAGTGGTTGTCTCTCGCGCGCGCAGAGGAAAGGTCACAGGTTCGAAACCCCACTGGAGCAAATTTTGAAGTTTTTAGCCTCTCCTTTCATTTTCAGCAGAAGGTGACGTGGCGCGGGTGACGTGGCGAAGTGGTGCTGATGTGGAGAAATGGTTTTGGAAGGAAGGGGTGGGGTGGTTTTAGATGGTCAAACCCGGGTTTGACTGACGGTCAAACCCGTTGACCGTTAGTCAAGGTCAATTTTCCGTTTTTGGACTAAAATTGCAACAAAATGGATACATTGTGGACTACATTTGCTACTTACTAAAGATTGTGGACTACATTTGCAACAGGGGTAAAGATTGTGGACCACTTTTGCATTTTTTCCATACTATATTAGTAAAGTTATGATATGCAATCTAAAAGTCAACGCGGGAACATGGGTTTTTGGAACATATGGTTAAAATAATATAGACATAATTACCCCCAACCCCTTTAATAATTGTCTAATTTGTCCTTCTACTAGTTTCTTATCATGTTCAGTGGAACTATAGTTTGCAGAGTAAGAAATTCATACAAAAATCAATTTTAATATAGGATCGTACAATCTTATAGAATAGTCCAATTTTGAAAACATAAACTAATTTTTTATGAGTTATAAGATAAAGCATACAGATTAAATAATTTGTTACATATTTTTCCACTAATGTCATTTCAGTTTAAAGGTGAATTAATTATGAATTACATATAACTATATTAAATGTATAAAAAGTAAATAAACCAAAATTGAACTATTATAATATAACACAAATAATTTTTAAGACTAGGCGCCTCTAGTAAAACGGGGGAGTACTACAAGTTGTGGAGTTATCATTTTGGCTTAAGAAAAAATACTTTCATCGCCCTATATAAACAGTCTAATTTAAAATATATATAGTTATTGTTGTCCCTCTAAAATAAGTATATAATTTAAATTAGAAGCTACATGATCCACTGATTCTATCTAAAAAACAAAGAGAAAAAATTAAATTACATATAGGGGTGTAAATAAGTCAACCGTTCGGTTCGAAATTTTGACTGAGCTCACCGACTTGTTTAATAGGCAAATGAATTATGAATTTTGTGAAATTATTATCTTTTCAAGATCTTGGAGAGTAATTACATGTGGCAATATTTCGTGAAATTATTAAACGCCCTTTGTGAAATTTAAGAAATGATTATGGTCAATCTTGACCATATAATAGTATAATAATAATTTTTTGTATATTTAGTGAAAGAATAAATATAAATCTCAAGATATTTTCCTTCACTTAAATTATTCTTGAATTGACAATTCATAAGGTATTAATAATTTTATAAATTTCAGGATGTATTTGATAGTTTCACAAACTTTTTGAAAATAGATGTAATTTTTCCAAATTATACGGGACTAGTAATTTCTGACGCATTAAGATATAAATGTATTATAGGTTTAGCCCCTTCACGGATAAAACGGCTCAAAGTTACCTAAAGATAAACACATGCAATCACACACGTGCACACTATAACTCCCAACTAAATCATTTATAAATTTTAAAATTTGCAATGATAATTTATAATCATAACACTAACTAGAACAAATGTTGTAATGGATGTTAAAACCTTTGTCTTTTGGGAGACCATGTTCGAATCCTAGCAACTCCCAGGTGTAGCCGACAAATTCCAGCATCTTTCCTTAGAAAAAAAAAAAAAAAAAAACGAGAACAAATGCTGGCAAGTTTGTAATTTTATATAATTAATAATATATCTTTAGTGGAGTGTTATCTATTCATGTTCTTTATTATGTTATGAGAACAGGTTTTAGAACTTGTTCTCAACCCAAATGAATTTTAGCTAATTTGTAAAAAATAAGGTTCTGAAAACTGTGTAAAGAACCAGTTTTCAACTCATGGTAAAGAACATGGGTTTCAACCCAAATTTTTTTTCAATACTTTTTTTCAAAACTTTTACTTTTATTAGCAAATAAAACCCCAATTTTTTATTTTTTACATATTCAACCAAAAACTAATTTTTACAGTATAATAATATTTCAGCCCATAGTAATTGTTCTTAATGTTAATAATATATTTAAGTTTACATAATATTTTTAGTTTAAGATAGTTTAATATTTAATTTTTCTTATTTAATTTTTTTTAAAAAAATAAGTTGGGGCCTTCATTTAAGAAAAATAAAATAACAGGGGCCTATTTATAAAAGATTTTGATAAACAGTGTCGGTGACACTGTTCATCTTCTTCCCCAACACACATTTTTTTTCTCTTCATCGCATCTTCCTCATTTTTTTTTTCTCTGCTTTCTTCTTCATCCCTTCTTCCCCACTTATGGCGGATCAGCAAATTGCATAACCAAAGTTCGTCAATTTGCAGAACTTTGGTTCTGCAATTGTTGCAAAAAAAAAAAAAAAGCTTCACAAACCCAAAAAAAATGGCGACTCTTCGTTGCAGAACCGAAATTTTGTAATTGGTCCTGCAATTGTTGCAGAACCAGGAAAAAAAAAAAAAAAAAAAGGCCCTCGCGAAGGAAGAAGACAACGGACGCGGGGGAGATGACAACCGGTGAAGGAAGAAGATGACGGGCGCGGAGGAGGAAGAAGAAAGAAGAGGGAAAAAAAAATGAGACCTGGAATGGGGTTTATTTATTTATTTATTTTTTTGTCTCAAACCAAAAACTGAGACCTGGTTCTTTCTCCATTTTGCAGAACATAGGGTTCAGCACATTTTGGGATTTTTGGTCTTAATCCCAAAAATTGACTAGAACCAGTTCTTAGAACTGTGTAAAGATCAGGCCCAAAATAAAAATCTAATATTGAATTTTATTTATTTTTTTCATAAATAAGTAGATTATATTCATAATAGATTTGATGGATCAAATGATCTTACAAAATAGTCAACATATACCATTAATTTCCTTCAACTTTGAAAGCTGAAAGAAAAACACGAGTTCCTGATTTGATAAACCCTAGTATAAACAATTACTAATACTCAAAAAAAATGTTACAACTGAAGTTAAAATTCAACAAAATTGTCACTAGAAACTTCATTTTTGCATCAACATCACACTTTGGGTACTAGATATTTATTTATTTTTTCAAAATGGAGGTAACTCCAAGTTCACCGGGCATGAACAACTCGTCTACTCCTGTCGGATATTTCGCAGGCTACGAAATTCATTCCTCAACCGGTGTGAGTCTACTCTCCACCGTTTTTTCCTTTTCTTCTTTTTTTTTTTTTTGTTTGTTTGTTTGTTTTTTCACCTTCCTCTTCTTCTCGAATAGATCTGGTAGCAAAGACAAAACACATCTTCATTATTTACTTTTTTTTTTTTATAACTTTATTCATTAAAAATTCCAGATCTGTAAATATTTACTACTAAAAATATCAAAATAATTTCAAAAGAGGAGACTAAACACCCCCACAAAGGAGGACAAGATCACTCCATAAAGATAGAGACCAACACCTCAACAACGAGGAAAACTAAGAACTGAAAAGTAAAAAAGAAGAGAAAGCTCCCTCCTCTCCATTAATGAAGTAGGAGGGAGGAGGAAGATTCCTTAACATAGAAGGATCGGAGGAGAGAAAGAAGAGAGACAACCGACCCGCACCTCTTAATCATAAAAGTGAAACATGTTATTCGTCTCTCTCTCTCTCTCACACACACAAATATATATATATATATATATAATATACGTCCAATAGATTAAACAAATCGACACGATTAATTGTAAAGATAATATTTCAATTAATAAGCTTTGACATTTCAACTCAAACCTATGAAAATAGACACGTAATAGACATCCAATGGATTAAACAAACCGACACGATTAATTGTACGGATAATATTTCAATTAATAAGTTTTGACGTTTCAACACGACATTAATTGCGATCCCTAAAAAAATTCACAGTAAATGTAAAATTTAGTATTTTACTCTTTGACCCCTCAAAACTAAAAATATGATACGAACACAATTGGAAATGTAAGCAACCCCAGAATCCAGCTGCACCACAATCCCGCGTCCCCTTTTGACCTCCGTCTCTTCTTTTCTTCTTAATCGTGTACTACTTTTTACTTGGATTCGATTCTAATTCTCTTTCCTACGTCTTAAGTTAAAACACAAAATCTTCTCTTCTTCCCAATCACCAACCTTAAATGAACCAGGGTTTTAATTTTTGGAACTCTGATTCCTCCTAATCATCAATTTCCGCCGATTGAATTGCAATCGACCTTAACCGATCTGTTTCCCGACCTGTTCTGCTTTCAATTTTTGGAATTTTTGAAGACGAGATCGTGGAGGGGGATCTGTATGTTTAGGTTTTTGCACCAGGATGAAGAAGAAGGGGAGATCCAGAACTTCAAAAAAGGGTAGCTCCGGCGGTGGGGGAAACCGTGGTCAACCTTCGAGCAACAGGAATGAGGAAGAGAAGAAGGTGATTGAGGGTTTGTTGGTTTTTGGTTCCGTTTCGTTCGAAGAAGCTGCTGCGGCTCATAAGGAAGCCGAGGGGGACGTGAACAAGGCGGCGGATATTTTGGGGAATTTGTGCCTGGTGGAGGAGAGTGGAACTGAGGATCAAAGCACCACTTGCTCTAGCTTTAGTGGGAATTGGGCTTCCAGTTCTGGCTCTTCGGTGGGGGGGTCGTCGACGTCATCTTCGTCGGAGGTTTTGGCGAATGCGAATGCTGGTCGGAATGGGGTCAGGAATCAGAAAGGTAGAGGAAAGAAGGTTGTGGCTGTTGCTGGGACAGTTTCGACTATGCTTGGGAAGGATTATGTGAGGTCGGTTCAGAAGAGGACTTCATTCAAATCGAAGGGGTTCAGTGGGGGAAGTTGGAGTGAGGCGGAGCAGTTTTTGTGGTCTATGCTTGGCGAGGACACTGAATTGAGCGCGGACGTGGTTAGCGATGTGTTCTGTGAGTTGTGGATTTTTAGTTTGTAATCATAGTTATGGTGAAGATTTTGTCGGTAGGATTCTGATTTTGAAATTTGGCTTCAATTTGCTGATTTATGATGTTTGTGTTTCTTGTGGCAGATGGGTGTGGATATGATGTGGAGAAGGTGAATATGTTGCTGTAATTCTTTTTTAATGAACTTGATGATGATTGCCGTGATACTTTACCTGACATTTTTTCCCCAATCCTTGAATGTTGTCCTCGTAATACTTTCTTAGGATTGTACTTCTTTTCGAAATCAGTGCCTTGACTGATAGATCTTTTCCCTTCTCTAGAAACCTGTGGGCCTTTTTATTGGTACCTTTGATTAAGAATGAATGCATTGATGCACGTTTACAACAAGAGTTGTGGATGTTTTATGACTGTTAGTAACAGTATAATGTAAGACATGTTTTATTATTTTATTGATGCATTGCTTGTAATGGTAAAATATCATATTCTAGCCTTAAGATTCTCTGCAGCGTGAGGCATGGATTATTGATTTCAAAAGTCTACTAATTTTACTGTAAAGCAATTCTTTTGAGTCTTTTTGAATCTGGTAGTCTTATAAGTACTTTTGTTTGAATCTATTACATAGAGTATGCCTTGACTGATTACCTGCTGGATAGAAGAATCTAAGTTGCTGGTTGGCTAGCGGTGTTCCTTGATCCAACTGCTAAATGATTGCCTTCCAGAAGTCTGATTGCTGACTACCTTTACTTCTCCTTGTTTCTCTACTTATTTTGTGTAATATTCTGTTTGCTGATCTTTTTCACACTTGTTTGTTAATGGAAAGCATTTGTTTTGTTTTATTCACGACTTCTCTGAAACTGTGAACAAGTTTCAATTCATTTTCCTTTTTAATTTTGTGATGTTAAATGTGACTTCTCTAAAACTGTTAACAAGTTTCAATTCATTTTCCTTTTTAATTTTATGATGATTAATATTATTAAAGTTTATTGTGCTTTACTTTCCAGGCTTTGAATATTTTGCTGGATTTGACTTCTTCATTTGCTGTGGAACCCCAGTTTGGCAAATCCGATGCTAATAACAATGGAGATCCTCGCTTTATTCTTGAATCAAGTGACAGTGTAAGTTTGATATTTTGTGTTTGAAGTGATCTACTTGGCTGTATTTGCCTAGCATCCTTGGTTCTTGTGCTTTAGTTTCTTCAATTCTTGCAATAGTATTATTCTCTCCCTGTGTTTGGTTGGTACAAAGTATTATTTAAACAGAAAAGTGCATTAATTCCTAAGATTGGAACTATGAGAGTGAACAATAGACTGAAGGAAACCCACAAATCACCCAAATGCCAAGAATATTATAGATGCGAACTGGAAGCTGGAAATCTGTGCTTTTTTAGGAGTATATGAAGGTCAAGGTTTGGTAATGCAATTAGCTTGTCAGAAAAACTTGTATTGTTGAGCTTGTTGTAAAATTTAGATGAAGTATGTGCTATAGTTATAACTTGCAATGGGTTTAGAAGCTTTTAAAATCAGTTATGCAATTGTTGAATCTTTTTAGCCTTGACATGGTGGTCTTTGTGGCCTTTATTGAGCTATTAATAAAATATGGATGCAAAAGTAAGAGTGGAGGAACCATAATTTTCTGTTCCTACACATGTTATCTTTTCCCCCTTGAATGGGACTTGCAAAATATTCTGCGTCTTTTCTGGGAGTGGTTAATGTCTTTCATGTGGGTCATGAATTTCTGTTCAAGTCGCTGTTTTTATCCCTCTTTCTTTTACTCTGGTAGAAGGGTTCATAAATATTTGGTTCTTGCCGTTCCATTTCACCTTTGGCATATCATATCATGATCTTGTATTTCTAATTTATCTGCATTTTTCTGAATTGTGTGGATGATTATGACTGTTAGTGACTATCTAGTCCTGATGATGAAATTTATTTAATTACAATGGTGCAGACACAAAAATGACAGTTTTTATTTTTTAATTTTCATATTCTCAGATTTTTATGTATTCTTCTTTGACCTTTAAGTAGTTGTTTTCACCAGCTAACCGATAGGACATCTGACTCAGCTTCTCATTCGTCTGAAACGGAAAATGAGTGGTATAAGGAGCGTGTTGGAAGGTAAGTCATTCTAATAATATGTTTTTTCAACTTTTAAGTTATTTTGCTGTTTGTGTCATTTTACCCTTTCTCTCTTGGGCGAATCTTTGTAGGGTTGAAATCATATTTTATTTTGGTTTGTCTTTTCCACTATTTCTTCATTTAAATTTGAATCATAGACTATTACTGGCATATTTTAAGGAGTAGCTTTATTATTTATTGGATGAGACAGTTGAAATGGGTATGCTGCTTAAATGCCAGAATTGTGTGCTCCCTTTAACTTTTTGGCAGAGAAAGCCTGTATCTCTAGTTCTTGTAGTCATGGATTTTATCATCTTGTTTCACATACTTTTAAATAGCTTTGAGTACATTATTGTTAATTACAAATAGTGGTTGAAGAAAGATCTATTTGGGTGACATTGAAAATTGTAGATGTTTGTGTTGTGGGTAGTTTTGGAATTTCCATCTTGGAAATGCTTCAAGAGGGTGATTTAGAAGAGGGACGCGAGTGAACTGGGAAGCAGTACATATTGGTTGTCCTAGGCTTGCACTAATAAATACCAATAAATGTGCACACGT
The DNA here is from genome assembly GCA_016801395.1 of Leptodermis oblonga. Classification (NCBI taxonomy): domain Eukaryota; kingdom Viridiplantae; phylum Streptophyta; class Magnoliopsida; order Gentianales; family Rubiaceae; genus Leptodermis; species Leptodermis oblonga. The sequence goes on from CM028760.1 coordinate 37,020,813, forward strand.
GCATATACCAGCACAGTGAGGGTGAGAGAGAGTTAAGAAGTGAATGTTGGTGCCTCCAGTTGCTCAGGGGTTTTTCCCACTTCCTTTTTTATAATATAGTGTTGTTTTGTTCCATTTGTCTTTGAGGAACTTACCATTTGGTCATTTGTGTTTTAGGAGTCATTTCCAAGTTCTAACTGGTAAAGATGCTTCCTCTGCAAAAAGCCTTGTAGCAGAACCAGAGCTTTCTCAACAAGTCTTGGAATCTTTGTTTAACATGCCAACTCCCAAAAGTGCTGAACATGAACCTAACACCATGAACTGGAGGAATATTGTAAGAAAAATTACTTCTTTGGGACAGGGTGTTGAAACTTTTTCTGGAGATCGTGCAGTAACGCAGTGTTCCTCTGGTATGTTGCAATTCCTTGTCTTCTTTGTCTTAGATGCTTTGAATCTCTATCAATTTCGCTTTTCACTTTCAATCGTACATTGTTTATTTAATCTTCACTTGACTACTTCATTTTTCTTACTTTGATTTCATCTCTGGTTCGCTTCCTCTTCACGCTATATCAGTATATCCTCAAAATTCTTCTTATGTGCATGGTGTATCTGGCTATTGTGGAGGAGCAATGTATTGTGTTCTGTCTTAAATGATTACACCATGGTGAAATATGATCTGTATAGCCAACCCCATGTAACGGGGCAAAGGCTTGGTGTTTTTCTTCTTTTTTTTTTTTTTTGGGAAAGAGAGGGAGGGGAGGGGGTGTATGATTGTCTTCTTATCCTGGAAATCTATCCCTAGAGGCCTCCTGTCCTGTATGCTTTAATTTCAGCAGATAAGATTGCACAAATTTCCTTCCTACTATTTGGGAGAAATATGGTGCATTTGTCAAAATGCTTAAATACTTTTTGCCCCGTGTTTTGGGGTACTTTATACTTGCCACTAATTTTCAAAATACATTCTTCCCCCCTTGCATTTTCACTATTACCCCTACTTTTGCTGACATCAGCAATACTCTTTTGACACTAAATGTGAAAATCACATCATCTTAGTGAAGAGTTTTAACTTTTGATGAATTCTTGGGAATTTTTCATCCGCCTCCCCTCTGCTTCCAACTCTTGTTTTTGTCATCATGAGTACTTAAATACAGTGTTCATGCTACTTCGTGACCCAAGTAGCTCTTTGCTTATATGCAGAGTGAAACAGTGAGAGAATTTATTAAAACCTATGGTTTCCGTTCTGAACCGTTATATTCAAATTTCTAATTGTAGCTAAAGGAGAAGACTATCATGTGCTCAGACAAGATGCAAAGCAGCACTGGGACTCTATGAAATCATGCTATAGGAAGGTATTTCAGGTTTCATTACTCTTGTAATTCTGAGTGCAAGTGTGTTTTTCTGCTACGCTGATGTTATTTTTATAGAAGTTTAGATGTGTGAACTTATTGAACTTGAGAATTTGCATTTGTTTCCTTTTCTAGGCTGCAACTGCATTTTCCACTGGAGATAAGAATTATGCATCATACATGTCTGAGCAGGTATGTATATGGTAAATGGGGTGGGTGTAGTTCACTTACTGGAACATGTTGAACAAAGACAGTCAATTGACTAATCCTTCTACAGTCTTTAGCTTTTTCTTAGTTTAATCCTTTACAATCTGCTGATTATTATAAGAGGCGGTCCAAACAGAGATTTCCTCCCCCCACTCCCTCTTGGCTGTTCCACTATAATTAGATGATAGTAGAACTGTTTATTAAGCCGCGCATTTATTTAAAAAAAAAAAAAAAAATGATCTCGACAAGAATTTTTATTTACATGCAATACTTGTAGAAATTCTTCTTATTCATCATGTGGTTATTTGTTGTTTCTTTTAAGTCTGTTTTCACTCCACACTAATACTGGAGTGCATTGATTCGTTGAATTGAGTTCTTTCAATTTTCGTTGAAAAATGGTCTAAATCTGTTAAAATTGGAACTTAATGAGTTGATTGTGAACAACAGATTCATTTTTCATTTTCACATAGGATTATCTCAGGAGTTTGAACCCTGCCTAAACTGTTTCAGGGGAGGATGCACAATAAGATAGCTAGAGAATCAGAGGAAAAGGCTAGCCAGGATATCTTTGAATCTAGGTTAGCCTATACATATTGGAAGTTTCAATTATATTTATATTTGTTACTCTTTAGTGTAGTTGTTACTGACTTGAGATTTCAGAAACAAGGGGATAGAAAATGTGATAACAATTGATTTGCATGGGCAACATGTCAAGCAAGCGATGAGACTTTTGAAACTTCATCTCCTCTTTGGAGCATATGTGCGCTGTAAGCATCTAATCGTTATCTTGTCTATTATGTAGCATGCAACAAATTTACTAGGAGTTCCCTTCCAGTAAATTTCTGGACTGAGATTTTCCGTCTTGACTAATTACCTTTGCTTTTCATTCCCCTTGCTGTAGCTGTGCGGGCATTCAGGGTTATTACCGGATGTGGGAGCCATGGTGTTGGAAAATCAAAGTTGAAACAATCGGTATGGATCATAAGCATTATCCCTACTGCCACTATAAACAAAAATAGAAAGTCACACACAAACCAGTTGCTCTATGCTTTCTATATTCTTATATATTGGTCGTCACGCTGTAACTGCCATTTCAACACCTCTATCTTGTATTCCCCATTCATGAATAATAACATATCCTATCTGCAAATGCGGTTTTTTGTTGTGCCTATTTTTATGCATGTTTTTTTTCACTCGTGAGGAGAAATTCGGTCATTGGTGGATGGGGTTTACAACATGTGCATTGACTAGAGAAACCACATGATTGAAGTCTACATATTCATAGTATTTTTACTATATTCTTGTTAGGTGGTTAATCTATTGGAGAAAGAAAATATAAAATGGACAGAAGAAAATAGAGGAATGCTGTTTGTTAGGCTTGATCGGCAGAAGCAGTTCACCTTCCTAGATTATGACAGTGAGGATGAATGAATAGTCTTAAGTGGAGCTATTGGGCACCCTAGATGTTTTTTTAGGTTGTATTTTAGCTCTGTTTATTTTTATTAGCTGAAGTTTGTAGATAAATCATATCTGCATATGACAGTTAGAGCGGTAAGTCTAGGTTTATAGACTTTTCGGGCTTTTGTGTACATTTTCAAACTATAGATTATGGATGACTAAGTTGAGTGAGATTGTAAAACTCAAATGTAAATTTTGGATTGTGCAAAGAGCCAACTCTGGGTGATGTAAAATGTTAGCTAAGTGTGTGTGACTCTTTACCATTTGTAGTTTTGTATTTTTTGAAGATTGATGATGCAAGACATGTTTTCAATTTCATTTGCCTAACAAGACGCTGTTTTACAGTTCTTTTTTAGTGCAATGTTTATTAAAAATTTGTTATTACCTATGTTTATTAGGTTCTGAGATTTTGATGTTTTGCTTAACCTAAATTTTTGACCTAAAGTGTGATTAAAAAAAAAAAAAAAAACTCAAAATTGGTTTGGTGATTCTTTTGTTAAGGAATCTTGCTTTTCTAATACTTTCTTGTTTCCGTGGGTTGAGTTGGGTGGCGGCTTTAAGTCTACGGCAAATCATCAGAAGGTTTAATTTGTAATTTTTTTTTATAAAAAAACTGGGTTATTTTATTTTTACAATAAATTTTGGAGTTATTTTTGTATTCCGTCCTATAAAATGAAAAGGTATACTAAATGAAGCACGATTTATTTGATGAGCTTTCGAAGTCGGATTTGTGTTGGGCGGTGGTTCTGGAGTACCTACACTTGCGAGATGAACCCCTATTACACTCGAAACCTAAATTAGTATAAAGCAAATATGATCATGAGAGTTTATTGGACAAATCGTGTTTCAACATATACCAATGCCATTAAATTATTTTTTAGTAAATATTTAGAGTCATCATCACCCATCCTTCCTTTTTGTTTACAAACATCATTTACCATAATTTATCTACCTTTTTGGCCTCTTAATAAAATAGTTTCAATATATTCTAGTCACAATCATAATATTTAAAATTTTCTATAAAACGTTAAACTTATTTCACTTGATTTTCCTCTATGATTTCAATAATTTTCCGAACGTGATTTCACTCATAGCTATTGTTTCCACCAACTATTTTCTTCTTAGTACCATCATGATACAAATGCAATCCAATTTAATCAAATGTAACTACGATTAATAAAATTCCACTTTTGGTTTCTGTTCTTTGTCCTTCTTATATTTTTGCTCTCTCCTTTTTAGTATCGTTACACTTGCGGCTCATGTTTTTTATTTTTATGTTTATTGTTTTGGCAATTTTGGTCCCCTATGACCAGCTATAGAAAATTTTGTAGCTTAATTGGGGTTATTATGCAAATTTTAAAAATATTGTTTACAAATTACTGTTGACTTTCCAAATTAGTCAACAAAAACATTTTGTAATCGATCATACGGACCAAAAGTGTCAAAATAGTAAAGAACATGAACCCCAAGTGCAACGTCAAGAAAATGAGAGAACGAAAGTGCAACGAGGACAAAGAACAGGAACCAAAAGTGCAATTTTTCCTTAAGATTAATATGCTTATTTTAAGAAGGAAATTGTAAGTTTATCAAACTTTCAGGATTAATTGATAATAAACACAAACTTATGAGGGCGCTTTTGGAATTTTCCGTATTTTGCCCTTTCCATGTTGGCAGAAGATATTTTTCGATCCATCGCATAAAGGGATCCGGATCCATCCAAAAAGACAAAAAGTTCATTACACTCACGGCGGTTCACACACCTCACCTAACTACCACCGTCCATTTACCTTCTACGTGTACTTATCAACGGTCAAGATCCAACATTCACGAACAATCCCTCCCGTGACGGTAACTCTAACATCCAGGAGATATTTTTTAAAGTCTTGACCGCCTCCATTTTCCGTTTCACTATAAAATCCCATCAATTTTCAATCCCTTTCCGGCGTTTACCGTCGGACGAATTGTGTGAATTTCGAGTCGTCGTCGTCGTCGATCGGAGTGGACTCGAAGCATGGAGGAAGGCACCTCACAAACCCTAACCCAACACCGGGACCTTCAGCTCTCCCGCGGCAATCACCGGCGCAAGAATGGCGGCGGAGAAGCTGCGGAATTTGGTGATGAGGAATACGAAGACGAGGAATACGATCCGCAGGCATGGGAGATATTAAGCAAGAGCTTCAAGGCTGCGCAATCCGTGCTGGATCAGAACAGAGTGCTGATTCAACAAGTGAACGATAATCACCGGTCTAAGGTTGCTGATAATTTGGTTCAGAACGTTGCCCTAATTCGTGAGATCAATGGAAATATTTCTAAAGTCATGGGGATCTATTCTGATCTAGCAGTCAATTTCTCCGGCATCGTTCAGGAGAGACGAAGTAATGTCACCAAGGGCAGTAATTCCGGCAAAAACAGTAGTTAATTTGTTGCGGAGCCGACTGGATGGAGGTGGAGTATCGTTCAAATTCAGACGAATTATTCAGTAATTTCCGATGACTCCCTTCATTTCCTTTCATGGGTGAAACTAATAAGCATTTTAAAGCTATTCCATGTTCAGTAGTGTCCAAGCATGCCTGTGTCTTCTTGCCATTGTTTTACTTGAGTGTGTGTCTTTGTTTTTAATTAGGTGATTGAAGGAATTGTTACTGAGGTCCTATTGTTGTCGATAAGAATTGGTACTTTGATTATATTCGTTTTGTGAAGATGGTGATGATGATTGTGATGCTTATGAGTTGTTTTGTTTTCTGTTTTCTTGTTTTGTGGTGTGATGGTAAGGGATGTTTTAGTTGCCGAGAGCTGCAGGGACTGCATATTCACTACATTGATTGATTGGTTTGGTAGCTGCAGACATGATTAAAGGTATTTATGTTCATTTGATTGATGAGTGTTTTTTTCTTTGGCCAAGTTCGGGTTTTAAAGCAGGTTTTGAAAAATAGTTTTTTCAAGAACTTGTTTTGGTAAGAGTGTATGATGCAAATGAAATTTCCCCAGGTTAAATAGTTTTTGGTGTTTAAGAAAGAAGAAAAAAATTTGAAAAAACCAAATTTTGGAGAACAAACTTTTGAACCATTGCAACACAATTTTTGAAACTCATAATCAAACAACCAGCAAAACTTCCAAATACTTTATTTCTCAAGAGCAAAGCCAATGATTTGTACTTGTTTGTGCATGACCATACATAAGAACATCATCCCCCTGTAATAATTTGGCTGGCCTAAATTGTCCCCTGTCCATTGCATAAGGGCATTAGCTCCACTAAGTTGGCTCAGTTTTCAAGACTTTTCTAGGGGATTTTGAATACATTTCATGTCTAAACATTAACAGCTCGCAAGATATCATTCAGGGGGAGAAATTTCCTTTCTATTATTTTAACCAAGATTAAGATTTTTTTTCTCATTCAAAACTTCTAGTCAATGAGATTGGAAACAACCAAGATGTTTGAACTTTAATTGTCGACTTAAATACATTATGCATTGAGACAATCGTTGCCTATGTGCGTGTGCGTGGTTTCCTATCCTTCCTTATGTGCTTATCAAGAATGCAAATAAACTATACTAAAAATTATTATTATTTGAGCTATTTTAATAAATTTTTTAAGGATCGAATAGAATCATAGTTAAGATCAATATGGTATTTTGGGATCATACGTAGGATGGTACGATTCTACAATCCCGATCGAGATTTTGTAAACTATAGCTGAACGGGTCGGGATTTTGCAAATTATGGCGGAAATGAATGAATGGGAAGACGCAATGCTGAAAATTCTTGTAAATTGTTATGTCTTTTGTATTTTGACATAGTTTTCAACGCCATTTCGATTTCCAGGCTCCTCCTCTACAGATTAATCCCCTTGTCTTTAACCTTCTTTTTACCCCCTTTCTGTTTGACGTCTTAATCCCCTCATTTTAGTACGTAAGGGTTAATTACATTTACCCCTCCAAGATTTGAGGTAAATGTAATTTTAATTTTCTCAAACCTCGGTAGGGCATTATGGAGCAAGTGTATACTTTTATCTTTTTCTCAAGATTTAACTTTGTTTTTAAAGTATATTTAGATCTAAAATTTGCCACTAATGTTTTTAGATGCAGTTCAACTTTGCCCCTTCTCAAAAGAAGTTGCCACTTAGGACAATTTTGATTAAATTTGATGAGTTGGCATAATGACATGAATTTATAGATTGTGGCATTTAATTACGTGATAATAAACGCGACGCAATCTATTAAATAACTCTGATGTATTGTGTGTAATCGCGATTATGTTCAAACAGTAAATATCACACCGTGAACAAAACCCACGTATCTAATTTAATCTTTGAAGTAATGTGTATTGACAAAAAAACGCGTATTAATTTTAACAGTTGAAATATTGCTTTTGGACGGTGAAAAATGGTTAAACAAAATTCCCTATCATAAAATTGAGATGTTTGTAATTTCACCAAAACTCAAAAGAGAGAAATGTGATTATCAAAATATTTAGAATTTCACAAAAACTTAAGAAAAGTAAATTTAATTTGTCCAATTGCGTCGGCGAGAGGCAATTGATATATATCTCCTAGTTTATTCAAGAAAGAGTAAAAGTAATACTCAATCCGTCCCATCAATAGAATTGTTTTTAAAAATGTTTTATAGAGCGTAAGGTACAACATCTAAAATAAGAAATGTGGAACAATCTTTCTCATTTATATTTATACTTTTGAAGTGTTATTGTGAATTCACATTATTGTATTTCCTCCATTCCATTTAAATAATTCACTTGATCAATGTACAACTTATTATAAATGTCAAGGTACAATACCTAAAATAACTAATTAGATTAATTTAATTTATATCTTTACTTATTAAGTATGTGCTAATTATGCACCATACATGATTATATTAATAAAGGTATGAGGAGTAAAAAAAAGTAAAAGTGGACTCTTTTATTAGCATAAAAAATATTTTTTAAAATGAACTCTTCTAATAAAATATAAGGAGTATTAATAAGGGTATAAAAGTAAAGAAATATAAAATGGACATTTTTATTTGAACAAACCATTCTTTTAAGAAAATTGTTAATTTGTAATCTTTAACACAAGCTTTGATCCAAGGCTCGTCCACAAAAGGTGAGTTAGAGACTAAAATCAGGCCAAAAGGTGTAGTCGATGGATAACATGTGAACATTCCTATACTATCCTTTATGGGTCTTGAGGGATGGAGGAGGTAACCTTAGAGTTAACATTTGTGAGTGAAGTAGCACTCAAAGAGCGACTACTGGTTGGGTTGACAAGTTCCTTCTAATTGAAAAACAAACTCTAGTCATTATGACATCTTTATATGAGACGATGAAGTACACATCCGCTAATATACAAATTTTAAACAAAAGCTTCAATTTATATTTTTGCGATAGATGGAAGCTTTAGCTCTCCTAAGGGCGATTCAACACTTAATCGCAAAATATTAGATTTCTCAAGTCTACACCGATAGCCTAGATCTGGTCAACAAACTACGTAATACTTCGACAACCCACAATGAGGTACAAGCAATCTTCGACATTATTATTCATAAAATAAATAATTTCTCATCATCTAATTGTATAATCCACGATTTTAGTGAAATGTGATCATCAAGTTTAATAGAATTGGTACTAACCCTTCCAAAATAAGTGTTCTTTTGGCTCCCAAATTTTGTTCCAAAACAAGTATCCATTTTTACGTTTTAAAGAAAAATGTGTGCATATCGTTCTTCCAAAGTTACAGTTATTTATTCTCTTCCATATTGAATTTTATTTCATAATTTTAATACGACTATTATTATTTAGTAAACACAAACACAATGTTATATTTGTAATTTCACTAATTTTCTTAGTTTGTATGAAAAACATACAACGACATTTCTTTTGCATTGAAGGTAGCACATTTTAGATAGTTGTGGACAAAATAACCACCACCAAAAAAAAAAAAAAATCATCAATTTTCATTAAAGATAACCATCAAATTTAACATATGTAAAATGATACGTTTTAAAAGTTTAGTGGTCAAAATGACAGAAAGAAGAAAATAGTGGTCAAAAATCCGAGTGTTTTGTAAGTAGTGTTGTTTTTCCTTAAAAACATAGAAACTTGTCATGTGTACCACACTACCTGCGAGTGTGACAATGTACTCATATGGATACGGTGTTGCAACTAGGCCAAAAGTATAGGTTAAGAGGAGAAACCTCATGACTCTGCAATTCTGCAATTCATCGTCAGCCTACATTATTCGGGTCCAGCACCATGTTACTCATCATTTTGTTCATTCTTGCTAGCCGCATACCTCAGTGTCCTCTGTATCCGATCATGCAAGGTTGTGTTAGACTCTGATACCAATCGTCATAGTTTATCAGATGTCCCCGAATGGACAATTGTCATAGTTTCATATTTAACCCTAAACTCTTAAAGGACAAATACATTTCCTACTTGGTTTTGTTGCAGAGACAAGAAAACAAAAGGACGAGGGCCGGTTAGGGCTGCACAAAAAAAAAAAAAACCAAAATCCGTCCAAACCGTCAATCCGATCCGAAATTTCGGATCGGATTCAGATCGGTTTATTTTTTCCGGATAACACTCGGTTTCGGATTATCCGAAACCGATCCGAGTGGATAATCCTAAGATTGTTTCGGATTGTTTACCTAAGTCCTTAGTCCCTAATCTGATTATTCAGCAGCGAGAAGCCGAGAGTCCGAGACATCCATCTCTCACTCCAGCGCTCCGCAAATCTCCGGAAGCCGTCGTCGTCGCTAGCAGTCATTGCTGCCATCTCCGCCCATCGTCGCCTCCGGCAGTCATCGCCGTCTTTTGAATATCGACAACGAACGAACAAGGTGAGCCCCTCCTTATCCTTTTTAGCTTCTTGCCGATTTTCGATCGTACATGAACAAGGTACTTGTTTGTTGAGCATGCCGATTATCTGGGCAAATCCGTTTGTTGGGCAAAGATATTTGAAAACATCTGCCGCAGCCGGGCGATTGTTTTCTAAAACATACGCCACCGCTTGGATTGGATTTGAATGTTACCGTTCTCCTTTTTGGATTTTGGCCTACTTATAAGTCCTCCAATCTCAGCCTCCCGGCAGAAATGGTGAAGTGTGTTGAAGCCTTCAATAAATTTTATGGAGAAAGCACAGACAAGCGTAAACTTACGTGGATTTATTCATTGGGAACGTGCAACTTAATTGGAAAATTTGAGGCAAAAACTATGGAACTTGTTTGGGAACATATCAGGCTGCAGCCCTTTTGCTGTTCAATGATTCATACAAATTAAAGTTATTCAGAAATTAAGGCACAACAGAATTTGGAAGATGACGGTCTAGGCAGGGTGCTTCAATCCCTCTCATGCTTTAAGTACATGATACTAAAAAAGGAGCCCCGCGGCACTAAAGAAGTGTCTCATAGTGATGTTTTTCGGATCTAAAACTGCAGTTTCTCGGATCGAAAACAGCTGGTTCGGATCGAAATCCGCGATTTCGGATCAAAACCACTGTTTCGGATAAAAACCCGATCCAAAACCGCGCCCTCGGATTAAAATCCGAAACTGATCCGGAGCGGTTTTTGTTTTGCTCACCCCTAGGGACGGTGGGAGAAAAACTCTCTAATCCATTTATCATAAAGACAGGAAGCTCACAAGTTTGATACAGTAACAAGAAATTGAAACTCTACCGCCCCGATTAGAAAGTGACAACTCACAAGTTCTCTGAAGTTACAGAGGGAGTTCACCACTGTCTGCAATTACAACTTTGCTTTTGGGTGTACCATTTTGCCTGCCTTCAGCTTCAACTTTATAAACTACATCCATCCCGGAGATCACCTTCCCGAAAACAACGTGACGACCATCCAACCTGCAAAGAGCAAGGTCAGAAAGGAAAGAAAAACACAACATTTCACAAAAACCAAGCAGAGCAGCTTGTCTAATGTGTATTGAGCTTTACCAGCTAGTTGTAACAGTAGTAATGAAGAACTGGGAACCATTGGTGTCGGCACCAGCGTTGGCCATGGACATCACGCCTGCGTAAATGTAAGCACATGTCACAACCAATAGGAAACAATCTCAAATTTAAGCTAACAAAAATGTCAAATTAGTTTTGTCTTTACACAATCAGAGCAACCTACCTGGTCCAGTGTGCTTGAGCTTGAAATTCTCATCGGCGAATTTCGCACCATAGATTGATTCCCCACCTCTGCCATCACCAGAGGTGAAGTCACCACCTTGAATCATGAAACTAGGGATGATTCTATGGAATGCGCTTCCTTTGTAATGCAGAGGCTTTCCACTCTTTCCCACACCTTTCTCCCCTGAAAGCAAATTACCCATAAATTACATGTCAGATGAATGAAGTTATGCCAACATTCTTCAAAAGATTCAAAACCTCCCTGCACTACTGTTTCATTGATCGAGTAAGACAGTCAATTGAACTCTACAGTTAGTTCTACCCACTAACAGAGAAATTTTTGGTCCATTTTCACCCAAAAAGAAAATTAAGAAGCAGAATCGAAATTCAAATGAACTGAAAAGAGAGATGAAGTTAAAATACCTGTGCATAATGCTCGGAAATTTTCTGCAATAAAGAAGAGAGAATAGTTTGAGAACCAAAAAATAGGAAACGGGTAAATACAGTAAAAATCACCAACATTACATCTCACACAACACCATACCTACAGTCTTAGGAACTGCGTGCCCATAGAGACCCATCACCACTCTCCCTGATACGAGAAAAGACATAACATGGAATTTTCAGCAACATCAGAAAACAAATTATTGGACAAACTATGAACTAACAGCTGATGATTCATGACAAAGTAAAGAAGAGCATAACATACCCGCAGGTTTGCCATCAATCTCAATATCAAAGAAAACTTTGTTAGTCACTTCTTTCAAGTGCTTGTCTTCTTTTTTGGCCTGCACTAAAATCGACCATTTTAAAACCCTTGCAAACAAAAAGTCATTTCCGATATTCATGCTTCCAAACACAACGTAATTCCACAAATCAGTTCATCTTCATCCTCATTTCACACCGAATTGATATTCTAAAATTCCAATTGTCATCTCAATTTGTACAAAGTCCCGATCATAAAGAAATTTGGAGCTTAGGTAATTACAATTAGATTCCTCATCTTTTTGTCAATCAGATTGACTCGCTACAACAAATTATTCCCGAAATGCTTTAGGCAAGGACATTGAAAATCGATACAGATTTCAATTAATTAAAATCGACTTCGAAACAATCTTCTAGTGAGAGATCGAAGTTATCGAAGCTATTATCATACGATTGTGCAAGAATAAGGCGCAATAATAATCGTGATCATACTAACCTGAGCGAGAGCTAGGGTTCCGAAGATGAACAGGGCGCAGAGGCACAGTGACAGAGATTGCGAACAGGATCTTGCCATTGCTGTTGTTGGAAACTTCAGGAGTAGGAATAGCAAGAAGGAATGGAGTGTGGCTTTTAATCAGGGTAGTAGAAGCTGCTTGTGGGGAGGACCAATGGGAGAGGAACACGTAGCATATTGAGGTGTTTCTGTCCCTCTAGCTGTTGTGATTGGTTGAGGTCCATGATGCCTGATGGACTTTTTATATTAATAGGAAGAAGCCCACAAGAAACTATTGGGCCTCTTTTAGTAGAGGCATGTTCTTTTTCATCGTTTTGAAAACGATTTTGAAAATAAGTTTTGGAAAATAGTTTTATAATGTAAAAAGTGTATTGAAAATGTAAAAGTAGATACTGAATAGTAAAAAATTGTATTGAAAATGATGAAATATGATTAAAATATATTAAATTTACTGTTGAAACTAAAACTATTTTCAAAACAGAACAAAAAGAATAGGCCCTAAGGGATGTTGGTGTTTGTTTATGTTTTTTTTTTTTTTACAATTTTATTATAAAAGAAAATTACACAGTTATGTATGTGTCATGCTCATCCAGCGTTTCCTCTCTTTAGCGTGACAGTATGTTGCCGTACACAATTCGAGGTGAGGCCCAAGACGATTTGGGTCAGCTTGGATTTGCGGGTTCAGGCTGCAAGGTCAGAATTCATGAATCCGGATACAACCCGTTTAATATTTATCTCAAATTTCTCTATCCAAACTCGACTTGTTTAGTAATGCTTTAATCTGAACTTAACTTGTCTAACCAGTTTATTATAATGAGGTAAAAAAAATTTATAAGTTAACGAGTAACTCAAATAACTCAAATGACCTGTTAAAGCTGGTTTTAAATTTAATACAAAATAACTTTATTAATTTTAAAAACTACACCTTCATATTTACGTTTTCTTTTTAAACCAATGGAGATAAACTTTTCAATAAAAAAAATAAAAATAAAAATTGGAGATAAATTTGCACATAAATGCATTTCAAGAAAATTTACAAATTTAAAATTAATGGACCATACACAACGGGTTGGCACAAAATGATATGCTATTGTCGTGATTTCGTGCATACAGTGTTTTCGTGTTTGAAAATGTATCATTAGACCGGGTAGAAAAAAAAATTTGCTATATTTTTTTCACTCTCCTTTAATGGTACACAAAATGAGTAACTATAGTAGTCAAAGATGATCCATTTACTTGGTAGAAATAATAAGAGGAGATAAATTAAAGAGTGTATCCGAAGTCTCAATAACAAGAAGCCATGTATGTATAATAGTCATTGGACTCCAAGAAACGCCCGGCATTGTAACTCCCAGTACTGTTTAGCTTCTGCCATCCGAGCCCGGCGTTCCTTCTCCCGCCGTTCTTTCCAATATTCCGGCAATCTTCATGGCAATTACAAGCAATTTAGCAGGAATTTCTTAGCTTTCAAAGTGCTTGTTAATTGAAATGAACAAAGGGAAACTTACTTTGTTTTCAACAGTTGATGTAGATGGGACATTCGCTCTGCATCTCCAAACACCCCTTCCTAATCAATGTCACACATATATATATTTTTCTCAGTCCTGGGTGGCAATCAGGTCGTGTCTCGATGTCTCAGATGGACAAATTACTTATCATAACGTGTTAGGTTAGTTTTAGAATTTCGTATCATTTCAAAAATTGTTTTTTAGGAGTGTGAATTTGGTTTATGCCGGCACTGTCAAATTTTAGTGTCGTGCTAGAGATTGTCATATATATTATCGGATTTCAAAAGTTTGTTTTCAGCTGAACCAGGAAATTACCACTTCTTCTTGCCTTTTCAGAAGCCAAAGGTCTACAACTATTCTTGCAAACATCTACTGATCAAAGGCTAAAAGGCTTTGAGTAACAATTAAGATTAGAAAAGAAAAACTAAATTTACTCACTTTTCTGCACAAGGGGCACTTTGAGGTTGAATCTGCAGCCTTAATTCCATCAATGGTGGTTACTGATCCAGCTGAACACGCACACATGTAGCAGAAGAAGTGACCACAGGCTAGCGAAACCGGATCAAATACCACATCCTGTTTCCCAAGAAGATGTGAAAACATCTCTGCTTAACTAAGGGCATGTTCGTTATGGAGTGGTTTTGAAAATATGTTTTTTAAAATTTAAAAAAAAAAAAAAAACCAGCTGAAAGTGTATTGAAAATGTGAGAAAACGTAGTTAAATAGTAAAAAGTTATATTGGAAAAATAAAAGACAGAGAAATGAAAAACTAAAAACGGTGAAAACGAACAGGAAGTTCTGTGGATTATGCAAAACTTACCAAGCAGATAGAACAAATCAGATCAACATCAATATCCCTCCTGGAATTGGAAGGAGAAATCAAAAGTGAAGGCCTTCCTTCACTTATCTGGAGTTTACATCCCTCAAGAACCCCAGAAATGGTTGATTTCTTCTTCTTCTTCTTCTTTTCTTCCACATTTATGTGGGAAGCTATCAATTCACAGAGGCAAGAATGTTTAAGCTCTTCAAGCTGCAAATTCTTGCCCTTATTTGAGCCATCAATCTGTGTAAAACAGGGCATAAATTGCAACGTTCTCTTCAAAAAGCATTGAAACAGTGTCACTGAGAAATCTTCACTAACCTTTGAGTCATATTTCTTCAAGAATCTCACCATTTCCTTCATACTCATATCAGCAGATACTGCTAAAATCTTGAGGAGGCTAAGAGGGTCTTGAAAAATTCCTCTCCATGTTTTTTGGAGTAGAGATTGCAACTCCATATGCTTTTGTGCAAAGTGATTTAAAGAAAGCTTAAGGTCCATTCAAATTTCAAAGATGCCAGCCTTTTTGTGTGTACGAGCGAGCATGTGTATTATTATTTGTTGTAATTGGGAGGTATAATATGTGCGTGTGCAATTGCATGTGTATGTTTATCCTTAGGCGGTAAAAAAAATAATAATTAAAGAAAGCCCCTTTGCATGCTCCACAATATTGGAGTCAATATTGTTGTAATTGGGAGGTATAATATGTGCGTGTGCAATTGTATGTGCATGTTTATTCTTTGGCGGTAAAAAATTAAAGAAAGCCCCTTTGCATGCTCCACAATATTGGAATCAATGAAGTCTAAAAGCATTTTTCCATGCTGCACAATATTGGAACGATGACTGGATAAATATGTATTCAGTTCAGTGTAAATGTAAAAGCTCCACTAATGAAGAATATGCTTATCTTTGGGACAAAAAAGCAGCAGCCATAGCTGAGAAAAGTGTGCTTAATTACAATTCAGAATGTCCAAGTTATGATATCATACTCTGTCCAAATTAATGAAACAATATAGTTTCTTATAAAACGATGTCGTTTAACTAATTTTTTTTAATAATACGACATAATTTTGATACTTGTGGCGAATAAGATAGAATAGATGATCGGTTCTCCTTACAATCAAGAGAAAGATCAAATTCCATTGGGTTTCTACACTTGGAGAGTCAATTAATCCAACATTCATAGTTTGCAGTAGTACAATACGTATCTAGAATCGTATGATGTTACGATCCCAAAATATTAAATCGATCATACTTTTGATTATATTCAATCCTATAACAAATTGTTAAAATGACTCAAATAAGAGGAGTTTTTATAATTTATTAGTAATTTTACACTTGCACATTGTGTAGGATCATAATACCAATCTTACACTAATCGATTCCACGGAAGATCGCGATTTTGCAAACCATGCCAACATCAACATTTGCTAATCAAAATAGAGTGAACGGCCAAATATGGCACTATACTTTGACTTAGTTCACCATTATATCATTATACTTTTTTTTTTAGCCCAAAACATCACTATATTTTCAAAAATGCATCATTTATGTCATTTTGGCTAACGGAGTTGTTAAGTTTAAAGGCCAACAAGTCATTTGTCATTCACGTGGCATTTTCAAAGAATATTTTTGTTTCTTTATCCATGTTTATCATTTTCTCTTTATCTATTCATCAATGTTCATCATTTTCTTCAATACAAATCCAATCAACAATTTACATACACCTCTATGAATACAAAAAATTCTTCTTTCAATTTCTAAGCCCAAAAAAAAAAACACCAAAATAAAGTTGTTCATCATCATTATTCCTAACCAGTTTGTAAGGTGATTTCTCTTCTTGCACTTTTTAAAAAAAGATCTCAAATGAAGCAAATTAAATATCCTACTGCTACAAATTACTAATAGGAGCACAATCCAAAGATAACTTCAATTGATACTAACTCCGCAGACTCTTAAAAGTTATCTTTGGATTGTGTTCCTATTATTAATTTGTACCCATAGGATATTTAATTTTGTTCATCTAAGATATTTTCTTAAAAAATGCAAGAAGAGTAACCACTTTACAAACTAGTTAAGAATAATGATGATGAACAACTTTATTTTGATGTTAAGAAAGAAATTTTTTTTATGTTCACGAAAGTATATGTAAATTGTTAATTGGGTTTGTATTGAAGAAGATGATGAACATAAATGGATAAAGAGAAATGATAAACATGAATGAATAGACAAAAATAGCCTTTGAAAATGCCATGTGAATGTCACATGATTTGTTGGCTATTAAACTTAACAGCTCCGTTAGCCAAAATGACATAAATGACGCATTTTTGAAAATTTAGTGATGTTTTGGGCAAAAAAAAAAAAGTATAGTATCATAATGGTAAACTAAGTCAAAGTATAGTAACATGTTTGGCTGTTCACTCATCAAAATAAGCCAATAAAGAGAGGAGATTTCTCCATCATGATCCCCTGGCATATTCCTTAAGTTATATTGTCTAAGTGGATATCTTTAGATATCAAAATCAATGAGATCATTCATTAGATTGGGATTTCTACTAAAACTATAGGATTATAACTCTGAATTTATTTGTTTAATTGGGTCCCTTTTGCTTGACCTTTCTGATGAAGTTCCAAAAAGAAAAATAAAATAATAAATTCTGATGAACACAACAATACTGTACTAGTGCATGCATGAGCATGAAAGCAACTATTCAACTTTGAAGTGCTGGATTTATATTAGTGGATCTTCCACCGACTTTTACATCAGTGCTTAACTATGGAGTCTCCTTTACGGTGTTTTAAAAACGATTTTGAAAATATGTTTTTAAAAAAATAATTTTATGATATAAAAAGTATATTGAAAATATAAAATAGTATATTTAAATAGTAAAAAATTATATTGTAAATGATAAAAAATGATTATAATATATTAAATTTACTTTTGAAATCAAAACTAAAACCAAAACGAAAAGAACATGCCTTTTAAATGGTGTATGGTCTCCTCAAAAAAAATAAAAAATAAATGGTGTATATGAATTGTTCCTAATTATAATTTAGTTAAATGGTATCAAGCCTTAAAAGTAGGGCGGCAAATCGTGTCGTATCTAGGTTATCGGGTTCAGGTTGGCAGGTTTCCGTGTTGACACTCCTCAACTTTATCCTTACCCGTTTAATTATCCGTGTTATTCATATCGACCCATTTAACCTCTAAACCTTTCGTGTTCGTGTCATAATTTTGTGTTGTAGTATAATTTCTCGTGTCGGGTTCGGGTTGGTAGGTTCACTTGTCGACTTTCTCAACCCTAACCTTACCCGTTTAATTATTTGGATCAACCTATCTAACACGCCAATTCGCTAAGGCTCAACTCTAGCCCGATTACATTGTGTCAGGTTTGTGTAGTATTTTCGTGTCGTGTCAGAGATTATCAGCCCTATCAAAAGCATGTTATTAAGAGACTTTTGTGCCGAAATGTTATTTTCGAAAAAGTAATATTCTAAATGAGTTTTCTAAAGAGTGTCCCCTTAGAGATTTGTACATAAATTAAGAAAGTGAAAAAAATTCTTGTTTTACCCATATTATATTTTAACTACAAACTTAATTAAAATTTATGTAATATATGTACATTTGGAAAGAGAGTGTAATGAATACACCAATTAAATTAGGGGTAAAGTAGGAAAGTTTTTAACTTTTTGCACTGGAGGACACTCTTTAAAGAACACGAAGGAACGAACCAGTGCTCCAGCGATTGTGGCACATAGTGAGCCACCCAGAGGTTGGGGGATCGATTCCTACCTCTATCAGTTCTATCTATTTAGAACGCAGCCTGATACAATTCTACATGCGACTCTCCAACTTCGTTCTTCCCCTCCACATGGCTCTTGCACTCCCCAACTTTGTTCTTCCCCTCTCCATAGACTCTGCCTTCAATGTAATAGTTGATACCATTATAAAATAGTAAACACTCTTTAGAGAAAGGAGAGAGTAATTTCATACAATAATTCAATTCAAAACCTATCTTTCAAACAAGCCATGTCATACATAAATGGCATCGTAACTATCACAAATATAGAAGGACCATTGATCAATGATCGTGGCCCCCCATGTGTAATTCTTAATTTTACAAATTAGCAAGGGGTTTTTTTTCATTAATAATGATTTATTTCGCCTACAATTTAGAAAATATTAACTACTTCGCTCTGGCTTAATTTCAAAAGTAGAGAAAGCGAAATTCTTTGAAAGCTGATCGAAACTTTTTTTTTTTTATTTTTTTATAGAGAAATCTAAGTGTTTTTCTCTAAAAGTTACCGAAATACTTGATTGTGAATTTTATATTGTTTTTAAAAGTAAAACAAATCATTATATAAATAAAGATATTTACTATAATTAAATTCAAAATAAAAATTTTTGACGAAACAATAATTTTTATGAAAGTAGAAATCGAAAGTTGAAAGCCGCATCGTATGCGGAAGAAGAAGAAGAACCGACAACCGACAAGGCAGGCGGCAATCAACAATCAGCCCTGCTAGCGATGGCGACGCCCAACTGATAACGGAGACTGGTTGGCCGTTGCCGTTGACTCCGCATTTGAAAATTGGAATTATGGGTTTTGGCATCCTCACCACACCACATTCAGCCCTCATTCTCATGTCTCACCCCACTTTCCATTATTTTTATTTTATGTTTTTAGGACTTTTTTAGCAACATCAAAGATTTTTATAATAACTTCTTCATAATATAATACAATATTTGCTCCATTTAAAAAGTTAAATTTCATAAAAACAAATTGAAAAATCACATTTTTACCACTTTTGTTTGGGTCGTTACACTTTCGACCATTTTTAATTAATTTGTTATTGCTTGTCCTAACAGTCAACGCTCCAATCAGCGATAATATGTATTTTCTTCACAAAATTAAAAACTTTTAGAAGCTAATTATAAATCTCAAAATTTCATCCAAAAACAAACGCTACGTAATTAGCATCAAAAAGTTTTTTATTTTGTAAAAATAACTTATATTATTGTTGGTTGGGACATTGACTATTAATAATATTTACTAATATGTTAAAATGACAAAAAATATAACACCATACATACAGAAATGACTATTTTGCCATATTTTAAACAAAAATGACCAAAAGTGTAATGACTCCAAACAAAAATGATAAAAAATGTGATTTTCTCAAAATAAATTTATCCCACCAAAAAGTCTACTCTAAAGGAAAAAATTAATTGAAAATACAACTCTCATTGAGACATCACGACACATATGGACCCGTGACATAAATAATGGCAATAATTTACCTACAGTTAGGGGTGAGCAAAAGGAAAATCGATCCGAATCCGCTCCAAACCGACCCGAATTCGAAGTTTCGGATCAATCTCGGATTTTAATCCGATGGCGTGGTTTTGGATTGGTTTGGATGAGGTTTTTATCTGAAACAGCGGTTTTTGATCCGAAATCCGTGGTTCTCTTTGTTTTTTGTTTTTTTTTTTAAATTTAATTTTAGTTTTTTTTTTGGTGAATTTCTGTTTCGGATTATCCCAAAAAAAAAATCCGAAACCGAACATTATCTGGAAAAAAATATATATATATGATCCGAAATTTCGGATCGGATTCGGTTCGGACGGTTTTTTGATTATTTTGCTCACCCCTACCTACAACATCTCCAGAGTACCGAATTAAAATTATTGAATGTATTCGTTGTATCAGCCAATAGTAATTTTTTTTTTTTTATTCTCAATCTTACATATTTATTATTCTCTTAAAAAAAATAACACTTATCCTCCCGAATGTATTTGACTGCACCATTTACATAGTGTAACAGATGCACTAAATAATAGATAATTGTATACTGTGAGAATTTTCTTTTATTTTTAGTTACTTGCGTGATTATTTAACTATTTGGAATATTGACTTTTGATGAATGATGATTAGATTTTTAACTCATTATTATTTTAGTTATCACGTTTGGCAATTTGATGAATTCTAACAATCATAAGTATTTTAAAGCTTCAAAGAAAATTAAACAATTATTGGGAGTCCTTTGTAACATGGCTCGGCGACGATATTTTAATAGTTAAATTTGATGCTCGTGGTTTTGTCGATACGCGGTGAATTGTAGGCTAAATTTAATGTACGTATTTTTTCACCAAAGGCGATACTTTCAACTCTAGAATCGATACACGTATTTTTTTTTCACTACATGCGATGCGATAAATCAACAGCTATATGCAAACATCATATGTTATTTGCACTACGTGACAGATCATATTTTATACGCTATACACAATACATTAACAACTAATTCATATCCACTGACACAGTACATCAATTGGTACACGTCAAAATATATACGTGAATACACATACTTTGATAACATAACCATCTCATGTTAAATTTGGATACGTGCATCGTCATACGGTTAAACCCTAATATAAAAATTTTTGTCAAAATTATTTATGAATTTGACGATTGATAATCTTATCGACTTATCATCTCAACTGGCGTGTCTCATCCAACGTGGATTCTCACAATCCCTACATTAAACCAAAACCTACGGAAATCCTCACTTCCTCTTCTTCTTCGTGCAAAAGAAAACTTCACCATCTCCATGCATGTGCTGCCCCTATCGCCAAAAAAAAAAAACCTATACACCTCTAGATTTTGTATAAGTCAAGCACAAGTTTGCAACAAATCTGGATTTCTTTTTTTTTTTCTCTTTTTTCAATCGACTACAGCACCATAAAGATGGCAAACGGAAGAGTTCACGATGGCACCATGAGGATTAATCGAGGACAACAACAAATTCTTCATGGTGGAGATGGATTTCTTCATGGTGCCCCACCTG
Source organism: Leptodermis oblonga (assembly GCA_016801395.1). Taxonomy (NCBI): domain Eukaryota; kingdom Viridiplantae; phylum Streptophyta; class Magnoliopsida; order Gentianales; family Rubiaceae; genus Leptodermis; species Leptodermis oblonga. The sequence goes on from CM028760.1 coordinate 37,042,315, forward strand.
AGTTTTGTGGATTTGATAATCAATGTTTGTATATTAATCCTCTGTAGGTTTCTTTCAACTCTTCCATGGCAGCATTGAGATTGCGTAGGATTTTATTTTTACAAGTGGAAGAGAGACATGGATGATCGTAGGCTTTGGTTTGATGCGTGCATATGAAAAAGTCCACGTTGAATTGAGACACGTCAGTTAAATGATTAGTCGCTAAAGAGTATCATTACTCTATCCAAAATATCTCTTTTGAACGGAATTGTTATCAGCATGACACATTTTACTATTTGTAGGCCATTTTTTCAAATTTTAGCCTGTGAAATTACCAAAATGCCCTTCCCTCTTTAGAAGTAAAATTTTTTTTTGACTTCCCCATTCCTTCTTCTTCCAGTCGGGTTCTTCACCATTCCTTCTCCTCCAGTTCAGTTTTTCGTGTGCAAATTCTCAACCGGATTCCGATCACCGGCATCCTACATTTCCCCGTGCAAAGCTATCCAATTCCGTCACCGGCGCAGCCGCTCCATTCCTCTCTGCCGACCGCCGCCTACGCTCTCCATTTCCGTCGGTAAGTGGTAATTTTTTTTGTGTTTTTAAATTTTTTTCAAATTCTTCAAATTGCCTTTACTTGGTTGTTGTGAAGTTTATGGGCAACTTTATGGCTGATTTCGGATGCTTGTTGCATTTTCCTGCTGTTTTGTGCGTAATTAACATGCAATTTTCATGAATGTATGTTGTGGGGATTTCGGGGATTTTGTGAAATTTTGTTTGAATCTTGGAAGATTGCATTGTAATGGTTGTGTAGTAATGTTTGGTAGTGCTTATGATGCGATTTAGGCTGTGTAGTTGACATATGTAGGGTAAATTTTGGGTTTGTTCATCGAAAAAATGATTTTCCGACGAACAAACCGGAAAATCGCTTCGGGTTAGCGATTTTCCTGGAGAAAATCGCCGGGAAGAGGCGTTTGTTTTTGAAAACATCGCACCTTTCCGGTGAGTTTTTCCCGGAAAATCGCTTCGGGGTAGCGATTTTTCGGAGGAAAAACGCCTCCTGTAGGCATTTTTTGTCTTCTGTCTTGCTGTTTAATTTTCTTCCTGTGTATATGTTGTTTGGTTCTGTATTATGATTAATATTAATTGCTGTGCAACCTTGTAATTACAGATGAAGGATAGATTTAAAGGTAATATATTCTGTCGGACGAGAAAAAGATCCAAATCCGGAGAGAGTAGTAATCCGGAAACATCCCGGGAGAGTGTTATTCCGGATAAATCCGGGGCTCCTATTATTCCTATTGCGGAAATTGCCCCTCGTGTTCCTCCAACGGCGTCTGAGTGTTCGAGGAAGGTCGTGGCACGGTCGCGAGCATCTTCTGCGACAAGGAATGTAACTGCACCCATTACGGAACACTCCGTTCAACCTTTCGTCTCGGGAAATGAGTACATCGGTGCGTCCTTTACCGAACAACCTTTCGCACCGCCATTTTCAGGTGTTGAAATGTCCCATGACGATGGTGACGGCGAGGGGGCTCTTGGAAGAAGTGATGGTGAGGGGGCGAATACATGCATCGAGACAACTAGGAGAGCAGGGAAAGGACTAATGGGCAATAAAGTTAGGGCGTCGATTGCAGGGTGGAAGGATTACAGAGAATTAGACCATCCGGTCGAAGGTGGTTCTGTAATCCCTGAATTGCTATTGAGTTTCAAAGGCCACACTGCCTACCACGTTTGGCATGGAAAGGTAATTCTATTAAATTGCGCACTTGTATTTGTTATGTATTCGAGCAAGTAATTTTTTCCTATTTATATATGCTTCATTACTTGTGATCCAAAGTGAAATAATAAAGTATGTTCGCATTGTTTACATTTTGGTTACAGAAGAAATGATATCCCTCTGTTGTAATTCCATTCTTTGAATTCGGTAGGAACGGGGGATATTGAAATGTCATAATGGGCCCGATTGCTTAAAAAATTGGCCCGGCGATGATGACATGAAAAAACTGGTAGAGGGTTCTGGTTTGGCCCATTTAGTACAGTGCATGCATGATGAGTTAGAGGCCGCTCTGCTCTGTGCCTTTGTTGAGAGGTGGCATCTAGAGACCAACTCATTCCACTTGCCATTCGGGGAGATGACAATCACACTTCATGATGTTGCCTACATTTGCGCATTCCGCTTGGGGGTAAGCCCATTTATGGGAAAATAAAGACTGCACAAATAGCGACAGATGTTGCAGCTGTGTTGGGAAAAGATGTAGTGAAACTAGATAAGCCTGGCTTTGTGAAGTTGACAAGCATTGAGGCAAATTGTGCCGGTAGATTCGATCAAGTTAATGCCGCCTCGGGTTATTTATTATGGGTTTTAGGGCTGTTCCTGTTCGTGGACAAGTCGAAAACCCACGTATCTGCGCAGTATTTAACTTTCCTGTGCGATATTGAGACACTAAGTGAGTACTCATGGGGCACAGCTTGCTTGGCGTACTTATATCGCCAACTTGGGAAGGCATCTAGGGCACAAAGTGCTCAATTTTCTGCTTATTTGACTTTACTGAAGGTTTGTCATTGAATTTATTGCTTTCCTTATTAGTCAGTTATATATTTTGCTCGAACATCTGTTTTAATTATTCTTATATTCATTCTTATTAGAGATGGATATATGAATACTTTCCCACATTCAGCCTACCAAAGAAGAGGTCGCGGAATACCAGATGGGCTGCGGCAATGAAATGGTAAGTTGGTACTGGAAAGAAGTGTGTTGCAAAATATGATTTTGAGGCTTACAGGAGGGCGCTAGATGCATTGCAGCCGAACGAGGTAAGCTGTCCGTTCGGTGTGTTTGTGAACAGGTTTATTCAATTTCTGTGCAACCTTACGTGATTTGTTTTATTATCGGACAGGTTAATTGGATACCATTTGAGCCCAATCCGGCATTGGTCCATAAGATTTTCTTATATAGGGGCATTATATATTGCGTTAATGTGGAGGAGCCCTACATGCCGGATCGGGTGTTAAGACAGTTTGGTTACGCCCAATAGATTCTTGTTCAAGTTTTCAAACCGAAGGAGTGCTACAGAGGCCCAGAGCCAAAGAAGTATGTCTGCAAGTACGTTGCTGACCTCAGTGGTTGAAAAATCTCTCATATAAGGCTTCTGCGGGATATGAAGAGGGCGGAGTATACTGACGAAGCATACGAGAGTTACCTTGAGTACTTCCAGTCGCGTTCGCACGTTCATGTCAGTAAGGGTCCAGTCGAGGAATACACTCCTGACCCTACTCAGTTGTCCCTCAATGCAGTGAGTTTAGGATGATTTTAGATTTTCTATTTACCTATATATGTGTTACTAGTTGCTAATTTGGGTTTATCATTTTACTTTTTTGCAGCGACTTCAGTACTTAGCATCTCGGGCAGTCTTTTTCCATCAAAGGGTTGAATACGCCGTCAACCCTGAGACACGTAGGCAGGCTATTACAGAAGTTGCTTATCATTTGGAGGACCTGATGCCGGGACTAGAAGAGCTTGCAATACGACCTCCTTTTCAGCCGTAGTGAATTGTGTACCTTATATTTGGATTGTGTACTAAGTGAATTAAATGTAATGTTGGTTTGTGTTTGTTTTTTTAATGCCCCTATACAATGTGGTTGGATGTTGAATTGGTGCCTTGGATTTGGTGTGATGGTGCATGATTTAGAAATGATAATTTTGTCATTTAACTTTGTGGTTTGAACAGGTATTCAAGTGCTCATGTACAAGAGAGACTTTGCCCAAATTTTGCGATAATACACACAGTATAATGAACTAAGACACTTCAAACCTTTTGAAAAAGTAACACTCTTTAGTACCATCAAACTGTACATTTAATCCTTAACCCCTAAACAATGCCACAATCCAAAATTATCTAAACCATTAATATCCCTAATACAGTAATACACTTCAAAATTGCTAAATAAGTAAACAACTTGAATCTAATCCCCCACAATCTAAATTGCAATACAAACATAACCATACTCCAAACCTTTTGAAATAATAACAAACACTATAATACAGTAATACACTTCAAACTTGCTGCAAAAGTAAACAAATGTAGTCTAATTATACTGTACATATCAATTTCAATACAATCCAACCCTAAATCCTAAACATGTTGAAATCATGAAATCCCTCAACCCTAATTGATAACTATCGTGGGTTCAGGGTCTACATTACCTATGCTATCGACGTACATCCTATGATAATTATCTAAGCGAGACTGTAACATGTCCTTCAACTCATCCATCAGGTCTTCCTTATGGTGTCGCCACAATACACATATTGGGGGCAACAAGATTTCACCCCTCATTTCCAAACAAATGAAATGGTTGCTCCAGATATGACCCATACTGATATACGTGTTTGGATCATCGGGAACGCCGGAATCCCGCAAGTGAAGTGGAAGGAATGTGCAACATTCTGCGCCATAGAATGCGAATACCCTCTGGTACTGCGTGGCGACAAGTAGGCCAAATAGATAAGTATCAAACAAAAACTCCTCTGTTGCAGGACTTATATGGTAATCCAACGCTATAAGAGCTTTATCGTAGTTTTTTTCACCGAGAACTCCAAACCATAATGAGGCATACGAGTGAAGTTCATGTAACAGCTCCCGCCAGACTTGAAACCAAAGTAACTCGGCACCATGTATGAATCGAGATATTACCCTAAAACCACAGTATCCATCCCCCATTATTTTTTTATAATCCACCACATAATCGAACACAAAAGGTTGCAACAAAGACGGCAGGTTGAAAGGCCATCTAGATTCATTAGAAGTTAGTCGAATACTCCTGGTTGATGACCCACTTGACCTGCTGCGACCTGCACATGTTATTCGTATGCATGAAACAATAATTTTACCATAATAAAGAAGAGCCATAAAGAAGCAAAAAAAAACCCGAAGATCAGTGGATATGGCAATTATATGTACCTCTGCCTCTGGCTCTGCCTCTACCTATACCGGCTTCCCTCTCGGCATGCTCATAGCCTAATAGATCTCACTGCGTAGAGTTGTTCCTCGGTCTTCCCCTATGTGACCTTTGTATCGGATCAGCGAGGTGAACAATCTTTGGATGCAAAGTGCTATGCATGACACTCGCAACTCTATAAATGTCCGCAGTGGGACGCTGCAAGGCCGCAACATACATCTTATGCAGTCGCCCTTGTGCTGTTTGCCATTCCTCATCACTAGGCATGTTGCCCTCATCCAAAGATAGGGTCCTCCAAAAGAGGTCCACATTCAAAGGATCAATAGGTCTGTAATTCCTGACCATTTCAACTATCTGATGTGCACACGGTAAGCCATAGCTAGTTCGTAATTCACAACCACACAACTCACTATTTACCCCATAGACTGAACCTCTCTTTTTGTATTCATTTACCAACAACAGTATGGCATCTTGAGAAACTCTGCCATTGATCCTACTATACAATAGATAATTGGCTTCACGCAATGTTTTGCTCCGAGATGCCTCCATTTTACTACGGATCTCACCTAAATGTAACTTTATCATCTCATTTATGCCCAGGAATATTGTAGGAAATCTTCCTCGGTCAGTTTTAATGGCCCGCTTCAACATTGCGTGGGCACTCTCAGCCCTGCAGAGATTTAAAACGAACAAAATTAATGCTTTAAATCATAGAATAATGTATGATGGAGTCATATTTGTAACTATATGCGACGAAATTTAATAGAGTCTCACATGTTGTTTGTGCGCCCGCCATAATGTTTTATCTCCTTAGTCCAGAATGAGACAAACTTAGTCTTGTGGGGTTCCAACCATGTATGGTGCATGTAATTAACTACAGATATCCACTAGCCTCTATATTTTGTCTCAATAATTTCCACAGCTTTCGTGAATTTTTCATACGTTAGAGCACTCACCACTCTTCTCCACCGACCTTCAAACTCATCTAATATTTCTTTGTCAGTACACAGTCAGTGCTTTCTTCTTCACATTCATGGCAATATGCTTTCTGCACAGTAGTTGTTTAGAATCGGGGAAAATATGATGCACAGCTTTCAATAGAGCTAACTCTCTGTCCGTCATAACAACATGGGAATATGTCAATGGATCAAAAAGTTGCCTCAACCTAGTCATAGCCCAGACATAAGTTGCATGTGTCTCATCCCTCAAGAAAGCAAAAGCAACATGGATGTATTGATCTGTCGGAACATGAGCGACTATCTGAAGCAGAGGCATGTCATACCTGTTGGTCTTGTATGTCGTATCCATATACAATATGTAAGGAAACGTACGAAGCAGACTAGGAACATCCGCATGGGCGAAGAACACGTTTTCAAGAGCATTGCACTCGTCTTTCGCGGTGTACCAATAGTGGTACCTGTAATCCTGCATCAGTTTCAAGAAATATTGCATTGGACTTAAATCTCCCCTCTAATCTCTTCTAACCTTCGATGTTTCGTTGTACACCTGCATGATGCGTGTGACATTAGTCGCATTGTCACATCGCGGTTTTGCCAACATCTGCTTTGGAGCCAAATTTATCTTCATCATTGCTGAAATTTTCTCCTTCTCCTCGTCATTCAACTTGGAGTGATTTTGATGCTAGTTTCTAACAAGGGATAATTCATGATTGTGCTGACCTTTAATGACACTCAGCTTCCAGCTACCCCCACTAATTTCTTTATCTAATAAGTGAAAGGGACAACCAGTCAGCTTGCTACTAGTGTTGTTCCGGGATATTTTCCCTTCACCTAAGGGTGGTTTGCTTCTAATTTCCTCCAATCTATCACAACATATGGCAACTCTCCCTCTTCTCCCTTTTAGAGGCCCCTTCCACTTTTTAGAAGAAGTTATTTTAGTATCAAAATGATGCTCCGCCGCTCTGGTTTCAACCCAACCAATCAAATTAGCTCTAGTCGTGAACTCTTCCTCAGTCTAAAATACATCGATGAAATCTGGGAAGATTCGATCATCCGAAACACGCAGAGCCTGTGTAGAAAACAAATATGAAATTAGAAATTGCCAAAATCGGGGGCGAGAAAAGAGTGGGGGAGAATCGCCCCTTGTAGGCGATTCTATTAAGGAGAATCGCCCCCCTATGGCAATTTTATCAGATAAAATCTGGCGGGGGCGATTTTATTATATAGAATCGCCTAGTATGGGCGATTGTATATAAAAAAAATAGCCCCCCTATGGCGATTTTATCAAATAAAATCGGTGGTCTGTGGCGATTTTATCTGATAAAATCGCCTACAACGGGCGATTTTATATGATAAAATCGCCTCCCGTGGGCGATTCTCATCCAGTGAACGAAAATCTCCAAAAAACTGCCACCTTTCGTCCATAAACATCATAATGTGATACGTACCGTGTAATATGGATCTTTATTTGCATTTTCGTCCATGGCACACAAGCAAAATGCAATTATTGTAATAGAATGAATGTAATGTATGTAGAGGTTAAGGAAAAGATTGAGAGGAAATGAGATGATAGCTTGAAAGGAAATGTAGGGCATGTAGTGTTGTATGGATGAAGAAAGTGGGTAAAGTAGGGTAAAAAATGTGGGTAAATTTTTTAAATTTTAACTTAGAGTCAAGGGTATAAATATCTTTTCACCATTTAAAATTTTAAAAAGTGTCTTGTATTTAGTAAAATGGTACTTGCAATCATGGTTGTCAAACTCGGAGTTGGACTCGTAAACTCGGACGAGTTTACGAGCCAACCAGAGTAAATCGATCCCAACTCGGTTGAAATCGGATACTAATTTTGACTCGGCCAAGACTCGATAGACTCGGCTAAAATCAGTAAAACCGTCTGAGTCTACTAGTTAAACTCGAATAAAAAAAAATTAAAAATTTGCGTTTGGCCACAGAAATAATCCCGTTGGCCTCGCTGGGAAATGAGCAAAGAATGCTGTCCCTTCTGCTTGCTTTTATAGGGAAGTTTCATCACCCAAGCTTTGTATCCCACTGATGTGGGATGTGGGTTTTGGCAAACTTGAAAACTTGAAAGTAAAAAACTTACCTGGTGGGAATTGAACCCACATGCATTCTCTTAGCACTCATGGACAAAGCCTGAACTACCACTAGGCCAATCATCCTCATTTGATATAAATCAGAATTAACAATATATATACGTGTATATATCTTTCATAAAAGTATGATTTTCTTTTAAATTACTAATTTCTCGCCCATACTCGAACCTCCACAAAATTCAAATATTTTTCTTAACTTCTAATTTCTTTTAGGGTGAATTTTTTTCTCTCCTCCAAAACATGTGCGCTCCTATAAAATTTATAATTCCTCACAATTAATTAATAATATAGTAAAAAATATTAAAAATATTAACTGATTTATTTTCTTTTCAAATATTAATCATAATATTCTACATATATTTTTTCCAAACATGTATATTTAACCCTTTATAATTAAATTTAAAATGATGATTACTATTTTATAAATCTATTTGTATGTATATGTCATTTATAGTTATTTTTCAAATTAATTATACAATTTTAAGCTATTTTCCGATTCTACATCCGATTCTACGATCCAATTCTACGATTCCGATTCTAGACCTAAAACGAGTCTAGCTAAGAATCCGAATTTAACAACCTTGCTTGCAATCAACATGCTCCCTTTTGAAATCACATAGTACTATTTTGGTAAATTTCGTCGTAAAGCTTTGGTTCTTTTTTATTAGGCCCCTTTTCCTATAAGAAAAGAAATTAATATTCCTCAAAAGTCCAAAATTCATATTCCCTCCCTTTTCCTTGATTCGAGTTTCCGTTTGCTTTTCCTGTACTCAAACTTCCAGTAACTTCTCAAGCAACACTTTCAGTGATCTGATCGATCTTCCCCTCGATCGATTCTCCATATTTCTCCTCCATCTTCTTGATTTTGGCTTTACGCCTTACGCCATGGATTTTATTGCTGCTGGGCTCACTGTTGTTACGAATTCACCCCTCGAGGGTCCATCATCATCGCCTCCCCCTTCTTCTTCTTCTTCCGGGAGGGTTCAGCAACACGACGAGGGAAACGCCCTCCGAGCTCACGGTGAAAATCAGCGTCTCCGGCAAGGGTTTGGGCCGGTGTCGTATTACCTAAACGTGTCGATTTTTCAAGCGGCTTCCAGACGCGTGAGGGATGAAGCCTGTGGTGCATTTATGGTGCTCCTCACATTTTGGGTTTTTGGTATTACGTTCTTGCTTTTTTTCCTTAACTGTTTAGTTCTTCTATTTGCTAATTCTTTTCAAGATTGGGATTGGGAAGCGTGGGCTTTCTTCATGTTAGTTTGCGAATCGTGATTTCTTGAAGAATTCAAGAAATGGGGTTCGTCAATTTGAACTCAAGAATGAGAATGCAACACGCATGATTTACTTTGTGAAGAGAAGATTCGTTTTCTGTCAAGTGTCTATTAGAGTGGATACATTTTCTTTTTATAATTGGGTTTCTTGTCTTATTTACAGCTTGTTTGACTGTGATACTGGGATTTTATGGATCTTCAAACCTAGAATTGGGACCCAATAGTTCATTCCTTGTACATGCAAATCCATTTTTTGTGCAGTCAATTAAGGTTAGTTCTTGGATGGCTTCGTATGGTTCTTTTGTTTAATTTTCCCTAGGCAGCTTATGAACCAGGGATGTTTCCTGCACAGGTCAAGGAATTACATGAATCGAAACACAAATCAGTGCTATATGGATTTGATGAAACGCCACCTTTGGATGTTAAAGTGAAATGGTCAGAGACACATGCTGCATTTGTTGAATCTGGTGATCTCAAGGTAAAAATTGTCCAGCTTTTTATTGGGATTTGGAAATTTAGTCATGTTTTAGAGTCTTAAAAATTCTGAATAGAGAACATAGTTGAACTATCCTTGAGTTGCAGGAGTGGCAATACTTTCTCAACAAAGGGTCTAATGTACATATATCATACAGCGTGAAGAGGCCAACTTCTGCTTCTTTGTCACTTGCAATAGCTGAAGGTGAAAGGTCTTTGTCAATTATCTTTTTATTTTAACAGGACTAGCTCCCTGTTTATTTTTTCAATGTAAACATGTTTTTTTTGTTGTTTAGGGAGTGTTTAGTACTAGCAAACATTGCAATAGCCCTTTTAACAAAATTCTTCCTGAAAAAACAGAGCTTTCTTGATTCTGATACTCAAGAATTAATGAACTTTTTGTAAAAGAAAGATGCAAATAGTATTTGCAGAATGAATATCAGGAATTATCTTATTTTGGATTCTTCCACTTCACCCCCGACCCCCAAAATTAAGGTACCATAAAATGGTTCAGATTCAGGTTCAAGTTAGTTGTTGCCTGTCAACTAAAGTTTGGAAGGCATCTGACAAGTTTTGAATGTGATCATCAGATGTTCTTAGTCGGTATACTTGAGGCATGCCCGAGAATGTTTGTTCTCCCCTCAAGGCCATCACCACCTCAATTCCCCCATCCCTTCCCCCAGTATGTATAGAAAGCCACACAAACTTTCTCACGTTTCTTGACATCCAGCTTTTTCAAGATGGGGTATCAATTGTTTCTGCAACAAATTTTGCCTTTTCTTCATCTTGTTTTATGTTCTAATATATTTATCCCTGCAATTATTTTGAAGGAAGGTCAAGCCTATTTGATTGGATAGAGGATCCATCATATCCTGATAAAGTTCTGTCTCGGAACACTATTCACGGTAAATAGCATCATTCTTTATTCTGTGCACGTCTGTGACGGAGTTGCTTTTGCTGTTTTATTCAACCTCTTCTAGTCAGTGTGGTTTATAACTTTATCTTATACTTACTGGCAGGAAACGGTATAGTTGAGCAAGAAATTTGGAGCCCTGAAACATATTTTATTGCATTGAGAAACTTAAACTTTGAGGAGGTGGAGGTAACCAGCATCTACTTTCTTTGTTGAACTTCTGAGCAAATCACAATTATATTCCAGCTGCTCATTTGGAATGCAACTGTAGTAAAATCTTTGTGGTTTCTGGTCATAGTTTTCTTAAGCCACTTGACTTCTGACTATCCAATTTCCATTCTCCTCAGTAACTAATACACTTCAACAGAACTAATCAATTGAGCTAAAAGTAGTATGGATACTTTTGTTTGTTAATCAGCTGTTCAAGAAATCATGAAAGACTACAGTTGTTTTTTATTCATATTACTATTCTTGAGAAGATATGCAATTCCAACCTTTATTATTATCACAATCCCTGTTGTCATCTACTTATTGGTTTCCTTAAGTGAAAGAATTATTCCCACCTCTATAACAAGTTTAGTAGCCTAAGATTTTCTTTATGTGGGCTTTCTGTCCGGCAGAGGGAACAGTGGCTGTTTTGGATTACTATAGTGTTTATTTAATTAACATTCCTTTTATTTTTCTGATGATAAGAATTCGATTCTTTGTACTTACGTAAAGTTACCAACTCAAGTTGCTCTTAGAGCTGCAAATCTCTAGAAGGGTGCATGTATACTACTAGTCTGATAAGTTTCCAAGAGTACTCATCATCAGCATTTTGATTGCAGGATGACTGGCAAATGAGTCGAGTTAATTTGTCTCAACAGTGGATAAGATACATGATTGCATAACCAAAACATGACCCTATCCTTATATGTGCCTGGAAAACATGATCTTTTAATTTTAGCTTTTCCGAGTCCATGACCTCCTGAACATTTCTCTATGTGAAGAACCACATTTACAGATCTCTTTTTTTTTTTTTTTTTTTTTTTCTTTCTTTTTGGAACTTTAAAGAGCTTAAAGACTTCTTTCTGATATTTATCATGTTTCAACACATAACATAGGTTCAATTGAATTTCACAATAGAGGCTCTGACGTACAATGTAACTCAAGCAAATTACAACTGCTCACTCAGTGAACAACCTTGCATTTTGAAGCTCTTTTATACTAGCAACGCTGCTGTCATATCTTCTCCTGGCCCTGAACCGGTAAGGGCTTATCTACTTTTCTGGTTTTGCGGCTCTCTTCTCTGAGGTGCTAATTACCTGGAATATTCAGTCTTAAGTCAGTCACACGATGGATATAATTGATTTTCATTTCCTGGTGATAGTTTGATTGTTTTTATTCCTGACAATTTATATTGAAATTTTTGTATGCTTGCTTTCCGGATTTAATAGAATGTTATTGAAAATGTTTATCAAATAACTAAGCTGGTGGTTTTGCTTTTTAACTACTTGACCTGGTTGGTTGTTTGGTGATGGTTGAAATTATAATGTGCCAAATGAGAAAGTTGGTTTGTCTCTTTTTTAAACCAAAACACTCAGTCTTCCTTCTTTGGTATCTATATTGCCAAACCTGTCTCCACTTGTGAACACGTAGCATTGTTTTCAGGGTATGACCAACTATGTATGGCGCATACAATTGTACTATGATCACCGGTGGATCTCATATTTTGTTGGATCAGGTGTGTAATTCCAACTTTGGTATTTTTGCTCTCTGCATTCCAGGATGTATGTGTAGCATTAAAATTTTCATTTTCTGAATTTGCAGCCACAGTGACTGTCCTCATTATAGTAGCAATGAAAATTTGTTTTGCATTTCAAATAACCGAAGAATATGAAACAAGATACCAAACTGAGAACAGAGTATCTGGGAGAGCCCCACTGCTTTCTCCGAAGGATGATGACCTTTCTAGTTGTGGCTCCTATGAGTCATTGTCAAATGATGAGGATGAGGTGAACGAGTCGTCACCACTCGATGGAAAGCAAATAACACAGGGAGTAAGCACTCAAGATATGAGACGTCTTTGTGTTCTTTGTTGGGATGCACGTCGTGATTGCTTCTTCCTTCCTTGTGGACATTGTTCTACCTGTTTTCCTTGTGGGACAAGGTTAGTTCATTTCTAAAGTTTCCGTTGTCTTGGAAAAATGGAAGCTGTAGTGTGAACTCTAATATCATCAATTGCATATATATGTTGATAAATTCAGGGTCATTGAGGAGGGTGGTAAATGTCCAGTTTGCCATAGGATGATGAAGAAGGTGAGGAAGATTTTCAGGGTGTAGTCAGGAAGATTGTTTAGCTTGAACTCTAAGTGAAAGTGAAGACTTCTTCACTTTCAGAACGATGTCAATATGTGGATGCATCGGATGTTGATTACTGAACCCCCTCAGTATAGCATTTGTGCAAAATGATGTAAAAAATGCAAGGATTTAAAGGTGTGTATATGCTCTTAGTCTTATTAGAGTTAGAACCAGTGTTTCGAGTTTCTGTGCCAATCTCCCAGTATTAGTGTGATGAAGGTTGACACAGCAAAAAGGAGAAGTAAAATCTAACAGATACTGATGCCCAGAATTGTAGAAATGTTAAAACTGTTGTAACATGATGTTATTCAACGTAGTTATACATATGATTCTGATGCAGATTGTCCAATTCTTAAGTTTGTGATCTGTATTTAAATTGGTAGGGTATTACTTTAGCCCTTAGGCATGCATATGCATGGGTCAGTTAAGATACTTTGGTTCGGATGGTACACATGTCCTCTCACATTCATGAAGAGTAAAAATATAATTTCACTTTATAGATATAACAAGACATAGTACTATTGGACAAAGTGCCTACCATGTATTTACTTTAAGGAATTTAACTGTTAAAAATTTTATCCCTAAATAGATAAGGATACTGTTTTTTGCACATAATATGTGCAAGATTTTTTGCACATAAAGTGAATTGAGTGGGCCAAATTACCTTCATTGCCCTTTAGTGCAGTACACATCAAAAATCCACTAAAGGGCAAAAAAGGTAATTGGCCTACTTTATGCACTTTATGTGCACAAATTCTTGCACATATTATGTGCAAGAAACATTATTCAATAGATAAATGGTAGGTAAACAGTTTCTGAATATAGGAGATCTGTTCTCTCAACGAAGAGGATCTCACTTGATGCATGGGGCGGGGTTCAATTTTCTAGCCATGTTTTACTTCTCCCATGTACCTATATGCAATAGCATTAATTTGCACTCATGTGTTTTGAGTATTTTTTAATTTATTTTTGGTCCTCTTTCATTATTTATATTTATCATAAATTAATATCTTTACCTCTAATAAGTATTATTAACATCAGTAAAGTAAAATGAGGGAAGGATAGAGGTAAATATGATCATGGTTCAGGAAACGCGGGTTACGGTTAGGGAACATGAACCTTTGGGAACTGTTCTAGAATGATTTTGGAACTGTCGGTTCCAATTTCGGAAGGGTTCCAGAACCAACGGTTTCGGTTCTGTCACGATTCAAGACTCAAATAGAGAGTTGATGGCATGAGTTTGAATCATTCATTCAACATATAAGTGCTATATAAGCTTTAGCACTTTAAATAGGGAACTAGCAGTTCTCGGTTCTTGGAAAGGTGGAACCGAAACCGTATCTGCATTAGGTGGGTCTGGTTCCGCTTCTAGAATCATGGGCCACGGTTCTGGTTCTAGGTCCAAAATTGCCTATCCGATTTTGGGTCGGTTCCAGTTCGAACCGGAAAAGTGGTCATCTCTAGATAAAGGTGGATAAGGGAGGTCTTGTAACTTTAAATATTGGGGATATAAAGATAAAAATAAATAAATAAATAAGGGTAAATTTATGATGAATATTAACAATACATGCATATGGAAAAGTCTTAAAACACCCTAAAATATAGGGGTTAAAATAATTAAACATTTTTAATACAATATCGATAAAGAAAAAGCAAATTTTATTTTCCAATTTTAAAAGCATATTTTTAGGATGGAAATAAATAGAACTTTCCTCCATCTCTACTCTTTTTGTCGGCAACTTTTCAAAAACAGTTTTAAAAAAATGTTAGTGTTTCTCTTAATTAATGCTGGATGTACGATGTTGGTTAGTATTCAATTCTTATATAAATATAGCGACTTGACAATGTTACACTGGGCCTGTTCTCTATCTTTGATTTCAAACTAAGTTTGAAAATAAAATTTGAAAAATAATTTTATAATGTAAAAAATGTATTAAAAATGTAAAAAATAGATGTTGAATAGTAAAAAGTTGTATTAGAAATAATGGAATATGATTAAAATATATTAAATTTACTGTTGAAACCAAAACCGTTTTCAAAACGAAACAAAAAGAACAGACCCACTGTATCGTTATAGTGTAATTATTTTTTTTGGAATATGATACGCCTTCCGTATCATTTAAATAGTTAACTTTGAAAAAATGTACAACATCGAAAATGATTAAGGTGTAGTTGTGGATCATACATTATTATATTAGTAAATGTATATAATATACACAAATCAAACTAAACTCTTTTACTGGGGACAATAATCTTCTTTTTTTTTTTAAAAAAAAAAGTGAACTCTTTAAATAAGACAGAAAGAGTATTAAGTTGGTCAACGATCATAATGAATCGAATAGTATTCAACTCGAGAATTGAAAACTAGTGTGGCTTGAATATAGATAGTACTCTGTCGACAAAGATTTTTTCTTAAGAAAAAACAAAAATAATTAACATTTCAATAATTCATTACGACGCTAAAATAACGTCCAGAAATAACTCATACATAGAGTACAATACAACTTAGTGTAGACAATGAGTTTCCAAATGTTAATTAGGGCAATGAAAATGATTTTGTTAAGAGATGATTTTGAATGCATGTTGTTAGAAAAGAATATTTTAATGTTAATTAGAGTCATTATTATTCAACTAATTAATTGAAGAATTGTTGTTGATAAGACACTATTATTCAACTAATTAATTTCTTTTTTTAAAAAAGTTTTATGTAAAGTAAACGTAGAAATAATCATTCTAAAAAAATCACGTATCTATATTTCTCAATTCTCATACTCATTCTCGTTTGCTAAACGTACCCGAAGTTCAGTTCGTAAGTTTCCAAAAAAAATAATCGATTTTACACGTGTTAGTGTCACAATGTATTTCCGGAAAATCATTTTGTTAGGGTAAATCTTAATAATATAATGGAAAGAATCTGTTTCCAAACAAAAAATATTTAAAAAAAAAATTAAGAATCTGAAGAATTTTGAAAAAAAAAATCATTGGAGGAGTGGGAATCGGAAATGACATAGGCGGTGGGTCGCCACGTGGCGAAATTCTGACCGATTGATTAAAACCCGTTACGATCTCCACAGTTTACAGTGATACTGTTTCCAAATGAAGAGAGAGAAAGAAGAGTGAGCAAGCTCAAGTGACGGGTTGCCCATGGTATTATGGCCATGGGCTACGTCCTACTTATATTTACTATTATCGCCATGGACGACCATCTCGGGGACAGAATTCTCCGATTCCGATTCCGAATTTCGGTGCTCTGCGTCGCCGGAAAAGCTCGTCGGAAATGGGACTTTTTTCTTCAAATGCTAGTAGTGGTGGTGCTGTTATTGGCCGGCCTTCTTCCCGGTCAGCTTCCTCCGCCTTCTACATTCCCCGGTTCTTCGCCGTCGTTGCTTTCCTTTCCCTTAGTATCCTTCTCTATTTTGAGGTACCCTTTTTGCTGTTTTGTTTGGAATTTTGGATGATGGATATGCGAGCCAATAAAAGCTCTGTTTTGTTTTTTGCGATGTGGGATTTCTCAGCTTGTTGTGTGTTTTTGTGATTCTGGATTTTTCTTTCTTTATTATTGTTGTTTTTTTGTCGTTGATCTATGATCGTTCATTCATGGTGGGTTGTTTTCCAGGTGGATAGTTTTGTGAGTAGTGTCGTTTCGACTAATAAAACAATCAAGGGACACAACTTACTACCGACGCCATGGCATCAATTCCCGCCGAGATCGTTCGATTTGGACTCGAAATATTCTAGATTTTCCAAAATCTTCAGGTGTTCTTACCTGTCGTGCGCCGGCAGATCCAATTACGTAGTTAATCGGCAAAGATCCGACGGTGGCGAGGTCGAAAAACGAAGATCGGAGAGCGAGGCTTGCCCGGCAGCTTTTAAATTCATACGCCGCGATTTGGAGCCGTGGGCCAAGTCTAAGATTTCGTTGGCACATGTAATGGCGGCTCAGAAGTTCGCATCTTTCAGGATTACCATAATCAGCGGTAAATTAAACGTGGAATTGTACTATGACTGTGTACAGAGTCGGCTAATGTTCACCGTTTGGAGTTTCTTGCAGCTCCTGAGGAGGTTTCCGGGGAAGATTCCGGATGTGGATTTGATGTTTGATTGTATGGATAAGCCCATGATTGAACGTGGTAACAATGCTTCGACTCCTCTACCTTTGTTCCGGTATTGTACCACCGTAGAACACATGGACATTCCCTTCCCTGACTGGTCTTTCTGGGGCTGGTAAGCCATCCTCCGCAGTATTCATATGATTTCTTTTGATGCTTATGATATTGTATAATTTCGGGGTTAGGGTATATAATTCGAAAGTCCACTTCGAAAGTACACGAAGACAATATATGATCCATATAGTCCACTCACCTAGTGGAACAAAGGCTTTGTTGTTGTTGATGATATATAATTCTTTGACAGGCCTGAAATCCAGATACAAACATGGGAAGAAGAATTTAGAAACATTAAAGAAGGTGCCAAAGCTAAGAGTTGGCCGGAGAGATGGCCTTTTGCATACTGGAAAGGAAATCCTGATGTTGCTTCCCCAATTCGAACGATGTTGCTGGAATGCAATGACACTGAGAAGTGGAAGGCTCAAATACTGAGACAGGTTCATTGGTTTTGCTATTTTTTCCCACTCATTCCATGAAAGAAAGTATTAATGTTTCTAATGTCTTTTCTGTTGATGTCGTATTCATTTCTTCCTCCATTTGTTTTTTTTTAATTACAGAACTGGGAAGCAGCAGCACACCAAGGCTTCAAGGATTCCAAACTATCAAAGCAGTGCAACCATCAGTAAGTGTCTTTACCGCTGTTGTGAATTCGTGACTTTGAATGGTATTAGAGTTTGGATGGTATCATCAGTGAGGTTCAAAACTTTGTTTGGATTGCACTTGGGATCCTCCCTCGACTGAGGAGTCTTGTTCACTCTCTCACGATAGAGACATGTGACATGTGGGTCCCACCTATTATGAAAGGGTGAACAGGGTACTGTGTATTCGGTGGGCAAAGGATCCTAGCTGTTTGAATCGTGGGTTTTTTTAAAAATATTAAAAGTATATCGGGAATCTAAAAATGTTTATTAGAAAAGTAGAAGAGTGTATTGACAATAATAAAAAGTTATTGTAAAATGCAAAATGAGATTCAAACCAGCGGCTTCTAGCCATGGTGCCATACAGGGCTTAAGCAGTTATGCTGATAGTGTTTGCAAGCTCTTATGAGGACTAAAAGTGAAACCTGCTTTCTACTATTTCTTTTACAAGTTTGGAATATCTCTTAGAATGCTTTGATGTTCAAGTCTGCTGTCACAATCTATCCACAACCAAAATGTAGGCCAATTTCATCTGTTTATTGTGTCATCATCCTCCTAGATAGTTCATGGTTCCAATCTCTCATTGATGAAAGGTTATAGCCTAGCGTCTCGCGAATCTGTCATGCATCAACTAATCGAAAGGGATCTGTCTGTTTTGTTTTTGAAATGCAGATACAAGATCTATGCTGAAGGATATGCTTGGTCTGTGAGCTTGAAATACATTCTGTCATGCGGTTCAGTTCCACTGATAATATCTCCAAGATATCAAGACTTTTTTAGTCGCGGCCTTACACCTGGCGAAGACTTCTTGCCTATCAATCCAAATGAACTATGCCTTTCCATAAAGCGTGCTGTTGAATGGGGCAGTATGCATCCCACTAAGGTACAACTCGAAATATGACTCTTTATATGAGACGGGAGTAGTACATCTTAGGTTGCAAGACTTGTCCATAACATACTTTTTCTTGACAGGCTGAGGCAATAGGGAAAGCTGCACAAGATTACATGGGAAGTTTGAATATGGATAGAGTCTATGACTACATGTATCATCTCTTAGTGGAGTACTCAAAACTGCTGGACTTCAAGCCTGTTCGGCCTCCGGCCTCCACCGAAACATGTGTGGAATCAGTGCTTTGCTTTGCTGATGAGAATCAAAGACGACTCCTTGAGAAGTCATTTGCAGCTCCTGCAACATCCCCTCCATGCTCGCTTCAGCCTTAAGGTAGAATTTTTGTTAGAAGTAGACGGGGAACCATAGCATAACACGGGGGGGTTAGTTGCTTAGATCGAATTATTTATCCCACTTTGGTATACCACGTTACACAGTTATAATTTTTATTTAGCCACTAAAATAAAATAAGCGTGGAGAAGCCCGCATGTTTTTTATTCAGTGGTATATGATCGGTAGATAGAATCCGAGCTTTGCATATATAGATGGTGTAACAAGAGGAGGGCTTGTACTTTTCAGAGTTGAAAAGGATTTGAAATTTTCCAACTGGGCACAAGAGGCCATAAACATAAATTCGATCGAGAGAGGTTTGTGCTTTACACGATCACCCAAGAAATTCTCAGCCTAGCAAAAGAAGGACAAATAGAAAATAAAAATTATTGCACTTTTGATCCCTTATATTTGTCATTATAACATTTTGGTCTTTTGTTATTTTGACACTTTTGCCCTCTGTAATAATGGCAGTTTTGGTTCCCAAGAAAAATTCATAAAATGTTTAAGTCTAATTATAAAAATTTACAATTCATTAAAATATCTTAAAATTAAGATATAAATCATAGATTTATAACAAAATGTGTCATTCTTATTATTCATCTCAATTTAATTTTTTAGTTTTTACATCAATTACTCGTTCAATTTACTAACATCCTGTAGTGTGTGAGAGATACTAAAACTGCTAATAATTTTAAACATAAGGATAAAAGTGTCAAAAGTATTATGAGTCTAAGGACATGTTTTTTTTGTTTCATTTTGAAAACGTTTTTGGTTTCAACAGTAAATTTAATATATTTTAATCATATTCCATCATTTCTAATACAATTTTTTACTATTCAGCATTTACTTTTTACTTTTTACATTTTTAATACACTTTTTACATTATAAAATTATTTTTCAAAACTTGTTTTCAAAACGTTCAAAAAGAACATGCCCTAACTACACGGGACGAAAAATACAATTCTTCCAAACACGCACACACAAAAAACAAAACAAAAAAAAACAAAACAAAAAAAAAAAAGAAGAGGGAGAGAACATGGATTTGAATTAGAGTTCTTGCATTTATCTCGAAATCCTAACGTTTGAAAGGTTGGAAATGATCGAATGCAAAAGGACAAAGAGGGTTGGAAACTTGGGAAAACTAAAGCCAATAAAAGCAATGTCAGTGGACCAAAAGAGATTCGGTCTAACCCACTTTTTTTTTTTTTATTTAATAATACCACAAATTCTTTAACAAAATAATTTCTTGTACTATATAGTATTTTTTATTTTATCCCAGAAAAGTGTAATCTTTCTTATATTAAATTGCAATTTGAACTTTCGTGGAGTGGTGGGCAGGTTTGTGTTGTTGGAATAGCCTAATTACAATTACCATTCGCCGCCTTTACCACTTTGCCTACTCTGACTTTTCTTTGACCTTTGCTTTAGTGCTTAGAATGTGGCATTGTTTTTTTAATCTTTCCTTTAACTCATTTGATTCAATGATTTCTCCAATTTTTTTAAGAGGGTGTCAAATCTATATAAAGTTTGATGGCGAAAGGAGAACAAGAACATCCTATTACACAAGTGAAGATTTTAGTAGATGGGCCGTTTAGAGCAAAGCATAACGCAAAGCTATAAGATGGGTAATAAAAAATAAGGGTAAAGGTGCATTTTTGCCACTAACGTTTTTCTCAACGTCCAATTTTGCCACTAATGTTTTTTAAGGTCCAAAAATACCACCGACGTTTTTAAAATGGTCCAACTTTGCCACTAATGTTTTTAAAATAGTCCAACTTTGCCACTAATGTTTTTTTAGGTCCAAAAATGCCAGTGACTTTTTAAAATATTCCAACTTTGCCCCTGACTTCTTCTTCTGCACCTTCTTCTTCTTCTGCATCTCCATGATTCTCCATGATTTTAGTTGACAAGCTATATATCTTGCTTTATGCGGATCATGCATCTAACTATGCCCATGTCATTCATGTGTAATAAGATAACAATATTGAAGCATCAGAGAATATGCAATTCTGTCAAATTTTTTTAGTTGTGTTTATTATTTACTATATGGTATAATTCGTTATAGCTGATGATGGTGGATGGACTCGCATTGTGGTTGAGAAGCCCTTTGGAAGAGATTTGGCTTCTGCTGAGGAACTCAGTTCCCAGATTGGAGAATTATTTGAAGAACCCCAGATTGGAGAATCATGGAGATGCAGAAGAAGAAGAAGAAGATGGAGAAGAAGAAGTCAAGGGCAAAGTTGGAACATTTTAAAAAGTCAATGGCATTTTTGGACCTAAAAAAACATTAGTGGCAAAGTTGGACCATTTTAAAAACGTCGGTGGCATTTTTGAACCTAAAAAAATATTAGTGGCAAAATTGGACCTTGAGAAAAACGTTAGTGTCAAAAATGCACATTTGCCCTAAAAGATAATTCATGTGTTATTCTACACAAAAAGGAATTGAGAGTACCGGGTGGATCTCCACCTGTAGATGGAAGCCTTATACTGCCTTAGGGTGATGCAGTATTCAATTGCGAAGGGATGGATACCTCAGACACATACTGACACGGCATAGATTTGGTTAATTAATTATGTGATGCTTCAGTAACTCATAAAAAAGTACATATAATATTACTGGATATTAAACATTCTGATATATCTCTTGTGCATGAAACACATACTATGACTATAAGAACTTTTAGGGAGCCTACTATTGTATTTGTTTGCCACTCCTTTGTGAATTCTAATTGAAAATACCAAGTATCACTTCAAAAGAAACACACAGCGACCATATAATCAGCTTCACCCAATCAACAACTTTTGACCAATAATCTTTTGGAGTACAATAAGCGAGTCTTTGAAAAAACTTTAAAATCTATAATATTTATCTTTCCATAAATCCACAATATTTGGTAAAAATTCTATAAATCTTATAGAAGCTATGCATGGCTTCCCTAGTAGTGGTAGTGAGACATTTTCAAGTTCATTTGGTCTTCAAAGGAAAAGAAAGAGAACTATCTCAAAACAAAAATCAATAAAACTAATGTACGATGGTTATGAGTTTGCTGAACCTTACCCTTTGGCTATACTTGATATTTTTCTTGAGACGGAAATAAATTCTTGGGCATATTTGACATTACTTCAAAATATTGAGGATTAAAGTGAGCCGAATAAAAATTCGAAAGTTAAATTAATTCATGAGTCAGATTTAAGATTAAAAAAAACAATACTTAATCCTCAATTTTGAATAAACTATTTTTTTTCTCAACAAATATACTATACATTATTATACATAATTCATGAATTCCATAATAAAAAATATATTAAATTCGAATTTTGTTATCCAATACCCAAAAAAAAAAAATCTCCTCCCCTCCGTGTGCCAACTCCTTCCACTTATTTGTTTTTATATTCTAAAGATAGCTTTAAAATAGTTCTACATTTCCATGAATCGTGGGTCACTAATAAATCTTAAATGGCTTAATTATATTTAACTCCCCTGAATTTTAGTAGAATTACAAATACCTTTTCAACTTTTTTCGACAATCACAATAAATCCGTAATTTGTTCAAATTATCCTAAAATAATAAATAAATCCACAAAAATCAAGTTTTCTTGATGTTTCAAACGAAGGCATTTGTAATTTTATCAAAATTTGAAAAAAAAGTAAATATAATTATCAAAAATTTCTTAAGGATATATGTAATTTCAACAAAACTTATGGGGTGTAAATGTAAGAGCGAATTACATTTACCTCTCCTAAAGTTTCGTAAAATTATAAATAAGTCACTGTAGTTCTGGAAATTACAAACACCTCCTTGAGGTTTTATCATAATATTACAAAATCGATCTCTGTTAATTATAGTTGAGAACGAGTCCAAACTTTCCTAAACAAGTCCATGATCGATTTGGTGAGTAAATTAACGAACATAAACCAAACATTATATTCAATTATTAAATAAACGATCACAGTTTGAGTGCTCCAAATCTTGGCATGACTTAACTCGATATCACTCTTAATGTTAGTGAAAAAATAAATAAAAAACTTTTAAACAGTTCAGAGATATATTTGTAATTTTTAAAACTATAGAGATTTATTTGTAATTTTAACAAACTTTGGGGAGGTAAATGTAATTCGCCCTAAATCTAAGTCACCCAATCTTAGCAGAACCAGACTACACTTGCGAATTCTTTTATAAAAAGAAAAAGAAAAAAAAAAGAAAAAGCTAATGCCTATTTAAAGCGATCGACGGACACAAAATCCGCAGCCACTGGAGTTCCCTTTTCTTCAATCTCTTCCTCTTCTCATCTCCTTTCTTCCCCCTTTTTCACACATACTCACACAGTGGAAACACAGAGATTCACTCATTGAATTCAGAAAATTAAGTAATCGAAATGGCCGGAAGCGGTGTTGTTACGGTTTATGGGAACGGTGCAATCACCGAGACCACGAAGAAATCCCCTTTTTCCGTCAAGGTGGGCCTCGCCCAGATGCTCCGGGGCGGAGTTATCATGGATGTTGTCACGCCTGAGCAGGCCCGCATCGCTGAGGAGGCCGGTGCATGCGCCGTCATGGCCCTTGAGCGCGTCCCCGCCGACATCCGTGCTCAGGGCGGCGTGGCCCGCATGTCCGACCCTCAGCTTATCAAGGAAATCAAGCAAGCTGTTACTATCCCCGTCATGGCCAAGGCTAGAATTGGTCATTTTGTGGAGGCCCAGATCCTTGAAGCGATTGGAGTCGATTACGTCGACGAGTCGGAGGTTCTCACCCCCGCCGACGAGGAAAACCACATTAACAAGCATAATTTCCGCATCCCTTTTGTCTGCGGGTGCCGTAACCTCGGCGAAGCCCTCCGCCGCATCAGGGAAGGCGCCGCCATGATCCGCACGAAGGGCGAGGCGGGTACTGGTAATGTAATTGAGGCAGTCCGCCACGTCAGGTCGGTGAACGGCGATATTAGGCTACTCCGCAACATGGACGACGACGAGGTATTTGCGTTTGCGAAGAAAATTCAATCCCCATATGACCTAGTCATGCAGACGAAGCAGTTGGGTAGGCTGCCGGTGGTGCAATTCGCCGCCGGAGGAGTTGCCACCCCGGCGGACGCGGCGCTGATGATGCAGCTGGGCTGCGACGGCGTGTTCGTGGGCTCAGGGGTGTTCAAGAGTGGAGATCCAGCAAGGAGAGCGAGGGCGATTGTGCAGGCTGTCACTCATTATAGCGACCCTGAGGTGCTGGCGGAGGTGAGCTGTGGGCTTGGTGAGGCTATGGTGGGAATCAATCTCAATGATGCTAAGGTTGAGAGGTATGCAAATCGTTCCGAGTGAGATTTGACGATGGTGATCGAAATTTGGTGGCTTTTAGAGATTTGGGACAAAACGAAAATTGATTGAATTCAATTTCTGATAGTAATATCGCCAGTAGTTTAGCTCTGTTTTATTGCTTGTTATTTTAGGTTTTCAATGCTTTGTCATGATCAAAAACATGTGGGAATGTTTGTTTAATTGAAATATTTAATGTTTCAGTTACTAAATAATATTCTTCCTTACTGGTATTTAATTCGCTTTCTATTATCCTATGATGAGGGGCTTTTTTTGTTCGTTTGTTTGTTTTGGTCCCTTCATATAGCATAAAGATGTGATTTTTGCTCTTAAAGCTTTGAATGTTTAAAAGAAGAGTATGTAGTTCTTGTGGCTTGGCTGGCTTTTATACTTGGAAGTTCTGTTTCTGAAGAGAGAGTCTTGCTTTGAGTTGAGGACTAGCATGTTTATTTAATGACTTTTGAAGAGAGAGTCTTCCTTTTGGATTCTTGACAAATATACTACTTTTGTCACCCTAAGTATAATCGTTTTTGAGTCACAAGCACGATCTTGAAACAGCAGTGCCGGAGGGGGAGTACTTAAGAACTGTTAAACTGTGTACCTCCTCCTTCCCTTGTTCTGAATATTGCCTTTGATTAATATCATTCTGGCAAATCTTGGCCCTTAAGATCAAAGGTGGTTTTGTACATAGTGGCAATGCCAGTTTTGTTGAAGGGCTTGAATTTTAGTCAGAATTTCACAGCTCTCTTATTGTCTGTGCTGATATGCATTAGTCTGAGTCACTACTTTCTCCACCTTTTCTTTGACTTTCCAGCATTCAGTCAGCACTTGAAAAGCAATTGATGTTTGAAGCTTTTATGAGTGGGAGTTGGTTTTGCAAAGGTAGGAGTATTTGATTTGATGATGCTTTATCTTTGTGGACATCTTTTGGGAGGATCTTGTTATGATGATGATGATGATGATGCAACTTAGGATTTACTTTCTCGTAGGTTCTTGTAGTGATGTGATGATCCAAACCTAGGATTTTTGTAAATTAAGTTGCTCTAGAGCATAGTGACCACTCCTTCAGTCCCTTAAAAGTTCTTAATGATACAACTGTTTCTAAAATTATCAAATATAACTCGAGATAGAACTCTTTTAAGCACAATATCTTCAATCTTGGTTTTTGTTTGCAATGGAGCATAAAACATTAGAAGATTGTAGTTTTTGGTAACTGTGTTTTTCTGAATCTTCTTTTCTTGAAGTTCAGACTGAAACATTTGAGGCTGAGATCTATTTTGGCCTAAAAACCTCATATAATAGTTGTCATTTCAATATGTTTTAGCTTAAAAGAGTTGAAATGTGTGCCAGAAATCACGAGTCTCAAAAAAGAATGAAAAGATAGTAAATAGAACAGCTGAGTTGATGGTGTCACAATTTTGGCCTTGAGTAAACCAATCCAGTTCTCTCAAATGGACCAAAAACTGCCAAGTCTCTGATTCTTTCACCGACGATGTTGTTGCTATATTCCATCCCCTTTTTGGTACTCGTTGTGGTTGGTTTACTAATGCTAAGAGATAATGAAAAGCAAAAACTTGTACTCGTCGTGTCTAACAGTTCAACGGCAAATTTGTACTCGTCGGGTCTTAATAGTTCAACGGCCCACTTGTAGCCGTCGGGTCTTAATAGTTCAACACCGCGCATAAAGTTTAATATTTCAAGTATTGTATAAGGGACGGAACTACCTTTGCTTGTCCCACTTAACTTTTTTTAAAGTACTCGAGTGCTGTGTAGATATTTGAAAAAATATTTTGTCCCATCTAACATTTGAAACATTGAGTTTAGTGGTTGAATTATTAATAATATTCCCTTTTATGTTAAGAGTACTAATTTTGTGTGAAGAAGTGCTATAGTGGTCGAATGAACAAAAGAATGGCACTTTCTAGCTTATAGTACTTCAATTGTGTGGGCCTGATTCTTTGGAATACGACGGAATGGGTATGGGCTTTACCTTGGTTTTGGGCCCCCTATTGAACTATGATCTTAGAGTTTACTACTTTGAGGTGAGCTACAAAATCAGTAAGACCTATCAAGAAAAACTTTAATGCAGCAAAATAACGATGAATTTATTTATTTTTGCACTTTACTAATGATACCCAAAATCCATTAATTTTCACAGTTTAATTTAATTAAGTGACTCGGTCACCCAAGCGGGACTTAGGCTCCGTTTCTTTTTTTTGTTGACTGAATTAGAAAATTTTGGTTCTAAGTAAGGAATATTTTTTGGAGATTTGTGTAAGAAATAGAAGAAAAATGTAATTATTATGTTATTATATGAATTTATGTGAGTGAAATATTATAAGAAAGTTTACATTTTGAATTTTGAATTTAGTAGAAAATGAGGCTGTTTCTTTATGTAAAATTTTGAAGGAAAAAAGTGATTATTTTCTTGAAATGTAATGGAAAAAAGAACAGAGCATTGAGTCCCCTTTCAGGTGCAAGTCCTAAGTTCGAAACTCAAAACTGCATTTCTGGAGTTGCCAGCCACAAAAGAATGTGCAATGCACCCGCCAGTTTAAAAAAGTTTGGATCATTGGTTATTGTAATGTCGGGAGTCTACCCAACATTTGTGAGCCACAATACATATAGTGATTGATTTAAATAATAATAATTATTATTATAATAATAATAATTATTGTTATTATTATTATTAAGTGTATGTACTCTTGTGTCCCGATGACTTGGTTTAATGGACATTTCAAAGCATTTAAGGGATTGAATTATGAGAGATCATGATCGAATCCTGACAACTCCCAAGTGCAATGGCAATATCAAAATTTTAGTACATTTCCTTATAAATAAAGTGTATGTACTCTCGTGTGAACTAAAACAGTTTTTAGAGGTCGTGTCCATCTTTCCTAATCTTCGTTTCTCATTTTCTACATTGAAACGAAATTATAATCGGAAGAAGAAAAAAAAAAAAAAAAAAATCGGCCGATGAACAGTGCCGGCCGTGACAGTGCCGAAAATTTTTGGGGAAAACGATGAACAGTGCCGCAACATGTGAAATGACGATTTTGCCCCTGTCAGTCACTTAACGGAATTGACTAACAGAGTGGTACTGTCAGCACGTTTTGAAAGTAAAGTGCTTGCAGTTGCAGTTTTTAAAGGAAAGTGGTGTTTTTTGCAAAAACAGATAGTTAAATAGTATTTGGTGCATTTCACCCTATTAAGAAATAGTGACAAAATACTATTTATCCCGTAATAAATGATAGCATTATCTCCATTTTTACACAGGAAATTAGAAAGTTATTAGAGCTCGGCTAAATATTACTAAAGCTCGAGCTCGATTCGAGCCCAAAACTTAAGCTCGAGCTCGAGCTCGGCTAATTATTCAAAACTCGAGCTCGGCTCGAGCTCGGCTCGAGTAGAGAATCAAATGGCTCGAGCTCAAAATTTAACTTCAAACTCAAGCTCGTTTCAAAGCTTAGCTCGGCTTAATTTTCCTAAGCTCAAGCCCAAGCTCAAGTTTGATTGTGTAGGAAGGGAGCAGCCTGCCTTCCCCTTTTTATAAGCATTGAACATACACAACAACTCACAAAATCTCGATGTGGGACAAACAAAGTTGGCAGCGCGTCCACTTTCCTATATATTTAATATGCTCAGACTTATATAACAAAACATGTGGCTGGTTGAGTGGTTGGTGTTCAACTTCCATATACAACCCACATGGGTTCGAATCCCATTACTCTCATATTTGGAAGTTTTTTTTTAATATGCTCAAATTTATATCTTTCATTTAATTTCCTTTCTAATTTTTCTTTAAGTCATTGTTTCATTTTATTCTTTTTATACTTATTTATATACAATAAAAAATATAATTATGACATCTTTTTTAACATATGTTCAATATCTATAACGAGCTTCTTATCGAGCCGAGCTGTTCACGAACGTAATCGAGCCGAGCTCCTTTCTGTTCATTTATTGTTCGTTTATTAATCGAGCCTAAAATTTTGTTCGTGTTCGTTTATTAATAAATAAACGATCTCGAACCGAGCTTTTAACGAGCCGATCCCGAGCTTGTTCGTGAACGTTCGTGTTCGTTCTCAGCCCTAAACATAACTACTTTAAATGATTAAAAAGAGACGGTAAAATTAAAAATGAATTCTTAATTTCTATAAGTGAACACTTATTTTAAAACAAATCAAACTATTAGAGTGGGCTGTCAAGGTAGGTACCGTTTGTTATAATACTAGGTTTAGGCTGGGTGAACCTTCTAGAACTGAAAATCGGTATTCTTACAATCGAGCAATAGTTCAGTCATTACGAACCAACTTATTTAAAGATGTTGCGAAGTCAAATTGCACGTAAGGTCAAATGAGATGGAATTTAAGTGTGGAACTCATTAGCAGTAAAAGATAAAAATAATAAAAGAAGGAATATGGCTAGTAAAAATTCATTTTTATTGTATGAATAGTTTTAATACAAATTTATATATAAATTAAAACAAAAAATAATGGCGTTAATACAAGTAGAACCCCAGATCTGGACGTCCAGCTTTGCTCCACGTTGAGGGAATCTGACAGCCACTTACAGGTATAAATTTTGTGATCTCAACTTCCTAGTCGTTTCTTCTTCCTTTTTTTTCTTTTTCTTTTTTTTTTAAATGTCTGGTTTTTTTTTTTCTTTTGAGGAAACTCTTAATATATTTTTTTCCCTTCTAGAAAGTATATTATATTCATAATAAATTTAATAAATCAAATAATACTACAAAATAGCCAACATAAACCATTAATTTCCTCAACTTTCAAAGTTGTAAGAAAAACACGAGTTCCTGACTCGATAAACCCTAACATTATACATTGTTAGTAAAGTATAAATAACTACTAGTGCTCAATGAAAATGTTACAACTGAAGTTAAAACGGAATAAATTTGACTCTAAAAACTTCATCTTCACCACACCTTGGTACTAGATCTATCTTTCTTTTTTCAAAATGGAAATAACTCCAAACTCACCGAGTATGAACAACACCTCACACTCCTATCGAATATTATTCAGGCTATGAAATTTGTCCTTTTAACCCGTATGAGGCTATAAATTTCTCATCCACAATATTCGGAGCTCCTCAAAGACTTTCCAAGAAGAAAAGGAAAAAAAAATAATAAACAAAGAATTTGGGTTGGAGACTTCCCCAGCCACCCACCCTGATTAAAGATAAATTTGTCCCAGTAAGGTTTTACACTCGGTTTATAAAGAATACTCTTATTCAAAACAACAATAATAATAATAAATAAAATAAAAATTGGTGTACAGTCGTTTGGCAGTCTAACACGCGATATTTTAACAACTAAATTTTATACTGTGTGTTTTTAATATAAGCGATACCTTTTGTTTTAATAAATAATAATATTTTTTTAATAAATAAAATAAATACTAGTACATGAAAGTCAACACCTAAATTTAATATTCAAAATTTAGAAACAATATGTGAATACTCAACACCTAAATTTAATACATAACACATTTATAGTACTCTAAATATTAAATTTGATACGCTTATTGTTAAATTGTCAAACACGTCGAACACTTTCTTTGTATTATCATGAAAATTTTGACTATAATAAAAACCACAATCACTCTTGCCTTTGAAGAACGTTGTATTATTATATTATTATTATTGCCCATAACCCATAAGCCTTTGTTTGGATCTATTGAAAAGATTCCATTTAACATTAAATATTAGAGTAAACGTAAATGGATCGATGATAACATGTACCGAAATTTCCGAAGGTAAGTCCCTTATGTCATTTGACTTTTCTTCTCCTCTCTCTTCTCTTTTGTTTCTCATTTGCTTTGTTTGTCAATTCTTTTTTTTATTTCTTTCCATTTTTTTAAAAATTTCCTCTTTTATCATCCTTTAGCAGGTGATTTTATTTGTGTTATTTTTATTTTTCATCCAGATTTTTGAAAAATAATGTAGTAAAAAATATGGATTGTAAATATATGACGATTATTTCTTTATTTTTATTTTTGGCCAGATTTTTGGAACAATTAATTTACAACATATGAATGCTCTGTATTGTTTTACAATATAGAATGTAACGTTTCATAATATAGAATGTAACGTTTCACAATATAGAATATTACGTTTCACAATGTAGAATGTAATGTTTCACAATATAGAATGTAATGTTTCACAATATAGAATGTACTGATTTTTTTGGAAAATAATGTAGTAAAAAAATATGGGTTGTAAATATCTGACAATCATTTCTTTATTTTTATTTTTGTCCAGATTTTGGAACAATTAATTTACAATATGACTACTCTTTATTATTTTACAATATATAATATAATGTTTCACAATATGGAATGTAACGTTTTACAATATAGAATGTAACGTTTTACAATATAAACTGTATTGATTCATAGGACCTTACAATATTAATGTTTTAGTACTCAATATTGTTTTGCTTCATGGGTTTTCAAAATGCTAAACGAAAAAAAAAAATCATCTAATGAAATGAATGATAAAATAGGAGAATGAAAATAAATTAGAGAGGAAGAGAAAATGAATTGATAATCATGAAAAATGAGCAAAAAAAAAAAAAAAAAGGAAGAAAGTGCTGGAAAAGAGGAAGAGAGAGAGTGTGGAGGAGAAAAGAAAAAAGTGTGCTGGAAAAGAGGAAGAGAGAGGATGTAAAATTGTTATTACATTGTGTATGTTTCGTGTCGGGATCTTCGGTCCACGGAATAATTGGTCCATTTAAAGGCTCCCTGAATATTAATACTCGCGGAAAATATTTATTATGTTTGACTTGTAAGTAAATGCAATTGGCCCTAGTTTCAATTATCAGTTTTTCAACCTTCAAATTTAGAAGTTAGTTGAGGAATGTACCCCCCAAAAAGAAAAACAACATTGAAAGCACAAAAGGTTACGATAGAAATTACAAAAAGTTACTCTCTTTGTTATGCTCAAAGAGTCTAATGATACAAATAATTTTGAGTCACAAAATATAACTTCAAAATACTTTTAATAAAATAGATAAATTATATATATTGTTTAAATAAAAAGGTAAAAATGAAAAAACAGATGAGATATGTTGTATCGAGATTCCATATGCCAAACATGTAGCATGAAAGAAGTAAAAATATTTAACTGTCAAAAATTTTTACCCTAAATTGGAACATGGTGATACAAGATCATTTTTTATACCTCTCATCTCACAAATAGGCTTAATCACTATTTACCCCAAGTGTTATTGGTCTTTGACTATTTGCCCCCCGTATTTTTAAAATTAACTGGTTGCCTCCCCGTGTTTCTAAAACTAACTATTTGCCCTTTGGATAGACAAAAATACCTCTTTGGAATGTTGACATCACACTCTCAAGTTTAAATGAAAAATTTCAGACAAATATACCCTCACGCATTGGAAAAACAGCCAGCTATAATTTTTTCCCTGAGAAAAATACTCGACTCCGAAGAAACAGCAGTGGCAGCGGGTTCTTTGTGAAAACCACGATTGGAGCGGGAAAAGTGCAGCGTCGTCGGTAATGGAGTTTGCGGCTCGACTCCCGAAAAAGGACAGCAGCAGCAATTTGAAGCGGGAAAAGTGCAACGACGATTGTTTATCGGAGAAACCTTCACCCATATTTTTTTCCTTTCTTAAGTAATATGCAGTTAATACTTGGGGTATATTCGTCTAAAACTTTTTACTTAAACTTGATACTGTGATGTCAATATTCCAAAGGGGTATTTTTGTCTTTTCATAAATTTTTATAGTTTGACTAGTAAGGGGGGAGGGGGGGGGGGGTGTGTGTGTGCAAACAATTAGCTTTAGAAACACGAGAGGGCAACTATCCAGCTAGTTTTCAAAACACAGGGGGGAGAGAGGTAAATAGTCAAAAACTAATAACACCGATAGTAAATAGTAATTAAGCCATTTTTTAATAGTAAAATAGGGCTCTTATATTATGAAGGAACTCTCTGATTTTAGTTGAATTTTTTTTTCCAAAAAGAAGGGAAAAAAAAGGAAGAAGGGATATTTGAAAATTTTAACACTCCCTCCGTCCCAGTCAAAGAGTCCACTTTAAAATAAAAAAAAAAATTGTCCCATTTAAAGAGTTCACTTTGAATTTATTTACATTACGTACGCTTACTAATATAACAATGTGTGGTTCACAATTAATCCTTACTGTTAAAGTAATAATATAAGTTAAAACTATGGTGTTAAATTACTTATTTTAGGTGTTGTACCTCACAACCCATAATAAGTTGTACACATTTCAAAGTAGATCATTTGAGTGGGACGAAAGGAGTAAGAAATTGTGTATATTATTTAAAAAATATTCTTCGTTTAATCTTTTCCTGTTTCCAATCAAACACTCTTCACATTTTCAATTAATATATTACTAGTAATTATTATTTCCTGCAATCTATAATAAAAGCGATTTTAGAGGGAGTAACAATCTTTAATATAAATGATATTTTAGTCAAAAATATTAAAAAATTTTGAATTTACTCTTGTCTTAACATATCTAATCCTCCCTCCATATCATTAGAAGAGTCCCATTTGAAAAACTTTTTATATTTTTTTTTCCCAACAGAAGAGTCTACGTTCAAATTTGTCATTCCTCATCTCCTTATTAATATAATCATTTGTATTCAACAATTAACCTAAACTTAATAATTATAGATATAAATGTAATTAATTGTGTCAAATTAGTTATTTTTGGTGTTGTACATTGATATTCATAATAAATTGTAAATTGTTTAAAGTTGACTCTTTTATTAAAACGGAGAGAATAAGATTTAGTGACTATCTTAAATACTTTATTAATTATTTGTATACGAATTTCTTAATTTGCTCAAAAAATTTTGAAACGACTTTTATTTTGATTTGGAAGGACTATAAGTTTACAAGCTTTTTTCCCTTAATTTGTATGTAAAAAGGTTGAGTAAAAGATGCATGTAGTGTCGTGAAACGCATGCACGTATCTGGTCCCTATCATCGGATCGGATGTTGAATAATAGATAGAGACAGAATCAGATCATCCAATTATCCAAACTCCACTTACTAAGTTACTATTACTTCTCACTTCTCATGCTACGTTGTCGTTTTCTGTACCCACTTTAAGGGCATGTTTTTTTTTAATTTTTAAAACGGTTTTGAAAATATATTTTTGAAAAATAATTTTATAATATTAAAGTATATTTAAAATGTAAAAATATATAGTTAAATAGTAACAAGTTGTATTAAAAATAATAAAAAATAATTATAATACATTAAATTTACTGTTGAAACTAAAATCGAAACCAAAATAAAAAAAGCATGCCCTAAATCATTTCACTTGTCTCTTACTTTGAGTTGTTATCTCCGTTTAGTCTCTTAATTTAAAAAAAATATATTTTTTTGTCCCGTAATTTTAAAAGTAGTTCCTAAATAAGCATTTACTTAATTTCCTTTTTTCTTTTTCTTTTTTTTAAGCATTTGAGAGATTTTGGACTAACACGCGAAATTTACACATATTATTAAGAACATCAAATGAGGAGGAAAAAAAAATTAAATCATTTTTGTTCACTCCATAACTTGACGTAAATTTGCTAATGTGCCAGTAAAAATAGCTAAGATGTTGCAAATAATTAATAAGAGATTGAAAGACAAAAAAAATTATTTCAAGTTAAGGATATAAAACGAGACAACAACTCAAATTAAAGGATAAATGTAGTAATTTAACTCACTATCTATTATCTACTCCATTTGTTCTACTAGAAGAGTCCTTTTTTTTAATTTATAAAAAAGAATTATTCTAATAGAAGTATCAACTTTCAGTTTTTTTTTTTTTACTTTTCTTACTCTTAATAATATAATAATGTGTAGTCCATAATTAAATCACGTCTATAAAGTAAGGACATAATTGGAATAAAATATGACAAATTAATTATTTTAGGAGTTATACCTTAAACTCCTTTATAAGTTTATATTTTGAAACCAGATTCTTCTAATGGAATATGAGAGTAATACTTTTCCCTTCTGGCTCCGAAATAATTGTTTCTAAAATTAATTTTGTCTACTTTTTCCTACATAAATGTTTATTTTCAAATTTACTTTCTAATTATAGTTATTCACAATTAAAGTGAAAAAAAATCAAATAATCAATTTATGTAATATATAAATTATATTTGAAAATTCGAAATGAATAATGCGTTTCTAAAAGTAGATTATGACTAGGCTCTGATAAAAGATGGAATATGAAAGTGCCTGGTTCCCTTTGCAACATAAAGTCGCTACAAGAACCATCAAACGACCTTTAATTTGTCCTTTTCCCCTTGGAATATCTATTTTTTATAGGCGAATCCACACAGAACAGATGGGATTTATTTCCCCAAATATTCATTTTGGGGATATAAATACCAAAACAAACCACATTGAATTTTATTTCCCAAAATATAAAAAATGAATTTGAGAGATTCGTTTTCAACTGGAGATTCATTTTCTTCCAAAAAAAAAAAAACTTTGTTGACAATTTTTTTCCAGTAGAAAACGAATTCCCAGAATTCGTTTCTACTACAGGAAGTAGGAATACTGGAATTCGTTTCCATTCCAATAGAGAATTATTATTATTATTTTTTTTTTTAAATTCTAAATTCGTTTTCGGTTCTAAGTTTTTATGATTTTTTAAATATAAATATTATTTAATGTAAAACAAATTATGGTGATTCGAAATTGACACCCGTAATTCGTTTTTCAATTTTAGGGGAACAAAGGCAAGAGTTAATTATATAACTGAAAATCTAATTTATTAAGCTGATTCATCTCTTTCAAAAATATTTATCAAAAAAAAAAAACCAAAATTAAAAGTACTCAAAATATTTATTAAATTACAAATTAGATTTTCAGTTATATAATTACAAGAGTCTTTTTTTCATAAAAATTGAAAAACCGAATTACGGGGGTCCATTTCGAATGACCATAATTTGTTTTACATTAAATAATATTCATATTTCAAAATATATAAAAACTTAGAAACGATGTTACTGAACTCGTTTTCAATTACAAAATAAAAAAGACAAAGGTAATTGACCACCATTTCAAGAAATGTCGTAAATTACTTCCTCTGAAATTTTATTAAATTAAAATTAGAATTTTAGTTATATAATTATATTTTTCCTTTTTTTCATAACAACTCTAAAACGAATTACGGGAGTTCTTTTGAATTAATGAAATTAATAAAAAAAAGAGGAAACAATTAATTTCTCCAAGATTAATGAAATTAATAAAAAACAAAAAAGGTAGAAACGAATTCATGGAATTTGTTTTCAGAAGAAAACGAATTCCTTGAAGGATGGAATTCGTTTCCTGAATGGAATTCGTTTCCTTCAAGAAGATTTTTTTTTTTAATTCTTGAAGGAAACGAATTTGGCAAACATAGAAAACATGTTTGCCAAATTCGTTTCCTATAGAATGAGAATGAATTTTTTTTTTTTTTGTGTATTTTGGTAATTAGTTGCCCCAATAAAAATATTGGGGAAAAAAACCCCACAAATGGTGCTTAAATAACAAAGTCAAACATAAGAATGCGAAATCACACAATTCACAATATACTTCCTGCGTATGCTCACACAATGAGGTCGCGCTTTCAAACTCTAGCTATCATATTAAACAAATTTAAAATATATCTATTTACGATTGAAGGGTAAAATGCGTAGTTAATTGTAGAACGAAAAAGGTCCCGAAGAGTTTATGACAATAATTTGGACCCAATTAAATGTGGAAATGTCACAAAAAAATACTCATACTCACTCATAACTAAGGGATGAAATTGTAAAATCAACACGTAAATTCACCTTCTTTTTTTTTTTGGTTTTGAACTAATTAAAATGTTAGCTTCTCACACATTAGAAAGCAACCTTTTTAGTCTCTTATATTTGAATTACATATTTTTATGAGTGACTTCTTCAATTAGTTTATCAATGTAGAATATACTATATTTTTAATCACTTACGTTTTGAAATTAGCAATTTTATTTTAATCACTTGTACAATTACAAAGAAATACTAATAGCCTAGGGTTGGAGCCACCTGCAGAAGGGATGGAAGGGTTGTTAGAAAAGTTTATGCTTAGCATCGCGACACAGGATTTCATGGGGATCTTTTGAGTTGCTAGGGAAAGAACACTATTGCACATGTGATAGCTAGTTATGACTCGACATGCGCCATGAATAGATATAACTAGAATACTGTCCGACATTTATTTCTTAATTGTTGTTATACAATTTCTAATGTCTTTACTATATTCTACCTTTTTTTAATCCCAAGAAAAATGATGAAAGAGAGATGACAATTGGCTAGGGCAGCCGCGCCTAGATCACAAAGTGCATTTTAGCATCCTTAGGGAAGATTTTTGAAATTTGATTTTGGGATTTTTACTTATTCCAATTTTTTGGTCTCAAGTTATCAATTTTTATTTCCTCATCAACATCAACAATCCTAAACAAAAGTGTGTAAAATTGAAAGGGAAATCTGTCAATTTAATTCAAAACTTCTCACCAAATACATTGTATTATTATTATTTTATCTTTATAAATTAATAGTAATACTATAAGAATGAACCGCGTGTCTTCTCAGGGATTATTGAGAAAAAAAGGTACACAAATTGACCTAAAAACGTGTGTGAACTCCAGCACATCAGATCAAAGATGAAAATAAATAAATAAAAGAAAATTGAAAATTGATGAACACGTAAAACACACGTAAATCACCACCAATGACATCAGCGAATGACCTAGTGATGACAGCGATGACACTGTTTATTTAATTAATTAGTATTCCATCTGTCTTTTTTCTTTTCTTCTTATAACTGATAACTTTAATTAATAAAAAAGAGTTTACAACGTCGAATGTGCAAGGTTATGCATTTCCCTCACATTATTTCTTCCTAGCTACGAACGGGATGCATAGCGAATCGCCTAAGGAGCGGGAGTTTAATTGATTTACTCTTTCTCAGGGGCATTTTCCACAGAGCCTGCCAGCCATGTCTGAAAATTGAGACCCTCCTTCTATGCCTCTCCATAATAACAAATATACCTTTGTTGTTGAGGCTTATTAGTATGCTAATAATTTTGGGTTTAACGCAAGC
Organism: Leptodermis oblonga; assembly: GCA_016801395.1. Lineage (NCBI taxonomy): Eukaryota > Viridiplantae > Streptophyta > Magnoliopsida > Gentianales > Rubiaceae > Leptodermis > Leptodermis oblonga. The sequence continues at coordinate 37,079,774 of CM028760.1, forward strand.
ACAACTTTAAAGAAAATAAACAAATTACTCTAGCTATTTTAACCGAATGATTCAATTGGATTTGATTGAGGTTATTATTGAGATTAAGGATCATTTTGAAACATTTTTCAACTTTGTAAACCTAAATGAAAAAGAAAATTAACTAACTCTGAGGACTAAATAAATAATTTATCAATTTTCTACTATATAGTACTCCCTTGGTCTTATTCAAAATGTCTATTTTAAAAATATACAAAATTTTGATGATTGCGAGGGACAACACCTAACATAAATAATTTTGCACCATTTTTTTATTCATATAATTACTTTATAAGTAAGAGTTAATTATGAACTATATATTATTTTATAAGTAAAGGCATATAATGTATACAAATTCAAAATGGACTCTTTTAATAAGACTTTCAAAGTGAATTCTTCAAGCGGGACGAAATGATTCAATGTCAAACTGTGGTTCGTGATTCCAAAATAATTATACTACTTAAAATTTTCCGTTGTACGAGAAAAGTGCAAAGCCCACTGGTTATACCAACCCATCCAAAGGAATCTCTACTCATCCTGTCATCCAATTTCCAAAGGGACTCCAAAACCAACAAAAACTTAAAATCCCAACAAAATTAAGAATATACATTTTGTTTTTTATTTTCCTCAACCTCGTAACAATTTGTCAACTAAAATTTTATACGCGGTTCAATACAAATTATACAATGAAACAAATATCAATTTAAAATGAACTCAAACAGAAATAAAACTCACTATACCACATTGTTAACGTTCACGAACAAATTTGAAATTGACTCAATAATAAATGAATACAAACACAAACATGAACATGAATAATGTACTAAAAACTCGTTAACATTTATAAACATGCTCGATTAAAATATTAATTATATAATATAAATAAAATAAGTATATAAAACACTAAATTGTCAAATAATACAAATAATAGAATTTTTATATACATTTATATATGCATGCGCGCGCACACACACACATATATATAGATCAATCCGTGAGTTTAAATTGAATTTTGATATTTATGTAAGTTGATACAATATATTTAATTAACTAGTAAACATTACAATTTTATATTATTTAATGACAAGATATAACATACACAAATATTTATAAATAAACTCAATCTCAATTAAATTAATAAATAAACAAACATAAATAAAATTTTAAAAAATAATAAATAAATGAACACTTCAAACTACGATTTGACACTTCATCATTATTTTATAATGGTATGCGGTGAGTGATTTCATTTCATCATTTGTAGTAATTCTCAAAGTTTCTAATTCATACAGTACATTTCACGATGGACAACGTTCGTATTAAATGTGTATAAAGGTTGGAAAGTCCGTCCCTCTCTCTTAGTCAGTAATAATCAATACTCTGCATCTCTCTGTCTCTTTCTCTTCCACTCCACTCTAATTTTCTGAACCGAACCATCCTACCAGAAGATCACCATCCCTATTAATTCATCACTTCACTGCGTGTTTCTCGTGTCTCTCTGCGTCTGTGTTATCTCGAAGGGACTGAGTTATGGGGAGCTCGAGTTACAGGATATGCGTGTGCTTCACGCGGAAGTTCAAGGTGGCGGAGGTGGAACCGCCGGCGGACGTCAAGGAGGCGTTCAAGAAGTACGCCGAGGGAGGGACCCACATGAACCCCGACCAGCTGCGGCGGTTCTTGGCGGAGGAGCAGGGCGAGGCTGAGGCCACGGTGGCTGACGCCGAGGGAATTGCTCAGCAGATCCTTCACAAGAGGCATCACATTACTAAGTTCACACGCCACAACAATCTCACCCTCGATGATTTCTATCATTTCTTGTTTTCCGTTGACTTCAATCCCCCAATCCATTCTAAGGTTATAATCAACCCCTTTCTTATGCCTTGTTTGTTTGAAATCGATCGAATTGTTTTCCCTTTTGCGTTTGAGTTTGCAGATTTTCTCTTTAGGCCCTGTTTTAGATTTTTTAAGTTGGATAAAGTTAGGATCTTTGTTTGGATTTTGGGTGTTTTGAGAAGTTGAATTGCGGAAGTCAACTGAGTCAATATGTTATTGGATCATCTTCCTGACATGGGTTGTCCCTGTAAAAGTGGTTAAAGTTCCAAATTTGCCAATTTTCTTTTACTGGTTTTCCATTTCAGGTTTATGGTTGGAATTTTTAGCATTTTGTTATAGCTTGTTTTGCGGCTAATATGGACATAAAAGGAAAAAAAATTGTATGAGAAAGCTACATTTTAGTACTCCCTCCTTCCCATTAGAAGAATTGGAGTAGTAACTTGTGACTCGTTGTACCACTGAACTCTTTTATTGGAACGGAGGAGTATGCAGTTTTAGTAACTAGTATGAGTGCATTCTCTGCTTATCCTTATGTTAAGGGCTGTTGTTTTTGGGTTTAAAGATTGATTTTGCTAATGCTGAAAACAAACTTGGGTTCAGGTTCATCAAGATATGACTGCTCCAGTCTCTCATTACTTTATTTACACTGGCCACAACTCCTACTTGACTGGAAACCAGCTTACCAGCGACTGCAGTGATGTCCCTATCATTAAGGCCTTGAAGAAAGGTGTGAGGGTCATAGAGCTCGATATATGGCCGAATTCTTCTAAGGATGATGTTCATGTTCTTCATGGAAGGTAAAGAGCTCTTGTGCATACTAGCCGTTTCGTATTGTAGCATGAAATTTATTGGTTCCCTGACATATATTGCTTGTACAGAACTGTTACAGCCCCTGTTGAGCTGATAAAATGTTTCAAGTCCATAAAGGAGCACGCCTTCTCGGCTTCGCCATACCCTGTTGTTATAACACTTGAAGATCACCTTCCAGCTGACCTTCAGGCTAAAGTAGCTCAGGCGAGCATCCATCTTTGTCTATTCTTGTTATGCTTCCAGAATTCTTCATATCTTATAAATGTCTTCATTTTTCCTTCAGATGCTCACCAGTACATTTGGAGATATGCTCTTTGTTCCCGATCCTGAATCGGAAGGTCTGAAAGAATTTCCTTCACCAGAAGAACTTAAGTATAGGATTATAATTTCAACCAAACCTCCAAAAGAGTACCTTGAAGCTAAAGGCTCCATTGAAAAGCAAAACTCACAAATAGAAAAGGATTCTGATGACGATGAATGGGGCAAAGAGCCTTCAAGCACCATAGCTGATGACGAAAATGAAAAGGTTTAGTGGAATTTTATTTCAGTTATTCAAGTATTGAAATTCTGTAAAACACTGCCTCAATTGTTGAAGTATTGGAATTCTGGATGTTACTTTGCAGTCTGACAACGGTAAAAATGATAGCAACCCTGATGAAGAAATTGAGGATGAGTTCAATGTAAAGCCACAACAAGCACCAGTCTACAAGAACCTAATTGGTATTCATGCTGGGAAGCCAAAAGGAGGAATAGTGGAGGCGCTAAGAGTGGATCCAGATAAAGTGAGGCGTCTGAGTTTGAGCGAACAAGCTCTTGAGAAGGCTGCTGAAACTCATGGAATGGATATTGTGAGGTACATTTTGATGTTGAAAGTGTGGCAGCGCTAGATTTTGTCTGGTAGTTTGCATTTTGTGGACTTGCCTTCTGATGGATAATTCATTCTTCTATAGGTTCACCCAGAAAAATATACTTCGGGTGTACCCCAAAGGTACTCGATTCAACTCCTCAAATTACAAGCCATTGATTGCATGGATGCACGGAGCTCAGATGGTTGCATTTAATATGCAGGTTTGTAGTCACTTGTTTGTTTCTGCACCTAAATTATAACATCGCATCACATACACTAACATTTTAAAGCGCGAGTTGATGCATTTTAGTTTGACCGACTACTATGGACTGGGTTATAGGGCTATGGTAGATCGCTTTGGTTGATGCAAGGGATGTTCAGAGCCAACGGAGGTTGTGGCTATGTGAAAAAGCCTGATTTGTTGATGAAAATGGGTCCCCATGGTCAGGTCTTCAATCCTAAAGACAAGTTGCCTGTGAAGAAAACGTTGAAGGTGAGATAAACAACAAAAGCTGAAGCAATTTGTTTGATTAAAAGAAAGAAAGAAAATCTTTACACATTGCTTCATGCAGGTTAAAGTCTACATGGGAGATGGATGGCATTTGGATTTTAAGCAAACTCACTTTGATCTGTATTCTCCTCCTGATTTCTACACTAGGGTAACTTGCCAACTTTTATCTTGATTGCATTGATATCATTTACTCCAGGCCGCCAACCCGTATTATAACATCCAATGCATCTTTTCTTGCTGCACATGACAACAGGTGGGCATATCTGGAGTGCCTGCTGATTCAATCATGAAGAAGACCAAGAAGAAAGAGGACAACTGGACGCCCGTGTGGGAGGAAGAGTTCGAGTTCCCATTGACTGTCCCGGAGCTTGCATTACTGCGAATTGAAGTGCACGAGTACGACATGTCTGAGAAGGATGATTTCGCGGGCCAAAACTGTCTACCTGTGTCGGAGTTGAGGCCCGGCATACATGCAATTCCACTCTGTGATCACAAAGGAGAGAAATACAACAATGTGAGGCTTTTGATGCGCTTTGAGTTTGTATAGGAATTTTCAACTTCTGCTGCGATTTCTTGATGCCACTTCTTTGTATGCTGTTGTTTCTCTTTTAGGATTTCCTTTTTTTTTTTTTTTTTTTTTAATCTTTTTTTTGCTTGCTTGCTTTGGGGGTTTTTTCTGTATCTAATGTTATTAATGTATCTGTATATTGAGTTTGTAAATAGTTATTGTATTGATGTTTTATTGTAATAATATTGGTGCAAACTCTTTTTGTGCAATGTAATAATAGATTGGCTTCAGAAAAGGGTTAAAAAAAGAATTTACAGCAACCATTAAGAACATGAATGAGGGATGGAAAAAGTACACAAATGTGACACTTTTGTCTTCATCAACTCTGTCCCTTCTAGCGACATCCGATAAAATTATAACGATACAAAGAAAAATAGCACCGCCTTCATGTAGGAGATGCAATAACAATAGCGGGACTGTCCTCACAAAGAGCAAAAGCTGTCTCAAGTTTAGCCACAACTTCACTCATTGTAGGCCTATCTTTACCCTGCAAGTTAGTGGAATGCAATGCAGTGTAAGCCACAATCTGAACTGCCTCAATTGCATTCCTTTTTGGCAATCCAACCCTCTTATCCACTATCTTTTCTGTCTGTCCTGATAATATCCATGGCCTTGCATATTCAACCACTCCCACAGGACCATCATCTTCATTCTTGAACCCCGCCTTTTTCCCGGTCAAAAGTTCTAACAAAACCACCCCGAATCCATAGACATCGCTTTTCGCAGAGAGAATGTTGAGAACATAATACTCAGGATCAATGTAGCCAACAGTTCCAACTGCTTTTGTAAACATAGGCTCATACTCAGGCTCTGGCCACATCAGGGACAACCCGAAATCTGACACTCTTGCTGTCCAGGTTTCATCAAGGAAAATGTTGGAGGATTTGATGTCCCTGTGGACTATTGGTGGGATTGAGTGACTGTGCAAGTGTTCAATCCCCCTTGCAGCATCTAATGCAATTCTGATCCTTAATTTCCACGAATTCAGAATGCCGCCATCGGTGTTTCTTGAAGAATGTAGATGATCATGCAATGAGCCATTTCTCATGTATTCATAAACCAAAAGCCTCTCCTCCTTTTCATTGCAACATCCCACAAGGCCAACCAAGTGCTCATGGTTGAGGCAGGGCGACAAGGCTAATTCAGAAACAAATGAGCTTTCTTTCGATGTGGAAATCGCCTCTCCTCTCTTAACAGCCACGTCGCGACCATCCACAAGCCTGCCCTTGTAAACTCTGCCAAAACTTCCCCCACCAATCCTGTTTTCCAATGCAAAGTTGTTGGTGATGGCTGCAAGTTCCGAAAAGGTGAAGTTCTCGGTTTTTTCAGTGTGCCTTGATGATGAACCGCTTCTTTGGCGCCACAATGCCCAAGAATCATCCTTCTTTATAGAAGATGATGTTGAAGGAGCCAAAATGGCAGCATTGGAAGATCCAGGATTAATGGGGGGCTGAGTTACACTTTCATAATCCTCCTTCGGTAAGTTTCCGCTTCCACAGCATCCACTCCACACACAATAAGCAGCAGCACAAATGCCTACAAGAGCCCCAATGAATACCACAACACTAAATGCTGAAAACAGCCTGAACAAAATTCTTGAAGGAGAAGAAGATACTAGCCTTGGTGTCGTTGGCATTAATGGCGGTAGGATCACTGGAATCGGAAGCTCAACTTCGCATGATCTGCAAATGCTTCCAGAACCGGCGCAAAGTCTACCGGAATCTGGATACACACCACAAACAGCACAGGACATTTGCACACAAGGTCCAAGAATGACAGGTTTCAGAGGAACCAAATCTCCAGACCATCCTGGCCCCCAACAGATCATGCTTAAATATTCGGTTGTCAATCCACATGTAAAATCCAAACCTGCAGCAATTTGTTCAAAAGAAACTCCTTTTACTAAATCACTCAAAAACTCAGATTTTCTTGAACCTCCTCCCCAGCAAACTAGCAAGCCATTTTTCCTTCGGATGGCGCAACTGTGATTCGCCCCTAATGCTAAACCTGAAAACTCAAAAGCATGATGGGAAGGAACATTAAGCTGCCCACTGAAGTTATTATTCCCTTTGCAGATCAGAATCCCACTTTCAGTTAGTCCACAGGCATGAGACTCACCAGCTGTCAAACTCTGCATTGTCAAATTCCCAAACTGTCTTTCAATCTGAACTCCAACTTCACTATTTCCCCAGCAATGGACACTGCCATTACTCTTCATCACTCCACAAGAGAACCCTCCACCCGAAGCTAAAGCACAAAAAAGCAGCCCGGGATCAGGCAATGGAAACTGCCAGCATAAAGCCTCACCACTGGTGACCTCAAGTGCACAGACCTGGTACTTACCAACACTCAATTCCTTTAAGCTGTTATCCCTGCTGTAGGCCGCAGAAGTAGCCGAGACCTCCAGATATGGATTCATAGGAAGTATAAGGCTGGATGGATAGAATTCTTCCATCCTTGTAGCATTGGATACTCTGTTCCAGGTTGCTGGCGATAATGCCGCAGACTGTGCATGCTGAGCTGGCTAAGCAGCTCACTGCAATGGTTGAGCCTGAAGCAGAGATTGTGATAAGAGTGGCGGTGAGAATGAGGGTGATTGCAGAAGAAAAAGCTAGTGAATTCATGCTAAAATGGCTTCTCTGTCATTCTTCTTCATTCCCAAAGAGAAAGGAAAAAGATGGATTCTTCGTGGAAGTATGACAGAGAATGAGATGAAAGATACTACACAGATAGGCTTGAAGATTATGGTCCCCCTGTGTGGGTAACGGAGACAAAACAATGTAGCATTGGCATCATAGAAGTGAAAGGTATCTTACATAAGGGCCGAGAGCGAATCATTTGTCCCACTTTTAGTGTCTTATTGATGTAAACTTGAAAACAAAGAGGAGTGAAAAAGGAAACTTATTTTGTCGTTGTGGAACACCATAAATTAAAATCCGATCCCCCGAGCGCCTGTCGGTGAGGTCAGGAAGCCAAGGATGTCTCTCCAACAACATGTGAAAGGCTATGGTGCCGTACAAATCAAACAGAATTTTACATTCGAGGAATGGAGCAACCAATTGACCGTAACTTTCATTGCACTTCAAGCGTCGAGGTTGGAAGATTGGAAAGAGCAGGTACATGCGTCTAAGCAAGTGCAATTTCGAAGGACACACACAATTCTTTTTTAGCCAAAATTACGAGCGTAGCGAGAATCACCGGTCCAAGTTATTTAGTCTTATCATGTTCACGTATGAAAATTACATCGTTTTACTTAAAAGCAGTGAGTTATCAGCGTCGTTTCACAAATTTGAACAGGATAAGACAATAATTTGGACAGGTGATCCTCACTCGGAAATCAATGGCAAGCTCAAAACCTCAAGCTGAGCAAATTCATTTTTCAATATGTATTAGGTAAATGGAATGCCATAAGGTAATTAAGTTGTACAAGTTCATATGTAAGTTTACCAATAGAACTACAAGGGGGAGAAAGATGCAACGATGCTCAAAAAAAGGTGCTAACTTTGCAACACAATCGAAAAACCATACATTGAGCAAATATACTTCAATTTTCAACCTTCAAGACTCTGCAAACTCCAGGGGGCACTACTAATGCAGAGAGGCAAGAACTCAGGCTCTAAAAGATTGTTCAGTCCTTCCGGCGTCAACAAAACTACGAGGACGGTATTCTCCCGTGTTCAGTCCTTCCCGTGTAAAAGATTGTTCAGTCCTTCTCGTGTCAACAAAACTACGAGGGCGGTAAGAAGTCTCACTTTCAAAGTCTTTACTGGAATTCTCCATCGTTTTTCCGTACCTAAACAGTTTGGTCCCCATTGTAGTGAACGGCAATAAACCAAAAGCACGGGCAGTCTTAATTTCTCTTGCAACCTTTCTCTGAGCCTTAGCACTAATTCTAGTCTAAAATGACAGAAAATTTGGAAGTCAAATTAGTCTCCCCATTCAAACATGTTACTGTTTTGCAATCATTTATTGCAAACATGTTGCTTACCTTGCTCCTCTTGTGCATGATACCACTATCGGTGAGAAAGTTGGAAAGAAACCACACATTCTGAGAAAAGAACAAATGCAGATATTAAAAGCATTCTGAGAAATTAAACGTCACATTGAAGAACTGCAGTTTAAATGCAGAATGACAAAAAGATTCAGATGCTCACAATGAAAACTATACAACCCAAAAATGCAGACAAAAGCATACTCACCCTGAAATCAGCTTTCTGTAAAACTTCCTCTGTTGTTGTTTCAAACTCGATCCTTTTGATAGGCTTTTGAACTCCTGGTTTACGAAGATTTAGATCCTGCAAGTTTTAAGAGGTTATAGATCTGTAATGTGTAAATGACAACCATAGAAAGAGGAAGCGGAAGCTCCAGAACAAATTAAGGGTAAAATAGATAACGGCTATGGGCTAGAAGATTGGACAGATCATCTACCAACAGCAGATAATGATCTCAGCCTTATAACTATAATTATTATTATTCTGGTTACAAGACAATAATTTCAGCTCAAACATAAATACAAAAACAATTCAACAAGCACAGCAAAATCCAGTAGAAAAAGAATAGCATCCAACATAGCCATCATTCTAATTGTACATAAATCTCAAGTGTCTTAAAATGTTTTAGATTCTTTCTGAAATAATATCTCAGTTCAGAACAAGATGAGAGAAATTACAGATCGTGTTAAGATGCAGAAACAAACTCAAAAAGACAAAAGTAGTAAAACCTCAGAACACAACCAAAAATAGGTACGCTAGAAATTGGTCGGTTACACATCTCAAAAATTACTCAAGTGGGGTCAAAACTAGATTTCAACTCTGAACATGCTTAAAATAATCAATCAAGGCATAAACTTAACACATTTCAAGTCTGAATATGGTTAGAATCATCGAATGCTGCTTAAACTTCACATATGGAAATCTTCCTAGTGCTTGTACAAATCTTCTCATGCGCATATCTCACGTACTGATTACTACTTCATCTACTGTGAATGTGTAGCCCATAGAATTGTGTTCAAATCCTTATGAGTGCAAATCCAATTTCCTTGACCCAAGCTTGAAATATAAATGAAAATTTCAGTTTATGACGGCATCACGATCAGTTTTAACTACCAACAAACTACTCCCCAGGTTCATACAACTAAACAGTGTCCAAACAGACAAATCTCAATACCTTATCAAGTCCAAAAGGCATGCTAGACATTTTAAATGTGGCAACATTATTAGCTAAACTAATCAAACTGAAGATTGAAGCAAGCAACATAAGAAGGAAACAGAAGTTGCCCTTCAATTATAGGCAAGAACATGTGGAAGGAGTAGAGCATAATAATTCAGCTCAAGAATAAGGCATCACAACAACTACAACAATCAAATTGACAAGAAAATTGTTAGTATTGTATCATACTTGGGGAGTGTAAGTCATTCCCTCCTCAAAATTCACATCTGGTCTGAAGGAATAATTTTCATCATTTTCTATTTCCTCTAGGTTGACCTCAAAATAATTGGCAGCGTCTTTCAACTTCTCATCCATCCCATCTAAAGTTGTGGTAAAACTTCCACTTGCATCTAGATCATTAAACAATTCAAATCTGCCTTCAGCATTAGAGTTTGTAGACGGTCCAAATCCAGCATCAGATTTAGTTGGTCCATAACTACCATTGTAAGCATTCTTAGCATTCTTAACACTATCTAGTTTGCTGAAAAATGAATTAGAAATTTCTCCATTTCCCGAGTGGTCCCCAAACATCTGAAGCTCAGAATCATCAGCAGATTCAACTGAGTTAGATTTCCACACGCCAAAAGTACCTATATTGAATAAACAACAGCATATCAAGAAAATGAGGATCATTGAGAGGCTAAGCCAGAGGGAGCCAAGGAAAGAAAAATTAAGAAACCGAGAATCAAATAGGAGCGGATTAAAAACATCAGCAAGAAGTATCAATTCTTCCAATCTCTCCAGGGATCCAGAGTTACCAATGGTCTACCCTCAACATCTGTTTTTCCAAATTTCCCAGAAGAAATCTGAGTATTGGTTGAACTTCAACCTAACAGGCCTGAAAATGTTCTTTTCAGCTGTCTTTTCTTTACTAGAACACTGATCAAATATCGTTGTTTAAATACCCATCCTCTTTCTATCATTGAATACAACAAACATTACTCAAAAGTAAGTTGTCAACATTTTTGCACAAACATACTCACATTTGGACCCTCAAATAAGGCATTTACCTATATGTACAACCAAGGACAAAAATAATACATCATTCAGAACTACCAAACGCCATTGATCTATGTTTCTATTTGTCAATTAAATTTCATATAATAAAGGGATGTTTCACTCTTCTTGACATTCCTCACGGTCCCCTTGAATGTGCTTTTCTTTTTCAGCCTTGTCTATAAACTAAAAGCAATATTATCCAGCTTCTTTCGCGGAAGGGAAGGTTGTCGATGGTAAATTCCAACAAATTCAAAGCAAAACCATAAATTTATCTCATAAAAGAATTCTACGAAACAGTACCCAAAATAAAGAATCACCTGGAGATCGATTAATAGTAGAAAATTGTCTGAATACTTGAGAAAATCCGATTTTCTGAGTCTGCAACACTCTCGTAATCAGTTTCATCTCACCTGAATTATTTTCAACAAGCGTTAACTCCTTTAAATCGAAGAAAACAAACAGCAACCACAATAATCATTAATAAAAACAAAGAACCTTAATATCGGTTAAATATGAGGGAGAATTCGCCGCCGGGATAGTCGCCGGGTTCACTCTTCCACTGACTGGCTGCCGGAAGGCTGGACGAACTGATGAAGGATAAGGTGCGTGAATCGGTTGGGGTTTATGATTCTAATGGGCCGATTGATTGCCCACTTAAGCCATTATTCCAGATGAGGGTGGGTTTTGGCCCGTATCTAGTTGGGCTTTTTCTGGGCTAAACTAAACAGTGTCTCAGAAAATCCATGAAGTTTCTGGGCTAAACTAAACGGGGTTTTTCTGGTTTTACAATATTATCTTTTAGCTGCGATCGGATACCAACATACTACCATATGACACCACGTTATGAAACCCACCCCTAGTTTTTGCCGAACATGGTGGATTTACTATAATATCACTTACTCATGAATCTAGCAAGAAATTGCATCAAAAAGTAACGTATAGTGAAATAGCTTCAAATGTACATACATCATGGAGAAATTTCATACTTTTTATGTTGGAATAGGCTTAGTTATGCCTTCCAAGGGTAAAATATTAAAATTAGAAGGGGAAAAAAAAAGAAGCAAAAGGGTTTGGTTACAAATTCAAATTGGGATATTTATTATTTGGCTTTTTTTTTTTTTTAGTTTCCTAGTGAGTCTCACATTCTAAATTTCTCTCTCTTCCTAAGGATGCAGTTTGAGCTCGCGATCTCTATGATGAGTTTACTTGTAACTAATTATTGAAGCACAGCTCGATTGCCAGTTATTTGGCTTTTAAATATTGGAAAAAATGATATTTTTGGTAGTAAAAGTTTGGGTTGTTTGCAACTTTTGTACTAAAAATTTTACTCAGTTCTAAACTTGTGCTTTATGTTTATACTTTGTTGCATTTTTAGTACCAATAACTGATATAGCAGGTTTTATGTAGTAAAACACGAATCAAAGGTAATTTGAGGGTATTTTATAAATTCTACAATTTTATGAGGGTTGAAAAGATATTTTTCTAATATTATTTTCAAAACAATTTCCCAGTTTTTTCTCCTCAGTCAACGTACAAGTTTTCTTCTGATTGAGGAGAAAGAAAACCGCGAAAATGTTTTGGAAATTATATTAGAAAAATTATATTTTTAGCCCTTATAAAATTGTAGAATTGTAAAATACTCTTAAATTACCGTTGATTTCGGTTTGACTATGTAAAACTTGTTATAGTATGCACTAGTACTAATACAACAAAGTATAAACATAAAGCACAAGTTTAAAACTGAGTAAACTTTTAATGTCAAAATTACAAACAGTCTAAACTTTTAGTAATAAAAATGTCATTCTTCCTTTAACTATTGGCTGAAGGTGAAAATTCGTGGTGCTAATGATGTTGCTTTTCTTCTTTCCTCGAATGGATCATTTCGTGTTGAACTAGAAAAGGTGAAAAAAAAACTTTTTAACTATTTTTGTGCAATTACTTTTGTAAGACAAAGAAACCTTGTTTGGCCCAATTTAACAAGTCAAGGTCCAGTCTATCACATATTCTAATCAATCATAAAGGAAATCAAAATAAAATTTAAATATTAAAAATAAAAATAAAAAACCTTCCCTTAGTTTCTTTTAAGGAAATCCAATTTTAATTTTTTTACTTTCTACACTCCTCTTCCTATTATGTGATTATTTGTAATTTATAATTAATAACATTTAAAATATGAGTCATGAGAGTATATAAGTAACAAAAAGAATGATAAATTATTATTTTTTCTTATAATCCTCAAAGGTTCTTAATACAATATGCATTGAAGAACCAAAATATAGTTCACTTGGTTACATACACTAAAAAATATTTTCTAATATTCTCAGGTTCTGTTCTCTTAGTACTATGGATAGAAAATTTTTTAATTATGGAAAAATTTTATTTTGGAGAGAATTTCTTTTGAAAATTTGTGTAAGAAAGAGAAGAAAAAATGTAATGATTATGTTTTTTTTAATTTATGTGAGTGATTAATTAGAGAGAATTTTTAAATTTGAATTGTGAATTTTGTAAAAATAATATTGTTTGTTTGTGTAATATTTTTAAGAAAAGAGTAATACTTTTCGTGATTATGTTCGAAAAAGAACAGAGCGTGAAGGCCTATGCTTAGGACACCATCGTTGCTGCTATGGACATTACGTTCAAGACACACCACTATAGGGGAATCACCCTTAGAGTAACACATCAGAGTTCTATTTCAAACCATCAAACTATGGGAGAACCAAACGAGAAATACTTAATTTAAATGTTGTATTTATCTCGTACTATTATGACAACCCTATTTGTACTATAAGTAATGATACATATTTCAATTAATATTCATAATTTTCTCATAACAAGTGATGTGTCATATATTTATTGATTAATAATATAATAATAATAATTATTTTATAAAAGTATAGTCAATGAATGCATAATACCTCACTTGCTATGAGAAATTTGTGAAAATTAGTTGAAATATGTATCATTACTCTACTATACCACAACGAGAGTTTGAGGGGGTGGAGGAAATTAGAATGACCTTGCAAAAATCGAACATCTGACTTATGAGTAAACCATTAGTATTACTTGCACATTTATTTCTAAATATTGTATTTTGTAACTCGTAAAATTAATATATTTTATAACTTTTGTCAGATGTATTCATATTTCTAGAATAATTGAATTTATAAGTAGTACTGTCACACCAAAAAGCAGCATCTTCCCACTGATTCATTGAAATGTGGAAGTTACTGTACTGGATGAGCTTAATCTGGACAATGGAAAGTGGAGACACACACATATTTATAGGTATGTAGCCCTCTTCCAATCTTCATAGCAATAATGGCCTCTTTTATAATGGGGCATACTATTTGCAAAAAAAAATTTATTATTAACATGAATATTTTTTTATAAATAGTTTATTTTACTTTTTAGTTAAAGAAAAAAAAAATAGTTACGAGAACAATTCATATTATACTATAAGTAAACAATTGATATATTTTTTTATGTAAAATTTGTTTGTTAAGAAAAAAAAAAAAAACATGTCTGGCAAGAGATTTTGACAAAAAAATCCCAAAATAGACGAGATTATGCCAGAAATCTCGCCATTGCCAAAAAAATATACCAAAAGGGGGCGGGATTTGGAAGAAAATCACGCTTCCTGTGGGCGTGATTTGTCTTCTTCAAAATCCCGCTTGCTCCAAAATCTCGCCTGGGAGGGATTTTGGAGTCCCGCTTATCCCGGTCGGGATTTTTATTGCTTGAATATGATTTTTTTTTTCTCGGGCGGGATTTTTAACATTTTCCTATGATTTTTTTTAAAAAAATATTTATAATTAAGGGGCATTATAGACTTTTCATAGGAAAATATTCCTATAAATAGTAATTTAGTTCTTGCAAATAACAATTCCGTTTATAATTTCTACTACCATTGCTACTTTCTCTATTTTATATAAATAATAAATTATTATCGAAGCAAAAAATAACATTCAAGCAATAATTTCTTTTTCTTTTTCTTTCTAAAATGTCCTTATTTATTTTAATCGATTAAGGTGATTAATTAAGTAGGAGAAAAAAAAAAGAAGAAAAAAAAACACGATTAAAATAAAGAAGAGCTTTTTAGGAAGAAAAAGAAATTGTTGCTCTGGATGTTATTTTTGCTCTTACAATAACAAAAGTACATAGAATATTGTTTTAAAAATATACGACATATTATCAGTTTTAAGGTACAAAATCTAAAAAAAGTAGTTTAACATCATTTTTTTTCACTTATATCCTTACTTTATAACTGTGAACTAATTACGGACTATACATAATCATATTAGTAAGAACATGCAATATAAAACAAACTAAAATTGAACTCTCTTATTATGATAAAGATATTCTTAAAACATAACTCTTTTAATGAACATGATGGAATACTTGTTTCTTATGTTCTTTTCTATTCCATTTCAGTAAAATCATCCCTTTTTTTTACAAAAATTTTTCATAAAGAAACAACATAATTTTTTTTACTAAATTCAAATTTTAAAATTTCTTCTAAATTTTCACCCACATAAATTCAAAAAATAACATAATCATTACACTTTTTCTTCTCTTTCCTACGCAAATTCTCAAAAGAAATTCATTCCCTAAATCAACATTTTCCATTTGAGTCACTAAAAGAACAGACCTAAACAAACCTTTCTAAGCTTAAAAAAAATATAAAAAAAAAAAAAAAAACTTTTGTCTTGTGAGTTATAATCGCACCACTCCAAGTCCAAATCCCATTTTAGTTAGCAATAAGCTAATGCCGTCACATCACGAATTTCCACTATTATCTTATCATAATGAGGGAAATAAATATATGTTTATGAGTTTGATCCTTTTACATTTTAAGGTTTGAAATGAAAATGAAATTATAGATGTTACTTGTTCTATCTCAATAACGAAAAAGAAAGTTATGTTTTTTAAACAAATTTTATATGTGTATATTTTTAATCATTAATAGTAAATGCAATTCATGTTCTTTTAGAGTTGATAAATGTATTCTAAATTTTCTCAATTAATGATAATCTTAGTCTAATAATAAACGATAAATTATAACCCAACTAATGAAATTACACATTAGGCGGTTTGACGGTTAGCTCATTACAAAAAGTCTAATTTGAATTCATGTTTAGTGTTCGAGCGTTCTGAAAATTCATCTATAAATATAACGATAAATTTCATTTTTAAGTATAATAAATAATATTCTATTTGTTTAAAAAAAAATTCCTATTTAAAATTCATGATGATGAGTTGTCTTTTAGAATCTTATACTGGGAATTATTATGGGATAGATGGCTTCACTATACGTGTTTTACACATGATTTATGCATTTCCTATTCCAAGGGTATATCTTTCAATTTCAAAAAAAAACAAGGTCATATATTCTTTGCACAAACACTCAAGATTTGAGTGGACATCATCACGCAGCACTTGTCGCAACCTCAAATTTCATTTTCCCCAATCTGTACAATGTAGATAGAGATACAACCCGCCCAAGATGCATCATGTTTTTCCTACTTCTTTGTAACAATCAATTTTTATTTATTTTTAACGAACGAACTAGAGGTATCTTCAGATTCAACTAGTTAAGTATTTTCACACTTTTAGTTCATCTTCAACCATTGCTGATTCAATTCTTGTTGGGCTATGAGATCTTCTTCGCATATTTTTGGAGTTCACTTTATGCAAGCAATGATTTCACCTTTTGACAAACTATGAGATCTTCTCCTCACAAGGGAGAACTTCAGACTCCAAGAATAAGCAATTGCTACAACGCTCTATCTATTATATTATATGGCATAAAACTTGAGGAGGAGAAGAAAGAAACTACTAGGGTGCAGACATAAACTCGTGACGAGTAACAGTGATAAGAAATTGCAATACATAACTTACTGATAGTTCACCGTGAATCATAACCACTTACACACTGACTCATTCTTTACGGGCATATGTGGTGTGGGGGCCTGGCACTTCCAATCCCCCAAAAGCATCACACACAAACACACTTGTCAAGCTCAGTGCCTAGTGAACGTGGATTATCACTCATCCATGGACCTCACTCACCTCCAATTTCTTTCTCCATTAATAATAATATTATTATTATTATTTTATATATTCGTTTCATTCTCTTTAAAGCTTTATGTCTCCTGTATTTTTGTTCATAATAAATAGTTGGCCAAGGAAAAGAAAAAATAGTCGTATTTCTCAAGTTGATTGATTATCCTCTCGATCCCATAAAAAGACTATAATTTATAATATTAAAAAAATATTATAAATAAACTTTTTTATTAAGACGGATGAGTATGTAAATATAGCTTAATCATAATAATTAGATAAAATTATAATTATTATGTGAATAAAATCTTCATCAATTGTAAAGCTTATATCTTCTATCAATGAATTTGGTGCATCAATTATAAATATATATATATATATATATATAATCGATTCACCAAATTATTGCGGTCAATGTTTCTAGAAACATATTCTTGCAAAAAAAAAAAAACTATTATTTAGTCAACGAGAAATACTTTTTTTTTTTTTTCCCTTTCACATTTCTTTCTATCTCTTTCATACTTTGTATTTAAAAAAGCAAAAAAGGGGAGGTATTGAGGGAGTGTAACCATTCATTTTTTAGAGATTTGGTCAAAATATATTTTATTTCATTCCTTTTTATTAATATTAAATTAACATCATAATTAGAATAAAGTACGCTAACTTGTAAGGTAATATAAGCGATGGAAGTTCATGTCAACTTGCGGGATAATGGTACAAAATGATAGATGTAAGAATCGAACTCAACAGCTAAACCATATATTAGTATAGTGGGAAAATTGTCTCCCAACTTACTTTTTTGAAAGTATCCTTGAGGCTTATTAAAATTACATACATTACTAATTTTGTTCCTCCAAATGTTAAGAAAAATAGGGACAAATGTGAAAATAAATTAAAATAGTATTTGATTATATTTTTTGAATATCTTGTCTCATCGTGATTATTAGGAACTCTGGGTTTACCACTGATCGAACCTCAACTTTAAATGGTTCGTCATACGTTGCAATCGTTTAGATATCAGTGGATCGTTATTATAACATTCTTACATACTTCAATGAGAATTCTTTTAATGCGACACTAGGAGGTGTAGCCTTCTCTCCATGGTCCATACTCTATGATAGTAGTATGAGTTATTGTTACTTATTAATCGGCGGTGGCTTAATAAAAGGGGAAATGGGGTGGGGGGAGGCACTGTCCTCAACTGTTGGAACTTCTATTATTCAGCTCAAAGCAGAAAAAAGTAAAGGAAGAATTTAAAGAATTAATGCATTTGCACATTAATAATTACTTCAAAGTTTGGTTCTCTAGTGAGTGTGGGATTGTAACTTGTAACTGAATTTACGGTGTTTTAATACGTAGGGTAATTTGAATATGTGATTTCTTCTCGTGGAGCTAAAGACTTACTTCAAAATAATTCCCTCAAAAAAGCAAAAAATCTAAAACAAAAAATTCTTAATTTAGTCGCAAAAAGAACATAACCTAAAATTAGAAAATATTGACACTACACCTGAACTAAGGGGAGACCATAGACTAACTAATAAAGATGCCTCCTAACAATCCACATATAGCTTTCTTTTTCTTTTTTTTTCTCTCTCTAATATTCGATTATATTACTCTATTCACTCTAACAAAGGGTCTGTTTTTTTTTTTTTTTTGTCTTGTTAAAAGAGTTATGTCTATATATGCATATTTATTAACAGTTTATAGCTTTATTAATATAATTATTTACGGTTTACAATTCTTCCAGACTTAAAATTTAAGAACACAAGTGAAAAAAAAAGTATAATTTTGTTATTTAGTCATTGAATTATGGCATATGATATTATGAATTATTAATGTCATTGCATAGGCTATGAACGAATGACTGAATTTTTGTAAGGTTTTATGTTGAATTTTTTTATTTTTAGTGTTGTATTTTATCTTTTGTAAGAAGTTAGACATTTAAAAAACATGATTAGTCTAGGATGAACAAAATATAAAATGATTTACAATACCCTACTTTTGTGCTTTACATCTTATACTAACAATGAAGGTCTTTGTAATTGAGGCATACTAAACGCAGTAACCGTTTTACTAAACGCATAACATTCTCCTGTAAAAAGTTTGAATTGCCCTTTATGGTTAAAAATTATTTTTCTTCCATTTTTTCACCTATAAGTTAGGTGCCAAATTCATTCCATTTTTTCAACCTTCAGAATTAGTTATTTTTCATTTACATTAAATTGCAAAAACACTTGTTTTTCATTTAATCACTGACACGTTTATTCAAATATGGCCGGTATACCCGAGTACGATCTATATTACACTGTAAGTAAACACTGTATTTATTTTTTTACTTTAAATTAGTTTGCATAAATTCTCTATATACCCCTTCATTTTAATTTTCGGGAAAAAACCATTCAGGAAAATTTTTTTCTCGGATCTGCGATTATCCGGACGTTTTTTGCTGTTTCTGCAACATTTTGGCCGGGGAGACTGTCTCCCCAGACGGAATTCCCGGAATACCGTCGACCGCCGGCGGTATTTCTTTTGGGAAATACCGCCGGTAAAAGAAATACCGCCGGCGGTCGGCAGTATTTTGGCCGGAAAAAAACTGGCGGCTGGCGGCAGTTTTTCCAGCGGGCGGCCGTTTTTCCGGCCAAAAACGCCGGGACAGTCGCAATATCCCTCCAACCTATGCTAATTATAATTTTGTCAGAATTTTGGCTCTAGCCGACAATATAATTGCGCAATTTATTTGTTGAATCGAAATTTTTGTGTTTAAGTATGCTGAACCAGGTTTTTAATATTAAAAGGATTTTTGCGTTGAGAATGATGACATTTATGCTGACCACACCGAAGTATTTCAGGCGAACGAAGAGTTCAAAAGTAAGGAAGATATGATTGCATGGGTTAAAGCACGAGCAGTTGAAAACAATATGACGGCAAAAATTACTTCCTCTTCGAAAATGTTGGGGTTGTTCCTAACAAGATGGAGAAAAGGTAGAGTTGAGATAGGGTGCGATAGATCAGGAAAAGTTAGAGAGAAGGCACCCATACCGAAAGGGAAAAGTAGACGGAGCAATACAAGTAGCAAGATGACAAACTGTCAATTTCACTTGAAGGGACGAGAAATTGATGGGGGAAAGTGGACGTTAGAGGTCAGAAACGGTACGCACAATCATGAATTAGAAGAAGTTCGAAATTGGCATTCAGCGCAGACACGATTAACAGAAGCGGAGAAGAATAAAATTGCAGAAATGTCCAGTATTAACATCATGCCGAAGCATATATTGGCCCAATTGCGCGCGGATGATACAGAAAATGTCAGCCACATAAGACAGGTTTACAATAAATTAGCAAAAAGTAAAAGGGATCCGAGGGGAGGTATGACTAACATGCAGTATTTTTTCAAATTTCTGCATAATCACGAATACTTCTATGCGTACTCAGACGATGACGGAAATAATGCAGTGGGTCACATCTTCTTTGCGCACAAGAAGGCGCCTCGTCTACTTGTTATGTTTCCGTACGTTTTGTTTATGGATACGACGTATAAGACAAACAGGTATGACATGCCTCTGCTGCAAATAGTAGCTCATGTACCTACAGCTCAGTATGTTCACATCTCGTTTATTTTCCTGAGGGATGAGACTACTCCGAGTTGTTATTGGGGATTGGCGCAATTGAGTACTTTATTCGAGCGAAACAAATATCCCCACGTGGTCATGACTGATCGAGAGACAGCATTACTGAATGCTGTGGAACTAGTATTCCCACATGCTACCCAGCTACTTTGTAGGAGACACATTGAAATGGATGTCAAGAAACATGTAGTGTCAGCTGGGAACGACAAAACTACAACGGATGTCTTTCTATATCGTTGGGGACAAGTGGTGAAAGCCTTGACATATGAACAGTTCACAGAAGCTGTGGATTATATTGATACTAAATATGGGAATAAATCGAGATTCAGAAATGTTATTCCGTACTTGAAGAAGACATAGTTAGATCCCCACAAGGAGAAGTTTGTGTCTTGTTGGACGAAAAGTATAAAGCATTACGGAGGGAGCACAACGAACATGTAAGTTATTTATTGATTTCATTTATGATTTGTACATTGTATAATTATGCAATGTTTTATATAAGGATTTATGTTCTATGAAGAATTTTAATATCAATTGTCTTTCAGGGTTGAGAGTGCACATGCACAGGTGAAGAAGGCTATTGGTACGGATAGAAAGGCGTTCCCAAGTATTTTTCACGACATTCATATTATGATATGGTTGCATCTCGATGAAATTCGGACTAAAATGGAAGTTTCGCGCAGCAAAACATACAGGAATGCTTTTCGCTGGTATTACAATAGTGGAGCACGAATATACAAAAAGAGTTGGCCTTATCAGGGACGATGGTGCACTTTGTGGTTACGAACTCAGAACAAATTGTGGTTTGCCATGTGCATGTGAGATGCAACAGTTGGTGCGCGCGTACCGTCCAATTAATCCTATCGACGTTGACGCATTCTTGAAGACGCTGCATTTGGGAGATAATGATATTCCAGAAACTCAGGAGGAGAGGCAAACCGCTGAAGGCCGACTGCATGTCGCGTCCGAGCGCTGAGATATACAGGGTCATGGGTGTTGTGCATTCGACGCTTTATTCGGAAACTATTGATTTAGCTGAGCCGGTTAGTAGACCACACAAGGGACGTCCCAGACACAATTCAACTCAATGAGATCTATCAGGGTACGAGCATGCCGAAAGGAATGCGCTACAACGAGGTACGAATATATGTATTTAATTTTAACATGTCAATGTGGTTAAATACATATATACATACTCAATTTAATATGCTTTACACTCGCAGGTCGCGATTCACAGGCGGGCAAAGAAGACGAAGGGTTGTGAGGCCCTACGCTTCTGAGTGGCCTTACGACTTTCCCGTATTTCTGAAGCAGTTCGTGTTCGAATACATTACCAGGCACGTTAATGTAGTGGCTGATGGACATTGTGGTTTTAGGATAATTGCATATTTCGTACACGATGCAGATCAGGCGTAGTGGCACCAAGTGCGTAGAGACCTGCACCAAGAACTCCGGGATGAAGCTACTTTTTGGCGCTTCGATATTGGTGCAGTCGATTACGATTTAGCATTCAGACTGCTAGATTGTTATGTAGTTCCGGCAGAAGAGTATTTCTGGTTTGATTCTCATCTTCTGGGAATACTTGTCGCAACTAAGTACCAGATGGTGGTTACATTATATGCCCAACAGAGTAATACTTTCCTTCCGCTCCTGTGGCGGGGGGGGGGGGGGGGGGGGGGGGGGGCGTCTCTACTGATCCAAGCAGTTTCATCAATATGGGGTTAATAAGACAAAATCATTTCATTGCTTTGTTAACGACAGGGGAGGTCTTGCTACCCCCAATTTATCCGACGTGGAGTAGCCGGGCCTCAGAACAAATGCAGCTTTGGAAAGCTCATTTGGATGGAAAATTGGGTGAATTTCAGAATAAATCGACTGCTGAGTGTTAGTATACGATTTTTTCATATCAACAGTTTAACGTTAACAGCAATTTATTTTTGATTTTACGTTCGCAAGATAAAATCCTCTTTAGAATTTTTATGTAATAAATTTTACCAGTATAGAATTCAAATAAAATATCTATACATCATCCCGATTGATGTATTACTTTATACAATGCATTAAAAAAGAGATTAAAAACAGTGAATAATATAAACGCGCATTTATCAATACGAAATTAATTGCTAACATATAAAGAACGAGAACACATTTATAGTTACAGAAACTTTAAAGTATTAGTGCAAAAATTGCCCCGTTTGGGCATAAAACATCCGGAAAAATCCCCCCGACCGCCGGTAATACCGCCGCCGACCCACAGTATTTCTGGTTTTTAACCGACCTCATCTTCTTATCTTTTTTTTAACTGGTACTGTTCACTGTTCACGCACGGGTGAACAGTACCCTAGTTTTCTTATTTTTCTTTTTTCTTTTGGGCCAGGAACATTTTAATCTTTTCATAGGAAAATGTTACTGCAAATAGTAAAACGATTACTGCGTATAACAATTTCTTTGTAACAATTTCGTTGTAATTTGGGGTTAACCCACCTATTACACTTTTTTTGTCCTTAGAATAAGGGAATGGATAGGTAGTGGGATAAAATTTCAGGGCGTCTAGTAAATTCTATCGACGGGAGCAGGACAGCAAATAGGCGCATAGCACGCACTATTCCCCCACTAAATTATCCCTCTCCCCATAGATTTCGTCTAATAGAAATAAGCTTGGTTTTTTAAATAAAAAGAAAAGAAAAGGGTGGTCTTTCATATTTGGTCCACGCTTGGACTTGGGGCACTAATATAAGTGCAGCACAATTAAGAGCGGTTAAAGCAAAAGCCATCATTTTAGCATAAAGTAAAACCCTAATGTTGTCACTTCTTGTTTTCTCATTTTGAGGCGGGCATCCTCGCTTCTATGCAATTATTATTTTCCTCCCCCAACATTCCCTTACCTTACCTGTATTCGAATCAATTCCATCTGTTCTTAAATAAGTGTTTTTTTAGATATTGGTAGATAAATTAAGAAGGCGAGTAAATTTTCTCTTTTATCCATATTTATATTTATTGTTTAACTACATATATTAAATGAGAATTTTTATAGTGAAGCTGCATTTGAAAAGACAATGTAATTGCTATTGCTAAAAAAAATAAATTAAGTAAAGAGTAAATTTAAAAATGTTGACATTAAAATATGTAAAAGAACACTTATTGTTAAATGAGAAGACTATTTGATGAAATAGGTCTACTGTTGACGATGCCATTAAATGTCAAATCAATAATCAATAATCAATTGAGCTAGATGCCTAATTAATTAGCTATATAAACTTCCTCTTTTTGAACCAAACTACGGATGGTGATGCTAAAGACTCGCTTAGTAAAATTAGTTGGGCATGCATGCCTTTCACTAAAAGGTGTCAACACTCTACTTTCATTATCCTATCAACTATTACATTGAAAGTAAAGGTTGTGGGGAGAGAAAGAACGAAGTGGGGGAGCTGTCTTCAGAATCATGTCAGTCTGCGCTCTAAATAGGCAGAACTGACATAGGTAGAAATCGAACCCCCGACCTCTGGATGGCTCACTATGCAACACAACTGCTGGAGCACTAGCTCGTTCCTTACTTATTAGATTGGTGAGTCAATTGCTCCACCTTTTTCTTTTTATTAGTACTTTTAATAGGCTTTCAAAAAAAATATTAGTACTTTTAATAATATGTACAAATTACAAAAATAAATCGCACACAAAATTAATAAAAGCAGGAACAAATGTAAAAATAAATTAAATTAATATTTGATTAGAGTTTTTTTAATATCTTACCTCACGAGATATTAAGTATATGACTCTGCTAATATATATATATATATATATATATATAAATTAAATTAATATTTGATTAGAGTTTTTTTGAATATCTTACCCACCAGATATTAAGTATATGACTCTGCTAATATATATTTATTTATTTATTTATTATTATTATTTTTTTATGTGGTGGCAATGAGCAATGCAAGCAAAGAGAAAAATTACACTTTTGACCATTTTAACTTATCATTACATATGATCATTTTTGTATGTATGATGTTACATTTAAGTAGTCAATGCCTCAGTAAATATTACTATGAGTTATAATAAAAAAAAAACTTTTACAAGCTAATTATGAATTTCAAAATTTCATCGCCAAAAACAAATGCTATAAAATTAACATATAAAAAGTTTTTCATTTTTTGTAAATGTAATAACAGGTTAAAATGGCTATTTTGTAACCGTTTAACGAAAAATAGTAAAAATTGTAATTACCTCAAACAAAAGTGGTCAAAAATACGATTTTTCCAAAAAGCAAATAAGCAATAGCAGTAGAGCAAGTTGCAATGCAAATCCAAAGGAAGGTGTCACATTGTTGAGCTTTTTGTGGGAAGCAAGGCATGGCCCCTTTGCTCTCATGAGAGGGCAAACGTGAAATGATGATAACAAACTGCCGTATCTTTTTTCGAATTTCAACCCTTCGAATAATTGAAACCATTGAACACGAATAAAGAAGCCACCACCCCCACAAAAACCATGCATATAGGCACAATTTCGGTCCATTCGTTCTGATGAGTTTTGAAAACATATTTTGAAAATTATTTTTGAACGTAAAAAATTATTAAAAATATAAAAAGATTGTAGTTGATATATAAAAGATGTATGAGGAAATAATAAGAAATTAATATAATAATCAAAATTTTAAAAATACGTGTTTAAAAATATGATAACAAACATGTGTTCAGGAGTAATTACAAAATTAATTATAATATTCACGAAATTACAAAATACAATCTCTTCTGAATTATTCATGCTATAAAATTACGAAACTATTAAAGTCGTATAAATTGTACTATATTTTAAGATTTTTCTAAAAATAATTTTTAAGTTTAAAAGGGTAATTTGTAATCATACTTACCCCAGCACAAGGGCCAAAATGTAAATTCACTTCTTTTTGGGGGTATATGATGCGGATTCATTTCACTGTCTCCCAACTTTCAAGAAGGGAACAAAAAAACTCTGTAATTATAGAGTTCTTCTGCAAATTACTATTTATTGAGAAAGTGATTTCAAATCAATCCTTTTGGATTTGCATTCAAGGAGCTTTGGTTCTATTCACACACACACACACACACAAATAAATAAATAAATAATAAAAATTCGATGCAGCGATTCGATAATACAATTTAAATTTGACGGTATCACTCTTGAATCAAAACATGATATAAAAAAAAAATACATGCAGTTATTCAAAAAGAAAATAGAACACATGTGTCTTGAGATCCATTTCATACATGAATCGGTTTCATAGTAGACTAACTAACGAAGTAATTAACCAAAGACCAATAAACTAAAAATTGTTTTTAATTCCGGTTTACATAGATGGTGATAGGTTGAAAACAACTTGAGTCGTTATTAAAAACTAATGGACAGTCAAAGCTACATTAACGTAAGAATTAATGTAGTATCCTTATAAAATAAAAATAAAATAAAATAATAAAAAATAAAAGTTTGGTAAGTTCTCCATTGGCTCGTTTGGCAAATGGCACAATCAAACTCGTATAACATATAATGGCAACAATTGACAAGGAACCATTTGGAATTTTGGTAGCCCTTGACTTCATAACGTTTAATTCCGTGGTTTAGGACCTTTGGTATGTATTTTAATTCCGATCTAACCTAACACGTTATAGGCGGTCCATCAATTCGATTGCACACCAGTAGATCATTTTTAACAATCTTTGATAGAACATAAAATCTGAGTTGAACAAAGCACGTTATAAGAAATCTGTCAACCCAAAATATAACCCAACTACCACTCTGTGGAGTCAAAAGTGTGAATATAAAAACATACATATAAAAGACAATAACTTGAATTCAACATGTTTGACGATACATGTATTGAATTTAGCCTCTAATATATAGCTAGATATTTTGAAACATGGTATAAGAATTTAGTTTCTGATATATCGCGGATCAAGTTTAGTTTATGTTATATTGAGTGTAAAATTGTTAATGTATCGTGGTGATGAATTTAGTTGTTAATGTACCGCGTATCGAGTTTAGTCATTAATATATTGCGATTATATTACAAAAAGAAGTATGATAATGCCTGTGATAAAGAAAAAAAAATGTCCATACCAAGTTAAGGGCAAAGTATCGCCTATAATAAATAAATAAATAATATATATCCAAAGGTATATCACTTATGGATGAAAACAGTGTTTTAGAAATTTGAAAATTTCTAGTTATAGGTATAACATTAGGCTATCATGATCATGGTGTGTTGACAGAGTTAGGAATTAATATCGCTTAAAGGCATACTAAACGCAGTAACCGTTTTACTAAACGTAGTAACATTTCCCTGTAAAAAGTCCGAATCGTCCTTTAAAGTATTGGCGCAAAAGTCGCATCGTTCGAGCATAAAACATCCGGAAAAATCCCCCTGACCGGCGGTATTTTCCGGGAAAAATACCGCAGGTCGCCAGCGGTATTTCGGGTTTTTAACGGATCTTCTTATCTTTTTTTTAACTTGTACTGTTCACCTGTGCGTGAACAGTACCCAGGTTTTTTTTTTTTTTTTTTTTGCCAGAGGCATTTTAGTCTTTTCATAGGGGAATGTTACTGTGAATAGTAAAACAGTTACTGCGTATAACAATTTCGTATTGCTTATCATCATGAATTTCCGAACCGATCGGATCGGATCGGACTCTATTGGGGTCGGGTCGGATTGGTTCAGTTCAGACCCGATCCGAAATTCCCTTTTTTTTTCTCTTTTTTAAAATTTTTTTCCCATTTTGAATTAGATTTTTTTTTTTTAATTGCCTTTGTTTACTTTCTAGTAATTTCAACATCTCTGTTATGCAATCAACTAGCGAAATAAAAATGGCTTCTTTTTTTATAACTGCAAAAATCTCTTGGTGTTGATTAAATAAAAAAAAGAAAAGAGTATAAACGTTTAAAAAAAAAAAAAAAACACTTTCGGATCAGATCGGATCGGATCGGATCCAAACTTATCCGAAAACCATGCCGATCCGAAAATTTATTGATCCGATCTCACCCGAACCGAAATTTCGGTTCGGATCGGATCAGTACAATCCGACCCGAACCGCGGGTCAAGTGAACAACCCTAATCATGATTCATGTGTTCCATTCCTTTGATTTAACATATTAGTAATTAATATTAGCAAAACAAACATTAATTAGTCTAGTTTTTAGTACAGTACTATTTGCTTAGTTTGTTGGTTTCTTGGCTAACAGTTCCGTGGGTCTTTCAGCTGTGTCTTTGTCAAACAACTCACATCGTATCTTTTGTTGTAAGATTACGTGATTTCCCAATTCCCAAATATATATACATATTATTTCCATCTCTAAAAGAGTCGCATTTAAAATAAAAATAAAAATAAAAATTACTTTTCAAAAATTAGTTTTATTTACTAATTTTACAAACGCTGATTAATATATGGATGTATATTTCATAATTAAATATTATTTAGAAAGAAGAAATATGAGTTAAAAATAAAATATTAAATTACTTATTTTAAGTATTCTACTTCACAACTTGTAAAAAAATTATATCTTCTTTAACAAAAACAATATTTATCTTCGACTCATTTGTTAATATATATCATCTTTTTATTAGTCTTTGTTGAAAAACATCAAAGAGAAGGTTCTATTTTAATAGAATAGTTAAATTTTCATATTATTCTTGTTCTTGAATTTTAGGTTAAAGATATTGGCTTAGATCTAGTGAAATTACGAGTTAGTCCCTTATTCTTACATTTTTTTTTATACATAAAAAATTAACAATCAATAAGAATAATTATAAAAACCCATAGAAACGTGATATATGCGAATTTTGCATGTAATTAAGATTTTTAGTCAAATTTTGTACTTAAATTATTGAAAAAAGGGTGGAGCTTCAAAAAGGGAAAAATAAATAAATAAAGTGACTTTTTTTTTTTTGGTCGTTTGCAATTTTTTTAAAAATAAATGGGCATCTGATAAGTGATGGTAAAAGCGTGGATTTGACAAGAATTGATGAGACACCGTTTACTAAATTGTCTGCCTAGAGGCCTATGAATCTGATGACGATGATATCCAAATCCTAAACGAATATATGCCACATGAATATTAAAATTATTCTTAAGTTTCATAAATTCTTATTTATTCTATGTTAATCAACGATTCGAGTAGAAAATAAAGAAGTTGAGATTTCCGTCCGCCTTTAAAAAAAAATTCGACAAAATTATAAATTTAATCTCAACTTAGCTTTGAGTAGCGCTAGCAAACGGGTTGTTTAGCTTGCCGAAGTGTCAACATTTTTCAACTATAACATAATCCGCTCGATTATTTATATTGATATTTTTAACCAGTGGCGAATTCATAATTACATTTTACAAATTTTGGAGGGGTCCAATATACAAATAATTTTTTTTTTTTTACAGTTAAATAAATTGTAAAAAAAAAAAAATTTAATAGAAAAATTTACACTAATAATAAGGATACAGGAGAGGGTTAGAAGAGTCCAAGGACCACCCCCACATAACTCTGACTTTACTGTTTAATTATTTCTATTGACATTTCTAATCGTAACCCGTTGTGTTCACGTTTGAATATTCGGATTTAACGGATTCACGTGTCAACATTCACAATCCAAGTAGTTACTCGTTTGATTGTTCATATTAACAACTCTAACCCTAACCTTATATGTCTGATAACTCGTGTCGACCATAACTTATCTATATTGTGTCAGGTTCATATCATATTTTAATATCGTGTCGGGCTCGTGAGTGTACGCTTTCTTTTGTATATATATATTCTCTCTTTTACTAACCCACAAACACAAAGTAACAGAATATTTGTTTTTTTGGGGGGCATAATAATAATAAATGAATTATGCCAACGGGAAAGTGACTTTTCAATTCTCTCCTTTTTTTACAAGAAAAAAACAAAAGGTTAAAAAAACAGTGACTTTTCCGGGGGCATCAAAAAAACCTATTAGAAATATTTAATTTTAGTGAAAAGAAATAATTATTTATGTATCATAAAAGAAAAGGGGACCAAAGAGATAGAGAGGTCAAAATCACGCCTTTATGCCAATTCCAGAAGGGGGAGAAAAAGAAAGCAAAAAGGAGGGCCGTCCTTCACTCATTCATTCATGCTAAGTTTATTTTTATTTATTTATTTATTTATTTATTTATAGAAATTATTTGCAATTTGTTTTCCTCTCTCCATTTGTCAATCCAAATATCTCACCATCTCTATCAACAGAATAATCAAAAAAATCCCCCCCAAAAAAAAGAAGAAAAAGGTAATATATTACCAAAATGCCTTCGGATTTGTTCAAATTAGCAAATGAATCTCGTAATTTGATGAAATTATCAGGCTAAAAATATTTACGAATTGGACGATAAGTTGACTGGCTAAAAAATATGAAATGATAGAAAGTTGAACCGGTATTATGGTCGAAAAATTGTCCAAATTAACAAATAGATTTTGTAGTTTGATAAAATTAACTGATCAACTCACCGTTCGGGTGGTCAAGGGTTAATTTTATAATTTTATCAAATTATAGGGTTTCGATTGGTAATTTAAATAAATTGGGGGGGGAGTTTGAGTAATTTACTCAATAATAAATAAATACATTAGAAAAAAAAAGGTTGTCCTAATGCCGGTTCAACTTGTCAATTAGACAAAGGAAAAGCAATTCAACTTGTCTGGTTGTTTGTTCAGTCACGTACGTACCTTTTTAAAAAAACAGTCAAAATTTGGAATTGTTATTTGTAGTAATCATTTTACTATTTGCATTAACATTTTTATGTGAAAAATCTATTTTACCCTTTAGTTAAAAACAAAAAATATCGCACAACATTTGATTTTATAGTCACGAGTACGATCCATATTACACAGTATGTAAATAACCTACACATTTTTTTGGATAAAGGGATTTTTTCGGCTTATGAACGGAATTCTGAGAAAAATTCCTCCCCGGTGAAGTTTTGGGACAATACCGCTCATGCTGGGCGTATTTTCAAAAATACCGCCCAGCATGGGCGGTATTTGCTGGTGAAATACCGCCCATCACCAGAAAATACCTCCCACAAAGGGCGGTATTTTGCCAATGTTCCGGTAAATAGTATGAGCTTTTATGAGAAATTTTTTTTAAAACTTAAGGGCAAAATAGATTTTTCACAAAAAAATGTTACTGCAAATAATAAAATGGTTACTGCAAATAGTATGCCCGTACAAATTTTTTCTTCTTATTTTACAAATATATATTTCCGATATTTTTAACACAATTATTAATATGTTTATAAGGCAAAACTGAA
This sequence comes from Leptodermis oblonga, assembly GCA_016801395.1. Classification (NCBI taxonomy): domain Eukaryota; kingdom Viridiplantae; phylum Streptophyta; class Magnoliopsida; order Gentianales; family Rubiaceae; genus Leptodermis; species Leptodermis oblonga. The sequence continues at coordinate 37,110,540 of CM028760.1, forward strand.
ATGAAAACATTTGTTTATACAAACAGACAACACAGTTCTGACTTTCTAGTATCAATTAGCATATTATCGATCCGTTACATTAGAAGAGTCTCATGTTAATTTCTTTATTTCTCATACCCTTACTAATATAATTCTGTGACGTTCACAATTAATTCACCTTTGAAAAGTAATGATATTAGTAGAATAAATGGTGGTAATTAAATATTTTAGCTATTGTATCTAACATTCATAACAAATTGTACATTTTTTAAACCAAACTCTTCTAATAGAACATAGAGAGTATATCATATGGGGAACCGGAAGAACTACAATCCCATTAAAAAATCATCATGTCATTAGATTTGGCCTTAGACACTATCCGTGTCATTGTATATGCCATTATCCAATGATGGAATAATTCATTAACGGCGCTATAGTCTTACGCTATGAGATATCGGTTTTGAAAATGAAATTTTATAACGTTAGAAGTTTACTATAAATATGAAAAAGTATGAGTGACAATTTCTGACACACAAAAATATAACAAAAACCTAAAATGATATAAATTATTTTTGATTGAATATTGGCAGGATCACAGGTTGAATAAGTTTGACATGAATAATTAAATATGTAAAGTCAAAGTTGAGAAATCGACGAGTGAGGCCTTCAACTTGAACCCGAGATGTTCGCGGATTAAATAGGTCGATACGAATAACAATTACCTTTTGTGGTTTCGGAAACTTATGCATCACCCTTATAGTTTAAAAAGTTACCATACACCCCCCTTAACTTTCGTGAACTATGTAAAGTGGATAAAAATTATCAAAATACCCTCGCGTCTAAACTGTAATTCACAACCAGAATAAGGGCATTTTGGGGGTATTTTGGTCATTTTTGTTCACTTTACATAGTTTACAAAAGTTAAGAGGGGTGCATGGTAGCTTTTTAAACCATAAGGGGATGATGCTTAAGTTTTTGAAACCACAGGAGGGTAATTGTGTATTTACTCATAATTAAATGGGTAATATCAATTATGTTTGATAAGTGTCCACCAACTGAAACTCGCTAACCGGACACGATAGGAACATAAAATTTGCGTGTTATAAATAATAAAAAATTATTATAATAAAATAAATAATGCAGGATTGAAAAATAAAAACATTGATGCCATAAAGACTGATCCCCCACCTATAATACACGTTGTGGGGAAAACCGAATATGACAAAAGTCCATAAATCATATTTGCAAATAATAGCAAAGAGACAAAAATAAAAATGTAAAATCAATCACTCACATAGTGTATTGTTTCTTGGATTGTGACTCCAAGTCCAAGTGTCCAAGGCTCCAAGCCACATAGCCACGGTCCACCTTTGCATTAATCTAAATTGTAGATTCACGTGGTTCGGAGGTTAGTATCGCAGGTTAGTTTCAGTATATTGTGAGTTTGAAATTATTTAGGGTGAGAAAATTATAATAGAGATGGGTTCACTGAGCTTCAAATTCAAAAATAAAAATAAAATTGTAGTTTCACTTTTATTTTCGAAAGGTTAACAATAATATTTAAAATAAATATCAAAAATATAAAAATACTTATGAAGGGCGTCATACGTGCCCTCACACCAAGCATATATGACGCTAGGGGGTCTTCTTTCAAATTCTATGGTTCCTAGTGGATGTTACATCTTAAATTCCCTTCTAATCTGTTAATTTGTCGTGAGTGAGATTCGCGTCCGCGACGTTTCTAATAAAGTAAAAAAAAAAAAGAAAATTTAAATTGAAGCTTTCTAGTAGAATAAAATAAATACTACGTTTAGGGGATCTTTTGTTTGCTGCCGCATCTTTTTGGTTTTGGATTTGCAACTAAATAGTGCCGCTACACTTAGAGTAGTAAGAATTATTTTGTTAATTCTCACTATCTCCAAAGTGTAATTTAGGATGTTTTGGTAATTTTCACTTTGTTAATATTTTGTTCGTTTACTCTTTTAATGTAAAAAAGACTGTTCCTATAAGCTTCCGAAATGGAAATAACCCATCCCTTGTATTATTGTATAACCTTATAAAGTATGTTCACATGCAATATTTGCAAATTGAACTCTGAATTGACATCTCCCTCCCTCCATTAATTTTTTTCTCCTCATCTTGATCTTGATCTTAATCTTAATCTTCATCTTCATCTTCATCTTCTCTCCTCTTCCAACCCGAACCAAACTCCCAACCCAACTACTTATATCTCGGTTCTATTAGAAGAGTACACTTTAGTCGTTTTTTCTAATAGAATGGAATATATGGATACATGCAATTACGCACGTATAATCTATAACTCTTAATTATACAAATAAAAACATGAAATCAGATATTTTGTCTCATCGATCTACTTTTTTTTGAGGCAGAAATAAGTACGGTATATTAATGATGTTGGAAAGCGTGCATCAACGTTTGTGATACAAAAGTAGGGGCAAACCCATTAGTACTTAGACACTGTGCAAGTCGCAAGCTGTGCAATGAGATATGTCTTATCTTAACGATCTACCTTCTCACAATTGATTATGGGATTCACGAATCTTATCAATTAGCTATTCTCAAATGTTAGATGCAAAACATAGAAAGGAAGAATGACATTTTTAATACTAAAAGTTTGAGTTATTTGTAATTTTGGTATTAAAAGTTTACTTAGTTCAACACTTGTGCTTTATGTTTATACTTTGTTGCATTTTTAGTACAGTACCTGCTATAGTAGATTTTACGTAGTCAAACCGAAGTCAATGGTAATTTAAGGATATTTTACAATTCTATAATTTTGTGGGGGCTGAAATATAATTAACCTAATATAATTTCCAAAATATTTTCGCGGTTTTCTTTCTCCTCAGTCGGAAGAAAACTTGTATGTCGACCAAGGAGAAAAAAACCACGAAAATGTTTTGGAAATAATATAAAAAAAAATACATTTTCAATCCCTACAAAATTATAGAATTAGTAAAATATCCCAAATTACCTTTGACTTCGATTTGACTATATATAGCAGGTATTGATACTAAAAATGCAACAAAATATAAACATAAAGTAAAAGTTTAAAACTGAGTAAACTTTTAATACTAAAATTACAAATAGTCTAAACTTTTGATACAAAAAATATCATTTTTCCAACATAAAAATAAGCCTTGTCAAAAATTTCATGAGTAAAAAGACACGAATATACACACACAAGAGATATAAAGAAGTCGACCACAACGACAACGGTTATCTCTAATCTCTCCACCTTGAGTAAAGAAAGCTCTTTTTCACGACTTGAAAAGCTAGACAGCAACCCCAGTCACAGAGCCCCCAACCCACCCCCGAATTTGATTTGATTATTCAGTGGACACGGCATCTCTACCTTTCTCTGTCAATCTCTTTTTCTTCCTCTTTCTCTCACCCGACCCATGCGCACATTTTGTTAATGAATGGATTCATGAGCCCTAAAGCTTCATAAACATTGCTTCTATCAAAAAGTGGTAATTTAAAGATGAAAGAAAAGATCTTTCTTTCTTTTTCTAAATTGGTTAGCAGAACAGAATCTATACTTATACTCAGGAACAGTCACCTCCCCCACAACCACCACCACCACCACCCCCCCAGGGGACCCACCGCCTCCCTCCAACAACAACACATATCCGCACCCAAAAAACCCAGCTCTTCTTTCTTTCTCATTCATCATCATCATCATATGGTCCAAATCCAATACTCCAAACTTTTCTCCAGTAAATAATTCAAAAGACCCTGAATTTTTACACTTCTGGGATTTTTAAAATTTCTTTCCCAGTTTCCCCTCATTTAAAACGAGAAAATTAACCCATCAGGAAACGATAAAAATCCCCCAAAGCCCAAATCCCAGTTGCTCAATTTAATAATTTTTTGGGATTTGGGAAATATATTTTATTGAGGGGTGGAAAAAGTGAGCCCTTCTTTTTTTGGGTTCCGTTTGTGGGATGCCAACGCCGGTGAGCTCAGCGAGGCAATGCTTGACGGAAGAGGCGGCGCGTGCGTTGGACGATGCTGTGACGGTGGCGAAGCGGCGGAGCCATGCCCAGACGACCTCGCTCCACGCGGTTTCGGCGCTCTTAGCTCTCCCGTCGTCCGCCCTGCGGGAAGCTTGCTCACGCGCCAGGAGCAGCGCGTACTCCCCACGCTTACAGTTCAAGGCGCTCGAGCTCTGCGTTGGTGTGTCCCTTGACCGGCTGCCTACGACCAAAGCTCAGGAGGAGCCTCCCATATCGAACTCTTTAATGGCCGCCATCAAAAGATCGCAGGCCAATCAAAGAAGGCACCCCGAAACCTTTCACTTGTACCAGCAATTGCAGCATCAAAATAATATGAACAGTAATAGCGGCAATTCCTCATCTCCACCTTCCATTTCGACTGTAAAGGTTGAGTTAAAGCATTTCATACTATCAATTCTTGATGACCCTATTGTGAGCCGGGTTTTTGGAGAAGCGAGTTTTCGGAGCTTTGAGTTAAAGATTGCAATTTTGAATCCCCCAACCGTATCAAGGTTCTCCAAAACGCGGTGCCCACCTCTTTTTCTATGTAATCTGAGCGATTTAGAGTTGAATAAACGTGGGTTTAGTTTTCCCTTTCCTGGGGTTCTGGGTAGTGAGATTTTGGATGAGAATTCTAGAAGAATTGGGGAGGTTTTAGTGAAGAAAAGTGCTAAAAATCCCTTACTGGTTGGGGTTTGTGCCAATGATGCGCTTAATGAATTTACTGATGCTGTACGAAAGGGTAAAGGTGGAGTCTTGCCCAGGGAAATTGATGGGTTGTGCGTGGTTTGTTTAGAAAAGGACATATCTGAGTTTTTGAATGGAGTTAGGAACGAGGAATCGATGAGGTTGAAGTTTGAGGAAATTGATGATATGGTTAAGGGTTGTCAAGGAGCAGGGGTGGTCGTGAGCTATGGTGATTTGAAGGTTTTTGTGGATGTTGGGGAGTCTCTGGAGGCAGTGAAATACGTTGTTTCTCAGCTAAGTAGATTGGTGGATGTTCATAGTGGGAAGTTATGGTTAATAGGATCTGCAGCCAGTTTTGATACATATAGGAAGTTTCTAACTCAGTTTCCAACTTCCGAGAAAGATTGGGATTTGCATTTCTTGCCAATTACTACGTCTAAACCTCCAGTGAGTGGAGGGGTGCCTTCCAGATCAGGGTGAGTGGCCTGTCTTTATTTTTATAAATCATACTACTTCTTCTATTACACGAGGTATTGAAACATAATACATTTGGGTGACTCCCCCGCTCTTTGTGACTCCCCCGCTCTTTGTATGCTCTTCTGTTGTTGCCGTCTTGATTTGTTAAACATTTCTGTTCTCTGTCTCTCAGTAGTACTGGATATCCAATTGTTTATTACCATCTTGGATAAGGTATTTGTTTATTACTTGTAGTACTATTTTATTTTAATATGGAAAGGACAGAGCTCTTGACTGAAGTATTGGTAGTGACAAATCCATGCCAACCTATGGAATGGAACAAAGATTTACCGTTTACTAAAATTGTTTGTTTGTCTTATGTGTTTACTAAGGGACTAACATTGGTTTAAGTTGCCGTTAATTTGTTGGAAGAGTACTCTGTTTGTCCCATTAAAAGAGTCGTTTGTGATGCTATTTTACCATAGAATGGAAGGAGTATATTGTTGATTATTTGAACTGTCAAGGATAGGGGTTCCTCAATCTGTATAAATTGCTGGATTAAAGGTTTGGAATCAATAGAATTTATATGTAATTGGGAAATTCCTTTTTACATGGTGCTAAGTTTAGTTACATGATTATTACTCCCTCTCTTCCATTAGAAGAGTCCGGTTTCTAATAATGTTTTTTGTAGTTATATGCACACTTGATGCACAATTATCACAGCCAAGTTCTGTTTTTCGTCCCCCTTACCTTTTAGTTCTTCCCTTATTCAATAAGGAATGTCCGTATATACAGACCAGGAAAGGTTGGGTATCCAACTTTAGAATGACAATCTTAGGAAGATAAAGGATATGCTTTAGTTCACGCGAAAATCTTGGCTTCTGACTTTATCTTCGGTTGGATCTGACAGTTGGGTCTCACGTACTTTGCAGTTTGATGGGATCGTTTGTACCATTTGGTGGGTTCTTTTCTGCACCATCTGATTTTGATACCTCATGGAGCAATAGGACTCAATCTGCTGGTCGCTGCACTGCGTGCAATGAAAAGTATGAGCAAGAAGCTTCTGCGGTTGTGAAGGGAGGTTCCACTGTTTCAGTCGTTGAACAGCCCTCGGCTAATTTGTCTCCTTGGTTGCAAATTGCTGAGGCTGAGAAAAGGAAGAGATTGGGCATAATACAAGAGGTGTGCTACTCCTATACGTCGTAAATGATTCAATGCTTGTAGTTGAAATTGTTGTTTTACTGAATGTTTTCATAAACATATTCATGTTATTTCAGTGCAGGCCAAAGATGACAGGAGTTTATTAAATGCCAGATTGATGGAACTTGAAACTAAATGGAACGATATATGTCGGCGCATTCATCAGAATTGGTCATTAGAGCAAAATGTTTCACCTTCTAAGCCACAATACCAAAAGATCGATGAATTTCAGTTGGCTTCTGCTAGGAGTGGAAGTAGTATTACAGATTCATTATTTGATGAGAGAAAACTTCCTGACCAAAGTTCTGGCTTGCCCTCCAACTCTCAAAATGCTTCCCTTACAAGACTGAACATGTCAGCTCCATTTCCACAAGTATCTTGTGCTGATTCTTTAGTTGAATCGCCAGTCCAGCGACCGAAGATGGGGAACTTTTGGAACCCACCCTATGCTTTTGACCATATGAAAGATCACCCCCTCAATCAAAAGACATCCGTTTCTGTCACCTCTGTTACAACAGATTTGGCACTAGGAACTCTTTATGCATCTGGCCTTAAGGAACCTAGTCGTCCCAAACTTCAGGAGTGTAGAGATGGCCTTCAGAACTCGGGTTCAGTTTCTGCTGATACATCCAGTGAGAATGCCTCGAATCATATCAGATGGCCCTCTCCCTGCTCTATGCCACTTTTAAGGGAGCAGCCAGATGGGAAAGATTTCAAGTACATATGGAGGGTTCTTTCTGAAAAAGTGAGTTGGCAAGATGAGGCTGTCATGACTTTGAGTCGAATTGTGGCTTCTTGTCGAAATGGGCTCGGACAAAGACATGGTCGCAACAGAGGGAATATCTGGCTGAGCTTACTTGGACCTGATAAAGTCGGTAAGAGGAAGATCGCGGCCGCTCTTGCAGAGGCACTTTTTGGCAGCACACAGAGCTTACTCCGACTCGACCTTGGTTCGTTCGGTAAGAACAGATGCTCAAACACAATTCTTGATTGTGAAGATTTGAAACATTGTGAAACTAACTTGAGAGGGAAGACTATGGTTGACCATATCGCCGAGGAGCTCAGCAAGAAATCGGAGTCTGTTGTGCTCCTGGAGAATGTAGATGAAGCTGATGTACTTGTTCAGAATAGCTTGTCTCAAGCTCTGAAAACTGGTAAATTTCCAAATTCACACAGGAGAGAAGTTGGCGTAAACAACAAAGTTTTTGTCATTGCTTCAAAGTTTTCAAAGGGTTACAAAGACTTCTTCTCTCAGAACCGATCTGCGGAATACTCAGAGGAAAGAGTACTAGCTGCAACAGACTTGCCGATGCAAATACAAGTTGGATATGCTTCTAGAGATGCAGTAAGGATTGAAAACACGAACATAATCATCGCTTCAAAGAATGCAGCAGGCAAAAGAAAGTTCCCCTGCGACACTGAATCCTCGGAGAACAGGGCACTGCAAACCCCTAAACGAGCCTGTGAAGCCACAAGATCATCCTTTGACCTAAATCTGCCCCTGGAAGACACTGAAGAAGACGAGGAATACAACAACAGCAGCGACAGCGACTCTGGTTACGAGAGTTCCAGGGCCTGGTTGGAAGATTTCTTGCACCAAATGGATGGAAATGTGATACTAAAGCCGTTTGATTTCGACGCCCTTGCTCAGAAAGTCTTGAAGGAGATCGACCAAACCTTCAAGAAAGCATTCGGATCATCAACATCTGCGCTTTTCTTGGAAATCGAATCGGAAATAGTGGTGCAGATACTTGCTGCCACTTGGATATCAGAAAGGAAGAGAGCAATGGAAGATTGGATCCAAGAAATTCTATGTAAAAGCTTTGAGGAAGCCTCAAGAACACAAAGGTGCAGCCTTGGTTCTGATAAGGTAATGAAGCTGTTAAGTGCAGGGGGTGGAGGCCTTGTTCTGGAGGAACATAGTCCTGGAATTTGCCTTCCACGGAGAATATGTATTGGCTGATTGGTTGGTTCTTGAGGGGCAGAGGTTTGGTTTGTAATTAGAGCATATATATTTGTACAATAATGTTTAGTTTTTAGTTTAGTATTCTGGTCTTCATTTCCAGTTTCCTAGGTGGGAAATATAGTTTGTTAAGGAAGAAAGTTCTGTTTTTATATGTATGATTATTAGTCACTAGTGTTTTTTTATAATTTTATCGGACAGCCGATTAAGTCAAGTCACTGGTGTATTTATTACGAGTTAGGGAAGGCGTAGAAATATGTTTTACTCGATTTTATGAATCTATTATTTTCCAATTTCAGGCTTTAAACATGATGAATTTGAAGTGGAGGGGAATTTTTAATTTCACAAACCTGAATTTAATTGTAAAACAAGAAGTTTCATTCTTCCCGTTGAAGGCGGGAGGAGAAAAACAAATCTCTTCTTTGTACCCAAATTTGTTTGTGTTCGTATTGAGAAATCAAGCTTATAGGTTATTGTCAAGTAATTAAATGTCATATAATCTATTAATCTAAGGTAAATATTTACTTCTTTTGAGATTTGTGGAAATTATCAAATAAAATGTGATGTTTTGTGAAACTATATCAACACTGATGAAACACAACGTGTCCAAGGAGAGTCTAACTCGGTAGAGTGAAGTGATGCCCACGTTCTATAGCCCGGCTAAGAGCCTCCCTGACCCAATCAAAATGTAACGGATAGCCGGAAGTTGCAAAACAGGACACAAGCGGGGCTATCCCCACTCCAACGGTCAAGTTAGCATAGTATAAGAGACAAATATATTTGACCAAGTGCCAAAGTCGTAAGAAAATGCGTATCTCTTATGGTCCAAAGTGTGAGTTTATATAGTCTTACCCTGTTACTTTTCCCGTTGTGTCTTTCCTGGCTCCAGGTTTTAATGCTCTCCTGATTTGCCTCATTCTTTATGATCCGGATCCAGATCCAGATCCTTAGCCTTAAGTGCCTTGCGAGATTCCTGCCATAAAAATAGCCACAACTCCCTCCCCTTACCTGCTAACTAATAGCCCGGCATTTCGACTATATGCCAGCCGAACTCCTTTAAACTGGTAGCACCGACCCAAACTGTTTCTCTACTTTAGCCTTTACATCTACCCCTTTGGACCTTTACTCTTATTGGGCCTAGCCCAATCACCTACTTACTTATAGTCACACCAAACACCTTATTTGACGTTCAAATTTTAGCAAAAATATGTATCTGATCTGTTAGATGGTTTAACGCGCATTTTTTTCCTTTTTAAAAAACATAGGATACATTTTTTAAAGACGCGAGTACCTAGTTAAGCCTCAAAAGTATAGTGCATATGTTATGTAGTATTGCATATCCAATATTTTAAGAGCGAAAGTATCGACTATTGAACTGTTAGACGGTCTGACATGACACTCTCTGTAATTTTTTTTGTCAAATAACAAAAATGTTTGCGTTTTGAGTTTAATTTTTTTACTAGGCAACTGTAATTTTAGAAAATCATAAGGGATAATTGTTATATTATTATCCAATTAAAGAAGGTGACTGTAATTTCACAAAATCTCAAGGTTCCACTTAGTAGTTTCTTCAACCTACCCATTAATCTATGACATTCTGTCAACTCATCAATTTTAGTTACAATTCATGGCTACAAACCTTCTTATATGAACGGCTTATTCTTTTGGTTTTGATTTCAACAATAAATTTAATATATTATAATCAGTTTTTATTATTTTCAATATAACTTTTTACTATTTAATTATACTTTTTTACATTTTTAATATACCTTTTACATTATAAAATTATTTTTCAAAAATATGTTTTCAAAACAATAAAAAAGAATAGACAGCCCTTTCGAATTTTTTATGCTTAGCAAATGATAAATTACATAATCTCTCCCTCTCAAAAAATTAGTCACATAGAATTACATAAATATCTACATGTTGGCTAGTCCGACATATAGCCCATATGAAGCCCAAACGTTAGAATTATTATCTTGGCCCTTGTAGTGGAAATAATTGCGTATAAACATCTTTCACCCCTCTCTCCTCTTTCTTCATTCTCCTTTTTTTTTTTTTTTTTTTCTTCTAGACTTCACTCTCTTCTCTTCTTCTCCCTCCTCTTCCTTCTCGGCAGTTTTACTTCCTTCTCCTCTCCTCTTTTCTTTTCTTTCTTTCTCTTTTTCTACTGTTTCTTCTTGTTGTTGGGAGTATATTGTTGCTTTAAATTTGTTATTTTAAGATGAGTATCGTATTGTTTTAAATGAGTGTTGTACTGTTTTAAAATTACTATTGTGTTGTTTTAATATGAGTATTGTACCGTTTTAATATGTGTATTGTGTTGTTTTAAGATGTGTATTATGCTATTTTAAAATGAGTATTGTGTTGTTTTGAGTGAATAACGTTTGTAGAAATGTTTTGGATCTTTTCATCGAAAATTGTTTGAAAGAGAGACGAAGATGAAGGTTTTCATATTTTTCTTGGGAAAAAAAGGTTAGAGTTTGAAGAAAATGGGTCTGCAACATAGAGTTTGGAGTTTGAGAAAGATGAGTTTGCAACATAAAAAAAATGTAGTTATGAAGTTTGGGTTTGCGGTCTGGGATTGCTGTTTGTCCATAATAAGAAATTGGACTATATGAGGAGACCCTTCAAAGTTCGAGTTTTTTACCAAAATAACACATTTTACAAAATTAATTACCAAAATAACACAAATTCAAAACTAATTACTTAAATAACATTTTTTTGCCCAGTCAGCTTTTAAATGCCCAGTCAGCTTGCCCAGTCAGCTTCTTCTTCCTTCCTCTCCTTCTTCTTCTCACCCACCGCCGCCCACCACCGCCCACCGCCGCCGCCGCCACCAACAAACTCTCATCTTCTTCTTCTTCCTCTTCCTTCTTCTCCTCCTTCTTCTCCTCATCATCTTCATCACTCTCATCTTCTTCCATCTTCTTCTCCTTCTTCTTCCTTCTTCTTCTTGTTCTTGTTCTTCCTTCTTCCTCTTCTTCTTCATCTCTCCTCTTCTCCTTCTTCTTCTCTCCCACAGCCACCCACCTCCGCCACCCATCACCACCCACCGCCGCCGTCGCCAACGACTCATCTTCTTCTTCTTCCTCTTCCTTCTTCTCCTTCCTTCTTCTCCTCCTCCTTCTTCTTCTTCATCTTCAAACCCATGTCTCATCTTCTTCTTTTCTTTTTTCCCCTTCCTTCTTCTTCTCTTCTCTTCTTCTTCTTCTTCTCCCTCTCCCTCTTCTTCTTCTTCTCTCCTCTTCTTCTCCCTCTCTCTTCTTCTTCTTCTTTCTCCTTCTTCTTCTCCGGCGCTGGAAGTGATGGATTGGAAGTGGCGGCGTGGAGAAATGGTGAAAGGGGGAAGGATTTTGCCCAAAAGAAAAAATTTTGCCCAAAGAAATAATATTTAGGAAGAGGAAGGAGGAGGAGAAGAAGAAGGAGAAGAAGGAAGAGGAAGAAGAAGAAGATGAGAGTTTGTTGGTGGCGGCGGTGGGCGGCGGTGGGCGGTGGTGGGCGGCGGTGGGTGAGAAGAAGAAGGAGAGGAAGGAAGAAGAAGCTGACTGGGCAAAAAAAATGTTATTTAAGTAATTAGTTTTGAATTTGTGTTATTTTGGTAATTAGTTTTGTAAAATGTGTTATTTTGGTAAAAAACTCTTAAAGTTCATAGATAATAGAACATTAATAGAATTAGGAGAAATTTCCCTAACTATTGTAGGAAAAGTGAATATTATAAAAGTATTGTTTTCTACTGAAGTCATGATGCATCTATTTCAAAGACAAAAGGATTAAGGTTTATCCACAAAAAAAAGGTTTAACTGTTTTTTCGTCCCTCAAAATTTATGAAAACTATCAATTGAAACTCGAAGTTTCACAAAACTATCGATATCACATGAATGTTTTAAGTTTTTGATCAAGAAATAAAAAGACCATGTGGTTTGTGTTCGAATTTTTGATTGACAAGGGGATAGGTGTAATTTTATGAATCAAGGAGATAAGTTGTTATATTATTTCCCGATCAAAGAGGAGGTAATTGCAATTTTGTGAAACCTTGGAGTTTTGTTTGTTAAATTTTTAAAAACATCGGGTGGGGGTGGCAAATGTCATTTATCCAAAGGAGTTCACATTGAATAAAAACAATATATGAATGAAATTTTGCATATTATGTCCCCTACCAACACTACATGTACATTAATTTATCCCAAAAATTAGAAATTTTCTTTGTAAGTGTATATGAAACTTTACAATCAGTTCATCATCTTATGTACTCACCCTTTCACAACTTTCTCTTACATAAAGAGTCATGTTTCTAAAATATTACTTCATTCGTCGCACTCAAATAGTCCTCTTTAAAATATGTACAACTTATTATGAGTTGTGAGGTACAACAGTTAAAATAAGTAATTTACCACTATATTTTTTACTTATATCCTTACTTTAGAAGTAAGGGTTAATTGTGAATCACACATTATTATTGTTATATTAGTAAGAGTATGTAATGTAAATAAATACAGTGAACTCTTTAAATGAGACAAGATTTTTTTTTAAAGTAAACTCTTTGAGTGGGACGGAGGAGCATAACTTTTGTTTTATTTTATAAATGGTAAAGTACAATAATTAAACTTAGTAATTTGACCCATTATTTGCCGTTTACACCTTATATTGTCTGTATAAATTACTTGTGAATTATACATAATTATATTAATAATATATATTATTAAAAATATAAAAACAATATTATTTTATTAGATGGAAAAATGTAGAAACAAAACCTTTTAAATTAGAATAGAGGGACTATAATAATTGTTCTAAATATTGTCTCCATGACTTGGTATTTGGTAGCCGTTGGACTTGGGCGATGGAGTATAACAATTAAATGAAGTGGGTCCCGGGGGACCAATGGGCCCAATGAGAACGCCAATTTGGACTAAGTTTGGATATTGTAGGCTGGCCCAATTTATAAATCCAATCCATTCTCCTGTCTCATAACTCAATAATAATTTTTTTTTTCCTTTTCTTTTTTCTGAGCTAAGGATAAACATATACATGCAATTACATATACGAACATTATAGTTTTCAACTGCAACAAATAAGAATAGATACGATTACATACACGGGATATAAGGGCCGCTACCTCTGGTGTTCAATGATGCCTTGTTTGACAGGGTTGCACACTATGTTAAAACCGATTTGACTTTATTTGAACCGAAACTTTATATTGGGGTCGGTTTGTTCACTGAGAAGTTCGATTTGGGTCGGTTCATTTCCAACCCGAAGTTTTGGACCGGGTAATCACAAATTTAAACTGACTCGAACCGACACAATAGCCCAGACCAATCAGAACATCAGGTTTGGTTCAAAGCAGGTTGAAGGGTAAACCCGGTCCGCCGTGGGTACATTGAACCATTAAACTGAAATACTTCTATTATCTCTCATGCCTGCTTCACATTTCAGGGTTTTTTTTTATTAAAAAAAAAAGAATAAAAACTTAATTCATTACCTTAATTGAAGGGAAGCCAGTTTATTTCTATTATTTGATCAAAAGGGAAACCAATTTATTAAGAGAGAAATTATACACATTTGAAACTAAAATTTTCAAGTGCGAAGGAGTTTAAAGATAGGTTGGACTTTGAAGGCTGTTATTTCTTCCGTTTCATTAAAAGAATCGAGTTTCAAATTTTTTTTAATAATAGAAATTGAATTCTTTTAATGTAACAGGAGGAGGAGTATATACAGGCCTGTTCTTTTTGTTTTGTTTTGAAAACGGTTTTGGTTTCAACAGTAAATTTAATATATTTTAATAATATTTCATCATTTTTAATATAACTTTTTACTATTCAGCATCTACTTTTTACATTATAAAATTATTTTCCAAAACTTGTTTTCAAAATTGTTTTCAAAACGCCCAAAAAGAACATGACCGTAGTTTGCAGTTAGGCGTAATAAATGGATTGTGAAGTTTGTGTGCTTTGCATTCACAAGAAGAGAGTAGAAATTTTGGTAGCAATTTTGTTGACCTAAATGGCACACCCCATCAAATCATAATTTTGGATACCAATTAATAAATTTTTTTGCAGTGAACTTGGATTTCTGTCAATCCTCCTACTATTTATAATCATATTTTTAATATTCTAAAAATAATCTTAAAACAAAACTATGATATTATTACTCTAGAGTCTAGGGCTATGAATAGTATACATTTACACCTTCATATTTATTATTAAAAGAGTTATATTTTAAAACATATTTTTTGTCTCAGTAAAAAAGTCGTAAATGTAACTTTATTCTTAATATCGTTACTCTTATAATTATGTGTGATTGAGAACTAATCAACGAGTAAAAAATAAGGACATAAACAAAATAAAATATGTCAAACTAATTATTTTACATATTGTAACTACAACCAATATAAAATTGTAGCTTTTTGAAATACGACTCTCCTATTAATACTTACGCTATACTATATTATGGCTTAAACAAAACAAAAGAGAAATACACATTTCCCCCGAACAAATTTTGCATACAACTTATAAATAAGTGTCCTTAATATTCTTCTTCATATAAAGAGTGATATATATATATATATAGATATATATATTATATTATGATTCAAAATAATGTTATTCTCCAACTCCATGTTTTGAAACTTATTTTATTTTTATTAAATAAGATTTGAATATCTTTAATCAATCTAAAAATCAAATTTGTATAGAGTGATGTTACATGCCCTACACATTTCAGAATGAATACGTATAGTAATTGATGTGATAACTATGCGAAAAGAAAATTTTTTTTTTTCTTATAACTATATATAAAAAAAAAGTTATTGAATACTTAAATTAAAATTTCTAAATGGGTTATATAACGCGACATCAGTCGGTAATTCTTCTCATCGAGTATTTTCTCTATTCCAATCATTTCTTTAAATTGAAAAAAAGAGGAAAAAAGAGAAAAGAGTTTCTCTGGAGAAGTCGAATTTGGACACCCAAGTTTATCATCAGGAAAAGGAAAGTGGAGACAAGTCATTCGATACAACTTGTCGATAGTTTCAACGTTGTCGCGGAGATCATATATTAATATAATTAATATTTAATAAATAAACCCTCCCTGAAAGCAACCGATCATGGTACTATCCTCACGGCCCAAAACCATGACAGCCCAATCCACTTCCGCCAAGTATAAAAATCCTACATTCAGTGACCAAAACCGACTGTAACTTTAGAATAATGGAGCTAAAATCTGACTGGTACGTCCACGTCATTGAAGAGAACCCAGTTACCCGCACAAAAGGCATGACCCGATACGGATGGAAAGAGATTCTCAATCCGGCCGGGTCGTTTGTAACACTTGGCGCTCAGTTACCTCAAATACGGTTTACTATTATTAAAAGGGGATGAATAGTTTATAGGGTGAATTACATTTACCACCCCGAAATTTGGTCAAAATACGAATAAGTACCCTTGATTTAAAAATTATACATATTTTCTTAAACTACTCAAAAGAAATTCAAATTTGTGTTTTTTTGTTTAATTAACAGTAAGGATGATATCGAGCCGAGCCAATCCAAATTTGGTGTGTGTCACACTTTGATTGTTAAGTAATTTAGTCTTAAATTCAATTCTTGTTTGCTTATTTATTAAATAAATGAAATTGAAATGAACTTTTACCAATCCAATTATGAATTTGTCCGCGAAAATTCTTGTTCGTTCTTAGCCATAAATGAAAAATGGGTTGAAGTTTTTCGAAATGACACAATATAAACTGGTTAGAATTTACCTTTAGCATGTTTGCGAGTTAAATGTTTAGACACAAATAATTAAACGAGTAAGATTATGATTAAAAATGTCGAAATGTGAACCTGTCAACTTGAACACAACACGAATAATTTATATTATAATACAAAGACATAATACAGACCTAAAATATTTGTCGATTAAATGAGTCGATAATTGAAACATAACGCAAATTGTCATTCCTAATGACAAATGTTGAATTCGTAATTATGACCGAATTAGAGAGACGTATTGGTAAATTTTTAAAACTACAAGGAGTAATTGTAATTTAACCAAATCTCGAGGGAGGTAAATGTAATTCGCTCTAGTTTACTATTGCACCGCATTTCAGTTGCATTTGAATTTGCATTTCATTTCAAAGAAGGACTGTCCATTTCTTTCCCTCTTTTTCGTTTTGTCTTTTTCTGGGTTTTTTTCTTTCTGCCTGCTCTGTGATTGATTTGAAAGGAAATGGAAAAAAATTGAAGGCGGTGTAGCAGTACAACATTGGTAGGCTCGTCTTTTTGACTCCAAAACAAAGGAAAAAAAGAAAAGTCTTTCTTTCTTCTCACAAATTATTATTATTATTTTTATTTTTTCCTTAATTTATTTGAGTGCCATTTTTTTCTCTCTCCACCTTTCCCTCTCATTGTTCGTGTAGTTAAAAGAGAGGGAAGAGGGTGCAGCTGCAGCGAAAACACCAACTGGAAAGCCTGGGATTTTGAGTCCTTTTTTTTTTGTTTTTTGTTTTGCTCTGCAAAAGCTTTAGAGGTATGTTTTCTTGTTGTTGCTGTTTTACTTGTTTTGTATGCTCGTATTCGTGTCGGGTTTTTTGATACATGTGCACACGTACGGAAAACACAACATTCTCGTTCTTGTGGATTTTTCCTTTTTCTGGTTTTTTTTTTTTTGGTGTGGTTCTTTTTTGTGCATTGTTTTTGCTTGCGATTTGATGTTTCCCGAATTGGGTTTCATTTATTAGGCTGTAAGTTTTACGTTTGCTTGCGTTAGTTGAACTCCTGATTGATGAAAGATTGCGACCTTTTTCGCCCAAATTAGTATAAAGTCAGAGGTCGTTTACTGATTTTTGGTTGCTTACTTCTTTAGGCTTTTATCTGTTGATTTATGTGTTGTTTTTCTATTGTTTTTATAGGGAGTTAATCAAATATGTGCACCGGTTCAAAGGGTAAAGCTTGTTCTGGTGATATGGCCGGCCAAGGTTTTATCTCTAGTTCTTCAGATTTACTTGAATTCTCTGCATCTGACGATATTTCTGCGTTTGTAACTGTTGCTGAGAAAGAGGGACATCGTATTGACGAGGTTTCTGTGTGGTACGGTCGGAGAATTGGTTCGAAGGAGATGGGATTTGAGGAAAGGACCCCCCTGATGATTGCTTCCATGTTTGGAAGCAAAAGGGTTGTGAATTATTTGCTCGAAAAAGGTGGGATTGATGTGAACAGAGCTTGCGGTTCCGACGGCGCCACCGCCCTTCACTGCGCCGTCGCAGGCGGCTCCGCCTCGTCGGACGAAATCGCCAGGCTTTTGATCGAATCTTCCGCTGATGTTAACTCTGTAGACGCTAACGGGAAGCGCCCTTCTGACTTGATCGGTCAAGTTCGGAATTATTCTTCCTTCAATTCGAGGAGGAAGACGTTGGAATCGATGTTAAACGGTGGGATTTCTGTTGATTATTCCTCTGAATCATCATCATCAGATGATCAAAGGGTTTCTTCCCCTGTCCCTGAGAAGAAGGAATACCCTGTGGATCCATCTCTTCCGGACATCAAAAATGGCATTTATGGTACAGATGAGTTCAGGATGTACACGTTTAAGGTGAAGCCTTGTTCCAGGGCTTACTCTCATGACTGGACAGAGTGTCCTTTTGTCCACCCCGGCGAAAACGCCCGGCGCCGCGATCCCCGAAAGTATCACTACAGCTGCGTCCCCTGCCCTGATTTTAGAAGAAATGCTTGTCAGAGGGGCGATACCTGTGAATATGCTCACGGAATTTTCGAGTGTTGGCTTCACCCTGCACAATATCGAACTCGATTGTGCAAGGATGAGACTAATTGTGCAAGAAGAGTGTGTTTCTTTGCACACAGGATTGAAGAGCTTCGTCCACTTTATGCATCCACAGGTTCCGCAGTTCCTTCTCCAAGATCATACTCTAATGGAGGAGGAGGTGGAGCTTCTTCAATGGATATTTCATCCATAACTCCCCCTATGAGTCCTGCAGGAGCTGGTTCTTCTCCTCCAAATGGCGGATCGCTTTGGAATCAGGCGAATTTTGCTCCTCCGACCTTGCATTTACCCGGGAGCAGATTGAAAAGTGCGTTGAATGCTCGGGATATCGATCTTTTTCGCCGCCAGCAGGTGGACGACTTGTCCTGGCTTTCTTCCCCGTCGTCGCGGGGGTTGAAACCGACTAATCTTGATGACATCTTTGGAGGAACAGGAGGAAGTATTGAATCTTCTTCCATTCTACCTCAGTTTCAAGGGCTCTCCCTTGATTCTCCAAATGGCAGCCTCCAAATGAGGCAAAATATGATCAGGACATCATCACCATCATTTATCAACGATCCATCCGGGTCCTCTGTTGCTGGCTTGAATTCAAGATCGGCTGCTTTTGCAAAGCGGAGCCAGAGTTTCATTGATCGGAGCCCGCTGAACCGGGGTCCCGGGATTTCTTCCCGAGACCTTTCGGATTGGAGCTCCCCCGATGGGAAATTGGATTGGGGAATCCAGAAGGAGGAGATCAACAAACTGAGAAAGTCAGCTTCTTTCGGGCTGAGGAACAATGTCAGCAATTTTGCAACAACTTCAGTTGGAAACAATCTTGGTTCCACAGTTGAGTTTGACGAGGAAGAACATCATCGACAATACTTCCTTAACAACAATGGAGGTTCCGAGGTTCTTCCATCGTGGGTAGATCAGTTTTACATGGATCAGGAGCAGATTTTGGCTTAAAAAAAAAAAAACCCAAAATCCTGAGTCCTCACTGACTGCAACATTCTTTGCTAATTCTGTATTTGTAAAACCCGATTTTAATTCCATTTTTTGATTTGTATTCATGTTCATCGTGTTTAAGGTGAATGTGGAATCAAGGAGAGAAATTGAGGAATGGTTCAATCTTTCTTGTTTAAACTTTGTTGTTGCAGATGAATACAGTACTTTTTTGATGCAAAAGAAGGGAAGAGAGAGTAGAGATCAGTATTGTTATTTGTAATCCTGTACTATTTGACAAGTGTCATTATTTTAATGTTCAAAGATGAGGTTTCACTTTCAACTATTTGTGGTTTTGTTTTGTCCACTTTCTTTTTTTTCTCTTTTTAACCTTTTGGAAATTGGTGAAAATTGCTCTCCATTTCCAAAAAGGCTGACTTTTCTTGTCTTTTTCATGGAAATGAGGAAGGCAGATAAGCACCATAGGTTTTTCTTACTGGATCATATATTGTGACCAATTTTTTATGTTCTCTTCTGTTTAATTACGATGAATAAGCTTATTTTATACTTCATTTGTTCTTGTTTCAAGTAGATGAAAGGAGGGATGGATAAGAAAAATTTTCCGTGCTCTCTTTTATTGAAATATGGAAAACGACACTTATTTGAGAAACAAAATTTCCGAGCTTAAAAGACTTTTGTTTAAGAACATATGGAGTAACTTATTTGTCGTTCTTAACAAATGAGTGACAAGTTTAATTATTTTCTATCAATGAACCAGCGACGAAAATAAGTTAATTATTTTGTTAGAATGAGGCAGAATAATATAGAAAAAATAAGACAAAGATAATCGAAACTTTTCTTCGAAAGCTCTTGTTGTTCTTTCCAGTAACTTTTCTCTTCTCTTAGGTGAATTGCTAGTCGTAATCTTACGCACTAGTGTGAAGAAAAAGCAGAAAAAGGGCACGAGGCTGCTATATATATAATCTAGAATAACTCGGGGCAAATTATATTTACCCATCTGAATTTTGGGTATAATTACAAATTCGCCACTAATGTTTAAAAAAAAAATACAAATAATTGGTCTCACCTGATGGCAAATTCAAAACCAAATCAATTGTAAAAGACTAAAAGGTGATTCCGCTTTCATGTCTTGCGCTACCGCTAGCTTTTGTTTTCTTTTCAATCCCTAGACCGAAATTGTTCACACCCTCCCCGATCAAGTCATTAAGACCGTGATAGGCTTTTCTTTAAGCCGCTATCGTTTGGTTCGAATAAATAAAGTCCCTTTAGTTGATTTCCTCACGTGGTCTTCTCTTATCTTTTCAGAGGTGTTCTTATTTGAGACGATAAATGAGCAACGGCCGAGCACCACGAATGAATAATAAATTGACAGCAAGAAGTATTTGTATAAGAAAAAATTCCTCTAAGGCATTTGAAAAAAAAAATCAAAACAGCATAAATTGATTTGTGTTTCGTCAATTTTAACTTTCCCAAATAGTGAGTTTAGGGAATTATTTACATTTTGAAAAACAGCATAAATTGTTTCGTAGTTATAAATAAAGTTTAGGGAGATAAATGTAATTCGCCCAATAACTAAAAAGCATAGTGGTAATGAAAATGGACGAAGATGACCCCCACAAGCATTATATTATCACTTTACTAATTTAAGTAATTTTCCACTTTTTGTGGTGGCGGGCGGCTTTAAGTATGAGTGTGATGATAATAATAAAGCTTAAATACTTTTTGTCCCCTTGTGTTTACAAGGGAGTTCTGCATTTGCCCCCTGTGTTCTTTTAATTAGTCTTTTGCCTCTCTGTGTTATTTTAATTAGTCTTTTGCCCCCCATGATCATAATGTAATGACTTTTATAATCCTCCTCTATTAGTCATTATATTTTTGAACAAAAATACCCTCAATCTATTAAACATTAACAATAAATAAATAAATTTACTTTTAAAACTTAAAAGAATTTTGGTGAGTGACTTGAAATTATCAATAAAATTAAGAAACAAATCTATTTAAGAGAACACATTGAGAAGTTTAACAATTGAAGTTCAACCATAACGAAAAAGTCTATGTCTAATATTCAACCAGAAAAAAAAAAATACAGAAATGAGACGTATTTGATGCAACTCTACAAAGTGCATATGCTGCGTCAAATACGTATCCTTTTTTTTTTTTTTTTTGGGTGTTCTGGTTGAATATCAGACATAGACTTTCTCGTTATGGTTGAACTTCAATTGTTAAACTTCTCAATGTGTTCTTTTAAATAGATTTGTTTCTTAATTTTATTGATAATTTCAAGTCACTCACCAAAATTCTTTTAAATTTTAATAGTTAATTTATTTATTTATTGTTAATGTTTAATTGGTTGAGGGTATTTTTGTTCAAAAATATAATGACTAATAGAGGAGGGTTATAAAAGTCATTACATTATGGTCATGGGGGGCAAACGACTAATTAAAAGAACACAGGGGGACAAAGGTAGAACTCCCCTGTAAACACGGAGGGACAAAAAGTATTTAAGCCTAATAATTATTAAAGAAAGAAGCAAATTTTGCTAAACGTGTTAAAGTGTCGCTAATTGGTCCATTATGTGTCGCCAAATGTAGAAAGCTCTTTGGCTTATGTGAAAGATAACATCGAAAATTAATGAATTTTTGTCACCGAATGCGACATTTTGAGAAATGAGGCACCAGAGACAGCTCCTTATAGCTTGGCAGGCTCTGATTACACTAGGAGACATTGCGTTCTTTAATTTGTTGCTAATAAACTCTATTGCAGAATTGGTTACCTTCCAAAATGCATAGATTGCACTGTAGATTTTGTTGGGTTAATGTTTTTGGTCCATATAGTGCATGTCATAGTGGATCGAAACCGGGTTGAACACTGTTTGACGAGTTAGTACGGATCTTTTCTCTACAATTTTCATGCGGGTTGAACTGCTCAGTTGAAACAAGAAGAGTTTAATAGCCATGGGGTCCCAACTTGTAGGGTTGTTTAAGTGTTTGGACATAGATTTGTGTGGTACTATCAATTGTTTATGCATTTTTGATAATTGTGTTTGTCCATAATCTAGATTTTCAAATCAGTCCAACTAGTGTTGTTAAATCCAGGTTGACCCACTAATTCCACCTCGTTGACCCTCGAAACTCCACCACAGACCACTTAATTTTGTTCAGAAATGAGATTTGTTCAAACCTAATAAAAATTCAATTGATTTACATTTAAATTGAAAATCTATGTCAAGGTCGGCTCTTAACTTTAAAATATAATTAAATTTAATCTTTTCATGTATTATAATAGGGTTTTTTTCCCCAATATTTATATTGGGGCCAAAAATTACCAAAATAGACAAAAAAAAAATTTCATTCACAAAGTAGAAAAAACGAAGTTGGGAGATTCGTTTTCATTGAAAACGAATCTTCCAACTTCGTTTTCTTCAAGAATAAAAAAAATAAAAAATCTTCAAGAAAACGAATTCCATGAATTTGTTTCTTCCTTCTTCTTTTTTTTAATTTATTTCAAATTAAAATTTTCCTTTTTTTTTTAATATTAATTTCATTAATTCAAAAGAACTCCCGTAATTTATTTTTGAGTTGTTATGAAAAAAAGGCAAAATATAATTATATAACTGAAATTTTAATTTGTAATTTAATAAAATTTTAGAGAAAGTAATTTACGGCATTTTTTGAAATAGTGGTCAATTACCTTTGTCTTCTTTATTCTCTCCAGTTTCTATATTATCGCGCATGCCTAATCCCACTAGTATTCCCTATGCAAGCTCATTTAAACTAAAAACAATTAAAAATGGAAACATCAATATCGGTCTAATGTTATTTCTTTTTGAGAGAAACGAATTTATGAGTTTTGTTTTTAACGGAATTAATTATTTTTAAAACATAAATGCGTGACTAAATTTTCAAAGATAAATAAATTCCCCAGATTCATTTATACTGAGATTTTATGTATTTCAAAAAATACCGTAAATTACTTCCTCTAAAATTTTATTGAATTACAAATTAAAATTTCAGTTATATAATTATGTTTTGCCTTTTTTTAAATTTTATATAAAAACTCAAAAATGATTTACGGGGGTTCGTTTCGAAAACCCTAAAATTCGTTTTTCATTAAATAATATTTATTTTTTAAAAATGAATAAAAACTTAGAAACATGTTGGTGAACTGTTTTCAATGAAAATAATTATTTAATTTTTTAAAAATTCGTTTAAATATAATTATTTTTATTTATTTTAAAAATCATTTTAGTGGAATTTGTTTCTTAATGAAATTAATAAAAAGCAAAAAAAGAAAAAATTAATTATGGAATTCATTTATTAATGAAATTACTAAAAAACAAAAAAGAAGAAAATGAATGCATGGAATTCGTTTTCTTTTTGAAAACGAATTCCATGTATTCATTTTCCTTCACGATTTTTTTTTTTTGGTTAGTTTTGAAGAAAACGAAGTCGGGGTATTCATTTTCAGATGAAAACGAATTTTCCAACTTCATTTTTTATATTTTGGGAATTTTATTTTATTTTTATTATTATCGTATTTATATGTATCTAAAATGAATATTTGGGGAAAAAAAAATCTATTATAATATGTGTATAATTAAAATTATTTTAATTTTTTTTATCCAATTTGACTTAGTTGACTTTCTGACCATTTTCTTACGGAATTGATATTTGCAGCGACGGTTTCGATATTTGCAGCGACATTTTCTTATGAAAAGACTTAAATGCCCTTGGGGTAAAAAAAATTTTAAAAACATTTTTATTAATTATTTTAGTTGAATTATGTTCCAATTTATTAGTAATTTTGTCAAAATTGTGAAATTTTTTACCGGAATGGAGAAGATTTGCCCGGTGGTTACTGCAAATAAGAAAGTTGGGGGGGGGGGGGGGGGGGGGGGGGGGGGAAAGTGTCGCCGGCGACACTTTTTGCCAAAAGTGTCGCTGGTCACACTTTTGGCCAAAAAGTGTCGCCGGACTTTGGTTTTTTTTATTTTTTTAATATAATTTTATTAATCATTTTACTTGTATTATGTCCGAATTTATTAGTAGCTTTGTCAAAATTGCGAATTTTTTTACCGGAATGGGGAAGATCCGCCCGGTGGTTACTGCAAATATCAAAAATCTCAACTTATAGGGGGGGGGGGGGGGGGGGGGACCGTCGCCGGTCGCCGGCGATGGTTTATACAAAATATAAACCATCGCCCGGGCGATGGTTTCTACAAAACCATCGCCGGGCGGGTTTTCTACAAAACCATCGCCGGCGACGGCGATGGTCCATCGCCCGATTTTTTTAAACCATTTTTCCAGCATTGTGGAAAATTTAAATTTTTTTTTTTTTTACCCCAGGGGCATTTCGGTCATTTCACGCAAAAATGTCGCTGCAAATATCGATTCCGTCGCTGCAAATATCATGCCCCTTTTCTTATTCGGTTTTGACAATACATGTGCCAATATGACGAGATAGGGAGGAAAATGAGGTTCAGTGATTTCTTTATAATTTATAGTCGTCTGTTGTTAGTATAGGAGGAAAAAGGCCTAATGTTGCTGGGCCTCATATTTCTGGGCCTAATGTTTCTGGGCCTGAGTTTGCCCTTTTTCTTTTCGCCTATATTTTGTTGAGTTGTGAATTAGAAAAGATTGGAACTTGGTTAAGCCCACCAAGGCCTACTGTGTGTAGCGTGTCAATTCATGTCGTGTTCGGGTTGACGGGTTCCCATGTCGAAACCTCTTAACCCTAACCTGACCTGTGTAATTATTGTGTTATTTGTGATGACCCATTTAACCCCATGAACATTTCGTGTTCGTGTAGTGTTTTCGTGTTGCAGTATAAATTTCTCGTGTCGGGTTCAAGTTGTTGAGTTCACGTTTCGACTTACTCAACCCTAATATTACCCGTTTAATTATTCATGTTATTCGGGTTAACACATATAACCCGCAAACCCTAACCCGCTTATATCGTGTCGGGTTCTTGATGTGTCAGAGATTACCAGCCCAATGTGTGTATGCTTTTTTTTTTTTTTGGTGGAGATCCTTTGTATCCGTCGGTACCGTGTATCCTCTCACGTAAAAGAATAAATTAGATTTTTACTGTCTCATATATGTGAGAGAATACACTGTATCTTAGACGGGATGATCCACTTATTTGCAGTTACAGCATGATTAAAGTCAAAATGGATGGCTGTTTACATTTCACGTATTCACATTATAGTGGGTTTTCGAAAGTTGGTAGGTTTCATTCCTGTTTTTTTTTCCTCTTTCGATTCCTGTCCAAATAAGGCTATGTTCTCTTGTGGCAATTTCCTAAGAATCATCACTTTTTTTTTCTAAAACTTTACACAAAGAAACAATTTTACTTTTTCAACAATTCAAAATTAAAATTTTAAAATTCCCTCTAAATACCTACTCACATAAATTCAAAAAATAACACAATCATTACACTTTTTTCTCTCTCACCTACACAATTTTTCAAAAAAAACTTCCCTCCAAAAAATTTCTAACAAAAAACTTCCCTCCAACAAAATTTTTCCTACACAAGCCACAAGAGAACATAGCTTTATTTGGCTCCATTGTTGTTTAAGCACGTGCATATCTACACTTTACTTTCTTAAGTTCGATTTGTTTTCTCTGTTTTTTATTTCTACAGTAAATTATATATTTTTTAATTATTTTTTATATAAATTTTTATTATTCAATTATATATTTTTACATTTCCAATAAACTTTTGTGTTCAAAAGTTGTTTTTTAAAAAACATGACTTCAACGAACAGGCCGCTACTTCTTTTAAAAATAAAAAAATAAAAATCCAAATTTACCTTGTAAGATGTTTCATTCTAAATTATATTATAATATACATAATTCATAGTACAAATATGTAAACTGAAAAGAAAAAAAAAACAAAAAGAAAGTAAAAATGTGGGGTTGATGGTATTGTTAGTACAATTTCAAAACTTCCTTTGGTAATTATATCCCAATGCCAACAAGCTGATCAACTATCTCCCCTACCAAATCTTCAAGAATTTGCTTCTCCACTGCGCCACTAATCTCTATATACTCTTCAAACTTCTGGATCTCCTTGCTGTTTATCCAATTTGATTCCTCACGAACTGTGAATTTCCCTGCCATTTTGCTCATTTCTCCCCACAAATTTTTGTGGGAAAGATCATCCTTCCTCAACAGCTCAATAATCTTCTTCCCTTCACAAGTTCTTGATCTACAAGATGCATTTTTGCTTATACTTCCACTGTCAATGCCAATGGATTCATGATTTTGCTTCCTGTAATTTTCAAGGTCTTCTGCTAAAGTCCTCCTTGATTTTGAATTTGCCAACCTGGAAACTTCCCCTGTCACAACTAGAAGTGATAGATTTTAGAAAAAAAAAAAAAAAAACTGGTAAAAAAGTGAAGAACACAGTGTAAAGTTTAAAAGAAAAAGGAAGGGATTCAAAATTGAAATGAAGAAATGATGAACCAAACCTTTAGAACTTGTAACTTCTGGATCGCTTGTTGGGATTTTCATGATATCCAAGACAGAACTTGGGCTTGAATTTTCAGAATCACACTCTGTTTCGATTTTCTTTACCGGCAAACAATCATCTTTTCTCTTCTTCATCCTTGTTCTTCCCAACTGTAATTCGGTATCGGGTTTATGGCTGATGGGCTTTGTCGATTTCGAAGAACCGTTCGTCGGACGAAGAATGTTGCTTGAATCTTTAAGCTTTTGAGAAACTTTTCTAGAATTGTTGATCGGAATATTCTCAGGATACCCATTTCCAAGATTTTCTTTGTTGTTTTCATAAATGCTTTCTCTTCTCTTCGAATTCTTGGAAGATTTCGAATTTTCTCCCTTGATGCTCTGCTTCGTCTGCTTTTGCCCCGAACCCATCTCAGATTTCCGAGGTTTCCCTTTGAATTTCCCAAATTCATCTTCGTTCTCGAAGCTGAGGATGAAAAAGTTGTCATCTTGCAGCTCTACGAAAGTCGGAGGTTCCCTGAAGCTCTTCGCATGACGATGCCTCCCCTGAATCGAAGCGAGCTCTTTCATCAAATCCACAGAGTTCATCGAACGGCTCCTGGCGACAGAGTTCGGGCTTTTCTGCAGAGCCGAAAAGTCAATCTGAGGAAAGGATTCTAACCCCATTAGTCTTGCCACAATGCTCGGAGCAGCAGCAGAAGCAGAAGAAGAAGATCCTTCAATCTTCTCCTCTGTTTTTTTCACAGATTGAAGTTTTTGGAACTCCACGGAGATGGAATCGTGATCGGAGGGGTGCGTGGGGAGATTATTGAGGCAGAGGAGGCGGCGAAAGACCCCGGCGATGCAGCCTGCGCCCGGGGTGTTCTTGGAGCTTTGAGCATTGGGATCAAAAGAAGTCGCCGTGGTTGTGGTGATTGTGGAAGAAGCAGAGGATGACGAAGACGAAGTCAAGAACTTCATGTTCTTGGAGCTTTGGTATGCGAAATTGGAACTGAAGAAAGCGAAGAAAGAAGGCAAAAAAAGTCAGTTTTGGGAAGAATTCAAGGGATAAAAAAGGGTTGAATTTGAATGAATATAACTGTTGGGAGAGAGTGGAAGAAGAAGTAGCGGTGGCGGGCTTTACATTTGAATGTGAGAAAAAAAGGGGAAAGTGCAAAAGTTTGATTCTTGATGGGGAAAGCTCAGAAGGGAAGGTAGTGGTGGATGTTGCCACGCGCTAGGAGCAGTCAATTTATGCAATTTGTCCTTACCACATTGGCCGGAGATGGACCGGCTTTCTGGTGGTACTTACAGTAAAGTTCTTTAATGTACCGTATATATGTTTTTGTTGTTGCACTTGAGAGTTATAGTTTGTGCGTCTATAATTAAATGTGTATGCTTATCCGTTGCTACGGCCAAACAAGCATGCCTTGTGAGCGCGTAAAGTGCTGCAATGATGGGCTGCTCTCCCTCAAAGTTACTCACTAGCTAGAAACTATGAAGTGGTACGGATATAGATCATTGTTAAATGCTATAAAATAAAAAAAAATTGACTAGATTAGGGTTGTGTAGAGCAGAATAAAGTGAGATCAGATGGAATGAAATGATGGATATGGCCACATTGGGGGATGTTTCATTCAAAACAATTATTGGTGCAATTATTGAAGGATATCGCGAGTGAGTGATATCAAGTTCAAATTAATGTGTGATATCTTGTTTAAGTTGGAAAAATAGTGTATTTTAAGTTAAATTATGATGTGAACAGAATAATTTGAATGGACGGTCTAATTTGAAAGAAATCTAAGTTGAGAACAAGTTTAGATTGTCCAATCAACCATGTCTAATTTTACCAAAATAAATTTATTTTATTTCATTATTGCCAAACAAAATAACACATGACAAATTAGACAACGGTAGATATTATGTGACAACGTTTGATTTTCAATATCAAAAGCTATGAAGTAATTGTCTCCACTACTATCCTTAACTAAAAGGGTGTCATCAGGGATAAAATTCCGAATGTCTTTGACAACGAATAAAGGATCAACCTTACTGTAACTAGAATCGTGACGACCTCCCCAGCCCTGAATCCTTTTAGTCGTAGTGTTTAGATTCGTATCATCGCTTTCGCTGGTATTTTCAATAGGACTAAGACTGTCCATTGGTTTATCTAGCCCACACCGGCATTCGAACTCCTTCTTAAACAACATCGAATTAAACCACCATTTTTCCATAGCGTTTTCTTGCCTCCTATTTGCATGAAAATACAACAGACAAATCTTGCCAAAATGTATTTTAACAATTGAAAATTTAAAACTTTTTCACAAGTAGCATAAGTTAATAATTTTGTAACCCAAATGATCCAAGAGAAAGACTAGTCAAATTGTAAGAAGGGACAAAATAAATGACAAAAGAAGTGAGTTACATAACAATCTTTTTTAGCTTTAGGGACATAGAGGGGATGGGGTTGTTTGTAGCCGTAGAAACTGACTTTAGTTTGAAGAAGTTTTCAAAGTAACTGCTGACAAAGTGACAACATTGTCAACTTAATTTGTAACCGTGTGCCACTCACTCTTATGGTCCCTCTATAAGCCTTCTATTTTGAGACACAATTCTGACTGGAGTTGTAACAGTCAAATGCCAAACCCCCGCCCCCCGGGGACCATCACTCCCCTCCCACAAAACCCTAAAGAATCCTTAAAGATAAGATATTGGCTTTTTCTCCTTTACTATATCACTTGAATTCAGTAAATGCAGAATCTTGTACAGAATTGAATTCAATTGAGATTTGGTGACATCACTTGTTAAAATCAACACGAATAATTAATCAAGTAATATTAGAGATGGTATTACCATTTAGCATGGTGTGGAAATTGTTCCACTTTATTTTTTTTGAAAGTACATTTAGTACAGTGTAAAAATTACACAAAAACAGTCAACTTTGTCCCACCAAATTAAAAGAAAAATAAGAACGAATGTAAAGATAAATTAAATTAGTATTTGAATAAAAAATCTTTGAATATTTTGTCTCATCAAATATTAGCAGTCTCGCTCCACTACTAAGTAAAGTTATATTAGAGAGTGATGACTCAAAAACCTATTAATTCGAACTTTTTAACTCGAACACAATAAGCACTCCTACTACGCACCCTTCACCGGTCATGAAATTAAAAAGTAACTCTTATTCTAGTATTATTGGGGGGGGGGGGGGGGGGGGGGTGGTGGTGTGTGTGTTGGATGTGGAAAAGTGTGTGTAGTGGATTTGAAATTCTTCTTGGGATCCATGCAGCATTCTATTCTCTCGGTACTTGCTTGAAAATGGCAAGGGAGTGAGCATGTTTTTCCATTTGAAATCTTCTCGTGCATGTTTTTATGTTATGAACCGATGGACAATGAATGAAGATATTCTTTCTTTCTGTGCTGTGGAAGTGGAAATGCATTAATTCCACTTTTAGCTTTTTATTTATTTTTATTTTTTAATTTTGCGTTTTCAAAGTTTGAACTCACGATCACATGTTTACAACATTTTTCCATTATCTATCACGTTAATATTTTCCTGTGTTTTTCTTCCCCCCGCCCTCCTATCAGTTTTTTAAATAGGCAGAATTAACAGAGGTAGGAATTGAACTCCTAACCTCTTTTTTGCCTAGAGTTTAGTTTGAAACACTTGATTCCTCCTTCTAGCTATGGGAACTTGAACTTGTAGGATGAATCTTACAAGATTGCCTTTGTTTGAAATTTTTTTTAAAGTACAATACTGTCATCTAAAAAGGGTTTGGAATCTGACTCAAAGGACTAGTACTATAATACTTTTAACAAAATCACATGTGAAAATAATAAATTTAGGTTTCCCTAAATTAATTTTCAATTTGGTTGTTTGTCCCTATGTATTTTGAAAGGATATCCTTTGGAGAATGTTATCCATCGGGTGAAGTCAAGAAGGCTTTATGAATGGAGAGTTGTCCAAAACGGAGATAAAGAATTATTATTTTTAAGATACGTAGGGAATAAACTGCAAAAGTAATAATTATTCAGGCAAAAAACAAAGTGTTATTAAGCCAAAAAATTAATAAATAAATCAAGGGTAGTCCACTGACTTCTTAAATATTTGTAAACACAACTCTTGTCACTTTGGGTTGTGCATGCCCCAACCATAATGATGATTTTTGTACCAAATATGGAATCTTAAAACTATTTGGAACATTTTAGTAATACATTTGACAATAATGTCGTCCTCTAAAGAATAGATTAGAGAGTTACTTTTTCCCTCCTAAGTCCTAATAACAAATTTGTTACCGGCAGAAAGAATGATTGGATACTTAAAAATAAAACTGTTAAACAGCTATACTTTAAGGGGCGTTGACTCATTCTTCCCCCTTGAATGCACTCAAAGCTTTGTCTGTCTGGTAAAACACAATGTCTCCGGTGTCGCTAACGTAGTGATCTGTGTTGATGCTGCTCACCAGGTTGCCGATCAGATGAAATGGGATCGGCCCTGATTTTCTGGGCTCTCTGTAATACTTTCCCAGGATTGGTTTTGCCGCCTTTGTCTGAAAATGAACTGAAATTTTTAAGCAGATGAACTTCATTCAAATTGGGTATATCCAGATGCAATTGAGAGTCATCATCATTACCGCTTCTTTCAAGTTGTAGTGTGGAATCTGAGGGAAGAGATGATGTATAACGTGTGTGCCGATGTCATGATGAATGTTGTTAAACCACCCGTAATCGCGATCCACTGTTGTTAGCCCTCCCCTCAGGTAAGACCATTCCTGTTTCAGTTTCAAGAAAGATGGATTCATGTCAAATTTGCAGTTCTGCAACCCTTGATATCTTCGGTGGAAGACAGAAAATTTGATCTCGTTTTGCAGAATTTATAATCATGGAATTCCATGAAAATCTGCAGCTTTGATTATATACCTTTCCGCGGTACCAAGGGAGCTTCTGTTCATATCCATGGTGATGCAAGTATGTGACAATATCCAACCACATTACAAACACCTAGAATTTTTCAACAATTGAATGATTAGACAAGGGATGCCTCGTTATAGTGATACATGGTTGGTACAAAGTTATCGTGACTGACCATGTAGGGAACTCCGTAAACTTTCAGGATTTGGATTGCGCCAAAGATGGTAGACATGGAAATGAGAAAAAGAACCATCAGAATCCAACAGGCGGTGGAAGTTATAATGTATTGCCTTTCATTTGGTTGAAACAATTCACTGTACGGGTTGAAATGGGAGCCCGATTTCCCTGGACTTCTACTCCACTGCAGAAAAATATTGACAATGTGATACTTTTTCATATTAAAAAAGTTTTGTTTCTAATACTATTTTCATTATTTCACCATGAAAATGCAACAAGAGGAACAGGAAGTCTCACCAGATACAATGGATACGCAAACATGGGAAAAGGAAGTTTATATCTAAAGAATTTGGTTGAGTATTCCAGCTTCTTGAACACCTTTTCAGGCAACTGCAGCAACAAACAATTGAATGGATGAATCCCGATCTTACAAACTATGGCTCGGGGCACAGAAACACTGATCTATAATGAGACATAAAATTACCGGGACCCAAGATTCGTCCTTTTCGACATTCCCATGATTCTGATGGTGAGTTCTGTGGCTGATTCTCCTGCACAGAGCAAAACACACATACATACATAATAATTCAAGAACACGTACGTGGGATACGACCAGATTTTGTTTTAATTTATGAACATATGACTCATAAAAGAACAGAGTTTTCATGAGAAAACCATCCATGGTAGGGTACGAGAATCGAAGAATGCAAAATGTGCCCCACAACATTGTTCAACGTCGGATTATCGGAAAAACTCCCATGCCCACTGTAAACAAAAACAACAACAAATTACGCAAACCGCCATTAACAGAGCGGAACGAAGAAGTTAAAAAAGCCCAATTATTTAATTAATTACCAATCATGACCGAGAACAAAAATCGCCCAAAACATCGTCCCCTGAGCGGCCCAATAAACCGGCCAAAACGCCCAGCTGTTCAAATGAACCGCAATTCCAATCAATCCCGCGATAACGAGAATGTCCCGGACGACAAAACCCAGAGATTTCCAGGGACTTTTAACCCAGCAATGCTCGGGGATCGCCGCCCTAATCTCGGAAATTTTGAACGGAGGAGGGGCGCTTGGATCAAACACCAGTTCGCCGGCTATGTCCTCCTCATGATCTTGCGCAATCGATTTCTTTTCTGTCATTGTTGCGGATCGATCGAAGAATCTGTAAACAGAGGGACGGAAAAATGGAATGGGAGGAGAAGTTGATGTGAGAAAGGAAACTGAAATGAAGAGAAAAGTTTGGTGATCGGTTAAAACAGCATGATTTTAGCTTCTTAAGGCGAGTGAGTTCAAACTGAATTCAACATTCTCTTTCCCCACTTTCGGCTGGAAGTTAAACTCCAATTACCAAAATTAGGAAAATTATTTGTTGCCAATGGAGAATATTATTTCATCAGTTTATTAGAAGAATCTATTTTAAAATTATAGCCTTATACATAATTATATCACTGACTCCCCTAGTGCAACGGAGGGTATAGGGTATCAATTATGAGGGATGATATGATAGCTAGGGCACGAGGGTGTTAATTTTGGTGGCTTGTGAGCTTATGGCTTATTTGGATTTACTTATTCTAATTTTTTATATTTCTTTTTTCAACCCGAAAACCAAGCTGTTTTAATTAAAAACAAATCTAGATCATCCAATTAAGATTTGCATTATTTGGGTTCGGTTTGTTTTCATTGTTTTTGCTTGTATTTTTTTAAATTTAATTGCTATAGTAAATTTAATATATATTCTTTGGAATTTAGAGTTCTCTTTATACTATTAGTATATGGTGAGAAAAAAAGAGATGGTCCTCCAAGACGGACTAAAAACTACAAAATATACATAATATAGTAAAATATTATAGTCCTTTTATGAAATCATTCAGTGTCACTGAATAATGAGCTGTGATGAATTACTAATACAATTACTTAATTGCATAGGTTAATATTCAGTAATTGAATGGTTACGTGAATGGACTATAATCGAACCTCATAATATATTGCCTTATATGACTTATTCGTGTGGGTAATTTGGGTATAATGTGCCTTACATGGCTTATTCGTGCAGGTTTTTTCGGGTAAAGTCTCATATCTGAATCCAAACATTTAAATCAATTAACAATTCCGGATAATCATTAATTCGATTTGAAATCCAAATAATCTAGCCCGTGAAATTTCAAACTTTATTAGACGGCTAATTCTTCTTGTGCACTATATTTTATTACAAAAAGTTGCTGTTTTACACAATGTGTGAGTGAGGCAAAAAGATTTATTAGGAGAAATGGTTTGTCTTGACGGGATATTGTCTTGCCAAGGTCCAATCCACTCACGCACGGCCCTGTCTGCTAACATCCGAGATTAGGCTCTGTTCTCTTGTGGCTTTTGTAGGGGAAATTTTGTTGGAGGGAAGTTTTTTATTAGAAATTTTTTGGAGGAAGTTTTTTTTGGGAAATTGTGTAGGTGAGAGATAAAAAAGTGTAATGATTGTGTTATTTTTTGAATTTATGTGAGTAGGTATTTAGAGGAAATTTTAAAATTTTAATTTTGAATTGTTGAAAAAGTGAAGTTGTTTCTTTGTGTAAAGTTTTGGAAAAAAAAAAGTGATGATTCTTGGGAAATTGACACAAGAAAACAGAGCCAAGGTACGCAATTTTACACTGCTCTTACATTTAAGCTCTCACTAACATAGGCATCACAATGTGTTAGTTTTAAGGGAAACAATCCCCGCTCTTTCAAGTACACCTTCACTTAGCCGACGACGTGCTTATCTTCGGCAATGGCGAATCAACACTCATCCCTTCTCTTTACGATGGAAATTACAAAATAGTCCTCACTATCCTCACACTAGTTCACTTTGCTTAGAAACATTACTCCCTCCGTTCCATTAAAATAGTTCAGTTTGTTATACTGTTTTAGGCTCTGTTCTCTTGTGGCTTTGGTAGAGAAAATTTTATTAGAGGGAAGTTTTTTGTTAGAAATTTTTTGGAGGGAAGTTTTTTTTGGGAAATTGTGTAAGTGAGAGATAAAAAAGTGTAATGATTGTGTTATTTTTTTGAATTTATGTGAGTAGGTATTTAGAGGGAATTTTAAAATTTTAATTTTAAATTATTGAAAAAGTGAAGTTGTTTTTTTGTGTAAAGTTTTGGAAAAAAAAAAGTGATGATTCTCTACCAAAGTCACAAGAGAACATAGCCTTAGTTTAATAAAGTTTACTCCCTCAGATTCCAATCAGCCCACTTGTGGGCGCAAGCCCAACGAACTAGGTTATGGCCTTATGGGCTAAGGCATCACCCTTTTTTTCTTATGAACTAACTAAATTAGCATTTGACACTTTCACGTCACTTTTATATATAAGATTGCTGGACTTTTTTAAGAAATATACCTTACACTTTGAGTTGTTACCATTTCCTAAATTTTGACATTACTACCATAATTACTCTT
The DNA here is from genome assembly GCA_016801395.1 of Leptodermis oblonga. Classification (NCBI taxonomy): domain Eukaryota; kingdom Viridiplantae; phylum Streptophyta; class Magnoliopsida; order Gentianales; family Rubiaceae; genus Leptodermis; species Leptodermis oblonga. The sequence goes on from CM028760.1 coordinate 37,145,532, forward strand.
TAAACATACTTTTGATACCAACAAAATTGTAGTGTCAATTTTAGTGAAATATTAACAATAAGATGATGCAAAAGATGTTCTTTTCAAAAAGGCAAACAAGTTTGGGGGAATTACATTTAACTCCTCCGAAGTTTGGTTAAATTATAAATAAATCCTTATGATTCTTGAAATTACAAATACCTCCCCGAGGTTTTCAAAAGTTTTTTTTCTTTTGTGTTTATGTTTTCACCAACAGTAAGGCTAATATCAAGTTGATTAATCGAATCTAAAATTCATGTCATGTTCGTTTATTTATTAAATAAATGAGTTCGAGGTGAACTTTTATTGAGTTGGTTCTGAACTTGTTTGTGTTCGTTCTTAACCATAACTAACAAAGATCGATTTGTTAATTATGACCAAACCTCATGGAAGTATTTGTAATTTTTACAACTAGGGAGACTTTGTAATGTGACCAAACCTACCTTGGGGAAAGTAAATGCACTTCCCCCAACAAATTTTTGTTGCACTATGTAAAGTGCGACTATATAAATCATATTTTGTAATCGTGTATAAATGGCAAAAATAGTACCATCTAACAAATACAAATAGAGGGAACAAAGGGTAAATTCACAAGGAACCGTACAAAAGAGATGAACTGGCTAACCAGTGAGAAGCTACGGCCACGGCTCAGGCTGAGCGGCTCTGCTGGATATAGAATGGAGACAATGATTTCTCACCAACCAAGGCTCTGTCCCCTCCTCTCCTATTTCCTTTGTCATCCTCACCCACCTGGACCACCCCCATGTTTAGGGTTTATCTTGATACATTTTCCAATTAAAATTTTTTTTTTCATCATTTATTTCTCATGTTTGATCCGACATGCGATACTTCAGCACTAAATTAGATAAGTGTATTCTTTTTTTTTTAATACAAAAGATATTTACTTGTGTTTTGCATAACCGTAATATTTTAGCCGCTAAACTCATTAGTTCAAAGGTTACCAATGGTATGTTACTTCAACATATAAATTCAATATGCAAAATACTTTTTGTCTTAACATGCACGTGGTATTTTAGAAACTAAATTCTATACTTTAACACCTAAAATGGTACGTGATATTTCAAAAATTCAATATATAACAAACACATGATAATCGCACATTATTGAACCATTAGACGTGTCGAATATGAGTTTGTTGCGAATATAATGATCTTCATAATCTCTATAGACACTATAACAGTATTACCCTCGTCCGTCTCTATATAAATGATGTTTTATTTTATTTTATTTTTTGCACAAATGAAGAAAAGTAGTGTATTTGTAACATAATTTGGATCAATTTTACGTTATTATTTTCAACAACACATGTTTGTTTCTTTTTTCCAAAACTTCATTAACAAAGGCTGATTAGTTTAAGAATTTTCAAAGTTTTATTCTATGTAATACTAGTAGTCTAGTAATAATACACAATTTGCAGTTATGAACAATAGTATCAGTTGCATAAAAATGTATACGAATAAGAAATTTAAGGGAAAATTTGAAAGAAATTATACAATTTATTCATAAAATGTTAAATCATTACCTATTCTTTTTAAAACAAAGTTTTGGAAACTAAAACTACAATTAGTTTTAAACGGAACTGTTAGAAAAATGATTGAGTGTATCCGCTGCATTTTTTAAAATTGTGCAATCAACCAATAGTAAAATTGTAACTAAAATTTATCTTTATTTACAAGTCCTCTGATTGTTCATCACCCTTTCAAAAAAAAAAATATTCTCTCTGTCTCACTCAAATATTTCACTTTGATTTACTAGAAACAATAATATAAAATGAAATTTTTGAATGAAACAAAAAGAGTAACATTTATCGCCAAATATATCTGAAAAATGGTCGTGCACTAAATAATTTTTCCAATATTAATGTGTGAGGCGGAAGGTTACAGTTGTTAATACAGTTTCACCAAGAAACCTTTAGTCGCATAAATAATGCAGAGGATGGAACGTCCATGTCAGTACTAGGATTCAGCCTGATTAAGTCATAAGCATTTATGTTTGCAACTATTTCACCATCCCAAATTATTAGCCCATAATTTCTAACACAGTATAAATTTTTTCAAATAAAACTTAACATTTTATAAGTGAACTGTCATTTTCTAATGTGATATGGTTATTATCTTTTAATAGATAAATTTTGATAATATCTGACACGACACTAAAACCTAAATCAAATCTCGTTATATACAATTTGTCAATTTAAAACACGATTTGATTGTCATCCTTATAAATTACAACTCGAAACAAAAATCTTTATGTAGGTTCGGATAATGCTCATTCATCATATTAACTGAAAGGTAGATTGCATTTATAACCCGCCCTAAAGTTTGTTCAAAATATGAAGAAAAAAAAAAAAAGAAAAGGAAAAACTAAGGTAATCAAATGGTGGCTCGTGTGACCGTGTAGAAAATATGAACTCACAACACAAAACAAAAAAAAAAAGAAAAAAGAAAAAAAAGAAAAAAGATGTGCCTTGAACCAATAACCAAATTTTAATTTCAAGGTTGGTCACTCGAGGGAGACTTTTCCTTGAATATAGGTTTTGGGTTCGAAACCTAAGACCTATATTTTGAGGTGCAAGTTAAAATGTGTTATTTATATCAACCGGTTTAAGTTTGATTCACAAATATAATTGATGTACTACTGTTCAGAGTCTCACCGCGCAGAGTGTGAAGCACCCTATATATAATGTTTGGTTTAAAATAAAAAAAAAATCTAAAATTATTAATGTTTGAGATGTGATAAGATGTAGTGTGAATTGCATTTACCTCAGAACTTTGGGAATACTTACAAAACCGACTCTATTATTTCTCAAATTTGCAAAGCATACCATTAAGTTTAAAGATTATAGAAAAAAAAATACCTTGAATATGGTAAAAGTTATGCGCCTCTTATAGTTTGTTTTGTAATTTTCACACCTCGCATGCTTCATTAATTTTGTAATTTTTACACTTCAGGGATTCCGTTCCATTGTACTATAAACAATTCAGAAGACGTAAATGTAACTATCCAAAAAGAGAAATAATCTTGTGGTTATACCTAAAATTCAAAAGGTTCACCCTAAAAGGCACGTAATGTAGTATTTGCACTAAAGCTAATAAATAAGGGAAATTGACATTTTTGGTCTATTTTGTTTTGAGTTGGACACTTTTGACTTTATGTTTAACATTTTTGACAATTTTGTCCCCTTTTACTTGTTATGGGGGGTTTTCCAAATCATTTAGGCACTTTTGTAGAATTTGAAAAAAATAGTCTTAATTTAACTATCAAAACTCTTAGAGGGACAAAATTGAGATGTACAATCGTAACATAATGCAAATGACCGGAAAACGTCTTATTGCATATTAAATGGACTAAAACTGTCAAAATTTCAAAGGACTAAAAGTGTTACGAACCCAAACATAAATAACCAAATGTGTCATTTTTAGTAATAAATAATTTGTGATATTTATGAGAGAAAGAGAGATAATTCTACCAACTCCGAATCTTGAATCTCGCAATCTAATACGCCAATTGTGAGAATCAAATCTGTTAAAGGGATCGGCAGACCAGAGCAGGTGGACACGTGAAGGCCGGCCCTCAACCTCAAAGTTTTTTGGTTCTCTGCAATTTGCAGAAACTTTTGCATTTTATAGATCCTTAATTAGCATAATGTTATTCAGTGAATACATAGCATAGTTCGCAAGATCGGGATCGGGAGATCCAAATCATTATTTTGCAAACTATGATACAGAGTTCTTGAAAATGGAGTAATAATAATACTAATACATCTTCTACGAAAATTGATACCAAATTCTATCTTAGAATATAATGAATGCTTCATTATCTGATGATGGTTCTTCATTCTTTCTTCTTCATGTAAGATGATCCACTTAAGCTCTGGTCCGTTTGATAGTAGACGATGTCTCCGGTGTCACTCACGTAGTGATCTTCGTTGATGCTGCTCACCAGATTGTTGATCAGGTGAAATGGGATCGGCCCTGATTTTCTGGGCTCTCTGTAGTACTTTCCCAGGACTGGTTTTGCTGCCCTTGTCTGCAAAAGGAGACGATGAGTTGTTTTTAAAAACGCGTTTTTGGAAAATAATGAAAACGATACGAGAGTCATCATTACCGCTTCTTTCAAGTTGTAATGTGGGATCTGAGGGAAGAGATGATGTATAACATGTGTGCCGATGTCATGGTGGATGTTGTTAAACCACCCGTAATCGCGATCCACTGTTGTTAGCCCCCCTCTTAGGTAAGACCATTCCTGTTTCAGAGTCGGAAAAGATTGAGATTATTCAGTACATCAGTTGATGTCGCACCAGACATGAGAAGAATCCCACAAAGCATTTTGAAGAATGTGGGGGCACATACATACTTGTTGAATGTGAAAAGGATATAAGCATGGATAGTTGGCAACTTTTTATTATTATACCTTTCCACGGTACCAGGGGAGTTTCTGTTCATGACCATGGTGATGCAAGTACGTAACTGTATCCAACCAGATTACAAACACCTAGTATTTCAACAGGGAAAACCAAATCAATGATCATAAACTTGAAAATAAGGGAGGAATGTAAGAATATTGAAAAGACTAACCAAATAGGGAACTCCATAAACTTTCAGCATTTGAAATGTACCAAAAATGGTAGATAGAAAAACAAGCAGAGCAACCATGAGAGACCAGCAGATGGTGGAAGTTATCACGTTTTGCCTTTCATTTGGTTGAAACAAATCACTAAAGGGGTTGAAATGGGAGCCTGATTTCCCCGGACTCCTATACCACTGCGGAAAGTATCACAAACACGACTCTTTTAGTGAAACGCGAGACTCTTTTAGTGAAACGCGAAATGGCAAGGAAAAACCAATGAAACTGCATCCAAATAAAGAGGAAATCTCACCAGATACATTGGATACGCAAGCATGGGGAAAGGGAGCTTGTATCTGACGAATTTGGTTGAGTATTCCAGATTCTTGAACACCTTTTCAGTCAACTGGAGAGCAAGAAGCAAAGAATAAATAAAGAATTGCATGCATTTTCAAAAAAGTATAATATTGGCTTAGCACATGGAAGCCATTAAATCTTTAATCTCGAGTTCAAATCGGCGACCAGAGCTGAAAAGTAAGATGACAAAAAATTAAAAAATTACCGGCACCCAAGATTCGTCGTTTTCAACGTTCCCATGGTTCTGATGGTGAGTCCTGTGACTGATTCTCCTGCGCAAAAAAAAAAAAAAAAAACACACACACACACACACACAAATCGATCAGATCTCGGTTTGATTTTTGAAGCATATAAGGAAAAGGGTTTTTCATGGACCAAACCATCCATGGTAAGGTACGAGAATGGCGGAATGCAGGACGTGGCCCACCACACTGTTTAACGTGGGACAATCGGAGAAACTCCCATGGCCACTGTAAAAAAACGAAGCAATTAGGAAACCTTCATTAACTGAGCAGAAGAAGAAAGAAGAAATTAGTTACCAATCGTGACCAAGAACAAAAATCGCCCAAAACATTGTGCCCTGAGCAGCCCAATAAATCGGCCAAACCGCCCAATGGTTGAAATAAACAGCAACAGCAATCAATCCAGCGACGACAATAATGTCTCGAGCGACGTAACTCAGAGACCTCCATGGATTCTTAACCCAACAATGCTCCGGGATCGCCGCTCGAATCTCCGCAATTCTGAACGGCGGCGGAGCACTCGGGTCGAAATCGAAATCCTGGTCGCTCATATCCTTTTCGTCCTTCTTCTTCTCCGTAGTGTACTCTTCCGCCGCCATGAAAGACGACTTCAGGGCTCCTCCGGGATTTATAGCATCAAATTCTTTCCCCACTTTCGTTCCTGCCGAAAGTGGGGAAAGAAAATACCGACCCAAATCTCTGAAAAGGACGGACAGCATTGGGAAAGCTGGAGAAGTAAAGAGATTTCAATAAATTAGATTCCTTTCCATAGCTGGATGAACAGAAAATATGCATTAATGGAACGATAACAAGGAAAGGAAAAAAAAAAAAAAAACAGAGAAAAGGGCGTACATTTATGAAGAAACAAGAGCAATCTCACTGGAGAATTTGGCCGGGCTTCAAGGCTTTAGCTCAAGAAAATGAGGAAAAATCTTGAGGGCAATCCCACATTGGAGTGGAGGCTGGGATTTATAGGGTTGATATGTGCAATGCGAAATGAAAAACGATAATACAGTAATAGTATCTTTTAGTGACGCAATAAAGATGCCTTCTCCACATTTGCAGCCAGTAATCTCATGTCAACTGATTCCATTCCCCGAGAAATTGAGGTGTTCTTTTCACATGGTAACCCTCGGAGGTTAAACTTGACAGGAATAATCTGTGTGTGGGTTTTTTTTTTTTTTTTAAGAGTAAACTCTATGTTTGGACCGTTATATATAGCTTGATAATTTTTTTGGTTTTCTATATTTCGAAACAATATTTTTATCTTTTATTTTTATTTCTCGAACTATTTGGTCCCATAAATTTCAAAATAATCTTTTTGGTTCCTTACTATTTATGTATCGAACTATTTGGTCTATTGGTTGTTTAACCTAGTGGAAAATGTAATGGATCAAAAAGACCGTTCTGAAATGTAAGGGACCAAATAGTTCAAAAAATAAAAATAAGGGACCAAAAAGATCATTTTAAAATGTAAGAGACCAAAAAAGTTATTAAGCCATATGTAAGGGGCCAAATGTAGAGTTTACTCTTTTTTTATTATAAGTGACGTGATACTTGTTGAAAATTGTTGTATACGTGTATCTCTTCTATTATGTTGTTCCCTATACTTTCCCTAGCTGAGCCGAAATTTTTATTAGAAAGTGCAGGCAAAGCTTGAAAACTGCTATTCCAATAGGCCAGCTGGAGTAACAAGGAGAGAACCTAACAATAATACCACGACGGTGAAAAAATGACCCAGAATAGATGTTCTGACTAGACTGCGCTATACCTTGGTCTCTCTCCACCCCGGAGCATATAGATCCTCCCAATCAATGAACACTCAAACCGAACTCGTCCATCCTTTTGGGCCTTTTTCATTCTTAGTCTACCTCCAGCAAGATAGGGCGTGTATTTTCATCAATACTTAATATGCACTCTTTTTTAAATTTATTATAGGTGATGCTTGTTGAAGATCTACATAGCATTACACGCGTTATACATTATAGCGTGTGTAATAATTTAGGGTATAAGTACCGTACATGTATTTTTAGAACATGATTCGTAATACATTTTATGTTAAATTCGCTACGCACGTGGTCGGACTGGCTGGCGGTCCTATTCCCATATTTGTCTTTCACAAAAGCTTACAAATCATAGACATTTTCGGCAAACAATTTTAATTTAGTATCTAATGTTAAATTATTCCTTTTCTGAGAATTTGAGATGTATGTTTTATTTTTACGAGTATATAGACATTCTAGGGACGACAATTTTATAATTTTAATTCTACTGCAAATTATTCCGTATTCGAGAATGTGAAATTTTATTTTTCACGAAATATTTACAAGTTATAGATATTTTTGGGACAACAAATTTTTTATAAAAATTTTTAGTATCTAATTCAAATTATTCCGTTTCCTAGAATTGGAAATTTATCTTGCACAAAAGCTTACAATTTCAATTTGGTTATTATACGAATGATGTTTTCCACTGAAAATCGTAACATATTTTAATTGTACACGTAAAGATGTATTTATAAAGCGAGAACTGCTTCTCCATAAACACTCTAATGCCTGAACCAGTGAGAACTTAATTGTAGGGTTTCAAGCGTAAAAGCAGCGTCGAATTTTTGCTCCATGTCCGAGTCCTTAGACAAATAAATCCCTAAAGCTGCAATAAAATATATGATTCATCCATCTTCTGTTCTTGTTTTCTTGATCCATTACAATTTATCTCCTCATCCTGTTTTACAAATATCCATTAAACAATGTTATTTTGATCTCAAGGCAATTTTATTGGACAAAATTGCAAATTCCAAAGGATTTGGACAAAGCAAAGAAAAACGATGGCGAAGTAACATCGCCTTGAGAAATTCAGCCTAAAATTATGATCATCGAATGACTTAATCCAATCGTGTTATGGCTCAGTGGAAAATGCATAAAAAATTGATAGAGAAGGCGGAGGGGTGTTTCATCGATCTGAGTGAGAATGCAAATATGTGTGGGGGTGAAGGTGGGAGGTGGGGGGTTGGAGGGTGTTCCATTCAAGATTCAATATTGAATTTGTGATGGTCGATACACTTGGCTGTCCATATCATGAAGATCAAGAAAAGAAATAAATTAGATATTACCGACCATCACAAACGATAGATAATGATCGAGAAACAATGGAGAGATATAGGCGAAGGGTATTGTTGTTTATAAAAAAATATTATATTTGTATTAAAGGTTTAATTAAAACTTTTTTAAAATTGGGGGTTTGTTTTGTTCTTCCGACAAATCTCAAGGTTGTTTTTGTAGTTCGCCCTTGTTCGTTTCCATTCCATTTCAAAAAAATCATCACTTTTTCCTCAAAAATTTTACATAAAAAAACAACGTCATTTTTTACCAAATTCAAATTTTAAAAGGGGTATGTTGATTGCAGGACAGTTTTTACTAAACACATGACACTTTTTAAAATTTTAAGTTGTGAAAAGACAATCATATCCTTATATATTTCTACCCTCGTAAATATTTTTACCTGCCATTTTTACCTACACCCTCATTTCCTCTTCAACTCTTCATTTCACTCTTTAACTCACTCTTCTTTCAAATTTTCTTTCACTCATCTCCATTCCACTCCACTTTCATACCATTGAATCAAGAATACAATAATTTTGCATGCGTATTATGTACGATAACTCCGATGACGATCCAATATTTGACAGTACGTATGAAAATTACACATTTTTTGGGTGAAAGGTGGAACCTTTTAAAGATTTTTGTTACTGCACATAGAATCGCCTCATCCAAGTGATCTTATCTGATAAAATCGCCACTTACAGGCGATTCTATGGGAAAGAATCGCCTCCCTCGAGCGATTAAATAGGAATATACATTGGTGTCCTGTGGCGACAAAATCCCATTTAATCGTTTCGAGGAGGCGATTCTTTCCTGATAATTCGCCTGATTGGGGCGATTCTTTTTAAAAGTTGTAAAATCCCTAATTTTAATGCAGAAGGAAGTAGAAAGGGGAAGGGCAAAAAAGTTATTTCAAATCTAAATTTTTTTTAAAGTGTCATTTATTTAGTAAAATGTGTCATTCAATTAATAATTTCGATTTAAAATTCTCTCTAAATCTTCACTCCCATATTCAAAAAATAACATTATCATTACATTTTTTTTTTTCCCCTTTCCTATACAAATCTCCTAAAAAAAATTTCTAAAAAAAATATTCTTCCCTTAATTAAAAATTTCCCATTTCAGTCATTTAAAGAACAGAGCCTAAGGCCCTGTGTGGAACCATGTTTTGAGATGTATTTCGAATTTTATAATACTTTTTCGTTATTCCCAATAAGATTTTTTATATTTTCAACACATTTTTTTACAATTACAATAAGTTTTTTAATATTATAAAATTAAAATGATTATCAAAACATGATTTTGAAAATCATACCACACAGGGCCTAAGACTCTCGGTCGGTGTTGCTGAAGGTGAATTAGGCCTTTATAAATAGGTTAGGTCCCAGTCAGATCATGTCCCGTCATACTAAATGGGGATATCACAAACTATGTTTGCCCTTGCTTTTGTTAAGATCAACCATATATTTTAAGGTGTAAAAGGGTCATGCTATATATGAAAGTAGCAATGTAAAGGATGAAGGTATGGATTTTGAAAAATTAGAGGAAAAAAAGTTAAAATTATCATCAAAATACAATGGGCAAAAAGTATTTAGACATAAAATAAACTCCCTATCTATTCAAATTAAATGATGTTTTAGCAAAAAATATAAAAAAATTCTAACTTACTATTCACTTAACCTATCTAACTAAGAGTTGGTGATTATCTTGAATACCTTGACTAAGAGTTAGTGATTATCTTAAATACTCTAACTAAGAGTTAGAGATCATTTTGAATACCTAGTACAGTGATACTATTAATTGAGTTGTTGATATATACGGATAATTAATTGGATTAAAATTCCAAGATTCCTAATATTAATAAATTACAATAGTCAAGAATTTTCTTGTCATTTAAACAAATTCCTTAATTGGTTTAAAAAGCTATAAAATGACACCTTTATTTAAATTTTTATTTTTATATATTCTGGATTGGGGGTAGTATATTCTTTATTGTTAATGTTCCTTTCCTATGATATATTATATATAGCTACTAAAATCATAGAACATAAACGCTTTCTGATTTTCTATCTTTCTGATTAAATTGTGGTCTATTTATAATTTGTATTAGTTTAGCTATCATTAGATTGCTTGCTAGGACGCAAAAAGGATTTGATTATCGGCATGGATCACTCCTTTTTCTTTTTTCTTTTGGTTAATTGTAGTTTAAAGGGTTAGGATTTTGATTATTTAACCAAACAGCCCTTAGAATGCAATTAAAGGTTAAGACAGTCCCATAGAATTGATACGTGCGTTTTATTCACTACAAGTGATACCTTTTGTTTCTTTTATCCGTGCGATACTTTTTCAAATAAGAGATACATCATAAGTTATACTCCCTCCTCCCCACTTAAAAGTTCAATTTGAAAAATTCACAATTTATTAAGGGCTGTGTTATGAGGTATAACACATAAAATAAGTTATTTGTCACTATATTTTGCACTTATATTCTTACTTTATAGGTAGTGGTCAATTGTGGACCGCACATTATTATATTAGTAAGAGTATGTAACGTAGACAAATCAAAAGTGAACTCTTTAAATGAAACGGAGGGAGTACATGATATGTGATATTTCAATAGTTAAACTCATAACTGTGATATATCAGCATATAAATTCAGTACAGTACAGCAAGGACTAAACTCAGTATGCGATAAATTAGACGTTAATATCGAAATGTGCGTTTTAATAATATACTCATGGTACTTTTGAGACTAAATTCGATACGCGCGTCATGTGACTGATATACACACCGTTAGAAGATCAAACGCATTACAAACTTTTGCGTTAAAGGTCTGGTTATTTAGGTGGTTAATCAAAAATCGAATTTGTTTCTTAACATGTACTCCCCCGTCTCACTAAAAAAATTTTAGTTTGAATAAGAACAGTACTTAAAATTGACACATGTTTTGCACCATCCTTATTTTCTAAAATAAGGTTAATTATTAATCATATATTATTATATTATATTAGTCAAAATATTTAATAGCAACAAATAAAAACTGGATTTTGGTATTAAAACAATTTTTTTATTAAACAAGATTTTATATGGGATACCTTTTTTCCCCCTTAAAACAGCCATGAATGTGTGATTTCGTAATTTGATTCGTATTTTACCAAATAGTATCATTATTGCCAAAATACGTGCCCTCTATTTTGTTCCTATTTTAATAAAAAGAAATTCGATTTAATTTGGGTGACCCTTTTTTAATCTCTACAAAACTTTTAAAAAGAAAGAGTAAACATTATTTTTGGTCCCGTACATATGACATTTTAATTGTTTCAATACATAACATTTGAAATCAACTCTTTTGATCCATAACTTTTACAAACCGAACATTTTGGTCCCTTACATATGGTATTTTTAATTGTTTTGGTCCCTAACGTTTGAAATCAACTCTGTTGATCTATAATTTTACAAATTGAACATTTTGGTCTGCCGCAGTCTAAATCTAGCAAAAAAAAAATATTAAATATGTATACTGATACTTACATTAACATTACAAATGACAATTTAAAAAAATATTTGTTAGGCGTTGAAGGACAAAGAAATATTTGAACGGAATTGCCCTTGGTTGTAGCAGTCATGAATTTCAGCATGCGTAATTAACATGTTTTGTTTCATTTAAACTACCGAAAAAATTACAGTCCATTCAATGAACCATTCAGCCATTGCATTTATTATATGCAATTGAATATGCAGTTGAACAGTTGATTTATAGAAGGTCAAAAATAAACGGATGAATGATTCGTTTGAAATGACTATAGTCTTATGTCTCAAACGACAGGAGACTAAAAAAATTTTTAAAAAATCATTTTGTAAAAGTTACGGACAGAAAACGTTGTTAAAATGGTACCGGATTGAAATAATAACGTACTAACCTAAAAAAGAGAACCGAATGTTCGGTCCATAAATCTCCAGATCTAAAGTCTAAACAGATGGGACGGGTGACCTTTATGGCTTTACCTAAATTAATTTATATCTAATCAAATCGTTTAAGTACAAAAATTACAATTTTTTATATTTTATTTTTAACCTTCTTCACCTAATTATTCAAGCCTTAAACTGTCATCAACCGTCAATTAATTATTAGGAATTACACCACCAACTAACACAAGTGACAAATCAATTTAATAATAACGAGGAAGTGTGCTGTCTGACCTTCTAACGATTTCACCAGTTAAGTTCGATCCGCATTTTTATATCAATATTCGACTAAATACAGTACATGCGTTTTTTTTTTCTCTACATGTTATACGTGCGCCCCTAAACTCTATAGCCGAGTTCTTTGCGTTACAAGCGATACTTGTTGTTTTAACATAATTGCGACATATCAACAGACAAACTCGATGTATCAGAGATTGAACTTTATATGCAATAGATCTAAAATTGACATGCAATATATGAGAAGTTTAATTCAATACGTACATCGTTGGACTATTGTATAGTTATACATCTAAGTTTTTGGCTATAATCAATGTCTCCTAATTTCTTTTATACATGTGTATTGTAGTTGTTTATTTCTTCTTTCCCTATTCCATTAATTGTCAACTAATTTTAATATTCATGTTTGATATCTCTAATTCTTTTCTACTTACATAGTGTAGTTATTTATTTCTTGTTAGGCAAATTATATGAATGACCACTAAATTATTGCTCCTGCCCACTTTTGGCTATTAAATTATCTTTTGCCTATTTTTGGCCATTAAACTATTGTCTGTGTCCACTTTTGGCCACTAAACTATTTTTTGTCTACTTTGGCCATTAAACTATTGTTTGTGCCCATTTTTGACCACTAAACTATTAGAAGTTGTCTCGTATGGCCACTCCGTTAGGAGCTTTCATCAAATCTTGATTTACTCCCATTTTAAAAATTTGTTATTTAAAATTCGCATATTTTTTTAATCACAACTTCATTTTCATTTCGACGGTAATATCCATTCATCAATATTATATCATTTCGTAGTGACATCTCGAATTAATTAAGTGACTATCATATCATTTTATAATTGTCAAGATTTAACATAATTCAAAAAATAAAACAAAAAGCAAATAATAAATGAAATCACAGGAGTCAAAGAATAATTTATCATATGTTCATAAATACAAATTGAGATCAAGAAAAATAAAAAAGAATACAAATAATTATTGTTTGTGAGTGATCGATGTTAAAAAACATTGATGCATATGTATAGGCAATTTAAAGATTGCTAGGGTGTTGGAAACATTAAAGATTACGGAGTAAATAAAAATTTGATGGAAACTCTTAACGGAGTGGCCAATAGTGGCAATTTCTAATAGTTTAGTGGCCAAAAGTGGGCAGAAACAATAGTTTAGTGGGCAAAAGTAGGCAAAAAATAATTTAATGGCCAAAAATGGATACGTGCAATAGTTTAGTAGTCATTCATATAATTTGCCATTTCTTCTTTCCCTATTCCATTACTTGTCAACTTATTTTTATGTTTACTTATCATTTTTTAGAGGGCAACTATTAGTAGAGAAGGATTGGGGTGGTAGATAACTGGGAGGATCTTGTAAATGAGTTTAAATCTTGGAGATGCAAAAGTAAGAAAAAAAAATGAATAAATGAACGAAATTTTAGATTCGATTATTTAATAAGCGATTAGAGTTTAAACACTTCAAATATCCGCTCAACTCGATAGCACTCTTACTGTTAGTAAAAAGGAAAAAAGAAACACAAATAAAAAACTTTAAACAGATCAAGCAAGTGTATATGTAATTTTTAGAATTCATAAGGATTGATTCGTAATTTAAACAAATTTCACAGGAGGTAAATATAATGTACCGTAAGAAATTATACATTTTCTAAATAAAAGTTTCTGAGTACATGTCATTTCACTTTCTATGAATAACTTTGTTCGGGTGTTAAAAAAAACTCAAATCAAGTTTTGACCAAATACGTTGTTGACAACATCTTCACAAGGTTCATCTAAACTCAACTAGTTAAACAACATCTTCAACTTCAACGATTTTCATCTAAACTTAATTACACTTCGATCAATCACAACTTTACAAAAATTCAGATTAGGTATACAGCTCAATGTTACACTATACAAAATGTTCTAATAATTAAGAAAAAAATTGGTAATTAATTATCTTTGTGGCCGGTTATGATTCGAAGGCTGCCCACTGACCCCTGAGATTTGTTTCAAGTTAGTGAGGGCATCTTGTGCATGCCTTTTTGTCACAGCACTTCCATGCTTGAAGGCCTCCACCAGAGCCCTAAGAAGATACTGATTCAGTGAATGTTTATAGGCAAAGCTTTCCACTTTCAAGATCTTATCCACCATCTCAATGGCCTTCTCCTGGAGCTCTCCAGGCCGGGCTTCGATGAACAGGTTCACGACCGAATCTATCAGGCCGAGCTGGTCGAGTTCAGCCACTGCGTTCTTCAAGGCGTTCAGGTTATCCCGGAACAGTGTGGAGAGTGCTTTTAATGCAGCTATCTGAACTGAGGTGTCTTTGTCCAAAAGGGCATCAACTAATGGTTTGACAGAATCACTCTTGAACAGACAGATTTGGCTGTTGTCTTCACAGGGGGCGGCGTGAATTGGGCACAGCGGAAGTGCTGGAGGTGCCTTCGTACACATGAGGAAGAGAGAGCAGAGTCCCTGGGGAGGCTGTGGATCTGAATCCCCAGCAGCAGCCACAAGCATTCCGCATTCTGACAGGGATTTTAAGCCGAGAGCGGCTAGTTGTTTCACTCTTGATTTCGAGGTAAAAACCAGCTGATCGCGGAAGACAGTCATAAGGCGATACTCTTTAATCACGCCGAGCGATTGTGAATCAGTGTACCTAACGAACTGCAGTAATATGCCAAGAAGTCCTTCCACCACGCTAGAGTTGCTCCTCGCGGTTCTACCATTTGAGCTGCGACGCCGCTCCTTTATGACAGAAATGGTCCACTGGACAAAACTGGTGTCAATAATTGTCTTCACTTCATCA
Organism: Leptodermis oblonga; assembly: GCA_016801395.1. NCBI lineage: Eukaryota > Viridiplantae > Streptophyta > Magnoliopsida > Gentianales > Rubiaceae > Leptodermis > Leptodermis oblonga. Next base: position 37,160,842 of record CM028760.1, read on the forward strand.
GCAGAGAAGCTGAGATTTGCAAGAATACGGGCAGCATCGGATCGCTCACTATCTGTTGAATGATCATCCCGAATTTTGTTTTTAAGCATGACAAGCTTGTTGGAAGTTCTTAAAGCCCTGGAAACATCTTCACTAAGCCTCTCAGAGAGGACCCTAGTAAGCCTGAGAGAAGAAACTCTTTGTTCAACATCAGGGTGATCAAGAAATGCAACTACTGTCCTGATACCGTCTCCTGATCGTATGTGAGCAGTGACAGATTCTGCAGAAAACAGTACAATTTCATCAGTTGGTTAGGAGTTCTGCAGGCAGATTCCTTTGATAAGAAGTTTTGTTTCAATATCAAATTGACTTCCAAACTCTAGTATACCAGTAAATGGTTTCCTGAATGCCATTTCATCACTTTGATGACTACTTTGGAAAGCAAATCCAGAGTGTTCCTTAGCATTCGACTAATTAAATTTTTACCAAGAAATGTAGAATCTTAGTTCAAGCCTTTTATTTATGGCCAACAGTTTGAATCATCTACAAAAATGCTACACAAAACAAGTTATGTTCAATACAAATGCGGTCTTGTTAACTTCCGCAAAACCTACCACCAATGTCAAATTTTCTGAAAAATTTGCATAATGCCAATGTTCCACATGACTAAGCTATTTTGGCCATTATCCATATTTCTATCTCCAATTCATGATATTCCAGTGATCTTAGCAAGAAATTCCTATAGAAACACATTATTATATGAAATTCCTATAGGAAAATTTCATCATATGAAATGATTTTGTCTTCTTAAACTACCAATCCACCTTACCAGCAGCCTAGGCTATAATATAAAACGCATTATTATATGAACATTAACTCTTTCCTGCCGTTAGAGCTTAATACAATAAATAACCAGATGGAGAAACATTCATCAAGCAATACCTGATGCTTGGGGCGAGGATGCAATGTAATGCAGAGTCCGCAGAATAAATAGTTGGCATTGAGGTGGTGAATGTAATAAAAGCTTCAAAAAACTCAAAATAATTGCCTCTGATTGCAGAGAATGCCCTGCTCTGTCAGCAGAAGCTAATTCCCACTGCCCTGGTTTAGATACAATGTTGGCAACAACTGATGCAGCTAATGCCTTCAATTCCATTGATGCAATTTGATTCTCAAAAAGAATGTCTGTAAGCGCGGGAAGCACTGCAGAATCAATCAGGGTAGTAACATTATCATCACAGCATGAGAGGCTATACAGAGCTTGCAGGCTTGATTCCATTCCATCTGGTTTTGACAGCATTTGAACAAAAATTTTAGCTCCCTGGGATGCAATGTGTTCTTTACTGGTATTTGTAAAGGTTATCCTCCCCACGATAGATGCCATCTTTGTTTTGACATCATCAGGACCTGCTGGGGCAAAAAGATATCTCAGTTACACTTTTCATGAGCCTGAATACAAACCAAAGGATCAAGTTTACTCTAGTTTCAGGATTCAAATCTAAAACTATGCATTCACAACTTTTCAGCTCTGAACTAAATTTTGGTCAATTTAGTTCTAAGCATTTGAAACTAATATGAAAGGCATACCTTCACGCAATTGTTTTAGTAAAGGTTCAAATCTTCCTGCAACTGCTAAATGTTCAGTATTATCTTCCACCCTCTCCAGGCTCTTCAAGACCTCCTCAGCTAAATTATGTAAAGAAGGGTTCTCCAAATTATCTGCCATACTTGAAAGTAATACCAATGCTCCTTTTGCAGAGGCTATTTGGACACAGAGAGCTTCATCACTTGAGAAATCAAGTAGTAACTTCACTGCACATTCTCTCTCTTTCTCTACACTCCCAATCAGACCATGTATGGCCAACCTGATAATCCCCTCTTCGAGCATCAGTATCTGGAAATTTGTGTAAAATGTACAATGTAAGGATGTGATGCCAAGAATACCAATTTTAAAAAACGATCATCTTGAAAAAGGTTCAGAAGCTAAGTTCGATTGCAGTTCCACAGTTTAAAAAAGAAGAATAAAAGATAATGAGATTTAGATAAATTGGTTATGTGAAGTGACTCAAATGCTTGAGCAGAACATTCACACACAACCTAAAACCAATCTTTATAAGATCCATATATGCTAAAGCTTTATTTCCCACAGAAAGTATATTGTAACTTTAAAATAATAGGATTGCAAATATTCAAAGTATCTTTTTAATCCTGATGAAACTTGTAATCAGAAAATTGGGAACTTGAAACATTGTAACACTGAAACTCAAGTTGACATTCTATTGCATCATCTGAATTTGTAGTTGAAGATATAAACAGCATTTGAAGATGACTACTTAAAGTAGACAAGCAAAAGCATCACAGAAATTAACAGCATAGAACAGTAATCAAGAAGGCTCATGATGTTCCTACATTCTAGCAGCCTAGAAATTAACAACTACTCGAGGTATCTTTTTAAACCTAATCAAACATGTACTCAGAAACTTGGGAACTTAATATTTCTAGCATTGGCACACAAGTTTATATTCAATTGCATAAAGTAGACGAGTGAAAGCAACATAGAAATTAGTAGCCAAGAATGCTAATTGAGGATATCCACAGTTATATAACTCAGTCAGAGGCTGAATACAACTTACCCTGCTTTCATCATCTTTAGTCATGCTAAGCAAAACCATAAGAGCTTTGCTTCTTAACAGTGATCCCATAACCTTTGAAGGATTCTTAAGCAGCTTGAGAATCAGAACAACAATGCCGGCATTCCTCACTCTATATCTACTTGTAGGATGATTTTCAGAAATGTTATAAATGTTCTCTAGAACCCTTTCAATATCATCCATGGATGATGCAGAATCCTCACTCATAAACCCCACAGCCCTCTTAATCTGAACCTCAATATTCCTATTAAGCCACTCTTCAATAGCACCAGCCAATCCAATATTGGGTTTCAGCTCCAAAGATTTCAGCACAATCCCAGTACCAGGGCATGTGGGTTCCCGGCCATCATCAAAACATCTCTCAAACCAGTACTCAATGGCAGTCCTCTCGTACGTCTGGCCGGATTCCAACACTACAGGGTCCTTCATCACCTCTTTAGTCAAGGGGCAAAGGAAGTTCTTGAAGGGGGTGATTTGAGCCCCTTCTTCTTCAGTATCAAAATCCAATCTCTGGGTTAAAATGTCCGGCTCAGCAGCCCAACTATCAATAATCCTCTCCAACGATGTCAAAATTCGCCTCTCAGATAGAGAAGTTGAGATGCCTACATCATTTCTAAGAAGCTTAACCTGTTCAGATAATGCCGTGTGGTTATTAGAGTCTATACCTAATGCTCTTGCTAAATCCATGACCATGGCGCTTTGCACGGCTTTGCTGCTCGGTCTTCCTTGTCCTTCTTTATACAGACTACGAGAAACTCTGTCTTCATGCTCTGGCACCTACAAAACACAAGCCAAAAACCCCAATATCTCAGTCGCCATTACCAATTTACCACCGGAAATTCAAAGAAGCAAGACACTAAAAAGTTGAAATTACCCTGAAATTGGCTTGTTTCATATCTGTAGAGAGGTCAGCGATTTTCTTTTGAAGATCGGGTGAGTCCTCGTTCTGGACGGCGGATTCTAAGAGGGCTAACCACGCGGCAATTGCTAATGTCCGCTCTTCGAGGGAAGCGCAGAGCTCCCGGCATTTGATGAGCACAAAAACCTTACTCTTCTTTTTGTACACGGACATAGACTCGGCAACCCTAGTCAGATCACCTGAAATCCCCTTTAACGCCGTCTGCAAAGGGACTGCGAGATTCTCCGGCGCCGACGACGACCGGAGAAGCTGGTTTACCAGAAGCTGCAGCCTCTTGGCGTAGCCGGAGAATCGCCTGGCGTTCTCCCAGGCGTACTGGTGGTCATCAGCGACGGCAATATCGGAAAAAGCCCGATTGATAGCATCCACCGCCGCCTGTAAGGAGGAGGAGGGTGACGTCATATCCCGGTTGTGGGTTTGAAAATTTCAGAGTCAAACTTCCGACGACCGCTAAGCTATCATTGCTATTGCCTAATGCCTATTGCCTATTGCCTATTCTAATGCATGAATAGCCGCGTTCATTCTTCATCCAACTCCATGCAGCAGATGAATTGCTCCGCCATTAACGTTATCATAATTGCTTGAGGGAGTTAAATTCCGTGCGGCCCACGATTCAACAACGGGTGATTGATTGATTGAAATTTATGTGATTTGGGATTTCTGAGCAGCTTGATAGAAAGACAAGGAAGAATCAAGAACGGGTCAAGCGTTGACTGGAGGGAAGACTTTTGAGTTTTGAGTAGTCGAGTTTGACTGTTATGAATACGAAAAAGGAAAAAAGGTAGTTAATTCCTGCTGCTTCTTTTTTTTTTTTGGTTTTTCTTTTCCTTACGCGGTGCTGCTGAATATACTTTATTAGGCAAAGACTGAATTATAGATAACGAGAAACGAGTCGGTATTCTAACAGTTGTAACGTATATTCTCGGAATAATATTTTTTTTGAGTAAATTTCAACTTTTTTTTTTTCTTTCTATAAAAGAGTGTAATGTTTAATTAAAGATCACAATCATTTATTACTCATGATAAAGAATAAAAAAGTGTCGATCCAATAAATGGACGAAAGTTAGATTAGACTAGGTCTACAAGTGGTTTGGTCACATAAATGATCTCAAATTCCTCCTTTAATAAGTACTAATTGGGTGTGTAAAATGTCTATAAGAGGCAAGGGTGCGTGAGTTTCTCTAACCTTAATATCCGTGAGTTTTCATTCTCAATCCAAAAACTTGAGTTATATGGCTTTATAAAGCTTTTATTTCTCTTTATTTCAAAGAAGTTTGGTGTTAGAATTTGATACCGTTCACCTGACCGTGCATGTATCGAGTTTAGTCTTTGATGTACCATAATTATGTTATGAAAAATATGTATCAAGTTTAGTCCTTAATGTATTGCATATCTAGTTTAACTTATAATGTTGTGCAGTCAATGATGAACTTAATTGATGATGAATCACGTATCACGATAGCATCTGATGAATAACCTATTGAGTTTAGCTTATGCGGTATTGATTAGCATTGCCTATAGCATCAAACTTAGTTGTTAATGTATCGAAGTTATATTATAAACAACAAATATCACATGTGATGAAGAAAATACGCATATCAAACAGTTATACATACCCTTCTGTGGAGTGTGTTTGGGGCGTTGCTCCTGAGTTTTTATCTCAATCGTTACTAACGATTTCCAAAACAAAATTTCTCATTTAAAAATAAAACAAAGTTAGACTCTCCCTACTTCTAATAGCAAATTCATTTTTTGATAGCTTGTGGCTTTAGTTATGATAAATTTTTATGAAACATTTGTATTAATTAACAAACTACCATAATGAATACAGACCACTTTAAAATCAAACCAAACCAAAGTTAATACCTCTTTCATTTATTTCATTTCAAAAGTCTATTTTCTAAAAAATTATTATCTCATTAAAAAACACTTAACATTTATTTGCATTACATACTTTTACTAATATAATAATGTATAATTTACTTTAAAACTCATAATAAGTAAAAATATAATATCAAATTACTTATTTTATATATTGTACTTCAGAACCCATAATAAGTTATACATTTTTCAAAATGAACTCTTTCAATGGAACATAGAGAATACCATTTATATCTATAAAACGAAAAAATTATTTCACGCAAAGCATGAATTTATACTATGCAGTCTGTATTACTTAATGACAAAAACATTAACTTTCTTGCCCTTCTTCCAACGGTTGCTTTCTGGATGAATAAATTAAAAAAAAGCTACGCCCAGATTCCACATGATTCAAACTCATATCATCATCATAAATAGAAAGAAAAAAAATAACCTCACCCAACCCAAAATCTGGCTGTCGTACATAGGAAAACGTAATTCAACACAAAATAATTACATTTTTTTCCCAATTATTGGATCCTTCCAACAAAACAAACTGGGTTCTTGTTTCCTGTTCCTGCAAAGAAACAAAGAGAAACTGAAAGAGGCACTTTCAGAATTCCATCTAATACTTTGAATGTCATCTGCATGTGGAACTTCAAATTGTTAATTCCATGGTGAAGTGCAAAACACAGAGGAGGTTACACAATGAGACAAACAACAAAAGTGGTTTCACCTTGAGATCAGATCAGATGCGACTTATATCCCGGCCAAACACCAGAGTTGTCAACCAGTTGATTGCTACATAAAATCTGTTCCTCCAGCTTATCACCCGAGTCAGATAAGCCGATCGCCAGATAAACCAGCTTGTGAATCCAGTCAGGGATATTCCTTTTGTCTCCTGCCCAAGTCACACGACAACAAACTCAGTTTTGGACACCCGACTCGAGTATATGGATCGTATATTGCCATTGTATATAGTCGAGACACTCAATCGGGAAAAAGGAATCTATTAGGCTAGTGCCAAGAATAACCTTGCTCTGCCTGAGATCGACAAGGGCTTTATATCTGCCCAAGGTAGCCATGCTCCCAAGATGTTTATAGACAAATGGAGCTCCAAGGTCGATATCTTTTGAGGAATTTGCACGTCCTCCACCAGCATGCCCAAGTCTATTTAATTCTTGTGCTAAATACTTCCCCTGCCGCTCAGCAACCTGACCAGAAAATACAGCATGTTAACAATATATAGAGATAACAACTTAGCAACTAATTTCATTGAATCCAACGATGGTAGCCACAGAACTTTATCCATACAGGAACATAGTCCCCTGCAGGAGCCTAAAATATGAGACATGGAGCTCCGTAATGCTTGCTACAAGTTTCAATAGTGATCATCGAACATTTGAGCCCTAATTTTGTTCAGATTCAATATAAGACCTTTACATCAACACATGAGGGACTTTGAGAGAAGAACCTTTCGTTTAATAAAACTATTGAACTTACACAACAGTTCTCTCTATTATTAGCATTGCCCAATAACAAATCATTTGCTAACTTACTTGAGCCAGAGCTGGAAGGACTGGTTTTCCTGTGCTTTCAAGAAACCCACAGCAGTCACCAATAGCATAAACATCCTGCAGAGAGGGGATACGTAGCCACTCATCCACTCCTATCCTAAACACACATTAAATGTTGTCAAATGTTTTCCATTTTGAAAAGTTAATTACCCAAGTAGAACATCACAAGTAACAAACATACAACAATAGAAACCGAAATTGACAAGGCAATAGAATAACATAATCAAGAACAGAGTTGCATATATTTGAATGATCAACAATGTCGACCCTAAATTCATCGCGTCTTGATTCAGAGGTGCAAGAGCAACACAACAAGTACTTAAACCACACTTGTCTATATTCAAGTCTATCATATTATCAGACAAATATAAAACAAAAAAGAAGGTTCAAATTGGCACTTTTGAAAGGTTTGAGGAGGAGGAAGAAAGCCCTCAAGCATGTACTGACCTTCCCCCAGGGGATTTGGCAATATCCAGGGCCTTCACAAAAGGTGATGGGCCAACACCAGTAGACCACACCAACAAACCGTAAGGCACATCAGTTCCATCACTAAGAACTATCTTCTCAGACTGAACATCTTTCACAACCCCACGAACCAGTCGAACTCCTGACTGAGAAACTATTAAATTAGTCCATAGCGAATATAACAAAATGAATTCAGAAATGTGACACAAATTAAACATATAATTTGGTAGCCAGCCAAGACAAAACCGAAAAACAGCTATTGAGATGAATCTCCTTCCGCTCATCTATTGTCCTCATCACAGACCAGGGGTTGAAAATGCACATCCTTCAAATACATGAGAAAAATTGCACAAATAGTCGCACTAACTAGTAAAATTCCAGCACTTTCTCACCTTAGTCAATTGCTTGGTTGCATATATTCGAAGGCGATCGTCAAAGGAAGATAATATCTCATTTGCCTGAAATTGACAACCATCAACTACTCAAAATCCTTTTAAAGAGACAACTGACAATTGACAAACAAGAAAGAAAATCCCTTTTGACTGTATCTGCCACAAACCTCAATCAAAGTAACATGAATATAATCCCTGACATGAGCATATCTTTGATGGACATCCTTCCTGATAAAGTCACTAAGTTCACCACTGAACTCCACCCCAGTAGGACCACCTCCGACGACAACACAATGCAGCAGCCTGCGTTTCTCCTCGTCACTGACTCCTGCAACAACGTAATTCATTCCAAAAATTGAACAGAAAAATCCCACAACCGCACATTTCTACAGTTTCACAAACCTGGGATATCAGAAAGCATCAAATTCAGGAGCAATTTTCGCCGGATTTCCTGAGCATGATGAACCTCACGCAGAAAAATAGCATGTTCTGTCACACCCCTGATCCCAAATGTGGAAGCCTCAGCTCCGGAAGCAATAACCAACTTGTCATACGCAACATTAAAGTCCCACGGCTGCAGAGTGTCCGCTCCGTCCGTCACGGTTTGGCAATTCACCTACCCGACCCCAGGAAAAAAATGCCTAAGTTTTCATGAATTCCGAATTACAAGGAAGGAATTTACGAGGGGGGAATGAGGAAATACCACGTGGTTCTCGAAATCAACGCCGGTGGAATTAGCGAGAAAGTAGTAAGAACCGGGTTCCCGGGAAATGGCGGGCTGAATCCTTCCGATGGGCTCCGCCACCGATCGGAATTCGAGAGTCCCAACGCAAGTCGACGCAAGAAGAGGAGTAAAAACCATGTGATTCCTCGGAGAGACGCAAACGACGTCGTAGATGTTCGTATCAATATCCTTTATGAGCCTACACCCAGCCCACCCCGAGCCCAACACGACAACCCTCGGCTTCTGATCACCCACCGTCGGCCCAAGCCCAGCATGCCTAAAAGGAGAAGGAGGACTAGCTTTGGCGCCACCGCCACCGTCGTTCTCGAGCGCCGGCACCTTCTCCGGTGCGGCGGTGCTGAACTGCAAAAGCAATTGGTGGCTCAGGAGGTAAGGAACCGATTTGTTGACGGCGACGGCGGGCTTGAACGCAGATTGCGTTCTGAAGGCTGTAGTGGATAGTTGGACGAGATTTCTGAACCAAGGCATGATGACGGTGGATGAGATTTATCTTTCCGGCGGGTAGAATGAATCATACAAACTGAAACTGCAAAAGGGTTTAGAGATTTTAACAGGGTTTTTGTTTTTTGCAATGTATCCCGAAAATTTAGGAGAGTGGAAGAAGAAGATTCAAAATCTAGGACTAGAAAATTATTAAAAAATTATGGAAAGTGTGGATGAACAGTGTAGGTGGCGGCTGGGACGGGTCAACAGGTGGCGGTCACGGCGGTGGGGCGGATGGGGTTTTTGTTTTCGTGGAACGCAAGAGAAGGGGAGTAGGAAAAAATTAGACAAGAAGTTAGAAAAAGCCTGGTTCACAATTTTCCGCTTTAAGAAAAAAAGAAAAGAAAAGAAAAGTTTGTATATCTGGAATTTATGGACGTCATTATTTACCCTATTATTTACCCTATATAGCAAGAGAAAACAATCCTTCTTTTGTTCCGTTAAATTAGAAGTGTTCACTTTTAAAATACTTTTCTCGATTCAATAGAAGAATACATTTTCAAAATTTTTACTCATTGTACATTTGTTAATATAATTATGTGTGATCTAAATTACCTATTTTAAATATTATATCTTAATATTTATAAAAGTTGTACATGTATGAAATTAGACTTTTTTAATAAACGGAGGAGGGTACTAATTTGGGGCCGATGAAAGAGATGTCATGTTCAAGAAAATGAAGAAATACTTTGGAATCTTCCGCAAGGTTTGACCATGCTGGTTTTGCTATGTGTGTAGCAAAAACATTTGTGTTTGATGCGGCTGACGATTTCAACGAGCTATTTAATGAGTTTAATTACCATTTAAAGTGTTACCGTTATGTTATATGATACGCTTATTAAATTTTTTTATGATATATCACATATTGAGTTTAGTCTTTTATGTATCACTAATTGAGTTTAGTATTTTATATATCACGTATTGAGTTTAACTTCTTATATATCGTAGCGAAAAAAGAAAATAAAAAACTCACTAATATATCGCAATTATGAGTTTAGCCGTTAAATTATCGCGCATTGAGTTTAGTATCTGATATATCGCAATTATGAGTTTAGCTGCTAAATTATAAAGTATTGAGTTTAACCTCTGACATATCGCTGCAAAAAAAAAAAAACCCTTTGTTTTGTCGCAGTTATGAGTTTAGTGTTGAAGTATTGCTTATCGATTTAATTAATTTCTTATGTATTGCGTATTGAGTTTAATATATGATACATTGCAATTATGAATTTATGTGCAAAATTATAATATATCGAATTTGATTTCTAATATTTGCGTATTAAATTTAATTTCTAATGTATTAAATTTAACATATGATGTTTCATTATTATTATTATTATTATTATTATTATGTTAACAAAAGTATTGAGAAAATGTTGATGTGGAATTTAATTGTTATCACATGTCAAATTGTCTAGTCAGACAGTAGACTCCTATATTAGGCCTCCAATTTTTTCTTTTTATCCTTGAAAATAGGCTTACAAAATTCATGTTTGACCTCACATAACTATTTACTCATATATATTATATACAAATGTTATAATAGATAATATATATTGCACCTTTGAAGCAATTGGATCCTGGTCCGCCGTTTGGATCCATCTTACTTTAGGGTTGGTCCTGGATACAAATCCCCTAACCTGTTATAATGAAAGCAAAACTACAGATTTTCTGCTCACCAAATTGATTACGTACGTGCATAGTTTGCAATATCGCAATACATATCGTAGTATTGTACGATATTACGATCCCAAATTACCAAATCGATCCGGCTTTCGATTCTATTCGATCCTAAAAAAATTGTTAAAGTAACTCAAATAAGAGTAGTTTTTATAATTTATCAGTAATTTTACACCTGCATATTTTGTGTAAGATCTTACAATTCTACGATCCGATTTTATCGATACCGTTCCTGCACCCAAATCGATCTTACGTAAAATCGCGATTTTGCAAACTATGCGTACGTGCCATCCACCTTCATAAAATCGAAACTAACTAGACAAGGGCAACGTCAAAATGGATTGCACTGTAGAATCGAAACTATAAATTAACCTCGAAACAAAATTAAGAAAAACACACCTACAATTTGATCGATCCCATGAGATCTTTTGTCTTCTCATATACTATATTCTCTGTCTCTTCTCTCAGAGTGAATAACCCGAAAAACAACATTTGTACAGACAAAAGAGACAATATTTATACAGACAGAAGATACGATCTAAAAAAAAAAAAAACACATAAACAAACGAACTAACAAACAAACAAACAACTTTCCTTCTAATTCTTCATGATCAGTTCAATACATGCCATTATTCATCAACAAAGAAGAAGAAGCAGCAGCAATATAAGAATTAAGTTACCCCCTCTCTTGATCCTATTAAAAGAGTCCGACAATACAACTCGAAACATGATTTTTTACGATTCAAAAACAAGAAAAGAAGAAATAAAAGAAACATGATTTTTATATGTAACGGAGGGAAGGAGCTAGTATGTCTTTTCAGGGCTTTCTAGGCTTCCTGGGAGTATTTCTGCCGTTGGCCGAGGCAGGGCCGTAATCATTAAGGTTGATTTGGAGAGACCTTCCTTCAAATATTACTGCTTTTTCTGCGGCCAGCCTGATTGTCTTCTCCATCTCTTCTGTACATAAATAAATTAACGTAAAATACATATTTATGATATCCAACTTGTCATATTTAACGTTAAAAAATAGCATCAAATAAAATAAAGAAGATAAGCCTGCATGATGATCCTGGACCCTAACAGACATTTTTGTTAGGAGTTCGTTCATTGAATATTATCAAGATCCCAGTATTAATAATGAATTGTTTCGATGCGTATCATAATCATATATATATATATATATTTGGCCTGGCAACCTGCAGGTCATGGTTGCATGGATATTACTTGAGATCCGATAGTTTTGCTGCCAATTGATTTACCAGAGAGAAATATTCCAAAATATTGTCTCCTTATCTTCTATTATAAGAGTTTTTTTTTTTTTTTTTTTTGTGAAGAAGAATTATTATAAGAGTTTTTTCCACATATATATGTTTAACTTTTTATGTATATCAAGTTAGAACACTCAAAATGATTAATTTTAATACCATTTAATATTACATTTATGTCCTTATTACTTATAAGTGTTGATTAATTATATATCACACATAGTTATATTAGTAAAGGTACAAGGAGTAAAAAGTTTGAAAATTGATTATCCTAATGAAACGGAAGGAGTATTATATATGGATTGACCCAGTTATAACATTTTAAATATTTATTGCCTAGCGAGCTTCACCAAATTACAAATTCATGCTTCACCAAATAACTAATACACTTTGATCTCTTTGTTTTTTAGGAAAAATGGTTGGCCATTTTGATTGGATCTGTTGCACTTTTGGTTCTTTATGTTTTATTGCTTGAAAATTAGTTGTTCATGTTTGTATGTTATTGCAGTTTTGGTCCATGTGACCTGTTATGAACAGTTTGCAATCAAATGAGAGGTCAACAGTTTTTAAGGATCTTTTGAAATGAAAAAAAAAAATAAAAAGAAAAAAAGATGGAGCTTTCTCTTCATTTCTATATTCTTTAGTGGTCCGTGTAATAATTTTTACCCACTCTTACTCATGCCAAACTATATATCAGTTGGTCCCAACAATTTCGATTTGTCTCTGCAATTTATCTAAATAAGTAAAAATTATTACATGGGCCACTAAATAATATGAAAATCACATAAAAACCCCAATTTCTTTTTTCATTTCAAAAGATCCTAAGAAATCGTTGACCTTCCATTTGACTGCTTAAAATTTTTGCAACAGCGAAACATAAGTGACTAAAAGTACAACATGTCTAGACCAAAGAGGCCAAATTAAATTGTCATTTTTCCTTATTAATTACTAAGGGTTAATAACTTCAAAATATATATTATATATATATGTGTATGTGTGTGTGTGTATTAAGCATGATTCTATCACAATAATTTCACAACATATATTCATGCAATCATTCTTATTGTACAAATAATCTTTAATATTTTCGATTAATGTACCCCTTTTTTTTCCCCCTTAATACAATTAACTTTCTATATTTAAAAAGAAATAAGACATCAAAATATAAAATAAAAAAAAAAGAAGAAAAGTGAATAAAAATAGATATACAATGTAATTAATTAACCATGCCCAGACATCGTGGAACTAAAAGAGGAAGACGGCGTACCTGGGCTGAAGACGGTGGTTCTGGCGGAGGAGACGACGGCCATAACAAACAAAACACACAGCAAGATGAGGAGCAAAGTGCTCCTCCCGTTCCTCCCAACTGCCATATTTCGATATTAATTCTTACTGATCTTCCGGCGGGCTGCCGACGGTGATCGATGATGCGAATGTCGCCGGAATGTCTCTTGCCGGAGTCTGAGTTGGCTACAATATTAATGGCAGTGGATTCTTTCTGGGTACGTATTTATAGGGATCACGTTGGTGTCTCGTGGGCTTCTTAAATATTAATTATATATAGTGCTCTCCACTCCTAGCTGCTTTGTTTTTCTTTAGTTTAAAATGGAAGCTGACATTTTTAGTTACTGAGAATCTTTAGGTGACATTGTTTGTTTTTGTTTCTTCAAGGGTGTCTGAGCCGAACATTTTGGGTCAACGTTTTTCTGTCGCTTGCCTGACAAGATAACTCATAACCCTCACAAGTCACAATGCGATAATGTTGATCGTGACATTTTCTGTCTGATCGAACTTTTTCTTCTATGTTGAATTTCGATTCTCACAATAGAAAACGATTTTATGATAAGATATGAAAATTTTACCCTTCATTATAAGATAGTAGAATAATGACTAGGTGAAAGATTTGAACTCGTCGTAAACGATGATAACTTCAAAGTTGGCCTTTTACATATTGCCATTATGTGTAAACTTTCGGGGGACTCAAAACTCTTGGTGATTAATTTAGAGTCCGTTAGAGGGTTTTATTTTAACTTTTGAAAAATATATCTTCAAAATTATGTTTTTCAAAATATGCAAATGAATAGGGTAGGAAAAACTAAAAAGAAGACTTTTTTACTAAATATGTTTGGCAAAGGAATTTCAAGAAAGTTTCTATATAGTCATGGAAATATCATTAAAAGGACAAAAACAGTTTTGAAAATCATATTTGTGAAACAAATTTTTGGCCGAGCTTTGAAAGAGTTTTTGGGATTCACAACCTCCCTTCAAATCTCATCACGAACAGGCTCTTATGGTCTCTTAGACTCTTGCGTTTTTAATTAAAGTGTAATGTTATCCCTTTGTGTTAATTTTGGACACGAATGTTAATTTGACAAAACACATTATCAATAACGCTTACTAAATACAATATGGTACTTCATCTGTCCCATTAGAAGAGCTAACCCTCAAAATATTTTTTGTTCCACAGAAGAGTTCGTTTTCAATTTTTTTTAGTCCTTATACCCTTAGTAATATAATATGTATGGACCAGTTAACACAAACTTAAAAAGCATGGATATTAATGAAATAAATGATGCAAGTTTACCGTTTACAGTACCGTATATTGACATCGATCTATATAAAAAAAAAAATCCATTCGTACAAGTGGTTTCTTCTAACGAAACGAAAGAGGCTCTTAAATCTATAAATATAAACATACCTTGAGCACTACATAAAAACACCATATTAAGCTTAGAAATGTATAAATCTATAAGCTGCGCTCATAGTATATGTTAGCGCTTGAATTACGATTATTTCAAGTAACAGCAACATTTTAGATAAAGTTATTAAATTTATTGAGAGAATTAATAAATTTGATCAACTTTAAAAACTAAGTAATTTTTCTTGGGAACTAAAAGGGAAAATATTATAGAATTTATTCTTATATTAAAAGCGACCATTAACTAATATAAATTAAAGTCAGCTGTGACTTTTAAATTCAAACAAAAAGCATTAATTTTGTTAAAAAAAATAAATTGAGTGGACTTAAAATTCTCACATTTCAAATGTAAGGAACCAACTTTACCACTAATCTAATCAAAAGGATAAACAAGTAAAAAAAAAGGGGGGCAAAAACTATATGAGATAGGTTTATGTATGCGATGCGATTTTTGAGGAGATTTGGACGAGCGTTACAACCGTTGTTTCTATTTATTTATTTATTTTTGTGTGTAGTAATGAATTTACAAGAGTAATACTATTCTCAAATATTCTCGAATTACCCGACTATGATTACATTCATATAAGGCTAGTGTTATTGCCAGAGCACTTTTTAGCATACAGAGCAAAATAAATATCATTACCAAATTGCCCTTCTATAGAGATAATTTCCTTTTTCTTTTCCTTCATGATTTCTTCCTATCAATTTTTTCCTCCCTGTTTCTTCTTCTCAATTTCTCACCTCCAACAGTAAGAAACCAAATCTCCCATGGTCCGATGGTCTCAGATGATTTTATCATTCAAAAAAGAAAATTCGACAATATATATTATCAAAATTTTCCTCCTTCATGTCCTTTGATTCAAAAAGGGTACTGTATTTGAGGTTAACGAAAGCATCAGTTGATTGTTCATCATTGTGGCGAGTTTTCACTTTCACCTACTTATTTATTGATATTCTTTAACCAAATGGGCATCTTTGAAAGTTAGAAGGATGATTATTGGCGTTTTCCTGATGATAGAGCAAGGATTCCCCCACCCCCCACCCTCTTTTTTTTTCTTTTTTTTGATTGAGCAACAGGTAGAGGAAGTTCTTGATTAATTTTCATTTATGCAATTCTTTCTTGCTAGGGAAAGAAAAAATTGTGAAATTTAGACGAGGGTGGAAGAAGAAGGTTGAGCCGTTGGGTTAGATGTGGAGGATGAGGGAAGGAGAGAGTATTTTTTTTTTTTTTTTCAATTTGTGATAAGAAATAAAAATATTAAAAAAAAAAAGAAAAAGAAGCGCATCAGGATGGTGAGCGGCGGCATGGAGGATATATGGAGAATTCGTTGAGATTGGTACTGCTGCTGAGAGTTGGGGGGAGAAGAAACTAGAAAGGGTAAAAAAAAAAAAAAAAAACTTAGCACTAAATATTAAATAAAGACAATTTAGTAATATAACTAATTTTTTGCTCTGTATGCTAAAAAGTGCTCTGGCAATAACATTAGCCTTCATATAAACCGCAAAACTTATTCATATTAGTAGAAATATATGAAATAATTGCAACTAATTAATTTAATATATATATAATATATATATATATATACGAATCTGGATTTACTTAGAGAGAAACTAATGGTGGAACTACTCTTACTAGTACCACAATATACAAATGCAACCATCGATAAATTAATTTCACTTATAAACTTAAAATACCAATCAATAATGCCGAGTAGTAATTTTTTTTTTAAAAATTCCTTCACCAAATTAAGTTTTTCAATGGCAAAGTTGCAGTATATATAATTAGTTCATTGTTCAATCACTGACAACAAACTTTCACCTATCTTTTCGAATCTCAAAGCCTGGCGCCCAACGAAACGTCAAATAAAAATAACGATATTCATTTCAACTAATTTTTTATTATCGCGCGTTAAATAAACAATGCGCCTACTAGCATCTTGTCCCGGGCCAATTTTGTATAATTGGTGTATCCTTCAAGAGTTTTTGTTTAATTGAATTAACAAAAACCCTAGTGGTTTGATAAAATTATCAGTCAACTATTGACAAATCGAATTGTGTGTTGAATGATTAATAATTTCATCAAATTGTTGGGCTCTATTGGTAGTTTGAACAAATTCAAAGAGGGGTTTAGAAAATTGCCGGCTCATAATTAATTATTGCTTATTTGTTATTTCGGTATTTTTAAAGCCGGTCAACTTGGGCGCTGATTAATGATTAATTTGATTATTTCACTAGATTACGAGATTCGTTTAGTATTTAAACATATTTTTGGGAGAGTTTTGGTAATTTAGGCTTCTTGTTTTAAAATGAATGGGAGCCAATTATATCGGAAAAAAAAAAAGGGAGCCAATTTGACAAGCTCAAAAATTCGTATTCGACACGCTCAACAATTTGATGGCACGCGCATCAAGTTTAGCCTAAATGCTGAAGTATTAAGTATAATCTCTGGAGTACTACATGTATGTTAAAAACAAATAAGTTTGTTTTGTTTTTAAATCACACATGCCGTTTTTAAGTGTTTAAATATTAAGTTTAATTTTATAAAGTATCACATGTATATTAAAACAACAAGTAAAAGTACTATTTTCAAGTGTTGAAATATTGACTAGCTTGTAAACGAGTTTAACTTCTAAAATATTGTATTTATGTTAAAACAATAAGTATCGTCTCTGTTAAATAGCGAAAGAAAACACACACACACACATCGAATATAGGTTGAAGTATCGCCCACTCGCGAAGATTTTATTGCAGAAAATATTCAGTTTAATGATCCCCAGTTTGGAGAAGGTGACAACTGACACGCAATTAAGTAGAGGATTCAGTGTCAATTTGCAATTTCCTAGTATTCATCCTCTCTGGAAATAGGTAAGCTGTTAACATCTAGAATATACTGTGTGCAACTTGCAATTTTGGCTGAATTATTCTTCATGAATAGTCCCCCATTGAGATTGTGTTTGAAGTTGTTTTTAAAAATTGGGTGAAATATACATTAGTTTATATTCTGTGATTTTGTACCACGTACAGTTTATTTCTTATGGTTAAAAAGTTGACGGTAATTTTCCCGTGGGACTAAAATATCTTATTATCTATAATAATTAATATTTAAGGTTGGTTGGATTGATTTGGTACAGAGTGGGAGTATGAAATTATAGTATTCAAAGATACCAGATACATAATTTTTCTAAATCTTCGTTAATTTGGACATTTTTAGTAAATCTGATATCTCACTCTCAAATCACAGGGATATAACGATCAAATTTTAAACCATAAAGGGAAACTGTCTGTAAAGTAAAATCATAACTGACAAAATGTATTTCACCTTAAAATTTTTATAAACAATAATACGTATTAAAATAGATCAAATGATTTGTAAAGTAAAAAATAGAATTGAACAATTTCTTGGAGAAATTTTCTACTTTACTCTTTGGATTGGGAGTGTATTTTTACAATCTTAGCCTCAAGGTTTGAGGGGTCCAAAAGCAACATTTATCGAACAAAATTTATCAAGATTAATCAAACGAACTTGGATCCTGATCCAAATTCAGAAGCCTCTTTATGCTGTCAATTGCTGGGTCAATGATGTCTTAAGAAGCCCAATACCCATGAGGCATCATGTCACATTTCATAATTTCTTTAGGTGTTTAGCTTGTGTGCTAGCATAAACTCACAATATAACATACGCAAACAAATTAGATCAATAATAATAGTGTAGTACTATCTCCGTGATATAAAAATATGACTCTTATATTGAAATAAAAATATAAAAAGTTTGAGAAATAGTACTTTTTAGTGGAAGAAAGAATAATACATACAAAAGTATCATTACTCCAATTAATTACATAATCTCATGAGTTATTACACTAATTATTCATCAAACAAGAATAAACCTAAACCAACTGGTTTAGTAGGGGTTCATCCTTCACCATAATTCTCTTAATTCGAATCTGACCAAATAATTATCTTAATTCGAATCCAGCACGTCAATTATTGTTTTTTTGCAGGCGGCTTCCTTCTTCCTGCACTCCGATCGCCGTAATCGCGATGCGAAAGCATCAACAAATACCTTCCTTCTTCTATCTCTATGTCACCTCTCATAATTGCCTTCTCCTCATCTGAACATTAATTAGGTGCAGAATATTAATTTTTGGGTGATCATCCATCATTAATTACTTCAAACGGAGGGAATTTTCTAGATAGATAAGTCGAAAAATTGCGCTATTGTGTACTATGTGCTAGCCAGATTTGGCGTCACATGCTTGACTGATGAATGTAAGTGGACATCACCCCAAATTTTATTTTTCGGTGCCTTTAATATAATCTCTTTAAGTTTGAATTCAAGAAAACTAAAACATAACTATTTTAATTATGGATGGTAATAAAGTACAACGACTGAAACAAATTATTTATCACTATTTTCTTTCACTGTGTGTCGTTACTATTTAATTCTAGGTTTACAATGAAACACACTTATTGGTACGGAAGTAAGAAAACCGAGAAGTCCTCTATTTGAAGACAAATAATTTTAAAAACATGATTCTTTCAATAGAAGAAGTCGGAAGCAGCAGCTAGTAAGTATGGTGGTACCTGAGAGGAAAACGGTGGTTGACCTGGCGGAGCAAATAACGGCAAAGACAAAGAGAACACACAAAAACAAGCTGATCATGCGTCCACTTCTCCCTATAATTGCCATGTTTCTCCGACTGATCTCCCGGCGGCGGCGGCGGCGGCGATGAAGTGATGATACGATGTAAATGTGTATTCTTTCTGCTACATATTTATACTCGCGGCCTTCTTTGTGAGTTTGGGGTAGACACCTTTTTTTTTAAATAAATTTTTTATTTATAGTGTAGCGAGGCTAGACTTACGACCGGGCCGTGTAGTTGACCCACCGTCGAAAGATCGTTTTTACCCCGGAAAAAGGTAGAAATTGACACGAGGGACCAGAGGACAATTACTACCTCACCTTTTTGGGTGATATATATGCATGGAAGGATCTCTAGTTTAAACAACGGACTTCTTACCTTTATAAGTGGTGAACTCATCTCCACGAGGAGGTAGTCTCTTTTTAACCCTACTAAACTCTCTTGGCGGAGAGGACGAATCAGATCGGGTTCGACACGGAGACTCTCACCGGCAAACCATGCTTCCTCATAATTCTTTCAAGTGAACAGCGCATTTAGTAATTACAAGGAACAATTTGCCATGTGCTCCATAATTTGGTACCAACTCATAAGCTCTGGAAACCTATCATACATGCATAATGATACATTAATACTCCTCTTAAATTAATTTGATATATATATAGTGTTATTATGATGCTTTTGACATGATCAAACTAAATATGCAATTTGCAAGTTGCTAGTATTATAAATTGTGGCCAACCAACATATAGTATCTATCCATCTCATTTGTTGTTGTTTTTATGTTTTTTTTCTTTCTTTCCAATAGACACCAAACAAATAAAAATATATAGGATAGTAAATAAATCCAAGAGCTAATACTAATACATATTAAAAAGTTAAAATAACACTCCATCCGTCTCATATAAAAATCATAAGTTTTTGGCAAATACATTTTTTTTTATGAGTAGTAAGATACACCACTTAACATGAGTAATTTGACGTTGTTTTTTCACTTATACACATAGATTTTAGATATGGATCAATTGTGCACAACTATAATCATATTAATAATCAAAGTATACCGTGTAATAAATAGAGATGTGAGTTTTCTTTTTATTGAGATAAATAATTTTTTTTAAAAATACGACTCTTTTAATATAATAGAGTGCGGTTGGAGTTGGAGACATCTAAGCTAATGAAGCAACACTGCATACCTTTATTCATTAGTTAGCGCTAAATTAAGATAGAGTGAGTAAGAGAAAATAATCACCAAACCAAACACAATAAAACAAAACTCAGATGTGTTGACAGGCGATAGCCACCTTAAAATTTTTAAAGTAAATTGTATTTGTGATAACTAAATTATATTTTTCTCTTGATGACTTTTGATTATTAAACTATTTTTTATTCATTTTGATCACTATCATTAAGCTAATAAAAGTGATAATTATAAGTGCCCTCAAATAAAATTATTATAGATTGAAAATACAAAAAAATCGTGGAAAAGCGTGCAAACACAATATTTGCCTTAATACCAAATGGCTTGGAATGAAAAAACTAACACAAATGCCACAAATTTAAAGAAGTGATAAATTGATAATTTGTTTGTTTCACATTCACATGTTTATTTTCGGTATAATTAAGAGACATGTGCTTGTACATTTTTACTATGCATAGTCATTGATTTAGTGTTTTATCGTCCGTAACACTTTTATTTGACGAAATGGTTATTTGATGTTACTCTCATTATTGAGTGATCAAAGTAAACTAAAAATAATTTAGTAATCGATCAAAAGTTATCGATAAAAATAGCGTAACAGTAAAAAAATCGTTAGTGAAAATAGTGTCATATATAGCTAATGGTGCAATTTGCCCAAATTTTATACATTGCTTCCTCAACCATCAAACTGAAAACAGTAAGTACTCCCATAAAACCCTTTTGCATATCCGCATACTGATATTATTACGTGTTGTCCACAATTAATATATGCACACGTAGAAAATAATAATACGAGTGAAAAAATTGTGACATGAGATGATCATCTGTCGTATACGTACATATTCGGTCTTATTACGGCAAAGTAACGTTCTCATAATCTCTCATGAGTTCCACTAATTAATCAAAATCAGCAGCTAAACCAAGTTGTTCATATTCAGCAAAATAATCCCTCTCGCCGATCAGTTCCTCACTGGTACGACGTCGTTTCCTGTTGTTTATAGGCGGAATCCTTCGCCGTTTGGACGGAGTGTAATCGCTACTTGAGAGCATCATAATAGACCTTCCTTCTTTCTCAGCTGCCGATATCGCCTTCTCCTCTTCTGTGCGTTAAGCTCAATTTTCACACTATTAAATCGATTTTTTGGTTTTTACATTAATAATCCATTTTTAACGAAAAATTCCAAAAATAGGGTATGTCAGTACTTTTTCTCGAAAATCGAGAAAGCGACTTTCTTCAATCAATTTTTGTTGAATAAGTTGAATGAAAATTTTATGAATTTTGGATCATAAAGGATTTTATGAGAAAAACAGGCTTAATATGGTTTAGACACGTATGTTAGAGACCACTAGACGCCTCAATAAAACGGGTAGAAAACAGATAAGCAATTAATATTAAATATGAAATGTCTTATTTGAATATATATGAATCCATACGCGATGGTAAAATATAATCCATAAAGCCGACATAGTAGAACAAAGATTTAATAGGTAATTGTTGATGGATCATGAAAGGCTTTCAGAAATTGAATTAGGGAAATAAGAGAATTTTGAATTAGAATCAACAAACAAGCTTAGTCGTGCGGTTGTACCTGAGAGAAAAACGGCGGTGCTTCTGGCGGAGCAAATGCCGGCGGCGGAAACAAACAAAACACACATTAATAAGCAGCTGATCGTGACTCCGGTGCTCCTCCTCGCTATTGCCATCTTTCTCCCGACTCCCGGCGGTGAACGTAGAAAATGCGTAAACGTCGACTCTAGCTACAAATATACGGATTCTTTCGGGTGCATATTTATATATGCATAATGGTGGGCTTCTAGCATTGCTCTGCCTCTTTGAATCCGTTGGTATCTGACTACATATAATCGAGTTTAGCTTCTGATTTATTGCAGTTATATTATGAAAACACGCATATTAATCTTTTATTTATATTTTACGACGCGCGTAACGAATTTAACTTGTAATATACAACGGTTGTGTCATGAAAATACGCATGTCAAACTTAACATCCTATATATTAAGCATAATTGTTAGTGTATTACCATTTTGTTAAAACGATAAAATATCACATGTAATAAAAAAAATAGACGTATCAAATTTAATCTCTGATATGTCGTTTGATTGTCAAAATATCACCATTGAACCGTCAGATGTTCGAACATTAATTAATTGTTTTGTTTATGGGATTGGGATAATGTCTGACCCGTTCATTTTGGGTCAACGTTTATTTAAAAATTCATAACTAATCATTACTTCAATTTTCTAAACATGTGGATTCATAACTAAAGTTCCTTCTTATATTAATCCTTTGGAAAAATGATAATTTTGGTCCCTTTCATTTGGACTTGTTACATTTTTAGTGCCTTTCATTTGGACTTCTTACATTTTTGGTCCCTTTCGTTGTACTGTTGCAAAAATAACCTTACGTTTGCATGTCGTTGCAATTTTTGTTCAAATGACCTGTTATGGCTAGTTTAAAGCAGTCAAATGGGATGTCAACAGTTTTTGATGGTCTTTTGAAATGAAAAAATTTAAAAAAAAAAAAAATGAAACTTTCTTGTGATTTCTGTATTTTTCAATGGTCAATGTAGTAAAAATTTATTACACAGTCCATTAACATGCAAACATAAAAGACTATTTTTGCAACAATAATTGTGGGCTATCCTGTGCGAGAGCTTTTTTGTGCATAAAGTCTAGACAACTAAGCATTTAGGGGCTAGAGAGTTAGCGTTAAGAAATCGCTTAGCCACAGTTTTGTATTCTTTCCTTTAATACGAGATAAAGCTAAATATTGGCCATTAACCGTAAATGCATGTAGCATTGTGTGAGTTTTAAATTGTTTAAAATCCTACTAAATCCTTGGCCCTTAAACCTCCGTTGGAGATTGACGGACGTTCGTGAAAAATCGGCGGCGCTGGACGGTTAACGAAAAATTCCAAGTGTGTTTTGGTACAATAGGACTACAATTGCCATTTTCCTTAAATCCTTTCCTCCAGATTGTTTTGTTGGTTGATTTTAACGTTCGATCGTGCTTGTTCAAAAAAAAAAAAAACGTTCAATGATGCAAAGTCATGTCCTATTTAGTATTTCCGGGCAATGGATGTGGCCATGTGCCCCCACATAATGTGTTATTGTTCAATGATCAAACTCAAGTTGCAAGTATTATTGCCAATCCATTTCTGACTTCCACAAACATTCCCTTCTTTTGTCTCTCTCCAACCTACAAATAGCATCATTCGGTTTTTCAACAGCCACCAAACAATATACTCCTTTCGTCCCACTAAAACAGTCATGTTCATTACGCTTAAAACAGTATTAGAAACAAGACTCGAGAGAGTAGTACATAAATAAATACAAACAGTAGACTAGAGATAGACTAATGGACCTGGAGTATGAAAACATGATCACCAAACTGTCCAAAGCCAAAAACAAAACGCAAAATGCTTTCCGAAATTCCATTTTGCAGATATATTTCCTGTGTTATAAAGTCAAATGCTTCCTCTACCCTCTACCAGAAACAAAGTATCCTCTCTTCAAGTCGAAAAACAGTGTATCACTTCATCCAGACATGACATCACAAAAAGGAACTTAAGAAAAACCAAGCAGACATATCCGGCTTTAAGTATAACTATGAATTCTATGCAACCAAACAGTCATTCCATCAAATCATCGTATCATTTCCTCAAACCAAAGGAGTAAAAGAAATAGAAGCGACTAGCACTCACCGGTACATCTTAGCATAAGACCAAATCCTCTGTAAGTGGCCTGCGACAAGCCAGGTCCCTCTAATTTTCAATTCTAAGCATGTTCGTGTGTACTATTCAAATATGGGAAAACAATGTAAAGATGTCTATTTGGACCAAGTTTAGCAACTCAAGCAGTCAATTTGTGCACCCAAGAAGGAAAGAAAAATGCTAATCACCCAAGTATTTCGCCAGTTCAAAGAAACGGGACATATAATAACCAGTAAAAAAAAGCTAAAGAAACTTGATCCCAGGAAAATTAACATGTAAAATAACTTTTAACCTATACTATTTCCTGATTCGAAAATGTAAATCCATAACAAACAAGGGCAAACCTATCATACAGCAAGTACATCCATATCAAACAAATTTTTTTAATCTATAACTAATAACGAGTTATGAGTTCTAGTTCCATAATTAAAAGCAACATTGAAACCCCGACTAAAATGAGAGCAATTTCACTATTGATGAACATACAATAATTAATTTTGACTAACATAAGACAGATGATCTAGAACTCCAGGCCAGACATATGTTGCAATGGTCCTCAGGTACTCTTAAACCGTCTTAAAATGGCACTACACTAGATAAAGTATATGACCTCCAGCCAGGCGGAGAAATTGGTGCAAATGAAGGTCAGCAGAAATACAAGGACAATATAGATGAATACTACTTTCAAAATATCTTGTATTCCTCCAAAACAGTGCAAACATCAACATGTGCCACTAAATTAGGAGTCAGATGGGAACCTACTGCAGTATTACTTTCCAACTCTTAACAAGAGCATAGAACAAACTATAATGCTGTCTACCCCAAACAAAAGGCCTCCCACAATAAATAAATAAAAGCTAATTCAAGAACAGGGCTGTCATATACTTAGTAGCACAAGTCTTTTTTTTTTAAGCCAAACTAGTAGAAAATCTTCGGCTCGGCATTCAGAAAGTACATCAATTCTCATACAACAGAAACCAAATAAGCCACAGGACCTTATAAAACTACCACTGAAACGCATTAAATCTGCTTGTGCAAGTTCTACATCAAGGTTAAATACTAGTTAACCAGGCTATAGCCCTTGTCCTTAATCATCTTTTCTTGAAGCCATATTTCTTACGCTCGTAGAAGAGATCTGTTTTAGCACTTCCAAGATTCACAATTTTAGGACATCCATCTCGATCTTTCTCTTGCTGCGTACACTCCTTACAGTAGTAGGCGTCAGAAATACCCACTCCTCCACAAATGACACAGCGACCCTGAAAAGAGCCATAGTTGCATTCATCGCAAACTCTCACCAATGTGCAAGGTCGCACATAAGAATCGCAAATCACACATTTCCCATCACATTTTTCACAGAGCCGCCCAATGGCTATCCCTGGCTGCTTCCGGCACATAATCAAATCAGGATGATGCTTTGCCATGTCTTAGATCCCAACAAAAACCTACAAAATAATAAACAAAACACAATAAACTCATATTAGCAAATAGTTCATCAACCAATCAGTACAAAAGGGATGCTTCACAACAGTTCCAACGTTATGATTTGAAAAGTTTAATGAAACATCTAACTTCTGAAACGGAATATTACTACTGAAATTACATTGTACATCCAGAATAGTCCTACGAAGACATTACTATTTTCAATTTACAACAATAACTAAGCCTTTGTCCCACTATGTGGGGTCGGCTATATGGATCATATATCGCCATTGTATACGGTCATGGCACATCGATTCATTTATATTCAAATATGAAATATCATATTTTAAATTTGTTTTCCAATTCTTTTTAGGTCTTCCTCTACCCCTTTTTTATATTAATTGCTTTTCTGTTTTCTACCCGTCTTACTGGAGCATCTAGAGGTCTCTTACGTACATGTCCAAACCATCTTAGGCGTGTTTTCTCATTTTTTTTTCATCTATTGGGGCTACTCCTATTTTGTTTCTAATGCTTACATTACTTATTTTATCTAACTTAGCATACTCACACATCCATCTCAACATTCTCATCTCTGATACTCTCATTTTTTGTTCATGTTCATATTTAGTTGCCCAATACTCCGAACCGTAAAGCATCGCCGGTCTTATAGCCGTTCGATAGAATTTTCTTTTTAGCTTTTGCAGCACTTTACGGTCACAAAATATAGATGACACACTTCTCCATTTAGTCCACCCTGCTTGAATCCTATGTGTTACATTTTCTTTATCAATTGCTCCGTTTTCTTCTATTATAAATCCTAAGTATTTAAAGCTTTTCGATTAATTTAATTCATGTTCTCCAATTTTAATTTTTATAGTATTGTTATCTACACGATTATAAAGTGATAATGCATATATTCAGTTTTAACTTTACTTAGTGTAAAACATTTTGATTCTAAAGCTTCTCTCCATGCTTCTAATTTAACATTTACCCCTTCTTTTGTTTCATCTATTAAAACTATATCATCTGCAAATAACATACATTCAGGGATCGCATTCTGCAAATGTTTAGTAATCTCATCAATTACTAAAACAAAGAGATACGGGCTCAAAGCTGATCCTTGATGTAGGCATATTTTATTTGAAAAATCACCAGAAATTCCTACAGGTGTCCTTACACATGTTGTTATATCTTTATACATATCTTTTATAGTTTCTATATACGCTACCCTTACCCCTTTCTTTTCTAATACCCGCCACATTATATCTCTATTTACTCTATCATATGCTTTTTCTAAACCTATAAATATCATATGTAAGTCTTGTTTTTTCTCCCTATATTGTTCACACAATCTTCTTATCAAATTTAGCATCAACTAAATTCAGTGATAAACGCAGGTAGGAAAAAGAAACCATCTGCGTAAACCTCTACATAAAAAATCGACAAACCATTCATAAAAAGTGCAGAGGTTTATTTATGAGTCCGTGCCGCACACTTTAATAGCTGAAACTAAATTGAAAGAATTGGCCAAGAATGCCAAAAGAGCTGGAATTCCGTAAACGAAAAATCCTCAAAGTAATACGCCACTTCAAATAATGTCAAGGACACCATTGTCCTTCAACACAATTTTTGCTCAGCCCCTGTTCTTAGGTATTGTTAGGTTCAACCTACTTCCCATCTCAGAATCAACTCAAAAAATTTCAAAAACCTAATTGGGACGACAACTTAAGGTGAATTGAAGGGAAACTTCACCTGAGCATAAAACCCTAAAGCCGGAGAAAGCCACTCACCCATTCAAATCCGGCATTCCACCAAAAAGCAATTGTTTACGCCCGCCCAAAAACAAAAAGAAAACAATAACAAAAAATTTATAGCACATATAAACTAGCAGCGTCGCCCTATATGACAATCATTACAAAATAAAATTAAGATTACATAAAGGAAATGTAGACAAGGGTTACAATACTCACCAATATCAAGTCTTGAAGATGAAATTTTGCGAGCAGAATCGGCCAAAAGCTCGTCGCAGAAAGGAAGAAGATGAACCCGATTGCAGATGGGGTTGTTCTCGCGGCGCTGCAATAGACTCCGACCCGAGAAATTTAAGATGTAATGAGATCGGGTCAGGTCACGAATCGGGTCTGTGAATAATCCGCTTTTCGCCCGTATATGACTCGATGAACCGACATTAGCGACGAGTCGAGAAAACTAATGAAACTTCGATGGGCTTGTTCCTTGGTTGAGTTTTGATTTGGAAAAAATAATTTTATAATGTAAAAATGTATAATTAAATAGTAAAAAATTGTATTAAAAATGATGAAAATTGATTATAATATATTAAATTTACTGTTGAGACCAAACCAAAACTTAAAGAACAGACCATAAGTTTGGTGATATTCAAGTGGCTCTAAATGTTAGGATTCCATGTATCCCATATTGGAGATATGAGACTCCAATGTGTAATATAAAAGGAATTTTGGCACTCTCCCCTCTTGAGCTAGCTTTTGAGGGTGAGTTTTACCCAAGTTCCTGAAGGGGTGACTTGATAATGGGCGACCTACGGCTAGAGTGGGCCACTCAGAGTGAACCACCGGTGGACTGAAGGGATGACCTGAGAAGGGGCGACCTACGCCTAGAGTGGGGCACTCAGAGTGAATCGACGTTCAGAGACTCCAATGTGTGATATAAAAGGAACTTGGGCACCCTTTCCTCTTAAGCTAGCTTTTGAGGTAAGTTATACCCAAGTTCCTGACACTAAACAAGACCTTAAGGCTTTGGGACACATAGTGGGTAGTGTCTAAAATTATCGTTATGAGTTGTTTTTTAAAATATGATTTTGAAAATAAAATTTAATGTAATAAATTTATTGAAACTGTAAATATATATATATAATCAAATAGTAAATGATAAAACAAAATATTATACGATTAATATATTAAAATTATTATAAAAATCAAAAACAAAAAGTAAAACGCAAACAAAAATAATGAAAAATATTAGGACCTAAGTATAATCGATTTTGCAGCTCTCTTTGCTTTGTTTGACTAATAGATTTTTCCTTTTGTATAATTTATTTTCATGGTTTAGTAATTTTTCTTTTGGGAAATGTGATATTTGCCTTCTTCATAAATCTCTTTGGAGTAATCTAATGAGAAAAATAATTGTTGTTATGATACTGGGATATTATTTGATAGAGAAAGTTACAAATGTCCAAAAAGAGAAAAAAGGAAAAAAAAGAAAAAAGAAAAAAGGTAAACATTCCTTTTGAATTTTAAATTGTTGACCTTTCTTCCTACTAAATCATCGGTTTCACACAATAAATGTCATTTTAAATTTAGAGAGAATTTTTTTTTGTTTCAAATTCAGTGTCATTCTATTTAAGTGACATTTTTTTCTTTCCGGTGATGTAACTGTGAATAATATATGTGCGGATAATAATAGTCGAATGCCTTTTTGGCATTTTTTAGTTTTTATTTTCAATCAAAAACTTTTTGTTGTTATAATTTTAAAAAGGAAAAAGAAAAATGTAATTGTGTTTGATAGTTTTGCTATATTTGCCATGTATTAATTTTTTATCAAAATCTACTACCATATGTTCGATATTTCTAAACTATTTATAAATAATAATAATAAATAAATAAAAAGCACTTAAATCGAAGTTGATAATTGAATGAAATCAGATTGGACAAATATAGAAAACAATAGTGATTGAAACGCTCGTGTTTGACTTTGACATGCATTAAAAACGGCCCCCCCGCTATTTCTGGACTGAGTGACATCTCTCCCGCATTTGTATTTCATTTACCCACAAAAAGGGGACCACGACTCACCAGACTCGCCCCCTCGACGACACTCGGTAATTCTAACTTTATTTATTTAATTAGTCGTATTAGTCGATTTATCATATTAAGGCTCTGTTTTTTTTCGAACATAATCAAGAAAAGTATCACTTTTTTTTAAAAAATATTACATAAAGAAACAACATCATTTTTATAAAATTCACAATTCAAATTTAAAAATTCCCTCTAAATTCTCACTCACATAAATTCAAAAAAAACATAATCATTACACTTTTTCTTCTCTTTCCTACACAAATCCCCAAAAGAAATTCCCTCCAAAACAAAATTCTTTCATAATCAAAAAATTTCCTATCCATACTACTAAGAGAACAGAGCCTAAAAGAATAGTATTCTTTAAAGTATTGTTTTTAGTATCAAATATCGGATTATTTATTTAGAACGGTGAAATTCTTACGTATTAACTCATTTAACTCACAAATTTGCCAAATTTCAATTTTAGTCGTTTATACCACGTCGTTTTGGAAATCACAAGTGTGCGAGTTGTTGTGTTCGAACTAGGAGGTTCATCGTGTATTTTCTCAACTGTAACTTAATTTATTTAATTATTATGTTGACTCATTTAATACGTCAATTCACTAAAACTCAATGCTAACCCTTTTATATAGTATTGTAGTTAGGGGCGGAGCCAAAGTGGGGTCTTCAGACACCTCCCTCTCCTGCATCCTTATTACTAGTGTATATTTTTCTGTTAAATTTTTTATAATGTATAATTGTCAAAAAAAAATTTATATGAATATTGGACCATTCTAAAAATTTTGAAATATAGTTTTCGAATTCGCCGTTGATAATAGTGAATGAGAAATTACGACCCTTATTCATAGAGTTAAATATAATATCGGGGGCCGCCACCTACTATATAGTACTACTTCTACTCGGCTTTCTTAAGGCTTCCAAAAGAAAAACTTTCAGGCTAAACTCCAAAAATCTCCTTCATGGTTACCTCTCTTTTTCAGCGTTTCTTCTTTGTTCTACTTAGTTTCCTCGACTTTTAAGACGTGTGATCTGACCAGTTTTGGACTATTATTTTAGCATCTTTGAAGGCAGTTCTCACGAGCTTTTGCCCAAGTTGTTAGTGTTTTATGGCAGGTTTAGAGAACAGCCCAAATAAGGAGGAAAGACTCTAAAACAAGGATTTTGGAGCAAGAGATGTTCGGGTAGAATGTCACACGGGTTGTGGCCCAAAAAGAAGGAGAAAACTGAAGCCCAGTAGAGCAGCTAAAGTTCTAGAATGTTTAAGAAATTACTGCAGTAGAAGTAAAAGCTAAATTTCTAGAAGGTTTCAGAAATTACTGCAGTGAAAGTTAAAAGCAGAAGCTCCAGAAGAATCTCCAGAAAATCAATCGGTTGTTTCCTTCATCTGAGTGATGTGCTGACTTTGTCAAAGATTGCTTTACTCCTTAACTGATAGGATATTTTTACTGAGAGATGATTGTTTTCCTCTCTGTAAATAGGGGTGCTCTATAGGTAGAAGGCATTCGGATTTGCACTCAGTATTCATTTTAGTTTTCCTTTCTTTATTCACGTAGAGTTCTTTCTTTAATTCTGATAGAGTTAAAATTTCACGATACATTATTCTAGCAGTAGTTCTATTTTATTTGAGAGTTCCTTCCGGCAGGCTACCCATTGCCCAAACGGGAAGAGTCTCCAATAGCAATATTCAGTAAAGTATCTCTTTTTCATATTCCATCCTTGCCTTCATTTCATGGCTGCTTTAATATTATTTCGTGAGATGTTTAATTATATGAGTAGTTAAATTCTCTTATTCTAGTATTATGTGAGAAACCTTAACCATCGCATGTATGAAACCAAAGCATGAATTCCAGTCTAATTAACTAGTTCCATAATTGCCTGTGTTTATATGTCTAAAAACTAAGGTCGTATTAAGTCTGATCACCTTAATATAGATCTGGTAGGGCCAGTGAGTGGCACGACTACCGGCCGAGTAGTACAGGTTTAATTGTGTAGTAATCTCTTGAGCATCGTCGAGGGGGGTTACTGGTTTTGGGTTCTTCTTATTCTTAATGCTTCTAGCTTAGTTAATACGGTGATTGCGGGGACTCGCGGCCTGTTAATTAAACTAGATAGGAAAATAACCTTGACTGTGGGGACTCACGGGGGTTATCGATTCATTAAGGGAGAATTGGATTATGATTGCGGGGACTCGCGGTAATCTATAACTGAAACGACATAGGATATTAGACAGTAAAAGGGGTTTATGATTACATGCATACGGTTAAGGTGGATTGCATAATGCTAGGATATTCTTCTTAATTGATTCTTAATCTATTTTGCATATTTGGTTTTGCTTATTGCACATTTCTACAAATTCAAGGTCTCTAGGAGACACAAAAGGTGACCGCTAGTCAAGTTTGGTTAATTTGCATATTAATTGGAAATTGTGTTGAATTTGCTGTCTCTGTGGATCGATCCTATACTCTGCTGTACTACCTTTTATTTAGCTAAATTGGTGCAGGTTTTTAACAGTATTTTTACTGCATTTGATAGTCCTACGACGGGTTTATCAACGTGTGAACTGCGAACTGTCAAGCGTGCTAATTTTCAGTGGCAGAGTCAGAATTAAATATCAAAAGAGATTCAACAGTATAAGGGTAAAAGGTAGGAGGCGAATTTTGAAGACAAACGGTGACTGACGAGATGGGATTTTGCTGGGACGAAAAAAATTTCAATATTGATAATAACCCTTACTTAGCGGTCGTGAAAAGGAAGACGGCCGCACTGATTTGCTTCCCCTTAGATCCACCTCTACTAATTCCAAAGCCCGCTCCCAAACCCCCCCCCCCCCCCCCCCCCCCCCCCCCCCCCCAGAGCACCAAACAGTCCCCACCCCCAAGTGACAATGCCCGGGAGGGATTCTCAAATTGTAAGAAAAAACAAACAAGAAATAGACAAATTTTGATTCATAATTATTTATTCTCTTTATTTTACTAGAAATTTTCAAAATATATGTTTTTTTTTTTTATTAGAAGAGTTTAGTTTTAATTTTTTATTTTAAAAAGTAAAGATAATTATAAAAAAAAAATTGTGACAAATTACTTAATTTATGTATTGTACATTATTACTCATAAAAAATTATACATTTATTAAATTAGATTTTTCTAGAAAAATAAAAAAATATATAATATTTGTTAATGTACTATGATAGACTTTCAACGACTTTGGTTATGTCTATGTGCGGGGGTGCCGCCCGTGGTTTATGAGTTAGCTATTCTTGATTTTTATGTGCTCTACAATAAGCTTCACTACTTTATGCTTATGCTTTGGTAAATTTCAAATCATGCTTCATTGATCATAAACAGTGGTGAAATCAGAACAAAATCTTTGAGAGGTCTAGTCTAATATATGAGAAAATTAATTTTAGAGTAAAGTCCCTATTTGGTCCCTTACATATTGTTTAATGATCTTTTTGGTCCGTTACATTTCAAAACGATCTTTTTAGTCCCTTACATATTGATTAATAATTTTTTTGGTCCCTTACTTTTATTTTTTGAACTATTTGGTCCGTTGACCTTTCAATCTGACAGAAAATATTAATATCACTCACGTGTCGTTTACACGACTTCGTCGGCGAAAGGGAAAACTTGCCGCTTAACCCGATAAAAAATGTTAATATCACTCACGCGCCACTCACACGACTCCGTCAACAAATGACAAACTTGTCCCAACATCATTTTTAGCATCCTAGTAATTTTATTGGGACAAGTTTGCCCTTCACTAGCAGAGTCGTGTGAACGATACGTGATTGATATTAATATTTTTCGTGGGGTTGAACGGCCAATGGACCAAATAGTTCGAATAATAAAAGTAAGGGACCAAAAAGATCGTTTTGAAATGTAAGGGACCAAAAAGATCGTTTTAAAATGTAAGGGACCAAAAAGATCATTAAGCAATATGTAAATGTCCAACTAGGGACTTTACTCTTAATTTTAACAGTTCAATACATATGTAATTTATTTTTTTATAGTTAAAAATACGCTACTATAAGAGTGGATCACCCCTGATCATAAATCTTTGTAATTCCTAATATTAAATTTTTTTAGCAAAATCAAAATTTTGATTCATTTTATTCAGTATAATTATGTTATAAGTACACAATAAAAGAATATCACTTTCTATCACTCATCGTATTATACTTAGTAACAAAAGTGGTATGACTATTCAATTGAGATCGAGAAATTATAAATTTTGAAAACTAATTAATGTTAAATTAGAGAAATTTAGTAGACTTTTTAATTAGCTTTTTGTACAGAATCTTCAGATTTCTACAAATACTTAACTCATTTACCCAATGCAATGAATTTTTTGTGAGGTTTTTTTCCTCTTTGGAATAAATCCCTAAGAATTGATACGCACATTGAATGAAGCTTGAAATTAAAGTTGCCAATCGCATGATTCCTGCATCTTTCATCGTCACATAATTTCTTGCATTAAAATAAAAAATAATAGGGTAAATACACAATTACCCCCTTGTGGTTTCGGAAACTTATGCATCACCCCCTTATAGTTTAAAAAGCTACCATGCACCCCCCTTAACTTTCGTGAACTATGTAAAGTGGAAAAATGACCAAAATACCCCCGCGTCTAAACTGTAATTCACAACTAGAATAAGGGCATTTTGGGGGTATTTTGGTCATTTTTGTCCACTTTACATAGTTCACGAAAGTTAAGGGGGCTGCATGGTAGCTTTTTAAACCATAAGGGGGTGATGCATAAATTTTCGAAACCACAGGGGGGTAATTGTGTATTTACCCAAAATAATACTCTAGTGCTTTATAAAAAGTAAAATATTATTATAACAAGGACGTAGATTAATGAACATTATTATTTAAGATGTTTTATTTATTTTTTTAATCCCATCAAAATAATTATATTTTTAATATTATTTAAAAGTAATAGTAGTAAACATAAATTTTTTTTAGTAAGACGAGGAAATTACAACACATATATAGATGAGGAGGAAGTGGTTCGGAGCAAGGTTGTTAAACTCGTTTGGGGTCTAGAACCGGAATCGTAGAATCGGACTTAGACTCGGTAAATAGGTTTAAAGTAGTTAATTAATTCTAATAATTTCTCAATCACAATATATGCACAAAGTTAAGTATACTTGTAGCATAAAACTTAAATAGAATAAAAAGCACATTAAAGTGTCAAATTATCAGTTGTGAAACAAAATAATATCCTCAACAGTAATTAAAATATTTCACAAAATTGTGAAATTAGAATTTTTGGGTGGTTTGGGCCAAAATTGGCCCAATTACTTTCGAAAATAACCCATTCCAACAGCCCAATTACTAAAATTGTGAAGCCCAAAACACAATTTTATGAACTCTCAGAATCAACGAGTCTAGGGCGAGTTTAGCCTTGCTGCGGATTTCAAGCGAGTTTGACTCGATTCCGGCTGGTCAGCTCTTAGACTCGGCCGAATCTACGAGTCCAAACCCGAGTTTGACAACCATGGTTTGGAATATAATTAATACACACAGGATACTATCGACGACATTTAAAATATATATATATATTATTGTATAATAGCTTATACAATGATATTAGTAATACGTTTAATGCCAAATCAACTAGTTGAATTATTTTTTAACGAGATTGTAATTTTCCCATATATTAAAAGTTCAATATTATTACTCCCTCCGTTCCATTATAAGAGTCCGACTCTTGTAATGAAACAGATGGAGTATAATATTTTTGTTTATGCTGCATCATTCATTTCAACCGATTCACATTGTATTGAATGAATTATTATTCATATATTTAATAGTAATAATAAATTCACTATAAAGAGAACATTAATTGTAGCAGAAATAAGTGTGATTTGGACCCGAAAGACAAATAAATACAACAAGAAACATCCCCCAATTTCTCCTATATCCACCCCAGACTGCTAAAAAAATGTCTCCGACGACCGTCTCCGACTCCGACTCCTACCCTCCATTATTCCGGCCAAGAACCGATGATCTAGCCGCCGCCAAATCCGATGAATTAAACCCGTCTATCAAGGTTCAAGATTCGGGCCCGGGCACGGACCCCATGCCGGTGATAGATTTCGGATGCATAAGCAACACGGACCTCGACGAGGCCTGCCGGGAGTGGGGCATGTTCCGGCTGGTCAACCACGGGATTCCGACCGCCCTGCTGAAAAAACTCTACGACCAGGCCCGGCAACTCTTCTCGCTTCCTTTCGAACACAAACGGGCCTCGTCCAGCCCGCCCATATCCTACTTCTGGGGCACTCCGGGCCTCACTCCGGCCGGCGTAGCCATACAGAGAAGCTCCCTGGTTAACTGGATCGAAGGTTTCCATGTCCCCCTGAACCCTTTGTCTCAGGTTGATCGGTATTCTGAAGATCCAAGTCTCGATTCTTTCAGGTTAGCACCGTTTTTTTTTTTTTTTAAAAAATTTTTATAATTTTCTCGATGTAGATTTAGGCCCTGTTTGTTTTGATTCTCAAAACATGGTTTTGAGAAAAAAATTTAATTTTATAATAATTTTTCATCATTTTCAATACACATTTTTACATTTTTCAATATACTTTTTTACATTCCCAATACAATTTTAATATTATAAAATCAAAATAAATCTCAAAATCATGTTTTGGAAATCATACCACACAGGGCCTTAGGCTCTGTTCTTTTCCGAACATAATCAGGAAAAGTATCACTCTTTTCTCAAAAATATTACACAAAGAAACAACATTATTTTTACAAAATTTACAATTTAAATTTAAAAATTCCCTCTAAATCATCACTCACATAAATTCAAAAAAAACATAATCATTACACTTTTTCTTCTCTTTCCTACACAAATTCTCAAAAGAAATTCCCTCCAAAATAAAATTCTTCCCTAATTAAAAATTTTCTTATTCATAGTACTAAGAGAACAGAGCCTTAATCTTAGTTACTCCCTTCATTCCATTAAAAGAATTTAGTAGAATAACAGTTTACCAAATTGCACGGTATAATTTCAAAGTAAAGTCTTCTAATTAATAAAACAAAGGAAGTATTATTGTTGTTTCATTAAAATAGTCAAGTTTTTGTTTCACTGGAGCTAATATTAATTAGCTTTCGTGGCCGGCCAGGTTGCCATTCATCTGGGAATATATGTGGGCTGTGCTTGTTTGTTGAATGAATGAATGGAATAAATTTTTTTGATTGGAAAAAAAAAAAAAGAAATTAAAGAAAGAAAAATCTATGTGATTTAACTAACTGTCAAGTCTTCGTGGGTCAACGTGATTCTAATGAGTGGAAAACAATGTTTGGTGGCCACAAATTCTTTGGCCGACAAAAAAATTGATGAAGTCGATCAATATATGCTACAGCTAAGCTAATTGATCCTAGCTACTGCTGTACTTCTTTAGTATTAGTTTTTCCAAAGAGAACCTTTTACATTTACTTCTATTTAAGAAGAATTAATAGACTCTTTGCTGATTTGATATAATAATTATTCATTGCATCTGTAGTATAAATTAACTTTTTAGAATACATATTATTTGAAAGTTAAGTGTAAATTTTTTGGCAAAAGTGATGGAAAAAGATAAGGGGTCAACATATTTATTTATTTTAATTTTGATTGATCTGTTGCACTAAGAAAGTGGATGCAACGGCTGTATAAAATAATATTTTTTTATGTTATTGATAAATTATTCCCAATTATTACTCTTACAAACACTTTTATTGATTTGTGACTAATTTTATACCGTACTTCATTGATGTGTCTAGCGTAAGTGTGTGTGTGTGTGTGTTTAGGTCTCAAAAACTACTTCTTTTTGTTTCGTTGGAAGAATCATAACAATATTAGAATATTATAATTTGAGTCTAAATCATAATTAAGAGAATATACAAAAAAAAAAATTGAGACGAAGAGAATACACAAATTAGATTCCTATCAAGAGGGGAATTGTTGTAACCCGTCCCTTTTACAAGAGAAGGGGGTAAAATTGGAAATTCAAGTTGAACCCTCTAAATTTCCCTTTACAAAATTTTCACTTAACAGGAGATCTCGTCTCAAAAATACTTCGGTCATTTTAACCTTGGAAGAAATAAGGTTATAGCCCAATCCACTTTCTCACTTTTTTTCCCCTTACAATGTCTTAATTGAGATGAGCATACTAATTTAAAATGTTTTCCTTGATATACGAACGAGATATAAATTTACTTATCTTTCATATTAAAATGTGTAAATAAATGCTTATTCGAGAATAACCCGATGATCTGAACCGTTAATTCAATATTTCAGGCGCGTTCTAGATGAGTATGGGAGCCACCAAACAAGGGTGGCGACTACAATCTTCGAGACCTTGGCATTAAATCTAGAACTAGATTATGGACTCACAAAGTCATATATATCGCCAAACACAGGTCACCTGAGAGTCCATAGGTACCCACGTTGGTTCGAGGCGGCTAATGAGGAATCGCAGCCATGGGGCATCGATGTCCACACCGACAGCTCAATGCTTTCCATATTGCACCAAGATGACGTCGGCGGCCTCCAAGTCTTCGCCAATGGTCAATGGTTTGACGTCATACCCCAGTCAGATTCCTTAATAGTCAACCTTGGTGACATGATGCAGGTAAGTAGTATTTATTATGAGTTTGAACTAGACTCGTTAATTTGTTTTTCTATTTTTTAGTAAATGAATTTGGAAAATGTCAAAATGGGTCACTTAATCTCTAACATTAACAAAGGGTATTTTGGAAAAATTATTTTACTATGCAACATGCCTTATTTAAAGGTAAAAACATAATTTTTTGTCAAAATAATGAAAAAATAAGAGATCATATTTAGTCCGTTGCACTAAAAAACTGGATACAACAGTTGTATGAAATAATTTTTTCCTCGGTTGGACACATGTGCATTGCACATATTTTATATTTATCAGTAAATGTTTTCAATACGATTGATGAAGTCTAAGGACCAAATTACATTGTAAACTTAAATTCTAGGGACTAAAGTAATAATTTTTCGAGTTGATCAAGAACTACCGTTTTCATTTACTCTTTTCTTTTGTAATTTTTTTTTTATGACAAAACTAATCCCATTATTTCACGATATAACAAAATATCCCTTTGATTAAATAAACTCTAAACCCTGTAGTACAACTTAAATGTCTCACCAAGTCTGTTTAGTAGTTTTTACGCTCTACATTATTATTTTATATTTCTTAAATCTCACATACTTCGTTATATAGTATGAATAACTCAAAACGGGGTAAACGTAATTTT
This sequence comes from Leptodermis oblonga, assembly GCA_016801395.1. NCBI lineage: Eukaryota > Viridiplantae > Streptophyta > Magnoliopsida > Gentianales > Rubiaceae > Leptodermis > Leptodermis oblonga. Next base: position 37,199,656 of record CM028760.1, read on the forward strand.
GTGAAATAACATAAATATTTTGAGAACTTTAACCAAATCTCAGGGGGTGTAAATGTAATTCATCTGTTTTTTTTTTTTCCCCTCTTAATTAATAAACTTAAGTGGTTTTATTTTGCATGATTTTGAGTACTTAGGCGATGAGCAATGACAATTATATAGCGGCAAAGCATAGAGTGAAGGTGAACAAGCACAAGGAGAGGATTTCGGTGGGCTATTTTGTGATGCCATACGAAAATACCGTGATAGAAAGCTCCAAATATAGGCCCTTTACGTATGCTGATTTTCGGGCCGAAGTCCAACAAGACTTGAAGACTGTGGGCTACAAAATTGGCCTCCCCAAGTTCAGGCTTTAACGAGCTGATTAAAGTTTTTTTTTTTTTTTTTTTTTTTTGTTTTTTGTAAGGGTGGCAATTTGTGTCATGTCCGGGTTATAAGGTTCAGGTTGGCGGGTTTTTGTGTTGACAACTTTCAACCCTAAGCTTATTCGGTTAATTATCCGTGTCGACCCATTTAACCTTCCAATTGTTTTCGTGTTGTTGTATAAATTACTCGTGTCGAATCCGGGTTGGTGGGTTCTCATGTCTATATTCTTAACTCTGATCTTATTAGTTTTATTATTCGTGTTATTCGGTTCGACTCATATAATGCGTAAACTCGCCAAAACTCAATCCTAATTCATTTATATCGTGTCGGGTACGTGTTGTGTCAGAATTGACAACCACACGTTTTTGGTTGAAGCACATAAATGTGAAAAAAGAAAAGAATAGGAAAAAAGAGAAGCTAATTATAGTAAACCAGATAAGAGTAATGGATTTTGCGGTTCATTGTTTTGTTTTATATATATTTTTAATTTTTATAATATTTATTATTAAATATATTGTATGGTTTAGTACTTGTTTCAATTGAAAATTGTGGTAACTAGTATTTGCATTGCTCTTCAAAAGTCTTTCTTATTTGAGGTTTATAATGAAATGATTAATGAAAAAAGTTACAAAGTAGCTAGCATATATGATATTAATATATGTTCATGTACAAAGAATTATGGTAACGAAATTGTTATTCGCAGTAACTGTTTTACTATTCGCAGTAACAGTCTCCTGTGAAAAGACTAAAATGCCCTTGACCAAAAAAAAGGAAAATGGTTACTGTTCCCCCGTGAATGAACAGTAACCGTTTAAAAAAAAAGAAAAAAAAGAAACATGCATGTGCAACCCGTGACTGAACAAAAGTCACGGATCGAAAAAAACGGTTATTGCGAGTAGGATCGATAAAAGGTTAGTGCCTCAAATTAATATCTGTTTCGGTACTGTTTTATTTGTTTGTTTGATTAATTTAGTTGTAATATGTTCGAATTTGTTAGTATTTTGCCTGAAATTGTTAATTTTTTATTCGGATATTCGCAGATCCGGCCGGTTGTCGCCGGACGGGAATGAAATACCGCCGATCGCCAGCGGTATTTCGTGGACCGGCGGTATTTCCTTAAGGAATACTACCGGCGACCGCCGATATTCCTAGAGGGAAATACGGCCGGTTGCCGGCGGTATTTCTGGAAAAAATACCGTGGGGCGATATTTTTTTAAGAAATATTGCCGTCTCCTGGCAGTATTTTTTCAAAAAATACCGCCGGCGGTATTTTTTTGAGAAAAGACCTCCGGGAGACGGCGGTATTTTTCCAGAAAATACCGCCGGTGGCATTTTTTCAGAAAATACTGCCGGGAGTTTTATTGAAAAAATACCGCCGGTAGCCGGCGGATATTTCCGGCGGTCGGCGGGATTTTCCGTAGGTTTTATGCCCGAACGGGGCGATTTTTGCGCCAATACTTTAAAGTTTCTGTAACTGTAATTGTGTTCTCGTTACTTATATGTTAGCAATTAATTTCGTGTTGATAAATGCGCGTTTATATTTTTGCAGATGGCATAAGCATTTAGGAAATTGAAATTAACCAAAAGCAAAAGCATAAAAGACGACAATTTGCAATTGGTTGATAGCTGCACTGAGGCGACACAGTCCTCCTCTGAGGAAGTAGGTGGCCGAATACCTCCCACTGCATCTGAGCGACAGAGAAAGATGGCAGGATTTGATGCCGGCACTGGAGTAGATTGCGGCAGGGTCCCATGTGCTGTATTCACTGTTTTTAATATACTTTTTTATGCATTGTATAAAGTAATACCACATTCGGGATGATATATAGATATTTTATTTGACTTAAGTACTGGTAAAATTAATTACATAATAAAGTTAAAAGATGAGGATCTTATCTTGTGAACGTAAAATCAAACATAAATTGCAGTTAACGTTAAACTGTGCATATGAAAAACATCTTATACTAACACTCTGCAGTCGATTTATTCCGGAATTCACCCAATCTTCCATCCAAATGTGATTTTCAAAGCTGCATTTGTTCTGAGGCTCGGCTACTCCACGTCGGATAGATTGGGGTAGCAAGACCTCCACTGTCGTTAACAAGGCAATGAAATGATTTTGTCTTATTAAACCCATGTTTATGAAGCTGCTCGGATCAGTAGAGACACCGGCTCCCCGCCACAGCAGCGGAAGGAAAGTATTACTCTGCTGGGCATATAATGTAACCACCCTTTGGTACTTCGTTGCGACAAGTATTCCCAGAAGGTGAGAATCAAACCAGAAATCCTCTTCTGCCGGAACTACATAACAATCTAGCAGCCTGAATGCTAAATCGTAATCGACTGCCCCAAGAACGAAGCGCCAAAAAGTAGCTTCATCCCGGAGTTCTTGGTGCAGGTCTCTGCGCACTTGGTGCCACTGCGCCTCATCTGCATCGTGTACGAAATAGGCAATTACCCTAAAACCACAATGTCCATCGGGTACTACATTAACGTGCCCGGTAATGTATTCGAACACGAACTGCTTCAGAAATACGGGAAGGTCGTAAGGCCATTCAGAAGCGTGGGGCCTCACAACCCTTCGTCTTTTCTGCCCGCCTGTGTATCGCCGACCTGCGAGTGTAAAGCATATTAAATTGAGTATGTGTATATGTATTTAACTATAATGACATGTAAAAATTAAATACATATATTCGTACCTCGTTGTAGTGCATTCCTTTCGACATACTCGTACCCTGATAGATCTTATTGGGTTGAATTGTGTCTGGGACGTCCCCTGTGTGGCCTACTAACCGGCTCCGCTAAATCAACAGTTTCCGGATAAAGCGTCGAATGCACAACATCCATGACCCTGTATATCTCAGCGCTCGGATGCGACATTACATCCACAAACATTTCATGCAGTCGTCCTTCAGCGGTTTGCCTCTCCTCCTGAGTTTCTGGAATATCAGTATCTCCCAAATGCAGCGTCTTTCAGAACGCGTCAACGTCGATAGGATCAATTGGAAGGTACACGCGCACCAACTGTTGTATCTCACATGCACATGGCAGACCGTAACTTGTTAGGAGTTCGCAACCACAAAGCGCACCATCGTCCCCGATAAGGCCAACTCTTTTTGTATATTCGTCCTCCACTATTGTAATACCAGTGAACGATATTCTACCGTTCAGCATACTATACAATAGGTAGTCGCTCTTCCGGTATGTTTTGCTGCGTGAAGCTTCCATTTTAGTCCGAATTTCATCGAGGTGCAACCCTATCATAATATTAATGTCGTGAAAAATACTTAGGAACGCCTTTCTATCCGTACCAATAGCCTTCTTCACCTGTGCATGTGTACTCTCAACTCCGAAAGACAATTGACATTAAAATTCTTCATATAACATAAAGCCTATATAAACTTCGTGTAATTATACAATATACAAATCATAAATGAAATCAATAAATAACTTACATGTTCGTTGTGCGCCCTCCGTAATGCTTTATACTTTTCGTCCAACAAGACACAAACTTCTCCTTGTGGGGATCCAACCAAGTCTTATTCAAGTACGGAATAATATTTCTGAATCTAGATTTATTTCCATATCTAGTATCAATATATTCCACAGCTTCCGTGAACTGTTCATATGTCAAGGCTTTCACCACTTGCCTCCAACGATATAGCAACACATCCATTGTAGTTTTGTCGTTGCCTGCCGATACTACATGTTTCTTGACATTCATTTTAATGTGTCTCCTACAAAGTAACTGGGTAGCATGTGGAAATACTAGTTCCAAAGCATTCATTAATGTGGTCTCTCGATCGGTGATGACCACATGTGGGTATTTATTTTCCTCGAATAAATTGCTTAATTGCCCCAATCCCCAGTAATAACTCAGAGTAGTCTCATCCCTCATGAAAATGAACGCGATATAAATATACTGAGCTGTAGGTACATAAACTACTATTTGCAGCAGAGGCATGTCGTACCTGTTTGTCTTATACGTCGTATCCATAAACAACATGTACGAAAACAGAACAAGTAGACGAGGCACCTTCTTGTGCGCAAAGAAGATGTGTTCCACTGCATTACTGTCGTCATCACCTGAGTACGCATAGAAGTATTCGTGATCATGCAAAAGTTTGAAGAAATACTGCATGTTAGTCATACCTCCCTCGTATCCCTTTTACTTTTTGCTGATTCGTTGTAAACCTGTCTTACGTGGCTGACATTTTTCGGATCATCCGCGCGCAATTAGGCCAATATATGTTTCGGCCTGATGTTAATACTGGACATTTCTGCAATCTTCTTCTTCTCCACTTCTGTTAACCATGTCTGCGCTGAATGCCAATTTCGAACTTCTTCCAATTCATGATTGTGCATACTGTTTCTGACCTCTAACGTCCATTTTCCCCAATCAATTTCTCGTCTCTTCAAGTGAAATGGACAGTTTGTCATCTTGCTGCTTGTATTGCTCCGCCTGCTTTTCCGGGTGCCTTCTCTCTAACTTTTCCTGATCTATCGTACCCTATCTCAACTCTGCCTTTTCTCCCTCTTGTAAGGAACAACCCCAACATTTTCAAAGAGGAAGTAATTTTTGCCGTCATATTGTTTTCAGTAGCTCGTGCTTTAACCCATGCAATCATATCTTCCTTACTTCTGAACTCTTCGTTCGTTTGAAATATTTCGGTGTGGTCGGCATAAATGGAATCACTCTCAACACGAAAATCCTGTTAAAACAAAAAAGCTGGTTCAGCATGCTTAAAACTAAAAATTTCGATGCAACAAATAAATTGCGCAATAATCTTGACGGCGAGCGCCGAAGTTCTGACAGAATTATGACTACCATAGGTAGGCGGTATTTTCGTGGAAAATACCGACGGTATTTTCATATTTCGAAAAATTTTGGCCAGGGAGACAGTTTCCCCCGCCGAAATGTTACAGAAACAGCAAAAAAGCTGCCGGATAATATCAGATCTGGGAAAACAATTCCCCAGAATGGATTTTTTTTCCGAAAATGATGGGGTATATAGAGCATTTATTTAGGCAAACTAATTTCAAGTAAAAAAATATATACAGTGTTTACTTACAGTGTAATATGGATCGTAATCGGGTATACCGGCCATATTTGAATAAACGTGTCAGTGATGAAATGGAGAACAAGTGTTTCTGCAGTTTAATGTAAATGGAAAACAACTAACTCTGTAGGTGAAAAAAAGAATGAAATAAGTCACCTTATAGGTGAAAAAATGGAAGAAATATAATTTTTAACCAAAAAGGGAAATTTAGTCTTTTCACAGAGGAATGTTACTGCAAATAGTAAAATGGTTATTACGTTTAGTATGCCTCTTATGGGAAAATCAAGTATCAATACCAGAACAGATTTGGTTACAAGCTCAATCAGAATGTGATAATTTCCGAGCATTAATTGAAAATCAAAAGACGAGCACAACCAATCAACCCTCTAAAGAAATACAAGACACTACAGACATAAACCTACAATTTCCTAATTCCATAACAGCAATTATAGATGGCTCTTACAGGGAAGACAAGGAAATGGGAGCAGTAGCATGCATGGTTTCTTAAATCTTATAACGGAAATAAGCTCAAAGAATGAGGGATTACCTTCTCGGTGATCTCGGCTGCTCAGATTGAGTTCATGACATGTTTCCTAGCAATGAAAGCAGCAATGGAGGAAGCAATTCATCATCTAATTATCCTCTCAGATTATGTAGAAGTGGTAAGCTTTATGCAGGGTTCAGATTCATCACCACAAGAAACCCAAACAATTGTAGAAGATATTCGGGCTTTCCTTCGGAAAGGAATAAGCACAAAGACTTTCAAAGTTCCAAGGGTTCTGGTGAATGAAGCTCATTCCACAGCTCACGAAATGTTAGCAAATGTAACGTTCTCAACCGGGGATTATTTCTTGAAAGACGAGTCTGACGGCTCACTCGTGATGGAGGCTTACATGGCCAATCTAAGGATTAATTGAATACTAGCGGGCAGCGGGTCATCAGCCAACATAATTAGCCAAGAGGCGTTTGAGAAGTGCAAATTCCTCAAAAACTCCTCTGTGGTTTACGAAAGTTATTGATAACTTCTTTGTAGTTCAAAAAGCTCAAATTACCCCGTCGTGGTTTTGGTTTATCTGTAAATTAGACAAAAATTACTTAACCTGACGGTCAAAAGGTTAATTATGTCCTGTTATTCTTTTTTATTATTTTTTATTTTATAACTTTTATACTTTTTTTCAAAAACTTCTTTTAATATTAAAACCACTAACCCTAAATATCTCATACAATCTCCCTACTCTCTCAGCCACAGTACCCCTCTCCCTTTATCACCTTTACGCTATCACCTTCATGCATTACACACACATCACACACACACACACACACACACACACACACACACACACACAGTTCACTCCCACTTACCATCATCGGCTAACACCATTATCAACCTCACTTTGAATTTGATTCACCGCTACCACTACAATCCTCACCATTGAAATCGAAGTCGCACAGAGAAAGATGAGGTCGATTTGTGCACCGTTGCCTCCTCTGCAATCACTCATACACTCTTTGTCTTTGTCATTGATGATAAAAGGGGCATTGCGATTCAGATTTGGGCATTTGAGGCGACAAAAAAAGGGAGGGATGTTTTTAACAATGGGGTATTTGGTGGTGGCTGAATTTGTGTCGTAGGCGGCAATCTCTCCCCATCTGGAATTGTAGTGGTTGGAATATGTCATTTGCATGAATGATAAATATAATATTTTATTTGTAAGGGTAAATACGTCATTTTACTTGAAAAGTTAAGATAATTAGTTGACTTTTTAGTTTTATCGTTAAAAATGATGGAAAAGTTAATGGTTACAGATAAACCAAAAGCACAAGGGGGCTATTCGAGCTTTCTGAACCACAAAGGAATTATCAATAACTTTCGTAAACCACATAGAGGTTTTAAGGAATTTGTCCAAAACCTAGTCATGCCAGTAAAAACTCATAAATAAGTCCACATACCCGGTACGAAAGGCGACTATGTCGATAACACTGTCAGATTGGGAAAGGCAAGGAACAGAATCCTTGGAGTTTGTTGTCGTGAATAAACCATCAGCGTACAACATGTTCCTTGGCAGACCAAGACTCTAAAGATTCGAGGCCATACCTTGCACGGTACACATAATGCTATCATTCCCTACAGAAGAAGGAGTAGCTTGGTTGAGGGCTAACATAAAGCAGGGACACGAGTGCTATGTGGCAACGCTAAGAATGAAAGAGAAGGGAAACATGTGTTGGTCATTACGGAGCAAAAGCAGGTCGAGGATAAGAAAAATAGAACCCACAGCCGGGAAAGTCATATCAATAAGGCCCACTCATATGAGAACAAGGAGAAACATGGTACGTCGCTTGGGAAGAAGGCGCCTAAGCTTATATAGCAATTAGCCTTATCATATAGGAAGGGGGAGGATACCAAAGCCAAGACCTTGATGGTGAGCAGAGAAACTCCGAAAGAACTAGGGAACCACGAGAAAGCTCTGGTTCTCACCGAGAACTCAAAAGGCTGAAGCTGAGAGCTGGCACAGAGACAAAAAGATGCATACGTGTCAATACTAAAGATTCTAACAGGGAGGGGCACGACAAGTACTCCAGAACCCCAAGATCGAGACATGAAGGAGAGCCATGAAACAGAAGAGAAGCTTGGCAGAACAAGACGCTAACAATGGATACCAACACTTACTAGCGAGCTAAAAAAGGCCAAAAGGGTTCACCTTGAGTATTCAGGAAGCCATGAACATCCTTAAACGAGCTGGGGTCATGGCTAGCTCCAGGGGAACAACTGTAATAATTGAGGACCATTGACTTTAGCTACGGAGAAAAGAAAGGGAGATCAAACAACTCACAATGTTAGGGGCAAACACTCTCTCCCTCTAAGTGGAGAGACACGCTTACAAATTTTTATACTTCTAAAATAGTGCCAATATGCTAAAGCGAACAATGCCTTTTCATTCAAATATGTTTTCTCTTTGCTTTTCACAAAGCCGATTCAATAAAAGTATTGTGTTCAGAAAATGCTCGTCTTATATGCTTTACTTTGAAAGTCGCGCTTAAATCTAGAAAGAACCTCATGTTGCAAGAGCAATTAAGTCGAGAGTGCCTTGATCAAGCACTAAATGCAAAGGCCCGATGGTTAAAAGTCACGGAATGACATCCTCGAATAAAGAAAAAATGTTGTACGTACAAGTATAGCACTAAAATGACCTACACGGTCTAAGTTAAGGTCGGTAGTGCCGCAGAGGCCAACGCTGACAAGAGAATACCGCCCCTCGGCCCAAATGGGGTCAAGATCTTGGCTATCCGAGGGCAGTGACAAAAATATCTGAGATATTACTCATGTAAGCCCCTAAGCCCCTGAAAGGGGAAGGGACAAACAGTGAGGTCTCGAATAAGAAAAAGCTACCTTAAAAGAGGGACGCCTGAGGCAAAGAGCCTCGCTCAGCAAACTACAAAACCAAACCACATCAAGAAGTCAGACAGCCTAGGCTAAAGACCTCATCTTCCAAAAGGCAATAAGAGATAAGATCTAAACAAGAAAGTAAAACAAAAAGTACAAGAGTTAAGGACTAAGAAGGTTGAAGCCTGCAACTATAAAGCTCCAGCAAATGGGGGTAGCCAAATGTGTCAAAATGGACATACCCCTCACAAGAAAAGTAAAAGTAAACAAATAAAAATCACAGCCAGTCCACCAAGGCCAGGAGTCAGCAGCCTCAAGAAGAGATAGCGGCTTCTCAGGGGCAGCAGAGGAAGTACTGGTACCATCGATGTAGGTAAAAGGAGCCAATGATCCCTATGGAGACCAAAAGCTTCAGCCCTCCGATCATAATTAGCAAAGGCAGTACTAGAAGGGTCCCACCACTCCCTATTAAGTTCTGGAATAACTGAAAGAGAGAAGTTTCAAACCAGTCAATGGAACTCCTCGGCGAACAACCGTCAAGCTAAGGCTTAAATGTCGCGTCAACCTTTAGAATAATATGCAGCAGCCCTCATTTGCCCGAAACAAAGAGTGACGAAGGTAGAAAGCTCATAAGACCCCCAGAACTCTCTGATATTCTGGGAGAGAAGGGCCATAATTTCAGAGGAGCCGATAAAGTTTTCTCTCCACTTCGCTCAGCCTGTCCACTTTGAAGGCGAGCACCTTCTTGCTCCAGGCGCTAGCACCTCTAGGTCAGGGTCTCATTTTTCGATTGCAGGCAACCCACTTGGTCCCACGTTGTGGCCACCTCGGAGACAACTACTCAAACCTTCTCGGTCGCCTCAGCCTGAGCTGTTGATGATGCCTACAGAATAACAGCCATATCCTTCTTCATCCTCTCTTCCTGAGTTTCAAAAGGTAGTGCTCCAGGTGAACAAACATCGCAAAGATAAACAAAGAAATGTGAGTTTCCGTTTGGGAATGATTTGCATGGAAAGAAATACCCATGAGGAAACATCAGAAAAACAAAAAAATTTAACGCAAGGGACTTGGAGGAAGGAGCACAACTCACCACAAAGGTTCCCTAGAAACCCAGAGAGAGGTTGATAAAGGGTCAAATTCGAGGGAAACCCTCACGGACTCCTCTGCACAGATCTGCTCTAGCCGAGCTCTCTTGGCTATGGATGGACCGTTAGAAGAAGCTGATGGCCCAACACCTGAAAAGGAAGCATTGTTGTTTTACGAGGCACGAAAAACCTAGGCGACTATCCCGTTGCCTCCTATCGAGTAGAAAAGTCCTCAGACAAGGGCAAGCCGAGTCCATCCCCAGTTGTCTCGGTCGGCCGGATATGCCTCTTCAAGAAAGCGGAGGAGGCTAAAAATACAACAACAAACAAGGTTAGAAAGACAGCAAGAATCCACTAAGGAAATAATGAAGAAGAAAGAGACTCACGCATGGATGGGGGTCAGGAAGGCGCATACGAAGGACCCCAGGGAAGGCCTGCCTCGGGGGGAGAAGAAGCAATGTTGTACACCAATGTGGAGGATTGGAGAGTTTGGAAGTTGTCAAAAGAAACTCACCCTTCGGGGGGAGTCCATCAAGGGTAGTTGAGTCGTTATAACGAAGCCACTGACAAGGCAAGTTTGAGGAGCCGACTGCACAAAAAAGAATCGGTGCTTCCACAGTTCATCTTAACTTTAGGAGAGTGCGATTACTGAATGAAAAAAAAAAAAAAAAAGAAGCTGAGGGAGAGAAGGAGAGATTTAGGTCTGGGTTTGAAAGGAAATGGAGATGTGCAACATTTTGAAAGGAAATGTGCAATTTATTTTAACTAGATGAGCAAAGTTTTGAAACTAAATATGCAATGTCTTTTTAAGGTTTTGTGCAATACTAAATTTCTTGTAGAAAATTAGAAAATTTCTAAGATTGCCTAATATCAAATGGTACAGTTCATGACTTTTTTTTTCCTGGACAATTTATATCAGATAATTTGTATTATTATTAAAGGAGCAATTCATTCAATGGAGATGTACAATATGTATTAAATAGATGTGCAATCTCTTGAAAGATAATGTGCAATGTTTTCAAAGTTGATGTGCAATTCTGAATTATTTGTATAAAAAAATTAAAAAAATATTTTTCAAGTGAAGATTTCCTAATGTAAAATAAAATACAATTAATGAGCTTTTCTCTTTTCTTTTAGGTTAAAGGTACACATTTTGGCATTTATATTATTTTTACCTACAACACCTGTTTTGTCGGTAATTTAGGGTGATTGTGCAATTTTTTAAAAAAATTTAAAATGTATTTATGACATATGTAAAAAATTAATTACTCTAGGGTTTATAAACACTTTCACCCTTCATCCGTCTATACCATTTCACGGCAACAACTATCACCATCAGCCACCTATTTCACAGCTGCTGCGACTACCACTCTCACTCTCACCACTGCCACCATTCGTGTCTTTCATCACCTTCTCGACCACGAACATCATCAATAACCAACGCCATTATCCACCTCCGCTATCACTAACAACCAACAACATCATTCACAATCGCTATCACCAACAACAAATACCAGCAAACACCGCCGCCATCACCTCTACCAATACCACTTCTACACGAAATAGAGTATTCAGACCTTATCAGATATGGACAATTTCTTAGCAGATATTATTCAAATTTGAATATAAATGATTTTGAAGATGAGAACTCACATGTGGGTCTCCATTGATAAAAATAGCAACAATGACAGTCACAATGCCAACTCTAGTGGAAATGATGGAGGAGTCTCATCTTTTTCATTTTTCTTTTCTGAATTTTGTATGAACCATTATAATTATTTTGTGAGATGGATTTGAACCATTGTGTGGGTAGAGCCAATATGTTGGCCGGGACAAACTAGGGGCAGGGCCAATACATTGGCCGGGGCAAACCAGGGGCAGGGGCAATACGGTGGCCAGGACAAATAAGGGGATAGCCCAATACATTGGCCGGGGCAGACATTGGCAGGGCTAAGAAGGTGGATGGGACATACATTGGCGGGAAAATAGCTGGCTAGGACAAACATTGGCAGGGCCAAGCAATTGGCTGGGATAGATATTAGCAGGGCCAAGTAGTTGGCTGGGATAGACATTGGCAGGGCCAAGAGGTTGGCTGAGACAGACATTGGCGGGGCCAAGAGGTTGGCTGAGACAGACATTGGCGGGGCCAAGAAGTTGGTAGCGACAAGACATTGGCTGGGCCAAGAGGTTGACTGAGACAGACATTGGAGGGGCCAAGAAGTTAGCCGAGAAAAAACATTAGCTGGGCCAAGAAGTTGGCCTGGACAAGTCATTAGCTGGGTCTCGAAGGATACCGGAACAAGCCAGTTGGTTGGGTCTTACAAGAGGCTAGAGTCTGTCACTAAAGGGGTCAAGCAGATGACCCAGATCAGATACCAAGTCCAGTCGTATGGCTCAAAGAGAGAAAGACAAGGGTCATAATAGTTAATGAAGGACTGGAACCATGGGAAGAGTTAAGAAGAAAGTAAAGTATGAGAGAGAAATCGGGGTAATAACTATGAACAGAGATTATAAAAAGAATTAAAGGCAGGGGCTAGTATCATGGAAGTATTTATGGCTAGATCAGTAAAAAGAGTAAAAGCGAGGGGCAGGCTTTATGGAAGGCATTTAAGGGGCATGACTTATTTGCCCGGCAAAATCAGGTACAATTCTATCCTTTGTTAACTCTTAGTACTTTTTGAAAGCTTATTTCCAGGTTAATTCGTCTTTTTGAGCCAGAAACAGGGGATGCAACTTGTATAGGCTAGCGTATGGGTCAAACACTAGGCCAGTGTTATGAGTAATAAATCTGGGTGATTTTTTCTTGGGGGGTGGGCTATACTTGAAAAAATTAGGAGCTTAGTATTCATATAGACTGGCATTCTTAGTTTCTCGGGGGCTAAGTTAAATCGTTAACCCAGTAAAATAAATAAAGTACGCATTATTTATTCTCGGGGGGCTATGAGTAAAAACAGGTAAGTGGGTAGAATAAATAAAGTGAACATTATTCATTCTCCAGGGGCTAGAGGGCATGTAAGCATGGTACTGGGTCAAGAGACTTTTTTGCGGGGCCAAAATTTTTTCGGGAATTCGAATACTAGGCTAATTTCAAGGGGGGCAAAAATGGTTAAGTATTATGTTTTAATCAGAATAAAAAACACAATACTGGGGGGGAGGGGGTGGTTGATGTGTCTAAAAGTGAGCAAGGTATTGTCCCAGGCCGAATAGACTAACGGTAAGGAATAAAAACGTAAAGGTCCATAGAGAAGAGAAGTAAGGTAAAAAAATTAGAGTCACTTGGCTGGGCTAAAAATGTAGCAGGGAAGTGTGTAGTCGGGCTAAAAGGCTATAGACAGGGCTAAAGGCGTATAGCAAGGGTGTGAAGCAGTAATGACGGGACGGGAGTTTTGACTATTAATGTGGCAGGAGTTAGACAAGACATTTAAGAGCATTTAGATCAATGTCATTTACAAGAGCATTTATGTCGGTGTCCGTTGCAAGAGCATTAAGATCGGTGTCCATTGCAAGAGCATTTAGGTCTGTGTCCGTTACAAGAGCATTTAGGTCGGTGTCCGTTACACCTGTATTAAATCCTATTAATGGCGCTGGAATCATGGAGGCCCTTAATGACAATAAATGGTCATGATGACGGTCTAGTGGACATATCACAAAGTAAAGTCTATATAAGGTTGGTAGTCATTTCTTATGAAAGGTACGCAATTTCTTACATTAGGCACTTAGTCATTAGATTCATCCCATGTACTCTATTAACTTGAGCTTCGGAGTGAAACAGGGGGAATAACCCCACTTGTTTCTTGTCTTCATTCTCAGATCTACATTGGAAGTGACTCGGCCAGGCCATAACATCAAAGATCCGGGCTATACCTTCAAATCGGGGCCATACATTCAAAGTGTTCATCTATAATCGAAATATCTTTTCCTGGGCATCTTGAGTCACATCACTTATCATCTTATTGACTTGGCGTCGGAGTGAAACAGGGGAGATAGCCAGACTTGTGTCTTATTTCCCCATCTCAGGTCAACTGTTAAAGAAAGTCCAAAATCGGGTCACCAGGTCCAGGTATTCTTTAGTTGCGCCTGAGTATCTTTCCTTAATCGTGTTTCATCAATTTATTTTGCTAGTTATAACTTATTTATTATAATTAACAATAATTGTTTAGCAACATATGTAATTAAATGAATAATATTATAGTAATACATTAATAAAGTATATTTGCCTTCAAAATAGGTTCAGTTGATTGGAAAATACCTCAAGCATTAATGGCTCAAGCCATTTCTGGATCTAAAATTTTCAAATTTAGAGCAAAAAATGGTTTTGAGGGTTGGAGATCCTTTTAGTTATGAGTTCAAATTTAGAGTCAAAACTAGCTACGAGGGTTGGAGATGCTTTTACTTATGGAAAGGAATATGAAAATGAAGAAAAATAAAGAAAGTAATATTAATTAAAATATTAAAGATTATAAATTTTTTAAAGAATACCAAGTTTAAAAATAAAATTTTTAAAGAAAATTGAAATTTCTGAATGAAAAATATATATATATATATATATTCAAAATATTTAGTGGTTTTGTAGAGAAAATTTTTGCCTTTGTTGGAAAAGGGGGAATTGATGCTTGACTTTTCTTCACCTAATAAGTATTCCAAATGCAACCACTTGCCCAGGAAAAGATATTTCGATTCATAATTTGGTGTTGAAAATAAAAAATCATAATTTGACCTCACAATTTTTTAAATTTGTACAACCACCCCATGTCCTACAAAACAAGTTGTTACCGGTACAATGACTAGAAATTCTAAAATATGTAAACAAAAAAAGTTAAGTGTCAAAGTTCAAACTAAATAAACTAAAACTGCCATGAGTTCAAACAAAGGGGACCAAAATTGCTATTTTTCCTTAAAGGATAATTTGGTTTCATAAATTGTTATATGTTCATAAGGATAATTATAGAGCCACATAAATATTTAAAGAGTAATAATAGTCCTTGTATCATTTGACCAAGAGTCAAGGGTGGCAAAGCATCGATTTTATGGTCAAAATAAACACAAGGTGTTTAAAGTATATAAGCCTATAACTAATGTCATTTATTTTGTAATGTTCAAATTTTATTTGATTTTGTTTGTTACGTTTACTGATAATTAATATTATTAAATATTATATTTAATTTTCTTTTATAGGCAGTTGTTATAGTCATTTGTTTGCTATCTTATAAATCAAAAGTTTTCTCTCTTGATTGAGTTGTACTGATTTCTGTTTTGCAAAGTTCAAATTCATTTTATAATTGCTCACAAGCTCTTCTATATATGCCTTTCTCACTTTTCAAAAATGTCTACACAGAAGGAGCAGCTGTTCTTTTCCATGGAGAAGAAGATGAAGCAAACTGTAGCCATCAGAAAGCTCCTTGTTGGTAAAACAGTTGAGGTATGTGTTGTTTATTCCAATTTTATCCCATTTTTTAGTATTAAAGTGTTAAATAAATGTCTCACTTTATTATTATCATTGAATAGTTGTTAATATTAATATATTGAGATTATTGTTATTAATTAGTTTTTGCAGGAAAATTTCTTTTAAGGGCATAATTAGATTAGGTGAGACTATAGTCCTTTCAAAAGAATCATTTAATCATCGAGTTTGGTCTCGTATAAATTAACTATGCAATTACATAGGCCAAATCCAGTGGATGAATCATTCATTGAAGGGATTATAGTTTTCCCAAATAAGATTTTAAATTTTTGAAAAGCTTTTAAAATTAGCAAATTCCTTTTAAAGGCGCGCATAAAACTATTTTTAATGCTTTAAATAAAAATTTCTAATGAGAATCTTACTGTTTTAAAATTGAAAATCACAATCATGCATATTTTACTTTTTCATAGAAATTTTACAAATAAGAAGTAATTTCTTTTCAGGATTCAAGTAATAATAAAATATAATTTTTTTAAACTCATGGATCCATCCACCACCTCTACCAACCATCTAACCCCATCACCACCTTCCCTTCAGCAATGCTTACTGCAGCCACCGCCACCTCAACTGCCCTATTTCCTCACACTGATTCAGTAGGATTAATATGAGCGTTAAATAGGCGAATTAGGCGAGTATTAATTATGTACTAAGTTAATAAGTAATACCCGTACATACCCCCTTTAATTAATGGTTTTAATTTAAATGGATTATGGGTACCCATATTACAAATGTAATGATTATTTAATAGATATTCATGACGAGTACCCATAATAGGTGTGTATAATATTTGAAATTATTTATTAGTAATTCTTTTTTTTTTTATTGACGCAAACACAAATTTTAAATTTTTTATACTTATAAAAACCCCCACCCTTGCCCTGACACCGGCCCCGCCCGGACCCCACCCCTACCCCCCACCCTGCCCGACACCGCCTCCATTGGACCCACACCCGCCCCAGCTCCGATCGCACCTGACCCACCCTCGGCCCCAACCCCACCCTGGCCCTACCCCACCCCACCCCACCTCGACTTCATTACGTGGGAATTCATATGTTTTTCTTCTGGTACGTACGTAGCTGTTAATGTTAATGATTATTCAAACTTCTAAGTTGGCAGTGCCAAAAGAATATTATGGATACTCGTATGTTTTTCTTCTGCTTCTAGTACGTACGTAGTTTCTTAAAATTTTTTATTGGTATAGATTGGGTTAACCTGAGTTGGGCGGAGTTTTGAAAAATTCACTAGACTCCCCGTAGGGTTACCCGGTGTTGGTGGGCTTTAGGGCACCCAATAGGTACCTTAAATCTGCCAATTAATTCATTGAGCCCAAAATTGCCCGTGCCCAAATTTTGATAAGGGTTTTTTTTTTTTGCATTTTAAAACCCAATAGATACGGGTAGTTTTTGAACCCATGTGTAATTTAACAACCCCGCGAGCCTCATTTGCAGCTATAGCGAATAAATAAATCATTCTCGTCCCCATGATAAGTCCATCTGCAACGGCGGAGGCAAGACAAGGATTGTGATGGCGGAACGCCACGCCTCTCTCTCCGGTTTCTATGAACCGCCGCCCATTCACTCTCAAATACCAATTCGATAGAAGACCTAGATTCCCTTGTATCCAATGATACCAGTTCCCAGTTAATGTTAATAGTAATTCAGTGTCTAAATTAGTTTGTTATTCTTATTAATTAGTTTTTTTTGGTTTGTTTGTTTGTTATTATTTATTAGTTGTTAATATTAATTAAGTATTATGAATTAGTTCATTGTTATTAATTATGTTAATTTTATTTTTTATTATTATTGATTAGTTAATATAAATTAGGTTCTATGAACTAGTTTAATATCTTCAATTATTTTGTTTGTTAATTTTATTAATTCGTTCGTAATATTAATTAAGTGTTATGGATTAGTTTCTAATTATTATTGATTAGGTAATATAAATTAGGTGCTATGAATTAGTTTTTAATTATTATTGATTAGTTAATATAAATTAGATGCTTTGAATTAGTTTTTTATTATTAATTATTTTTTTGCTTTATTATTATTACTATTGATTAGTTGTTAAAAGTAATTAGGTGTAGTGAATTAATTTATAATTAATAATTAGTTTTTTAATTTTTTTTATTATCAAAAAAATAACTTTAACAACAACAACAACATAATAATAATAATAGTAATAATAATCATAATACCTAAATTGCCTAAATTTTATATTTAAAAAACTAATAAAAATAAAAACTAATTTCTAGGTTGGAAAAAAATTAATACTTGAGACCTAAACAAAATCTTCCTAATCATAATCATAATTGAGAAAAGAAAACCCACCCACCGTTGCACGCCAACGGTGGCAGAAAATCCCGATGCCTACTTGCAGCGGTAGACAAGTTCCCCTACCGTTGCACGCCGACGGTTGCTGGGTTTTTATTTATTTATTTTTTCCTTTTCTTGTAGCATAAATTTAGAGAAAAACTTTAAATATATTTTCTCGAATTTTTTTTTTTTTAATCTTACAAATTGTGAAATATTTATCTCATTCATAACTACAATCCATCTTTCGTACACAAATCAATGTTTGATTTTAAGAGAAATTTTAAGTTAATGGAAGACAAAGTTAGAGATTGAAGTTTTACAATGTGAAAGTAGGAGAAGAGGGACAAAAGATATGTGAAAAGGAAATTCAGTTGTTTAAGTATTTAAATTTTTAACTTGCCATACATTTAGCAACCCCCTTTATTATTTATTTAGGTGTATGCATAGTGATTAAACTTTACTTGGGGTTGAAAAAATATACATCTTTCCTTGTTTATTAGAAATTATGAATGACTGCTTACGTTTGTGTTTGGCCTAATGTTAAAAATGTTGTAGGTTAGGAGTATGAATAAGGATTTATTAGGATCCTGGTATCTTGGGATAGTAACTAGAGATGAAGAGCATATTCGTCATGTGATATTTGAAAACATTCTGAATGATGATGGTTCCGAAGGTCTGGAACAAGCGGTAAAGGTGAGCCCTATTCTTGAGGGCCACGTTTCAACAAACAGTACTAGTACTTACTGTCGTGGCAACATAAGGCCTCGACCACCTTCCATTGGTACGCACAATTTGTCTTTTGAGTATGGACTATGTGTAGATGTGCATGCTTTTGAGGCTTGGTGGGAAGCTGTGATTGTTGACAATGAGGTTGGATCGGATGAGCGGCGAGTCTTCCTTCCAGACCTGGGGAATGAACTTAAGGGCAACGAAAGATACGTTGCGAATTACGCAGGACTGGGATGAGGTCACTGGCGAATGGAAGGCCCGAGGAAATTGGGCTTTTCTTGAATTGCTGGAAGAAGCTAAGCAAAGGCAGCATGATATTAATGTTCCGGCGGAGCAAATTTGGTGTGAAATACAAAACAAATTAAGGGTTGAGAAAAATTTGAAGGACTGGACTTATTGTTCAAGGGATTTCTGGAAAAAGCTATTGCAGCAGGTTTTATGCAGCAGCTTTAATATTGAGGTTGATTCTGCTGCAAACAGTAAAAGAGGAGGCCAATCTATTAGATCAGACAAAAAGTTAAAGAGCAAGTGTGAATCTTCAGGTGAAAGATCAACAAGAGACGTTGGGAAAGGCGATTCCTCTGCCAGTAAAGTTCGATCACACCAAACTGCTCGGCCTAATTTATCTAAGTTAATTGGTTGTAATATAGTTTTGCAAGGAGCAAAGGTACATTACAGAAACAAAATTGATGGCAACTCTTTGAAAGAAGGAAGGATTCGCCGCGAAGGAATCGAATGCTCTTGCTGCGAAAAAGTTTTTAAACTCACTAAATTTGAAGCTCATGCTGGCAGCACTCGTCACAGACCAGCAGAACATACCTTCTTGGAGGATGGTAGGTCGATTCAAGATTGCTACAAGCCATTGGAATCAATATGCGAGAGTAAAACAGAAAGCGCAAGGTCTGATTTGAATCAAGATCCAGGCGAGAAAATATGTTCTGTCTGTCACAGTCATGGTGATTTACTTCTATGTGATCAGTGCCCATCAGCTTTTCATATTAAATGCTTAGGTTTAAAGGTATATCTTCTCATGAAGTAGTATGTGTATTTTACTTCTCTTCCTTTCTTTTATTTTTTTTTTTTTTATTTTTTTTGTGGTATGATTCAATAGGAAAAAGTTCGACTAGGGGCGTTTGTAGGGGGGTCCGAAGGGGGGATGAAAACCCTTCCAACCACCACGATCACTTCTTATATTTTATTTCCTGTGTACGCCACTGCTTCGAGTTATACTATTATCTTCATAAACAGGACATTCCAAAAGGTGACTGGTTTTGCCCATCATGCTGTTGTGAAATTTGTGGCATTGGAAAGCATACAGATGACAGTTCTCTCCTCTGTGGTCAGTGTGAACATTTATGTGAGTATTTCTATCTGGAGTGTTCTGATGTTTCATTGGAAATATTGTGCTGGCAATTGATTAATATTAGACCTAATGCCCTTTTTGTTGATGATTAATTTGATGAAGTTCACATTGAATGCTTGAGAAGTAAGAGTCTTATTAGCCCTGATTATAAGCCAGAAGGGATTTGGTTTTGCAAAAGAAGATGTGAACAGGTATAGTACTTTTGAATTATTTGTTTATAACTCTTGGTACATGAGATCAGATCTTCTTTTTGTGTCACCTTTATCTTTCATGTCTGCAGGGATTCACAAGTCGCATCATAAAGCTCAGTTTCATAATATGAGAGCGTATAAAAGGGAAAACAGAAGTAGGACAGACAGAAGATTGATTTCACTGACAGTCTTAATTATTAAGTGGAGCGTCTAGCTTTAACGATATCCTTACTGTTTAATTTTACAGATACATTTGGGTCTCCAAAATCTCCTGGGAAAATCAATTCCTGTCGAGGGACATGATAACCTAGCTTGGACATTGCTGAAACACAAAGGAGCTGAAGTTAATGAGATCGAAATCAACAAGAAGCTTAAGGATGCTCTCAAGATTATGCGCATGTGTTTCGAACCCATGAAAGAACAATACACTAGGAGGGATCTTGTGAAAGATCTTATTTTTGGTAAAAGGTAAGATGAACGAATATTATTTTCTCTTGCAAATCTCTTATTAACATTGGAATTAGATCTTGATCAGGACTTCTGACATTGTTTTGATGTTGCAGGTCAAAGCTGCACCGGTTAAACTTTCGAGGGTTTTACACTATGGCGCTGGAAAGTAACGGTGAATTAGCTACTGTGGCTACTATAAGGATTCATGGAGAGAAGGTTGCCGAAATGCCGCTTGTTGCCACACGATCGGAACATCGCAAGCTTGGAATGTGTCGTATCCTGATGAACGAGCTTCAAAAGGTACACTATATACTAATCTTGAATGTTTCATATAAGCATGATGAATTTATAATCTGATGTATTGTGTTCGCCAGAAACTAACAGAGTTAGGAGTCGAGAGGCTGGTTTTACCTGCTGTTTCAAATATGCTGAAAACTTGGAAAAATTCATTTGGGTTCTCAGAAATGGAAGCTTCTGAGAGACTAAGGGCCTGTTTGGTATGATTTTCAAAACATGGTTTTGAGATTTATTTTGATTTTATAATATTAAAATTGTATTGTGAATGTAAAAAGGTGTATTGAAAAATGTAAAAAGTTGTATTAAAAATGATGAAAAATTATTATAAAATTCAAACTTTTCTCAAAACATGATTTTGAGAAACTTGCCAAACAGGGCCTAAACTTTCTGGGCTGCGCTTTCCTTAATTTCCCAGGGGCAATTATGTGTCAAAAATCCTTAAAGAACATCTCTTCAACTGAGGTAGTTATAATGTTTTCTTGAACTATATATACTAATATTCTAACTCAAACGTTAATTTGTGGTGTGTTTATAGGTATCTTTGATATCTAACTTTTACTTGTTTAAATAGATGAACCAATCCGCTAAAACAGGTGTCAAAAAACCACCTAGGAATACCCGGAGTGACGGTTACATCTGCTACAAAAGGAGGAGATTAGATAAATGAGACAGGGTGTCCATTTTTTAAGAAGGGCTAGTGTGCCCTCTTCTGTAAATGGCATGGCAGGGAGTGATAAGGAGCCAGGGGTGGTAGAGTCAGGCTCCTAATGTTTGGCAGAGCACTAATTTAGTTTTTTTATTATGTTGGCCCCTATTTTGCTCAATTTTTTGTGGCCCGAAATTCGTTATTTTCATAATTTTTACATAGCAATATAGGTACTTTCGCCCCACTAGATTAATATGCGGCTCCGACGCTGAGACTAGGATTTGGAATTCTGTTTGTTGTTTGTTTGTTGTGTTGTTTTTTTTGTTTTTTTTTGTTACAGTTGAATAGAGTATTTAAGATTTTAGTATTTAAGTTGGTTTGTGACTCAGAACTAGAATAAAAGATGGTAGATTGCAACTGGAACCAGATTAAAACCAATTATCGAAGATTAATTCTTATTCCTTTCATTCAAGCGTTAAAGGGAATAAATCTCATTTCTCGTTCTGATACCCTTACTTGTTCTAATTCTTTCTTTCCCAACTCGGGCTATTGCCTAGGTGTCGTGGATCAATTATTTGGTACCAAAGTTGAAAATCTTACCAATGTGGGAAAGGGCGAATTACATCTCCCCCTAAGGTTTGGCTAAATTACAAAAGCACTATCCTAGTTTGGTTAAATAACAAAAATCACCTTTGATCAGCGGACGAATTACAATTTCTCCCCTGAGGTTTGGGTAAATTATAAAACCACCCTCATAGTTTGATTAAATAACAAAATTTTCCTTGACCAGTAGAAAAATTACATTTTCCCCCTAAAGTTTGGATAAATTATAAAATGATCCTCCTAATTTGATTATAAAATTGACCCATTTAAAAATCAAATTATGACATAAACATTATATATTTGGGAAGACTAAAGTGCCCATAACTTAATCTATTAGAATTTTAAAGATCAAAATGCGTTTCGTAAAGACACAAATGGAACACTTAAAATCCATGATTTATTATTTCTAAGGAAAATAAAGTTTTTCTTATTTTTCAAACAGCCTCTCCCTATTTTCTTCCTTCTTTCTGCTTATTTTCTATGATTTTCCCCAATTTCTTCTATTTCTCTTTTTAATTACAATTCTGATTTATTGATATGTGCTTAAAGGCCTGATGGTAAAGTATAAAATTAATCTGGATGAGATCATCCATCTCTTTTTGTATGTTCTATTCTATTCGGTGAAAACAAATAAATTTTTTTTTCTATAAGTAATTAGAATAAGACGTGTTAAAAAATAAACATAATAAGACATGTAAAAAACTACCGCATAGGCAAACTCTTATCTCCAGAAACGTGCAAATATTAGTTCGATGTAAAAATGTGAAAATGTGATTATTAAAGAGGGGAAAAAAAACTCCTTTAACAAAATTACTAAATACCCCTTGAGATTTTGGAAATTACAAATGTCACCCTAAACTATTAAAAAAATCGAGTAATGAAAAAGTTTGTGTTCAATTTTTCTATTGACATGTATTTTTGTAATTTGTCCAAATTAGAGCGTAATTGGATGATGATACTTAGTTAAGAGGGGAAAACAATTTTTCTAAATCTCACACAACATTCTAGGATTTCGTGATACTTAAAAAAACAAAGAAAAAGAATATGTAATTTACCCAAAAGTTTATCAAACAAAAATTACGAAATAAGATGAGTATTGATATAACCAAAATATGCAAAATAGACTTGAACCAATATAAAGATCACGTATCTAAGGGGCCGTTTGGTTGGGGGGATTTAGAGGGGTCAATGGGAATGGGAGGAAGTGATTGCCATTGTTGTTGTTTGGTACATGGGTATGAGAATAAAAAAAAAGGAATGAATCCCTAAAATTTGGATATGGCCCAATACCACCTCCCCCCCCTTCATTCGGATTCAATCCTGAGTCTTTAATCAAAAATTCCCCCTTCCCTAAAAAACCCTCGCAGCTGCCCATCTCTTCCTCTCCTGCCCATCTCTTCCTCTCCGACGCAGTGGACTCATCCTCGCCGCAGTGGACTTCTCCGTCCGTCTCCCACACACGCCGCGAACTCCTCCCCTTCGCAGTGGACTTCTTCGGTAAAATCCTTTGCTTGATTTCTTTTCTTTTGCTTTTTGCAGCTGAATTCAATTGAATACTTTTTTTCCCGATGAATTCCTTTTTCCCTATCACTTTATGCTAATGGTCTGCTGAAATGCTTTGTGCTTGTCTTTTTCTTTCTCTTTTTCTTTACTTTTGCTTTTAGTTTTTTTTTCCGGTTTTTGCTTGTTGTGCTTGTCTTTTTAATTCAATTGAATGCTTTGTGCTTGTCTTTTTCATTCCTTATTTATTCAATTTTATTCCTAAATTATATCAATTTGATGTAATGCCTATTTCAATCAATGTGTAATGACTATTGTGGGATGACATTCAGTATTATGGTTAGGTTCAGTGAAAAGAAGTATTGTTGACAATTTTCGTTTGTTTTTATTGTTCTAATGTGTCTCTTTTCTTAGACTGCAGCAACCTTTTCCTCTTGATCCAAATTGCTGCAGGATATTGATTATATTTTGTGTCAATCTTGTCCTTATTTCATCCACCTTTTGGAGATTAGTTCGAATGTTTGGCTTCTCTTTTTTCAGTAAATCAGTTACAGGATGGAGAGCAACAATACAACCAAGGAAGTTAAAATTAAAAAGACTGTGAAAGCTTCTGGCAGAGGAATGAACAAGCAGTCATGGTCTGAGAGCGAAACTTGGGCATTAATCAGCTGTTTGCAAGACATGGCGGTTGATCCTCTATGGAAAACTGACGGGGGATTCAAGAACAACTACATGCATGAGATACGAAGGATTTTGGTAAAAAAGTTGCCTAACTTCACAAAGCAAGTGAATCACATCGAGTCTAGGCTGAAGTTCTTAAAAAATAAATTTACTGCTATCACTGAAATGTGCAAGCAAAGTGGTTGTACATGGAATGATGTTGACAAGATGATAGCTTGTGAGCACACATGGTATGAAGAGTGGAGCAAGGTATGCAAATTATTTTGAGTTTCAAGTTAGGTTCATATTTTCTGAAAATTGTGTTCTACATTGTTTTGTGTTTTATTACTTAAATATATAAAGTTCATTTTCGTTGTTATAGGATCGTATTGCGGCTAAGGGGCTTTTTAATACACCATTCCCTTACCTTACAGCGTTGGAAGTCGTATATGGTAATGATCGAGCAACAGGTGATATGGCTGAAGATCCTATGAGTGCCGCTCAAAATATAGAAAATGTCATTGCTATGGAAGAAACTGATGAAAGTGATTCTACCGACGATGAAATTTCTGTGTTGAATTCAGTTCAATCTACTTCCTCTAATACAAGTACTTCCACCAAAAGAAAGAAACTCTCTGCACTCAAGATCCAAAAGAAAGGAAAGAAAGCCAAGGTTCCACATGTAGTAGATGCTGATTCAGAACATAAACAGTTGAATGAAGAAATTCGGGGTTTTATGAAGAATGTAAGTGGTCACTTTGAAGCAATGTCAACTTGGATGCAAGGTGCTTCTTCTAGAATGGCACAAGTTCTTGAGCTATTGGGTAAGCATGGGTTCAATGGGTCAAATAAGTACAAGGCTGCTAAAGCAATTTGTCAGGATCCTCTGAATGTTGACTTGCTATTCAACTTGGATGACAATGAGGTCAATGATTATGTGTTAACTTTTATTTGATTGAAGCTGATTACCAATCCCATTTTGAACTGAAGCTATGTATGGTAATATTTTAGGATTCATTTTGAACAGCAAGTGCAAACTACTGCTCTTGGTTTATATATAAACACTGTGAAAGTGGAAGTATTGCGTAGTTAATGTATGCATTAAGGTTATATTTCAGGAATTTTTTTGCAGCTATGGACTGAGCTATTTGGTGCTGCTGTAATACTTTTTGCAGCTATGTGTATAAGTTTCTATAGCTGTGATGTTCTGTGTATTTTAATTGAAGCCAACCACATTGTTTCTACGTTTGGCATGAGTTGTTGATGCTGGATTTTGGCTATTGAATTTTGAAATAGTGGGACTTCATTTGGAATGGTGGGATTTCCTGTTTCCTTAGCTTTAGGTGATGTGTCCAGAGCAGCACTACTTGTTGGAATGGAATGATGAATACATTGCTGTCAACAAAAAGAAAAGTCTGTTTTTTGACATAATAAAGGAGAAATTTGAATTATTTCATTAAAAAAATATAGGGGTAAATTTGGAATTTTGATTGATTCCCATTACTGATATTCAACTGAACCAAACATCATATATAGCATTGATATCCATTGCCAGATTTGAACCAAACAACAACTATTCAGTATGAATTCCATTCCCATTGACTCATCATTCAAATCCATTCCCATTCTGATTGACAGATTCGAACCAAACGGCCCCTAAGATTAGACTATAAAGAGGCTTGGGGGACTTAGCCGCAGTAGTCAAAAGAGGGGTAGTTTGGTCCAAAATGTTTTTTTCCTCCAAGCCGGCTCAGCTCCATGGACTGACATGTCACTCAGCTATTTGTTCAACTTTTACATCTGGGGCCTGCTTTTGAACAAAACGACATCGTTTTCTTCAATGACCGATTTTCAAATTTGGTCTCCTTCGCTTCTTTCGGCTTCGTCTCTTCCATTTGTTCCCCCAATTCATCAGCTTCAAGGCAAATTTTAACGGGACAGTATGAGCCGTCCTTCATCTATCTTGGAAAATCGCTGGACAATGCTCACCGGATTTGAGCTTGATTAACCGCTGAACAAAGCTACAATACTCATCGGAATGGCCACCCCTACTTCGCGCCTATTGCTGCAGCACCACTTTAACAGCGATTAACAGCAATCGCTTATTTTCTGTGCTGCCGGCGCTACTAGGGCAAAATTTGTACCCCTATGCTTATCTTCTTCCCCTTCTCCTTCGTCCCCCTTTTGCTTTTATTCACTCTTTCTCCTCTGCCTCCTTCTTCTCCTCTTCCGCTTCTCTTCTTCCTCTCCGCTTCATATGTGCTGCCAGAAATTGTTAAAATTGATGTGGGTTTATTGTAATGAGTAGGTTGTAAAGGTTGTGGATGATTTGTACGCCAAGAGGGTGAAACTTTCACCGGCCTAGAACTCATCTTCACGGTTGAAGGTGTTCTTCCGCCTATTACATTTTTTGAGGCTGCTGCTCATTTGTTTTGTGTTGATTATTTTGTTCTTTTGTGCTTTATGAAGAATAACAAAGCGGAGGAGACACAAAGAATCACTGGCATGGTAATCTTTTTCCTCCTAAAAGTTTAACTGACCCTATTTTCTTCCCTGCACATTCTGATCTTGTTTTTATTTCGTTTCGTCTCACCATTATCAGCTTCTCTCTACTTTTTTAAGTGTGGGTGATTTGCAGGTTTAGTCGGGTTTAGGGTAGGATGTTTTCCTTCTAATGTCAATATGATATGGCTTCTTCCCTTCCCTTAGTTCCCTGTCGTTTCTGATTTTATTTTCTTTCTTTTCATCATTGCTTTTTTTGGTGGTTGCCAGTCTCAGCCAAGAAACTGGAAGGCTTACAGAGGCTGAAGAAAGGAAAACAGTGGGAAGAAATGAGGGATTAAGGAAAGAGGAAGAAGAATAGGGTAGCCAACAAGAGTTTGAAAGGTTAGCCAAAGAAAATAAACTATTTATTTTCTTTGTGCTCTCTCGCGCCTTTATCATCACAATGGAAGGTTTGTTTTTTTTTTTTTTCTGTTTAATTTTTTCTTGGTTGTTGTTCATTAATTTTATGTTGTTGGTTCTCTTATGTTTTGTGAAAGATGAGAAAGGTATTTTTTCCTTCTGAAAGTAGATCTCATAAGAATTCTTTTCTTCCTTGTTGATTATGATTTTGTTTTGCCCCCTTCTAGCCACACCACTATCGTCTTGATCTTTTTGTGCTGGTGAGTTGGAGGAATAATCTCCCAATGTTCTATCATTTTGGTGCTTGTATGTTTTTAATTCATCATGAATGTTAACTTTTTTTGTCCTTATTTTGAGACTGATTCCAAATTTTACTTTGTAGTCATTTTAAAAAGTTTTTAAAACTATAGTTTAGCACTAAGGAGAGTTTGGAGACCCTTGTGCTCATTCGCAAGCCATAATGGTTGGTTTTTGTACTTCTTTTATTAGACCATGGATGCATTTTTAGTTCTTAGGTGATTCTTTTATGTACTCTTTCAATTATTGTGTTGTGTTATGTAAATGTTCATTAAGTTTTTCTAGCTTCTTTTCTCAACTTTTGAATTGGATTCTTTTCGAAGTTTTATTGTTATTTTGCTGGTGATTAAGAAACCTGGTTCAAGGTAATATACCTAAGAGCTTCTGCAGAAACCACAGTTTCTCACTTTTTTTGGCTTTGTAAGTTGCTCTTATTATGAACATATTTTGTTGATTCTCTTTTTAGATTGTACTTAGCTGACTTTTTCTCATTTTGTCTGGTAGGAGGGAATGGTGTATGCTGTAGAGTTTTCTCATAGGAGTGGAATTGAGAGAGACATCAAAGAGGGGAAGAATTATTTGGGTTGGATCTTTACACAAAATGGAGAGAAAGGTGATGATGCTTTGATCTGTTGCGGTGTTTTTAGGGCTCTTGTTGCTACATGTTCTGCTGTTGAAGTCACCAGGATCAAGGTTAGTTCTTCCTTTTATCTGCTTTTTCTGATTCGTTTCTCTCACTTTCTTTTTCAATTTCAAACTTGTTTTTTCAATCTCTGTTTTTATGTGGGGAATTCTTTCATCAGTTGAGATAACTTCATTAAGATAATTACTCATTCCATCAAATCTTGCAATACTATATATCTTTAAAATGCAGTAATGAGAGAGAAGGAATGCAATAAAGCATGGAAAGAAATCATCTGCAGCTGGTTTGGTAAAAAGTCATGAAAGGAAGCAGGTGAAGTTCCAAACTTGTACGCTGCAAATCAGCTATCTCCTACAAAGCCCCCAGAAAGTTTTATGCCCATGGAATCAAAGAGTATATTTTCGGTGTTATCTCTAAAGTACTAATGTAATTTGAGGGCAACTCATCTTAGCCACATTGTTTTCATTCGTATAATCCTCTTAACTATGTAAAAACATAGCTTTCATACATTTGCTTGTTTTAGTGTTTTTAGTTGAATTTGTGAATTATTCAATGCATCTTATTTCATGCCTAGAAAGAATTTATTAGATTCCATTCTAAGCTAACCTTTTTCTTTCGAAAATTATCATAGTTAGGCATTGGTTATTAAAATACTAACTTTTTGATTGAGACTTCATCAAACTCTTTTCTTTTCCCAAAAAGGATGTGGCTTTAGTAACTATTTGACGCTTGAGGTGCCTACATGCATTTTTCTAGATTATAAGGAAGAAAGCTTCTGTGTTTTTTTTTTTTTTTTAGCATTCACATCATCGCTACCTCATTTTCATTGTGAAACAAGATTCTAGAAAAACTAGAACTGCATTTGATTTAAACCACATTTCACTTGAATCCTAACTTTTAGACCACCATAGAATTCAGTGATCATCACTACCATCATTGTTATCCTCCTTAGAGCCTTGATGACCTAATATATTAATCACAGGCTCAGATATCACCACTGTCATAATTTTTGTCCTCCTTAGGGCCTTGATTTTATGATATATGAACCCCAGGCTGAACTGCATGGCTACGAGTCCGAGTCCTTGTGGAAAGTATATTATGCAGATTAACCTCAGCAAGATGATCTTCTGAGAGATCACAATCACCATCAGATTCACTTCCACACTCACTTGAATCCTCAGATTCCTCGATCAATTTCCCTTTACCCTTCCCATCCGTCATAAGTCCCTTTCCCTTTAGGTCAGCCATTTCAGCATTACCATTTGAATTATTATCATCACTGTTGTCATCTTTATCCTCATCATCTTCTCCTTGAGATTCATAGTCTTCTTCATCTTCCTCATACTCATATTCTTCCATAATTTTTTTTTGCCTGCCTGAATGTTAATATTTTCCTTTCCATTCACATCTTTATTTCATCGGCCTCAGGAATCAATGGGTTACTGTTGTCGGTGGAGGGAATCCCAAGTTTTTGCTTCTTGTTTAAATCATCAACCTTGTCTTGTGTATTATCTTTTTCCAAGGAGGCAAGATGAGGCTTCCTTCTGGTAAGCAAAGATGCTTCATCACTTTTGACTTCTCTACATGCAAATGTATTGTTGACAAGTAGAACTCCTACATTTCATTTTCCCTTAGCACAATACACCAAACAGAACACTGATAAAGCAGAGCCAGCCCGAAAGAAAGGATATTTTTTAAAATATGTCTAATTGAATATTAATGTCTTGATATATTCGATATTCCATATTCCATATTCTTTCACATTTTCTGTCAAAATGCTAGCTTATTTTTCCTTTGCATTTTTAGGGCGGGAAAAGTGTCATTTAGAAATGACCCCTTCAATGATCTTCTGTTTTGTTTGTTTAAGATGTGTAAATTTATCTGTTGTCAATGGAGGTATCAAGTAAAGTTTCTTGCTGGGATTGAGTTTCATCTATCACAATAGAACATAGAACATAACGGATCCAGTTTGACTACTATTCATTGTTATGTTTGCCTATTTGTTCCCCTTCTTTGTTAGATAGCTTTTCTTGAGGCAGGGCTGGATTTTCAATTCACCTTAATCTGACGATGGTATGTCTAAATTTTTATGTGTCACAGGAACATGCCTCCCTGCCTCTGCAGCATTTTGTTAGTAAAAATGCAGAAACAACCTTGATACATTATTGGTAATTCTGAATTTTTTTTTTTCCAGACTGTCTAGCTTATGATGTTATTGTTAAATTTGCCCGGTTGCGATTAAAGCATTGTTGGAATCTGAATATCAATTATTTTTTCTCATTTTTTTGGGGTTCTTGAAGCATTGGGTGTGCAGCTATGAGACTATATTTACTAAAGTTTGCAGGTGAAATTAACTTCTCATAGTTTTGGTAATTAGAAAGCCATTTTATTCTGGTTATAAAGTTTGCATGGTGTTTGTGCAGTAAGTTTGGCTATTGTTGTTGATGGACAAACAATTAAGATTATTTTTACTTCCAGTTTGTCTGCCTTTCGGGAAAGTTTCTACTGTTCACTGAGGAATTTCTCCAGCGAGAATCAAACTATCGATTGTTGATGTTGATGCACATTTCACGTTCCATGTGGATGTGCTTTAGGTATTGTCTGCTTGGTATTTCCTGCATCTTCTTTTAGATCATCCATTTTCTGCTACTTTTAGATGGCTATCTCCTAATTTATATACTTTTGTTCAACTCTTGCTGTTCTACCAAAGATCTTTTGATTTGCTTGTCAATAGTGGTAATGGCACATTAGACGCTTGTACAACTATGCATGGTTAACTATGTATGGTTTCTTTTCATTCTAAATGATGAATGTGCTTTTGCTTAATTAATTTATTGTCCTGCTTACTTAATTCGCCTTAAAAATACCTGAACTAATCGCGCCGCCTGATCCCCTAGTCACCCATTATATAGAAAAACCTTGTAAGTAAGGCGTAATTCAGTCTCAGTGGCACATCATATGGCATTTAAAGTCTTGGACTACTTTTAGGTACAATAACAATATTTTCATATATGTATAAGTGGCGGTAGTAGGCAGACGGTCGTTTCCAAAATAATCTTTTCCCTAGATATCCGCCAATATTATATTAAAA
This sequence comes from Leptodermis oblonga, assembly GCA_016801395.1. Lineage (NCBI taxonomy): Eukaryota > Viridiplantae > Streptophyta > Magnoliopsida > Gentianales > Rubiaceae > Leptodermis > Leptodermis oblonga. The sequence continues at coordinate 37,230,693 of CM028760.1, forward strand.
ATATTTAGGGTGCACTTGGTTCGTAGAGGGAATGGAAATGGGAATGGGAATAAGAATGATAATAATGGGAAATTATAGTAGAGGGAATTATAGCATTGGTGTTGTTTGGTTTGTGATAGGGAATGACCATTATTACCATTGATGGTGTTTGGTTTACAAATAAATTTTTATGAATATATTTTATTTTAATTTTTTTTACATTTAAATTTTAATATATTATAAACTATTTGTGTTAAAATTTATTATGATGATGAATTTTAGCACTTACAATTTTTAAAAAATAAAAAATACACAAAAAAAATTATTGCATAGGGTAATGATTCTCATTCCCTGAAAATAGAGAGGAATGGATGATTGAAAAAAAATGAGGTTTGGAAGTGGAGCCCTGGAATGAAAACCCTCAACTAAACATCCATTTTCATTTCCATTCCCATTCACCACTTCCAAACCCCCCAACCAAGCACACGTTTTGTTGAGAAAATTTTCGCCTTTGTTGGACAAGGGGGAATTGATGCTTAACTTTTCTTCACCTAATAAGTATTCCAAATCCAATTGTGTCTTGTAAGTTATAATGCTTTGCTTGCCAAATAGATGAAGAAATATGGAGAATCTCTAATGTTTGCACTAGAGAGCAGGAATCGAATCGGGCCCATAGCCCATACTGCAAGTTGAGCAAGCTGGGCCCTCCGGGCCTAGGGACCTCAACTATTCCTGAGCCGCTGTCCCTTAACCTTTTCTGTTCACTGCAGCGCCTGATAACAAACGGTGCTTAACATTTTTGGCCCCATATCCATTTTCACACTGCATTGAATTTTGTTTTTCTTTTTCTTTGAGAAAAATAATTTTAACTTATTAGTCTTTTTTTAATCCTCTTTAAGGATATTTGCCTGCCTATTCGGTATAATGAACTGGTTAATGTAAGAACGTGATAGTGTATTAATCAAGTTGTCTTCCCTTGTACAAATACAAATACCACAAATGAATCACGTTGTACGATCTCTTGCCATCATAAAGTGACATTATCACGAGGAAAAGAAAGAAAAAGTTCCAAGGTCCAACTCACAAGCAAGACTATAAGGCTAAAATAACCTCGTGAAGTTGTTATAATTTATAAAATAAGGTAATTCCAAAGAATACTCAGAAGTCAGATCCAGAATCTCAGAAATCTGGCCAAAGAAATATGGCCTATTATTGTCTGTTTCCTCCTCATTCCACAACAGGACAGACACTACTAACACAATAACTATTGAATGAATCTTCAAATTCAATGAATTACTCACTCCATCCGTTTCACTTTCACCCGTGAGATCTTCCTCCGTCTCTCATATTTATGTCTGATTTGTCTACCCTTTTACGATAAAGGGTAAAATCCAATTGTTATATAAAATACAACAATATCTGCATCACAACAAAATCAGTCCAATAGAATAATCAAAACAAACATATAACGTGGTTCAATTTTAAAAAACTCACCTTCACAAAATTCACTATATCAAATCATTGGCCTTCTAAAGTTGCTCCACTTAGAGGCCTATTACATCAATATCAAAATGGATGCATAACCAGGAACATATATTTCTTATGGTTTCCCATCACTCAATCAACCATCAACGTGACATAAACATGAACACTATAACTTCGGATCTCATAACAACACATCATCACACTAACCAAAAAGACTCCCTCACACAGCACAGGGGCAGAAAGCCGAAAGACTTTACATATCTGACATATTAAACTCTCACCTCAACTAAAAGCAATACCCCATGAATAATTTATATAGATCTATAACTAACAAATCTTTCCCAGAAACTAACCAAATTTAAATTGGAAACAAACTAAATAAATAATTATTAAATCATTCTACAAATAAGATTTTCTAATCAAGCTTGGTTTAATTTTTTTAACATGATAAATAAAGAAAACATGAGTATAACAGACAGAAGATTTCATTTCTCCGTTTCATAAGTATTTACTAGAACAAAGAAAGTATTTGTTTAAAGAAAACTTTCGTTGAGTTGAGCAGCTAGCCACCGTCAAAAACCAGCTTTATTACATGCAAAGCAGCCGCAAAGAATGATTAAACATGTGGGTGATCAATGAATCTTATCTAACAAAGGCACCTTCCCCCACTTTTTGGTTTTTCAGTTTCCTTTTCACAACATTCAAACATGAATTCCAAATAAAAATCCCCTTCCACTCACTCCATCCCACCTTTCCCTTTTTTCTCTTCCTCAAAAGGGGTTTTTATGCCATGGCTTTTCTTCACTCAAAGACTCTTTCTTTCTTCACAATTATTCTTCTGTGTTCATCATCCCTGTTTCTTTTTCATAATGCTTATGCTGTTTTGTTAGTGGGTTTGAAGAACCACAGGAGTCATGCTTCACATAATAGAAGGCCAATGCTTTCGGCAAACCAGAGTGGATGCTCTTTGTTTGTGGGTTCTTGGGTTCTGGATGAAACTTATCCTCTTTATTCCTCTTCCTGTTCCATCATTGACCCGGAATTTAATTGCCAAAATTATGGCCGCCCGGACACGGATTATATGAAATACCGCTGGAAACCCGCCAATTGTGAGATTCCCAGGTAGGAGAAACGAGCATTTGGTTTGTAAAAATGTGATCTTGATGAGCTTTTCTTTACAGTTTTTCTTTTTCCCCTGTTTACCAGGTTCAATGGGCTTAATTTCTTGCTGAAAATGAAGGGGAAGACTGTGATGTTTGTTGGCGACTCACTGGGTCGTAACCAATGGCAATCTTTGATTTGCATGATTGCAGCTGCTGTCCCACAATCCCCAACCCAATTTCTCAGAGGTGACCCTATGTCAACATTCAGGTTCTTGGTGAGAACGATGAGAAATTAGTATAAGATTCAAAACTTTTGGTGTTTTTTAAAATATGGTAACGAACAGTGCCAGAGTCCTGAGAGTGATGATGGGTTCTGTTTTGTTTTGGGTGAATTTCAGGAATATGGTGTTTCCGTCTCATTCTACAGAGCTCCATATCTGGTGGACATTGATTCTGTGCAAGGCAAAAGAGTGCTGAAATTGGATGACATTAGAGGAAATGCAAATGCATGGAGGGGTGCAGATGTTCTGTTCTTTAACACAGGCCATTGGTGGACTCACAAAGGAGCTCTTCAAGGGTACCCTGCCCTACAATTTTACTCTGTTCATGATTAAATAAACAAAATCGAGGTTGTCTTTACTGAGAATCCAAGCATTTCAGATCCCATTATGAACTGGGAAATTATGATTGTGTGCAGGTGGGACTATATGGAATTGGGTGGAAATTTGTACCAAGATATGGATCGTTCGGAAGCTCTTGAACAGGGCCTAAGAACATGGGCTAAATGGGTCGATGCGAATATTGACATGACAAGAACCCGAGTGTTCTTCCAGGGTATCTCTCCTACGCATTACAAGTAAGTTCCCCACTCTAATGTGTGCGTTTGTAATTTTTGTAATTGCATGTGTATGCTTATTTTTAGTCTTAAATAAAAAGAAAAAATTAAAAAAGAAAGAAATTGATTTCAACTTCTCTTTGTTCTGGTGAAAATGAGAGAAGATTAGGTTCCAACTCCACCGGCTGATTGATAACTATGATAGCTGTAATCACTAAGTTATAATAATGTAGTGCTCTTTTTGTACAACTTGGACTAGACTGAACTTTGAATTATAGGACCTTTGCCCCTTTCCGGCTGTTTCCCACTTGATCAATTTTCGTGCCCATATCTTATCACTTTGTCTATACCAATACCAATCATGCACGATAGTCTTGCAGAATAAAATTGGTTCAGAATAAGCCGTAATTGACCAATGTCATGAGTTGCTAGAAAAAGAATGCAAAGCCCTTCTTACAAATTGCTGCAACTGCCCAGCTTGCTTTGATACAATCTTAATTGGGCATTGAAACTAAAATATAAAAAAAATAAATCATCAGAAACCAGCCAGAGAAGTGACTTTAGGCTTTTGTGTGAGGGAAAATTCTCCTGTCTTACCCCTTACTTTAATGTCTACCCTCTCATATCCTCTATCGTGAGAGGATTGAGAAGATAAAGGTATAACAGATAGAAAATCTGACATCGGGACAATGAAACTAGGGAAGTGAACAGTTAATGCAAAGCTTCACAAGTTAAGGCCCAAACCAAAAGGATGTGGATGTGGATGTGGATGTGGTTGGTGAAGTTGTCAATTATGAATACAGTTACTGAATTGTTTGTTTGACCCTCTCAGCCTTGTCAAACAAGGGCATCCCTAGGAATAAATGTTAGACAAAAACAGCTTGCAACTGAGGTCATGCTGGTTACCTAACGATTACTACTACTTGCCTTAGAGGGATTGATGTGGCCTAGGGTGGTGTCCCAAACCAACTTGACATGGTCCTAACTACTTCTGCAGAAATGCACAAAATCCTGTTCGTTTTGGAGACTTTGTTTCGGAAATGATTTTTAAACATAAAAAGTGTATTCAGAATATAAAATGTGTAGTTAAAAAGAAACAATATGTTGAGAATGATGAAAAATTAATATAAAGTATATGACTCTAAAAACATGTTTCTAAAACTATGGAAACGACCAAGGCCTAAAGACTGAAAATGACCTAAAATTTTCATTAGTGTTAACACAAAATGCAGAGATGTGGTGATAGAGAAGATTCCATATCTCTGTGCCACAATTTTAAGACCTGTGTTCTTTAAGGTTCATCAGCACGCGTGACTTAAGGTTACGGTACAGAGATAGCGATTTGATAGGAGAAAAACCACATCAGAGGAAGTTCTAACTCAATTGAGTAACGGTACTGTAGTTAATGTTGAAGTTGTGTGAGGGATGCAACCACCATTGACATTAATTGATGCACCATGGCCAGTCCCTTTCTCCATTGCCGTATTTCCGTTTCTTGTTTGATTAGTTGCGTAAAAGGAACAATTATGATCATTTAGTGATCGGTTTGAACATCTCTTTCTGCAGCCCGAGCGAATGGAGCAGCGCAACAGCGACAGGCAAGAGCTGCTATGGTCAAACATCCCCCATGACAGGGTCAGCCTATCCAGGGATCTATCCTGATCAAATGAAGGTGTTGCAGACAGTGTTCGGAGACATGAGCTACCCGCCATACCTGCTCGATATCACGTGGCTCTCGGCTATGAGGAAGGACGCTCATCCTTCCATTTACAGTGGTGATCTCACCCCTGAGCAAAGAGCAAATCCTGATCATTCTGCTGATTGTAGCCATTGGTGCCTCCCTGGATTGCCTGATACTTGGAATCAACTGTTTTATACTGCATTGTTCTTCTCAACATGATTCTTAATTCAAAATCCTTTCACGGAATTATAATTTCCATGATTTAATCTGTAGCAGTTGGTAAAAGTATTATTTATACCATAGGAGAGGAGAGAGGCTTGAAGGTTAGCTGTGCTCTTCTCTTGCCTGTAAAATATAGTAGTAAAATTCAGACACTTATGTGGTGATTAGGCCAAAGTGCATATATGTTGTATTTGCCACTCCTGAGAAAGTAATACAATCAAGTCTTATCAGTTAATCATCATTAAATTCACGCTTTTGTGTTGTGTGTGGGAGGTGAATCGTTGAGTTAAGCCCTTAGATCGTCTCAAATGTCCTCAAAAAGCAAGGCCATGGTTCACCTAGATTTTGTCAATGAATTCACGCTTTTGTGTGAGGGATGTGAACCATTGAGTTAAAACCCTTGAATCGTCTCAAATGTCCTCGAAAAGCAGGGCCATGGCATTTTCACCTGGATTTCCTCACTGAATTCACGCTTTTGTGTGAAGGGAATGAGCCGTTGAGTTACACCCCTTGTTCGTCTCAAATGTCTTCGGAAAGTATGGCCACGGCATATTCACCTGCATTTCCCCAACTCATAGTGAGAATATATGGAACTCTATTCTAGCCTAGTCCGGTATGGAATGAACTTATAATCATGAAATCGTCTCGACGATTATAAGTTTATAATCCTGTCCCATACTTTTGTTGGCGGAATGAGTCTACTAATCCTTTGATTCTTCGTAAACAGTGTGCATAGAGCAATCCAAATTAGTAAAATTACATTGATTTTAAAAGCTTACATAACACACAGTAGCGCAACTTAAAGTCAGCTACTTTGACCTTCTGCTAACAATACTCTCACAGGGACTACAGAGCTTCCATATGGCTCTTATTTAATTTTTTTACATTACATACTCCTAAAACAGCAGGCCATCTAAAACTCATCCTGCATTTTTTTTTTTTTTCCTAAACAAACACACACATATCCATCCTTAATTCAGAATAACTGTTAGCTCTGAATAGTGAGCTCCTTCCCTGCTACTCCCACCATCCGGGGCGGGACGTTGTCCATGATCTTCGTCGCCAAATTCCCATTTGCGACAGAGGGGTGATGCTGCTTCTCGTACGCTGAATTGTGGACGCCAATAGCAGCCCTGCCAGAAGGATCAAGGTTCTTTGACCACGAAGCATCCCACTCGATGGCTTTGGCTGTACTGCAGGCGATGCTAGCTCCTCCCGGAACAGAAAGGACGGCCGAGTTCTGCACAATTTGGATTCACACAAGTCAGTTCCTGCATTTGACATGGTCACTTTGCACAGAAAGTTAGAAAATGGTCTGAATGAAGAAGGTGTACCTGAGGGAAAAACCTCTCAAAAATCATCCTATAGTAATATGCTTCCTTTGTGGATGGTGTATTGTGTGGGAAGATGTGAGAGGCGTGCATCATCATCTTATCGGTCACCTGAAACACGATATATTAACAATTCCATGAAAATTTGCCAGAAAGATAAACAATTGTCAACCAAAATAGGTGCAATCATGCTACATACATGAAGTTCAGCATGAGCTTTAAGGCCATCAATCCAACTGTATCCTACACCATCACTAAATTGCTCCTTCTGCCTATACAAAATATGCTGCAGTTTATAAAACAGCCTTTGTTAGTGACATCGATAATTAATGGAAACTTTTCGATGAAAAAAATAGGGGAAACCGAATAAGTTTGGACCTTTGGGAGATAAGGATGCTCTTCGTCATCAAAAGCCCTTCTAAGGATCCACTTCTCCATCCTCCCCTGTCCTGGTTTAATCTGAAATGGTAGGACACAATTAGGAAGGACTTAGATTGTGAACCTCTCTTGAAACTGAAAAAACATGTCATTTGTAGTCTTCTTCTTACCATCTTCCACTCGGGGTCGATGCTCATCGCAACATTGATGAATTCCTTATCCAAGAATGGGACACGAGCTTCCAAACCCCACGCAGATGTTGATTTGTTTGCTCTCAAACAATCATACTGGTGAAGGGCCTTAATCTGCAGCAAGTTAGAACAGAACAATCAATTCAAGTTTGTTTTCGTCCTCACAGTTTTAGGCATGAAGAGGTGTATTAACATGTCCAATGTCCAAATACCTTTCGGCATGTCTCCTGGTGGAGCTCTTCCTTGTTTGGTGCTTTATGAAAATACAAATAGCCACCAAAGATCTCATCAGAGCCTTCACCAGATATAACCATCTTAACCCCTAAAGACTTAATTTTACGAGACATAAGGAACATAGGAGTGCTTGCTCTGATTGTTGTCACATCATACGTCTCGATGTGGTAGATGACATCTTCAATGGCATCAATACCATCCTGTAACATGACACAGTAAATGATTGGTCAAAGCAGAACAATAATAACTGAAGTTGAAATGAGAAGCAGAATCTTCTTGTATAAATACCTGAACAGTGAAATGAAATTCATGATGGACGGTCCCCAAGTAATCGGAAACTTCTTTGGCAGCCTTCAAATCTGGAGATCCCTGATGATACAAAGTGAATTAGCACCAAAAAAGGTAACAGCATCCTGAAGGTATTGCTATGGACAATATTATGGGACAAACCTCAAGACCAACGCAGAAGGAATGAAGCTGTGCTCCCCATTGTTTGGCGGCCTTCGTACCGGCCAAGTAGCGAGCAGTGACAGCAGCAACCAAAGATGAATCAAGGCCTCCAGATAGCAATACCCCAAAAGGTACATCAGTCATCAACCTCTTGATAACAGCCTGCATGACTCAACAGTGAAACTCCCATACATGAATATGAAGTTCATAAAGCTCCCTAAAAGGCTAATTCTATACAACAACACTACAAATCTTTACTCCTCTTTCAACCTAAAGCAAAAGGAAAGCATAAATTCAAGTCTCACGTTTTCAAAAGCACGCCTCAGGACAAGGGGATCATAAGGAATCGACGGAATAGCCTCAGAGAACCAAGGAGGATTATACCATCTTCTGAAGCCACCGTTCTTGCTAGAGTACAAGTGCCCAGGTGGAAAGACCTCAAAATGTTCACAATCATCATTCAAACCTTTTAGTTCTGATGAAATCCAAACAGAACCTGAAAACAACCAAGAAATCAAAAGTTACACTTCTTAGCATAGGTAACTGAAAGGCAGAGCTAAACTTACAGAACAGGGTTTATGCTAGAAATTACAGATTCTTACCATCTAGCCCCCAACCGATGTACAGGGAAGTAATTCCAACGGCATCCCGAGCAGCAATAAAGCTGTTATCGCGAGTATCCAACAGTACAAAGGAAAACATCCCATCGAGCATGTCCACAAAATTTCTCCATGCTCTTCATACTGAAAACAAAATTTTAACAAAAATATTCACTAAATAGCCATAAAAGCAAGAGTTTCCTTCCCACTTCCAAACAACAAAATCCCAATACAGTAAACCCAAAACAATCGAGCAAAAAGCTTCAAAAATACAGTAAAAATACTCACAAGATGCGCAATGACATCACAATCACTCCCGGTCCTGAACTTGTGATTAGGCAAATTCTTGCGCAATTGCTCGTGATTGTAGATCTCTCCATTCACCTAAATGAATTTTTCGCCACAATTATTTCATTAATACTGTTTTATTCAAAGATAACAACCAGAAAAGTTTGTTTCAGAAGAGGGTTCGCTCACCGTGACGACGATCTTCTTGTCTTCGTTGAAGAGGGGTTGATCGCCGGAAGCGGGATCAATAATTGCAAGGCGCTGGTGAGCCAAATAGAAGTCACCATGCTGATACAGCCCACTCCAATCTGGGCCGCGATGCTTCAACCTGTTTCATTCGCCATGAAATTCACTGTTCATTTCCCTTTTTCCCATCTAAAATTAGCCCAATTCTTCAATTCCATCAAGGGTTTCGATGAATTCAACAACAACAACAACAAAAAAAATAAAATATCGAAAGATAAGATTATGTCACTGTCATTTATGGTGGGTCATCACTTATCAAACATATGCATAAACATAATCCAGGTTAGGTCCCATGCACGACTCGTCATACTAAACTAAATCATTTCGCTGCTTCTGGTTTTCACATAAAAAATTTAAAAAAAAGAAGCAGAGATTCCCCAGTTTTGCAGCATCTATCTCTTCCCCAGCCAATTTCACAGTTAAAATCAGCCGATTCCCAAAATCCATAAAAGGGATGTTCCCAAATTCTCTGAAAAACAAAACCCAAAAAGTAAAAACAATAGTAATAACAAGAAAGATCAAGAATTGCCTGCGAGAGAGCTCGAGAACGCGAACCCTTTTGGCCTGAGAGTTATCAGAGCAACCCAAAACTGCTAGTATCCCACACATGATTTCTCTTCCAACTTTCTGGGGTAAATTCCTTTTTTTTTCTTTTTTTTTTTTATTAAGTTTCTTTTAAAAGCTAGTAGTAAATACTACAAGCTGATAATATGATGAAAAATTAGCTCGAACTCAAACGGATAAAGAAGCAGATATTCATTCAGGGGTCAACAGAAAAGGAAGAAAATGATGAGAATGGAGGAAGAAAGGGAGGGAGAAGGAGAATTGAAACGTGGAGCAAGGAGAGAAATTCGATGCAACGAAGAAGGAATTAAGATGTTTGAATGAGCTCTTTGTGTATCCACCGCTTGGATAGCATAGCTATTTATAGAGATGGTCACGGGCCACCCAACCCCACAAATGTGTTAATTTTAAGAACATAACTATAACTTTTTTTCCCCCAAAGTATTAAAACACGCCGTGAAATTTTATATCAATTTTCATTTATCGAATAACTCAATTACTGAAATTTTCTCTTATTATTTTCACAATTTTAATCATTTTATCAATAAATAAATAATCAATTTTATTGTCCACCCAAAATTAAGTTTTGGTTTTCGAGTTGAATTTCGTTTATTTTTATTGTGGGCTTATTCCATCATTGAAAATGTATTATGTAGTCAGTGGCGAAACAAGTTTAGAACCATAAGGTGCCAGACCCTTGTAAGAAGAAAAAATTGTGGTAAGTATTTTTTTTTAAGTACAAGAAAACTTATACAAGTATTTGGCTCTTATAAAAAAAAAAAAATTATTGTTATTAGCTTCTTCAATTAATTTAGTCAACCTCCGCCACTTTATGTAGCGGAGCAAAGTAAGTGTAACGTACTAGTGAGACTTGACAAAAGTTTTACTGACTGTAATTACTTGCTACACGGTTAGCTCCTCCAAAAACGCGATGCGTGATAATTGATATATATATGTAGTGCGGGTATAAAATATTAATTTTTGAACCGAACTGATGACGCCAAAAAAAGAAAACGCTACAAGCGGCGACGATCGATGGATTGATGTATTATTATTAGCATCTTCGCTGATGAGAGGCCCCGGTATATTCTGGGGACCACCATGATCTGCCACGTGTTGTGTCGATGATTCGGTGGAGATGATTCATTTTCTTCTTCTCCCTAAAATAAATAAACGTTTTTCTTCCTTTTTTTTTCGTGTAGGATTTATCCACTTTGGACTTTACGGATTGCTGAGTCAGCTAAGTTGAATCCCCCTCATCGTTTTTGCTTTTTTTTTTTTTTTTTTTTTTTTTGGGTTGAGGTTATGTACTATCATCTTGTTAATCAATTTTCTTTATAACTAAAGTTATAACACGAATTCGATACGATATAAATATTTTATGATTAATACTTGGCAAATTTGTGATTTAAATAAGTTGACACAAATATTTAGAATAAATTGCATTTACCTTCCTCGAAGTTTGTCCAAACTATCAAGCACCTCCTGAAATTTGTAAGAACTACCAAGTAGCCTTCATTCTGATGTAAATATACAAAGTTCCACCCCCTAAAAACGAAAAAAAAAATGTTGACAACTATCAAAATAGCAAACAGTTAAATCAATTAATTCATCCTCAGCAAGAAAGACAAAATTATGTATACAAAATATTCTTATTAATCGGTTTTCTATATACAATAAATAGCTGAACTCCGTTTAGAGTAACTTCAAATTGATAATTGAACCCAATTTAACAAGTCACACCTTATGGCTATAGAGTTACTGTAAAATCACACTTTAGTTGTAAGCGTTTTTCAATTCCGTTTTGATGAGTGTAATTTCGTATTTTCATCACATTTAGAGGCATATTGACAAATCTCAAGTGGTGCTTGGTAGTTTGGACAAATTTCGAGGGAGGTGAATATAATTTACTCAATAATTTAACGGATAAGGTTATGATTGAAAATATATCCACATTAACAAATCAACCTGAACCCATGAACCTAGTCTTCCTAGATATTATTAATTTTTAATACAACTCAAAAACACAACATTGATATATAAACACGTTAGGTTGAGCTTGGCTAAGTAGGTTGGATATGAATAACATAAATAATTAAACTAACAAAGTTAAAGCTAACATAAAAAATACTAACCCGAATACGGTACGAATTGTCACCTTACTTATGATGAATAGAAAATTAGGAATAATTAGGATGATAAAAACAAAATATCTATTGTTAATTACCAAGATAAAAAGGGCAAATATTATACTAATAAAGGGGTTTGTAAAACTAAAACAGTGTTTTCTTTTCATTTTTCAACTCTTTACGTGGCGACAACAATGATAGTCGGAGTCTAAAACAAGGCAACAGTTTTCATTGGTGAATCAGAAGAATTAGAGGCATCCGATGGATATGTTTAAGGATAGCGCCCTTTTTAGATTTTACGAATCATCAACACATCAAATTGAGTCATTAACTACAAATAACACGTTTAATTTAAAGGAAAGAAATCAAACGAGGTTATATATACGAAGTAATTAATGATTGAAGGGCACATGAATTAAGGGTTTTAATCAAGTTTTTAGTTTGAGCAAGTCTCTTATGAAACCGTTTTATTGGACTAATTTTCATTTAGAATATGTTTTTTTCCGAGACTATTTCATTGAACCGATTAATCCTTGAAATTAAAGGATCGACTTCAGTATAGTTATCTTAAAATCACTATTAGTGACTGGCAGTTTGTTGAAGTCATTAGTACCATCACCAACTGTCGTTTGTCTGTTACCTGTCGATTGAATTTTGATCATCGACATCGATACCACAACAAAAGTGGAGGAACAAAATAGGAGTGCAAAGATTTCATTATAAAGTAAAGATATAAGTGACAACGTTTGTGCCAAATTACTTTTTTTTAGGTATTGTATCTTATGACCCATAAAATCATTGTACATTTTTTATAATGTATTCTTTAGGGGTGAGCACGAATCGGTTTCCACAAATTGCGGTTTCTAAGAATCAGTTTTCTCGAATTTTGAATTTTTTTAGCCAGTTCGAAACCGAACCTAATTCGTTTTTAAACTGAAGAAACCAAATCGAATTCAGTTCGAATTCGGTTTGGACCCTGGAAACCGAATTCACAAATTTGTTTCCAAAATTAATAGTTTAACACAATAAGACTTTGAAGAAAATGAAAGAGAAATGGGAGAAGGAAATTGGAAGAGTAAAGAAAGAAAGATAATGAAGAGAAAAAGAGGGAACAGAGGTGGGTTCGCAGGGAGAAAGAAAAGAAATAAAAAGAAGGAGGGGGAGGGGGGAGAGAGATGTAGTGGGGCAGAGAAATTAAAAAAAAAGAAGTATAAAATTAAAAAAATATAAATCATATATCCCAATTCAGTTTTCGGGTTGGATACCAAATTCGAAAACCGATTCTAAAACCAAATTCATAATTCGAATTCGGTTTCAAACCAAATCTAATTCGAATACTGAATTCGAATTGGGTTACTTGAATTCGGTAAATTCGAATTCGGTTCAATTTTTGAATTGGACCAAATCATACCCACTCTTAATATTCTTTTAGTGGGATGGGGAGAGTATATTGTATAATTAGTTTATAGCTTGCACAGTTAGCTTAGTTTATGGCAATTAGAGTTAGTTACGTAGCTTGTACAGGTGGCATGGATTAGTGGAAGATTAAGTTAGATTTCTGATTTTGTATATATATATAAGATACTCTGTACGTTTCAATTAATTAACAAAGAATAGAAATACAAACTTTCTCTCTCTAAAAAGTTTCCCCAGTTCTCTCATTATCCTTGACGGTTATTGAATTTACATATATTGTGACAACGTGGGATTAATTCCACCTCCTTGGTTTATAATTATGCCAATAGATCAATGAAGTTGAAACTTGAGAGCATTTCCAAAGAGTTGAAAAGTCAATTATACATACTAGCTCGTATTTGTTGAGAAAATTTTACAACCTAACGGTCATAGCTAGCCAAAGACATTAGGCCCTGTATGGTATGATTTTCAAAACATGGTTTTGAGATTTATTTTGATTTTATAATATTAAAATTGTATTGGGAATGTAAAAAGGTGTATTGAAAAATGTAAAAAGGTGTATTGAAAATTATGAAAAATTATTATAAAATTAAAACTTTTCTCAAAACCATGTTTTGAAAATAAAAAAAAAACAGGGCTTAATTTTCTCAATGACCTCTTAGATGATTAATTATTGTAGGTTAAATAACTCTGCTAGTCCCTTAAGTTGGGATGTTGTATTTATTTAGTCTTTTAACTTCAAATTGTTTCATTTTGGTTTATTAACTTGAAATTTTGTTTCAACATGGTCCTCAAGTCCAAATTTCAACAATATTTAAACTATTTTCGACTAACATATGAGTTGTTTCAAATTAAATTAAGGGTGAAAAAAATGATTTAACATTTATTTTTTTATTTTGTCGCGTTAATGTATGTGAATTTTACATGTTAGTCGAAAGTAATTTAAATATTGTTGGAATTTGGACTTCAGAACCGATTTGAAACAAATTCAAGTTAAGGGACCAAAATAAATCAATTACAAGTTAAGGGATCAAATAAACACAGCATCATAATTTAAAGGATCAATGAAGTGATTTAACCATTAATGTAAGATTAATTACATGTATATGTAGTGAAACTAATGTACATTAATTGTGTTAACCTAACTAGCCAAGTAAGTTTAAGAACCAGCTTAATTTGTTGGGACATTAAGGGTACGACTTTAATTAAACCACAAACGCAATTGAAATGCAAAACAAGCGCAAAATTATCCTCCGAATTGTGTAATCCCTTTCCTTACTAAGAAAATATTGACTGGGTAATAATCATTACGTTATTACAGACGGAGTGATTATTAATTCATTTAAATCTTGACATGAGAAAGTTTCAAAAGAAACGATAAAAATAATAATAATAATAAATAAAATTTCTTGTGACATATTGACTGTTAATTCCATCCCACAAAATAGAGAATACACTTAATGTACGGAATTAATTTTTAAGGGATTAAGAAAATTTGTCTGTTTGGAAAAGTTCTTACCATTTACAATAAAGTGATTACTATATTTTTGGGGGATAAAATTATTTTTCTGCATAATTAAAGGGGTAAACATTTTTATTTTGAGTGGATACATTTCAATTTGTATGTTCTCAAAAATCTATCTTTAATTAGCTCTGGTTTGTTCTTTTTTCTCAACTAGAAATACTGCGGTTTTTGATGGTTGCTTCATTTATGTGAGGGGAAAGAAAAAAAGAAAACAAACAAACGAGGATCATTATTATGTGTGGCCCCGAATTTTAAGGTTCTCGCGTCCATGAAATAATGAAGTGTTTGGTTGGAGAATTTGAAAATCAAAATATAAAATAGTTTTTAAAAAAATTGATTATTCATTTTATGATTGTAAGAATAAAAAATTATGAATCGTATTTACATAACAAAAATTAATTAAACTTGTGAAAAGTAATAAATTTCTATTTACTTCTCATTTCTATATAATTTACTATTAAACTCGTACTCATTCGAATCATTCCTATTTGAGACTCAAAACCAAATGCCTAGTGAAAAATTTTGCATTCAACGTTGACTTCCTCCAAATTAGTTTTGCATCATGCTCTTTTTTTTCTTTTTCTTTTTCTTTTTTTAAACAGATTTCTTTTTTCTTTTTAATAATACATTACTCTTTCGCTCCAAAATGAAAGAGTCGTATTTATTAAAGCTGTGACTTTGTAATGGATATTAAATATAATACATAAATTTAAGTAATTTTGCACAATTTCTTTTCTTTGTATTTTTACTTTATAAATATGATTTGATTGTAAATCACACATAATTATAGTAGTAAACGCATAAAAAGTAAAAAAATAAATAAATAAAAAGGACTATCCACTCGAATGGGGGGAGTTTATTATTATTCAAGGGATGTCGTGTCCTATTGTTTGACGGTCCGACGACGATACTTCAGCAGCTAACTAAGTTAAATATATGTGTTTTCATTAATACGTAATACATTAGAGACTAAACTCGAAAAAGCTTCCCCCCACCCCCAAATAGACGATACTATATCCCCTAAATTCGATAAGCATTTTTTCATCACTGTAAGCAAATACTTGTTATTTTAATATAATCGCAATATATAAGTAACTAAACTTGATACATCATAAGCTAAACCCGATACGCGATACATTAGGTGCTATATGCGATACGTCATTTATCAGCAGCTAAAGTCATAATCGATACATCAACAATTACATTCAATACAACATAAACTAAACTCAATAAGTGATAGGTCACATGTTAAACTTGATGAGCGCATGTTTTCAGAACAATAACCGTGATACACTAATTAGAGCTTAAACTCAATAAGCGTGTTGTCAACTACAAGTTTTTGTCATTATTATTTTACTTATATCTTCACTTTTTAATAACAAACTATACATAATTATATTAGTAAGATATGAAATAATTTAATTATTTTCTTTATCATAAATAATAAAAAAATCAAGGCATTGTTCTGTAATTGGTTAAAGCATTACTGTCTTTTAAAACGTATATTAAAAGGATAATGCATACAATAGAGATCATTATTTATTTTCTTATTGATGTTAATAAACTATTAAAAAAGGAAAAGAGAAGTAGGAACACATTTGAATAATTTTTTTAAAGAAAGCTAAAGTATTTGACTGATAACAAATGTCCAACAAATAAAGATCCTGTACTACTTATAGGAAATGTGTCTGCATGTTCCAAGGGGCGCTTTAGCATTTTGCCTTTGTAATGAAAGGTCCTCAAAAACCCCGTAACACCCAACACTCCCGTCCCCTCCCCTTCCTTCAACTATTTAATCGACTGTTTACAAAAAAAAAAAAAAAAAAACTACTAATAACCAATGGATTTGTTTAACTATATATATATATAATCAGGATTTTTTTAACTTGAATTTGGTAGATTTGCATGCCTAAAAAAAATTTAAAATTCGTATATTTAATAAGTAAATTAGAAAAAAGGAATCTTTTAACAAGACAAAAGGTACAATTTTTGTGCCTAAAAAAGGAAAAATAAATAGTAAAGCCAACATTTTCATTTGACTCTTCCCCACAGTATAAAGCCAGAAATATACTGATTAAAATAAATATAGTAACCCTTCTTGTATTGCTGCAGGCAATGGAAACCAAACTTACATTTCAATTCCAGTCACTCTTTGTCTGTTTATTCATTCAAAATTGTTTTTTTCTTTCAAATGACCTTTTTTCACAAAAAAAAGTATTAAATATATTTATATCACAATTAGATTAATGAGCAGCGAGATGAACAAAACTGAAGGAGTAACAGCACACAATTTTAACATGGTTTGATTTCAACAGGTATGCATTCACACAAATCCACTACATCAAATTAATCATAGGCGGGCCAAGCCAAAATTGCATTACCTACGCTCCTATTACATCAACACCATAACATCGAAGGTATAAGCAATAACATATATCTCTTATGACATCACAACAACACACCACTAACAACGTTGGAGACGTAAGTAGGAACATATCTCTTATTATTTCAGAGTAACACACCGCTATCAACGTCAGAGACATAAGCAAGAATATACATCAATCTCTTATGACCTCATATCTCACAAAACCGTCCCTCACACTCACACTTAGTCGGAAGGCTTTCTTACACCGGAGGCAGAGAGCATAAATGATATTACATCTCTAATCTCTCACATCAACTGAAAACTATACTCTATGAATTTTTTATATTAGACCTATAGTTACCAAATCCTTCTCAAAACTAATTTCCTCAAATTAACCAAATCAAATTTTTGTTAAAAAACTAAATAAAAAATTATTTAATTCTACCAAAAAATAATCTGTTAATTTGGTTTGGTTTAAATTTTAAAAAATTTATAAACAAATAATTATATCGTTGAACTCTTTTGATAAAATTGTGGAAGAATTGAGAAAGTATGATATATACAATTCACACATGGCTTAATGATTATTGCACCAATAATTTTCATTTTTGGTAGCTTTTGACAAAAGAGAAACAAACAATTTAATGCCAATATAAAATTTTGAGCATGGTGATTATACTATGCGTAAACAAGTAAAGGTGTCACCGTTTGATTAATAAATTTACAATCTATAAGATTTTTTTTGTTCTTTTGATTTGTTGCAGAACGTTGTGGCTGACCGTTTCAAAGTCTGTCACTTTTTCTTTCTTTTTTTTCTTTCTCTAATCAATAACTTCTATTATGTATATCTATTCGTAAACATACCTCACACGATATGAGTAATACTCCCGTTAATCTGAATTTATACTAATAAATGTATCATGCACATTTTATACGCAACTCTAGAAATAACGGTGATGAATTTCAAATTCCAAGTTTTGCCCCAAAGAGAAGTCTGTCACTCTTGTGTCAGTAGTCAGTACCAGCTGCTATAAATGATTATAATTAAGCAGTAATTGTCATCAATTAATTTAACTAGTGGCAGCACCCAATAATTGACGCACAAAATTTTTTGCGTATTACATATGCAGATTTCTACTATAATATATAGAGAATCGTACAAGTAACCCATAAATTTTCTAATTGGCTATTTTTAACCACTCTATTATATTTTATAATTTTTACAAGACTTAACTACTCTTTGTTCTCTGGATCAGATCTACGTCATCTTTAGTCGATTTCGGCGTACCTGTAGAATAACCCCTATTAAACACCGATACCAAAATTAATCCGAAATATATGAGAATTTAGTTAAGTAAAAAAAGGTATACATTCTTCCTCATGGTGGGGGGTGTTCCCCAAACCCTTAAAGAGGAAGTCACACACACCATTTCTGAGACAACTTGAGCCGAATTGTGGGTCTAGAGTCATTACGCTTTGGCCGGGTTGGGCCGAAAGCCAAATCAAGCACTCCAATGTACATTTCACGTTATGTAATACAGAGGCAGTTAAATCCAAACAACAACCATGAAGGAAAACAATAATTTTAGTGTATCTTTTGCTTGAAGGACTTGCCTAAACAGTGGCAAATAGTGTTTATAAATTTTGGATTTCTTTTTTACGCTGGGTGTCCATCTACGATCGTGTGATGCACATATTATACTTCTTATCAAGTTTAGTGGCCGCTAGTACAATGTAATTGCCCCTATGGGCTTAATTACATTTTGGATCTCCAAATTATTTTCATTTTTGCAATTTGCCCTACGTATTTTTAAAATATATTCTTTATTTATTTTCTTACAATTTCACTTTTACTTTTGCTAATGTTAACAAGATTTTCCGAAAGTATATTATTTTGAAAACATACTATCGGGACAAATTGCAAAAGCAATAATAAGTCAAACGACAAAATGTGACTATGCATGCATGTGGAGGAGCTTTCCCCTAGGGAGAGAAATATTAATTTCTTTTTTATTAAAAACAAATTGTAGGCTAATGCTTTTTTTTTTTTTTTAAAGTCAAATTAATTGTCCAAGTTGCTCTTATAGTATACCTAACTTCTTTTTATTTTTATTTTTTTTCAAGAAGGATATTAGAATCCGTCCAACATTAATATGTCTCATATAACACAGGATGATCATTTCGACAGTACAATAATTGAGGGTCACTAGGAAGGAAAAATACTAAATTAAGGAAGACCGTCAACTGCAACTTGTACATGTATGAAAATAGTACCACTAAACCGGAAAATTATTAGGATTCGATGCCTAGAATTATGCAATAGATTCTCAATTGTTTATATTATTAGTTAGTTAGGCTTGGATTAGATGCCCAGAGAATATTCATTATTCATTTAAAATTTTAAACGCATATTCACGCTCGATACTAATTAATATTATTATAATTGAATCTGCAGATCACATTGTTTAGGGGCGCAAAATACATAATAATTATCATATAATACAATATTTTATCAACTATGCAATAAAAATATATTAAAAAATTAAAAAAATTGATTGGGCTACTAACAATAATTGCATCATTTATTTGTTTATTATCTACGAAACAAAACAAAACCAGAGTAGTTAGATATGCTTCTTAAAAAAATTATCTTCGGAATATAGAGAGTATGGATAACGTTATTGTCAAATAATTTCATTCTATAAGACTACTTGGGGTTCAACCAATTTCATTCTTCCAACTTGAAAATTATAATAACTCTGTTGGTTTTTCAAATTTAGATTCATGACGCATTTTCATTTCAAAACTTGAAATTGTTCTTTTCAGTCTCTAAACTTAGTTTTGATATTGCACACTGAACTTGAAGCTGTTTCACTTCAATCTCCAAAATTTAAAATTTTCATTTTTGGATAGTTTACTGTCTGAATTTCGACCAAAACCAATCCATTGCCGATACATAATATTGAAATCTTATAAAATAATGCAGGGGTGACAAAGTTTCGAGAAAAAATTTGACAAAAATTAAAATAATTCAAATTTGGGAACTTAAGAAAAAGAGTTTGAGAACGAAAATGTGATAAAAGGCCAAATTTAAAGACTAGTGAAATTATTATCTCTTATACTTTAAATAATTCTTCGTTCACGTTTCCAAGTAGTCTAACTTTTTCTATTTTTTTTGAAGAAATACTTTATCCTCATTAAAAATCTTAATCAATTTTGCAAAACTCAGAGAAATATGAATCAAATTCTCGATATTTGGGTGATATGCTGAGACACAAGCTCGTTTCCAGCCGTCTTTAACTTATTTAACAGAGCCTCATGACATTTCGCATTATTGAGACAGGTGATTCTTTGGACTTTCCTCTCGAACTTGTCCTCTTCTCTTTATCCACCACCTCGATTTAACCAATGGGATAATCAATTACTGAAAAAGTGAACGTTAAAAAAATCATATCTTATAATTTTATAAAATTAAAAACTGAAAAGTATAAAGAAAAAAAGAACAACTAATTTCTTTTTATTTTATTATAAGAAAGGGCAAATTACATTTACTTCCCTGAACTTTATGTATACTACAAATTGATTCGGATTAATTTGAAATACAAATAATTCTCTGGACAATACATCAAAGTTAAAACAGTAAAAGTTGTACGAGACAAAAAAGTTCCTGGAATTTATTTTAAAAAGAGAGGAAGAAATCAAAATGATATGTAATTATTTGTATTTTGTCGGTTTTGACTTTGCCGTCTGGTGAGTTCATGGAATTATTTATATTTTTCAAAACAACATGGATGGATTCGTAGTTATACCAAAAGTTTAGGAAGGCATGACTTGTTTTTGTTTTTTATGGGAAGAACGAAGTTGGGGAACCTCCTACAGAGTCCTGCCAGGCAGAAGTAGGAATCAAACTTTGACCTCCGGGCGACTGTATATGCGTTACAACCGATAGAGCATTGGCTCATTCCTCAAACAATCTTGGATAAATTACTAGCTAATACCATTACAAAGTCACTGCATATATCATTATCAAATGACTAAATGATTCAATTGAATGTAGTTTTTAAATATTTGAGTATAAGTTGCATATTCTTTAGTTAATTTTTTTTGTTGGGGGAAAGTAATACAAAAACTCTGTTATCAAAGCGTTGGTAATATCCATTTTGTTGACAAGGAGATGCCTTGGGTTCTCTATTGATTCCTAATTTCCAATAGCATCTTAAAGGATCTTACAATAGATGCAAATTGCATTTTGTGAAAGACAAATTTTAGTTATCAACAAGGTGTTTTTAATTATTTTTAATTGATAAGTAAAGCAAGAAGAAAAACTCCTAGGGATTAGGGAACAGAAAATTAGAATCTGTTATAATATTTATTCATTTCTTAATTTTTATTTTGTAAATAATTTTTGCATTTCTATTGCTTCTCTTTTTATATATTTTCAACCAAAAAAAAAAGTTAAAATAAGGAAATAAAAACTCTTTGATTAAATTACTCTATTAATCCCTTGAGTTGGACTGTTGTTTCTCTTTGGTCCATTAATTTGAAACTGTTTTATTTTGTTTCCTTAACTTCAAGAATTATTTTAAAATAGTCCCGAATCAAAATTCTTACAATATTTAAACTATTCTTTTACTAACACGTGAATTATTTTAAATTAAATTAAAAAGTAACCATAGTGATTTAACATTTGTTGCGTCTATTCATCTGTGTGAAAACCAATTGAGGTAACCATCCCAAAATTTCAGATAATCAACTTAGGGTATGTTCTTTAGGGAGTTCTGAGAACAGGTCTTAGAACATGTTCTCATCCTAACTGGGTCTTAGCCCATTTTTAAGAAACAAGGTTCTGAGAACTGGGTTGTAACCCAATTCTCAGCCCAAGCTAAAGAACATGGGGTTTAACCCAATATTTTTTCCAATACTTTTTTCCAAAATTTTTACTTTTATTAGCAGATAAAACCCCAATATTTCATTTTTTACATATTCAACCAAAAACTAATTTTTACATTATAATAATATTTCAGTCCATAGTAATTGTTTTTAATGTTAATGATATATTTAAGTTTACACAATATTTTTAGTTTAAGATAGTTTAATATTTAATTTTTCCTATTTAATTTTTTTAAAACAAATAAGTTGGGGCTGTCATTTAAGAAATATAAAATAGCAGGGGCCTATTTATAAAAACTTTGATAAATAATGTTGGTGACACTGTTCATCTTCTTCCCCAGCTTTTTTTTTTTTTCCTTTCGTTTTTTTTCTTCCATTTTTTCCGATTCTCACCCTTGCTCACAAGAGGGAGTACAACGGCAGCAGTAAACTCTTCGTCGAAGAAGAAGAAGAGGTTCATCACATCTTCTTCAATTTTTTCCGATTCATCGCATCTTCCTCAATATATATATTTTTTTCTCTCTTCTTTCTTCTTCCTCCCTTCTTCCCCGATTTCGGCGGATCTGCAAATTGCAGAACCAAAGTTCAGCAATTTGCAGAACTTTGGTTTTGCAATTGTTGCAGAACCAAAAAAAAAAAAAAGAAAAAAAAAAGAAAAGTTGCGACGGAAAAAAAAATGGCAACTCTTCGGTGCGAATCACAGGGAGGAGGTCGAAAGATTTCGCGAAGGAAGAAGATGACGGACGCGGGGGAGATGACAACCGGGAAGAAAGAGGACGACGGGCTCGAAGGAGAAAGAAGAGGGGAAAGAAACGAGTTCATTTTTTTTTTGTCTCAACCCAAAAACTGAGACCCGGGGTTGAGTCTTCTTCTGCGAAACATGAAGTTCAGTACATTTTGAAAAAATTTTGGGTCTCAACTCCAAAAATTGGCCAGAACCTATTCTTAACCCAGTGTAAAGAACAGAACTTGTTCTTAAACATCATAATCCATAGGGCTTTTGTCTATAGCTGCCGCGTTTTTCACATGGATGAAAAAGTTACCTTTTATTATTATTATTATTATTTTTAAGATAATGGGAGATTGTACTTTACTTTTTTACTTCATTAACCAACAATTGAGTTTTTATTTTTAATAAACTAATACCACTCCATACTCCATGCTCCCTTCAATCCAAAATAAAAGTTATTTTATAATTTTTTAAACAAATTAAAGAATTCGTTTAAATGGCAATAAAATCTTTAACTATTGTAATTTCTTACTTTTGTTAAAACGTCATCTATTTTAAATAATATTATTAGTCCTCTAAAATGACAACTTTTATTCCGGATTGATGTGACGCAAATCGTCCATCGATGGATGCTTCTTGTGGCCCAATAAGAAGTCTTGTGCGGCAAGGTCCACCCTTTTAGCGACTAACCAAAAGAGAAAGGAAGCAACGCTGTGAACCGGGCTGGATGGCTCGGATTAACTCAGATGAAGGGGAAACTCAAGACTCTGGAATATTCTGATGACAAATGTGAACGCACAGGAGAAATGCGGGGCTTTCCCCCCCGGTGTAACTCCGACGGTCAATTTAGTTAGGTTGAGGAAGATGAACAGTATGCACTAAGAGCTCAAATGTAATAGATCGCGTACCTCCCTAAGTCTGAAAACTTAGTATTTATATCAAAACTCAGATTATGCTTGTTGCAATGTAATGATCAGCATTCCCAACTGCTCCGTATCCCTGCATATCCAACTGCTCCTGTCATCATAATCTGACTTGTGGCTTCCTTCACGCCATCATTCTGAGTGATTTCTGCATGCATTCAAAATACATGTCTAATCCAATTATGACTTCTACCTACTGTGTCAGTGCCCTTACTTGTTCCGACCTAAACTCTATAGCTTGGTAGTGATGACCGTTGGGAGGAATATAGGAAAACTTAGTGGGACCGACCTAAGGGTTAAACCAATCTAAGCTTATGTCTGTGGCTCGGAACTTTCCGACCTAAACTTGGTTTTAGACCTTTCAGATATCTTTATCTCATAACTGTTTATCCTTTCTTTTGTTCATTGGGTCTGGCCCAATGAAGGCCTATTTTTATGCACACCACGGATATTTGATAAGCATTCAAATCTTTTACCCATGATTTTGATTTAAGAAAGAAAAGTAGTGGTAAGGGCTAAGAAGTACATATTTTGTACCCCTTGCATCAAAATAAGTGAGGTTTTGGAGTTTTACAATCATATCAATGAATTAAGAACTAACTTACAATCTAGTGGTCTTAGTTGAAAGGCTCTCCGCTTTAGAGGTAGGTTTGAATACAGAGAAAAAGTTATTTTTTTATAATAGGGGTGAGTCCGAGTGAATCCGGTGTCAAAATAATAAAAAAAAAGCATACAAAGAAATCATTTTGATTTTGAGTGATAAAAAAAATTCATAACTTACTATTACTGAAAATATTACATTAAACATGTAAATGTAATTCAATTAATACTTTAACTGTGAATCAATCATATCTCAAGTGATAAAACACTTGTGAATAGGAGTGTTCATCCGACCCGCGGATCGGGTCGGATCGCACTGATCCGATCCGATCCGATCCGAAATTTCGGATCGGATCAATGAATTTTCGGATCAGTATTATTTTCGGATCGGATCGGATCGGATATTGATCCGATCTGATCCGAAATTTAAAAAAAAAAAAAAAAAAGAGGTAGTTCGGATCGGGTTCAATCCGATCTGACCCGATCCGAAGATAGCCTGATCCGAACCGATCCGGAGTTTCGGATCACCGACCCGACCCGATCCGAACTGTTCGGATCGGGTCGGGTCGGGTCGGTTCGGATCGGGTAGAAGCATTTGAGCAGCCCTACTTGTGAATCAATCAATAATTTTTAGTTTGATAAATTAACAAAAAGTAATTTAAAAAATAAAAATTTATTAAAATGTCATTTATATCGTAAATAGTTATTTTATCCAAAACGTCACTTATTATGTCAAAAATAAGAAATAAAAACAAAAAACCTAATGGAAAAGGACTCGGCAGCCTTATCCAGATCCAAAATGCTTGGATGGATTCATGAAGACAGATGTCTTTTGGCGACAGAAGGACACTTCCAGCAGGCAGCTTTTCTCCATCCATCCCGCATGGAGTATGGACCAATATAATGTGGTTTCATGCATATCCGATTCAAATATAATAAGTATATCTAAAACATGATTACGTTATAAAAATACGTATATTAATTTTAATTGTTAAAATATTGTGTGTAATGTATCATGAATATGAATTAACATATAAATGATGGTATATTGTATATAGTCTCTGATAAACTGTAGTTAAAATAAAATAACTAATATCGTCTATCATGCAAAACATACGCATATTGATTTTAAGAGTTGAAGTGTCACATATCGGACAGTTTGACAGTCGCACAATAGACAACCTCAATAATTAATAGGATAAATGGTACAAGAGACTACTTCAATATAAGGAAGGTAAATTCCACATTGTAATGTCAATTTCGATGCATTTTGTCTACACATATACATTGTATGTGGTCATTTTTTAACCTAATAATTGGAGGTACTGCTCCTTACGTCTCCCTCATTCTTTTTGTACGCTTAATATTTTTATTTCTAATATACAGGTCAAAAAGAAAGGAAAAAAAGAAGATAAACCTCACAAGTGTAACTAACTTGTGGAGGGTTGGAATTTTATAATTATCTCCAATGATAATATATATGGATAATAACCAAGGCATTAGCAAAGATATGTTGGGACATTTTTCTTGGAGCTTTTCATCTTCCCCATCTTCATTTTGTTTGGTAATGAACCTAGGTAATTAGAATTCATTGAAAATATGCACGTGTAAGAAAAATGATGCTACAAGACTCATGGACCTCATCATAATTAGGAGGAGACACTATGAAAAGGAATTTGTGCAACTTTAATTACTTGTACGGACGTTGTAGTGAGATGTTTGACGAGTTAGGGTTTGATTTCTATTTTTATTGAATTTTCATTCGTATTAATTCAAATTTTGACAAGTTAGAAAAAAAAAAAAGAAGAAGAAGAAGAAGAAGAAAACTAGTTGGTGCGCCGCCTGCGCTCTAAATAAGCAGAACTGACAGATGTAGGAATCGAACCCCCGACCTCTGGGCGGCTTACTATGCGTCACAACTGTTGGAACACTGGCTCGTTCCTGATTTGCACCAACAGAAACTAGAGACAAAGGATGTTCCACCAATTCAAACTGATCTCCAATAAGAATACTAGTTTTATATAATTTTTTTTCTCTTTAAGAATATAAATATCTTTAATTTGTTATTCTTCTTGACCATATATATTTGATATTCCATATATTTCCCATTAGTATCAATACTATGTATATGTTCGTTATCATATTTTAAAATATGATTTTGAAAAGTAATTCTCTAAAATAAAAATATATAATTAAACAGTAAATAATTGGATAAAAATAAAAAAAACACAAATTAAATACAAACAAAAACAGTGAAAACGAAAATTTGGTTCCTTATCTTCTTCTTTTCTCTGTTGAACAAAAGTGGCAAATTTAAGAACAGCAATGTCAGCAACCTTTTCTATCCCGTCAAAATTGATTCTTTGACTCGGTCTTTTATCATCAAAATCATTCATTTTTGGAGAAATTATGAACCGGTCTCCAAAGTTTCCACTAAATTACTTTTTAGTCCCTCTAGTTTTGAAAACTATGAAATACCCCTTTCGGGACTGAGACAAATCACTATTTGAAGGGATCGAAATGTTATGAGTCTTGTGAATATGATTATCAAAATTTGAGGACCAGGATGTTATATAATTTTCATCATTCGACAATCAATCGAGATGTTATGATTTTCCTAATTTAATGACTGAAATGTAATATCCCACAAACTTTAGGGTCTATTATGTATTTTGCCCTTGAGTTGTAGATACTTTTTTTTTTGGTACCAGTTTTAAATCTCTATCTAGTATCTACCACTTAACCAAGCTACATAAGTTAGGTTAAAAAAAAAAAAAAAGTTAGTGCATTTTGAGAGTTGACTAAGTCTGAAGTTAGGACAGATATACTCAACTCAATAATATAGGGCACATTCCAAAATACACGTTCCGTCTTAACATAAGAGTCTTGTTTTAAAATATACTTTTATCCGAATAGAAGGGTATTATTTTGATTATTTTCTTTCTTTATTTTACATATCCATACGTATATAATTATATGCAATTCAAAATGAATTTACACCTAAGAAAATAAAGATACGAATGGATGAAATGATGACAAATTAGTTTATTAATCTTACTGATATCTAATGTCTTGTTCGGGACATTATCCCTTCTCACACTCCGTTGGCGCTCAAAAGTAGATCCTTCTTTAATTTATTAAGGTATTGTACCTACAAACTCGTAACATCGGGAGAATAATTATAGATAATTATGAAATAGTAAATATATGTTAAAGTTAGTAGACCATATGTAGTTAAAATAATAGAATTGAAGCATGTTGATAAGGATTGCGATCAGCATATCCTCGATCCAGTCGGGGTGGTCCAGCATTGGTTTCGTGCGGCGACACGGTGCAGTTGCGTACATAAAGTTCAGACAGTGACCTTAAAATTAAATTGATTAATCAATTTGGACAATTGGGATGCATTATTTCCATTTCTTTTCTTTCATTGGTGATGGAGTTGCTTTCATGTTTTCCGCGAACAAACGTAAGAAAAAGAAAGCGTTGCTAGTCAACATAAAACGTTAACCAACGACATTAGAGGATTGCATTAGTTTACAAATATACATTATAAAGTCCTCCTCTAGCTCTCAACTTGCTATTGATAAACCCCATAAATAAGTAATTATACATGTATTAGAAAAAAAAAATTTTAAAAAAAAGAAAAGAAAAGAAAGTGATCCTATCACTTGCTATGAAAAATTATAATAAATTAATTAAAAGTATCATATAAAATAGAAATGATTTTGAAAATGAAAAAAAATCCCATAAAAAAATGGGTAACTAATGTAAAAGTATCTTATTTTTATTTTTCACTTTACTAATATAATCATTTATGATTGCAAAAACAAATCAATTACAATTTATAATTAATTTACACTTCAAATAAAAAAGAACAAATGTAGAGAATAACAAAATATTTATTTTAAATATTATCCATTTAAATTCATAAAATAAAAAAAAAGGTTATAATCCCTATAGTTGGATATGGAGCGATAACCGACGCCAGACTTAGTCAACATCCCAAAGGCCCATCAGGATGGAACAAGCCCCAGACCCCAGACGAGATTCGGGTAAAAGGCCCATTTAGCTTCAACAGTTGTTGATCTTGTCCTATTTGTGCATGCGGATCGAGAGGGCGGTGAGCATCAGATAGGACGACATCAATCTATTGAAGATCCAAGGTCAACAAAGTCATGAAAGAAAAAGAAATCAATATGTTGAAGATCCGCCGAGGTCAGCAACAAAGACAAAAAACCTTATTGGAAAAGATACATCCAACTGATTCCTATAAATACTCAACCCATTTCTACGAAATAGGTAATTGTTCACTGTTAGGATAAGTCTATTATATTATTACTTGCCAAAGAACTTACTTTAATTAGTATCGGAAGAGAATCGAAGAGTTAGTTCCTGACTACAGGTGATACGTGGCAGACGAGTTCAAGAGGCTAGGCATGGAGACAGGTTTCAACACCTAGTGTTCCAGTAGAAAGTGTAATTTGAATTTTTAACTTATGATTCATAAACAAATGTATAAGTGGCATCTCACTACACCAAAATCTCCCTTAGGAAGCGGGTCCTAAAGGAGATTGGAGGCAGCACCCGCCTCCAGTGCGGGCGCCTCTCTTTGGAGGGGCCCGCACCCGCCTCCACTTTTGGGGGTTATTGGAGGCGGGTGCAAAATGCACCCACCTCCAATAACAATTATTGGAGGCGGGTGAACCATTAAACATAATGGTTATTCCGCCTCCAATAACCCCTCGTAAAAAAATTTTAATTTCTTTTTTTTTCACTTTATGATTTTTGTAGGAATCGAACTCGCGCCTGGAGTTTCACTTGACTCTTGCACATTAAATTTACCATTATGCTACATATACTTATGTATTTAATATTAAAATCGAAAGTATATATTTCTTCTAAAACTTGTGATTTTTATTATCTACTAATTTTTCGCTTCGCTAGAATCTCGATAAATTTTCAAAATTATTTTCAACAGTCCAAAACAAAGACAATTTTTGATCTAGTATTAAAAATTTAAAAAAAATCGTTTTCGTGTTTTGAAATTGGAGGCGGGTTTTGGGTTCACCCGCCTCCAATTAGGGAGACAATTGGAGGCGGGTGAAGGTATCACCCGCCTCCAATTAGGGAGGGCAATTGGAGGCGGGTATTACCAGCCTCCAGTAAGCTAACAGCTTATTGGAGGCGGGTGAAGGTATCACCCGCCTCCAATTAGGGAGGTAATTGGAGGCGGGTGACCCCTTCACCCGCCTCCACATTCTATTTAGCCACCTTTGAAGGCGGGTATTTGTACACCCGCCTCCAAAGGGGCGCCTCCTTTGAGCATTTCTGTAGTAGTGTCTTCTAAACATGTTGGTTTTTCCTCAAGGACGGAAAAAGTATTTACAAAATATTTCATCTCCAAAGAGGCTACCATTCAAATTTTGATACTACCTCTATCTTTTTTTCTTTACTTTTTTCTTTTTGTATTATAATCAAACTATTTTTATTACACCAAAATCTATTGAAGAAGATTTCTCCCGCGTGCGCTTGTGCCCTTGGAATATTCGCTTGCTGCTATCGTTGGTGTATCTGTGAACGATACACCCGATAAGTCACTTTGAGTTACTGGGCATTAGAGTAAAATAAAGTAGGGTAAATTACATTTACTTTCCTCAAGGTTTGTGAAAATTACCAAAATTCTCCTATGGTTTCATGAAACTATCAACACTCCCTTAGACGTTCAAATTTTCACAAAAATTTGTATTCAATCTGTCAAATAGTTAAACACGCACCACTTTCCCTTTAAGAATTATTGCATTATCCAATTTTTGAAGGGCAAAAGTATCAGTTGTCGAACTGTCATACTGTCTGACAAGAGACTATTTTACTTAATTACAAAAAAAAAAAAAAATTGAGTTTTCAGTTTTTTTTTTTAATCACAAAGAGGCAAATATAATATTACGATACCAAAAGGGGATAATTGTCATATTTTAATTCGGTCCAAGGGGGTCTTTAGTTTTATGAAATTACAAGAGAGTTTTGGTAGTTTTTACAAATCTCGAGAATAATAAATATAATTTACCCAATAAAGTAAGGACTAGGGAAAATTTTTGCACGGTGACAAGTTACGAGACGGGGAGAAAGAAAATGGGAGATAACGTGGAATATTCCTTAAATTATTCCTCAATGAATTTGATCCCATATTGGTGTCCAGATCCAAGGTTCCATCCCCAACCTTAGGATGAATGCAGTCCCATGAATGAATATGGCTACGTTGTCAGCAATGATTCATATGGATACTTTTGTAGTAAAAATTAACCTTCCCAAATTTGAGCAAAAGCCAAAAAAAGGACCAATTGTTCTGAGAAATTTTGCTCTAATTCAGAGTCTTTCTTGAATTTTGACCACTCTTTCTCTTTGCCGTCTACTTGTATACCAAGCTTAATTGAAATTATTTTTGTTTGTTTTTTGGGTATTGTAGATGTTGATCTTGAAATTGAACTCACAATTTACACTCCAAAAAGTTTTTAAATAATGGTAAAATATCAATGAGTTCTTTGTAGTTTCGAAAATATACTAATAATACCTCGTGTTTTAAAACATATCAAGAAATCACCTGTGATTTTTAAAATATTACCAAGAACCTTCTTCACACTTTTGAAAGTAGAAAGAGATTTTAAATATTTTTCATCATCTATTTTTTGTAATTTTTAAAAATACAATGAGGTTTTGTGTAACATTTCAAAAATTACAGGGGAAGTCTTGGTAGTTTTTAAAACACAAAGGGTTCTTGTTTTTGGTATGATTCTCAAACCACAAGAAAGTTATCTCTATTAAAGCTTTTTTTATCCACAATAAGGTTATTTTGTATATTTCATAGGAGGGTTATTGGTACATAACTCTTAAAACAATTGTTATTCTTCTTAAATTATACTCCTTTCGTTTCACAAGAAGAGTCTTATTTTAAAAAATATATTTTTATAAGTTTGAAAATATAACACTTAAAAGAATTAATTTATCATCACTTTTTGACTTGTATACTTTCTTAGAAAGCGTAAATTAATTTTGAACTACAAATAAATATGCTATAGTAATAATACTATAACAAGTATTTAAAAAAATAAAAATAAACCTTTCATTAGGACGAAAAAATATTCATTTTTCATATACACCAGGAATCGTAGTGAGTCCCACCTTCTACATTACAACTTTTTAATACTCATTCCTGGCGAATTTGATCCCACGCCTATTTGCAATTGAACCTCTAGACTATTAGCTGATCCTCAAAAAAGTATTTCTCATTATAAAATTTTACCTCACATGTGTATGTTGAGATAGTAAATGTCCACAATTATTGAAACATAGTGATAGCGTAGGGAAGCAAGAGGTGGGGTTGAATCCCCTCCTCTCCTTTCCTAAACACTACATTTTGGATTTTGGAATCTACCACTAAGATACTTTAGCGTTTTGTTTTAGAATTGAACTATGACCCAAACTTTCCATTTCCAACACATTTCTCTCCGATATCATAACCTTTTCCTTTTGTTTTTTTTTTTTTTTTTGACATGTTTGCAAAAGCTCGCGCGTCTCACACAAGGGATCAGATTTTCTGTCAACTTTTTCTTTGTCTTTCATGTTCACCTTCTCACAATAGAGTATAGGACCCATATATTATCATGAGATTCCACTACTCCATTGTGAGAATATGGACACGGAAGACAGGGAAAAATTGACAGAAGATCTTATGGGCTCACATTAGGCCAACGGTTCCTTTTCTTCTTTTCTTTTCTTACTTGACAAAACAATTTATGATATTAAATGTTCAATAATTTTTCTTATGCGGTTGTTACGTCAATTACAATTACGGTATGATCTCATTGTTGTAAGGAGAGAAAAAAAGAGGCATATATAGAAGTGTCCAGTTGAGGAAATGGGCTTTCTGCGGTTGGGCTGTTTTGTTGTTAATTAGCATGTCTAGCCCATTTACATTTTCAGCGTTTACTGTTGCTACTAGTGACCCAAGAGAAAACAACCATATTGCGTTGGATTGGAGATTTCATTTTTGTATGTTATATAGTCCAAGTAGCCCGTTCTCATGCTTTTAATCGAACCGGCCCAAATGATTCTTCTCAAAACAAAAAAGGTGGAAAATTAAAGAAAATAAAATGTCTAATACCCTCTCTGTCCTATATAAAGAGTCTAGTTTTATATATATATATATAAAATTGTCTCACTAAAATATTTAAATTTAAATTTGTTTACATAGCATACATTTTAATAATATAATAATGTGTAATCTATCAATAGCATACATTTTACTAATATAATAATGTGTTATCTATAATTAACAATTCCTTAGAAAGTAAGAAATATAAATAAAAAGACATGATTCTAAATTACTTATTTTATTTGTTATACAGTAGCGTTCATAATAACTTTTGGATTCTTTTAGTGGTGGGAATATATAACTTGGGCGTAAAATGATTGATAGATTTAGAGCTATTTTCTTGTTTCTCATGCCCACCTTTTGAAGCCCAACCCAACATAGTAAATGGGCCCAAGAACCTGTAAGCCCGAAAGTCTTTTTCACTTTTCTGTCAAACTCAACAACTTCATTTTCAGGCTATGTAAGGTTTTGTCATGCCCCAAGGGTCAAATTGGAAATAGATACACAGTGAGGGGTATTTGTGCAATTTATTGTTCTTGCCATTGTTAGTTCTTCATCGTGTATAAATATAGAAATGATAGGAAGTTGAGATTATGATTTTTGATGATGAAAAATTCTGTATCCGAACTCTTCTTCTCCCTCAATACAATCTCCCCCCTTTTCTTTCTTATTTCTGCCCTTTTCTTCTGTGATATTCTCCCATTTCTTCTGCTTCTCTCACATTTACAATTCTGGTATGGAATTTAGGATCTAAGATCCTGACAGTGGTATCAGAGCCATCTGTCCTTGGACTGCCGTTTCTGCTCTGAATTTAATTTTGTTCCGCAATCTACTTCCTCTTCTTCTCCGGTTGCGATAATGGAATTTCCCTATTTTTGTGGCCAAAACCCTAGAGCGTGGCTTCTGAAATTTGACAGTTTATTCTCAGTAAATTCAGTTCCTGAGACTTCCAGAATCAGGTTGGTTAAACCCTATTTGAAGGGCAAGGCAGAATTTTGGTTTGAAGCCGTAGAGTTGGGGATAGAACAAAATTCTTGGGACACTTTTGCAGAACTCATCATCAAGCAATTTGGCAGCTATTTCGATCGATTTTGCGGGCATGAATATAAAGTGACGGGTTGCTTGGAAGTTTCAGAAATTTGGGAGGCCATGGATGAATTTGAACGATCGGAATCATCCAAAACTGCCGAAGAGGAGCTCTTCGACGAATTAGACGAAATTAGGATGGCAATGGAAGAGGATGAACAGGATGCAGAGTCATTTTCTGTCGAAACTTCTAATGGTAAAATCCTTATTCCTCCTTCTGATAGCCTAAAAATCTTGGTTGATCTGAATTCTGAAAATGGAGTTAATTCTGCTGGCTTTCATTATGAGTTGGATGAGGATAGTGTTGAAACTAAGTATGGAAGTTGTGAATCTGTGCAATCTTGTGTACAAACTGATAATTCTGTTCAAAACATTTTTAATGTTAATTCCTTAGAATCTCCATTTGCTGCGATTGTGTGTTTGAAGGGTATAGATAATGTTTCTGTCATTGTGAATGTTGGAGTTTTCAGAGAGCTCAAATCCTATAGGAAACTTGCAGTGCATGAGAATCATTGTTATGATAGAATTCATGGGGCATACATCTTCGGAGCATTGATTGATAAACAGAGACAAACGATATCATGGGTTAGTTTGGTTACTTGTTTTAAAGGTGGCACTGATAGTAGTAGGGAACTACTTGGGAACTCGCCCTGTGTTTTAGGGAGGATTACTGATAAACTGTTTTCGGTTAGTTTATTGGATTTTCAATCTGCTGGGGAATTTGCTGTTAACAAGGATGGAAGCTATGTAGGAATGGTTTCACTTGAGGGAAAAGTTGTCTTAAATCTCATTGGGAATGGTTCTTACAGATTTACAACTAGGATTTTAAGCCTGAGTTTGGTATTGAAGGGGTTTTTAGAAGTTGTTTGGGGTCTTCTTGCTACAGTTAGCACAAATGCACCCCCTTATACTTTTGCTAGATATGACAATTGGCAACAGCATTGTCGAACGATTGATTGTGAACTCTTTAAAGCAAACCACCTTGAGAAGTCTCTCTTACCTGACTCAGAGAAGATATCAGCAACTGTTCCAGCTAAGAATGACTTACTAGATTATGCAGAAAGTGATCTTAAGAGCTTGTGTGGTAAGCTCTTAAAGTTTTCAGAAGTTGGGAATGTTTTCTTGAATAGTGGCACTGAATTGACAAAATGGGTGGTATTTGTAAGAAAAGTTTCTGCAGATTATAGTTTATTTCCTAAGGTTTTTAGCAGCAACTCTGAATTTGTTGTCCAAGGAGGTTGGAGAAAGGAAAGTAAAAATGACAAATATTTCAGCATCAACTCAAGAAGAGTCGTTAAAATACTGATTGCAGACAAGTGTTTTGCCCCTTTAATTTTTGTTGATGCTGGAGAAAATACCTTCACTATACTACGTGATGAGCAGGAGTACTCCTTGCAGTTTTGTCTAGAAGGATTTATAGATTTTAAGAGTTTGGCAACACACAAGGATTACAAGAACTTGGATGTTTTGACTGAAAATTTTGAAGGGTTGAACTTTGAGAGATTTAGTCAAAGTAAAATTAGAATTAGTTATAAATCATGGAATAAATGCGTGACCATATTCGAGGAAGGATCTGTGACTATATTGACAGACTTGGGGCTAATTAATGAGCTAGATTTAGTTGATAATTCTTTGGGCTCTGTATCATTATTTTTAGCTTGTTTAGTTGGGAAGCTAATTTCTATTCCTTGGCTCCAAGTTCTAAGGGTTTTGGATCATGCAATGGGGATGTTAATCTCTAATATTGATAATGAAGTTGCTGCAGGTCAATTGGGAAACATTGGTGGGAGCAGAAGAAGTCAAAATTATGATAATTTGGTGGAACAAAAAGTTAATAACTCACCAGGAAATTACTGCACACATGGTGCTACTTTGGAAATGTTGGAAGACTGTATACGCACAGAAGCTTCAAATGAATGTGATAGGAAGAAAAAAAGATGTGATTGGGAATATTGTGCTGAAGAAACCCATCTCTTAGTTTGCCATAATTTGCATACTTCAGGTTTGGAAATTGGGGATGTGTTTGTGATATGGGAAACATTGTTTAGAGTTCTGTTCAGTAAAGAGCATTGGGTAGTCTTCCGGTGCATGCTTCTTATTTCAAGCCATTTGAAAGTGTTATCTCATGAGATTATGCATAAGTTGACTCCATGGTTGCTGAGCTTTGTACAGGAGTTTCCAAGTGAAGCCATAACACAGCTCATCACTAGCATTAAAATGTTTGATGTTGATTCGACAATGTTAGCAGTAAAACACAACAAGGGGCTAAGTGCTGGTATTGTGTTTCTTTTCAAACTTGTGCTGGATGGTTGGAAAGATTTTGCAAATCTTGGGATATTCAAGAGCAACAATGAGCTGAATGTGTTTATTAGTGAATGCAAAGGGATGAATCTGAGTTTGGTTTATCTAATTTTGGTCTGGGAACTCTTCAAACCATGGGACAAGTTGGTGACCAATTTTAAGGGAGGCACATGGAAAAAAAAAAGAAAAAGCATTGCAGTCTCAACCATCTTCCAACATCTTGCAGATCAAGATTTTCTTCACCTTTCAAGGCAAATTTCTAGATAGTTTGTGCAGAACCTTTGCAAGCTTCTTTGTGTAGAATCATTTTGCCACTCACAAGGCTTGGGGGCAAGCCTTCTTTTAAGGAGTGGGGTTTGTCATGCCCCAAGGGTCAAATTGGAAATAGATACACAGTGAGGGGTATTTGTGCAATTTATTGTTCTTGCCATTGTTAGTTCTTCATCGTGTATAAATATAGAAATGATAGGAAGTTGAGATTATGATTTTTGATGATGAAAAATTCTGTATCCGAACTCTTCTTCTCCCTCAATACAATCTCCCCCCTTTTCTTTCTTATTTCTGCCCTTTTCTTCTGTGATATTCTCCCATTTCTTCTGCTTCTCTCACATTTACAATTCTGGTATGGAATTTAGGATCTAAGATCCTGACAGGTTTCCTCACTGACAGGCCCACTTCGACCATATGCTTTCTCCAAATCCATTATTAACTCCGAGCCCAACAATAGATCCAATGGCCCAGGTTCATAATAGGGTCCAAGAAGACTTGCAAGTGAATCCTTGCATTCGAGACAAGTTAGTAGGGGCACGAATCCTCTGGTCGAGGACCAGAGTGTTTCACTGGATTGCCCAACACAATTCAGGGATTTTGGTTGGGGGGAGGGATTGGCTTGTGCTGCACAATCCAGTGGAACACCATGATCCTAAGCCAAGGAACCTTCAACCGTCAGTGAGAGTCAGTCATTGGTGGTTAAGCAGTGACCAACAAATAAGGGTTAAATCACCCACATTTTACCTATTGACAGTTAAAGACGTCTTTATAATTTTGGTATTGGCCAGCTCCAACTACTTTCTCACGATTGGGATTAATAGGATCTCGAGTTGGTACTCAAAATGGTCAGGGCGGCTCTAATACATTTGGGGTCATCCAACAAGCATGAATCAATCACTTTCTATATATCCAACCGATTTCAAAGGTAATAAACTCTGCTCAAATTACTCAAACCTTTTACTAGCTTAAGTTTTGATGTATAATAGGAGTCATTCCCACATATTCAAATACACCAAGAAGTCAACACACGTCGCATATCCAACCTTAAGAACTCATCCGACAAACCGTGCTTCATTATAAGATCAAACCAAAATTCCCATGTTATTTGGTATTAGAACAGGTCAAATTAATTTTCTTCATTTGTGAACCCATATGGAAACACCAAGTATTAATTTTGGGGGCTAGATTAGATTAATGAATTGTTTGGTGTATAACAATGGTTTGACATGACGTCAGAGTGTGATTTGGGCGCAACGGTCATCATTTAACATTTGATGTGGGCAACGGTAAGTTCCGACGCAGCTTCTCTGGGCCACGTGTCAGGCTTGCCTGTCAGTTGCCGGGCTTATCTTCTGTGTGAACTGGCCAATTTTTTAAAACTCCTTTATAAGTAAGTATCTATCAACGCTTCTTCTCTTAAGAATTAAACACTAAAAGCGTGTTGGACATTTTAACCCGTGATTCCAATGGGAATATGAGAATATCGTAATAAAATAAAATTTAAAAAACGCGATTTTAAGCACTTATTTTCCAATTGTTAAGAATCTTCTTGCTCTTAAAGTCAGAAAATAAGAAAACGAAAAGACTTCACTCACTATTTATGGAGGTGAGATGGAAAATTGGAATTTTTTTTTTTTGACTATTTATGAATCGTATCTAGTCAGGGCCGGATTTAAGGGCGTGGGGTGGTTTCCAACCCACTAATCGTGTATATTTAATTATTAATTGTTCTTTTATAATGTAATTAGCTGTCAAACAAATATATTCACATGTTGGAAGCCTTGAAAATATTTAAAATGTATTTTTTGGTTCCGTCACTATATCTAACTGACTCTTTTACGCTTGTTATATTGATGTGATTACCCCCATGTAAATTAAGTAATCAAATCAATAACAACAATATTCCATATCATTCGAGTAAATCACAGAATAAATAAACAAAATTGAAAGGAATCTCTTTTAACGAAACAAAAAAAAATTACAATATATAAATTTGATTACAAATTGTAAATGCAACAAATTTATAAAATAATTTTTTTTAGGGTAAAAGTACAATTTATCTTCTAATGATGTGGTAAATAGATAACTTATTTCTTATGATTTAAAAGTTGATAATTTACTCCTGTGGTTTGAGAATTGATAACTTACCCTTATGGTTTAAACATTGACAACTTACCTCTATAGTTTGAAAATTTGACAATTTATCCTCCTATCTCACCATTTTCAAACCATATGGGGGGTAAATTGTCCATTTTCAAATCACAGAGAAGGAGGAAGGGTAAGTTATCCATTTTCAAACATAGCGAGATAAGTTGTCCACTTTTAAATCATAAGAGTACGTTGTCTAATTATCAAACCCCACAAGAGGTAAGTCGTACTTTATTAAATTTTTTTTTTTTTTTTTTGGAAAAATCTAACAAAATCATCAAATAACATTTCACTATGAGAACTGTGAAATGGTCACCATCATTATGAATAAGTAATTAAGAACTCACGCGGATACTCCAATTTGTATTTTGTAAGCATATCAACTTAACTTATTAGCAATTCTCAAAAAAAAAAAAAAAAAAACAACTTAACTTATTAGCAAAGATGATTTCGTATAGAAATGTTCATCACCCTAAAACAATTGCGTTTACTGAATCCAATCCGCTAAATGTTAGGCATATTCGGTTCAAGATCTTCCCAACATTTGCCTATGAATTGAACTGAAATTTGGAAGCTTGTACTTTATTAGCAATTTAGTGCTAAAATCAAAAGCTAAATTCCAATCCTTAATTTGGTCAAACCGGCAAAATAAATTATTTGTGTCTAGTAAAAAGAACTAATTAGGGTCCCACTTTCACTAATGTATAACTTATCATGGATATTAATGTACAACATTTAATATAGCTAATTTGACCCTGTTTGTTTTATTTATGTTCTTACTTTTTATGTATGGGTTAATTAATTGTGCATTACATGTAATTAAATAAGTAAATGTATAAGGAGTAAAAAAATTAAAAGTGGATTATTCTATTAGAACATCAAAATTGACCATTCTAATAGAACAGATGGAGTACTTTTTTGTAAATTTAATAGTATAATATTTAAAATAAACAATTTATTACAATTTTTATTTATTCGTTCTCTTTCATTAGAAAAAATCATTTTTTAAAACCATTTTATGTTCTAATGAAAGAGTTCACTTTCAAATTTTTTACTCCTCACACATACTAATATACTTATGTGTGGTTTATAATTAAACTACACTTAAAAATAATAATATAAATAGAATAAATGATGTCAAATTAACTATTTTATGTATTGTACATTGATATACATATAAAACTATACATGTGTGTAAGTTAATTTTTCTAGTGAAACAGAAAAGAAAAAGCTTTACTTTTTCAATTGTAAATTACACATGAATCTATTATAAGAATATAAAAGATTAAGGGAAAAAAAAAAAAAAACATGACTATCTTATTAAGAAACTTTATTTGGCTTAAATTACATTCACCCCTCAAGACTTTAGAAAACTATCATTACACCCCTGGATGTTAAGAAAATAATCAATCATCATCCTCTATCCAAGTAACATTACAAAACATTACAAATATAACTGGTCCATAACTAACCAATAATTAGAAAATAATGATATAAGTGAAAAATATGATATCAAATTACTTATTTTAAATATTGTACACAATGCATAATAAGTTGTATATTTTTCAAATACATAAAATCTTTAAATAGGACAGAGGGAATAAGATTATTACCCATATAATACTCCATCCGCCCATATAAAAGTCTATTTTGTAATAACGAAATATTAAACTTAAAATAAGAAAGAAAAGAAAAAATAAGAAGTTAGAAAGCCGTTGCCTTTTATTTTTTTATTTTTAGGTTTTTATTTTATCTTGATGGCCGCATTGTTCAAACGCTCTTCAAACGCGGCAGGGGACCATAGACTTTACTTTGACTAACACCACTTCGCACCATAGGCTGATAAGGACAAAACCACACGAAAAGTAAAAACAAACCCAATATTCTTTTTCTACCTTTCTTCCTTAATCCTCCTTCCTTCCCATCTCCATAAATACAGCTTCCGTTCCGCTGTATCCATTTCCTTTCATATATATATATATATATACGAAAATCCTCCTTCAGAACAATCAAACGGACCAAAAAACAGCAATTATAGTTTAGTATTGCAGACAGAAATTGAAAGAGAAAGAGATTTTTGATTTCCGGTTTCCAACGTTAACATAAATCTAAGTGGAATATGTCTTGTACCGTTGCCATTTCAAACTCGCCGGTATTCTCCCCCTCCAGCCGGGTTTCGTCGTCCCTGTTTTGCAAAACTTCCTCTCCTGAAACCCTCAAGAACGGGTCTTCTTCCTCGCCGTCTTCCCCCTTGAGGGCTCTCCGGCTGCAGAAGCCGCCGCCGAGTCCCAGTGGGCTGATTAGGGCTTCAGGGGATTGTTCCGGTGTGGGTTCGGGTTTGGATTTGGATTTGAAGAGGAAGAGGCCGGCGAGGTTGGATATTCCTATCGTTTCGATGGGTTCTGGGAATATTCCGGCGACCCCTTCTGCTGCGGCGGCTAGGAGGGAGTGGGATGTGGTGGAAGTGGATGGAGATGGGTATGGGGTTTATTGTAAGAAAGGGAGGAGAGAAGCCATGGAGGACCGTTACTCTGCTGTGGTCAATCTTCAAGGGGATTCCAAACAGGTACTTACTACTACTTCTGAATTATGCTTAAATTAGCTAAGTTTGCTGTTTCATTTCTTGTTTTCTTACCTTCTTTTTAGGATTTTTAAGTCGTATCTATATATAAGTTGTGTTAATGTTTTATAGTTTAGATTTTAGGATGAGGAAGAACTGAATCTAGGCTTTATAGTTTCTTTCATTTGGATTGAATCTAGGGCTTCCTCACTGAGTTTGTGTTTGTGAATGTGATTTTTCTTTGTGAGTCTAATTTTATTGTCTGTTCTTACCTGATTTAGTGAAATTGTCTTTTTTCTAGGCTTGTTTTGGTGTATTTGATGGGCATGGAGGTGCAAAAGCTGCTGAATTTGCTGCAGAGAATTTGCAAAAGAATATAATGGATGAAATTGGGAAGAGGGAAGATGATGATGAAGTTTTTGAGGCTGTCAAGAATGGTTACTTGAAAACTGATTCTGAGTTCCTAAATCAAGATGTTTGGGGTGGATCATGCTCTGTGACAGCACTGATCAGGAATGGGAATTTAGTGGTATCCAACGCAGGCGATTGTCGCGCTGTTGTTAGCCGAGGAGGAGTTGCTGAGGCTCTCACCTCGGATCACCGGCCTTCAAGGGAAGACGAGAGGGATAGGATTGAAGCCCTGGTAATCATTCAACCTATACTTTCTGGGAAAGATTTCCACATTTTTCGGTTACTTGTTTCATTAAAACTTGAATGAAAACTTATCATGCAACTCTGCAGGGTGGATACGTGGATTGTAAGCATGGCATTTGGAGAATCCATGGATCTCTAGCTGTGTCTAGAGGAATAGGTGATCAGTATCTTAAGCAGTGGGTTGTAGCAGAACCAGAAACACGAATCCTCGGACTTAAACCTGATCTCGAATTCTTGATCCTTGCTTCTGATGGATTATGGGATAAGGTAAAAGCTCGTTAATCTTGGGTTCAAATCTGAATTATATGGTTAAAATCTGAATTATATAGTGAACTGAGCATTGTTCATCCTCCTGTTGTTGCAGGTTAGCAATCAAGAAGCAATAGAAATCGCCCGGCCCTCCTGCACTGGCATCAAAAACCCGCAGGCGCTATCATCAGCGTGTAAAAAGCTCGCTGATCTCTCCATTTCGCGCGGCTCGGTTGATGATGTTAGCGTTATGCTAATCCAGCTGGAACAATTTTACTGACTATCTTCCCCGGGAGAAAGTAGGATGATATACGCGGATCTGACAACACCGGACCGAGGGAATTCACCCTCCGATCGATTCTTATTCTTTTTGGAAGTAGGATAGGCAAATAAATCTAACATAGTGGACAGATGGTGTTTTTGGTTTCTCATAAGAATATGAACTGCTTTGGAAGTTCATCTTCTTCATCCTTCTGTTCTATTTGTTTTAGGAGGAAGCTGCTGATTCTTACTGCAAATTTAGTCATAGTTTAGAGTCTTAGAAAGACCTAACATCATGATGATCATCTAAGATTCAACTATAATGAGGCTTCATTGCTGTACTTTGTGTCAACATTTTGGGGGCATTTTCGTCCGGAAAGAAGAAATTTTGAGCCCCCCAAGCTTCAGCGTCCAAAGTCCAAAGTCCGAGAAAAAAATCACGCGCCACTTTATTTCTCCATACGTGGCATCCGGCCGTTGGATGGAGTCTTCAATATGGGGTATTTCGCCTTTCATCAAAACGACGTCGTTTCGATTTGGTGTAGACCAAAACGACGTTGTTTTCGCACGTTCTCTCTCCTTTTCGCAGGCTCTGCATCGGCTCCAAGGCCATTTTGTGCCGTGGGGGTACGAGCCGTCCATGGAGAAAATCAAAACCTCTCTTTTTTCCTTCTCTATTCCCGGTCCAGTGGCCTTCTCGAGGCCTCGAACGCTTCAATCTTCTCTCGAAGGCTTCAATCTTCTGCCATGGATGCGACTTTTGCTCACCTCTCCTTCTCCATCTTTATTCTCTTCTCCTTTTCCGATTTTCTTTCTTCTTCTCCATCTTCTGCTCCAACGGTAAGAGTTACTGCCGGCGGAACTCGGAAGAAGGTAATTTCCTATTTTTCTCATTTCGATCTGTCTTTTATCCCTCCATAAGAAGTTCTGGCAATGCCGATTCTAGACCTCGATGATTGGGATATCTTGATTCTTCTCTCCCCTCTTCTGCTTCTCCTTCTTCTTCCTACCGCTGCTCCAGCGATTATTGTTTTCTGCGGTGGAACTGTATTGAAGGTGAATTATTTTTTCTTATTTCGCATTGTTGGGTTTTCTCAAGTTAAAATTGATTTTTCATCTATTGAAGCTACTGTTTTGCTTTATTTCATTATTAGCTTCTCTGCTATTTCATTTCTTCTGCATTCTTCCTCAGACGATAATGGTTTTCTTATGTTGAATCTTTTATGGGTTTTGAAGGGTGAGAAAGCCGCTAAAAATTAGGGTTTTAGTAGTTCAGATGCGGCTTCAGAAATCGAAGGTAAGCATTTTTTTCCTCCTCTTTTCATAGTGTATTCTTGATCGTTGACATGAACTTTTCTGGTTGTGGCTTCAGATAAAATTAAATGAGGACTCCAGAATCACAAAGGAAAAAAGTGATAAAAGGTTTAACCTTCAGGTGAGAGCCTCCGTTACTGCTAACTATGACCACTCATTTCCCTTGTTTTATAGTTTTCATTTCTGCAAATATTACATTTTTATGATTTTCTTTAAGCATTTGTAGGTTGTGGATCTAAAGAAGCTGGTTTTGGCTCCTTATGGAATTGAAGTGTTGAGAGAAAATCTTATAAATTTTTATGTTGAATCTCTTGTTCCATCCTGCATTCTTTAACCCTTCAGAGATGGAAGGTGAAGCTCTTTCCTTTCGTTTAAACTTTTTTTTTCTCTGGCTAATGTTGTTGTGCTGTTCATTTGGTTTATTATGTTTATTTTTTATGCTTTCTGAAGGATGGAAAAGTGGAGAAAGAGGAAAAAAAAACTAGGGTTTCCAAAGGTATTATTTTCTCCTTTACATTTAATCTGATATGGTCCTTTTGCTTGTTCATTTTCTTATTTACCATTTTAGTGTAGATTTCTGTGAATCATAGTTTACCCTCTCTTTTTCACTTGCCCACTTACATTTCTGTGAATCATATGTTTGCCTTTTTAGGAGTTTTGGTTTTCTTCATTCTAGGTCGCATGCTGCCTCATAATTCAAACATACACATATTCTGTAGTTTTTAAATATTTTTATAGTTCTGTATATATCTTTACCTTTGGCCTCAATTTTAGGTTTAATTTTTCAGCTTGGTGAAATTGATAAGCTAATCCCATTCTTTGATGCTGGTTTTCCAAGTGATTTATTAAAGGTTAGTACTGCTTGTTCTTTGCTCGCTTTGCTCTTGGAGAGTCTTATGTTTTACTTCTTCTTAGTCTCTGTAGTAATCGTTATTATTGTTAAC
The DNA here is from genome assembly GCA_016801395.1 of Leptodermis oblonga. Classification (NCBI taxonomy): domain Eukaryota; kingdom Viridiplantae; phylum Streptophyta; class Magnoliopsida; order Gentianales; family Rubiaceae; genus Leptodermis; species Leptodermis oblonga. The sequence continues at coordinate 37,274,796 of CM028760.1, forward strand.
TTTTAGTTAAATTGGTTTCTACTCATGCATTTTCATTATTTTCCTTTCTCTGTTTCTTGTTCTTTCATTCCAGGAATACTCGGCAAAAAACATGAACCTTTAAGAGAGCCAGCTGCTTCAGCATTGACTGCTCCAAAAGCATAACCGACGAAATCTTACCGACGCTTTAACGCTTAGGTGAGGATTTTTTACATCTTTCTTTTGCTTATATAGGTTTGTTTTATACATTCTTGTTTTTGTCAGATAAACGAGGAAAAAGCTTTGCTTTATGATGGCTGTGCTTGTTGCTAGCATGTGTTTTCTTCATGCCTATTACCCTAAAATTAAATTAGGAGGTAATAAATGCATTTAGTAGTATTTGCTCATAGTTTGCTTATGATGTAAACAGATTATGTTATATCTCGGGCTGCTCTTTGATATTGCTATTGCTTCTGCCTGCACCGAGGATTGTGCTATAAATTGCAGCCCTTGGATGGAGAAATGCCTGCCTTTAAATGTGCACATTTGTTCAGTTCTTGCATGGAGAAATGGCTGATGCATTTGTTGGCTGCTCCATTTTAATTTTTGAGTTGTGGAAATGCTCCTTGTTTTACTGTTTTTTATATTCCATTAGTGTTTGTTGCTGTATTTTTGGTTTTTTTCCCCCTTTTTTGTAAGTTCTCTTAAATCTTCTTACAATGAATTCTCCACTAATGTTCAGGAGTTTTTGTGCAGGGAGAGAATTCACCAATTTCCTGCGGGTGTTGAGAAGAATGAGGGATTAGGATGGGATGTGCCACATAAATCAAAGGTAATAAACATATCTTTACAATATTGTCTCTCATTTTATGTTCTTATTGGATTGTTCTGGTTGCAGCTTCTCTATTGTCACTTAATAATGTAAAAAAAGGAAGAGAAAAAGAAAAGAAATGGTTTTTACAGAGGTAGATTTTTTAATCCTTTTTTTGAAATAACAATCTTCCATCTAAATTTGTTTTTCTCTCTGTTTCCTGATTGTTTTGCTTGTTTTTTGTATTATGGGGTTATGCCTTTTTTGATGAATGTGTGAAGAGAAGAATTGGCTTTTACAAAGTTGTTAAAAGTAATGAATATATGGGTCGTTGTTGTTCAGGTGCCACAGTTGCCAGTCCTGAAGTATGAAGCTGCTGTGAAGTTGCAGACACTATACCAAAGTTTCAGGACTAGAATAGTTGGTTGATTGTGCTGTTCTCTTCAAGTAGAGTTGGTAAGTTTTTTGCTTATTTGTGAATGTTGAATGAGATTATTATTTATAATTTTGATTAAATCTAACATTGTGTTCAGATGGTATTCTAGGTGGGAGCTATTAGATTTAACTACTTATGCCTTTGTTTCTAAGTAATATTTATTTTCATAGTGCAAGTTGAGACAAATGATTCATTTTACTCACTATATACAATTACGAAGTTGAGAGGTAGCTATGGGCCTGTTCTCTTTGCAAGGTTTCAAAGTTTGAAACTTAGTTTTGGAAAATTAATTTTATAATCAGTTTTCATCATTTTCAATACAACTTTTTACTATTCATCCACACTTTTTTATATTTTCAATACACTTTTACATTATAAAATTATTTTCCAAAACTAAGTTTCAAACTTAGTTTGAAACCTTGCAAAGAGAACATGCCCTATCTTTATGATAAAACAAAGAGGGAGAAGAACTCAATGATGCCTTCTTCATTTAACTTATCAATGTCAAACACTTCATTGGAGATTGATGATGTTGTGCCTTATAAATATCGATGGCGGATAGTTTTGTATTCTAGATCATAGAAGGAGAGGTGGCTATATCTTTTTTTCCATTTCTTTATGTTTCTTTATAGTGAATGTCCACCACCACCTACTTTTTCCCTTCTTTTTTCTCCCCTTGTTTCCGGATTGTTTTCACTTTCCATTCTTTTCTCTTTTCTCTTTTTTTTTTTCCATTTCTTTATGTTTCTTTATAGTGAATGTCCACCACCACCTACTTTTTCCCTTCTTTTCCTCCCCTTGTTTCCGGATTGTTTTCACTTTCCATGCTTTTCTCTTTTCTCTTTTTTTTTTTCTCCATTTCTTCCTTCTCTTTCCGTCCGTGGAGAAAAATGGCACAAAGTTATGATTGTCTGTCTTCTTCTTTTTCATTATCATGTTTAATTTCTAAGCATTCTTTCATAAGTTATGCAACATTTATATTCTTGATATATATCAGTGTTTATTTTTAAAGCTTCCTGTTCTTCTCACGATTTGGTGATTAATTTATTTCCATATTTTGAGATTATGATTTCTTTCCATATTATCAGGAGGATTTATTATTGATTATTGAAAATATGTAATTTTGGTTATGCATTGAATGATATGTGTGTATGCTTTGTCTGTATGTGCAGAATACTTGCACTTCTAATCATGATCATGGTTGAGTTAAGTGGGAGACAAGCGTGGGAGACAATTTGGAAATTTAGCAATAAAAGGAAGTCCACTCAGCAAGAAAAGCTGCAGGGAATTGATCAAGAAAAAGTAATATGTTCCTTTTTTATGTTTACATAGGAACACTATTTTTGTTTTTAATAGGAGAAGAATATGAATTTGAGGCAAGATGTTGGTTCTTCCACTATACAATGGAGAATGAATCCCCTGACTCCATTTCCGTTTCTTTACCATTTTTTAATTTGTTTGCCTAATCTTGTTCATTGTTTGTAGATGCAGTTTCAGGGCATAAAAATCCTTATGATTTCAAAAGGTAACTTCTTTTATTTTCTTAAAAAATGTTCTTTTCTGGTATTTCTGATTTTGTTTATGGGTATATCCTGTCTTAGAAATGAAAATTTTATTTTCAATGTTTCTTTTAATTTTATGATATTTGAAAAATCTTGAACCTAAAGGTAAGCCCATAACCGAATTGATACGAAGTTGGAGCAAATATTTTGAGAATTTTTCATAGATGTTGGATTGTGATATACAAGACCCTTGACAAAGGATGGGATGTCTAACCTCTTTACTTGCTGGTAAACTTTGTTTGTTATATTTCTGACAGGCCTTTTAAAGTCCAATACTGGACTATGTTTCCAATTGTATTGTGCGTTAAAGATATTTGATTGTGATTGTAGTTGGACAATTAATGAAATCTTTGTATAAGTTCAATATTTCTTATTATTTTTATTTACTTTCTAAGTTAAAATAAAAACTGATATATATTTGTGATTTATCACATATAGGTAGGGCTTCCTCCTGATCTTAAAGTGATTTGCCTGCCTTCTGTGGCAATTGGGCCTAATGATTAATGTTGTATTTCTTAATTTATTATAATGCTCTTTTTATTAAAACTAATTATAATCTCAAACACATATTTAAGGTGGGGAGCGAGGCGCGGCAGCGCCGCTGAATCCCCCTAGTATTCTTTTATTCATTCAGAGAGAGCTACACATGTATAGTTTATGATGAAAATGAAGTTCCAAATTTCATTCAATTTTATACTTAGAAGTTATAAATTGAACCATATTGCTTCAAAAAATTATAAAATCTTCTTTCAAACTTAAAGATTATGAAAATGAAAAATAAATAATTTAGATAGGAAAAAGTGCAAAAGTAATTCACAATATCTACTTATGTTTAAAATGTAATTCACAATCTTTAGTATGTATGAAATATAGTTCACAGTGTATTCATTTTGTTTTAATTTCAGTTTAATTAATAGAAAATTTATATACTTAACGGTCAACCAGTTTGACCGTCAGTCAAACCTGAAACATCGAAAGCCATTGCTCTTTTTTCTTTTGGAACATCGAAAACCATTTCTCTCATCCTCTTCTCAATTAAAAAACTCACCAAAAATCACGAGAGAGAGATAAAAATCGGGTTTGTGGAAAACTCAGAGCTTATTTCTGTAATTTGGGTTGTAGAGTGAACAAATGGTCTTAAAGGGAAAGTAAAGCTTGGTGGGTCGAATTGGAGAACTGCTGGGGAATTTCTTCATCTCGGTCCGAAAAATTGGAGACTTTTCTGGAGCCTTTTCTTCACATCGGTTCAGATGCTGATGGGTATTGCTCCGGTGTTAGGTGACGTCTTCTCAGCTATTCCGTGAAGCTCTTGGCGGCGAAGAAATTTCATCTCAGCGAGTAAGAAATGGCACTTGGCGGTACCGGAATTTGGTTCGGTTTTGGTGCTGATATCATCTTCAACTTCGCCGGAATGACTTCTTCAACGGCGGCCAGTACGGTAACAGTATTTTGCTGGGAATTCATTGCTTGTGTGCTGGAAAGTATTTTGCTGGGAATTCATTGCTTGTGTGCTGGAATTTTGCTGGATTATTGGAATTTTATTGGGAAATTTTGCTGGGAATTAGTTTTCTGGACTTTTATTTTCTGAGAATTAGTTTATGGAAAGTTTGTGCTGGAAGGTGATGGATTGAATGCGAGTGATTTTCGGATTTATAGAATAATTAAACTAAGTTTCTATTTCCTATTCAGTTAATGTTTGTTATTCATTTGTTTCCTGTTGGTTTCGTATTTGTTTTAAAAAACTTAATTGTTTTAGAAAATAGTTGCAATCTAAATCAATGTAAGATTCAAGGATAATTTAACCTATAAATATATATCTTAGTTATCATTGTAATTACAGAAAAAAATATAAAGAATAAAAATAAGCCATGCGGCTGTTTTGGTTTTCCAGAGTGAAAGCTTTCTTTTTGGTTTACGTCAATTTGGTCAAAGGCAAAAAGCCTTGCTCTTTTACTTGCCCCGGTTGGCGTGCGTGCAAATCAAAATCAAAATCAATTTGTGTGAGCTTAGCTTTTCTGTGCTGCCATACACATCAATTTGGATTAAATTGATTTGGTCTATTAAGCAATTACTTGCTTCCTTCGATTTGCGTGCATCTTTGATTGAACTAAATTCGTTCGGTTGTGTTTGTTGATTAAAGTTTCCGGCATTAGATAATTCGATATGATTTATTGTGGGTTTGTTTATTTGGGTCTTACATCTGATATTAGAACTTGTGTTATATTTGAGAGTCAAGATATTTTCTTTATTTAATCTTTCTGAGTGTCATGTATTTGTCTTTGATTGGAAAAATAATTTTGAAATTTGGTGTCAATTTATGGAGAATTTTTTCAAGATGATTGGTATCTGGATATGTAATTGAGTCAGGTTTTGAAGAATCTAAAAAAGATAAGGAAGGTGAAAAATCAACAGTTGAGGGAAGTAAAGAATTGGAGAAAAATCGTTCTCACAATAATCATGCACTCTATTATTTAAGAACGAAGGTTTGATTAGACGTATGCAGAAATTTAATGGAGGTAGAGACAGCAAAGGAGTTTTGGGACAAGTTAATAGTTACCAATCGAGGAAACGAAAACGTTCAAAAAAAGAAACTGTAGGAGTTACGAAGATAATTCGAGCTAGCAGAGATGAAGCCTAATGAAAAGGTGCAAGAATATATGGTTAGGGTAAAATCCATAGCTGGTCAGATGAAGATCAACGGTGATAAAGTAACGGAAGGGCAGATGGTATCTAAAATTTTTCGAACATTGACTTCAAAATTTCACACGAAGAAAGAGATTATTGAGACCATTAAAGATTTTTTCACTTTTTCGTATACTGATTTGAAAGGAGAGTTTGTGACATATCAGATGTCATGTGACAGACCATCTGTTGATGCAGCATCAGAAACATTGAAGGCTTTGGTATATAAGCCTAAAGAATTCGATGGTGGTGAAACTAATCAGCAGGGCCAGAATTCTCAAGAGAGATGACGTGGCTGTCAAAACTTCAGAGGTAGAGGCCATGGTAGAGGTAATTTTTCTTACCAACTAAAGGTTAATTCGGATGCTCAAAATAATTGGTAAAAATGTGATAGGTCTAAAATTAAATGTTATTATTGTGGAAAGATGGGTCACGTAAAAAATGATTATTGGGGTCTTAAAAATACAATACTGGACATGCTCAAATAGCTGAAAGTAGTGGTGATAATCATGAAACTGTTTTATTTATTGCTGGTGCTGGTGAAGAAGATAAAAGTTTTAAGTGATACATTGATTCTGACTGTAGTAATCATATGTGTGGGAGAAAATAATTTTTTTTTGATCTTGATAAGACCTACAGGAATACAGTGAGATTTGGACATAATCATGTTATGTCTGTTGTTGGGAAAGGTAGTATTCTCATTACTTTGAAAAATAGAAAAATCAGTGCAATAGATGATGTCTATTATGTGCCTAATTTTAGTCATAATTTGTTGAGTCTTGATCAGTTGCAGGAGAAGAATTATGATATTAATTTTAGGCATGGTATTTGCACAATTCGTGATGAACGGATGGGGATGATTGCAAAAGTAGACATGAACAATAACAGGTAATTTTCAATCACTCTTAATTATTGTAATTCAGCTTACTTTAGTATCACTGGCTGTGATAAAGTTGGTTGTGGCATATGAGATTTGGCCACTTTTATTTTGGCAGTTTAAACTTTATTGTGAAGAATAGTGTTGTTTCTGGATTGCCATTATTTAACTTTAAATCTCGACAATGTGAGTTGTGCGTTTTTGGTAAGAAACACAGGGAGCCTTTTCCAAAAGGTGAAGTTTGGAGGGCAAAGTAGCCATTGGAGCTGATTCATTCTAACTTGTGTTCTGTTGATATTCCTTCTCGGGGTGGTAACAAGTATTTTATCACATTTATTGATGATTTTAGTAGGAAGACCTGGATTTATTTGTTAAAGTTTAAATTTGATGCATGTGATATTTTCAAAAGTTTTAAGTCTTATGTTGAGAAGCAGAGTGGGCGTTCTATTAAAACTCTTAGAACTGATAGAGGCACTGAATATACGGTATGTGATGATTTTTTTAAAAATTATGGAATTAAGCATCAGATGACGGCCAGGTACACTCCTCAGCAGAGAAAAAGAACAGAACAGTGATGGATATGGTGAGGTGGAGGATGACGGCCAAAAGTATGCCTAAGGATTTCTGGGCTGAAGTTGTGGCTTGTGCAGTTTATTTGTCAAATAGGTGTCCAACAAAAAGTATTGGTAAGAAGACTCCATATGAGATTTGGTCAGGAAAGAAACCAAATATCTCACATCTTAAAGTATTTGGGTGTGTTGCATATGCCCATGTTTCGGATGCAATACAGAAGAAGTTGGATGATAAGACAGAAATATGTGTCTTTATTGGTTATAACAGTGAAACTAAAGGTATAAAATGTTCAATTCTGATACTGGGAAGGTAATTATCAGCAGAGATGTTACTTTTGATGAACATGAAATTTGGGATTGGAGAAAAAAGACACCAAAAATTGTAAAACGGTCATCAGCAATGTATATTGGTGGAGATAATGCAACTGAAGAGCAGTGTCAGCCAGTTCAACAATCAGTTTGTGATTCTTCTGCTTCTACAGCTTCCACCTCAAGTGGACGTCCGCGAATAGAGTCAAAACTGCCAGCTCGTTTGAATGATTATGTAGTTGGGGATGAAGTTGATAATTTGACTGATGAGGATATTGTGAATTTTGCTCTGTTTGCAGATTGTGATTCTGTTAATTTTACAGATACTGTTAGAGATGATCGTTGGGTGAAGACAATGGATGAAGAAATTAATTTCATTGAGAAGAATAATACTTGGGAGTTTACAAACCTTTCGAGTGTAAATAAACCCATTGGTGTAAAGTGGGTCTACAAGAAAAAAGTACAAGCCTAGTGGAGAAGTTGATAGATACAAGGCAAGACTTGTTGTGAAATGGTACAAACAGAAGCCCGAAATTGATTACTTTGAAGTGTTTGCTCCTGTTGCTAGACTTGATACTGTGAGAATGATAATTTCTCTGGCTGCCCAGAATAATTGAAAGATTTTTCAGATGGACGTGAAATCTGTTTTTCTGAATGGAGTTCTTGAAGAGAAAGTGTATGTTAATCAACCTCCTGGCTTTGTGAAAAAAAGTTAAGAGAAAAAGGTCTATCGTTTGAAGAGAGCCTTGTATGGATTGAAGCAAGCTCCGAGAGCTTGGTATACTCATATTATACCTTCTTTATCAAAAGTGATTTTCAACGGTGTCCAGATGAGCATACTTTATACGTGAAATTTTCATCAAATGGTGATATTGTCATTGTTTGCTTGTATGTGGATGATTTGATATTCACTGGAAACAATGAAAAGATGATGTCAGACTTCAGGGTGGCAATAATCAGACAGTTTGAGATGACTGATTTGGGGCTTATGTCATATTTTCTTGGGATTGAAGTTTCTCAGACTGATCGTGAAATCTTTATTTCTCAAAGAAAATATGCTGGTGATATTTTAAAGAAGTTCAAGATGGATGGTACTAATTCGATCATGACTCCAGCTGAAGAAATGTTGAGGTTGACGAAGGAATGCACTGGGAATTCTGTGGATCCAACATACTTTAAGAGTATGGTTGGTAGTTTGAGATACTTGACTTCTACAAGGCCGGATATAAATTTTAGTGTTGGATTGATAAGCAGATTCATGGAGAATCCCTGTCAATCGCATTTGCAGGCTGCAAAGAGAATCTTGAGGTACATTAAATGTACTCAAGGAGATGGTATTCCGTATCCGAGAGTTGAACCAGTAAAGATTCTGGAGTATACTGACAGTGATTGGGTAGGTGACACAGTTGAAAGGAAAAGCACTTATGGGTATGCTTTCTTCATTGGTTCTTGTGTGTTTTCTTGGAGTTCAAAGAAACAACCAGTGATAACATTGTATACTGTTGAAGTTGAGTATATTGCAGCTTTTAATTGTGCTACTCAAACAATTTGGTTGAGAAGGATGCTGGGTTTCCTTCAGCATAAAGAGGATGGTCCGACAACGGTGTTGTGTGATTGCAAGTCGGCAATTGAGCTGACAAAGCATCCAGTCTTTTATGACCCAAAATACTACCGGCGTCCGGTGGTATTTTCTTCTCAAAGTACCACTGGCGGTATTTTGGCCCAAAATACCGCCCACTTTGGGTGATATTTTCAAAATATTATTGCAAATAGTAATTTGATTATTTTGAAAAAATCTCGTTTATTTTGTGATTTTTTGGGCAAAATTTCGGGCAAGACAAGTTTTTTTTTTTTTTTTAACAAAGAAACTTTATGTAAAAAAATGTATACGTACACGTGTGAGTGAAAAACGAATGACTGTAAATAGGTAGAGTGTAAATGAATTTTTATTTTTTTTAGATAAAGGGCAAAATAGACTTTTTATAGAAAATGTTACTGCAAATATCGAAATGGTTACTGCGAATAACATGCCCCTTAAGCAATTACCTGCTTCCTTCGATTTGCGTGCATCTTTGATTGAACTAAATTCATTCGGTTGTGTTTGTTGATTGAAGCTTCCGGCGTTAGACAATTCAATAGGATTTATTGTGGGTTTGTTTATTTGGGTCCTACAAGATTGAATTCTGTGCTGGAATGTGTTCTGGAAATTATTGTTTTGTTTTTGGAAATTGGAATGAATTTGGTTGCCGTTGGTTTTGTTTTAGGAGTGGCTTTCGATGTTTCAAAAGAAAAAAATAAAGATGGTTTTCGAAGAAGGGGGGCGGTTTTAGGAGGGTCAAACTCGGGTTTGACTGACGATCAAACTGGTTGACCGTTAAGTTTATAGATTTTTCGTTAATTGGACTGAAATTGAAACATTGTGGACTATATTTGATGCATACTAAAGATTGTAGACTATATTTGAAAAATGAGTAAAGATTGTGAAATACTTTTGCACTTTTTCCATTCTGAATATACTACAATTTATATTTTTTTATACAATTTGTCATTTGCCTTTTATTCTTCCTCACTAAAATATTATAAAAACTTGTATACTCCCTTTGTTTCATTAGAAAGGTCCAGTTTGTTGTCTAATAGAACGGAGGAAGTATATGACATGTTAGACGATTTGAGATGCATGTTTTGTTTTGGGGTTTCCCCATTATTTTTGAAGACACACGCATTGATTTTAATCTTAAAAGGGTTGCGTGTAAGTTATGAAAGCACATATGTAAGTTATGAAAAATACGCGTATCACAAATAGCTTTTGATATATCGTATCACTTATAGCCTCATATGTGAGGGTTGAAATAAAAAAAGTGTCGCATGTTTCATAAAAAATAATAACAAAAATCGCCACATCAAATTTAAGGTTTGAAACATCAACTCTAAAAAGTAGTATCGCAGATAGTAAAAAAAACCATTGTTTACTGTCTATTGGAGAATACTCCACCATAACCTATTAAATTTAAAATAAAACTAACCAGAATAACAGTGTTACCTTCTGGGTTTTTTTACCATATTCATTTGTCAAATGAATCACTTCACAGTCGGATAGATATCTTCACAAACTGGTAAATTTGACATCAATGAAATTTATAGTTTTTCTTAAACCAACTGGTTGCGTCTGAAGGCAGAAGTTCGAACTCCCTTTTAACCAAAATATTCTCGTTGAACTGAAGAATCATACTTCGTCTGTTTCATTATAAGAGTATTTGTAATAATAAAAACAGTATTACAAAGTTGACTATTCTAATGGAATATAGGGAGTATTCGGACTGGGGTTGAACTGATGTAACGAGTAAGTGCGCCATCCGTTGTAATGTATATTAAGTCATTCAAAAGTTAAATGTTCGCTTCTTATTTGTGTTTATTTCAAATGCAAATTAGCAGGATTGAGACTCCTCTCACCTTCGTTTTTTCTTTCCCCTCAACCCTGCATGCATTAAGGAAAGAAAAAAAAAAGAAAAAAAATCATATGCCAATACAAGTATTGTGTTCTAGAAAAAACCATATCGAAGATGAATTTTCGATCGCCCCACTTGTTTATGTGATGTTACAATTTACAAAGAAACCTGCTGGATTCAGTTTCAGACATCCGGAATTTTAACATGGAATGTTTGGTCGGACTCGGTCCAACCCATTTTACCAGTTCATGCATCTCATTTGGTGGCTGTCGGGTCCACCCGATCCAAGTTGTAAAAAAGTATCACTTTTTCACTATAATCATCGCCCACTGGCAAATGGGCAATTCTTATCTCTTAATATTATCCGAAAATCACCATCAAAAACCGTATTCTCGTTTCTGTTTTTTTGGTGTTTTCTGCGTAGCGACCGTGCATAAATGAAGATCAACCCAACTTGACTCATTGCGCACAAATTCAATTAATTGACTCAAACTGTAATTCTAGAATAATACTTAGTGGATTTGATTGAAAAATCAGCACAAAAACTATGGATCTAAGGAAGTGTGGTGTGCCTGGTTTAACTTTCGGCCCAATTCTAGACTCAAAAGGCTCAAGCCAAGTTTGAGAACTAGCAAAGCCAACCGTTGGATCCAAGAGGCAATGACCACATTAGCGAGGGGTTCAACCAAGTCCAATAAACATAAGTTACGTCACTCACTTCCCGTTAGTGAGTGATTAAGGGGATCTTGGTACGTTCAGGGTTGGCACCAACCAACTACCCATAATCTCGCTACTCTCGATCGCGGGGTAGTGCCCAAAATACCCAATGCGGCTATGAGATCCTTTAGGCCGGTCAATGGGCAAATAATTAGTGATTCCTATAAATATTAGCATCCCACCCAATTAGAAGGTTCGTTCTTATTCATTATAGCAAAACCTCTTCCAAATTTACTCTAACTTGCTACTAATTTAAGTTTTGGAGTGTTTCCAATCTCAAACCATTTAAAAATGAATTGAAAAAAGGCTCTTCTCACGCGGGGTGGGCTAGCTAATTAAGCCGGAAAGAGTTATAAATCTTTCCCATCCATTTAACCAGCTTTTCACTCGTTCCCCACTTCTTACTTGCCAAACCTTAACGACCTCTATATTTGCTTATCCTAAATGGCTTAATTCCTTCAATTGCTCTACGGTAATCGAATCTCACAGCTCGTTCTAACCACAACGTGCCTTATCAAGCTATTTCTTTTTTATCCTCCACATTCATGAGTAAAAACATGATTATTTCCTTTTTTCAAAAATATTTTACTGGACAAAATGATTATTTATTGCTACCTTAGTCATAAAAAATAAAGTAGTTTAAAGGACAATGGTGCAATGTAACCTAACATACACACACACACGACCGCTCGTTGGGCCTGATAGGTGGTGGTTTCACACCCTTCTCAAAGAAACCGTGCGTGGCACTCTCGCATCGTACGGCTCCGTCCCGGAATAAGGACCTTCCCTTTCATATATATATATATATATATATATATATTCCTTCCCCATCCTAACAAGTGTGTATCTTTCATTCCATACGAGAATGAGGAAAGCTATACGATTCTTCGTAGTGGGATTACCAAATCTTAATTTGTCGTCATTTCCATCTTCCCAGAAAACTACACACAATTGTCCTATCATTTTCTTTTTAAGTTTTTGGTTGTCGTCTTAGAAGTAATTAATGTACATTTTTGTCCATTTGACGAAGCTGTGTTTTGTGGTGAAGGAAATAAAGACGATGGAGATAGAGAGATTGGCTGTCCAAAGCAAAAACCCTTTTCGGCGTTTCCGCAAGTTGAGAGTTTCACATGACCATTATTTCCTGTCTTTATTTCTTCCCACATCTCACGTTGTTAATTTTTTTTGTTACTTCTTCTGTCAGAAAAATATAAAATTAAAAAAAATTCTTGGCTGGGACGACAAATCATGCTTGATAGTCCCTTTTGGTTGATTCTGTTTGGCGATTTGTGTTTCTTAAATTAATTTTTTTAAAAAGAAAAAAAAATACTGTAACATGTAGATGTGAACTTGACATATGATCAATTTGTTTTAGTTTCTGATTTTTTTATTAATTTTTTTTTTAAACAATACTCATATGGGTTCATAAGGGATTGAAATTTTCATTTTTTTTATTTTTTAAAAATATCCTCAACTCGTAATTATTTTTAATTTAATCGATAAGTTATTGAGAACCAAATAAAATTGTAAGGGGACTTTTCCTTTTGATTGTTTTGAAGGTTTTAAAAACATGTTTTTGGAAAATAACTTTATAATGTAAAAAATGTATTAGAAATATAAAAAGATACAACTGAATAGTAGAAAGTTGTATTGGAAATAATGAAAACTAATTATAATATACTCCATCCGTTCCCAAATAAGTGGTCATTATATAAAAAAAAATTGTTTTCCTAAATAAGTGTCCATTTACACATTTCAATGCAAAAAATTAAAAAAGTTCCAATATTACCCCTGAATTAATTGATACTCTATCATTTAATGAATGTAATTTTAAATGCACATACATAATCACATGCATTCCCAATCAAAATGTAGTTAAACAAGAAAACATAAATAAGAGTAAAAGAAGAAATTCGCCTATCTCATTAATTTGTGTGATTTTTTTATAATGGTTATTTATTTGGGAACGGATGAAGTATTAAATTTACTATTGAAACTAAAATCAAAACAAAAATCAAAAGAATGGGCCCTAAATTCGTGTGTACTGAGGAGCTTCAGGTCTAGTGGTCAGCCCAAGCCCAATTTAAGGCCTATGAGAAAACATAGCGGATAGTTACAGGAGTCTCGCTATTTACGGGATCGACTCCAACAAAGTTCCCACGATTGGTGGTAGTGGGATTGTGGGTTCGTGCCTAAAACCGTCGATCCGTTCTGATCCAATTCGAATTTTCGGATGGGATTCGGTTCGGATTATTTAAAGCGGATTCGGATTGGTTTCGGATAATTATCCGAAACCGATATGAAATTACCCGAAAATTGATCCGCCGCTTTCTGTGAGTTAAAACTGATGAAAAAGAGCAGTTTTCGGCTCTCCACAGCAATCATCAAGATTTGATACATCAATTTTGTTCAATATCAAAATTGGAACAATAACGAGCGTGGCGGCTGCAACATGAACATCAAATTTACAGCATAAGGATCTTTTCAATTGTGTTATTCGAGATTTGATAAAAAAAAAATAATTAAGCAGCCTTTCGTTTATGGGATTAAAGTGGTCTCACAGCTTTTATTTTATTAACCTTAGCTTTGGGCCGACAAAATGGATTTTCAGATTTGCCAGCGCCGACAAGGCGGTGACAAGAGGGTTGGTCGCGGTGTGGGTTTCCACATAACTAAACAGCAACTGTATTCAAAAAATTTCAGTAAAAGAATCTGAGAAAAAAGAGAAAACTGAAAACAACGGCTTCGGATAAGATCCGATCCAAAACCGTGGTCTTCGGATTATAATCTGATCCGAAATTTCGATTTAGGATCAGTTTGGGTCGGATTCGGATCGGTGTATTATTTGATCAACCCCACCTCAAATGTCAGCAGGGTGCTCTAATATTCCTTAAGTTGGTCAACGGCAAAAGGCTAATCGTTCACTACATATCCAACGGGTACATTCATTATCACTATACTGAAACACTACTCAAATTATTCTACTTTTATTAATTCAAACTCCGGAATGTAATTAGGGATACTTTCCCACATGTTCAATCGGTATTCATAACTCGTCTAACCATAATATACTTCATCGTATCCAAAATGAAAAAGGTACTGGCAGTGAGAAAGAACATGGGTGTAGTCGAAGCTGGAAGGAAACACGGAAACGATCAACAACAATCCGCCGTTTTAGGTTTCCCCTTTTCCCTTTCGGTCTCCCTATATATCGGAATATTGACTTTCTTTTTCTTAGTCTGCTAAAAAGTATTAACATTTGAAACAAATTCTTAAACGCGTCCGCCGTTTTTGGAAATTTTGAATAAGTCACGAAATTAAGGTCGGTATTTCATTTCATCGGATGGAACGATATTCCAAATTGCATGATCAAATAGATCGACGGTTTGATTTGATTAATAATAATTATGAGGATTAATAATATTTTCATTAAAAGAAATGGACCACATTGGCCAATATCCCCCATTGACAGATTCCAAACGCATGATTTTCATCCCCGGTGTGTTTGACGCGCAAAGATAGGAATGAGAATCAGGCATCTCATGTCCAGAAATTATTTACACAAGTATATTCACAATTGATTATGTGGACAAATTAGTAATGATACTTATACTCTAATACTCTCTTTGTTTCAATAGAAGCGTCTATTTTGACAAACGTATAACTTATTATAAATGTCAATGAACAATACCTAAACTAACTAATTTAACACCATTTGTTTCATTTATATTCCTAGTTTTTAAGTATCGACTAATTGTGGACCAAACATGATTATATTAGTAAAGGTATGTAAAGTAAAAAAAAATGAAAATGAACTCATCTAGTAGAACAAAAGATGTTTATTAAAGTGAACTTTTCTGATAGAACGAAGAGAGTAAAATATAGTCTGAGATGAATGTGCGTCAAATAAAATTGTTACTCTTATTTACCTTACATCAAGTATACGTCGCACTCATGAAAAAATTATTCGAGGGAAAAAAAAAATCAAATTTTGTTTTTAACTTCCGACATCACTTATGGCATCTTAACATATTATACGTATCATGAATTTCATTAAGAAACTTAAGCATGCTTTATTTTCAATTATTAAAAATATTCCAACAGCTTCAACTTCTGACTTCAAATACGTGCAACTATGCATGGATAATATAGAATCCAAGAACGATGAGTATATACTCTCTTCTCTCCGCTCTATTAAAAAAATATATTTAAAATATTAAAAAATAATTTTAATAGAAGAATCAATTTCGTGTGACTTATAATTATCTTACACTTAAAAAAATAAGAATATGAGCAAAATAAATTAATTATTTTATATATTGTATCGTGAAATTTATAATAAGTTGTATATTTTAAAAACGAAAATTTTCAAATATAACGGATAGAGTAATCCTAAGGTAGGAATTGGTCCGCATGTCTGGGTGAAGGGTTAGTGAGGGCATTGATCATGGTATTTAGATATGTCGGTCGGCCTTGTGGTTGTGGTCGAGCCCTC
Source organism: Leptodermis oblonga (assembly GCA_016801395.1). Classification (NCBI taxonomy): domain Eukaryota; kingdom Viridiplantae; phylum Streptophyta; class Magnoliopsida; order Gentianales; family Rubiaceae; genus Leptodermis; species Leptodermis oblonga. The sequence continues at coordinate 37,290,661 of CM028760.1, forward strand.
TTCCGACGATATCTCGCGAAGCCGCCCCAACATGACCCTCACTTTGCCCACCAAACTCTCTGCTCTCCGAGTCAACTCAAATCATTCACCGCATCTGACGACGATGATGAAGTCAGATATATTTGGAAGCCCAATAAATACTATTTTCTGGAATAGTGATGGTCATGTAAGAAATTCAGAAATGAAAATAAATTTTAGTTCATAGTTTACTATTAATTATTTTTACTCTTTTTAGGCTCTGTTCTTTTTTGAACATAGTTAGGAAAAGTATTATTTTTTTTCTCAAAAATATTACACAAAAAAACAACATCATTTTTATAAAATTCACAATTTAAATTTAAAAATTCCCTCTAAAAACTCACTCACATAAATTCAAAAAAAACATAATCATTACACTTTTTCTTCTTTTTCCTACACAAATCCCCAAAAGAAATTCTCTCCAAAACAAAATTCTTTCCTAACTAAATTCACAAGAGAACAGAGCCTTAATGATGCAATCGATGTACTGAACAACGTTTTTTAATTGGCTGTCGACCGATCTAAGATGCATGATGAAAAGATTGAAGACGATGTTAATTGCCTTAACAGGAGATTGTCTGCCGCTCCTGCATTCCTTCAATTGATGCGTGACACTTATTAAATCTGAACATTAATCTAGATTCAACGTAATATAAGAAAACGCATATGCAACTATTATGAAGCGCGATTTGCCTGATGAGTTCGCCGACTGAATATGCGTTGACATTAGTTTCATGGGGTATATGCACTTGGCGAAATAAGTCATCAATTTCTTATCATATAAGTACACACTAAACTATTTCTGCTTGATAGTAACTTGGATGTCGGAGGCGAGATAAAGCTGATCTCGGTGCATATTCGACTATGAAAACTCATCCGACAAACCGTACTTCGTCATACTCGAATTGGAGTAAATTAAGTGGGGCTAATTATTAATTTCTACGATCACGTAGCCGTTGTGTGAAAATGTGTGTTGACGAGGAGTTTAGGATTCTGAATACATAGTCATCACAGATCAATTTCTAATTAATATTTGCTGCGTTAGATAATTAATAAACTGACTTCAAAATTTTGTCCTGATTTGAGAAAAACTAGTTTTGCTGTATTACTATTAGTTATTACAAATATCAAAGCTTCGAATTAGTGAGTGCATTATGAGGGTTTTTTTTTAGTGCAATAAATTTCTATAGTTACTAAACTATTAAAATTGTATATTTTTGTCGTTCAATTGAATATTCAAATATTTAAAAATATCGTGTTACGCCTGTTTTATAGGTTAGATTATATTTACCTTTCGAGATTTAAAAAAACTATCAAATGAATCCTGATGTTAGGTGAATTGTAATGCTGAGATTTGGAAAAATTATCAAATGACTTATAATGCAATAGTTATGTAATTGCATAAATCATTATTTCCGGACTAAGTGGCCACGTGAAAGAAGACTATACTATTTCCCTAATTTTCATGTTTACGTCAACATTTCGAAACATCAAGGAACATTAGGATAATTCACAAAATCTCGAATGGTAAATGTAATTTACTCTTTATCTGCAAAAAAATTAAAAAAAAAATTAAAGAAAATATGTTGGAATTCGTCCAACTACAATTAATATTCCTCACACAAAAAAAAAAAAAGTTTAAAAGTAACCATTTTATTCATTTCATCTATAATAAACTAAAAAAATTATTATGAAAAATATGAGACCACTTAACTGATTTGATCTATTACAAAAGAGGGGTTGGGGAAGAAACCTGTATAAGTGAATCATCCATGTCACCAGCTCCTAACTAGTACTTGGCTATAAATTTTCCTTATTATTTCTTGATTTGGTTCGATTACCAAATTGCAAATTTTGACTTAATTATTGTCTCAATTAAGTATCTGGTTCGCAATTTTCCTTTTTAAAACCAAAAAAAATTAATGAGAAACCCCGGAGACCTGCAAGTACTTGTCCAAACGGAACCTTAATGCTTTGTGAAAATGAATTTCATTGTCTAGCAACGAAGTTTGTCGAAATAATATTCGTTATACTTCCCTTTTTCAAGGTTACAAAAAATTTATGCTACCACGAGGAAAGCCAAATTGATCACATTGTGTTGTGGTACCACTTGAATGAAACAAATGCTCTAATTAATTAATGTATATGGAGTTGGATAGTTGAAAGACAACATAATTAATGTTTATGTAGTTAAATTAAATGATTGAAAGGAAAATAATAAATTTTCACTTATTATGAAATAACGAAGCCCTTCAAAATAATATTTATTGTGAAACAGATGAAGTATAATATAAAAGGATGAGTGATTTGGCGTAAGACGTCTAATCATATAATGCAGTATTAGCGTGCAAGCTAGTTGTAAATATTGAAAATTCTGCACGAATTTTCGAGTACCAAAAAAAAAAAATTCCCCTTTAAAGCATGATTAAAGTATAAAATAAAAATATTAATACCCTGAACTTTTATGAAAAGTCGCATGCATAACTACACTACTCTAGAACAAACGTGACATTACAAGCGATAGAGTCGATAATACTGATCACCTGTAAAAAGAAAAGAAAAGAAAAGAAAAGAAAATTTGTTCACTTCACTTAATTCCTCACGTCATTTAATAATTGATTAAATTAATTGGAACCACATGAAATATACATGTGAAATTTTGGCCATACCATACTTAATTCCTATCTTTATATACTTTTTAAAAAAAGAAAAGGAGAACAGGTGGGGATTGAGTGGCTTTGGATTATTATGAGCGCAGGGCAGGGCCTTATCCCAACTTGTACCTAAATTCTGGCTTCAAAATTGGTGAATCCGAATATGGAGAATGTGTGGTTGCGCAGTAATTGGGAACTTTATGGAACGTGTTAGAGGTGCGTCCTAATCTTCATCAACAAATACGTAGTGGATATCTTTTATGGATAATTTATAAAGTGGTTCTAATCATTTGTGGTGATTCTTTCTCCCTCCCTAGTAGGACTTAGGAGTTGGGTGGTAATTCGTGTTACGTTTAGGCTGTTGGATTTTTATGTAAATTTCTGCCGTAACTGTAATTATTTGGGTCCTGTTTGAAAACGTTATCCAAATCATGATTTGGATCTCATTTTTATTTTAAAATATTAAAATTGTTTTGGGAATAAAAAAAAAATTGTATTGAAAATATTTTTGAAAATGTGTTGAAAAATTATTATAAAATAAAAATAATTTGGATCACGTTTCTAATCAGGTATTGACCTATTTAATTTGCGAATGCTCTAAAGCTAAATTCATTTATATTGTGTTAGGTTTGTATTGTATTAAAAATGACTGGCGAATGACAAGTTCATATCACCGTCCAGAGTGTTTTTTGGATAGATAAATGACATAATATTGTGGCCCCATGAATTTTTTAAGCAAGTTTTACAAGATTGTGATGAAATTTAGTGGAACTTATCATGGAATTTTGTAACGTCAGTCGTTATTGGTCGATTTCAGCGCCATAAATGAATCTTCTTTCTTATATTCCACACATGCAAAAAACATTACTACTAATATTTGGATATTTTTAACCTAATTTTATCGTTTTAATTATATGTGTCGATCCATTTAATACGTAAACTTGTTAAAACTCAACCTGAACATGTTTATATGTATCATGTAGACATCGTTGAAATCACCCTTGTCCTTTGGTTTATTGGAAGTTATCACTACCCCAAAATTAGCTAGGGGAGGCGGGTGCCAGGTATGTGCGAGAACAAAATTTAATTTTTCTTTCTTCAATTTATGACTTTAGTAGGAATCGAACTCGTGCCTGTAAAATCACTTGATTCTTGCACATTAAATTTATCACTAGGCTACATATACTCATGTGTATAAAGTTAAAATCGAAAGTATATATTTATATATTTCCTTCTAAAACTTGTGGTTTTTATTACTTAGTAATTTATCGCCTTGCTTCAATCTCGACAAATTTTTAAAATTATTTTCAACTTTCAACAGTTCAAAACAAATAGAATTTTCAAAACACTATTAAAAATTTGCAAAAATGAACCGCCTCCAATAGATATGATATTGGAGGCGGGTGCAAAGCTTTGGAGTGCACCCGCCTCCAAAGCTTCTATTGGAGGCGGGTGCAACCTCTAGAAACTTTGGGAGGCCTTTGGAGGCGAGGCGGTTGCATGTTGCACCCCCCTCCAAAGGCTTCTGGAGGCGAGTGCATGTTAAACTAGTGCACCCGCCTCCAAAGGCTTTGCCGGCCCATTTGGAGGCGGATTTCCAAACACCCGCCTCCAAATGGGCTCCTCCACTAACGAGTTTTGCAGTAATGTATATTGTCTATTTTGAAACATTTTATAAATGAGTGTAAAATTTTGCTGAGAATAAGAAATTGAAGTAATTTCCGGTGGTGGCTGTCTATGCATTTTGCACGTCTACGCTGCTTACATTACAAACGCAAAGGTGCGCCACAAGGCGACAACTAATTTTGGCATCTTCCCTCGTCGACCTCTCGTTCCTCAGTTGCTCCAAACGTAAACCTACGGTTTTCTGCCACGTCACCTTGTAGTGGAACCTCTTCTTACCCTGACCTTGAACCCGAACCCGACTGAGTTCGATTCTTTCTCTGTCAGTTTTATATATATATAGTGCAAAAATTGACAGAACTCAGCAGGAAGTTCTCTACTTTATTTTTTCCTCTCTAATCATTGATTTTTATATAACATATTATGATTTAATGATAATTAAGTATTTCTTCAAAAAAAAATTGAACTCGACTCGAACCCGAAACAAATCTCAAAACTGATCTGAAGGTTGCTGTCAAACTCTGGCCCTTTCGCATGTGGTTCAATCGTGCTTTTGGGGTCGCCGTCGCATCCTATAAAATGTTAGTTCCATGATCCACTCGGCATGGAATTTTTTCCTTTTTTTTTTTTTCCCCCAAATATCTACGTATTATCCAATTGTCACTTTTTATTTTATTTAACGTTATTCTTTTCAAATAATAATAATGTTAAATTGGTAATCAGCCCCACTTCTTTTTTCTGAATTTGACATGCTAATTTCGGGTGAGAAAAGCACGTTTTTTTAAATTGCATTTTTTTGGGGGAAGTTTTTTGTAAGAAGGTACCACTTTGTGAAGCTTCTATCCTTGACCTTGGTGTTATTATGTGTAGCTAAAAGTATCAATTTAAGAATCCAATGTATAGTAGTACTAATTAATTAATGATGAGGAGCTTTTTGGTTTGTTCCTAACTCTTTACAAAAATGATTCTTTCCATGATCATCGCTAATGTTTTGTTCTACTCCAACTTTTGATATTTAAAATATCTCAATGGGTTTTTTTTATTTACAAAAGAGTGGTATTTATAAAGCATACTTCTTCGGTCTTAATGCAAGAGTTTTGTTTTTACCCGACTTTTTTTGTCTCAATGGAAGAGTTCTATTTCATTTTATTTTTTACTCAGTTGTGTCACTACTAGTATAATTGTGTGGTTCATAATTAGTTTATATACTGAAGAGTAACGATATAATTAAAAAAGATAGACAAATTACTTATTTTAAGTATTATTCTTAAAAAATGAAACAAAGATATACATTTTCAAAACACAATTCTTCCGTTGAAAAAAAAAAAAAAAAAAAAAGACTATAAACTTTTATAATTTCAATACATGATAGTTTAAGTAAATGATTTGTTATGATCTTTTACACGCTTGTCTTTTAATTGTAGATTAACATGATTGTTCCACTGAAATTTTTTTTTTTATAAAGATATTTTTGGAGTAAAATTACGTAATAATGATATCGAAGTATGCAATAATATTAGCAATGGAGACGAGATAAACAACAAATGAAATCAAGAAGGGAAAGAAAAGACGGTTGAACAATCAACATTGAAAGTTAAGGATAAAAGTGACCACTTTTAACCGAAAAGAACTAGAAATAGTACATTAAGAATATTCTTAAACACATCGAGAAGCTTAGATGCATTTGGACATAGGATTAGGACTAACAATTAATAAAATATTGACAACCTTAGCGGAAGGAAATAGGAAAGAATTTGCCGATTCATTTATTACATAATTCCAGGTCATCACTAGAAACCTTCTCTTCTCAACAACTGCAACACCCCATAAAGTTATTGCCTTTTCATCCCCACGTGTCAAAATATTAACACTTCTCCCATCCCAACCTCCTATTACCAAACTAACCGAACACAAAGACAGAACAAAACTAACTTCCCAAACCGAAAGTGGAAATCGCCGAGAGCTTATTCCGTGCATTCGACTATACCACGTAGTATTATGTGCAGTCAGATACACACGCATGCATAATAAGTGATATTTTATTTTATTAGGAGGGCGATAAACATTGCAAGAGTTTCAAAAATAAATATTTCGTATATTTTATTTTGGGATTGTAGCACTATTTCTAAGACTAAGGGTGTATAGGATGAAGTAAAATATTTTGCTTAGATATCTCAAATTCAAAATATTATGTCTAACAAACATTCTCTCCGATATAGAATAAAAGTCGTTTTAGAGAGAATAATAAGTTTCAAAATAGATGACATTTTACCAAAAAACATAATCTTTTTTCCAACTTAACATTGTTTTAACCTATTTAATTAAGAGTTAGTGATCACGAAATTAAGTTATGAGATCACGTCTTCAAAATATTATGTCCAATCATGTCTAAATTAGTGAAACGACGCATTTTTAAGATAAAATTATATAATTTCACTATATTTTTAAATAAAACAACATCATTTCACTAATTTAAACGTAATTAGATTGAATATATTGGACAAGTGATCCTCGTTTCGAAACTAGTAGTAGTCATCCTCCAACCTCCAAACTCCAAACTCCAAAACTCAAAACTGCCTCAATTCCCTTCCTTGTTCCCAGAACATTTGTGAATTTTTATCCCGTCCCTTCTTTTAACGGATAAGGATAAAACCCAGTATCACATTAGAGTACTCATTCACGTCAATTAGATCATGTCCCAATACTCTCTCTAAACGTCACCAACCATGATCGGTGCCCACCAAAAGAAAAAAAAACCCGACCCGAATTTCCATTTCTATATAAATATAGCCTCCTCACAATTCGGGCCCTCAGAAAACAAACACAAGCTGCATTTGGACTTTGTTGCTCTCTGTAGTATTCTTATTTCTTCCTGAAAAAAGCGAAACAGTAACGCTTTTTTTCCTTTCTATCTCCAAATGGATAAACAATTGAAGCAGGACAGCTGGGTTCTTGGCACCGTCATCGGAAGAGGCTCTTACGGCACCGTCAGTCTCGCCGCCTCAGCCGGGAGAGGCGCCGTTTTCGCCGTGAAGTCCGTGGATAAGAGTTCGTGTTTGCCTTCCCAAATCGAGGCTCTAGAGAATGAAATCGGAATCCTTCGCTCGCTTTCCTCTCCCTACGTGGTGGGTTATTTGGGCGACGACGAGACGGCGTCGTTTAGGAACTTGCATATGGAGTACCTGCCAGGTGGCACCGTCGGTGACGTGGCGAGGGCTAGAGGCGTTTTTGGCGTGGAGGAGGAGAGGATTGTTCGGAATCACGCTTTCTGCGTCGCCTCCGCCCTCGAGTATCTTCACGCTCAATGCATTGTGCATTGCGATGTCAAAGGCGACAATGTCTTGGTAGGCCCCACTCCCGGGACTGCCAAGCTGGCCGATTTTGGATCAGCGACGGCGGCGGCGATCACCCGGCCACTTGGCGGGAAAAGGATCTCGCCACGTGGAAGCCCACTCTGGATGGCGCCGGAGGTGATCAGAGGGGAGTATCAGGGGCCGGAATCCGACGTGTGGTCTTTGGGCTGCACGGTGATCGAGATGGTCACGGGAAAACCGGCCTGGGAAGACAGGGGAGCGGCGCAGACAATATGCCGGATCGGCTACTCCGACGAGTTGCCGCCGATTCCAACTGAATTATCCGAGCTCGGTCGAGACTTCGTGGAGAAATGCTTGCGCAGGGAAATTCATCAAAGGTGGAGCTGCGATCAACTGCTGCAGCACCCATTCATCTCCAAGTGTTCTCCGGCGGCGCCGGAGTTCGCCCCTCGCGCTTCGCCTCGTAGCGTGCTGGATTGCTTCAACTTGGAATATTCCGACGAAGAAGACGAAGAAAGCGGCAGCGGTTCCAAATCCAGTTCCGACGAGTCTGAACTGAAGGGCAGGATTGGGAAATTGAGTTCGGGAGGAGGGGCAATTTGGGAATCAGACGGGTGGACACTAGTGAGGAGGGGCAATTTCGTCAGTGTAACGGAAAAAGAAGAGGCGGAGGTGGCACTTTCGGTTTCTTCAGATGACGATGACGTAGGAACAAGTTGGGCATATCGGAATGTTGGAGGGGCAGAATGGGAAAATGACACTGACTCCTTTGTGATTGGTGAATCGACTATTGAGGAATATTTGGTAGATTCTTCCAACTGTAGTAGTGCCGTAGTAGAAACAGTACGAAGCGACCACCGCCACCATAATAATCATGAAAACGGCGTCGTTACGGACCCGAATGACAACCCGGCTGACTGTGTCCGGGTCGACCCGTCACTTTTATTATTATTATTCCTATTGTATTATTACTGGGTTTTAAAATTTTACCACAGTAATTTATTCTGTTGCCAATTGCTTTACTCCACGGCTTATAAGAAAATATATATTTGGTTACGTTTTGTTTCTTTCATTGGTATTATTATTATTTTTTATTATTATAATCGTAACAACGTTGTCGTTCTAATTTCGTGTGGGTAACTTCCGTCTAAGTTCCACATGTTCCGGTTTATTGTTTCTTTTTGTCTTCTTTATTAGGTTGTTAAAAGCTGGTATTGGACAAGAATGGAGAACTGATTAGATTAATTAGCCGTAGGCATAGGCCAGGCCATAAGCATTACAAATTTACAAGACACGTTCGGCTGTTCGGGGCAATCTCGAACATGACATTTGTCGAAAACTCGACACGAGGTTGACACATTATAAATAGATATGCCCATCAGTCAATATAGACGTGACTCGATACAACACGAAAGTTAATATATTATAAGTGGATATATATGTTTATACAGACACAACTCGACATGACCTTTCTATATTATAAGAAGATATGTTAACAACACAACTCGATATGAAATCGACATATTATAAGTTATTAGACAATACAATATCTACACGATATGGGAAGTTGGGTTGAAGTTATTATTCTTCTTACTTTGTTTTACTATAATTATAACATTAAAATAATCTACTTTAAATACTAAAGATAATACTATAAAATACTCTTTATAGGATACAAAGAGAACATTAATTAAAATTATATCATTTGCAAATAAGACCTATATATCTCATTATGAGAGCCTAAATATACTTTAGAAATTTAAAAAATAACTCTAAACAAAAGTATTTTAATAATACGAAGTGATCAATAATTAATAAACATTTAGAAATGACTTTTGCATGTGCAAATAACATTCGTATAAAATATAATTTCAATAAATCGATACATAATGATTTTATTTTATTTCTTTACCTTTGAAATTCACGAGATTTGAACATCATGATTTGAAAGATTATCTCATAACCATCTCCCCCAACTCTTCCTCTCAATTTATACCTCTAATAACTCATACTCCACGTGTATCATGCAAGTGACATGTTTCGAAAATGTATTCTTTTATTTTCATGAATTTGAATGTACGGTATCTAAAATTGTTAATTTATCATTATTTTCTTTTCATTCGCGTTCATACTTTTTAAGTATAAATTAATTATTGACCACACGTAATTATATTAGTAACAGTACGAAAAGTAATAAACAAAATCAAAACAAGACCCATTAGATAAAATTATTTTTAGAAATATTCTCATTCTGTTTCATTAGAAAAGTCTAATTTCATAAATGTACAATTTTTTATTGACGTCGAGGTCCAACACCTAATATAGATAATGTGACATCATTTGTTCTATTCATCTCCTTACTTTTAAAATGCGGTTAATTATGAACCACATATAATTATATTAATAAAGATAATTATATTAGTAAACGTAGGAAATATAAATTTTTTGAACATGAACTATGGAACAATAACGATTTTTGAAGTAACTCTTTCAATGGGACATAGGGAGTATCAAATAAAACTCAATCATACTCCTCTATCACATACAAAGAGAGTTCTATTTTTTATGCCGAAAATAATACTCCCTCCGTCCCACTCAAAGAGTCCACTTTAAAAAAAAAAATTTGTCTCATTTAAAGAGTCCACTTTGAATTATTTACATTACATGCCCTTATTAATATAACAATGTATGTTTCACAATTAACACGTACTTTTAAAGTAAGGATATAAGTGAAAAATATAGTAATACATTACTTATTTTTTGTGTTGTACCTCTCAACTTATAATAAGTTGTACACATTTTAAAGTGAAATTGTTGAATGGGAAGGATGGAGTATAATAATAGAAACACTATTCTTGAAAAGGGCAAAGTGAGGCCAAGGCAAACAAACGTAGAATTATTATATTTGGTGCATTCTTGATTTCCTAAGGTAGAAAAAAACACAATCGGAAGTTTCAAAAGATGAAGGGAATTCGAAATAGCTGCCGGGAGTGTCAGTTTTTCTTTTAATAATTATTACGATCATGAAGGTTTCCTATAGGGTTAGCAAAGCAGGAAGCTGCGAAAAGGATACTGATGAGTCGGAAAACTTTATCATTAATTTTATATCATGGGTGCTTTATGATTTGTCCCACACTTAGCTGCTTTTTTGTTTTTAGATCACACCATACTTTATAGTTTACTAGCCTAATTTATGGCGATTACTTGTGTCGTGTCTAGATTATCGGGTTGGAATTTGCAAGTTTATGTGTCGACACTCATTAACCTTAACTTTATACTTGGTTAATTATTCGGATTGTTAGTGATGTTGACTCATTAACTAGCTAATATTTTGGGTTCGTATTATGTTTTCACGCAGCTCTTATCGATCGGGTTTAGGATAACAGATTTTCGTGTCGATATTTTCAACCTTAATTTTACTCGTCAACTATAATTCATTTATATTGTGTTGTGTTTATGTCGTATTTTCGTATCACATGAGAAATTGCTAACCCTATCTTATATTATTGTAAATTAGGTGAGGAATGATGAGGATCGGACATTGGACTGTGAACTTTTTTCTTTCTTTTTTGGTGTGATTTGGCTTTAGGGAGAGATTTTTATGGTCGATTTTATCCGGACAGAATAGACTTGGTCCGACGCTAGCTAATCTTAATTCTTAACGAACAAGTAACATGTGTAATTATACTTGTTGCTAAGCGTGATTAATTGCTTAGATGGTTCGCTGTAAAAACAGAGATTAATTTGATTACCTGTCTCTCCATAGACTATAGTTGGTTTACACAATGTTTTGGGATAGAGATGCTACTCTACGAGGAAAAGTATCAAAGGATTAGAAACGAGTCCCAACGGTTGAGATACATAGAGTGTCAAAAAAAATTTCGGGTTTGATTCGTACGCTTTTGTGAAGCCGTTTCTGTAAAGAATATCGTAATAGTGCTAAAGTTCAAAAAAACCAACTGGGACTAGTGGAGGTTCAAAATTCAAATCCCCTGTAATAATATAAGGTTGAATAACATTGTAACCCCTAATATTTGGTAAAAATATATTATACTCCCTCCGATCCAAAATAAGTGTCATTTTAGAGGGAGTAAAAATCTTTAAAATAAGTGACGTTTTAGAAAAGAATATAAAATATTTTCTAATTTGTCTTTGTCTTAACTTATCTTCCTGGAGTTTGTGATTATATTAAATACTGAATATTAGTACAATTGAATTACAATTCCTAGACTCCTTGTAATATCACATTACAACAACTAAGGGTTTATTTGTCATTTAAATAAATTTTTAATTTGTCTGAAAACTTCGACATTTCATTAATATATATATTATATATATATATATATAAGTACATTTCGATTTCTAAAGTTTGATAAAAATGCATTCCAGTCCCTATAATTTTAGATACCTCTAATCGGAATTTGTCAGTTTACTAATTTTAATAATAATATTTGAGCCACTAACAATACTACCTTTCTATTCTTATTCGCTGACAAAAGTATTCACGTACAATGTACACATCTTATAGTACTCAATGGTGAGGGTTGAAGTGGTGGATAATGTAAGTGTCTTGTAATTATGAATTTATGAGTTCGACCTAAGGATTACAAGGATAAAATATATATATATATATATATATTATATTACTCAATTATTAAACATGGTAAAACTGAAATACTCAGATTTTCACTAAATTTTGATTTGAAGTTCATGTATATAAATACGGAATTGATATTTGCAGTGACGGTTTCGATATTTGCAGCGACATTTTCTTGTGAAAAGACTTAAATGCCCTTGGGGAAAAAATTTTAAAAAAAGTTTTATTAATTATTTTAATTGTATTATGTCCGAATTTATTAGTAGTTTTGTCAAAATTGTGAAATTTTTTACCGGAATAGGGAAGATCTGCACGGTGATTACTGCAAATAAGAAAGTTTTGGGGGGGGGGGGGGGGGGGGGGAAGTGTCGCCGGTCACACTTTTGGCCAAAAGTGTCTCCAGAGTCCGGCGACACTTTGGTTTTTATTTTATTTTTTATTTTTTTTATGTAGTTTTATTAATTATTTTACTTGTATTATGTCCGAATTTATTAGTAGTTTTGTCAAAATTGATAAATTTTTTACCGAAATGGGGAAGATCCGCCCGGTGGTTACTGCAAATATCAAAAATCTCAACTTAAGGGGGGGGGGGGGGGGGGGGGGGGGGTACCATCGCCGGGCAACGGCGACGGCGATCGTTTTACACCATCGCCGTCGCCCGGCGATGGTTTTACACAAAACCATCGCCGGCGACCGGCGATGGTTCTGGGTTTTTTTTTTTTTTTTTAATAGTAGTAGACAGTAGGAATAGAACATTTTAAACTTTTTATCTCCAAGGGCATTTTAGTCTTTTTACAAAAAAAATGTCGCTGCAAATATCATGCCCCTATAAATAATATCCAAAAATTATGAGGTGAGTAAGGTTTCCAAGAAATTTTCTTACTTGTCAATGGTCAAAATTAACGTTGTTGTTTCAAGTTGCAAACCCCAAAATCTTGTTAGAAAGAGGAGATGGGATAAGATTTCTAGAGTTATGGGTTGGATATCTAGTTGAGTGTACTATGTCAAAGAAAATTTTCTTACTTAATTTTTTAAACCATCATTATTACATTAAAGGCCATGAAAAAATAGATGGGAAGTCGCCTACAAAGCTCAGCCAATATATATACCCTTTAAATAAATACGAATTAACAAAGTAAAAATCGAACTTCCGATCTTTAAATGGTCCTCGATGCATTACAAACTTTCGGCATTGGCTCGTTCCTTTTCTTGCTTGATCGTAAATATTACACGTACTATTCACACCCTTCACCATCATATGATATGAGAAATGGGGGATCACCCAATGAAAATTGGGTCGAAAGATTAAGATTTGTACGAATCATATCCGAATGTATATGTGGTTGATCGGATCATATATATTGTTCCTAGTAAAAAGACAAATGCAAAGTTAACCAAATCTTTCATACTCAGCAAACTTTTCTCTTGTTTCCAATTTTTCTAACCAAAATGATATGGCATTGTCCAAAGACTAAAAACCATAACCATCTAAAGTAATTTGTCATTTTCCTTGTTCCCCAAATCCCCCAACAAGAGCCACTTTTTTTCTTTTGTTGCCGGCTTCTATTTCTAGGCATATAATGTGCTATGTTTATGAGTCGATTCGTATCGTATATTATAATCAGTTGTATTGTATAAGTGTATTTTCTGTATATCTCGAGTAAAAAACACTACAATTTAGTATTGAAGTACAATTGAAAGAGAAATTTCTTCATTGCAAGTATTCTATTCACCACCTTGACGAACCCTGCCTCGAATATGTAGATCGTGCCTAATCATGGTCACCTCACTCTTAAAGAAGAAGGAAAAAAAAAAAAAGACTATGAGTCAAAACCTGCAATTAGATTTTGTTAATTGTAGTAATTTATACTCTCTGTTTTACTAAATTACGAGTTATAATGTAAAATTTCAAAATTAGCAAACTCTTTTAGTAAAACGGATGATCATTAGTTTAGTTTCCCATCCATCTTTATATCACTCTTGGATCCGAAACCTAATGGAAATCCAAATGGATATGGCACACCACAAAAGGACAATGAAAAGTCTCAACTTTCTTACCAACTATTATTACATTTAAAAATATACCTTTAAATCCTCCTTATTTGAGTACGGAATATTATTGGTTACGACTTCCATGTATATTATATTTGATTCCAAGATTTGTTGATGGATTTGGGGAAGCTAAAAGCGTCCTCCTCCATCCGTTTTCAAGTTGGCGATTCTCCAACAAGTCTTTAAATTAATTCTCTAGATTCCTAATATTCATCCTCTCAGCAGACCACAAAAGGCTAATTGCATAAAGTCATTGAACCTTGACTTTATTATTTAATCAATAATTGTGATTGCGTTATTTAATTTGATAATAATCAAATATAAAAACAGTTGTAAATCTATCGAATTAAAACGATATGGATCGATGTAATCAAGTAATTGTCCATCTATATACATCTAAATAATAGAGTGAAAATTCAACATTGTGTTAGACAAATTGTATACCAAAATATGAATTCGATATTAAATATGTTTTTAATCATATACTAAAAACTTTCAAAAGATTGATATTTTACGATAAATAAAAGAAAATTTTAGTTATTGATGAGCAAAAGAAACTTTCACTCCTTCAAAGACCTAAATTTTCTATATGTGGTAGAGGAGAAGAAAATTATCAGCGAAGGAAGTTAAAAATCTAAAATAATTACTCTTTGCATTCTATTAGAAGAATATACTTTATAATATTATTTTTAGTATTACAAAGTTAAAACTTCTAACCGAATACAGAGAGAGAGAGAGAGAGAGAGAGAGAGAATATAAATAGATAATTATCTTCCCAGCCACCTCTTTTAGTG
This sequence comes from Leptodermis oblonga, assembly GCA_016801395.1. Taxonomy (NCBI): domain Eukaryota; kingdom Viridiplantae; phylum Streptophyta; class Magnoliopsida; order Gentianales; family Rubiaceae; genus Leptodermis; species Leptodermis oblonga. The sequence continues at coordinate 37,305,713 of CM028760.1, forward strand.
AGAATGATAGGGGGTTCTGGATTCTTTGTGACACTTGTGTGTGTCACGTATCTTAATAACTAATTGTGAATATTGTATGTCACAAAAGTGTCTCATAGGGATCAAACTTCTTTCAACAATAAAATTTTCTTTTCTTTCATTTGATTTTTCTCTTCGACGATACTCGTTGTTAATAAGTGGTATTACAATTCAAACTATGACCAGATTCACAGTTTACATTTTATAATAATATTTTATTATACCTATGCACATATGTACTTTCTAAACTATTTTTTAAAATCAATCTAAACATCTTAAGCCACAACTCATTTACCAAACGTGGCAATACTCTTACAAATTTGTACTGTGGACTTAAAATATATAGTGATTTAAAATTTAAAAAAAAAATGAAAAGAAAAAAACAGAATGCAATTGAGACCAAAGTGCGGATTTATTGCGCTACCTGTGAGGTCTTTCCAAATGATCTCTATAAAGTTTAAAATGGCCCAAATTTATAAGCCCACAGCTCAATACCAACAAATAAAAGTGGCCCAATAAAATAAAATTTTGGTCCAACAGAATCGTGAATAACACTGGGTAGTTATTTCTTTTATTTTTTATTCTTTTATATACAAAATTGATTAACGAAAAAATGAATAAATTTTAGTTTAAGGGTAAAAATATTAGGGAAATACTATAGTCCTTTCATGAGACTATTCCTCTCGTGAAAAAATGACCTATGATGCATTATCCATGCAATTGCATAACTCCCTAGATAAGCCATTATCTACTGAAGGAATGGTTCCGGGAAGGGAGTACAGTCCTACCCAAATTTTTTTAAAAATTGTTTAAATTTAAAATTGAAAAGTAATAAATCCTATAATATTTGAGGGATTACACTAAGACAGAATAAATATGGAATAATTTTTCAAGAAATGAAAAAGAAATAAAAAAACGGAAAGATGAAAAACTCCCTCCCTTCTAATGAATAGACAGAGTAATAGTTTTTCATTTTCTTATGCAATAAAAATAGTTTTGGAAGTTGTTATATTTAAGGAGAGGCTTCTTGGTTGATCGTAGCATACAACTATAATATTCAAAGCGAAACTGTAATCCAGTCAAATAAATCATTCAGTCATTGAATTAGTCTTATATAAATTATTATATAATCGTATATTTAATTGCATAGACCAAATTCAGTACCTGAATATTTTTTTGACGGGACTCTTGTTTTCCCTCATATTTGTCGTTTAAAAGGATTAGAAAATAGAAAGTAACTCACTCCTCTTATTTTAATCTGATTTATCTACCCAGTGCCCTCTAAGTTTCTGTATTGATTGGTACAGTATGCTTGAAAACTTCCACGAAACTTGTATTACGATAATTTCATGTTAGTTTTTTTATTTTTATTTTTTATAATTATTATTAAAAGGAAACTACAAAAGTAAGATAGGTTGTTGTTTGTCGTTCGCACAAATAATAATAAGACTATTTGCCCCTTAGGCAATATTAGAGCGGACAATTTCTGACACGGCATGAAAATACGATATGAACTAGACACGATATAAACGAGTAAGAGTTGGATTTTAACAGATTTATGAGTTAAATAAGTCGATAGAATATCACGAATAATTAAACGGATAATGATAGAGTTAAAATATTGATACGTGATGTCATCAATTCGAATACAACACTTGTAATTTATATTACAACAGGAAAACACGACACGACATAAAATTCTGCTTTGAAAAACATTAAAATACCCCAAAAATAATGTATAAATTGGAAAAATTAGCCTTTATTTGGCGGTGTTTTTATCTTAAACTTTAGATAATTTTGTCGACTTAAACGAATTCGATTCAGGATGTATTTTAAAGTTTTGCATATCTATTGGATATATTGTAGTGGATTGTTATTTTTTGGGCCTTGTAGGTTTGGTATGTTAGCTGTATATAAACTCTTTGTACAAGTTCATTATCGAGAGAGAGAAATATTTCTCATCATGGTATCAGAGCCAGGAAATAAAAAACCCTAGCCTCCACTTTTGATTTTTTCGAACCCCCCCCCCCCCCCCCCCCCCCGATCTCCTTCACCATGGCTGATGAAGGATCGACGACCATGACCCCCGGCGCCGACCAGCAGCCACCGGCTCCGGCGAACCCCCCGAACTCGATGATCGGGACTGATAACCCTGATGCAGAGATTATTTATCGGCGAATTGACCCCTCTTCTCCGTATTATCTTGGCTCCAATGATAATCCGGGGAACATGATTAGTACGGTGAAACTTAATGGTGCGAATTATGAACAATGGGCTCGTTCTATGCGCTTATCGTTGCGAGGAAGGAGAAAGTATGGTTTTGTGGATGGTAGTATTCGCAAACCTATGAATCCGATGTATCTGAATGATTGGGATGCGGTGCAATCTACACTCGTGCAATGGATCATAAACATCATTGACGAGTCGTAGAAGAACACGATTCCTTATTTTGAGGAGGCGAAACCGTTGTGGGATTTATTGCAGAGACGGTTTACTGTTAGTAGTGGGCAACGACAACAGGAGTTGAAATTTGAGCTAGCCAATTGCAAACAGACTACCACCATGTCTGTTGCTACATACTTTGGGAGATTAGAAAAAGTATGGGATGAGCTCGACAAATACAATCCGGTGCCTGCTTGTATTTGTGGAATGAGTGAAGAGTTTCAGAAGAAAAAGGATGAGGCAAAGTTTCATGATTTTTTGTTTGGCATCAATCAGGAACGATTTAGGAGCCTTCGTTCTCAACTTTTGGCGCAAAATCCACTACCCACCTTGGATTGGGCGTTTAAGGCAATGAATCAAGAGGAGCAACTGCAGACCCGGAACAATTCTGTCAAATCTGACCAGGCGGATGTGATGACTTTTGCTGTGAAAGCCCAGCATAAAGGTACTTCTGAGTATAAATCGAGATTTCTTCCTAATGTCAGTTGCACTTACTGTAGTAGGATTGGGCATGAGGAATCTACCTGCTTTGGGAAGAATGGATATCCGGAATGGTGGGGAGAACGACCTCAATTCCGTGGGAAGGCCAATCCTGATCGCGGAGCTGGCCGTAGGAAAGGAGGCGGACCGGCAGCAGGTGCAGCGGCGCGACCTCGCGCTACTGAGGCGCGAGCAGTGGCCTGTCCGGCGACCAGTGGAGGTGCCGCGGTGGACAGTGGTGATTCGGCGCCTGTTTCGGGTATTCCGGGTGTGAGTTCTGAGCAATTGCAACAGCTGCTTTCTCTTTTGGGTAATACGAGCACAGATGATCGATTGAGTGGTGAGTTTCTGTCCAGTTTATGGCTTATAGATACGGGTGTTTCGAATCACGTCACGGGTAACTTGTCTTTGTTGTCCAATTTACATGATATGTCTTCTTGCACTGTTGGTCTCCTGATGGTAGTAAGGTTGTTTCTGTGAAACGTGGAACGGTCAGATTGTCTAGTCACTTGACCTTGAACAATGTTTATTATGTACCTCATTTATTGTGCAACCTTATTTCTGTTTCGCATCTGGCTGATGATACTGACTGTGTGGTACACTGTGTTAAATCTGGCTGTGTTATTTAGGACCGACGTACAAAGAGAAAGAGTTTATATACAGCTAAAATATATACATAGAGTTATGGTCCTATTTCGCTTTGAATATTATAGTTGTATGCTAAATTACTAATTTGAGATGGTGGTGTGTCTAAAATGGTTTTTAGGGTTGGACATGGCCCAAAAGGTTTAAAGCCCATAAATATTAAGGGTCTGTTTTTTTTATGTTTTCAAAACATGTTTTAAATGTAAAAATTGCATTGAAAATATAAAGATATGTAATTAAAAGTTGAAAATATATATTGAGAATGATGAGAAATCAGTATAATGTTCAAAACTACAAAAACATGTTTTTGAAAATGTGGTAAAGAAACATGCCTGGATATCGACATAAAGGATGTTGATAGTGGGTAAATAAAAAGAAAAAGGGCAAGAAGATGGGGAAAGAAAGTCCAAAATAATGAAAGTTTAGGTAAACGGGTAAAGGATTTCGTGGATATCAGGAAGAAGGTAGCGCATAAATGTCATTCAAAAGAAGGAAAAAGGGAAGGCTATCAAGAATGGAAGTAGCCGTTGCCATAATAAACGCTGGGTGACGGTTACAAAGGAGTTAAGCCTCAACTGAGATTGCTCAAGCATTGAAACCTGATGGCGTTACGATATCATTGTCCAAACGGTTGGGTTAGGGAAAATAAAGTCTATAAATATGAGGGGGACAGCTGAAGAAAGGTACGCAATTTTTACTGAACTTATTTTTGAATTCTTTTAGTAAATTGCAAATTATATTTTAGCTTTAATTATTGATACTGACTTATGCAATGGAGTGACACAGGGGGAATAGTCCTGCATTCTCATAGTTATTTTTGATATATAGGATATCTCTTTCGAAATCCATGGTAACTCTTCCGAGACCCAGCAGAGACGCTCGACATCCAGCAAAAGGTTGGCGACCATTTTCCTTCGGTAGCTTGCGCTTTGCCTGATGGTATACCTTATTATTTATGAAAAATTGTACAGTTTAGAAACATTCATTTTGACAAAAACTTACGTACAATGGGTTCATGGTGCGAAGTGAACACGCTACATTGCTGGACCCGCATTTACATGCACGTCTAGCGCACTCTACATCACTACACATTGATGTTTTTTCCTTAATAATTGGTACTCACGTGAACAATACTAAAATTTCCCCTAAATTTATAGTGATACTCCTGAAAAATATTACTAGAATAGCTTACGTAAGCTTCTTTTTAAAAAATACTCCTGTTGATACTGTCTTCAAGAATGTCAATGATACTTTCATTGATACTCTTGAAGAGTACCACTCATACTATTTACTAGTATTAAATTTGTATTCTTATTATTTTATATTTATAGTGATAAATTTGAAAAGTATTACTGATATTATTTACGTGAAAAATACCTTGAATAGTATCATTAGTAATCTTTATTAATTGTTTTCCTTATTTTGTATCAGTGATTAAAAAAAAAAAAAAAACGTGTACTTTTCATGCGAACAATACCATCACATGCGTAACATCGTTTCACGGAGAATGCATTTTACTCTATATATGGGATGAAATGAATATTTTATGCATTTGTTCCATCATTAAAACCGCAAATTTGACTTGATGGACGTTTCATTACATGTGCTTTTAAAGTGAAAAGTCTCGGCGTATAGGGAATTTCGTGGAAGCAGGCTTCTACAACATGAGACATTTTTAAAGAAGCGAATTCAGTGGCAGATGCTTTGACTCGACAAGTTAGTACTCAATGCTAGGTTCTCCTTTTGGATGGTTTGCAGTTTCGGGGCTCTCTCCGCAGCCTTATATAGTTAGACAGAATGGGGTTTCTAGACCTCCGGCTATTCAAAGACTACACAGGTTTTAATTTTTTGCATTGTTTAGGTAACTGTAAAACCGTTTATTGTTTTCTACATATGCATGATATGGCTATTTATTGTGGTAAGACTCATTTCATCCCACTCGATAATATTTTTACTTCCAAATTTTAGTAACTTGTCACAACCCCCAAACCAGTGTTGTTTGGCCCGGTCCGGTCCGGCGGGTCGACCTGGTCGGCCCGCGACCCGCAGGCCTTGCCAGGCCAAATTATAAGGGAAACCCAGATGTGGGGTGACCCGGTCAAGACCCGGGGCGGACTGGGAACTGGGTCGACCCGCAGAGCCTTTTTTTTTTTTTTTTATAATTTTAATTAAAGGACTTTTTAAAAATTTTGGCTTTAGTAGAGATTGAACCTTGACAACAAGAGTACTTACCACTAAACAACAATGACTTGTTTGATTATTTTTGTGAAAAATAGTATTTTAACTCATATTTTAATATGAATCATGGGCTTTCTAATAATAATATATTAATTGAACCATCTAAACTAATGTTAATCTCATTGTAATTCCTTACTATTTATAATTTTAAGACTATACTTTTTTATTAGTTGTTTTCTTTTCATTTAAAGCTTGTTTAATTTTGTCATGTATTAATCTAAAATACGTTTTCATTTCTTTTACATCAAATTTTATATTTTTTTCCTAAGAAAATGTAGTAATATAATTTTTAGAATATAACAAATATTTTATAATTTATTTACTTATTGAGTTTTATAGTAATGAATTTTAATGTTTAAGGTACTTGTAAAATTCGAAAATATATATAATTGTTGTGAAGAAAAAATATTTTAACTAATATAATTTATATTATATATATATATTTATTTATTTATGAAGTCATCCGGGTTGACCCCCGGTTGACCCTCCAGGTCGTGCGACCCTTGGGCCTCGCCGGGTCGGTGGCCGGGCCGGGCCGAACAACATTGTCCCAAACCACTTAATCGACTGCTTTGGAAAAAAATTGATTTTTAAATTTGGACACAAATTATCGGGTGAGAATATAATTCATTCAAATAAACCATTCAACTATTGGTTTTGGCATTGTATAAAATAAATATGCAATTATATACTCAATTAAATATGCCAAATTTAATGGCTGAATAGTTCATCGAAAGAGAGTGTAGGAATTTTCCCAAATGATCTAGGATACTATGGGCCCCAAAGAAAGAAAGGCACCAAATTGAGTAAAGCCACACAAGGCCATATTGCACAGATCACTGTACAGTTTGAGTGCACCCCCACTGACACGTGGACTTTATTGAAAATAAATAAAAAAAAAATTTCCCACCAAATAAAAATAAGGGAAACGTCCGTCGGCAGCGGCCACCATCAGTTTATCGCTTTGTTTTTGCTGCTCAAGCGAAAAGAAAAAAAACCCTACCTCAACCCTAACCGCCATTTTTTTTCTCCTTCGCCACCGCTCCATCTCCTCCGCCTAATCTCCGCTCCGGTGAGCATCTCTTCTCCCTTGTTCATTTACATTCGTTTCAATTCAATCCGTTCCATATTTCTGCTTGTTTTGATGAACGGTTCTGTTTGTTTTTCAGAGATTTTTGGTTGACGATGTCGGACGACGAGAGGGAAGAGCGGGAGTTGGATCTCTCCAGTCCGGAGGTGGTCACCAAATATAAAAGTGCAGCCGAGATTGTTAATAGTTAGTCTTCTTCGCTCACTTGTTTCATTTCATACGTGTGTTCGTTTGACTTGTATGGCTGAAAATAGAACCGATTTTCATTTTGTTTGTTTTTTGGTTTGCTTATTGATTTATGTTGTTAGACTGAAGCGAATTTATTTATAAAAAAGCAGTTATCATTTTTGTTAATATTTGGGTGTTTATAAACGCAGAGGCTCTGCAATTGGTTTTGAAGGAATGCAAGGCTAAAGCGAAGATTGTTGATTTATGTGAAAAAGGGGACTCCTATATCAGAGAGTAAGAGTTTTTCTTTGTTTATCTTAGTCGATTATGCTATTTGGGATATTATGGTTTGACTTACCATTCACCCCCTGTCGGTGTAGGCAAACTGGCAATATGTATAAGAATGTAAAGAAGAAGATTGAAAGGGGTGTTGCTTTCCCAACCTGCGTTTCTGTCAACAATACAGTTTGCCATGTTTCACCGCTTGCCAGTGATGAGTCTGTATTGGAAAGTGGTGACGTAGTGAAGATGTAAGTAACAACTTTGAGCTGCTTATGTGTTTTTGAAGTGTGGAGAGTCTGTTTTATTTGTAATTTTGTACAGCATTGGTACTTGAGTTTTAGTTGGTTTTATACGAGTGATATGCGTAAGAATATGGCTGCTGACTTGTATTTTGGTTTATTGATGGCTTTGTTGCAGTGATATGGGGTGTCACATTGATGGTTTTATTGCTGTGGTGGCTCACACTCATGTGCTTCAGGATGGGCCTGTTTCGGGTAGGGCTGCAGATGTTATTTTAGCTGCTAATACAGCTGCTGAAGTGGCTTTGAGGCTTATTCGTCCGGGGAAGAAGGTACAGCCACATTTCATTTTGTTTATGCTATAGCCTTTGGAATTGATAGGTGATGCAGTAAAATGTTTGGCTCGTTGTCAAAAGCCAGAGAGGTCTTTGATGTTCATCCCTAAAATTTTACTGGGAAAGCTCGCATGTAACTGATCATGTTCTATTTGTTAGGCATACTGATGTTGGTGATGTTTATGTGGGGAATAATTTTCTATAACCTCTGGTTATAAGCTACCTTATTGTTTGACTGAAAGGCTATCAGTAGGGATGTGTGAGACATTTATTTTATTTTCATGGTTGCCTTTATCCATTCTTGAATGTGTTTGATATTTCTTGCATTTCTCCAGAGTTGTGTGAATGGCTTTTTGAGCAGTACTTCTTGTGTGACAGTGTTGGCCTCATCGAGATGATTTGACTTTAGTGTTTCTGATCAACATTACCATTTTTGTTGGAATATGTACATGCATGTACAAGTGTAAAGAGGTACATCTGGTTAAATGTGTTGTGGGTTCTGTTATGAGACGAGGTGTGAGTGGTTAAAATCCTTTGTTGTGATGCTCTGATAATTTGATGAATGAATGATGGTTATTGAGACCCTTATGACCCTTTGTAGCAATTATTGTGTAGAAATCTTTGGTTGTGTTCCTGATTGAGGAGGGTTGGCTTTGGATGATGTTGCTAGTGCTTCCCATAAGTATTTTGTTGTAATGGTGTTAGTCTACCTACTATTTCAATTGTATGAGTTTGTGTTCGGGCATCTATCACTATGTTGGTTGGGTTCTTTTACTAATCATGTGATTCTGGTTAGTGAATTTCGTTATTTAAGTTTCTCCACTCAGCAGCCATTTTTCTGTTAAAATACAGAACTCAGAAGTAGCAGAAGCAATTCAAAAGGTTGCTGCAGCCTATGACTGCAGGATTGTTGAGGGTGTACTCAGTCACCAAATGAAGCAGTTTGTGATTGATGGAAACAAAGTTGTGCTGAGTGTGCCCAGCCCTGAAATGAGAGTTGATGATGCGGAGTTTGAAGAGAATGAGGTTTATTCAGTTGATATAGTCACCAGCACTGGTGAAGGAAAAGTAGGTCCATGTTCGGGTTTCAGTTGATCTGCATCTCAACTTTTATGTATTTGTATGACTCATTTGACTGTAAATGCTGCAGCCAAAGCTGTTGGATGAGAAACAAACAACTATTTATAAGAGAGCTGTGGACAAAAGCTATAATTTGAAGATGAAAGCATCAAGATTTATCTTTAGTGAGATAAGTCAGAAATTCCCTATCATGCCATTTACTGCAAGGTGAGCCAGCTTTTTCCCTGAGTAATTTTTATTGAACTAATAAATGTGTGCACATTTTATAATTTGTTGCTATTGTCTGTCTTTAGGGATTTGGAGGAGAAGAGGGCCAGATTAGGGTTGGTGGAATGCGTTAACCATGATCTTTTGCAGCCATATCCTGTTCTGCATGAAAAACCTGGTGAGTACTTCAAATGGTAGTTACTGAATCTATTCTTAAGCCATATCTTTGCATTTCCTTAATGATGTCTGAACTCTGAAGCACTTATTGTTTACGCATGTTTCTTGCTCTTCCTGTCATCCAGGCGATCTGGTTGCTCATCTCAAGTTCACAGTTCTGCTTATGCCCAACGGATCAGATAGGATTACATCACATCCTCTGCAGGAGCTGAACCCCACCAAGCCAGTAGAGTATGATCCTGAAATTAAAGCCTGGTTAGCCCTTCCTGTTAAGTCAAAGAAGAAAGGTGGTGGGAAGAAAAAGAAAGGTAAGTCGGTTAAACCTCTTGAACCTGTTTAACTGAGTGTCACGTACTAACACCCTCTTTCATGATCGAAGAGGCACGGGCTTTTAAGATATAGTTTGTTTATTTCACAACTTTACAATATCTGATGATGCGCGCGACTGTGATCACAGGTAAGAAAGGTGACAAAGCAGAGGACTCGGTACAGGACGAGGCAATGGATGAAGCTACAAATGGTGTATCTGAAACATGAGGCTTTCGCCTTCAATGAACTGGTCAATTTACCTAACCACCTCTCTGAAGTTTGAAGTTATGAAACTGTTTTTTTGTTGGATTGAGCAGATTTAGCTAGGTTGTTTTTCCCCTTCTTTGGGTGATGTAATACAAACTATATATAAAAGATATTTATCATCCTAGTCGTTCATAACGCTTCGCCTTGGTTTTCGTTTCAAATTGAGCTGTTAATTGTCGAGAAACATACAGGATTTTACATCATTTTTGACTTGGTACTCTTTCTTCTACTTGCTGTTTTTCTCCGTTGATGTTTATATCCATATCGCGCTTTTGTTTTGTTTTTATGGTTATGTTTCTGGCTGTGGCGGTTATGATGGGCCTGGAAATTGAAATGTGTTCTTGATCCATCAAGGCTACCGAGGGGAGGTGAAGCCTTGGAAGTGATAGGGTTGTGTTTTTAACTTTCATCGATTTATAAAAAAACTCTCTCTCGCCATTTAGAAGGGGTTAAGTTTCAAAATTTTATTTTATTTTCATCAGAAGAGTTAATCTCTCTGGACATTTAGAAGGTTAGGTTTTAAAATATTTATTTTTTTGTTCATTGGAATAGTTAATTTTTTAACTTCATATACCTTTACTGATAAAATTATTTGTTGTTCATAATTAATTAATTTTGAAAAATAAGGAAATTATTGAAAAAATAATGGTAAATCACTTATTTTATATTGTACATTGTAATTCATAAAGTGTAATTTTCTTTTGTTTATTGAACCTTTTTCTTGTGTTATTATTTCACAATATGAGACTATATGATATGTTTAACTATTAAATGTAAAATATATATGCAATTGCAATAAAGAAGATATTTTTTAAATGTAAAAAAAAAAAAAAATTTAAGTATATTAAGTTGTTCATTTAAATGTTAAAAAATGATATTTAAATCCTCTTATCTTATTAACCTTTAAAAACCATTTTATTCACTACAAGTACATATTTTTGCAAATTTAATACCTCATCCGTTTCATTAGAAGAGTCCACTTTGTATTATTAAAAATAGTATTACAAAGTTGACCTTTTTGGGAGTAATTAACTTACAAATGGAAAATGAACGACAAGCCTCATAGGTTAGTTTCGAGACTTAATCATTTGTCGCACTTTTATACCCAAAGTTGAAATTGTTTTTTTTTTTTTTGGCTCCTCAAACTTGGGGTTTCGCATCCCAATATAGTCCGTCGTCCAAATTTTGACTAAAATCAACCTTAAGTCGGTAGACGTGATAAATAAATCTCCCAAATATTGAATTATGAGAGAGTTATGTAGATGATGACAAAGTTGCAAGAATGAGATTTCCAAGTTTGCTAGTGTTGGATTGGTTTTGGTTGTAATTTAAGCAAGAATGATGTCATGAATTTTGGGATTAACCCACCTCAAAATCTAGCTTATGAGAGGATGATCCTTAAATTCAATTTATATTTCACTTGCAAGTCTCAAGCCTTCCATATAGTATACTAGGCAATTCACGACTATCGACATGGAGACAAAAAATCCAAATTTGATGGACTAAAAAAGAACAGTTTCAAGTTTAGTAACGAAAGTGCAATATAAAACCAAGTTTAAATACACACGGAGAGTTATTATCTCTTTTTGAAACTATAAAATTCATTTTGATGCATGTCCAAATCTTAAGTTTTTAAAATTTACATCCCAATTTTCGTTCGGTTTTGGATCGGACAAGTTAACAAGACAGGACAGAACACAACCGAAGTACTACAATAATTTGCGAGGAAAACCTGGAAACTCATGAACCCAGAATCCATGTAGATATTAAACTCTCTTATCCGATGGGGATATTGCTTCTATTATTGTATCATATCATTGTATGGTTCTGCATGCTGGCATACCCGAACCATCTTATAGTCAAATGATGCACTTTATATCCCTACAATCCAATCCTTAAATTAAGTGTTTTTTTTTAAAAATTTATTTTTAAAAAAATATTCAACTATTACAATATTTTGATTATTACATCAAATTAGAGAGCATAGAGTTTTCGGGAAGGGTAGGTAAAAGTTGAAACACTCGCCAATAGGGTTTTGATACCTTACGCACAAACATGACATTATTTAACAGAAGTAGAGTTGAAACGTAATCTCCAAATACCTCATTATGCGTTACAACAGTTTGAACAATGACTCACGCTGATATTATTAAGGTGTTGATTTGCTTGAATATTGGATGGGGCTCTCTTCACTCTTCAAGCCAATATTTCGTAGTGGGACACCGACATAAAATGCATACATCAAAATCAGAGATGTGTGAATGTTTGTTTGGTTAGATAAAGAGAGGATGCCAAACGCAATCTTTTAAGTTTATCCCTATGCATGCATGCAGTGTATGTGCTTTCATATCGGTCATGATGGTAAGCTGTAAGGTAGGTAGCCTTATCATTATCGTGTTTTTGAAATGAAATTATATGATCCAAGCTAGAGACATGTTTGGTTGTCATGCATAGATTTCATTACTGCCGACCTCATTTGTCCACCTACAAATTTTTATTTATTTATTTTTCCGTAGGAGGCAGGGGATGTGGGTAGGAAAAGAACGAAGTTGGGAAGCATCCTTTCAGTTTGCACTCTAAATAAATAATACTGGCAGATGTAGGAATTGAATCTAGGGGTGTTCAAAAATGTCCAATCCAAATTAGCCGGCCAATCCAAACCATGTATGGTAAATGGATTGGCTTGTTTGATTTTCGGATTGGGTGAATAGCCCAAACCGAATTCTTAAACGGTTAAATAGTTTGGAATTGGATTTGAATATCAATCCAAATAAGGAACCGAATAAGCCAAATAAGAATTAATATAATATAATATTTATTAAATTTATTTAATAGTTATTTAATTAAGTTTTTAATTAAGTATTTGAGGAGGATGGTGAAGATTGAAGAAGAATGCTGATTGTTGAGGGCTGAATCTGAATAATAATGTCAATGCTCTTTCTATTATTTTGTTGTTTTCTAATGTTATTAATGACTGTTATTTAAGTTTTAAACTTATTTTAGAGAAAACACTAATCTTTTGGGTTTGACTATTTTATTATTGTAAGATTTTGATTATGGGATGAATATGCTTTTGAACTATTTTTATAAGATTTTTCTTCTTCTTATTTGGCTTATTCGGGCCCCAAACCGAATAAGCCATGACTTAAATGGTTTGGTTTTTATTTAAACGGTTTGGTGTTTGGGTGCTGATTTTTTTAAAAAAACTCGAATTAGCCAATCCAAATAAGCCAAATAAATCCAAATGAACACCCCTAATTGAATCCTCAACCTATGAGTGGCCTTTTATATGTCAAATCACAGTCGCTGAAGCCCATGTTCGTTCCTACAAATTAATTCACTTACCTATTGTTGATTGTTTTGGGTCTCGTATCTAAGAATGTTGTGCTTGTTCATTAACTTGAAATAGTTTTATTTTATTCTTTCAACTTAAAATTAGTTATGAAATGGTCATAAATTTGAATTTCGACTACATCTAAGTTATTGCCAACTAACACATTAATTAGATCTGCATACATATTAGTGAAGACAATAAATGCGAAATGGCCGGATAGGTTAAATCACTTAATTTATTCGCCCTTTAGCTTAGTTTAAAACAATTTACGTGCTAATAGTCGAACATAGTTCAAAATTTTGGGACATGAGATTATTTTTGAAATTAAGGAATGAAAGTGAAACTTTATCAAGTTTAAGATCCAAAGAGAGACGAGATCACGATCTAAGTCAAAAGACCATGAGGGTAATTTAATCATTTTGAAATTAAATATTATAAATATAAACTATATATATATGTGTGTGTAAAATAAAATTAAGAAAAAATAAAAAATTATTTTAAAATTTTATTATAATATATATATTTTTATTAATTTCCCATGCATGGTTTGTTGGCTCGATCTCTCTATGCATGGGTTGTTTGGAAGTCACTGTTGAACCACCAACTATGTACTCACGCAGTGTATGATGCCCCTACCGCCACTGCTATTAATTCTTCATGCATGCATCACCGATTACTTGTCATATGTTTTTAAAATAAGTGGTTTTTTTTTTTCGCAAAAAAAAAAAATTCTAATTAATACATAAAATATTAAAAAGATTTCAATATTTTCTCATCTCCTTCGCAAAACTAGTGATTGATATTAGTGAAGTCACTGAAATATGTGAATATAAATAACGATAAATTGGTCAATTTAATTAACTTCTTAACTACTATTCAACTACTCATACGACATTTATTTGAGAACCGAAGAAGTGATCCCGTATTTTCTCGAATTATCAAGGGTTTCTTGTCTTCTTGAAGCCGGTGGATGTAGTTGCTTAAAGAAATGAAAACGAAATCGTTTCTCTCGATCCTTAATTAATTAATTACTTCCAAGTTCCAAGGTTAAAATCTCAAGACTTTTGCAACTTTTTTCTTGTTGAAGAAACTTGCGTCTTTAAGACAAGTTGCAAAAAATGAGGGTGTCGCTTCATTTGACAATGGTAATAATAAAACATCGATCAATCCAAGCCGAACTCTTTGGTTTAATTTTATACCTAAACTCCAAAAGAATCCGATTTGATACGGAGAATTTCATAATTTGGATGAGAAGATGTACCGGTTAGAGTTGATTTTGAATTCCCGAATTGTATATATTTTTTTATCGTGGTTGGATGATTTCTACGGTTTGTTTTTATTTTTATTTTTATAACTTTTCATTCATTTTAGGGCACCGAGAAATAGACCTAAAGTTGTAGCAAGAATTTGCTTTATAATTTGCAACTATTATCAGATGTTTGTGCATCAAATGTTTTACCACTTGAATTAAGGATGATTTGCATACTATTACGTTACGGTTTGGTATGGAGTCTCCAAGGGTCCAGCTGTAGGTGTTCTAATTAAGTTCTTTTAATATATTTTTTAAAAAAGTTGCAAATAGTTTAAGCTAATTAAAACATATTTAATGTCACATTGGTCGCTATAATATAATATAATATATATATCTATTATATAGAAAGTAACATAGGTTTGATATGAGGTTGCCATGTGGCTGCCACATAAGGGTAGTATTTAATATTTATTTTATATTATGTGCCACATAGATGCCATGTTGGCAAGATCTTTAATAAGTAAGTAATCTAATAATTACATATGCCTTCTCATCTTCTCCACTTAAAGAAATAATAATATTAAATATTTTAATCATGTTGAAAAATAAATTTTTCTTATTTGTTTAGATTTCAATATAGATTAAAAAATATATAAAATATAAATGAATACCTTATAAAAATGTATAATTTGGACATACTACTACTTTTTAAATATATACTTCCTATATTTTAAAATAATTTCATTGTTAAAAAATTATTTGAGAACGTGTGATTTTATAAATCTCAATTTCATCTCAATTTCAAAAGGAAACAAATTGTAATTTTATCCTTTATTTTTACCCTATATAATATAAATTAATATAGGACTGAAGTCCAAATATCACGTGGCTACTACATAGAAATTTTTTTTTTTATAGGCAACG
This sequence comes from Leptodermis oblonga, assembly GCA_016801395.1. NCBI lineage: Eukaryota > Viridiplantae > Streptophyta > Magnoliopsida > Gentianales > Rubiaceae > Leptodermis > Leptodermis oblonga. The sequence goes on from CM028760.1 coordinate 37,321,200, forward strand.
TATAATAAATTTTCAAATATTCACATGTAAGTTAGGTAAAATTAACATTTGATTAGACTATGTAATTTTTTGACATTAAAGTTGAAAAAAATATCAAAAGTCATACCTTAATTAATATTTGTTGTTCCTCTTTCTGACTTTTATCACTGCTAATAATAGCACCACTAGAAATTATTGCAAATAGTTTTGTTCTTAATTTATTTTATTAATTCCTCAAAATTATAATATTCATTTGTCAAGTATGCAAAATAAAGAAAGATGACCAATATTCCTCAATAAAAAAAAATTGAACGACAAGATAAAAAATAATCAACTTTAGGTTAACATAATTATTAGAGACATCTTTAATTGATGCAAAACAGTGTCCTTTTACTTCCCCCACTATGTCCAAATTATTTTTTATCACCTACGCACTTTAATGAGGTGATTAATGATCCAGTTTATCTATTTAACAAGAAAAATTTCCCATATCCATTGATGGGAATGGAAATTAAACTGAATCAGTATCTTCAATTTTCATATGGTTTGGGTGGGTGATGAAGGTATACTTAGAAAAATAGTATAAGTTCTCTATTGTCATTCAGGATTTTATCTACTTTGCAAAATTGTCACCAATGTTCAGCAACATGGTTTAAATCACTTTGCTTAACACTACATATCCCTGTTGTTCTTCTTTTTGTGTAATACTACATCAAGTTTTTTGTTATCATCACATTTTTGTTCATTCTAATATTTTTTCTTTAATTTCTTTAAAAGTAATTCCGGAGCTTATGCCAAGAAATTGCAAGTAACCTTTGTGAAATAAATAATACTGTGATTCGGTGAATGTCACTTCACAATCATTATTTATTTATGACTTTCTTTTATACCATTGATGACTGAGCAATTTTATCTATCACTAATTATACATTACCTTAATAATTTAAACCTCGGGATGAGGCTAGATTCTTTAAGGATGTTATATGGTCCCTTATAAAATTACATGGACTAGGATTATCTTTTCTATTAATGTTGATTTGTTTTCCTCTGTATGATTTTTTTTCTTAATTTTTTTTTCATTGAATAAATCCTTGCCTCTAAAATTGAATCATATCTCTTTTTCTATGTGTTGGTAAAATATTAGCTTATGTGATGGAAAAATGTTTGCTTCTCTTGCATCTAACCTAATACATACACTTCCATTGTATATATTTAGAACTATGTGTCATATACATCACATAAGTATAACAAAATTCTAAACTTATCTCATATTATTTTTAAGACTTAAGTTCAAAGAATAACTATAACTTAATAATATTACTAAGCAAATGTCGGACATTGCACGACATACAACTTTTAGTGTATATATGTATGTATATATATATATATATATATATATATATTGTAAATTCGCTCAGAGTGTATCACCACTCTTTAAGATATACTCACATTAATTGATAATTATGTCGTTATTCAAGGAAGCAACTCAAGGCATCTTTGAACTGTCAGGGTTTTTCTTAATTTTATTTTAGTTGAAGGATTCAATTAATTGTGTTGAAGATCGTTCCACAACTATTGATGGAAGGCAAAGAAATAATGTGTACCAAAGATTTGATCTAACAATTATCATATTTAACCATAACAATGTATTTAATCTACCAATTTATAAATTTATACATAATATATATATATATATATACATATCTAAACCCTTGAAGAAGCATAAAACTCGCTAACGTGCGTGACAAATCTTGTACCGACGGCTACGACTATATCACTAATTACTAATGAAGAAAGTTTTAAAACTGATTTTTCATCCACCATAAACAAGGAAAGAATCACCATAAAAAGATATAAAATTACCATAGATAGTAATAAAATAATTAATTGGAGAAAATCCCCCTTATTAGTCCAATTAGGGAAACTAAAATTTAAAATTAAGTAAAATGAAATATAAAAAAAAAAAAATTAAAATTAAACATGCCAACCACCCTCCACCCTTATTAGTTGTATATATCTAATTATTACATTTTTTTTTATAATATATTTAACTGTCAAATTTCTTTATATTTATATGTTGAATTCTTTAAGAATTTTTAAAATATATTTTCTCATTCTGCTACTGTTTACATCCATTTGATTAGAAAAGCAAGATGGTCAATCTCTTTCCAAACATAGCTAGGGGAAATACTTAATTAATTCTTAGCTAGAAGAAAATATTGAAAGAAAAAACAACAAACCAAAAACCCCAATAAGATTCCAATTTAACTATATTTACCCAAAAATAAAATAACTAACCAAATAATAGAGAGATTCTATCTTGTAAATCTGCCACTGAAGAAAAACAATAACGATCATAAGGGAAGTCACACTCGCAGTCAAAGTCATAGTTGCATAATTAAATAATTAATTAATTTACCTTTTTATAATAACTACATGAAATGAAAAGTAAATTACCTTTAAATATTGTTATTCCCGTTATGCCATATAAAGATTCATACTTCGAGTTGTATTTTATGACTCATAAATAGTTATATCGATCATTAAACTTTTTTAATTGAACAGAGAAAGAAAACAATATAAGAAAATTTGAGATATTTTTGCGAATTTCACACTTGTCGCCTTTAAATTAATCCAAACCAAAAAAATTAAGAAGAAAATTGTGATTCGAGCCAAAAGAAAAGGTCCCTCTAAAGAAATGAGCAAAAGAAGTAAAGAAATGAATATTTATTTAATGTGGCTAGTTTTTACGAATCTTTGAGAGTTGAAACGACTAATTCAAAAGTATTTTACGAAATATGCTAAAACAAATAAAGTACGTACAAATTTTGATAGCCAACGAACTATCCCACGGGAACAAAATGTAGATCCGTTTTAATGAAAAATACAAGAAGAGAATAACTTAAAGGGACGGTACTTTCATCTTGTTGCTTTCAAATAGTATACCTATGTTATAGCCTTTGATAATTGTTTTGGATGAATTAATTGACGAGATTGGAATTAACCATTCAGTCATTGAATTTGATTTTATATGAATCATCAATGTAATTTGCATACTTATATATTGCCAAATTCAAGAATTGAATGATTTCTTGTTGGAACTGTAGTTTTTTCCTGAATTATTAGTCCAATTACATACGTAATTATCTAATGATTTTGTAACGAGATATAGTCTTACTCATTTATAAGCATCGATCAAGGGCTTCAAGCTTTACTTTGGTATTACCAAATTGAGTAATAAATATTACTAATAGTAACTATGCACACGACAACAAAATATACTCCTTCCGTCCCAATCAAAAATTTCACTTTGTATAACGTTAACCATTCAACATTATAATAAAGACATTCTCATTAATATATAATATTAAACTTTCTAAGAACACTTGTGGCCAACAGATGCGTTTGATACACTTGTGACCTGTTTACTTTCTTAATGACAATTTGAAAAAGCGTTAACATAGCGCCTAATATTCACTAAGATTACATTACCTCTTTGTGAGTTGTCGAGGCATCACGTAATTAGTTGACCAGATCCAGACTGTCAGTATAGACTTGAGGAATCCAACTTTTTGGAAAAAGTTTTAAATATTCACAGTAAGTTTTTATGTAATTATCATAGCAGTCATTATGAATATTTATTACAATATTTAATTTTTTTTGTGTAATGTAGATTCAATGATTTTGATGACCCTATACTTAACTTATGCCTAAGAAAAGGAGATGAAATTATTGGTACGTGAAATCAACAAGGAAAAATTGTGAAAAATCACGATGAATTAATAATAATAAGTAATAGGAGATGTGATCTTCAAAAGGGATATATTATGAGAGAAGTCCAAAACTTAAACTTCATAATTTCATTTTCAATCCCAAACAATTACATAGAATCATATGTTTCAATGCTTCCTACTTAGATTAATCCCATACGTCAAATAGAATATTACTTTTCATCCCCAAAACCTCACATTTTTAATACTAAAATTGGTATTAGAACATATTTTTGACCGTGTATGGTATTTCACTTCTTTTTTTTTTTTTCAAAATATATTTTCAAAACACATTTTTCATTCATCTTAATATATCTTTTTATATTTTTTCGTTAAAAGGACAACTCAGTCACTGGATTTAATATATGCAATTGGGTATGTAATTGCATTAGTAGTTTCGGACTAAATTCGGTGACTGAATCGTAAAACGACATGATTGTAATTTTTTCCTAATTTTTATACTAAAATTTTTAATTTTAAAGCATATTTTCAAGGAGAATTACAGATACCATATAGGCCATTTTCATACACATATAATATAATTAATGGCCAACAAACACTTTCTTTAAGTTAATTTTCAATCCCTTAAACCCACATTATTTTAATGGTAAATAGTTATTTAAGGTGAGAATTTCACTTATACACTAATAACTAAATTGGAAAAGATTATACTTTCACGACATGACTAATGTTATTGTCAAAACAGTAATTTGTGACTATAGCAATAAATTTACTTACAATTTGTTCGGAATGGTGAATTATTATCGGACAATAACATTATCCTATTTTCATGTATAGGTTTTACAGTAACAAAAATTTACTTTTAAACCCTTAATTAGTGTGATAGGGAATTGAAAAAAAAAACCAATTATATATGTTTGGATTGTAACTCAAATAGAGAATTTTTATTTTTGGGAGAAAATTTTTTTCTGGGGAATTGTATAGGAAAGATAATAAAAATTGTAATAATTTGATTGTTTTTAAAATAATGCGAGTCTAATTTGAGAGGGAATTTAGAAATTTAAATTTTAAATTAAATAAATTGAACGTGATTGGATATAGAACTTTTTTTTAGTGAAAAAGTATGATTTTTCTCTATAAGAAAAACTAAAGCAAATACAGCCAATAACTAATAATATATATATATTTTTGAAAGAAATGTAATGAAATTCGTATAGCCCGAAAAAAATAAAAAATAGTAATAATAAATTTGGAATGATAGTGTTTATCTATAAGCAAATGACACTTATTTTCAAATTAATAAATCATTTTAAAAGGACACTTGTTTTAAATGTACGAGTCTAAAACTGGCGGTTGCCCATCTCTTTTCCAGCTCCCTAAAATTCGCACTATCTTCAAATTAACTCTTGCATTAATTTGTCTTTTTCTTCTTCTTCTTCTTCAAATCAATCCAAGTTTTTTTTCTTTCTTTTTCTTTGAAACATCAAATCAAATTCAAGTTGATTTGCATTAATTCTAAGACTTTCTAGCTTTATTCCCCAAAGCTTTTGAATTCGAAAATCAACAAACAAAACTAATCCTAATCCAAAACTACCCATTAGTAGCAATTACACAGAGAGAGAAAACCCAGGAAACTAGCATTTAATGCATTCTGCAACTTCTTTGCGTACACATAAAATTTGCCTGTTTGTTTGGCACATGAAACTGGTCACCGAATTTCACTTCCTAAATTCCCTGCTTCCATTTCTCAATGCCTCTTCACAATAATTCTTGTATATATATATGTTTATATTTTTTTTATCTGCATTGTATATTATTAATTAGTTCAGACTTTCACAGTTTCTTGATTTCCAGCAAGCAATGAACCCACCGCCCCACCAAGAATCTGGAGGAAAAGGGAGTCCTGAAAAGGTACTTTTTTGATGATCCCTTTGTTTTTTTCTCAACTGAGCTTCTTTGATTCTTGATTTTTATTCCTTGAAGTTGTCACCTTTGGAATGGATTGTAGTATTTCTTCAAAAGTTTGCTTATTTAGCCCTGCATAGACACCCTGTGAATTGGGTTCTCAAGAAATTTCATGATTTCTGTTGAAAATGCACAAATTTGAGTTAAATTTTGTGTTTTTGGTCTAACATTGCTGAGTTTTACTGAATCAGAGTTTGAAGAAAGCATCGTCCTGTGTTTCTGTTCTCACATTGGCCTATCAGAGTCTTGGAGTTGTCTATGGTGATCTCAGTACTTCTCCGCTCTATGTGTACAAAACTACATTTTCTGGGAAGCTTAGGCTTCATGAGGATGATGATGAGATCTATGGCGTGCTTTCCTTCATTTTCTGGACATTTACTCTTATTGCACTCTGTAAATACGTTTTCATTGTCATGTCAGCAGATGATAATGGTGAAGGTACAGTTTTTCACTATCTCTTTTCTTTAATTGCTACTCACTTGGTCCCGAGTCTAGTAGTACAACTGTTTGTGAGTTACAATAGGCTTTGAATATATGAACTTGTTGCTTAACATGGCGTTTACTTTTTTCATTACTTCCTCTGTTTTCCTTAGAAAAGTCACTTTATATTAGTGAAAACAGTATTAGAAAGTGGGCTAAAGTGTGATTTTCTAATGGAACGGAAGGATTATAAGCAATCGTTTTCCTATGTTCTGTGCTAAAGCCTTCTCCTGTATTTAATTATATGCATATTATCTTACAATACATTTTGCCCTTTGATAATTGATGGAGACTATCTTGTTTCATGTGCAGGTGGAACTTTTGCATTATATTCACTATTGTGCAGGCATGCTAGACTAGGGATTCTTCCCAACCAACAGGACGTGGATAAAAAATTGTCCTCTTATGCGGTACAGGAATCAGCTGAGACTAGGCAGAGCAGTATGCTCAAGTCTTTATTTGAGAAACACCCGAGTTTCCGAAATGGACTCTTGATCTTTGTTCTTCTGGGGACGTGTATGGCAATTGGTGATGGTATATTTACACCAGCAATATCAGGTGAATGCTTGTTATTTAGATTGAATAGTACCCGAGTTGAATTTCATGACTAAGGATGAACATTTGCTTTTCAGTTCTTTCAGCTGTTTCGGGTATCCAAGTAAAAGTTGAAGAACTTCATGAGAGTGAGTCAATCTGCTAAATAAAGGATATTGTTAGTTGATCATATAAAATTGGACTAACTCTATGTTCACTTTCTATACTCATATTTCAGATTATGTTGTGGGTATATCTTGCATCATTCTGGTCATCCTATTCTCTATTCAACATCACGGAACAAATAGAGTTGCCTTTTTGTTTGCACCAGTTGTCGCGGCATGGCTGTTGTGTATTAGCGGCATTGGTATATACAACATTAGGAAGTGGAACCCGCAAATATATCAAGCTCTCTCTCCATTTTATATGTTGAAATTTATGAAGGAAACAGGTTGGGAAGGTTGGGTGTCCTTAGGAGGAGTAGTTCTGTCAATCACAGGTAGATGCTTTAACCCTGATAAATTCTTGCAGTTTGTAGAATTTAACTGAAATGGCTTTATTGGATTTTCTTCCGTAGGTGTGGAGACGATGTTTGCTGATTTGGGCCATTTTTCTGCATTGTCAATTAAGGTAGAGCAGAACTTTATGTGGTCTGTGTCTGTGAATGCTATAACTCGTGTATATAATACTGTAATTTTTCTTGTTACATTTTGTAGGTGGCTTTCACATTTATAGTCTATCCGTGCCTGATTTTTGCATATTTGGGTGAGGCTGCATATCTATCTCGGAATCATGAGGATATCCAAAGAAGCTTCTACAAAGCCATACCAGGCAAGATAGATTATGAAAACTACCCATTTCTTGACATTCTTCATTCTTATGTCATTCTATTTATGCCGGTAACCTGAATGCAGAAGCTGTATTCTGGCCAGTGTTTGTAGTAGCCACTTTAGCAGCTGTAGTCGGGAGCCAAGCTGTGATTACTGCTACCTTTTCTATAATCAGCCAGTGCTGCGCATTACATTGTTGTCCCCGCGTGAAGATTGTCCATACTTCTAGTAAAATATATGGTCAGATATACATTCCAGAAGTTAACTGGATATTGATGTGCCTGTGTTTAGCTGTGACAATTTTACTCAAAGACACAAACAGCATTGGACATGCGTATGGTAAGCACCTGGCCTGTAAGCGTTTAATGTCACATTCGAAACCATTTGAAATAGACTGACTATGTTGATTTACATATCTTTTCGTGTTTGCAGGACTATCAGTCACATCTGTTATGTTTGTGACAACATGCTTAATGACTCTGGTGATGATAATAGTATGGAAGCAAAATATTATAATGGCTGTTGCCTTCTTAGTGTTTTTTGGATCAGTAGAGCTTCTGTATTTGTCATCTGCCTTCTTTAAGGTCCCCGATGGCGGTTGGATTCCCCTTCTGCTGTCTTGGACTCTTACATCCCTAATGTTTATCTGGAATTATGGATCACTTAAGAAACACCAGTTTGATGAAGATAACAAGCTCTCCATGGAAAGGATAGTCTCTTTGGGACCGAGCCTCGGAATGGTAAGAGTTCCTGGAGTTGGGCTAGTTTACACCAGCCTAGTGACAGGAATACCAGCCATATTTGGGCACTTTCTGACAAACTTGCCTGCTTTTCATGAAGTTCTCGTTCTTGTGTGTGTAAAATCTGTTCAAGTTCCATACATCTGCGAGAAAGAGCGATTTCTGGTAAGTCGGATATATTCAAGAGAATATGCAATGTACAGGTGCATCATCAGGTATGGTTACAAAGATCATCTGCAACAAGAAGGCTATGACTTCGAAAACAGACTGGTCTATGAAATCTTGAATTTCATACAAACAGAGTGCACATGTTTCAGAAATGCAGGTGATCATGATAAAGGGGTTGTTGATGTTTCTGACAGATTCTCATGTCCAGATCATGAAGAAGCAGCCGACATCCGTGTAATGATCTCAACCGATGAAAGCTACGAGAGAGCTCACCTCAAGGATGAATCATTACACATACTGAGAGCTAAGGAAGCAGGCATGGCTTACATCATGGGGCATTCCCATGCCAGGGCAAACAAATCATCTTCAATCTTGAAGAAATTCGCCATTGACATAGTGTACTCTTTCTTGAGCCTGAATAGCCGAGGACCCGATCTGGCATTGAATGTGCCTCACACTTCTCTGCTGGAAGTTGGCATGGTCTATTGTGTCTAAATGGTACATAAATGTGCAGCTGCTTGAAGAAATTCCTGACTTTAACCATAGAATCTACTGAAGAGAATATGAACCTGTAGGCTGTTGTGGTTTTGTTTCTTTTGTGGTAGAAAAACAGGACTTGTATATAGGTGTAGTTCCCCTGTATCCTAGACTATGAGTGCAGTGTTTAAATGAAATGAAGATGAAAAATCATAGATGAAAGGCTCCATATATATACATGTTGATGAACTGGAGTTATAGCTGGTGCATTATATTTTCTACCTTTTTTTTCCTTTTTAAAAATGGGGATCAATGATGGTTCTCCGTTTACACCTTTGGTGACTCAAACCCACGATCTAGTGGTTGTAGGTGAAGCGTCTTACCACTTATGTTGCACTTTGTTGTATTAGTTGGTGAAAAAAAGATTTAGATTCTCATTCTATTTTTTTTTTATTGTGTCTAATTATAACATAAACTTACCTTTTGATGGTAAAATACAAGTGAGTGACAAATCAATTAGTTTACTTTTTTTTTATATTATTATTATTATTATTATTATTATTATTATATTAAAGCGACTGATAGAAGACAAATTAGAGGGAGGATGTGAAATGTTAGCTGGGTAGTTAAAATATTTGTGAATTAACATATCTTTCACTTTTTCTCAATGTTTTGAAACAGGACTAGACCATCATCGGTTATGTAAAAGGGTTGATGGGTTATTGGGTCAAATTGTTTGGATTGGATGACAATATTATTATGTTAAAATATACAGACTCAACTATATGTGAATTATTATATTTTAAAATATATTTAAATTTCGAATTGTGATGACCAACATAAAATTTGATAAAAAAAAGACTTAAAAGATTAAAGAAGAAGAAAAAAAAAAGAAATTGAGTGAAAAACTAGGTCAACCAGGGTTTGACCAATTTGATACATATCCTAATTTGCACTGAAAAGTGAAAACCGACTCGGTTAGTTACTCGTTTCCGATCCAACCGACCTAAGTTCGAATTTTTTTGGCGAACGTAAAATGAAAAAGTCACCTTATAAGTAAGGTGTGAGAATTGTGACTATAGTTATGTTGAGAACCATTGAATCATTGGATTTGGGTGGCCTATGCAATTATGTAATTGTATCATGCAAGAACTCATATAAAACGATTTTGCAGATGGAATGAAGTTTATAGATGCGACGACGCGTCATTGACACACACTTTCTTTTTGCAAACTCACGTATCATTTTGTTGTTGACGAATTAGCAGTTAGAGTTAATTCAGACACTATGAAGAAAATTCAAGTATTACTTTGCTATTGACGAAATAGTAGACCAGTTAAAGTTAACTCAATTGTAGTTGTTTTTTTAGTTTATTAATGTTTTCTTTTCTCTTTAGTGTTACTCTTATAGTAAAAAACAATGTTATTCTAACATAAACACTTGCACTCTTTTAAAATATTATTGTTATTATTCTTAAGTATCACTTTTAATTTTTAAAATTTTATTTTATTTCTTAGTGCTACTCATAAAGAGTAACAATGTAGTTTCAAAAGTATCACTAATACTCTTTTTGAGTAGTACTTTTTGTTTTTTTTTTCTTTGTTTTTATTCATCCTTAAAGTGATATTTAGAGATAGTATTACTAGTATTGTTCAATTTTTATTTATTTATTTTTTCTTCTTTTTCGTCATCTTTAAAAGTGATAATTGAATTTCACAAGTATCAATTTTAAAGAAACGACCAAAAAAAAAAAATGTTACCTCTGTGTGATATAGACTCGTTACACATTAGTAATACATCCAATATCAAATTCAATAACCGAAAGATTTGTTTAACGAAACCACTTTAATAAACTTGCGAAAGTTATTCCAAAAAAAAAAAAAAAAAAAAAACTTGGGAGAAAAGATTTTTGTTCCATTCAAACCGAATTCTTCCTCTCAATACCCTTAAGCTTAACAGATTTATCCCATTTGCAAAATTGCATTGGATTTGAAACGAGGAATCCTCCTTCCCAAGTAAATAAATCTTGTGATTCTACGGCAAGTAACATCTCCTAAAATCAAGCCCAGCCAAGAAAAACCTTTATATTCCTCTGTTTTCCCCCCTTCTTCCTCATTCTTCATAATTCTCTCCCACGATTTCTCCCCCCTGTTTTTCCTGCAACTACAATGGCTACCGACCAAGTTTCCACAATCCAGGACTGCTGCTCATCGGAGGCTGTTGGCCCGGAGGCCACCCTGGGCCGCCATATAGCCCACAGGCTGGTAGAGATCGGAGTGAACGATATTTTCACGGTTCCCGGCGACTTCAACCTCACCCTTCTCGATCACCTCATTGCCGAGCCAGGGCTCAACAACATTGGCTGCTGCAACGAGCTTAATGCCGGCTACGCTGCCGATGGTTACGCCAGGCAACGCGGGGTGGGTGCATGCGTCGTTACTTTTACTGTTGGTGGGCTGAGCGTGCTCAATGCGATTGCTGGGGCGAACAGCGAGAATCTTCCGGTGATCTGTATCGTCGGAGGGCCGAACACGAATGATTACGGAACGAACAGGATTCTTCATCATACGATCGGTCTTCCTGATTTTAGCCAGGAATTGAGGTGTTTCCAGACGGTGACATGCTATCAGGTGAGTGAATTGTGAACTCCCCTGTTTTCTGAATTTGTGAATTTCGTTGATTAGGGTTTTGATTTTTTGATTTTGGGAAGTGTTCAAACAACTGAATGGCTTTTTACAAGGCGGTTGTGACTCATCTGGAAGACGCCCATGAACAAATCGATAGAGCCATCTCCACTGCGTTGAAAGAAAGCAAACCTGTGTACATCAGCGTCAGTTGCAATTTGGCCGGCATTCCTCATCCAACGTTTAGCAGAGAACCCATTCCCTTCTCACTCTCACCTAGGTATATTTATGTGAATGTTGGGATTTCAATTTTTCAGATTGATTTTGTAATTATAATGCGTCTGATTTTGAATTGAACTTGTTGAAATTATTGATCATCAGAAATAGCAACAAGAAGGGACTTGAGGCTGCGGCGGAAGCTGCCGCTGCTTTCCTGAACAAAGCAGTGAAACCTGTCTTGGTTGGAGGCCCGAAACTCAGGGTCTCGAAGGCTTGCGAAGCGTTTGTTGAATTCGCTGACGCCTGTGCTTATCCCATTTCAATGATGCCTTCGGCAAAGGGTCTCGTCCCAGAGCACCACCCTCACTTCATTGGTACTTATTGGGGCGCGGTAGGCACGTCCTTCTGCACTGAAATAGTGGAATCGGCCGATGCTTATATATTCATTGGGCCGATCTTCAATGACTATAGCTCAGTGGGATACTCACTACTCCTTAAGAAGGAGAAGTCCATCATTGTGCAGCCTGATCGGGTTGTGATTGGCAATGGCCCTTCGTTTGGATGTGTACTCATGAAGGATTTCCTTCTTGAATTGGCTAATATCATTAAGAAGAACAACACAGCTTATGAAAATTACCAGAGGATTTTTGTGCCTGATGGACTTCCACCTAAGAGTGAGCCTAATGCGCCATTGAGGGTAAACATACTCTTCCAACATATTCAGAAGATGCTTTCTGGTGAAACTGCTGTGATTGCTGAGACAGGGGATTCCTGGTTCAACTGCCAGAAGCTTAGATTACCAGCAGGCTGTGGGTAAGTATTTTCAAATGTTTTTGTGTTGTTTTGCTCCTTCTTGTTGTCTGTAAAGATTAGAATACAACAGTTGGTATTGTAGGTATGAGTTCCAAATGCAGTACGGCTCTATTGGATGGTCTGTTGGTGCCACACTCGGCTACGCCCAATCAGTACCCGAAAAGCGCATTATCGCATGCATTGGTGATGGGAGCTTCCAGGTGAGAAATCTTGGAAAACTAATTGGCCAATTGCATATAAACATTAACTTAGAGATGATGGAAGGAAGATACTTCTTTTTTGGTGTTGTAGGTGACTGCTCAAGATGTGTCAACAATGATTAGGAATAACCAAAAGAGCATTGTATTCTTGATTAACAATGGAGGATACACCATAGAGGTTGAAATCCATGATGGCCCTTACAATGTGATCAAGAACTGGAACTACACAGGCGTGGTGGAGGCATTCTGCAATGGTGAAGGCAATTTATGGACTGCAAAGGTACTGAATTCATGGCTGCTATTATTTAAGCCAAAAGGGTTTAATCTTCTTAATGTGTGTTGCGATTTTTCCATGCACTCACACGCAACCATACAACTATGGCTAATTTTTTGTAGGTACGAACTGAAGAGGAACTAATTGAGGCAGTCAAAACTGCAACAGAGGAGAAGAAAGACTGCCTGTGCTTCATTGAAGTGTTTACTCACAAAGATGATACAAGCAAAGAGTTGCTGGAATGGGGTTCTAGAGTTTGCGCCGCCAATAGCCGTGCGCCGAATCCTCAGTGAGAAGCTGCATTCCCAGGATAGAGTTCAAAGATTTTGAGAACTGTCTTTGATGGTTGAGTTTAGGATGATTAGAAGATAGTAGTACTTTTCACTTGTTTTCCATTACTGATTTTGCTTTGTGTCTGACTTCATTGTTGGGGTATTACTGAACTAGATCAGGAGGATGCATAGGTCAGCTGGTGCACTTGCAATTTGTTGCAATTTTCTGAACCTTAAAGGGTATGTTTTTGGCAACCATTTTTGTGATGTTTGATTCAGTGTAACACTGACTTTTCAAATTCTTGAGAGTTTGAGACCTTTTCTCATCATAGTAGTTGGAGCAGTGTAGTGCTAAGCCTTTGAGTGGGGCTCCTCAAGTTAGGTTGGATTGCAACCCAAATTCTCCACATTAGCACATAACATAGAGATTATCTGTTGCATTTACTACACCACATAAGATAGTGTAGATTGAGACAATTACTTGGAGCAAAAGCATAATTTACTTGTCAAGGATCATAATAGCTGTATGCATTAGTTTTTACTGATTGTTACATATAACAGTTATCTGGGTGGCAATTCGGGTCATAAATAAGTTGATAAGTTACTGTTAATGTAACAGGTTTGTGTCGTATCATGAATCATTCAAAGTTGTCTCTTGGGAGTGGTGATTTTAGGTCATATATGAGTTGACAGGTCATTTTAACGTGTCGTGTCAAAAATTGCAAATCAAACTGGTTTTTAGGTACGGGCATTAAATGGGGTTTAGAATTAGGACAATTGAGATTTGAAAACAAGAAAACTATTTTCTTTGACTGAGAATTGAGGCATGCAGAGACTCCCCTGGACTCAAGGCAAATGAAGGTGTCGATGAATCAGTCAATGTAAGGACCAATTTTATCAACTTCCCTAAAGGTAAGTAACTCATCCAGCCATGACTTCTCCGCATTAACATTTCATTCCCAAACTCCCTCCATTCTATAACAAATGCCCTAATTAATATGAACACGCAAATTAAGAAAATGAGTAAATTATCTAATTTATTCTTTAATTTTTTTTTTGAAAAATAAAATTTGGTAATTTTTGAGATTTTATAGATGTTTGTATTGGAACTCGGGAAGGTACAATTACAAATAATAATAATTAAAACATTAATTTGGGGACAAAAAGAGTAATACATATTCTTTGTTTTTTTTTTTTTTAATGAGTCAGAAATTTTTTTTGTGCTCTTTAAATCACTTGTGTATGACAATTGGAAAATACAATAAAGGTTTTGGAATTGTTGTCTGCAAAATAAGAAAAAAAATTGACAGAGAATCTGAATTATAGTGAAAAATAAAGAGTATATTTTTTAAGCGCTTCGTATTTTTTGTTTTTTTAACCATACGAATATCCTGTTGTTCCAATAGATAGACAACATTTAAGCTACTTACGTAAAGCAATTGCTTTAATCATGGACATAATCATAAGAATTTGATTAAGTATGTGGCCTTGTTCAACCACCAAAGAAAATGAACTTCAACATCATTGCTAACTTGGTCGGTGTGATACTAAAAATACAACTACACCACCTCCACCTCATTCATGTCAAGCTTTCTTTCTCTAAATGTGTGAAAATTAGTGAAATATCCACCCTATTTGATAAAGGGTAAATTAGTAATTTCGTATTAATTCTTTGCGCTCTACATTTTTTTAAACGAAGCAAGCGTATCCATTATTTCCATTAAAGATGTGGGAAATTGTCTAACATCGGCAGAATTGTTTTCGCCTGAATAATAGTGGTACGGTGACACCTACATCCCTGACACAACAATCAACCATCATTTTTTTTGCTTGTTACAGTCCACGGACTCCACACCGCATGTACATCGTACCTCACCAAATCCTCATTTGGGGTCGACAGCATGAGGCGAAGGATGGTCGCTTCTCATTTGGTTGCTTTGTGGGATCAGTTGCGCTCTATTCTTTTAAAATTGGTTAACTAATTTCACACCCTTTTAATGTTGTCGACGGGTTCAATAGATGACAAATTGAACTCAATTAGCGCTTAGCGAAGTAGGACAAATGAATTGTACTTTAAAACAATTTTTGAACTCCATAATCAAACAAAAATAACATGCAAAATCTCCAAACGAACGAGCCTTAAATTTAGTTCAATTTGCTATGTACTAAATTAAAATTACCACTAATTAAAAATATATATAGACTTGATTAACCAATTTTGAAACAATGAAAATTAGCTTAGTATTAGGAAAAATACTATGAACTAAAATTATAATCTTTCCAAAATGACAAATCAAATTAGGTTTATCCTTTTGGAGTGGAAAAGAGAAGATCCCTATAAGTAGGGGTGTCAAACGGGCGGGTTGGGCGAGTATTAACTGGGTGTTAAGTTAATGGGTAATAGGTACCCATTACCCATTCAATTAATGGTCTTAACTCAAATGGGTAATGGGTAGTTATGGGTACCCATAATATCCATTATACAAAAATGTAAGGCTTATTTAATAATTTATTAATAAATTTAAAATTTTTTTTAAATTTCATTTTAATTTTTTTTAACGCGAATTTTAATTTTTTGAATCTATTCTAAAATTTGAAATATTAAATTTTGTATACTTTTATATTTAATCATATGTAAAAAAATTTTCGAAACACAATTTTTAATTTTTTATATTTATATAAACCCGTGTATGCTCCGATGCGAGGCCTGAAATTGGGTCTGGGCCGAAACTGGACCCGAGGCCCGAAATTGGGCCCGGCCAGAAATCGGTCCAGAACTGAACCGGCCCAGCCCTAAAGCCGAGCCTAAGCCCGAACGAATTTTGAATAAGTATTTAAGTGGGTAATTTAAAAATATTATAAAAGAATAAATGGGAGAAAAAAAAGTAAAGTAATTGTAGGACACGAAAAAAAATAAGAAAAAAAATAAGTTTGAAGAAAAAAATAAAATGGACCTACTAAAATAAGTGAGTTGTTAGGTTTTTGTTTATACTTTTAAGAGTAGTTTTGGATGGGTATTTTTGGTACCCATGATGGGCGGGTTTTAGGCTAAATTTAGCTCAAGCCCACCCAACCCATTATTATTTTAAGTGAGTTTTATTTAGTTAATACCCAATGAATTTGGGCGGTTTTTGGGTTAGTGGATTTTTTTTGCCATCCCTACCTATAAGCTATTACTACCCTTTTCTACATTTTACCTTGCTAGTTTTGCAAGCAAAGAATAACATTTGTACGCCCTATACATTGAAAACTTTAACCGTAGAAATGCAACCAAATTTCATAGACTTTCAGTAAAGAGGAAAAGAAAATGATTCACCTAATGACTTGGACATCTAACCCCAGCTTAGACACGTGGATGCTCACTAACAAAAGCTTCATATACGCAATCTCTTAT
This sequence comes from Leptodermis oblonga, assembly GCA_016801395.1. Lineage (NCBI taxonomy): Eukaryota > Viridiplantae > Streptophyta > Magnoliopsida > Gentianales > Rubiaceae > Leptodermis > Leptodermis oblonga. Next base: position 37,337,900 of record CM028760.1, read on the forward strand.
ACGATATAAAAATTCAAATACAGGTAATTTTAGTGGATATCAGACGCTATTTAACGCCTTTTCTGATTTAGTTATTAAGAAGTAGACAGGTCACAGGTGCATAAAGCACATATGTTGGCCTCGAGTGCCCTTAGAGAGACTAATATTGTATCTATCAAAACAAACATGATTTGAACTAACACATTTAAAAGATAAATTTTAATAATTTTTTACGTGTCACAAAAACTCTAAACAAACCTACCGTTTACTGAGTAATTTTTCAATTCAAACATGAATTGTGACTCTTATAATTTGCCATAAAATAGTTCGATACGATGTGATGTCAATATTGATGACATGAAACATTAAAAAAATGTCACGCATCAAAATGATTTAATGTTGTTGAAGAAACCTAAGACATTAAAATTTCAGTTTAAAATAAATAAAGTAGAGAGGGAAGCAGAAAACAAGTCAAAATCTACTCGTAGCAAGTAGGAAGTCCAGAAGACTAAAATAAAGTGTTAACTCAATGGAAAATTAAAGGGCACCTAACGCGACAACTGAGAGAAAGCTACCACTCGATCTTTTATTTTTTCTAGGGCAAATTACATCTATCTTTTCGATGTTTGGCTAAATTACAAATCACTTCTTGTAATTTTGAAAATTATAAATATCTTTTTGATTATTTTTTTAAATGTTTGATTAGTACTGTTTTGTTTCCTATTGAGATTAAAGGATATATCCAACTGAGTCGATTAAAATTTAGAATGTTTAAACTCTAATCGTTTATTAAGTAATCGAGTCTAAAATTGTGTTGATATTCGTTGGTTTATTAAATAAATGATAATGTCTTTTACCAAGCCGATCTTGATTTTGTTTGTGAAAATTTGTGTATGCGCACTCAATTTTGTAATTATGACTAAACCAGGAAAATGAATTGATAATTTAAAAAAATTATAAAAACTGATTTATAATTTGATCAAATCTACAACGAGACACAAGTAATTTGCTCTTTCTTGTAACATTTAAGCAAAGGCCACGAAACAAAATCACACTCTAAAATCCCCAACTTTACAAGCAAATTCTATGTTAGAGAGAAATCCGCCTCGTAAGCCTGACATGCAATGCAGGGACATAAAAAATTCAGTCGCCGGAGAGAGCTCTGAATTTCTCCCGTCTTTTTAATCTTGCTGGAGACACAACCGGAGAGGTAATGCCGACGGACAGCATCACCCTGAAGAAAGAACTCGAAGCATCTCAGGCAAGGATCGTATCACTGGAGATAGAAAATTCGGAGCTCAGAAATGAAGTGTCCCGTCTGAAAGCCCAAGTGAATACCCTCAAAGCACATGATATTGAGCGGAAATCGATGCTATGGAAGAAGTTGCAGACTTCCATGGACGCCAAGATCGCCGACAGATCTCCACAGAAACAGAGTTTTCCCATGGAAAAAACAGAGCCCAAGGGGGAAATGCCCGCAAAACCAGCTAAATCGGTACTGCAAGGGCCGCCGCTGGTTGTAAACGGAGACAAAATGCTTGGTAATAAACTAGCAACTCCGGCGGCACCCCCGCCGGCGCCGCCACCTCTACCGTCAAAACTACTCGCCAGACCAAAAACCCTCCGCCGTGCGCCAGAGGTGATGGAATTCTACCGGGCACTCATGAAGAGAGATGCCCAGAATCAGAAGGAAACCAGAACCAGTGCGGGCCCTAATCTCCCAATCCTAAATCCCAGAAACATGATCGGAGAAATCGAAAACCGATCAACTTACCTCTTAAATGTAAGTTTCCACGACAATTTTTTTTTTAGCACAATTTGATTTTAAGTGTAACGATACTCATCTCAAGTCCAATGCAGATAAAATCAGATGTGGAAACTCAAGCGGAGCTTGTGAATTTCTTGGCGAAGCAAGTTCAGGGCGCGGCATTTGCAGATATTTCTGAGGTAGAGACATTTGTGAAATGGCTAGACGGGGAATTATCCCGGCTGGTGGACGAAAGGGCTGTTCTGAAACACTTTCCTCAGTGGCCGGAAAGGAAAGCGGATGCACTGAGGGAAGCCGCTTGTAGCTACAGAGAACTCAAGAACCTGGAATCGGAAGCCATATCTTACAAAGACAATCCCAAGCAGCAATTGGCCGAGTCCCTGAGAAAAATGCAGGCATTGCAAGACAGGCGAGAATGTTCGTTAGAGTGAAAAACTTCAGTCCCGTTAAGAATTGTTCTGTTATTGGGTTTGGCGTTGAATGCTTGTATAAGTCATTAATCAACGACAGAATGGTTCATTCACGGGACTGTAAACTTATACTTTGTTGTCGTTTATAGAACAGTTTATTGACAAATTGAAAACTTTGATGATAATGCAGATTGGAGAAGAGCGTTAATAACGTTGAAAGAGTGAGAGAAGGCACAAGCAAGAAATACAGGGAGTTGCATATTCCTTGGTCATGGCTGCTGGATACAGGAGTGATTGGAGAGGTAGGTACCACATCGGTGAGATTTTACTAAAATTTTCGTACTTTTCCTGTGTATAATGATGTCTAAACGGTTGATTAGGAAACAAAATAGAGGCAAATAATGTTTTTAGGCACTTTAGGGTGGTGGTTGCAATGATATAAAAGCTAGCCAATTCTAGAAAAGATATTTGACAGTTAACAACAATTGCCAAAACCAAAACCAAGTACGTTTGTTTGAAAATTTTGCAAGCTGTTTGTTTAGGTTTGATATTAAGGTTCATAAATTGTTTTGAAATTCAAACCTTATTTGTCACGGATTCAAAAATTTGTCCACCAAAACCTAATTTCAAATCATATTTTATTTTGAAACGGTAAAAATATATATATATATATATAAATAAAATAAAATCCTATATCAAAACCTTGAGAGGTGATCTTATTTGACGCATTTTTTTTGAACTTTTTGTTTTCTTTCTCATCCATTCATTTGTATATTTTCAAAAACATATTTTTCAAAATCTCTTTTAAAACAACTTAGCAAAGAGGGGTGGTGTATTTTGGTTCACTCGTCCTAAAGTGGAAGTCCTATAACCCAAATTGACAATGGATTCCGATCCAACAAACTATGGTGTTGTGGATTATGGATTCCAATCCTGCAAACTATGCCACAAAGAATGCATAAGCAAAAATACTTAAAAGAGTTCTAGTATTACAATAACAGATCTGGCTAACAAATTTAACCGCACATTTTTACAGCTTAAATTCGCTTCGGTGAAGTTGTCAAAGCAGTACATGCAGAGAATATCAAAAGAACTAGAATCGAGCGATTCCTCACAAGAAGACGACCTTTTACTGAAAGGGGTACGCTTCGCCTATCGAGTTCACCAGGTCAGTGATACATCCCTTCATTTATACCTTAGATATTACCATATTCTAAGCCAACAAGAAAAATTGGTCCAGTTTGCAGGAGGTTTCGACACAGACGCTCTGTTAGCATTTGAAGAACTAAGAAAAATCGGCAACAAAGCATAGAATATGGCTAGAACTGGAGTTTTCAGAAGTATTTGTAATCCAAACATTTGAAAACACAAAAAAGGAAGATATGGAGTTGTTAGCATTGCAAATATTTTCCTTTACTTTAAGAAAAGATCATTCAATTTGGTTGATATCTGCGGTAACCCACCCAATTCACCTGTACCATAACCCTGAAACTCCGGGCTCCGGTGGGAATATGGTCATGGCTACAGGTGTTTATGGTCATCTGCAAATACATGCCTACTTTAATAGTAGTTTTATGCAGGCCAACAACAAAAGGGCAATCCTACAAATGACCTACTATGTAACATAACTCGGAGAAACAATGCCAAAATGGGAAACTAGAGTCTCCTCTGGAAGAAAGCAAACAACAAAATGCGGAAACACAATTGTATAAACCCTAAACCCCAAATTAAGTTCATGCATTTCCTTTGGTTTTAGACTAAAACACAATTGCATAAACCCTAAAACGATGATTGCAAGGTTTAGGCTGGTCTAATCCTTTTAACCAAAGCTCTTCTCCAATTTTTCCAATCAAATCAACAGGCGCGAAGTGAATCGAACATAAGAGATATTAAAATACTTCTTCAGTTAAAATCACAACAAAATCCAGTAGCGTAAAAACTACATCCAGTACCATCAAAAGTAAACCATAAATTAAAGGTTCCATCAAGTTTTAAACATAGAAATCTTAAGACATAATAGTAAGCCAAAAAGCGAAAAAAAAAAAAAAAAAACCCTAACGACGGAGGTTTCCTAAGCGGGCAGCACTGGGAGCGGTTACTTCGATCTCTGCCTCATCTTTCGGCGCTTTCTCTTCAACCTCCTCATGCGCTTCTTCTTCCACTGCAACAACCATTAAAACCAATAATCAATGTTCGTTTCAAAGTTAAGAGATTAAAAGGAAAAACACAAAATCAAAATTCATAAGCCGAAGATTGAATTTCAGAGTGCAATGATTAAACTAACCTTAGCTCTCATGGTTGCGGAGCGGTAACTTCTTCCTGCGGGGCTCCTCGGTTACAGTCGCGGCGTAGAGAGGCAGTGTGGAGAGGGCGTTGAGGACTGTAAAATGCTCACAGAGGTGGGTTATAAAGGAAACCCTAGCACGAGTTGGGCGGAGATATTTTAGAATGGGCCTGCAAATCCATTCTATGTTTCTTTTGGGCCCTTTCAATGGTCCAAGTATAGTGCTATTCGACCGGTCCAAATTCTAAATGGGCCTTTCTTAACGAAACTCATTGGGCTCTACACCATGGATCTTGAAATAAATAGTGTCCCATTAAATGAATATAGGTTCTATATATAAAATAAAAAATAAAAAATCCAAATAAGAGAATTCAGTTTCAAATTTTTTTTTATTTTACAAATTATACCCTTACTAATATCATAAAATATGGTTAACAACGAAATAATTATTATAAAGTTAATGTATAAATAAAAAAAATAGTGTCAAATTACTTACTTAATATGTAATATCTTATCATCTATAATCAGTTGTACATTTTTTAAACATGGATATTTTATATGAAATAAAATAGTACTAATCTTATTCAATTATTAATCGGTACAAATTTATTATGTACATTGAGGGTAAAATTTTAGTCCATTTACAAAACCATTCATTCACTATATAATAACTTATACAATGACATTAGTAATGCATTAGAACCTATTATCTAGGAAGTGAATTATTCCGTTAATGAATTGTAATTTTTCCTTATACTTATTTGAGGATCAATTTTAAAATATCCTTGAAGTAGGTTAAATATTAAAATACCTCATGATGTATGGCAAAATATTAAAATACCCCTTAAATGTATGGATTGGCAATATATTCTCTACATGTGGTGCATTTTTTGTCCAAAAAAAAAGGAATAATTTTGTCAATTCATACAAATTTAGTACGTATTTTAAAATTGACCGTATAAGTAGCACTACAATTGTAATGGATCTAAAGGTAAATGTCTCGCTGGGGGCTTGAGCACTAGCGGTTCGTTTTACTTTTGATGCCAAAGGCATTGGTAAATTTCCTGTTAGTTCCTTTCATAGAAGTGATAAGGGCAATTTAACCAACCCTTACATAAGATGGCCACCCAAGATTCCTGTTTTGGGTTGACGTGATGAGTGGAAATACATCACCATTCAATAAGGATACAGTGAGTTTAAACGCAGAGAAAGAAAATGCAAAATCTAGGAAAATAAAATGCTAAACACAAGGAAGAAGAGATAACCCACCATTTACCGAACTATACATCGTGTGTTGGTTCGTACAAGTCTAGATCAATAGAAACCTCATTCCATGTTGTGTGACACGCAGAACTTGTATAAATATAAGTGACGGGAGCTTAAGAAATAAGACTGACAATTTCTCACGCGATATGTTACAACGGGTTAGAGTTGAGCCTTGACAAGTTTGCAGATTATATGAGTTAACCTGAATAACATGAATAATGAAACATGTAAAATTATGGTTGAAATTATCGACATGTGAACCCGCTAACTGAAAAACCGACAGAAGTAATTTATACTAAGACACGAACGCAAAATTTCGCTGGTAAAATGGGTCGACGTGAATTACACTAATAATTAAATGAGCAAGGTAAAAGTTGAGGGGTAGTTTACACATGCTCGTCAACCCAAACCCAATAACTCGGACACGATGACACAAACTATCACCCCTACACGGGAGCCACAGGAAGCATCTTGAGACCCCACAACCCTTCCACGTAAGCAAAGCGAACATCCCACCAGGGCCACCAGCACCACTCTCCGTAGGCCCATTTACCATATCCAGAACTCCACCCACCGACCTCCCCCGATTCCCAACTGCACAAACAAAAACTTCAAAAAAAAAAAAAAGGTGAAATAAACGAATCCAACTTTGAATCATCATCACTACTATTTCATTCTTATCGAAGCCAAAAAACACACACGCATCTCCCTTCCCTTACCGGCTTTGCATTTCCAGCCATACACACACAATTACACACTCCTCCGGCGAGCGTTGCTTCCTTCCTTCATCTTCCCAAATTCAATCGCATTTTGTTTAATTTCTGTTGTATTTTGGACTCGCAATGGCTCTGTAAGAGATTAGAATCCTCCATTTTTTGTAGTATCAATGGGGACGGGTTCATCGAGAAACCCTGACAGCAGTTCTCATGGCAGCGGAGACGACAGGGAAGACCAAGGTGGTGGCGGACAGCTCTACGTCTCTCTTAAAATGGAAAACAATCACTCTATGCTCAAAGGCGACCTCATTCCTCACGTTTACGGCTCCGTCCCTCTCGTCGGCTCCTGGGACCCTTCCAGAGCTGTAAGTCAAGCTTTTGGTGGACGTTGATGTTCCAAGTGTTTTCGCTGTAAATTAGTACTGGCTTTAATTCGAGTTGTTCTTGTTTTTATCCGACTACTTCATAATTAGCTTGCGATGGAACGCGAATCCACCTCAATGTGGGAGTTGAGTTTTGTCGTGCCTCCTAATCACGGTTAGCGTCTTGATTGCTTACTTGTAGTTGATTGATGAACTTGTAATTGCTTATTCTGTTTGCCTGTGCGAATGTAGAGACGTTGGATTTCAAGTTTTTGTTGAAGCCAAGATACAGCAATTCCGATTGTATAGTGGAGGAAGGTTCCAATAGGATATTGACTGGGGGAACATTGCAAGGGGATTGGAGGTCCGCTTTGTTTAGGTTCAGCGCTGACGAGATTCTCGAGTACAGAGTGTTTATAAAGGCTGACAGAGTTTCGCCATTTGATCTCGCGGCCAGTTGGAGGGCTTATCAGGAGAATCTTCAGCCTTCTACTGTTCGTGGGATACCTGATGTTAGTATTAATTCTGTGGCAGAATCAGGTGCTGAGGTATGATTGAGATTGTGTTGATATTATTACTTCATTGGATTGGGGATTATTCTTTAATTTCTTTCCATCCCTCCATTAGATTATATGAAGGAATATCTTATGTTTTTAGCAGACTATGAAATGTGTGTCTGCTGCTTAATCTTGGAAGTATGATTGTTCTTGTTATTCTGAGGCGTGGAACTGTAATTTACGGATTTATGTTTACAATTTCATTGAGGTTATATTTTTCACTTTGCTATTTCTGCATCTTATTGCTGCCAAATAATTGGAGCTGTATAGACCCTGAGTCACTCACATTATAAATAAATCCATACACACATATAAAAGATATATCTATTCTCTCTCTCTCTCTCTCTCTCTCTCATATATATATATATATATATTTGGCGCTAAATTTGTGATGGATGTTATTGAGAGAATCAGGGTCCGAAGGTCAATTTTCAATCTCCTTGGAAGGAAGTACATAGATTCCTGATTGATAAAACTTAGTTCTGTGGTAACAAGTGACGCCTATTCATTCCAATCTACGGTCACCTATCTCCCTTGAGAAGGAAGATCAAGTGTTGTATTACGAGCAATACAAAATAGACGACCTTATGTGAAGTCATTTGACTTTAGATTTTAGGTAATTTGGGGATGAAATTATCTATTTTTCAGTCCAGAGCTCACTACTGTGGATATGTGGGTAGCAAGCTAGTTCAATTTTCTTCTGTCTTGTCCAATTTTGTGTTCTTGGAGTGACTACTATCACTTTTTAACTTCTGAAGGAAATAGAGTGAAAAATCTTCTTACCTCCACTATTTCTCCGACGTGTTATTGAGGAAGAATATATGATAAGTCCTTGGCGGCTTTTATGGCCTCTCAAGATAAGCTGGTTTGTAGGTTTAGCATACTAATTGTTTCATAAATTGATATAAAGAAATTATTACTAGGCTTAGATTAAGTATTTTTGCCATCTCTCGTATTTGAGGCATTAAACATTTCTGAGTCTAATTTTGGGTTGTTCATGTCATAGAATGGCTCTTCAGCAAGTTTGGAGCTTGATCTTGAACACTATCTTGTCCCAGCTCCGACTACATCTGCAAACTCTGGACTGGCTTATGCTGCTAATATGGCAGAGACGCCTAGATCAATGAGTTATGCTGGGGTGTTCAACAAATCATCCGGTGGTGCATCACATTCCATGAATGCTGGGGTTGATCGACCCACAAACTTAAAGGTTTCTGTGTTATTCATGCACAAAATTGTGATCCATATTATTTTGTTGCTTACAGAAAAAGATCCCGACATTTTTGCTCTGTTGTTGACTGATTCATGCTACCTGTGTGAGAAACCACTTGCATGTTTGATTTCATCAGCCTAGGGATTTGGTTCAGCATCCAAAATTATTTGAGTCACATGGTGCATCATACATAATCTGTTATCAAATATCCTCTCTGAAATGTTGGTTCTTCATGTTTGAGTTTTATCTGATTCTCTGACTTAGTGGTGATATTTGAATAACTCAACTAACTTTTAGTTGACATTATAGCCGATCCCATATAGTGGGATGAAGGCTTAGTTGTTTTTGTTGTTGTAGACTTTATCATCTTAAATCCTTTTATAGACTTTGTTTTATTATGTCATCAGGAAATGGAGATCATTGTACCTGACCCGAGTAAATTGTATTCAAGTTCTGGCATTGTTGAATCCAAGTCACTGGGAACATTTTCATCATTTCAGAAGCAAGATGGTCAAAGAGGACTGTTTGTGGATAGGGGTGTGGGATCTCCGAGGCTAGTCAAATCACCTAGTGCAACTACTTTTACTACTGATCTCAAACTTGATTCAGACGCCCAGGTTTGTATACAGATATCCTTTTATTCTCATGAATATTAGCTGTCTCTTTCGCCCTCTCAAGCTTGCTCTCTTGATAGTGTTCCTTGTATCTTATATACGTGATATTTCACTTTTTGCTAATGTAGAACCGAATGCCAGCAGCTGCTGGAGCTGTTGCTGCTGCAGCTGTAGCTGATCAGATGCTTGGTCCAAAGGAGGATAGACATCTGGCCATTGTCTTGGTAATTCCTGATATACTTATCAAGGATGACTTCTAGTGTATCAATCTTTTTCTCTCATTGTCCATGGCTTAATGAACAAGACTTTTTTAACATTACTTGAAAGTCATGAGGCAGCAGTATTTCCTGTTGTTGACTTTAAGGGAATCTGATCTGAGCTTTTGATAATAAACTACTTTAATATGTCTTGAAGGTTGGCCTTCCTGCTCGGGGCAAAACTTTCACAGCAGCTAAGCTTACCAGGTATCTTCGTTGGTTGGGTCATGAAACTAAACACTTTAATGTGGGAAAGGTATACTGTTTCTTACTCTCTTGTTTCTTTCCTAGTTGCCCTTATGGAATCAAATAACATGGTGTTTTTTGTCACAGTATCGAAGACTCAAGCTGGGAACTAATCAGGTATGGCTAATTTCTTTCTTTTTTTTTAAGGAGATATGTTCATCTTTCTAAATGGTTTTACCATACTTTAAAGGATATGGGGATACATTTGAGTGGGCTGTATCTAGGATTGTCAGAGTTTAATGGATTTGAAGCTTTTTGTTAGCTTCAGAAACATGTTAGATGATTTGAAAATGGTTTATCTCACTTTTTATCATTTTATAGTTATGTTTCTCTGACTTTCTTGCTTCGCTCAATCCTCCATTTTTCTTGTTATCTTGAATAATTCATGACTTTTCTATATTCTCTGTTAAAATGAATAATGTAGTCTGCTGACTTCTTCCGAGGAGATAATCCCGAAGGCATTGAGGCTCGGAATGAGGTAAATATTTATTTTAGCATTTTATTGTTTGTAAATTGCTAGAAAGTCTCATTTTTCAGTGTGATTACCTCTATACATGAGTGTTTATTTTTATGCTTTATATATTATCATTTTCCCTGTCTCTGGAAACTTGGTTATGCAAATGAAAACCTGTAATGATGATGAACATGTGGAACATATTATGTTCTGGTGTCTAAAGTTGGTCTTGTGTCAAAACAAATTGAATAATGACCTCATTATCTGAAGCTTTTATGTGGTGGTAGATCTGTTCTTTATAACTTCATTTTTAAATTTGCTATAATCTGATATTTCCATGGACATCAGTCACATTCAAATAGATATGGATTCTGGTCAAACTTTTTTAGATAATGTTGTGCGTACAGCCCTGAAGAGTGTTTGCAATTCATAGTCACAGCAACATTTTGACAGTCGGGCTTGAAGTTGAACTATAACTGATCTCATCCAAAAGTTTGATCTCTTGGGAGTGTTTTTATTGTTCTAGCATATTATGTTCTAACTCATACACTGTATTGACCTTTTTCTCTGCTCATAGTTTTAATACATGACCTGCAACTAGGTAGCAGCTTTAGCTATGGAGGATATGATAGCTTGGATGCAAGAGGGTGGCCAAGTAGGTCGTTCCTTTTAGTATATGATATTTGTTTCCTGTTATTATTTATTGATGATTTTAAGAAACGGTAGGTAGGAATATTTGATGCTACAAACAGTACCAGGCAGAGAAGGAATTTGCTAATGAAAATGGCTGAAGGGAAATGCAAGGTTTGACTCTGATTGGCACTTGCTTATTTGCAAAGTCCAAATAAATGTATCCCAATTTCTGCAAATCAATACCGTGTTTGGAGCTTCTTTTCTTGATATGTTGTCTTTGGTGATTACTGTAATTTTGACACGGAAGATGTTGAAGTAGCTTACATCCTGATGCTATATTCATGTTTCAAATCTTTGCATGCCTTATGACTATTATCCAAATATCTTCTCTCTCTTTTTTCTTCAAATGTTAGACTTCCTTTAACGCTTCATACATATAGTTTAGCACATGTTTAGGTTTATTTTTGGCTCCCTAATACACTTCTAACTGCAGATCATTTTTCTGGAGACATTATGCAACGATCGGCAAATAATTGAAAGAAATATTCGTCTCAAAATTCAACAGAGTCCTGACTATGCGGAAGAGTATGTTACACAGTCTTTCGCCAGTCTTAGTTTGGTGATATTACCATTGCTTAAGAAGCAGTTATTTTGCAGGCCAGATTTTGAAGCTGGATATCAAGACTTCAAAAGTCGACTTGACAATTATGAAAAAGTAGTTTTTGAAACATTCTTATGGTATCTATTGCTTACTAATTTAACGTATGGAATGATGAGAATGGTTTCAATCTTCGTTTATTACAGGTTTATGAGCCAGTAGAAGAAGGATCTTACATCAAAATGATTGATATGGTCAGTGGTCATGGTGGACAGATACAAGTACGCAACATGCCCCCCTTTTGGTTATATTGGTGTTTTTTCATACACATGCACACACGTGTACATGTACGTATGTATTCATAATTCTTTTGAAAACAAACACACAGAGAGAGAGAGAGAGACAGTATTTGAAGGGTAAAAGAAGTTGCAAATGGCTCTTATCTTTTTGTTGTGAATTTACCATTTGCTGGTTATAAGTAGTTAGACAGGACACTTGAACAGGATTATGCATACTGAATATAATAAGAACTCCTGGATAGTGGATAGTAGTATTTTGTGTAGCATTTGGGTTATGGATTTTCCCTCTTGTCTATCCAAATTGTAAGATAGCTGCAATTGGATGGTGTAAAAGCTGCATTTTCACCAGTTTTGGCATTCAGTACAAGTTCGCAGATTTTCTTATATGCTTTCCTCTCTTGTTATGTTCTCTTCATTTCTAGCTTTTTCCTGATAGCTAAAACCTGTTTAGTAATCTGATTACAAATGGGATTTATCACGAGTTTCTTAGTAAGCATTTCATAATGCGAAATGGTATTCGTGTGATGAAAGTTTCTTAAGACATTGTCTCTCTGCAGGTGAACAATATTAGTGGCTATCTCCCTGGGCGCATTGTATTTTTCTTGGTATGCCATTAATAGACAATACTATATATCTAGATTAAGTTATCACTGTATAAATTTGTAGCATGCACGCTGATTAAGCACAACATTTTCACCAAGTTTTGCTTATTCTTCTGTGTTACTTGGTGAACATAACTTATTCCCGTGACTATCATGCAGGTAAATACACACCTAACACCTCGTCCAATTTTGCTAACTAGACATGGAGAAAGTCGAGACAATGTCAGGGGCAGAATTGGGGGTGATTCGGTTATAAGGTTTTATTCCTTTCGTTCATCTTTCATTATTTTCATCAAAATGTTTGAAAAAATTCTGAACTACTTTAACTCTGTAAACATTATTATTTCTCATGTTTTTGTTTCTGTAATTTTTAATTTAATTCCTTTCCTCAGACACCCATCCTATGAGAATACAATCTTTGGTCTTTGCTATAATTCTATATAAATGTTGGGTCTTCATTCTTTAGAATAATATTCTGAGTTACTTGTACTTGTCTGAATCCCTCGGTCTTTGATGTTCGTTAAATTCTTACTGGTTGTCAAGGTTTCTTCTCTTTTTTGACAAGTCTTTTGTGGTGGCTTGATTTTGATCCCTAATCTGAGTTGTTCGATCCAAGAGTGAATGCACAGACCGAGAATGTGGAAGCTGAAAATGATTTAATATGATTGCGAGTTTCTTTGACATAACAAACTAATATTTACTATGCCTCTTTCATTTGTAATGACCTCAATATATCTGACAATGGCTTCAGACATTTCTGTTATAATTACAAGATCTATTAAGATAAAGTGGCTCCAGTTTAGAATTTTGATCATCATCAGAAACCACACATTTCTCAGGATCATTGTAGCATATTTCCACATATCCACTCAAAGTGAGGTCTTTTCGTAATGGGTGACCCTCATGGTTTGTTGGCTTGAAGGACTTAGCACTGTGACTCGTGGTTTCAGAGCCGAAAGTTAGGTGCTAAATGGATTATAAAAAAAAAAAGGGAATGAATACTTTACTTGACCTTTTATAGCGCTCTGGTATGCCGGCTTCGCTACTCTCAAACTTTATTACTAGCGCTACTTCTGAAAAAAACCTTCTCTCTTTGTTCTACCATTTAAGTGCACAGTATGTTCAAGTGCACGTATGATTGATATGACAAGTCTATAGCATTCAATTATTGTTAGAGCTTGCGACATCTATAGTGGCCATTCGTCTTACGGACCTGATATTTGTGGTATGCTTGGCATGATTGGACTTATTGCTTTACTATTGACTTACATAACCTCTCACCTTTATTTTCTTGTTGTCGATAAATTTTTCTCTACCTACTTTGTGAACAGTGATACTGGAGAGATTTATGCGAAGAAACTGGCTAATTTCGTGGAGAAGCGTCTGAAGAATGAAAGGGCTGCTTCAGTAAGTTGTATTATTTGCCATAATGTTGCTTCTGATGCAATGATGTGTCAATCACATTATGATAGATAGTCTCCTTTTTAACAAAATTCCATTATGGGTTGAGCTTCCATTGTATCTCGCTTCAAATTCTTGTGATATATGTTTGTTATATATCCATATGTCACTGGAATACTTTGCATCTTTGTCAGTATCAAACATTGTTTTGGAGGGTAATTATATGGTAGCAACATGACTTACAGAGAATCGTTGATCATTTTATTTGTTTCTGCTATGGCTCAGATATGGACCAGCACATTGCAGAGAACAATTTTGACTGCTACTCCAATTGTTGGATTTCCCAAGGTTAGAACATGAATGGGAAAATAGACACTGTTTGTCATTTTATGAATAACTTCCTTGCAGGAGAGTTTTGGAAGACTTCAGCCTGAAATTCTCGCTGATATTTTTCTCAAATATACTTGCTTCCTTTTGTAGATACAATGGCGTGCACTTGATGAGATAAATGCAGGTGTGTGTGATGGAATGACTTATGAAGAGATAAAGAAAAACATGCCTGATGAATATGAGTATGTCTCTATGAGTGTATCTTTTTGAGGCATTTTTCACCCTGACCCATGTAGTATTATTCATGAAATTGGTTTTTGCAGTAGGTTGGATATCCAGATGTTGTAGACCATTTGTTTTGACGAGTTTCTGAGGCATTTGGGTCTTTGTTTTCCAAAAAGAAATAATTAGCTGCTTTTAATGTCTGAATTACATTAATTGAAACCAAATCTTATGTTTTTGAGCTTATGACATTTCTCCAACCTCAGGTCCCGAAAAAAGGACAAGCTGAGGTACAGATATCCTCGTGGCGAATCTTACCTGGATGTCATTCAAAGGTGTTCAGTCTGAATTTATGATGAGTTATATGTTATTCTAGGAACTCAAGGTTTTGAATGTGCTAGCCCAGTTGACTTTGAACTCATTACAGGCTAGAGCCAGTGATTATTGAGCTTGAACGACAACGGGCACCTGTTGTGGTGGTATCTCACCAGGTTATATTCATGTCAACAGGATGTTGTGTTTGTACTAGAAATTTTAAAACCACTGACATTCTTTGTTTGAATAATGTTATTGTAGGCCGTATTGAGAGCTTTATATGCTTATTTTGCCGATAGACCATTGAAAGAAATTCCGCACATTGAGGTGATGTAGAAAGTTAATATTGCAGTTTATTCTTACTATTAGTTTTGTCATTAGTCTCTGAACTTGAATTTAGACTTGATTTGTTTGTGGCTAATTTCAGATGCCGCTTCACACGATAATAGAGATACAAATGGGAGTAACTGGTGTGCAGGAAAAAAGATACAAGCTCATGTAAGGAAATTGTTTGCCTGACTTGCTATTCATGATACCTAGGTCAAGGCTTCATTCATTGAACTTATTCAACGAGAGGTTCAGCTCTAACTCCAATCTACTAATCTGGAACACTGTAATTAGCCTGAATTTTGTCCTTGGATCTATTCACGTCTTTATATCAGTACTAAATACTCATTATTTTTATGGTTTTTAGCTCTCGATCTTAGCTGCGTGTTGGGCTTTTTATGATGTGTGAATCATACAAGAAATCGTGTAAATGTTAGGAGACTTTCTGTTGTTGAATGAGGAACTGGAATCTTGTTCAACTGTAGGGTATGTATCTAGGTTCCTAGCCAGAAATTGGGAATATTTGGTATAGGAACTTTTGAGCTCAATAGACCTACTAATATGTAGGAACTGTTCTGTGAAGTGTGAAGGGAATAGTCAATCGTGGGTGAATGACCCAAAATGTGGCTATTAGGTGTCGCGCCACCTGTTAAATTCAACGGTCGTTGCCTTTGAAACGGGTCACAGGTCGCTAGTCCGGCCACACAAAATCCTAGCTTTGCGCCTAAAACATGCAACAAAAGATGGAAATTGGACCCTAGCTATGGACTTGCATGCCATTTTGGACTTGGGGTAGTCAAAGTATTTGTTAGTTTTAACCATTTCACATCACATAGGGACCTTACCTTATTGACCTGTTTGTGAGTACTGAGCATCTACCTGCTCCAGTTCCGATGACTTTATTTAGGTAAAACTAAGAGGAAACAAAATTGCTAAACATTAACACTAAATAGACAGAATTGACAAAGACATATGAATCAAAACATCTATTTTTGGGTTATTCTGTGGGAGCATTAGTTCTTCTCATCGCTAAGGATCTTATTAAACAATTATATATGGCTTTGGGATCCCCCTCCTGGCTCAAACTCCTAAACAAAATTATTAATCGGAGTGGTTTGCATTCCGATTTGAATACAATGGAGTGAGTGTGAGTGACACTAATTGATTGGTACTGCTGCCGTCGCCTTCACGAGACCTTGATTTCAGGCCACATTTGCTCTGTTTCTACTAAAGTCTGTGTGCAGTTGAGGTAGAGGGTTCTCTCTTTTGACCTCGTGACGTGAACCACCCCCCAATAATCGGTGCATGCAGATGCAGACAATGCAGTCCCTTCATAAAATAATATTTTATTCGTTCAGTTAAAAAATATTTTCTGTTCTAATAAGAGAGTTTATTTTCAATTTTTTGACTCTTCTTCTATTTATTAATATAATCATGTATGGTCTACAAATAATTTATAGTACTCAACAAGTAAATATATAAACGGAATAAACGAGGAGTAATTATTGGTACTTAGTTTTCAACAACGCGTAAACGTCATTCCATCCCATCGCCCCATGTAAACTAAAAACAAGATCCTATGCTGCTTCCTAAAATTATTAATCTTCTTCATAAGGAGAGGAGACTCGGCCCTTCTTAATTAGTATAAGCCATGATGTTCAGAAGTAGTACCCCCCCGCCGTTGCCACCACCGCCACCGCCGCCGCCGCCACACTCTACTAAACCACTGAGCAAACTAGCACATAGCATTGTTTCTTACGACAGCAACATCCTACTAGCAGCAATCATCTCATTACTCGTGGTCATCCTCTTCGTCTTGCTCCTCCACATTTACGCCAAATGGTTCTTATTTCGAGCTCGCCGGAGAAGCAGCAGGTCGGTTTCGGTTCCGCCTCAGGAAGCATTAGGAGGAGCGAGGAGCAGCTTTCATTACTACTCATTCGCCGTCGATGCCGCTTTCGCAACTTCACCGACCAAGCAGGGACTTGAACCTTCCGCCATTTCCTCCATACCCATCTTCGTCTACAAAAGCAGTACTACTACTACGGAAGGAGGAGTAATCGACATCGAATGCGCCATCTGCTTGAGTGCGTTCGAAGATGAAGAAATCGGACGGAGGCTGCCGAGGTGTAGCCATGCATTTCACGTCGAATGCATTGATATGTGGTTTCATTCTCATTCGAGCTGTCCGATTTGTCGATCCTGTCCTGTATTACTTAAAGATGATCGTGATCGTGATGATGATGTTAACGTTGTTGAGGTTGTGGATGGAGATATAGTGTCGCGGCAGCCGGAGACCCAACTCGACCACGGTGGCGACGAGTGTGAAACCGTTAGAATGCTGGAGATTATCACCATTGATGATGAGGAGGTTCCGAATCCAGATGTGGCTCAGTGTGTGGGAGTGGGTGATCACTCCGTAAAGAGAACGATGAGTAGGAATAGATCTGAACGTAAGGTTCATCCGTCACAAGATCAATCAAACGTTTGATTTATTAGTCATTTGTTATCTTTCATTTCTATTCTTTAGTTTTATATTTTTATCACAACTAAGTTCTTTCTCATATATATATATATATATATATATATATATATTTTGTTGAGATAATAAATCAGATTCTTAAATTTGGACTCATATTGCACTATCGTTCCCGAACTTGAAACTATTTCTCTTCAGTCTCCCGAGTGATGAACACAATCTACTTAATATTAAAATATTATATAATGATGCATGGTGACAAAACTGCAAAAAATTAAAATAAAAGAACTAACAAATCAAAAATCCCAAATTTATCGGCGTTGACTTAGTTTTGGGCAATAGACGACAATAAGATGACAAATTCAAATTTGGGGAATGAAAAGTAACAATTGCAAGTAAGTGCGATATTAGTCCAAATTTGAGTACCAACAGAGTTAATGCATTTTAAAAAAAAAAAAAAAACACTTCGAAATCCAATTTCAATTCAAAGGATTTGGCATACAAAGGTACTCTACAGAGACTACACAAGCATGTAACATGTTACCAACTCTGTTTCTAAGAAAAAAATAATGAAAACGCCAAACACATTTGTGTGGAGACAATTTTTTGCATTTTGATTACTAAAATGTGCTGACTTCCACTTGAAACTCTACAATATTGGTCAAAAAATAGCTCTTGAGTATATCCTCAAATATTCTAATAAAACAATATATAGCGGGAGGAGAAAGAACCTTTGCAAGGTTGAAACATCTAAATCTACAAAACATGTTTGCCAACTGCCTGAAATCTTTCACAATGACTCTACTTCAACATAGAACTACTCATCATCGGATGAACTATCTGCACCTGCTGGCAACCCGAAGTCGTCCTCTGCAGCAGTTGATGTATCCTATGTTGTCCAAATGAAAAAGTAAAACGTCATATGATCGATTTGTCAGACTGAACTGAAATTTTGCTTCACTGCAAAAAATTCTGCAGCTCTTACCTGCATCTTATCCCAGTCCTTCAGCTTAGAGTTTGCTAACATGTAATTATCGCGCAGCGGTGCCCATGCCGGAGCATCAGCTGAGCCAGCGCCAGAAGATGAATCAACCTACAGGTATAGTATGACGATTTACGAATTAGCCCCATGAAGTAATATGATGAAAAGGTGCAGACTGAAGTTTCATTTGAAAGAAAGAAGAAAAGTAGAAACACAAAGCAGACTGCAGTTTCCTGAACTTCGGAAAGATTGGGAGTCTTGAGACGCAAACCTTTGGTAGGGTTCCAGCTTGTTTGGAAGAAGCCTGACCCAACACCGAGAGAAAAGTTTCTTTCCTACGCTTCTTTATCACTGGCAGACCAAAATACAATATTAAAAATCAGATCAGATATTATTGCAAGAAAAGTAACATGTGCCAGTGTATCTCCATTAGGGATACTAAGAAACTCTTAACAAGCCAGGAAAGCAATTTAACATAATGCAACGGATGTTTCTTCTCTCTCTCTTTTTTTTTTTTTTTGCTTTTTCCAACCCTTGCAACCCACAAAGGTTCGAACCCAATACCTTAAGGTTGCAATTGCAAGCATGGTTATTAAACTCGGTCGTAGACTCGTAAACTCGCCCGAGTCTACGATCCGAACACACCAAATCGAGCCAAACTCGCATAGGATTGCTGACAATGCTGAACTCGGCCTAGACTCGGTTGGACTCGGCAGACCCGGATGAGTCTACGAGTCTGGGCCAAGTTTAAAAAATCCTGCTTGGGCTGCAAATTTTTATGGGTTGGGCTGCTGGAATGAGTTTTTTTATTCAAAATAATTGGACCACTTCGGCCCTAACCACCCAAAAATTTTAATCTCACAAAATTGGGGAATATTTGGCTGCCCTAATTTGGGAAACAGAGACTGAGACCGAGAGTCGATCAACTTCGACATTAACATCGAACATCTGTGAGCGATAATTTGACACTTTTAATGTAGTTTTTTTTTAGTTTAAGTTTTATGCTACAAATATAGTTAAATATGTGCATATATTGTGATTGAGAAAATTATTAGAATTAATTATACACCTTTAAACTATTTTCCGAGTCTACGGTCCGATTCTACGATTCCGGTTGTAGACCTCAAACGAGTTTAACAATTTTGATTGCAAGTAAGGCACTCCCTCTAACCACGTACCCAACCCCCAAACCCCCCCCGGGAATCTAAGGGCTCATATAATCTTCGTAAATGATTTTAGAGTCGCCGACATGCTTACAAAGTATTTAATTTCTGCTCAAACTAATTCCATTAAGAGACAACTCCTCAAGCCCAGCAGAGAATAAATGACTTGCATTTTTCCCCAAAAACTGATGAAAAAACATTACTCACAAAATAACTTTTCAAGATCCAATCAACTATATCTCCTGTTTCCAAAGCAAAACAGCAAGCAGCAGAACACCTAAGGCTTGTCATATATCTAAAACCTCTGCTCCAACTAAATCCAGGAAGAGACATAAATTCTACAAATTCCTAACAGTTCATCAATCCATGTCACCATTAAAAATGTCTTTGGATACAATCCACCAAATAAACACTGCTGGCCACAATATTCTACAAGGAAGCTAAATTATAGATGCCCAGCCCGCCTTAGGATCTTAAAAAGAGTACTACTCTGTGCATAGACAATTACGAGAACTTATAAATATATCAAAGCACCACTTAGCAAGTATTAAATAACCTTGGAGTGGTTAATGGACCCGTGCAAATATTATGCTACATGGTTAACTTGTTTGTGAAGGACATAAATCATATTTCTAAAGCAAAAAGAAAGCTTTTGGTTATCAAGATATATTTCGGGAACCTGGAAACAGCAAGCATTGTTTCCTCACATATTTGCACATCAAAATACTAAAAATAATATCAGGCAGACTACATTAGTATATTGGCTCCAGAGTTAATATTAAATTGTCAGTATTACAAGATCGTGAAACTCACATTGTACGAAACTAAGATGCATAGGAAATAAACTATTTGTATCATCATGAAATTATCCAGTCACGGGCAAAATTTGAATGCAAGAGAAACAACTATTAATATCATCATGAAAATAGAGTCCTGAATATGAACATCAAGGAACCAAAACTTTCCCAATATCTAGCAACTTCAGAGACACTTAAATCTTAAATAAGATTCAAATTTACCAACACACAATCAAGGAGCTTGTGATATGTAGTTAGGATAGTGAGGAAACCAAAAATCAACTCACAGCAGTACTAGCTATATTAGTGCCACAAGATTACAGCTTGAAAAAGATAAGTGTATCACAATAGCAGAACCAATTTTATTTAGGAAACTCAAATCATAAACCTCACACATTTGTACCTTTTTCATCCTTAGACCTTGTGGGATTTAATCCTTTCTGTGCATGTTGTGCCTTGTTGACCTTTATGCCATATGAATACAAACATCAGCAAATAAATGTGCATAAACAACAAAAACCAAGAATTGTTTCTTCAGGTGGGGGTTGTGTGGGCGGTGCAGATAGGAAATAGAACTGACACTTCTACATGAGCACATAAATAGCAGTGACCACTTACAGCATTAAATAACTTGACCACTGGTAAACCGCAGCAATCAGCAATAATCATGAAAAACATTGAAACCAAGTCAGATCAAAACTGTATTACCACTTTCCTCACATGATAAAAATCCTTATAGTTAGAAGAGGAAGCAGTACCTCCCCTAGTGGCAACTCCTATAAGAAACTTCTCTTGTGAATCGAAATAATTAGCAGGCTTCATGTGCCCCTTCTCTCCAACCTTTCAGTTCATAGAAAACCAAGTCAAAACAAAATGCAATAGCAGGGTGAAAACAACATAAAAGGCCTCTTCGCCACTTCAAAAATAATACACAACTGATGATAGCCTAGCAAACATGTAAGTTCAACATTCAGCCACTTGTATTTGAAGAAAGATTCAACAACAGCCATTTACATTCAAATGTCAGGAAACAACAGAACAAGCAAATCAGATTCATTGACATACCAGATGCTTTTCCTTCTTTGACTCACTCTTAACCTTTCGCTCTGTGTCTTCTTCAGCAAGCTTCTCAGCAACAAGCTTCTTATGTGCTGATAATACAGGACCCTATCAAAAGGGTTAAAATCTTTCATCAAATACTATCATAAAGCATAAATGTCATAGAAAGAGCACCATATGCTGAATTTAATTGTTTAATAGACTAAAATCACCATTAAGCAAATAACTAGATCATCACCATGAAACAGAATATCAATTTGAAAATTCTCACAAACCGTAACCCAAATCAAGGATACTTACCAGAATATCATCATCAGTTGAACTAGTTTTCTTTGTAATCTTCTTGAATGCCAACCTAAATGCTTTGCAACCCTCCGACAATTTCAAAACTCCTGGTTGGATTTCGCCATCTTCATCCTCTGAAACCTCATTTTGTTCCGTGCTATTTTCGTTTCCATCTTCCTCATCCTCTGAAAAGTCCCTTCCCCACCCACCTTTCCTCTCATCCTTTAGTACAATCCCCTCTTTTATTCCCTGTACCTTCTCTTCTTCCTCCTCCTTTTCATCATCGTCATCATCATCATTACCTGAATCATAATCTCTAGCTCTTTTCTGGAAAAACCTTTTCGTCTTCTTGTCCATTTTCTTAACCCTAACATCCTCCTTACCAGAAACTAACCTTTTTGATTTCTTACCTTTCCTGTATTTATTGAATTTGCCATCTCCGTCCCTTGGCTTCCTCTTCTTTACTCTGTTTTCCATATCTTCTGCCATAACTTCACAAAATTGAAGTATACAACTAACCTTTATATACCAAGCAACAAACAGAGGAAAAAAGATTAATAGAACTCGGTTGAAACTACGTTGATTGACCGGAGCGTGATAAACCAATATATAGTAGACAGAGATTTAAATAAGTAAATTATTAAAAACTAAACGTGGAGAAAACATATTTCACTGCTTAAACTTTCCATGTCATTCTCTGAAACACTTCCAAACCATAAAAAAGTACTAAAATTTTCATCAAGCATCACCGATTCCCAGAAGAATTCTAAACCAAAATGCTAAAAATGATTGAAAGATCACCACAACAACATAGGGTCTCTATTCATGCAAGAAAAGCAGCTTCAACACTAGAATGAAGTCAAGTTCCTTTCAATCTGACAGCAAAAGAGTAAATCAAACTTTGAAAGGCAAAGGAGCAAAGAACATAACCTAATTTAAAATCAAGCTCCCGAGTAAAAAAACTAAATTGAATGGCCTTTTATAATAACATCATATTAGTGGTCAGAGCTAGGCTATAAAAGTGTGTCAGTTTCGCCCAAACTCTTCATATTATATGACAACTTTGTTTAAAAAATCATCTTTCTGTCTAATTGATTGAATACCCTCCTGAAGCAATGCCAATATCTTCCAAGGACAACCTTAATGAAATCAAACCATTCTTTCGTTTCAAGACACAGTGACTTCATTTATGAATACAAATATACAAACAGACACTGCATGCCTGAAACACCATTATTTTCTCATACGCAAACCCACTAAACAAAAAGAAAAAATTTACCAGGTAGGAGCTAGGGAAAAGGAGAAACAAGAGACTTCCTCGTCCTTGAAGTCTCGAATGAGAAGAGCAGCCGGCGCTGCGACCGCCGGTTTTAGAGTGTCAAGTGGATATCAATTTGTAAACTGTGATGATAGATGAAGGAAGGGTCGGGAAGACGTCGGCGACGACGGTTGAAGGTCGTTAAAACTGGCGGAGGAAGACGAAGTTGAAGAAGGAAGGATCAAAGCTTTTAATTTTGGTGGGTAGGTCAGAAAAACCCAAGGCCGGGCCGGGAGGGTTTAAGGTCGATTTTCTGTGAAGGACACAATCGGCGCCAAGGTCACCAAGTATGCTGCCAATAAGGTGGCCGAATAACTCTTGCAGCCTTATATTGATATATCTCCGATTGGGCCATATTTAGTTTAATGGGCCGTTTTTGGGCCGAAAGAATCGAAATTGCACAAAATGATGAAAAATAGCAGAAAGAGAGAAGAAAACAATTATTAGAGAATATAGAAGAACGGAATTGATATTTGGACCGACGGAATCGATATTTGCAGCGACATTTTTGCGTGAAAAGACCGAAATGCCCTTGGGGTAAAAAAAAATTTTTAAAAATTTAAAATTTTTAATCTGTTGGAATAAATTTATAAAAAAAATTTTTTTTTTTCCGGAACCATCGCCGGAAACCGGCGATGGTTTTGGCCTAAACCATCGCCGGTCGCCGGCGATGGTTTTTGTGGAAAACCATCTCCAGGTGATGGTTTTCCACAAGACCGGCGATGGTTTTACAAATATAAACCATCGCCGGTCTCCGGCAATGGTTTTGTGGAAAACCATCACCCGGAGATGGTTTTCCACAAAACCATCGCCGGCGACCGGCGATGGTTTAGGCCAAAACCATCGCCGGTTTCCGGCGATGGTACACCCTCCCCTCCTTACCTTTAGATTTTTGATATTTGCAGCGACCACCGGGCGGATCTTCCCCATTTCGGTAAAAAATTGTACAATTTTGACAAAACTACTAATAAATTCGGACATAATACAAGTAAAATAATTAGTAAAACTACATTAAAAAAAATTATAAAAAAAAAAAACCAAAGTGTCGCCTGGCGACACTTTTTGCCAAAAGTGTCGCTGGCGCCAGGCGACACTTTCCCCCCCACCAACTAACTTTTTTATTTGCAGTAACCACCGGGCAGATCTTCTCCATTCCGGTAAAAAATTTCGCAATTTTTACAAAACTACTAATAAATTCGGACATAATACAAATAAAATAATCAAAAAAACTTTTTTTTAAATTTTTTATGCCCCAAGGGCATTTAAGTCTTTTCACAAGAAAATGTCGCTGCAAATATCGATTCCGTCGCTGCAAATATCATGCCCCTAGAAGAAATATTGGAGATTGTCAGGATTAATTGCTAAAAATATCATTTATCATTATTATTAGAATTAATTGTATTGCGTGTTAAACGTAAATAGTTTAAGTAGAGTATATATTGCGTGTAATAGCTTTTACAGAAGGAATGTCGTTTCTGATTTTTGAACTCTCTCCCTCTTAGTACAACTTCCTCTCTTATTCCTTGTTTCTGCCCCTTCTTCTAATTGCTTCTTCCATTTGTTTTCTAATTTTCTTCCTCATTATAATTCTAGTTTGATTGTTTTATCTTATGGGCCTGAATAACATAAACGACACCGTATAATAATTGCTAAAATTAAAACACAATTTTAGATGATGAACTAATTGCATGACATTGGGCATTGTTTTTATACTTGATCTCAATTTCAGAACTTGGGCCATTGTTTTTATACTTCATCTCAGTTTCAGAATTTGGGCCAAACTGGACTTTACTTGGTCTAATGGGCTGTTTATAGGCCGAAATGGGGCATCATTGGACTTTGTCGGGATTTAGTTCTGCTTTTATTTTGTTAGAAAATTACCCTGATTTGTTTGAATTTTTGGAGCCAGAAAAGAAAGGGTGAAGAAGAGATAAAGAACATAAGAATATAGTAAGGGAGAAATGAGAAATATTGAGGATGAGAATTCAGATTACAAATCACATAAACATCCCAACTGCATGAATGAATCTACGCACTTTCTGCACTTCCTCAGCTACAATTAATGCAGTAAGAAATAACAGAAACGACATTGTCTATAATAATGCTAAATTAAAACACAATTTCGGATTATTAACTAATTGCATGACATATTTCTAAAACTTAAGCCCAAATTCCGCAGTTTGACCCTTTGGTTTGGCCCAATTTTCCAGCCATAACCATTGCTGAAGACCAGAGCAAGAAAATCAAAGAAATGAAAATATGCTTTTGAATCCAAGGAAGGAATTTTCTTCTCTGGTATCTCCTTTCTTTATGAACAAGGAACACTGCCTCTGCAGTAAAGCAGGACTGGAAGGTTGATTACTTCCTGCATAACTTGCTGGTTTCACTGGCTCTTCAACTGATCTTAGCTCTTTGCCATTTGGTATAGTTTCCGCTGAAATACTCCTATTGTGAGGCAAGTCCAGTGAGCTCCAGCAGAAAGTTATGTCTTCGCCCTCCTTAACTCCTTCAACAATCGAGTTAGGATCTGTGTCCGGCTTAATCCCCGAATCTCGTGAGTGTTTATTTGGGTAGTATACTTCTGTTCCCTCAGGTGCCAAATCACTAAGAAAATACTCATTCTTGTGGTGGTGACCGTGGAGTTTATCCACAGGGTCGAGTACCTCCATGTCAGCGGTCTTCCAATTGTCAAGCAGTGGGAAACTTTTAGCCTTTCTTCTTATGTGCTCAAATATCATTTCTTCAGTTAATGGCTGAGGTACAGGAGGACCTTCGGGTACCTGAAAGAGCCTGGCTGGATTGCACAAAAATGGTGTGTTAATGGTCCATGGTACATGTTAACAAACCAGATTTTGAGAAATAGTGCCCCAAATATAGACTTACTTGCATTGCTTCCAACAACATTTTCCCAAGGATCTTTGTCAAAGAATGGCTCGAGATCAACTATTTCAGCAAGTGGAGTTGTAGCCACATCCTGACGCAATACTTTACTTTTAGGATTTTCTTCGAGAACTTCAATGGAGTCTTCAACTTCAAGATGTCTCTCACGTGTGCGCTTTCTGATGAGTGCCAAGGTCTCCAGTGATGGGGAACATGTACTATTATTACTGGACAATGCCAATGCAGGCAGATTTTTAGCCTTTTCCCGAATGTGGTCAAATACAGTTCTTTCTGTCATAATCTTGCATTCATCATCATCCTCTGTCTCAACTGCAGGCGCTTTGTTAAGACGAGGTAGCGGAAGATCCACAACACAAGATAGTCAGTCAGACAGTCATATAACAGTTCCAAGTAATATATGACATTGAATCATTCTTTTACCTTCTTCTGAGTCTTCGTCTACAAGCTTGAAACTTGGCCTAGACACCAGGAAATTTGTGGTCAGACACAAAAACTCTGGAAACTATGCCCCAATGTGATCACATATATATCTGCACTGGTGATTTTAATTTTAAGCTTACATATTTTCTTGCAGTCCTTTGGATTTATTTGAACTGCTAGGTACTCCAGGTGGTGCTTCATATGAACCGTCATTACACCCGTCAGCGCCTCCAGTTGAATGCATATCTTTGGGTCGGGAAATCAAAGGATATTTGGATTCCCATCTGTGGTTGGCATGCAAGTCAACATCCTTTCTCACTTGCATGCTTTCATGAATATCAATACCAACTGCACCAATTTAAGACATGAAATGAGATCAAAACTTGAATAGCAGTCAGTTCAGTAAGGATTCCATGTGATCATTTTTAACAGAAGTTTACTGAATTCTTCAAAAAGGAGATCAGCATTCACAGTCAGCTTTCCTGATGAGGGCCTGGTAGCAGAACTGTCGCACAGTAGGGGCTATCAAAAACAAAACCCAAAATTCAGACCAGAATGTTAAATGTGGTTTATATTTAAAGCAAGCCATACATTTCTCCGAACATCCTGAATGGACAAAACATTTATAAATTTGAACTAATAGAAATGCCTCAGGAATTTTCTGTTACAAGGAAAACAAGAGCTTCAAGATTTATGAAGTTGATACCTCAAAAAATCATCCACTCTGCGGCAACATGTGAAATATGTTCCAGTACATCAAATGATAATATTTCTCCCAAGAAAGAAAGAAAAAAAAAAAAAAAGTATTAAAATTTTGAAGTAACTCCGGTAGGAGGATGATGAGTGCAAACAATATAAAATACTCTTTTCCAAATTGCTATCATTCAATAACCCAAGAATTCAAATATAAATGAAGAAAATAAGTACCACATTTCGAATCAAGCTATACAGAATTTTTGTAAAACAACTGTTAAGAGTCATCATAATATTCTGTGGGGAGGGAGAACTCAATTAGGCTATTTCCCTAGAGGTATGTGATCAAAGATTTACATGGTCTACTTAGGACTATACCTTATCTTTTCGTGAAACAAAATAATGTTTCGTTCCTCTATGCTAATCATCTGTCAAAAAGATTTGAACTTACTGTTAGAAAAAGTTGGTTGGAAAGAATTAAAAAGAAGTTCAGAAGACATACCAAGTCAGCATAATGTCGTTTAGTGGATGCTGTAGATTGTGATAGCCTGGTTAGAGTTACACCTATCTTGGATTTTCCTTGCTTTTGACATGCATTGTCTTCAAATCTCATCTCAACTTTTGGTGGCAGTGATAGTAATGACTCCTTAATGTGGTTACCAAAAGGGTATTTTCTACCTGTGACTATCTCTATCTTCCTTGGATCCGCATCAAGAAGGGTCTCAAAAGAACTTACACCCATGGAATGAAGTGCCTGAATTGATAATTATGTTTTTATAAGGTAGAAAACTAAATTACCAAGTACATATTTCAAATATAAAAACTGACAAATGCCAGTAATGAACATTGTTGACAAACCTTTGCTGTCACCATCCCAATGCCGGGCAATTGTTTCAGCAAGTATGGACTGTCATCCCAGAGCTTTTGATGTAGAGACTTCGCCAGAAGTGTCGAATTCAATGCACCTTTATAAACTTTTTTATGGATAAAGTACTCTTTCATGCACTTTGCAACTCTACACCCATTTGAACAAATAGAATTTGTATCCTAGGTATCAATACATGTGAATTGTTACTCAAAAAGGGGTCCAGAACATGGAAATTTTTGTATCTGTTAAAGTCATGAAAGTAGTGTAACCTGGCTCATTGATAAATCATGTACTAAGGGATCCCCAGTCAGGCAGTCATTTACCAAAATGAAAATCTTCTCTTCTCTGGATTGGATACGCTTCTTTTTTTTCCCTTTATCAGCTAGGATGTGAAAGCGAAGTCGACCATCCTTGTCCATATTTATGTCATTTAAGAGCTTCTTCTCATTGCGCCGTAGTTGTATCCCTTCATTTTTGAGGAAATTAAAGAGCATCATAAACTCTAAACATGCTTATCTGAACTGCAATTGAGATCAACACGTACAAGAGATTTCTTCTGCACGGCAAATAGTATGAAGTGCATCTTCTGTACTGCAGTTAGCAGGGGCCAGCATAATATGTTTCATCGTATTAAATTTTAGATAATACTTTGTCATCAGCATTCCAGGTTCTGAAAACCCAAAAACCAAACAGTGAAAATACTTTATGGAAAGTAAACAAATAGTGCATATGAAACAAATTCATATTACCACATGGTTTTAACAGGAAACCATCTTCATCAGTCCAGATCATCTGATGGCGTGATAACTCATTGATCTTCTGAACACAAATATCTGCAAGCGCATAACATAAGCAAAGATAGAGATAAAAGATAACAAGCTTGATCAGAAAATTACCTTGCATATGCTTCTCCATTAGGTGACCAGGGAGGCCTTTCTTTACTGAATAGTTCTCAGGGTTCTGCTTTATCCTTAAAGTTTCAGAACAATAATCTTGTGAACAAGACAGAAGCGATTAAGAACATTTACCATACCTTTTTCATTCTCACATACAAAAATGAGCATTTTATCCATTCAATTGCCCTTGTGATGTCTGAAATGGTGAGTTGAACTATCTCTGCAGTTAGGTGCTCCGTCAAGCAAGGAAGCATTCTAAACAGATAAACAGTATCAGCAACTAACTTAAAAAGTGCTCTAATCTTTCCAAACATGAGGGTCCCAAGCACCAAGAATAGGCATACTGTGATTCCACCATTTCGCATCCATTCAACAGGTTCTCATACAAATGAACCTAAGAAATTTGAAAGAAACATAGCAAAGAACATGAGGAACGAGAGCCGATGTGGTTATTCACTTGATGATGCCTATAACAGTTTACAAGAGAAGTGGCAGGCATGCGAGGGAGTTAACTTACTGTTTCTCTCCTGGTCATGATTATAACCATGCCTGTATCATCAAATGGGGGACGACCTGCCCTTCCACACATCTGCAAAATTGGCAGCCTGATTATTTTTCAAATGCATGGCCGAAACAAGAAACTTAAGTGTATTTTGTCATTTTTTGTAGACAGAGGTTTGTATGATCGTAGCCTTAGAGCCCAAAACTGAACCCCCCCACCCTTCCACCAAAAAAAGCAGAAGAGAACAGAAGAAATCCAAAACATTTTGATCAACTTCTGTTAGTACTATTCTGTATGAACAGTACCGTTCCTCTAATCATCAACCAGATACCTGCAGTATCATGGACCGATCGCATTCCATATAGATGCCCTTCTCCTTGTTGCTGCCAGCAGTAAAGCAGGTAATGAAATAAAATGAGAAGTTCTTGAAGTAGGGTTCGTATATCTAAACAAAAAGATTTAAACATACTAGTGCTGTGTTGACTTAATTACTACAGTATGTGCTGGTAGGTTGATTCCAAGGGCAAGTGTATTTGTTGTGCAGAGAACTTGAAGATCACCATTCAGAAAAAGACCTTCTACCAGGTTGCGATCCTTCAGTGACAGTCCACCATTGTGATAGCCCACTACAAAAAACGACCAACAACACTTTTGACAACCAGAACCAATATGTAGTTTTAGCGTCTAGGGAAACAAGAAGCTTTCATACTCCTGAACTTATCTCATCCTTTTACATATTTTCATTGACCAAAAGCACACAAATCAATAATTCCACTCTTAATGGTGGAAGGAGGGATTTTTCTTTTTTCTTATTTCAACAGGAGGCGCAGGTGTTGAAAAAGGTTAAGCCCTTACCACCATAGAGGATATAGGATTGCATTTGTTTGTCACCACATGAAACTGAAGCTTCTCTTAACCTTTCCTGCTGTTCTCTGCTTTTCATAAAAGGATTTGAATGACCAAAGGTCATTGCTGTTTGAGCAAGTTGTTGTGCTGCTTCTTGTGCTCCTTTTCTGGTTGAGCAAAACACAAGTGCGGATCTTCCTCTAGAATATTGCATTAGAATATCTGTATATCAAACTTTTATATTAAGATTCGTGTCACTAGGAGAGGGATATATTTTGCTTAATACTTTTGAGAACTTACCGAAAATGTAGTTCTGAAGCCGCTGAATAACCAAATGTGGGGGAGAAATCATCAGGAAAAAGATTACAGCTCAGAAAGATCATACAAATATCAAAGCTCTTTTATAAGGTCACTACAGTGAATTTATTACAAATCAATTGATGATCAAATAAATGTACCTTCTCAAACAAGAAATCATTCTTGGCTGGGGTGTAGCCTACAAGCAACAGTTTGTTCTATCAAACTCACGAAAGATGCAACAAATGCATGTTTTGGACCACAAGGAATCGATTGCATACCCAAAACTTTTGTAGTCAACTTCACAGGTCTCATTTCTTCCCCAAACCTGTAGCGTGATAAACAATCCGTTATCAATCCATAAGTGCTGCCTTGGTAAAAGCTACAGATGAGTTGGGTACCTCTTGATTCCTTCCTTAGGAACCATTAGCCACTCAGCTAAGAGAGCAATTTTCATCAATCAGTTATGCCAATACCTTCAGTTGATGCAAATTATATTGGATCCTTGGAGATAGTACAAAGAAAATTTACCAAGATCATCAATATTCGGAATAGTAGCAGAAATAGCAAGAAAGCGGACACTGGCCAGAGGACTTGATCTCATTTCAGATTTGTTAGCAAGCATTTTTGTTCGACTAACTATTGCTTCTAAAGCTGCTCCACGAGGATCATTCAAAAGGTGAACTTCATCTAGAAGCACAAGGGCTATATCACCAAAAAAGCTCAGGCCCCCATCTTTTATATGATAACGAGTTACTGAATCAAACTTCTGCAAACAGGAAATATCATTCTAATTTTTAAGGCACAAGCACTTGAAATAATCTACGCATCTCCAAAGGAAATTAAATTACTGCATTTAAACCAAACCTCCGGAGTGGTAAGAATAATGTCCGCGTCCTGTATGTTCCTTGTGTTGTAATTTTCATTATCACCTGTCAGTTCCAAGCAATTTGCACCCAATGACCCAAATTTCTGGTTCCAATCACGAAGTTTCTCTTGTACTAGAGCCTTTGATGGAGCTATGTAAATCTTTAACATCACCAGAAAAATACAACATTAGTCCATTAGGTCAGACAACCAAAAAAACAAGAGTCTGAACATACTGCAATTGGAACAAGGCACATTCCATGCAAGTAACAAACTCATCATGTATATATCCAAACTTTCATCACCTAACTCTTTGAAAAGAAGAGTCTGAATAAGATGCAAAGTAGGTGCCATTAAAGTGCTTACAACAAAATGAATTTATGATCTTTTTGAAAGACACGCATTTCATTATTTGAATTGAATATAAAATTTTCAGCAAATAAGTGGGATATGCTTTGAAACACCATAATCAAATAAAAGGAAAAAAATCAACAGTTGGAATTTTATGGCTAAAAAGCAGCACAAGCAGATGAACACTGCTAAATATTGTATGACGAAACTATCAAACGTTAAATCAGAATCAGATAATTAGAGATATTTTGTACCCACTACTGAGTCTGAAGGCAATCATAAAACTTCACCAACAAACTGTTATATTACCGTTTTCAAAAACCCCTTTAAATGGGTGAATTTTCCATCTGCGGAGATGGACTTTGAAAAAAGCCTCAGGATGCATAATTCAAATAGCACGGTCTTCCCACTTCCAGTAGGCGCTGAAATAACCATGTTCATGTCTGAAAGAAAACAGACCGAGAAGCACTCACTCTGCAATGAGTTGAAATACCTGCACATAAAATGATAAGGAAGTCATCCTGATGCAAATTAATTAGTAGTATTCACCACCATATATCGCATGTTAAAGAAGCTTTTCAGTTTATATACTGCATAATTGCTCAAATTATCAGCAACATAGGTTCAGTCAACATAGGTTCAGTCATTATTATGTCATTTTTCTTATACCTTCCAACCTTCTCTCATATTTTAATCTCATAATATCAAAGAAGGAAACTCATTAAAGAGCAGGAAAGCAGGTTCCAAACAATGGCAAATACAAAAGATGATGAGTTAAAAATTGAAGAAAACCGAAGTCCTTTATGCCGCCAGGCAATTGCACACTTACGCATATCTAATTATCACAATTGAGGACAACTGAAACCTCGGAAGATAAGGTAACAGAAAGCATTATAAAATATCCAAAACATCAAAGTACAAATGCACAACTAAATCATTCACTAAATACACCTCTAATACAAGCAATACGACACTACCTGAAACTAAATGTTGAACGAAATGGAGCAGGTAAGTCCAAGACTGATCGCAATGAGCAGTTGTCCATAACTATGGAGAGCCTAAAACTAAGCAAGCAGAATCTCCTCAGTCCACAAATCCTACAGGACGGAATAGGAATATCAAGCCTGTCAATCAAAACAGAAATCAGTTGATTATTATTTTTATTTTTTTACACGGATTAAAAGAAAACATAAATAGACTAGTCAAGCATAGATCAGAATTATACATGATATAATTCACAATCACAAAAATTATGGAACTCTCACAAAAGACAGAAGCCTCTTATGACTAGCTGGACTCTTTGCAGTGATCTTAACTCTTGACAGTTAATAATAGAACTACAAACTATTTTGCGGGTATACTAAAAACCACGAGAGAACTCTGTTCATTGTCAATTATGCATCAATGCAATTTGTCATTTGTGTGTGTGCCTTTATGTACGGAAACGATTGAATCGAAGCGCCTAATTCCAAAATGAGAGAAATAGCTGAAAATTGAACGTTATTGCCACCATAACTACGCGCAGATACTCTAAACTTCAAATTACGCACGATCGCATATGTTTGAGAAAACATTTTTCAAGAACAACATAAACCTTCAAGTACTGAAGCCGTAAATTCAGTAGCGAAGTACGAAATAACGACGATTGCGTCTTTAAAAGCGACAATTCAATCTGACCTTTGAGGATATCGCAAGAGAAATCAACAGATTGAACAAGTTAATGGCGTGTGCATAAGATGTTTGCTTCTCTCCATTAACAGCGGCGGAAAGCTTCCGGAAGAGGTCGGCAGAGAACGAACGACGACGGAATTCTCGGGGAGGGTTAAAGTTCTAAAAGAGAGAAGAGCGGGAGTAATCGAGGTTTTCACTTTGTCTCTGTATTTTCTGCGTGTAGTTTGAAATGTTTCGTATTTAAAGGGTTGTTAATTTCTAAATACCGAGTACGTATTAATTTCTAAATACGGACGTATTCAATAGTTTAACACTATTGAGCAACATTTTCACATTTTATTTTTGTTTTATCTCTTTTGTATACCCAATCGATTTCGAAAAAATAATACTCCATAATATATTAATTTAAATGCTAATATTACATATAATACAATGTCATTATAATACTTATAAATGTTGATAAGACATGGATCATTAGAATTCAACTGCATATTGATCATAACTAGTATTTCCCTTAGTTTCGTTATATTATAATAGTCTGTTTTTAAAAATAAATATATAATAAAATCGTTAACTTTTAAATATTTTATAATTTCTACCCTTACTAATTTAATAATGTGTAGTTCATAATTAACGCACATTTAAAAGGTAAGTACACAAATAGAATAAATGATGAAAATAGTTATTTTATGTGTATTCGTCTATAATAATTAAGTTTATATTTTCGAAACTGGGGTATTCTAGTAAAATGGATGAAATATAGTTCACTATACACTTTATGTTAGCGAAAAGGCCGAGAAAGGTATAACTAGTATATTCACATGTGTGTGTGTGTGTGTGTTTTTTTTTTTTTTTTTTCTGAGGCAATTTAATTGTTTCAACCAGAATTATTTGTTTGATTCTGATTATTTTGCTCATTTTTATTTTTTGTACGATTTTCTTTTAATTAACTTTTAGTATTGATTTGCTCTTATTAATTTGATTAAACTTTAAAAACAACTCTCTTGAATTTATCACCATTATATTTTGTTATTTTGATGACTATAACCACACATCAAATTGATCAAAAATGTATTCCAAAAAAAATATATATATATATATTGATTAAAAAAAAATTAAAAAAAAAAACCACAAACCAAAGAGTCAAAGACATTACACGAGCATTAAAGAGCAACGGTAAACCAGTATGGCTGGACTGTCAAACACCGTTTTCCATTTTCAATATAGTAACGGTTTTCTAAATTAAATGCCATTCATTTTCGACTTAAGTTTTTATAATTCAGAGTCTCTTGTACAACGGTTCAACAAAACAATATACTATATTTTAATACATAAACTTGAAACATGTAGAGACGGATCTTAATGGCGACTAGGCCTCGTCAAGGACAAAAAAAAAGAAGTAGGTAACTAAAAATTATATTAATATTAGGCTCCTACAAAAGAAATTTATTGTTATTGGCTTCTCCAATTAATTAACTCAAGTTCTGTCCCGACATATGCGTTTCCCCCACAATGCATGTGATAGTTGTTTTAACATAATCTTCATACTTGCATGGTTAAATTCGATAGTTTTAGAGTTAAATTAAATATTTCAGCATCTAAAAACGGTACACGATACTTCAAAATCTAAATACAATGCACGCTATATTGTTTTAACATACACGCAAATTTTCAGCACTTAAAACGGTACACAATATAAGCTCGACACCTAAATTTAATAAATAACATACACACAATATTTCATGCACTAGACTAGAAATATGCGTTATTGGACCGTCCGATAAATCATATACAAGTTTTTGCCTGATAGTTTATACTTCTTTCACCAAATATGTGGCCATATATAATTTATCAATATCATCCTAAGAGCCCAATTTTTTATTTTTATTTTTTTCGAAATAATATCATTGCCCAATTTCAACCATGGTGGGATACAACGCCTGACCCTGAGATATGGATCATCCAAGGTACATTAGCATGTCGTACTCCTCTTGTTTGAACCAGGGTTCAAAACCAAACTTCTCTGCAGGACGATAAATGAGACTATTCGGGTGAGATCTAATGTAGATCCAATTTTCGATTCACTCACGGGATCCTGGCAATTCGGGAACCACCACGGCGGCTCCTCTCTTTTCTCGAGAATCCATGCATCCCTTATCTGTATATGGATAGCTATCTCTCGGCATAGGTTTAGATTCAGCTTCCACAGAAAAATGGAGCACCTAACAACGCATCTTCACAGACCAAGAAGTACAAAATCACCAGCCCTTTTCATTATGGGGTGACAAAGAGATCATATCATTCGAGCCGTTTTTTTTTTTTTCATGTTTTTCCCGGAGATCTAGAAAAAGCTACAATTAGTAGGATTTCCTTAATCTTTCTTTCCTTCCAGAAAGGAATAGCGTGAAATCTTGTTCTTATCAATCTTCACTCATTTAGAGCGATAAACACAAAACCAAAATGCAATTAAAAATCCACACACTAACGCACAAATCATGTATATATATAAGCATCAATGGTGGATCGGCAAAGGGGACAACTTCCATGAGTTTGGAGCCATTTATCAAGGCATTCCAAATGATACAAATGCATACATTTGGGAACCGCCTTCACCCTATCGTTCTCTTCAAAAATCCCCAAACATATGCAGCAC
Source organism: Leptodermis oblonga (assembly GCA_016801395.1). Lineage (NCBI taxonomy): Eukaryota > Viridiplantae > Streptophyta > Magnoliopsida > Gentianales > Rubiaceae > Leptodermis > Leptodermis oblonga. The sequence continues at coordinate 37,373,801 of CM028760.1, forward strand.
TCCTTGTCATCACCACCGATCATCACCGTTTCTTTAACATCAACGATCGGCAAGCTATTAATGGTGGCGGCATCGAGCCCCTTATTCCGATGATGATGATGATCAGCTCGAATGACGGAGGCGGTGATCGCAAATCCTTCGACTAGCATTAACCGGGGGCGGCTTCTCCGGCCCTCGCCGGCTGCGGATAAGTAGTCCCGGTACTGGCGAATGAAATGGATGAAGAGGAGAGTGAGAAGGACGAAGAAGGAGAAGACGATGAGGGGGATGACGGCGGAGTTGTGGTTGTGGAACTGCAAGCTTTGGCTGAGATCGGTGACGTACCAGTGAGACTGAGACTGAGAGGGTTGTAGTGGCTCATCTTCGGCGGAGACCATGATTAAATTAATTAATTTGAGAGTAGAACAATGAGGAAGAATCGGAAATAGATAGATAGATATATATATAATACTTATTTTACTTCACAATAAATGAGACGTTTGTTTTTTTTCAGAATAAGCGTTACATTTTTCATATTTAATGTATTTAGATAATTAATTATTTAGTATTCTCCCACGTAGTTACTAGTTCTTTCAATAATTATAGTCAACGCCTAAAAGAAATATGTAATTTTTACGCACTATAATTTAATAGAAGTATTAATTAAGAGTTAAATAGCTATATTTAACGTACTATTTCTTAATTACTTTGTAATACTCTCTCCATTTTAAAATATAAATTATTTTAGTAATTACTGAAATTTTTAATTAATAACACATCAAGTGAGATACCAGTAATTAATATACATAATTAAATGCTTGTTTAAATAAAGACATATTCGGAAAGTATGTGTGTAAAATAGTTAGAATGTCTTATATTTTGAAGTAGGTAGTATGTTATAGTAGCATGATAGTGAGTGATAATTAAATGACGCATGGAGGGAGTCGTGAAAGTGATGGAAGCAAGTATGGGGGTTTAGGAGAGTACTAATGGATGATCACGGGCTCAAAATTCTCAGGTTTTATTTATTTATTTTATTTATAATTTTTTTGGGCAAATTACATTTACTCCTGAGTTTGTGTATAATTATACAATTAACCATATTGTTTTTAGTAGTTATATTTACACCTAGAGATGGTCACAGTTCCGGTTCGAATCGGAACCGACCCAGAACCGGATCGTCGGTTTTGGAACCGGAATCGTGGTCCCCGGTTCTAGAACCGGACTCGCATCTGGCGGTTAAGATTTCAGTTCCTCTTGTCTGAGAACCGGGAACCGGCGGGTCGGAATCGCTGGTTCCAATCCTCCAGTTCCAAAGGGTCCAACTCTCTGGTTCTAATGTAAGAACCATAAAAATAATAATTTTTCCATTCCTCTTGCACAAATTCGAACACGCGACCCTTTGCTAGAATTGAAAGGCTTTAAGCAAAGTTGATTAACCACTTCAACTATTTGCTTTTTCTGAACTTCTTTCTTATAATTATAATTATATTAAATGTCTAACATATAATATATATATATATAAATACCATCGCTACAGATTTTATTTTGTTTTTGTAATTTTAATTATTTATAAATAATTGAGTTATTAATTAAGTCAAAATAAAATAACATTTATAAGTTAAAATTGTAAAATAAACGAAAAAAATTGTTAAATAAACGGAAAATATTGGACTTGGAACGAGAACCCTGACAGAACTGGAATCGTGACAGACTGGAACAGGAATCATGATAGAACAGAAATTGGAACCGGAACAGGCGGTTCTGAAACCGGCACGGAACCGTCCCCTCAGAGTTCCGGTTCCGGTTCCGCTGATTCATGAACCTTAACTGGCGGTTCCGAAACCGTGGCCATCCCTATTTACGCCTCTTTTGAATTGTTCATGCTACAACACAAATTATATATGGAGCGTAAAAATTACAAAATTAATCTTTGTGGAGTGTAAAAAGTACAAAACAGATCTCGTGTGACATATATAAATGATACTCCGTACTATATTTCAAGGATTGATTGATAGGGAATGGGGTATTTTGTAATTTTGTGCAATAATAAAGATTGTTGAGTGAATGATGAATTGTTGGTTGGGAGAGCATTTGCTGTTGATTCCGCATGGACATATACTAAGAGATCTCTGTAATCTGGAAATCCTCCAGTCCTCCATTAATGCCTTGTTCTACTTCTATACGTCCCCATGACATTTAATGTATTGTTTGGTTTGACCTTTCAGTTTCAGTTTCACTTTCAGATAGTTAACTAGGGAGTAGTTGACTTTGTGTATATTATTTGTTTATAATTATTCGGTGTATCATTTGTGTCGCATAATAATAACATGCATGTACATATATGTTTTTGCTCACTCGTATTCTTATCGTGTGATAAAGAAGGAAAAGAAAGAGTCAATTTTATGATAAATTCGGTTCAATGACTGTTCTCCATTTATAGACTTCATCTTCGATGCCACCGATAGAGCAATGAGCACATGCTTTTGAGTACTAATTCGTATGATATTAGCACGACCTAGCGAGCAAATTTTTGGTGGGAATTATCGGTCGACAAGTATACTTTGTTAATTTGTTATTATGGGACGCGGGCGAGACATTAATAATGCGGTTTGAATCCTCTAGTCCAAAATAATTTTGGACTAAGGTGTCTCTCCCTTCAAAATAGGAAAAATTCAGGAGAGGAGGATTGATGGTGGTAATGGGATCCCATCACTCTCCTCTAATTTTTCATATTTTGGACTAGAGAATCCCGAGTCGGAGATCCTTAGCAATGGGACACATGAACCATACTCATGTGAAGTTGACTTGCCAGTTTGCATTTATAAGATAAAGTTATTGCATGAATATATTTACCTAACTTTTTGTGTAACTGTTAGGTATTTCATTTAATTGATCACCATAAGTATCAATAGAAAAGCCGTGACTGAAATTGTACCTTACTGATGATCAATTCTACTCCAAACTTTTCTAGTTAGGAGCATCATAAATAATCTGTTTGAAACTAAAATTGTTTAATTTGAGATTGCTGCAATGAATGAAGCACGTAAGGGCATGTTCTTTTTTATTGTTTTGAAAAGGGTTTTGAAAATATGTTTTTGAAAAATAATTTTATAATGTCAAAAATATATTGAAAATGTAAAAGTTGTATTGAAAATAACAAAAATGATTATAATATATAAATTTATTATTGAAAGCAAAGCCAAGCAATAGTATAATAACTAGCTAGTAAGCTCTCTAAACCCAAAGTTAAAACTCACAAGTACAATTTTATTCAAATCTATGCACAATAAGACTCTCCTAAAGAAGGCCAAATTGACAATTTTTGACATTGAAAAAAATACCCACCGTTTCAATAGAAGCCTTCAGTGATACGTACAACTGTTTTATAACTCACAAAATATAACTCTATAATCAACCCTAGTAGAATCAATGTTAACTCTGACAGTTCCCTTGTGGCAAAAACATCATCAAATATCAGGAAATGGCTACTGATATTCCTGTAGAAGAAGAATCAAGTGAGAGTCGGCAAAGGGGACAAGTGGATCGACACCGCAGCCACCCATCAACGCAACTCGAATGAAAAGAATGTCCACATTCCGGCATAACCCTAACCATTTCTTCATCCTCGTACTCCCCTAAGCATATGGAGCATTCGTTTTCTTGGAAACTCGTCGTGCCGTGAACATCATCATCGTCGTCGTCTTCATCGTCACTGGAACCGAGAGGAACAGAGGAGTTCTTGTGCATGAATATGGGGAGGCTGTTAATGGTGGTGTCATCCAGGCCGCTGCTTGCCTCCGGAATCGAAATCCCATGTTGTATGTTCCTCATCGCCGCCGGGAACGTACTCATCGGCGGTGGCGGCATGCTGTCGCGTTCGTAGCTACGAACAAGATGAAAAAACAGCACACCGCCGAGGAGGAACGTCCCGGTGAGCAAAACGACTGCTAAGAGAAGAAGGACGTTGCAGTTGAGATCAGCGGTACTGAAGGGAGATTGAGAAGGTTGAAATCTTTCAAAACCCATGATCAAAAATTTTAAAAAATACAGGTGATTCATATCAGTTTTTGTAGGGTTTTTTTGGGAGCAGAGGTGATTTGATTCTTCACGTCTAATGTTTGAAGTTGCTAAATCTGTATCAGGGCCAAACTGCGGTGGCAATGGAATTCGTCAAACTGTTCGATACTTATATCTATATACATTTTTGTGACCGACCAGAAGAATCTGGCGGCTCGACTTTGGATATGTTAGGGTATAGATTAGTCCAATGGGCTGTTAGTGTATAGATTAGTCCAATGGGCTTAACCCAGTATCCTACTTGTACTACTTGTATTATTGTACTACTTGTACTACACCTAGTGTACTACTTGTACTACACTTAGCCTATACCTAGTCTATATATAGGCTCTCTTTGTACAATGTTAGACACACAATAAAATCATTGTTCAACAAATCTTTTCTTTTATATTTTTATCATGGTATCAGAGCCATTGCTCTAATTCTTTTGGTTCCTGTGGATATTTCCGGCGTTCTTCCGCTGCCCTCATCTTCATCCGGTAATCCGGTCAGAAGAATAGTCCCGCCGTCACGCCCACAACTCTTTCCAGAACTCGGTCTCCCACGCGCCCAAACACGCGCCGACAGCCGGTTCTGTGCCTGACACCACGCGCCTCGAGTCGCCTCTGCACCACCAGCGCACGTCTGCCACTTCAGCAAACATACATCATATGGCTCAACAAAGTGATCGCGACATCATACGTCCTATCAACATTATGTTGGATGGTCCTACTAACTATCATGCATGGTCTCAGAATATGACTATTTTTCTCAGGGGTCGTAAACTGTGGAGATATGTGACTGGTTCAATTCCTAAGCCGGTACCAAACCCTAAGTCCAAATACATAGCTGCTGAGGAGTCTTCCACGACTACTGTTACAACAGATGATTATGAAGATCGCCTAGAGGAATGGGAGAGTATTCAGAGTAAGATCTTGTCTTGGTTTATTAATACCTCTATTCCCTCCATTCATAATCTTCTTCCTCGTCTTGAAACTGCTGAAGCTGCTTGGAAATTTTTGGCCAATCGCTATAATTGTACTAATGATTCAAGCTTGGAGTTCCAAATTGAATCAAAACTTTATCAAATGCGACAAGAGACAGGTCAGTCCATTTCTGATTTTTATTCTCAGACTTCTACTATGTGGGAACAACTCTCTGCTGCAAATCCTCCACTCGTGTGTCCTACGGACATTGAGCTTTTTGCCAAATATCGGGATCGCCGTAAATTTATGCACTTCATGATGGGTTTGCGTGAAGATTTTGAACCTACTAGGGCTTCTCTGCTTAGCCGCTCTCCTACTCCTTCTCTTGATGCTGCAGTGAAGGAGCTCATATCTGAGGAAAACCGCCGGCCTACTTATCACATGTCATCATCTGACCATGTATTGGCTACACCATCTCCACAGCCTCCCATTGCTGCATTCACTGCTCCTCCACGGATAAACTCTGGGCGTCCCACCTCTCAGTCTTCCAAAGGTATTCGCTGTGAGTTTTGCCGTGCTAAAGGGCATGACATCTCCGTTTGTCGCAAACTGCAGAAATTTATGCAAGAGCAGAATAAAGCTTCTCTTCCTCGGGCAGCTGCTGTATCTCCTTCTGATCCATCGGTTCCTACCGGTCCACCTTCGACTTCCTCACTTACTACGGCTGATATTGAGGCAGTTGTTCAACAGGTTTTATCCCGTACTTCCACTGCCCTATCTGTCACCTCAGGTAACCATTCTTGGTTTTTTGATACTGCTTGTTGTAACCATATGACTCCTGATGAATCCCAATTTTCTGATAAGGCACTCTTAGAACATCCAATCACCATTTACACTGCTGATGGAACTCCTATGCCTGTTAGTCATAAAGGAACAATCTCTTCTCCTTGTTTATCCCTTAGTGACACTTTTCATATCCCAAAGTTATCCCTCAATTTGCTGTCTGTTGGCCAACTTTGTGAATTAGGCGTAGATGTTCTCTTTACTAATCATGGTGTGGAAGTGCAGGATCCCCGGACAGGTCAAGTTCTTGGGACAGGCCGTAAGGTTGGTCGCATGTTTGAGGTTCATGACCTGAAAATTCCTTCCCGAGTCGTTTCTGCAGCTGCTGCCACTATTACCTCCTCACCTGATCTATGGCATGCTCGTCTTGGTCATCCATCCTTATCTCGTCTTCAGCTGTTGGCTTCTCAAGGTCATTTAGGTTCGGTTCAGTTTCAAAAATTTGATTGTACTTCTTGTCATTTTGGCAAACAAACAAAATTGCCCTTTAATAATAGTGACTCCTTTTCTTCCGCACCCTTTGATCTTATACATTTGATATTTGGGGTCCTGCACCTGTTCCTACTGAGGGGGGATCTAGATATTTTGTCATATTTGTGGATGATTTTTCTCGATATACTTGGATTTATCTGCTTCATCATAGGTCTGAACTTGTGTCTGTTTATCAAACATTTCATAAAATGATTCAAACACAGTTTAATCGCACTGTCAAAGTTTTTCGATCAGATAATGCTCAAGAATATAATGATAAGTCTTTCCTATTCTTTTTAGACAATCATGGTACCCTTACTCAGCGGTCTTGTCCTTATACCTCCCAACAAAATGGTCGTGCAGAACGAAAACATCGTCACATTCTTGATGTTGTCCGTACCCTTCTCATTTCTGCCTCTCTTCCTGAACGTTTTTGGGGTGAGGCTGCCCTCACTGCTGTATACACCATTAATCGCATCCCTTCACCAACTACACACAACAAATCACCATTTGAGCTTCTCTATGGTCAAACCCCTGACTACTCATCTCTTCGGGTTTTTGGTTGTGCTTGCTTTGTCTCTCTTCCTACTCATGAACGAACAAAGCTCCAACCTCGTGCTCGTCTCTGTTGTTTCCTTGGTTATGGTGTATCTCAAAAGGGATTTCGCTGCTATGATCCCATTTCTCGTCGTCTTCGTGTCTCCCGTCATGTTGAGTTTTGGGAACATCGTCCTTTTACGAGTCTCCAGCAGTTTCCTACATCCTCTTCCTCCGAGTCTCCCATTTTTACTGATCTTCTTCTCCCTCTCTATCCTAAACTTGTGGAGGATTCTTCAACATCGGCTGCCTCTCCAGACGACTCATCTACGGTTCTGTCCTCGGCACATGACCTGCCTGTCTTGGATCCTGTGGCACCACCATCTCCTGAATCTCTTGATGGTCCAGAACTTCGTCGTTCCACTCGGGTAAGCATTCCTCCCTCTTATCTCTCTGATTATCACTGCTCTTTTGCCCTTGCCACCCTCTATGAACCTCGCACCTATCGTGAGGCACATACTGACCCTCTTTGGCAGCAAGCTATGAATGATGAACTAGATGCCCTTAATAAAAATCACACTTGGGATATGGTTGATTTGCCTCCTGGTCAGACTGTAGTAGGTTGTAGGTGGGTCTACAAGATCAAGACCAAGGCTGATGGATCTGTTGAACGCTACAAGGCTCGCCTAGTTGCCAAGGGTTTTACCCAACAGTATGGCATTGACTATGAGGAAACATTTGCTCCTGTTGCTCGCCTTACATCTGTCCGCTGTCTCATTGCTGTGGCTGCTGTTCGCCGTTGGCCTCTTTATCAAATGGACGTGAAAAATGCTTTCCTCAATGGTGACCTTAATGAAGAAGTGTACATGCAACCACCCCCTGGTTATCCACATTTAGGCAGTCAAGTTTGTCGTCTTCGTCGTGCTCTTTATGGCCTCAAGCAGGCTCCTCGAGCTTGGTTTGAAAAGTTCAGCTCAGTTGTTGCTCAGCAGGGTTTCACTTCGAGTCCTCATGACACTGCTCTCTTCGTTCGCAAATCCTCTGCTGGTATCACTCTTGTTCTTCTCTATGTTGATGATATGATTATTACTGGAGATGATTCTGCAGGTATCCGCTCTCTCCAGTACTTTCTCAGTCAGCATTTTGAGATGAAAGATTTGGGCACTCTCAGCTATTTTCTTGGACTTGAGGTTACCTCATCCTCTGATGGATACTATCTTTCCCAAGCTAAATATGCTTCTGATCTTCTCTCCAAACCCGGTATCACTGACAACAAGACTGCTTCCACTCCTTTGGAATATAATGCCAAGCTCACACCCTTAGACGGTGAACCTTTATCTGATGCTACTCGCTATCGTCAGCTGGTTGGTAGTCTAATCTATCTCACTGTTACTCGTCCCGATATTTCATATGCTGTGGGTATGGTTAGTAAATTCATGGATGCCCCTCGTTCTGTTCACTATGCTGCTGTTCTTCGGATACTCCGATATGTCAAGGGTACACTTTATCATAGTCTCCACTATTCCTCTCAGTCTTCACTTGAGCTTCATGCTTATTCAGATGCGGATTGGGCTGGTGATCCGACTGATCGATGCTCTATCACAGGCTTCTGTTTCCTGTTGGGTACTTCTCTTGTCTCATGGCGTAGCAAAAAGCAGGAAGTTGTTTCCCGTTCCAGTACTGAGGCTGAGTATCGTGCCCTTGCCGATACCACCTGTGAGCTTGTCTGGCTGCGTTGGCTCTTGGCTGACATGGATGCTCCACAACCCATTGCTACTCCTCTTTATTGTGACAATCGTAGTGCTATCTACATTGCTCATAATGATGTCTTCCACGAACGTACCAAGCACATTGAGATCGACTGCCACATTACTCGCATGCATTTCAAGAAAGGCACTCTCAAGTTATTCTCCATATCATCTGCTGACCAGCCTGCTGATATTTTCACCAAATCTCACCCACCTGGTCGTCTTCGAGATCTTATATCCAAACTCCAGTTGGCTTCCTCCTTGCCACCTTGAGTTTGAGGGGGGATGTTAGTGTATAGATTAGCCCAATGGGCTGTTAGTGTATAGATTAGTCCAATGGGCTTAACCCAGTATCCTACTTGTACTACTTGTACTATTGTACTACTTGTACTACACCTAGTGTACTACTTGTACTACTTGTACTACACTTAGCCTATACCTAGTCTATATATAGGCTCTCTTTGTACAATGTTAGACACATAATAAAATCATTGTTCAACAAATCTTTTCTTTTATATTTTTATCAGGATAAATGGTACACGTCAGCTGATTTTAATGGATTATTCGTGCCTACAACCATTAATTTTAACCTTACCTGTTTAATTATTCGTGTTATTCGAGTTCACCCATATAACCCGCTAGCCTGCTATAGCTCAACTCTCATACCCTAATTCGCTCATACCATGTCGGGTTTTCGTGTCAATCAGATATTGCCAACCTTATGTGTTTGAAAACGTGATTTTGAAAAAGAATTTTTAGATGTAAAAGAGTATAGTTAAATAGTAAAAATGACGTATCTTTATATTACTGAAAACAGTAATATACAAAGTAGACTTTTTGATTGGAACGAAGAGAGTATATATAAAATATAGCAAAAACACAACCAAAACATAACTACAAAAAATTGGAATCAAGTCATCTCCTCGATGGATAAGTCATCTATTGACATGAGAAGTTTTAATGGTTGAAACCCATGGACCTGGGTTTGAGAGGAGCGATGGAGAGCATTTGAATTTCTTTCTTTTGCATGATTCGCTTTTACTTCCATTTTTCAATTATCCTACCGATTCAAATTTTTGTGATTTTGTTGAGTAGATGCATGTACGATCAAAAAGCGACAATATTCATGTTCAGAAAAATATGAAGTCACTAAGAGCAACGTCCTAAGGCTAATATGAAGGAGGATGGTGGAAGATATAGAAGCGATTCGAAAGTAAATTACTAAGACTATTGTTGTTATTGATCTGGAAGACGATAAAGGAAAATATGGAAACGGTCGATTCGAGAGCAACCTAAAAGCTATTGCCGTTATTAATTTGGAGGGGGGTGAATGCAAATATGATTTATAAAATATTTATAATATAGTATTTAAAGTATTTTTCTTTTTAATTGAATTTTTTGAATTATTTTTATCGTGATATCTTTAATATTTGTGAAATATATTCGTTATTTAGTATATATATATATATATATAATTTCTTTTTGTTATTTAAAGTTTACACCGATTATTAATATTATCGTTGTAAATGTTGAACCGGGTTTCAGAACAGCCAGTGTAAAAAAAGCAAAATTTTAGCATCGCGTACCTCTCACACCATTGTCAAAAGAAAATGAAAAATTTGTACGAAAGGGGCTCAAAAGCCTGTGCTAAAGACCTAATTTCTGATGATATTTTTACATTAAAAATTTATTTTCTCAAAACACGTTCTTAGAACCATGTCACAACAAACGTGGCCAAACTTAATTTTTGTCTAACTGCAATTCCTTCTCAATAAACGAGTTCTATTTAAATGTACATGTATACCTTACAAACAATTTTGTTTAATTTATACTCTAAACTCTTCTGGAATGAATGATTTAACTAAGTAAAAAATTCAATAAAAGCATTAGTAGTTATAACTAGCTATTTAGTAAGCTCTCTAAACTAACCCAAAGTTAAAACTTAGAAGTACAATTTCATTAAACTTATACACTAAAAAAGGCCAAATTGAAATTTCTTTTGACATTGAAAAAAATAAAATAAAATAAAAATCAACATCAACAATATCACTTTCAGGAAATGGTTACTGATATTCTTGTAGAAGATGAATCAAGTGAGAGTCGGCAAAGTGGACAAGTGGATCGACTCCTCAGCCACTCATCAACGCAATCCGAATGAAAAAAATGTCCACATTCCGGCATAACCCTAATCATTTCTTCATCCTCGTACTCCCCCAAGCATATCGAGCATTCGCTTTCTCGGAAATCGTCATCTAAAACAGATGACTTCTTCTTGTGCATGAACATGGGGAGCCGGTTAATGGCGGCGTCATCCAGGCCGCGTATGGATGACGCGCCACGGAAAAAACGCATGTATAGGACACCCAGAAGGAGAAGGATCAGCATCATGCAGGTGAATAAAATGAATGACAATAGAAGGGCGAGGCCATTGACACGATCAGGACGCATGGAGGACTCAAAAAATCCCATGATGAAAGTGAAATGGGCCTTTCGTACTCATGTCATATCAGTTTTTGTAGAATTTTTTTTTTTTTTTCTTTCGGGATCGGGACCCCAGGTGCCAGCAGGATTCTTCCCGTAACATGTTTACCAGGACGAATTGAACTTGCTAATTCTGTATCAAGGCCAAACTGTGTTGCCAATGGTACTTGTCAACTGTTCCCTGTCCCAATGAAAGAGTCCAGTTATGGATCGCGCATTATAATATTAGTAAATGTATGTAATGTGAACAAATAGGAACGTAACTATTTATATCAGAGGAATATTGGTTGGGGGTAAAATGAGTCATTCATGTGGACAAGTGTGAAATTGTAAGCCGGAAATGGTATAGAGGTGCGATGGTGTTGCGGGGACATTTCTATTGAAAGTTGCACAATGTAGCTAGACTATATGAGTTGTTGATATTTTGACGTGATTGAACATTAATGTATAGAGGGTTTGGGATGTTACCAATTTTGATTCTTCAAGAAACTGTTTTAGTGAAAATGGCTTGGACTTGATAACACAATTTGTTTCTTAATTATTTCTTTTGGAAAACTGGTGTTCAATTTCGATCTTCTGATTCCTATTCAATGGGTCGTTTTTTAGATTAATTATAGAAGTGGTTGTTTTGTTTGTAAGTCGAGTGTGTGTAAGTGACTGTAGTGATGAAAGTTAAAAGGGGGAAAAAGTATCCAAATGAACTGTACATGTTGAGTGATTGTAGGCTTGTAAGAACGAAAGTGTTGTAAAGAAACTTAAGAGGTGACACAAATTGCAGAGAAATATATAGTAAGAAGTGGTCTTGGCGGCAGTGGCGGAGCTAAAAATTGTATTTAGTGAGGGGCACAATAATAAAGGAAAAAAATATTGTTTAGTAATTCTTTACATTTTTCACTTTGAATGTAATTTTAGTTTTAATCAATGCGAATCTTACTAATACCTCAAAAAAAAATCAAAATCTTAATATAATTTGACTATGTGTTATGAATCTTATTAATTAATACTCTAGAGAAAAAAATAACCATAACCTTAATACTATTAGCTATGTGTTATGTATTTCTTCTGTTTCATTCAAAAAGTCTACTTTGTATTACTAAAAACAGTAATACAAAGTGGACTCTTTGAGTGGAATAGAGAGAGTATTACTTAGGTTTAATTTTACAATTAAAAAATTAGTGGGGGCACATTATGTTAATTTAATAAATTTTATAAAAAATTCTATTAAACATACAAATGCGGTGGGGTCCACTGGGGGCATGTGCCCCCAGTGTAAATCCGCCGCTGCCTGGCGGACTCGAACCCGCGACCGCGCAATGCGGTAATTAAGTTCTTGCAATGTTGTTGCTTTTCCGTGTCACTAAAGAAGTTATGTTTCAAACATTGATGTGGTCTTTTGTCAGAGTAAACACATAAGCTATTGCCTCTATATGATTACTTATGGCCTTAGTGCAGCTGCCAGTAAACTTAACATAATTCTTTCTGATTTTACCATTTCATGTATGTCAAATCACTTGTATAATTAACTCTGTACTAATCTTGTACCCTAACGATAGTTTGACGATGCTAATGGACCATACTCAATGATGCAGCACAAGAAGTGACGGTTGTACCCAATGTTCGGTCTCTCAATATGTCCCATTGGGGCAGTAAAAAGAATTTAACAGTAAGATTTTTTTTAATGTCCCTTAACCTTGGCATTGGGTCACGAAGTGATAGTACAAAGATAATCACCAAATATGCAGCAATGACACTTTTATTTCTCATCTCAATTTTCATGGATTTCATCCTTTATATTAAAAGAGGTATATAAAAATAATATATATATATATAAAATAAGACTATTTATATGAGACGTGGAAAAGTATTAACAATTATAACATTGTTTGATTAGGTGTAACCAGAGACTGTGGCAAAGGATAGTAATAATTAAGAAATTTCAAATAAAGTATTATAGTAGTTATAACCTTAAACCCAAAGTTAAACCTTAAAAAGTACAATTTTATTAAAAGTATACACAGTAAACAAATTTTCAACTGTGAACTCAACCACGAGGCAAAGGGACTAAATACGGACGTTCAAGTTGGAAGGTAACAGCAGAACCCGAGAGCATACAAAGCGTGTCTGAATCCCAGTGTTTATTATTTCCCTTCTCAAAGATCCTGTGTAATATGATAAAAAAAAAAAAAAAAACTCACCTTTTATTTTCGACTCATATATATACTACCTGGCAAAGGATACCATGCATAAAGCTCTCCTCAAAAAGGCAAAATTGACGTTGAAAAAAATGATAAAAATCAACATTAGCAATGCCACTTTGAACACTATATATATCAAGAAACGGTCACTGATAATCCGGTAGAAGAAGAATCAAGGGACAGCCGGCAAAGGGGACAAGTGGATCGACTCCTCAGCCACTCATCAACGCAACCCGAATGAAAAGAATGTCCACATTCCGGCATAACCCTAATCATTTCTTCCTCCTCGTACTCCCCCAAGCATATCGAGCATTCGCTTTCGCGCACACTCGTTGTCGTGTCATCACGATCATCCTCGTCATCACGACCACCATCATCGGCCAAAACAGATGGCTTCTTGTGCATGAACATGGGGAGGCGGTTGATGGTGGCGTCGTCGAGGCCGCGTATCCTCGACGACTTCAGATAGCGACGAAAACCCATACAGAGGATGCCCAGAAGGATCAGCATCATGCAGGTGAATAAAATGACTGGCAATAGAAAATCGAGCGCTGTGCGATCTTTAGGTTTAAAAATTTCTAGTCCCATGCTGAAAGTGAAATGGGTTTTTCCCTGCATTTCATATCAGTTTTTGTAGAGTTTTTTGGGGGACCCAGTCACCTGGATTCTTCACCTAACATGTTTCTCATGAATAGTGTCGAGTTAAAAAAGAAATTTGCCATTTCTGTATCAAGGCCAAACTGCAGTGCCAAATGGTACTTGTCGATCAACTCTAGTGGCAGAACAAGAAAAAAAAATCTGTCCGTCAAGATCCAACGTATGAATAAATTTTGTTTTTATGGTTAAATACATACATAATATTGACAGTTTAAGTATATATGGCTAATAAGAATGGAGAAATGGCTAATAAGAATGGAGAAATGGCTTGTATTTATATATTTTTCCCGTCCTACTAAAAGAGTACAGTTTAAAATATCTACAACTTATTATAGATTGCAAGGTACAACAAATCAAATAATCACATTGACACCAACATTTTCACTTATATTATTATTTATTAAGTAATGATTAACTATGGACGATACTTTATAATATTAGTAAAGTATACAATATAACAAGTAGTGACATAATTCTTTATATGAGATGGAGAGAGTACGTTTCGATCGATTGGAAGAATAAGACTTGGGGTAAAATGAGTCATCCATGTGAATAAGTGTGGAATTGGAAGCCGGAAAGGGTATAGACCAATTTTGATTCTTCAAGAAAGTGTTTTAGTGAAAACTGGTGTTTAATTTCGATCTTGTGATTCATATTCAATGCATTGGCTCGTTTTCTAGATGGGCGAATTACATTTACCTCCCTAAGTTTGGTTAGATTATAAATACATTCCTGAATTATTTTATAAAAAAATTGTGTTTATTTTTTCGCTAATAGTTGAGAGTAGTATAGTCATGTCGAAATTTAAAACGCGCAAACAGTGATCGTTTATTAAATAATCTAGTCTAAAATTTCGTTCGTATTTATTAATCATTTGTTGAATAAAGAAGCTCAAACTGGACTTTTATTGAATTAATCCTGGATTTTAGTGAATAAAGTTTGTGTTTGTTCACAGAAATAATATAAGTCAATTTTATAATTATGACCAACCACAAGGAAATATTTATAATTTTCAAAACCACATAAACTTATTTATAATTTGCCTATGGGCTCAGTGCAGCTGCCAAGTAAAATAAACATATATAATTCTCTCTAATTTCACGATGTCGATCAGATCACTTGTATCGTTAACTCTGTACTACTCAAGTACCTTAACGATACTTTGATGATGCTAATGGACCCTACTCAATGATGCAGCACAAGGGTGTCAAATGAGTTCTTGGACTTCTTGTGATTTTTCAGCACAAGGGTGCCAATTGGCAGAGAGTCATGATATCAAAGACAATCACCAAATCTGTAACAATGATACCTTTGTTTCTCATCTTCATTTTCATGGATTTCATCCAATCAATCCTACCCGATTTGCTACTGCTGTTCTATTAAAAGAGTTATATCAAAATAAGTATAAAAAATAAGACTATTTATATGAGACGTGAGAAGTATCCTCAGTTTCAAATTCACACTATATGTCAAGGTAACATCACATTTTGGTTTTAGCCTACTCAACCATATGGTAATATATATATATATATATATATATATATGTAATATATATATATATATAAAGGTTAATTACACATAATCTCTTGTGATTTAGAAAATTTACATATGATCCCCTGTGATTTAAAAAGATACGAATGATTCCTATGTGATTTGCCGAAATGTGTAACCTACGAAATGCTTATGGTCCATTTGATAAAGTGATTCAGCAACTGAATTTATTCAGATTCAGCGTGTAAGACATAAATGTCTTCATCGTTGAGTAATTGCTGAGTTACTTGTTCGGGCTGTATGATACCAAAGTTAAGTTTCAATTGATTTTAAAAATATTAACATGTTTTCGATCACTACACAAAATGAATCAATAATATGAAGTCAACAAGCAAATTAACTTTTTCATTTAAAGTCATGATGCATACCGAAAATCAATATGCATTATACATAACATATTCAACATTTTGAAATTAAATCACTCATGATCATCATATATAACTTGAACATAATCATCAAAAAAATTTTAATACAAATACATGGTACCTTAAATGAGTAACACAAATACTCATTACTATTTTTGAAGTCATTTTTGGAATTTTCTTCATTTTGACTCCAATCAACCATTCATACTACTTTTCAAGTATTTTTTCATTGAGATTTAATCCTCAAAGTATCAATAACCTACAAGAAAATCAAACATGCAATTTTTGGTACCCAAGTCTTTTTGGGATCTTTTAGGTTAGTTTGCTCCTTGATTTCCCATATTTTTATACCCTTTCACGTATTTTTTTTTTTTGATCAAAATATTTGGGTGAAATATGACTATGCCTACCACAATAATTACATACAATAGATGTATCAAATGAATAATATGTTCTAGCATATCTCATATATGTATATGACACTCTATTATATTCGAAGTCATGCATAATGCCTTATTAAAGATATGCAAATGCTTTTTCCCATTTTTAGATGTCATGATATTGATTCATCTTAGTACAAGGCATGTGAAATGGCTTAACATCAATTTTCTAGTGATTATGCACTACCATTCTACTAAGTGTGCAAGTGCATTTTTCTTTTTACACATAAAAATTCATCTTTGGGGCACATGAGTTAAAATCATAAAATTGAACACTAGATTTGTTATACCCTTGGAGAACATGTTTTTTCTTAGATATACAAAAACAAGCATCAATAATATTCACAATCTTTTCAAAAATTGAAAGCATTCTTTTTCTTTTCATACAACCATGCGTGAATACTTTACTTTTTAGTTTCAATAGATGGATAAACAAATTTAATGTCACTATTGAAATAATTAAGAAAAGTAGAGATTGATGCTTGTGCACATGTTTTATCATAGTCTAATTCACATTTGTCCTCAACTATTTTTGTCTACCCAACAAATTCTCTAAATTATCCTTTCAAGAGTAAATTTTTCCTTGTTAGAACTAAGGAGTTCAATATTTTGCTTCAAATCAATATATTCATTTCTTGACTTTTCATGAGACTTAACTTTTTCATTCAATTCAATATTTTCAGGATAACACATTTTTGTTTTTGATTTAGATTGCGTTTTGAAATGTGGTGTAAAATATGTCTTGAACGTTTGTATAATACCACAACTTATAGTGATTGAGATGAAAATACCGTTAAATTATAAATCTCAGTCGTAACACTTAATTAGAACCTAATATACCTTAAATATTCGATTAGTCAAAACCCGATCAACCAAAGAGGCTGAACCTTTTTTTTGGCATATAATTTAACTTTAAATTAAACAAGCATTACAATATCAGAGCAGATTGAGCAGCATCATCTGCTTCTCTAACAACCTCTCTTACAGTAGTCCAAAATATGAAATTGCGTAAAATGTTTACACTCAAATGAAATTCGTAAGATGTTTACAACCTACACTTAGAAACCACCTAGTAAAGTAGATCGATAGTTCTTTCAATTTTATTTTACCAAATATATATATATATATATATATATATTTTGGCAGCACAACTAAACCGATCGGTTGACTTTCACTAAAATAACATCATCACTTACTAAGGGACTGTTTGATAACACCACTTAATGCTTAAAATTATTGAATTAAGTAATAATGACTTTTAGTGTATTTGATAACAAAAATTAAAACTTCTTAATCATTTAAGCACTGCTTATTTCCTTTAGAAAAAATTAAGAGGAAAAAAGTCAACTTTTTGTTTATCTCTTAATAGTCCGCGTAACAATTCTTTAAATAATTCATATTTTATTCCGATACTACCATTTTTATTTTATTCATATTGATTTAACTATAAATATTTATTTTTGAATAAACCATTTTCTTCCTTCATTAGAATACTAGCATACCACGTATTTTAAACTTATTCCTTTCAACTAAAATTTGATTTCTTTTTATTATTTATTTTGGCACTAATAATTTACTTAATAAGTTATATAATTTACATGTTTTTATAAATATCATTTATACGATATGTTTTATATTACTTATGTAATTTTATTAATTATATACGAGTTTTTTGTAAAGTATTTAATTTTTTTAGACTTCAATAGTGGATTTATTTTTCATTTTCAAGAATTTTAATAAATTGTGATAGTTTTATTTATTGTATTTTAATCATTCAATTTAATGTGTTTTATCTTATTTTATTTTCTTATGTTTTTCATTAATCATAATTTTTGTTTTATTATAAAATTTGATATTTCGCATATAAAATAACCATACATGATACTTTAGAGGCTAAATTTTATACACAAGCCAATGAACATTCAGACAATTCAGATACAAATTTTTGAGTTAATTAAGTAATTATTAAATGTAAAAATAAATAAATAATTTTCAAATAAGAGATCATTTTGTATTTAAAAACCTTTTATGTTTATTTCAAAAATTACTTGAAAATGACATGTATTTAAAAGGCTATGTTTTTGTGAGAAAATATACAGTTACAAAATTTATGTTTGATTTCGTAATACTTTGGTTTTGTTTTTCTTTTGAATTTGACATTTTTCTCTGTTACATTTAAAGTTATTGATAGTTTCAATCACTTTCACATATTAAAAGAGATTTTTAGGTAGTTTGGCCACTTTATATAAAACTTTACAAGTTTTAGTCTAATTTTCTATTAGGAGAGTCTACTTTGGACCAATATACAACTTATTATGAATGTTAATGTACAACAACTAAAACAACTAATTTGACACTATTTATTTTATTTATATCCGTACTTATTAAGTAAAGGACAATGTGGACCACACATGATTATATGAGTAAGGGTATGAGAAGTGAAAAAAATTTAAAAGTTGACTCTTCTATTGGAACAAAAAAAAAAAATTAAGTGAACTCTTCTGATGAAATAGGGGGAGTAATTAATTTTTGAAAATGCAAATTTGAGATGAATATAATACAATTGTAACATAATTTGTTAGTGGCTTGGGAAGCTCCTATAGTAAGTTAAAAGAATCAAAATTGTCAATATTTTCAAAAGTAAGATAAATGTATTATTCTTAAATAATATGGAAAAAATGCAATAGTAGTCCACAATCTTTATCCCTATTTCAAATGTAGTCCACAATATTTAATAGTGGTTCTAGGAGGTCAAACCTGCCTTTGACTGACGGTCAAATTTGTTGACCATTAATTTGGTCCAATTTCCGTATTTTGGACTGAAATTGAAACAAACCGCATACAATATAGACTACATTTTATACATATTAAAGATTGTGGACTACATTTGAAACAGGGGGTAAAGATTGTGGACTACTATTGTATTTTTCTGTTTTGAATGCCATGTCATTCATACACGTTGATAATTCCCACGGAATTTGGAAATTTCTAAAACAAATTATGTATATTATTAAGCGGTTAGGTTGATGAGATTAATTTGCGCATGGGGTTTCCTACACCCTCTTCCTATACCATTCCCTGTTACACCAATTAGATTTTGTCACATGGCAAATGCTAACTTCCTAATTAACAACCCACTAACGTTAATCGCCGTAACCGGACGTCAAAGGAAAAAAGGAAATTCGGTAAATCCTTGCAGTAACTTGTGGAGATTGAAATTTGGTTCAAGGATTTCTCCAAAGCAAGGCTCTTCCCCAACCTTTGTCGTCCGGTTACGGTGATTAATGTTAGTGGGCTGTTAATTAGAAGTTAGCATTTGCCATGTGGCAAAATCTAATTGGTGTAACAAGGAATGGTATAGGAAGAGAGTGTAGGAAACCCGTGCGGGGCAATATGGATTTCATTCCAATACAAAAATATACCATCTAAAGTGAACGAAAATAACAATGAGAAATAGGGCAATATGTTTTGGTGGGGACCCTTCTCTTTTCTCTACCCTTTTTTGGTCAAGCTAAAAGCTGGTATAAATAATGTAAAAGGTATACCATTTGTGTTCATTTTGTAAATATTCGACTACTTATAAAAAAAAATGTATCTTCAATTTCCAGTTTCAAATGCAATAAGTAGTCCGTATAAAACCACTAAAATTTAAGGGTTTAACGATCACGTATGAATGTTGATCATGTATAGGCAAATTAGTATAGGTACATTCGTGGCTAAAAAAAAGATTAGGTACCAAAGCGGACACTTTCGAAAAGTAAAGGTATATTAAAGGTCATTCACTCTAAATACAATAAAAGGGGTAGTTTCGGAAATCAAATATGAATTATTTAAAGAATTATTATATGGAGCATTAAGCAGTGCTTAAGTGATTAAGAGGTTTGAGTTTACGTTATCAAACACACTAAAAGTCATTATCTCTTAATCAAATAATTTTAAGCATTAAGTTGGGTTATCAAACAAGCCTTTAGAGTTTGAACGTCTCTAGCTATAACAAGGGGTGTAAATGAGCCGAGCAACTCAGTCAAAGTTTGGCTCGAGTTCAGTAAAATTCGAGCTCGAGCCCAATTATTATTGAATCGAGTTCGGTAAAAATCGACCTCGAGTCAATTATTATTGGCTCGAGTTCAATAAAAATCAAGCTCGAGCCCAATTATTATTGGCTCAAGGGCTCGCAAAGCCTATCGAGCCAGGCTATATATATAAATTAGGTGAAATGCATAAAACATCACGTAACTATGACTTTTTTACAAAATATGACACTTTCTTTTAAAATATTTTGTTTTACATCACACAACTATCAGTTTTGCTCGAAATATATCACTTGGTCAATGGTCTCCGTAAACTTGCTAACGGAGTAATTTTTTTAGGGGTAAAGTTGTCCGAATTACTCTTCCTTTCTATAGCATTTCAAAAGTCTAGAGGAGCACATCATTCAAAAGGGAGTTGGGATCCCCAAAGTCCTTAAGATGAGGATGTCCAGCTTGAATCGGAGAGCCAACTTCCCAAACCGATATTCAGTCGGTGATTGCGGAAGAATTCTTCCATGCCACCCCTCCCGAGGGGAGATCCCCTGTGTTGGAGGGCACAGTGTGATTCACCCAATATTGTGTTTGCCGAAGAAATTCGAAAACCTTAACAAACTCAGCATAACATCTGAGATTGTTAGAGCGATCCTCTGGGATTGACAAACTCCCATCAAGGAAAGCAACTAAAGTTTTAGAATCTGTAAAAACTTTCAGTCCATTTCCAAAATTATGCCTTCTAAAAACTGTTTGCAGAGAAACCTTCGACACCTGAAGTTCATAAAGAACAACATCATCCCCAAGGACCCCCTTGTGATTTAGATAGGGGATATCAGGCCTATATCTGAGAACCAAGCTTCCAAACTTATATTCCGTAAATTAATACATGCAGTACGCACCAGCTGCCTTCTGAGCAAAGTCCTTGAGACGTGAGGCGTCAGTCAACAAGATTGAAGCAGACAGTGAATCAATTGAGGGGATCCTACAAATCTCCTTCTCGGATGGGTAGAGGTTTCTTTCGGGATCAGGATACATTATTAATTATAAGGCTTCCATACATGAACAGATAGCTCCAATAGTGTAGCGAAGTCTTAATATATAGCTCCATATAGTATTTCATACCTATAACATTCAAAGAGAAATCATCCATGGAAGACAGGAAGGCATTAGATGGATTGCACAAAATCTGATTATCAACCTCCGAAGACCGGAGGACATATCTTAATCCCCAAAATCAGCTTTTTGATGGGATACACTACATGTTGTAGAAATTTCTCATGATCATTTCTGAAAAATTCTTCCATGCCCCTTCTACCATGATATGCTGCAAAAAGGTCAAAAAGAAATTCAAATACACAGATTCCATAGAAGCACAACAAACCAGACAGAATTTAAAATACTAGGGCTTTACTTTTGGCAATTTGTATATTTCTTTTGACTTTAAAAAAAGTTTCCTGAAACCTGCATATCCAATGCTTTCATAGCAAGCCAAAGAGATTCGGTAATTACATAACCATTTTTTATGGCCCAAAAAATGGGCCACAAGAAAATTTTGGCTTTTTTTCACTTGCCTGTAAAATAAATCTGTCTGTATAATACTTGATTAACTCATATGAACAATACAACCTAATCACAATAAACTAATCAGAAACAAGATTAGCATAAAACTTGAATAATTGACATAAAACAAAACCAACTTTTTACAATCAACTAATCAGAAACAAGATTAGTATAATCTTGTCGGATTGGTATGAACAAAACGAATTAATCACAATAAATAGTTATTGTAGATGCACCCGCCTCCAATATGTATATTCATTTAATGATCCAGAGATTTAAGAGTTCAGAAGGGAAACATTTGTATTATTCATTTAATTTATACATACGAGTTGCAGCAGAAAGAAATAACAACTACCTACAATTTAAGGATATAAAATCACAAGAATAATTAATGCATAAATTAGAGGACCAGTAATACTGGCCATTTCTTTGCCTTTAGTTGACTGTTTCAAAGGCTAATACGTATCATTGTGGGAGTTTGTTGAAGACTAAGGGGATGTTTGATAACATGAATTATTACTTAAAATTATTTAAATAAGAGGTTTTAAGTTTTAGTGTGTTTGATAATAAATTCTGAACCCTCTGGACCAATTAAGCAGTGCTGAACGTGTAGTAAAAAAATTAAGCGATAAATTCCAACTTATTGCTTATCTCTTAACAATATCTCAACAAATCTATCCAGTATTACCCTTATCTTTCCTCAATTATTTAACCTTATATTTTGCTCAATTACATTTTCTTTCTTCAGCGGCTGTCATCTATTTGCATCTACATTCCAATTTTTTTTTACAATACGTTCATGGTCTTCCTCTTCGTCATTATGATTTTATTTTATCACATGAACAAATGGTAAATGGGTTGTAAAATTTTTTTTTTAAAATACTGCAGTAGTTGGTTCTTTTTTTCATTTTTGGGAATAAATTGTAATAAATTATTATTTTTGTGTATTTTAATCATTCATTTTACCGTGTTTTATTCTTTTTTTTCTTAATTTTTTCATTAATCATAATTTATGTTTGATTGTAAAATTTGATATTTCACGTATACAAATACAAAAAATTCGCCAAAATGGTAAAATGGTACATTGTTAAGATTTCAGCATAAAATCAACATATTTATCAAACAAGGTCGAGTGTTTAAGCATTCAGATATAGAGGATCGAAAAAAATATTTCAACATTAAGTTGTTAAGTGCTTAATCAATTTAGTATTATGGTTTCAACATTAATTTTTATTAAACAAAGCCTAAGTCTTCAAATACATGGATGGGGTGGAGATTGACTGGGCAACCGTAACAGGTGTCAATCCTATCTGATTTGCTACAGCTGTTCTATTAAAAGAGTTATATCAAAATAAGTATAAAAAAATAAGACTATTTATATGAGATATGAGAAGTATCCTCAGTTTCAAATTCAAACTATATGTCAAGGTAACATAACATTTTGGTTTTAGCCTACTCAAACATATGGTAATATATATATATATATATATATATATATAAAGGTTAATTACACATAATCTCTTGTGATTTAGAAAATTTACATATGATCTCCTGTGATTTAAAAAGCTACGAATGATTCCTATGCATGTGATTTGCCGAAATGTGTAACCTACGAAATGCTTATGGTCCATTTGATAAAGTGATTCAGCACCTAAGTTTATTCAGATTCAGCGTGTTAGACAAAAATGTCGGCATTGTTGTGTAATTGCTTAGTTACTTGTTCGGGCTGTATGATACCAAAGTTAAGTTTCCATTGATTTTAAAAATATTAAGTGTGTATTGA
This sequence comes from Leptodermis oblonga, assembly GCA_016801395.1. Lineage (NCBI taxonomy): Eukaryota > Viridiplantae > Streptophyta > Magnoliopsida > Gentianales > Rubiaceae > Leptodermis > Leptodermis oblonga. The sequence continues at coordinate 37,397,421 of CM028760.1, forward strand.
GAATTTTAAAAAAAAATTAAAAAAAGTCGTTGGTCGCGACCTCCCTACTTTCGACTTTCAAATTGTCTGCAGGCAAGATTCCTCAGATTTATTGGTTCTAGTTACCCAGGGAATGTCCTTTTTAATGGGTTTGAAAATGGTTTTAAAAACATGTTTTTGAAAATTAATTTTATAATGTAAAAAGTATATTGAAAATATAAAAATATATAGTTAAATAGTAAAAAAATTGTATTGCAAATGATGAAAACTGATTATAATATACGTATTAAATTTAGTGTACAACCAAACTCAAAACCAAAATATTTCGAAGGAGCTTAATTGCTAGTTTGATGTCGAGGGCTTCTTCGCAACCCACAATATTCTTCCCAGAGTTTCTTATTTTATCTTCATTGGAGAAAAAACTCTACCGTACGCATTATTTCAAGTGTGCATGTGCGCATGTGCCAAATCAAATACTCAATTCGTTCCTCCATTTTTTTTTTAAAAATATTGTGTTATATATATATATAAATTATTTATTTTTATGTATTATACTATATATCCATGATAATTTGTACGTTTTTTAAATTGGTCTCTTCCAGTGAGTGGGAGAGGAATGAAGGAATACTTCAAATTTTCTGAATGAATAAACAGATCGACGGTCTTAGTACGTGCTTCAAGATTCAGCTTAATTTGATCCATGAAACTTTGAATTTCTGTTTTAAAATGCATAATGTTTTTTTTTTTTTTCCTTTGAAATTGGACGGTTGTGTATTAAAGAATGTATATCTGGGTGTGGTCTATGATTGCAGGCGCAACTTCTCTTGTAGGGTTTGGGTACACGGCTATTTCTGATCTATTCGTAAGTGTATACTGAGCATATGTAAATGTCTAAAGTGGGTGACAAACTGTAAACAAACTAATACAAATTCTAGTACTTTAAAAAAAAAAAAAAACACACACACACACACACACACTTCATCACAAAGTCGGAATATTTTGATAAATTAATAAAAGAGTCATATTTTTCGTTTCTAATACTAAAAGCAATATTAATAAAATGTTATTGTTTCGTAAAGCGTTTTTACATGCCCACCGAAAAGGAAATAAGGAAAGCATTACTGAAGTTGATAGAGAAAAGAAGGAAAACGAAAAATGGTGTTGTCGGAACGGAGGAATGTCCGAAGGATTTGTTGGAACTGATGATTAAGGAAACCTGCAGGGAAGATTGAGGAGGGTTGTTTTTAGTCAAATACGACGTCTCTTAATTCCGAGATAATCAGCGTTGCGGAGGGCTATAATATTTTGAAAAAATATCCTCTGTTTGATAAGATCTTGTACTGCCGGCCGACACCAAGACGTACCCCAACCCTACTGTTAAAAAATCAGTATTTTTTTTTAGTTTTTTTCCTTAAAATTTGGCGCATGATGCTCATTCCGTTAGTGGTCATGAAAGTTACCGACCGAATGATATTTTTGACCCGTTTAAATTGGTATAATGACATTCGGGACAAAGAAAAAAATTTTGAGTGACAAAAGCGAACACCTACTATACACCTACGTACCTTAAATATTAATTGGATTAGTCAAAACCCAATCAACCAAAGAGGCTGAACCTTTTTTTTTTGAAATATAATTTTAACTTTAAATTAAACAAGCATTACAATATCAGAGCAGATTGAGCAGCAGCATCTTCAAAATATGAAATTCGTAATATATATATATATATATATATACTAGGTGTGAACACCGTGCGTTTGCACGGTGGATGCCCAATAATATTATTATGTGATAATATTAAAATTAGAATTATAAATAATAATTAGTTTATTATAAATATATAGTTAAAAACAAGAAACATGGGTTAACTATAACACAAATACTTGTGACTTTTCGTCAAATATAGAATTGGCATGCCTATTCTCTTCCCTTTCCTCACTTTTTCATATTTTCTCTTGTCAACTTCTTTAGTCTTCTTCTAAAAATTAACAAAGTTGTTGAATGAATATGATTCGCTTTGTAAGTAGACGTCGACGGCATGAGAAACTCTGTTGTCAGATGAGGTGAACCTGAAGACATATTTTCTAACTCTGAATAGAGGAACTTTGTTTTTCATTGGAGTTGAACCAACATAAACCTGCAAATTTGAAGAAGAGATTGAGAAAAATCAATAATAAATTTTTTTAAAAAAATTTCTCTAAACAAAAATATGTTCTTAATGGACATATATATTACGAAAAGTTGCACTATTAGCGTGAATTATAAAAAAATTTCTCTAAACAAAAATATGTTCTTAATGGACGTATATATTACGAAAAGTTGCACTATTAGCGTGAATTATGCATGCACATAAGGATTATAAACAATAAAAAGTTGTTTTTCTTTTGAATGGACGGAAGATATATATAGATTGTGAGTGTCTATTCATATTTTTTTATGGATTACCAAGAGTCTTCTTATAATTAATAGAAAGTAATAATGGTATATTAAATAAAGGAGTTTAAGTGAAAAAAAAATAAACGAATTTGATGTGAAAAAAATAAAGAAAATTTAGTGAACAATGTAAATAACCATAATATAATTAATAGCCTTTACAGATATTTAAATCTTATAGTATATGAAAAATCAAAAAAGAAAAGAGTAAATGAAAATAATAAAAAGTATATAATATATTTATTTGTAACAAAATCAACTTATTTATCATGATAAATGGTTAATATTTTACAAATATGACTAATTAATATTCTACATTAAATCATATTGATAAAATATGAAAGATATATGCATATATATATATGTGTGTGTATATTTATGTTTATATTTATATTTAAATAAGTTGAATACGGAGGGTTAAATATATATGAACGTTAATTTTTAATATAGAAATTTGAAAAATAACTTAAAGAAGCTAAACATACAAAAGAAAATGTTATCCAATTAAAATAGAGAAAATAAAATTTATGTTTTTAATAAACAACTATTAAATGTTCTTCTTATTTTGCTTTTATATGGAAAGTTTATTAAATTATGTGCTAATGTGGCAGCCATGTGTCATTATTTAGAGGTAAGTTACATAGTGATAAGGTATATTACATTAAATGCTAGACTTATGTGGCATTTATGTGGCATCCAAGTAGCAAATTGAAGTGAAACTTATATTACTTTCTATTATATAGGGTAGATATATATATATATATATATATATATATATATAACTATAAATATTTTAGCTGCACAACCAAACCGATCGATCGGTTGACTTTCACTCAAATAACATTTACTAAGATTTTTTTTTTGAGAAATGACTTTCAGTTATAAATTTGGTTATTAATTTTACCGTTTTAATAATTCAAAGAGGCTTCACAATTACATGATGTTTAATTCTTGTTCGTCTTTCTTCAAGATGAACTTAATTACTTTTAAATTTTGTCATTATTTTTTGTAATTTCCTAACAATTTCAACAAATTAATTAAACCATCATGCAATAAACGAACGAGCGAGCGAAATGAGATTAATTAGGAGACATAATAATTAATACTCATAATAATTACATAAAATTTAACTAAAAAAGCACAAGATAGATATTGTTCATATTTGACAAAGTTTTCCTAAGGTAAATGACCTTCCTTAAGTTGGCCTAACTCTTATGTTCAATTGGCCTAACTCTTATGTTCAAAAAAGTAAGTTTATTTTGGTCCATTAACTTAATTACATTTTCCAGTTTTAAATGTTCCTTCTATTTAAATTCAGACCAAAATCAACCAATTTGCAGCCTTGACCGTCCTATAATTTCAAATCCCCAAGAGGTATAACAGCTATTAATTCTGTACAAGTTATGTATAAAGAGTGTGGGTCCCATTTTTTTTTTTTTTCTAGTCATACCCTTAATTATCGTTTACCAAATTTTGTCTCAATTTAAATAAACGACCATTTAAAATTGAAAAATGTCAGTTAAGGGACTAAAATGAACTTTTTTGAACATAAGAGAGACCAACTAAAACTAAATATCCAACTTAAGGACAAAGAAAGTCATTTACCCTTGTCCTAAACTTCAAAACCAAAAACACAATTTTGGGACAACAAAAAGGTAATAATATTTGGATGAAATAAATATTTTAAATATTTATTAGTTATAATTATATATGAATTATAATTAAGTAATAAAGCAAAAATATGTAAGGAGCCCTAAACCTTTAAAAAAAAAAAAAAGAGTTAAATTTCACTCTTACTTTTAACAATTTCTACCATTATCTAGTATTATGAATAAAATATTCAAGGGGAAAAAATAAAATAATGAAATCATAAAAATGGCAATGACATGTATAATACTCCCATTAAAAGAGTCGTCAAAAATATCAAAATACCCTCCAAAAGGCTGCCTAACACTTCTTTTAGTTTAATTATATATATATATATATGTTTCAATCAGTCAATTCTTAGGCTCTGTTTGATTCTCATGTAATTGAGGTATGGAAATGGAATTGGACCCTCAATTTCAATTTTTGTGTTTATTTGTATAATAATTGTAAAAAATGTATTGAATTTCAATTTCAAATACCCCCAATTCCACAATTTTAATTCTTTGGTTAGAGTTAACAATTATAATTCTAATTCTATTCTATGTTTTTCTTTTTTCGTGTGTGTGTCTCTGTGTGTGTGTGAGAGAGAGCTTTATATATATATATATATATATATATATATATTCTTTTTTTCATCCCAAATATGTATATATTAGTAATAATTTGTTTGAAATAATAGTTTTTTCACCATTATGTTTGAACAAGTATTTTTTTAAAAAATATTTAAAAAGTATTTTAACTCGTATTTCATAAAAAAAAATTATTTTTTTATAATACATGTAATTATCAAATATTATATTTTAATATATGCAAAGTAATGATAATTTATATTTTCTTAAATAAAATAATTTTTAAAAAATTATTTATAATTTTTTAAACTAAAAAATTAAAATTAAACGTTGTAGAAAAAATTTCGAAGTTACGGATTTTGTTTCCTTTGATGGCTGAAAAGCAGAGAGAGGGGGGAGAGGGGGGGGGGGGGGGGGGGGGGGGGGGGGGGGGTTTGGATGCTGCTGGGGGGTTAACGGCAGGCTGGCCTGTTCTTTAACTTAACTTTCAAACCAAGTTTGAAACTTAGTTTTGAGAAAATAATTTTATAATCAATTTTCATCATTTCCAATACAACTTTTTATTATTCACCTACACATTTTTATATTTTTAATACACTTTTACATTATAAAATTATTTTTTCAAAACTAAGTTTCAAACTTGGTTTGAAACCTAAGTTAAAGAACAAGCGGAGTGGGCTTGGGACACGTGGTGGTACCGTGGTGGTCCTTTTTCTCGTTGGGGAAGGGCTGGGGTTATTATTATTTTTTTTGGATATTTTAATTTTCAGGTCGTGTCTCGAAATTGACCGAACATTTCGATGGCCAATTATGTGATATTAATAAAAATGTAACCAATGAATGCATGTTACATGAGTTGCTATCAAAAAGTTGTTATGATTTGTTGCTGAATTTATCATTACTCACCTTCTACATAATTCTTTCATTTTACGAAATAAAGGAATTTAAGGATGTGTTTGTTTCCCATGGAATTGGGTTGTGGAATTGGAATTGGATTTGAAATTGAGGCTCCAGTTCCAATTCTATTGTTTGTTTGTGTAATAATTTTAGAATTCCAATTCCAAATCACTCCAATTCCACAAAATCAATTTTTTAGTTGGACTAAAAGAATTTTAATTCTAATTCGATATTATGAATTGTGTGTTTTTTTTAATTTTTTTAGTTAATTAATTAATTTATTTTTTTAAGTTTGTCCCCACCGTATCAGCCCACCCCAGACCTTTCCCCAGACCAAACAATGTCAATCACCAACACCACCACCCCCCAGCCCCAGGCCCCCCATCACCCAGACCAATAAGAATTTCAGGCACCCCAACCCCCCCCCCCCCCCCCCATATGCCCCCACCCCCAGACCAAAAAAAATTTCAATCACCACTCCCCACATAGAAATTTTTTTTTTTTAATTCCCCCAGCCCCGTACAACTTCAATTTTAAAATTTATTTATTTTTCAAAATTTTAATTTTTAATTTTTTTACTTTTCAAAATAATAAATAAAATAGTTTTAATTATTTTATTTAAGAAACTATAAACTTATATTTTTCAACCAAAATGATGATATTTTATATTTTCTTAAATAATTAAAACAATTTTATTTATAATTTTTGATACTAGAAAATTAAAACTAAGATTGTAGAAAAATAATTTAGGGGATAAGAAATTTTTTTTTCTTTTGGTGGGTGAAAGGGGGTTGGGGTCCGCGGGGGGGGAGGGGGGGGGGGGGGGGTGTGTGTGCCGGTTTCATTTTGATTTGGGGACTGGAGTGGGGTTTTTAATTTGCCCAGACATTTTTGTCCTTTTTTTTTTCGTTGGGGGATGGGGGTGGAGGTATTCTTTTTATAAATAATTTATTGGTAATTTTAAAGTTAAAAAAAAAAATCAAAACGTGTCGATTCACGTCATGCCTCGAACTCGACCGAACCTTTCGATTCGGCCGGGTGTCGGTTGGGACACGCCTATTATTAATAACAAAAAAAAGAATGAAATATGACTATTTTACAATTATAAATGAATTCTAATTCTATATAAAATTATAAGTATCCAAACAAAAAAATTAGAATTACAATTCAATTTCTACATAATTCTATCACTTTACCAAACAAAGGAATTCAAGTACATTTGCAATTCTAATTCCAAAATTCAATTCTATAGAGTTCCAATTCCAATTCAATTCTAATTCCATTTGACCCTAAGTGGATTTGCAATTCTAATTTTACAATTCAATTCTATAGAAATCCAATTCCACTGTTAGTGTATAGATTAGCCCAATGGGCTGTTAGTGTATAGATTAGTCCAATGGGCTTAACCCAGTATCCTACTTGTACTACTTGTACTATTGTACTACTTGTACTACACCTAGTGTACTACTTGTACTACACTTAGCCTATACCTAGTCTATATATAGGCTCTCTTTGTACAATGTTAGACACACAATAAAATCATTGTTCAACAAATCTTTTCTTTTATATTTTTATCATCCACCAAACGGACCCTTAAAGAACTTCTGCAGAGAATTTCAGTTATTTCCTTCCCTCCATTGGATTATATGAAGTAATATCTTCCGTAGCTCAAACGAGTTCATCAATCAATTACAAGTAAGCAATTAAAACGGTTACCGATCCAAAGCCGAACCGATCCGTTGGATCGGATTTTTTTATTTTTAAACAGCCCTAAATAAAAGTAAATACAAAATTCTAAAAATCACAATGTATAAACTGGTAAGACAAATTTGTATATGATAGACTAACAATTCGACAATGCATGTATCAATTAGTTTAGTTTTTGAGGTATTGTGGTTATCTTTTGAAAACACGCTTGTTGAATTTAACATATTGAACTTAGTGTAATTGTTGATGTATGACGATCTACTATGAGTTTAATTAGTTGTTGAAATATCTTGTATCGAATTTAACTTATTCTTTATCAAATTTGACAACCTCCTTATGCTTTATCTATCTAAACTTCCTCATTTTTGCTTAAGTTGGCCCTTCAAAATGCATTAATACTGTTACGGGATGAGATATGTGATAATGAGTTTAACTATTAAAATATATTATATCGAATTTAACTTTTGTTTGAAGTTAAAATATAAACTAAATTTCTACAATCCAAAATAAACTTTTAGATAGTACGACAGACGATAATAAGAGAGACCGGTGATGGTAGAAACTACTACTATTATTAAATTTAGATACTACCCCTTAAGGTTTGGCGAAACTACTACTATTATTAAATTTAGATACTACCCCTTAAGGTTTGGCGAAACTACTATTGTCCCCTATAATTTGAGAATACTATTATTACCTCCCTAAAATTTGTGTCTATATAACAATTAATCTCCAGAATTGATCAAATTACCGTAGCCCTTGTCAATAAGAAAAAACAATACAAAACTCGGAGGTATTTTTGCTATTAAAAAAAACATTCGAGCTTAATGATAGTTTTCTAAAATCACAAGGAACAATGATAGTTTTACCAAATATTGAGGGGTAAATGAAATTTACCTTTCTTTTTTTTTTTCTTGGTTAAATTACATTTACCTTCCTCGAGGTTTGTAAAAATACCAAAATTCTCTTGTGATTTCATGAAACTACCAATACGGTAATACCCTCTAAATGTTTAAATTCTGGCAAAAATTTGTATTCAACATGCCAAATAGTTTAACACACACAACTTTTTCTTTAAGAAATATTGCAATATCTAATATTTTAAGGGCGAAAGTATCATTTGTCGAACTATCAATCGTGGACTATCAATCGTGAATAACCCCTTTGAATAAATTGAACGGTGGCTGCGCCGGTGGATACTCAATCGTCAATAACAGATCAGGCTGATCAGCAGCTGCACCGGTGATTTCCCTTTCTTTTTATTGTTTTTATTTGTTTCTTAACAGCGAAAGAGAGAAAAGCTTGGTGTTAGCTTCCTTTCCGTTTTCATTTTCATTTACCAATAAATATATTTATTTTGTTGTTGGCAGTAATCTGTTGTTTTTTCCACCATGGTGATTGTTATCAAAGAATATGTAAGTGATTCCAAGATTCAATTATGTTTATTTTCTCGCTACTTAATTGTTCTAGTTTGGTGGGTCAATTTAGAAGATTTGTTCTTAGGAATTCAAGAAAGGTTTTTTATTTCAGAATCTGGATGAATTTTTGAAACTTGAAGATGCAAAGAGCTACATAAACCAGGTTGTACGTGCTATATCAGATGATGACCGTGAAGAATTTGTTAGCTTGGTAGTAGCTTATAAAAAAGGCAGAAGTCAGTATGTTATTCATCCACCACTACTGCTGATGTGGACTATTCATCATCGAGCTATAAAGTGTGCTGAATCAATTTTTTCTTACGAAACTGGCCTGGTAAGATATGCTATTTTCGACTGGTATGAAACTCGCCCAATCAATGAGGCTGTCTCTCAATTTCTACCCGAATTCGTTGAACTATTGATCAAGCACGAAGCACCAGCTACTCGGCTATCCTTAAAACCAGGACCAGACTACTTCGGCATGAATCCCATGGAAGATGGTCTCGAAAAGCTTAGTAAAGTAATCCTCTGGGCGCCCACTCAATCTGTTTACCGATTGATATTCGAAATTGCTTTCAATTCGAGTGCACTGGTAATTAACTCCAAGATTCTTTTAATTTCTTTCTTTATTTATTCAGATTTGATTTTGTAGCTATTAGTTGTTCATAGTCTAACCAATTAAGCTACACAAAATCCAAATTACTTTTGTAGCATGAAGCTTTTAGCGCTATCAGCCTCGTGATGAGAGCCTCAGAGATAGATGAGGAACGAGTGCAGAAAGAAGTAGAGGCCTTGGAGATCCAAGAAACCCTCTCTAACTATGTAAGGGAAGGATTAATTGTCGAACTAACCATATTCCTTTACATTGATGCTATTTCTCAAGCAGGAATATTGAAAGGTTTCTCTGATACCGAGTTCTTGAATTTATGCCATTTTGCTATCACGAGTGTTTTGTCACTCCCTGAACAAAAGACACACTATGTGGTTGATAGCAACAGAGTGGCTTTACCTATGGGTAGAAAGAAACAGTCAAAAGATGTGCTGCAGCTACTAAAAATATTTTATCGAACAAATTTTTCGGGGCTTCAATTCAGCACTGCTTCACAGGAAATCATTGCAAAGAGGCTTAAAGATGCTGGCTTTGATTGGAGTGATGGTGATATGCAAAATCCAGGTTAGATTTACGGTATTCCCTTCTAGTCTCTTACATTACATAAACTAATGATGTTATGTATAATATTCAGTCATTTACTCTATGACCATCCTTCAATAATGATGCTTTTTGGTGGCCTCTCCACTGCCTAGATAGCTCATTTTGAACTTTTTTAGAAGTTCGTTGTTTATATGTATTGCAAGGGTTAGAATTTGTACTTCTTGTGGTTATGGTTATAATTTTTTAGGGTCACAGTTTTGTAGTGCTTCATCAAATTGTAACATAAACAAATGATGAACAAGTTGCAAGTATTGCTTAATTGTAATTTGTTGGTCATTAATTTGATAGTGGCTTAGTTCAAAGGGTTGATATGATGAACCTGGGACAGATTAGATATGAACTCAGTGGATTGTACCTTGAGATTTATCTTGGAGCCCCATATCCCATGGAAAAAAGTTCCATTCTTTCTGTTTTTCCGTAAATATATTAAATCCTAAATTCTCAGTTTCTATTTCTTATTTATTTATTTATTTTATTTCCCTTATAGGAGATTATGTAGCAGCAACCAATGTTGCTGAACCTCACAAAGCAATGGGTGGCCAACTGTCAGGAGGTCCCTTCAACTTCAGGGTTAGTGTCTTTGATTATTTCCACATCCATCTTGACTAGCTGTGTTGTTCTTTTATTTCTATCTATCTTACTTTGTCACTTTTATGAGAATTATAACCAGTAAATAACTCTCAAGTCTTTTACATTATAAGTTTGTTCAAATTGGGTGCTGCATAATGTATGGGCTTCAACTTTTTGGTTAAGATGGTATTTAGATTCTCACAAGCGATTCAACTTCAACTCACATGATATTGGTCTACAAATGGTGATTTCAGAGAGATGATTATGTTGTTGTATGGGAAATTTGCTTTTGGATTGTTAAATTTGAGTTTTTGAGTAATAAAGCCTGACATTTGGAGAACTTACTATCAATGTCCAATAATCTTTGGAACATGCTTATAGCATTCATATGACCAAAACGTGACTTAATCCTCAGTTACTAATGGCAATGCTATGCTATGAAGTTAATGCTGTTTTAAGTCTTGTTTACTTTGGACTTCTACTTCCAGCTTTTAAAAACAGCCATAAAGCTTTTGTGGTGGAGCTTTTCTGGCAGTTCTTCTGTAAACAGCATACTTTCCATTTTTTCACACTGCTCTTTCCAGATAAATTTTCGTTAAACTGCTCTTAAGTAAACCTAAAGGCGAAGGTAACATGAACTGGCCATAATTATGACCTTTGGACAAAAGCTATGAAGATATGTAACTGTAGTGATTTGTTTTTTAAAACTGCAGTTTGCATCTACTTAGTTTATGTGCGAAAACCTTGAAAGTGGAGAATTTATTTGTTGAACTTGAAGTTAATTTGGGTGTGGGATAAGGGATGTCATTTTGTACACCCCATGCAACGGAGAGAAACAATTAGAGTTTAGATGGTTCCCTGTAAACATTATGAAAACTTTTTCTGGAAAAGTGATAAAAATTGGTGAAAATGAATTGACATGTTGGTTCGTATCTTTAGGTGAATGTGCCTGAATTTCTTTATAATACTTGCACACAGTACAAAAAGCTTCTTGTTATTTTCTTGAGTGTGAAATTTCGAATGATAATGAACTTGGTGACAGTTTCCCTTTGGAAAAATTTTCCTACAAAGCAAAAGTTCAAGTGATTACAGAGCTGATATGGGAAGGTGTGAATGACAGACACACTAAAAAATGGTGGAAAAAATTGTTTAAAAGTGATAGATTAGAGGTTTGGATCTTAATTGAACTTGTATATTGCCTGATTCTTTATTTTCATTCGGTCTGTGGACCTATAAATGGCTTGTGATATGTTTTATTTATATCTTTTTTGTGGTTGTGTTGGGTTCAAAAGACAATGGGGATGCTGAAGAATCACCCTACACCATCTGCTGTGGAAACGTTCCAGATGTCAAATTCTGCATTTAGATTTACATCAAAGCTTAGCCGCCCAAAGGATGCTCAACCTGCAGCACTGGAAACAACTATCACTAGAAACTTGCATAAGGTTAGCAGCCCAGTGGATGCTCAACCTGAAGCAGTGAAAGCAACCATCAGTCAAATCTCGCATAGATTGAGGTATAGTTTGCACAAGGTGCCTCGTGTTTTTGGGAGGAGGATAGTGTATGCATGATTGGTGCACTTGTAGTATTTGTGACTTTTTTTTTTCTGTCCATTCAACTTGACTGATTCATTGCATAGACCTGAGTTACCTGTTCGGACAAAAATGTCAGTTATCCTCCAAGCCACCTTCCCCAATAAGGCCTGATTCATTGCATAGACCCAACCCTCCTTGATTTTTAGGTTTATAACGGTTTTCTTTTTTACTCAAATGAATGAATATGCCTACCTTCAACCTCCCCTGACCAAACGAACCTTGTCACTACCCTATCAGTTCCTGAGTTCATTGACTTCGGCAGCTTAAACATGCTCATGGTATACGCCGCCATTGTGTTTAGCACATGCCTCGCCATAACTACTCTGCCCCCCCATCGGGGAAAATACCTTTACCTTCCACCCTTACCTTGTAGTTTAGACTAAACTGTCCTTCAATTCCTCCAAATAATTTCTTCCCAAATACGTTCCTCATGAAGATGTGTGATTCGTGGTGCATTTCTAGCTATAATCATCCCCAGCCCTACGTTTCTCGGATTACACTCTACTGCTGCTCTAATCATATCCCCTAGCACTTGCTGTCCAATTATGAAAAGCAATGGCAGTAGTGGACAACCTTACCTTAAGCCTTTTGTAGGATGAAGCTCCAACCATTAAAGGAAATTGGAAATGTTATTGTGCTTATGCATTGTCCAATGAATTTTACCCACCCATTTCTCCGAGAAACCATATATGCTTTTATCACCCTGCTAAGAAAGCTCCAAGAGATTTGGTCATATGCTTTGCTCATGTCCAATTTAATTGTTATCAGACCTTCCTTGTCCTTTTTTCCCTCCTTATATCATCTCATGGGCTATTAAAGCATTATCCACTATCTGTCTGCCTAGTACAAACTCGTTCTGAAACGGTTCAATCATCGTATTCTGCAATTTTGCTATGATTTTATATACTTGACATTGCATAGGCTTATAGGTGGTAGGTCGAAAGTCTTCAAGCCTAACTGGATTTTTGCTTTTCGGGATCATCACAATCTTCGTTTTATTCCATTTTTCCTCCATATCTCCGTCATTATTCAGGAAATTCAGAATTACTTGGAACTTTGTTCCACTGTGCTCCAATAATTATGATAAAAACCTGCTTGTATCCCATCAGGACCCGATGCTTTCCATGCTCCCTCCCACCCATTTGAAATATACTGCCTCTTTTACCTCCCTTTCTGTAAGCTCCTCCTCGTCCAGAGCTTTTTATTTCTTCCAAAGTTAGCTTGTTCCCACTCTTCTGTATCAGTTCCTCCACCTCTACTCCTTGCATGTCTTCCGGTACATTTCCTTCCAATACATGAGACTTCTTTGAGAGACATGTGCAACTCACATGTTATTTTTATCGGTAATTTAGTCTTTGTAATCCCAAATAGTATCATCTTCTTCATCCTCCCAATCTGCTCACATCTCACCTTCCAACCCAGAATTAACTTCTCCAGTTTCCGTAATACGGCGCTGCTATTTTTCCATTTAAAAATCCACCTTTAAAACCCACTTGGTATTTTATCTTAAAACCCAGTCTTTCTCCCCTCATCCCTTCCACATTACAAACCCATCGCCTTTAAAATCAACACCGAACGAACCCACAATGTGAAGAAATGAATTCGTCAAATAATTGGCGTAAAGGTAGCAAACCCAAGCGGCCCCTCTAATACTAAGATAAATAATAAATAAATCGTAGGCAAGCTTTCCCAGCTGATAAGTAACAAAGTTGGCCCCGCCCCATGGAAATCTCCAAATCGCGTTTGCAATTGGAGAATAGGAGAGCAAAGAGAGTACGGTCCAATTTCTTCATACTGACGGGCTGATTATTTCAATCATTGGAATGCTCTTGTCTCCTTCCTCCTTATCCATCTCCTGAAGTAATAATTATTAATCATTCAAATCGACAGGAATCTATCTCCTATCGTTACGCAAGAACAGAAGATAAACAAAAAGAACCCTGAATTTTCATTAATGGATGGCTATGGCGTAGCTTCATACTTCACTCAACAAACAAAACATTTTGGGGGCTTTAGAATGAATGGGTGTCGGTGTTGAATTTGTAATTTGTAATTTGTAATTTGTAATGTGAGGAGGATGAAGGGGGAAAGTAAGTGGCATGCTAAGTGGGTTTTAAAGGTGGATGAGGGGAAAGATAAGTGAATGGTGGGTCTCCGAATAGCAAATAGCAAATAGCAATGGTGGATGACTGAAACTGGTGAAGTTAATTCTGGGTTTGAAGGTGAGCAGATTGGAAGGCTGAAGAAGATGATACAATTTGAGATATGAAAAAGACTGAATTACCCTTAAAAAAATATCATATGAGTTGTACATGTCTCGCCTCCTGCCGTTGAAGTTAACAGACACACACGTTAGTTAATATGAATGACATAAATGACCATTTTGTAATGTATAATAATGTTTTGAGCCAAAAAAAAAAAAAAAAAAGAAGTAAGTATGATGAGACGTGTAAACTATAGCAAAGTATAATGACGTTTTTAACCGTTCACTCTTCTCCTTATTAATTCATTTATCCAATTGGTGGCAGCTCTTTTTTTAGCCCAGTTATGAAAAAATTTAGTATTTTTGTCTCCCAATTTATTCTGGACAGTTGCTTCCAATAAACCTCCTGGCAGGAAAGAAGAAATTCCAAGTGGTCCTTTATTGAGTCATCTATCCTTTGAAGAGGGTTCTTATTAGCCGCTTGATTCTGGACATTTTGCAAGATGCCCGTAAACATCTCTATCCAGATTTATGGGTTCTAGTTACCTAAACTCCCGGTGTTCTGTCTTATGGCCAATTTACTCTCTTTTTTTCCCCACAGGATGTAGCATCTGCAGTATAGATGTCCAGTGGTTGATAACATCTGCGGAGTCATCTGTGGAGTTTTTTCAAAATCAAAAGGATTTAGTTAACAAATTGCAATCTAATTTGGATTTCTCATTTTTCAAAGAAGGGCCGGCCATGTTCTCCAAATCCAGAATAATGATGAAAACATAGAGAACTCACATGCAAACCTATGCTCTTAATACAGGTTGACAAGAAGATCACAAGATTTATCTGGCAAGAGATAAAGAGGGAACTTGCTATCTGACAAGAAGATCGCAACATTTATCTGCTCGTTTCAAAAGGGACCTAAGTTCACAATGCAAACCTATGCTCTAAATACATACATCAATCATCTCCATTAGAAACGAGGCAACTAAACATCCAAAGCCAAATGAACACATCAAATGAAACAGAACCAATTCTCAAAGCAACCAAATTCTCAAAGCAACCAAATTCATCAGCTGAACCTTCCTTAGTAATGACATCAGTTCCTCCTTTAAAGCAAGCCCAAATTGAGATAATAATCTTAACTCTGGTTTGAGATCCTTCAAAATCCTTTATTACTCTAGGATGCTTCACCACCCCAAGATTTACAGAGAATGCAAAATAGTCAGCAAACCAGTACTTCTTGAACACCACTTTCCAATTTCTCCTAAGATATCTTCAAAAAGTTCAAGCATAAAACTCAAAATATTAACACTTTGTTTTGGAGCAGTAACACCATCCAAGGAAAACCAGAGGAGCTCTAATCCTTCAATTCCCCCATTCAAAATCACATAATTATTGTATGATACCTTCAATTCTTTCAGTTTGACCAACCAAGCTATTAACATGAGTATCAAATTTAACAGTACAACACCATAGAATATCAGGATCTATACCATTCAAAACCAATCTTATCATTAAAGTCATGGTTCCACCTTTGAACAGTCACAATTTTAACCCATTGCAAACACTTCACCAGTTGGAATTGATTCCATATTTTTTTATTTCTGTACGAATCATTCACAAGCAGACTTAAGATAACTCCACTATGAATGGATACATCTCTCTACCACAACTACCACAAAATATAAGCATTGGACTTGTACTAGCTTCAAACTCAATGTATATACATACATTCTCAATGGACTTGTACAGCAAAGCACTAAAGATCGTGATACCATACCTCCCAAGGATGATCAGAGATATGAAATTGACTGACATTTGATGAAAAGAAACCCATCTCTGTGGCAAAATTAAATAGAAGCCGATATCCCATCATTCTGTTCATTGTTATAGCCATCATCTGACTGTTGTTCTTCCAGTAAGAACTAAGAACTCACTTCACCTATGAGCATGATTTGCCTATCCTGATCAGAACATATATTTGCAATGACTTGTCCATATCTCTCCAAGACTGTTATCAAATGCGTGAAAACTTTTTGATCCCAGGTCAAGGAGAGTCTGATCTCAACAACAACCCTAAGTGCAACATCTAAACCGTGAGCTGGAAGTAAACTTTCTTCAACCCATGTAATAATGTCGCGTGAAGTTCGCCTTCCTTTCACCATTTAAATGAGTTCTAAAGAAAGTTCATTTTCAGTTCCATCTGTACCATCCTCTCCGTTGTATCTAAAATTTGGTCCACCTTACGGAGGAAGTAGAATTAACTTAAGCATAAGAGCATAAGAAAATTTCAGCATTTCAATAAACCATTGGAATATCACCAAACAATTTATACAGGCCTTGGTACAAATAAATAACACCTGCTTAATCTTGTCATAATATGACAAACAAACTTCTCTTTCCAAAGCCTCCTGAACGAACACTCTTTGTGCTTCCCACTTTGGAAGGTCCAAGACGTGAACCCAATTCTCCATGGCCACATAAACTGAAAGTTTGATATACATCCAGAAAAAACCAAAAAGGAAAATGAAGAAGGAAAACCTTGTAATGTCAACACAACACATAAAAACCATCATAAAACACATGCAATATGATAAGATTAACCTACAGATGGTGGGAGAACCAAAGAATCAGACGTGTTCTGCACTCCCAAATCAGCTATCTTCTCAAAAAGGACTCTAATTGCTCTAGCTACAACTGCTATCGATGCCCGGGAAGAGCCTAAATTGAGACATCACAGTTGGATTATTAAAACTTTGTACGAGGCAACATAACTAAGAGAACCATGTCAGTCCACAAGACTTACTTTTTCAATTAACTAGGTGAATATACCTTACAGAGGTCAATAACAACCAATGTATAATATGTTGGTTTGAAAGGGGGCTCTGGCAAAAGAAAAACCCACAAAATCACAAACAAATGATAATATGAGAGGAAGATGTAGAAGAGGACAAAGAAAGGTTTCCACAATAAATTTAAGCACCAAACACGGTGCATTTGAATTGATGATAAACTGTGAAACAGAAGCCTAAGTTGAAAACAAACTAAGAAAATACTAGGCCTTTCTTGCCCCGCTTAGCCCTTTAACTCAATATATATTTATGTGTCAAAATAATGAATAAATTTGAAGAAATCTGAACTTGTAAGAAAAAATAATGCATAAACCTTGTACACTACGCACATGTTAATTTTCAAGCCTTTAGCTTCATCACAGAAGAGGGTGAAGTCATTATTCCCTGCAAAATCAACCTTGAATTAGAAGCCAA
Source organism: Leptodermis oblonga (assembly GCA_016801395.1). NCBI lineage: Eukaryota > Viridiplantae > Streptophyta > Magnoliopsida > Gentianales > Rubiaceae > Leptodermis > Leptodermis oblonga. The sequence goes on from CM028760.1 coordinate 37,414,912, forward strand.
ATAATATATAAGAACTCAACTGTTCTTATGAGCTCCTTATAAGCATGTCGCCTATTAAAAAACATGCTTTGAGTTTATATCGTCACAAGTATGTCATGTTTTTAAATCTTCAAATTCAGTCAAATGATACTTTTGGAAAAATTTTAGGAAAACAGAAGTCATTTATGCCTTTATGCCGCTTGGTAATTGCTCACTTGCAAAACTAACAATCAAAATTGAGCACAAATGAAGCCTCACAAGATAAGGCATTAAGAAAGATCCGAGAATCAAAGTACAAATGTGTAACTTTTTTATTTTTATTTTTTATGGAAGAACAAATGTGTGACTGAATCTTTCACTAAATTCACATCCAACACAAGCACTATACTCGGATATCCGATACATTTAAAGATTCATACAAAAACAGAAAAGAAAAAAAAAAAATTAAAAAACACAAGGGAAAAAAGGAATCTAAATGCACATCCAACACAAGCCCTATACTTGGATATCCCATACATTCAATGATTCATACAAAGAAAAAAAGAATAGGAAAAAAAGAAATCGGAGTACCTAAGCCAAAAACTTATCTCATTGTGCAACTCTCCATAAGTATGGAGAGCCTAAACTGAGCAAGAAGAAACTCCTCGGTCCACAAAACCTATAAGAATATGATCGTAGAGGAATAAAAGAGACTATATATATATACACACACACACATTTACAGCGATAAAAGAGAATAGATTAGAATTATCCATGATACAGTGCACAGTCCACAAAGATTATGGAAGACTACCAATGAAAGAAGCCTCTTCTATGCCTAGTTGGATCCTCTACAATGATCTTAACTCTCAAAATTTCATCAGCACTCCTTTTCATTGAACCTAGCCAAATCATGACAGACTCTAACCACAACGGTGCACCAATGCAGGTTCCTAGGTCATGTTTTGCAACACAAGTCCTTATTATGAATCCGAATCCGGATCTTCAACTCAAAGTGAAAAAAGAAGCAGAAATAGAATTTAAAGATCTGACTACAGCCCAAAGCTTCCTCTCTGGTTATATTATTGATTACTCTTGTAACTCACCTTCCATCTAATCCAAGTATTACCACTGTATTCTTATGATGACCAAAGGAAATAAATACTGAGATCCTTCAGACAAATGAAACTGGGCTACAGACCATTCTGAACTGAAATACTTCGGCAAAACACCACAAAATATAAGCTTTCATAAGCAGAGTTGGTAATCTCAGTCACTCTTTTGTTATCACTACATCATCACCAAGAAACAGGACAATCACTAAAGAAAAATACAAGGCAACACAGTCAGAATCTAAATAAGTGTCTGTTTGCTTGAAACTCAGATGGCAGTTGTAGCACTGTCTAAATGCAAGACTACGAAGAATACTTGAAGCACCACAATGGTTTCTGAAAACATTTAGAAGTCAGCCAGTGACATGTAGTCCAGCAAATGAGCAGAATATTGCATATACAAAACCCATTAAACCAGCACAAAACATCTCCACACCGGACAAAACAGACAAAAAAGTAGATTTCACCAACTTCAAGGAAGTTTAGAGTAATCATGGCAAAGTAGTTAAGCGTCCAAAGAAAATGAAATCAAATGAACATGAGTAGAATTTTGCTGCATGTCCAAAGTTTAATTGATAAAGAACTTCCTCAGGTAGTTCAATAGCATCCTTGGCCTGAACATGTTTTCTTTAGTTCCACTGAACAAAGAACACAAAAAGGTGGAAACATTTCCAATTTCAATAAAATTATCACTGGATACCAAGGAAGCTCAAACCATCATCAATTTAGTACACCATAACTCATACTTGCCAATGAAAACACATAATTGTAGCAAGAGATAAAAGCCCTCCAAGAGACTGAGAGGCAGAAAATCTTTTAGGTAAAAGAAAGGAAAGGAAAGGAACTTACTGAGGCCAGAACATTACAATGCTCTTTGGCAGAAGAGGAGGAATTCTTCTTCTCCTCAATAGGCTTTACAAAAACAGGACCATGAGGGACCTCCTTCAAGGCAGTACTGGGCAAGCATGACTGCAGGGAATTAAAGGTCTTAACACTATTCCCACCTTTCCCACCTAAAGGAGCAAAAAAATGTCATATTTCCCAAACCAGACAGAATCCTCAAGCGAAATAATTTCAAGCCAGAACAGAATCCTCAAGCAAAATAATTTTAAACCAGAACAGAATCTAATGATATACAGAGAGAAAAAGTAGACTGAAATTTCCAAAAACTTTCCAAAATCAATGTAAGAATTACAAATTCAGAGATCAAGAACAATTTTCATCAAACAAAAAGGTAAAATCATTTTTTTCTCAAACCCAATAAGCAAAATTACAAGCCAAAACACAAAAAGGAAAAGAGCACACCCATTTCCGAAAGTAAAATCATGAGATGGCATTACCAAAATTCACCTAAGAACGAACATGCATATGCGAAATTATAAATTCAGCGCAACCAAAACCAGTGATACTTTCACAGAGATGGAAAAGAGCATCTGTGTAGCTTTAAATAACTTAAATTCACGAACAGAAAATCCATCGTGAGTGCTTGAATCAGAAGCCATCAAAACCTTCCAGAAGGACTGAACCGCGGGCCACGGGAGCTCAGCGGGGCTTGAATCCAGGGAATCCCTCTCACTTTGCTGCAGATATTTTCACAAACAAGATTAATAATGGGAATAAGGTTGCCTACTAAATCAAGAATACAAATAACATAAGAACATTTAAATTCACCATTGATAGTTATAAATCATGTTCTTGCCATCAGAGTAATTTCTGCATAGACCTCATCAATCTCTTGTTCATCCTACAAAAAGGAAAAAATCCTAGCATTAGTAAGTCTCTTGTTCATCCTACAAAAAGGAAAAAATCCTAGCATTAGTAAAACTGTATAACTTTGAAATTTGGAAAATACATAAATCAAAGCCTAGCTAACATCCAGTTCACGCCCAAGCTAAATTTCCGTAGTTTAAATCCAACCTGAAAATCAAAAGGGTGCTTCTGAGAATCAGAATCAGTGTTATTAAAATAACAACTTATGCCCCTTCAATGCAAAATGGATCATTTCAAATTCTTTTCTTTTCTTAATATAATCTAGCACTCTGAATAACAATCTTGTGTCCCTTTTTTTTGTTTCAGAAATTAATATCAACAAAATAGACAAATTATCAGAAATCTCGATGCATATTCATTGAAGATCTGTAATATGATATATTTTTAAACCATCAACAGAAAACTGGGTACAGAGAAAGAGGACAACAAAATTAAAGAAAGGAATTTAATTACTTTCCCAGGTAAAATCCCGGCCAACCAAACAGGCCCTAGGGATAATTTAACTTTTATTTTTTCATATGTTAGTCAAAAATAATTTAAAATATTGTCAGCTCTTCGGTATCATCCCTAAACAATTTGTAAAGCGAAATGAACCAAAATAAAACAATTTTTAAAAAATTAAGATACCAAATGGGAATAAATTCTATATTAACAGACCAATGTGTAATTTAGCAATTTTGCCTCTTTCTTTTAGCCTTTGTTGGGCTTACATTTGTTACAGTCGTTATTAGTGACAACAAACATGGAGCTTGAATTTTCCCAATAAAAATAAAATAAACAATGAGCTTTAGTGATATTAATTTTGTCCTAAGAATTTATAGAAATATACTATATAGAGTAAATTACATTTACTTCCCCAAATTTTGGAAAAACTACAAATAATTCTTCAGTTTTTTAAAACTATATATACCCCTCATGTGGATCAATGGGGTTATATACAATTTTCAATAATTTGGGGGTCTATTCGTAGTTTTCCTAAAGAAAAATTATAGTTTTTGTCCCTTATATTTTAGCATGTGACAGTTTTAGTACCTTTCATTTGTATGTATCATTTTTAGTCCATTTTATTTGTCACTTTGACATTTTTGATCATTTTTATAGGTATTGAAAGTTAACATGTTACTGGGGATTTTTTCGCGAAATTCATAAATTTTGGCTCAAGATATTAATTACAAAACAAAAAAAATATATACCTTTTCGATACTCTATATTTGACCATGTTAAAGTTTCAATTTTTTTTACGTTTAATTATTAATTACTATTTATATTTAATAACTCATTTAAATTATTTTTATTTTTATTTTTTAAAAATCTATTTAAAACTTTTTGTCAGTCCTCTACTTTTTGTTATATTTTTACTCGATCCAGGGGGTTTTGGTAGTTTCATGAGACCACATGGGCGCTTTGGTAGTTTTTACCAACCTCGAGGGAGGTAAATATAATTTACCCAATTACAATTTACAATTTTCATAAATAGGGCCAAAAAAGTTTTTTTTTTTTTTTTCATACTTCTTAACTTGTGTGATTTTTCTATTTGGAAACGGAGGGAGTATTATAATACTAAAGTTCATAAATTAAAATTATAATAAATATTATTCTTAAAAACAAAATAAAAATATATAATTATAACATAGATTTTTAATGTACCTCAATTATATAAATTTTATAATATTTTATTATATATAAAACATATTTCACGATACGATACGCATATATTAAAATAAATTTATAATACACAATACCTATCACAATTCAACAACTATGACAATAACATAAGAGGTAAAATGTGATTACGCCTTGTATCAATTTGCCTGTACATGATCAACATTCATACGTGATCGTTAAACCCTTAAATTTTAGTGGTTTTATATGGACTACTTATTGCATTTGAAACTGGAAATTGAAGATACATTTTTTTATAAGTAGTCGAATATTTACAAATTTAACACAAATGGTATATCTTTTACATTATTTATACGGGGAAAAATAATATTTTTTATATTAAAATTTTACTTAGTTTCAAACTTGTGTTTTATGTTTATACTTTGTTGCATTTTTATTTACAAGGCTATTTCATGTTTTACATAGTCAAACAAAGGCTAATTTGGAAGTATTTTGCAAATTTTACAACACCATTTACTAGCATCTAAATTTCATTAAAACAACATCATAGAGATTACTGACATGACCGGTATCAATGGCAGAATAATCTGCTGCAAATCGGGAGGCTCAATTAGTCCATGAAGATCCCTTTCGCATTTGTGTAGGATTAAGATAAGAGGAAGGGCTACAGGTCTACTTATGGATAAGAGAATTAAGATAAATAAATATTCTCAACTTTCTATCCCTTTCTTTTCAAATTATGGATATATTTGTTTTGTGATTATTTTAGGAAAAATATAATTTTTAATTTTTTTTTTATCTCTCTTTCATTAATAAAAAAAAATGATCTCTAAAATTTATTTACTTTCCGTAACAAAATTTAGTTTCATTTTGGTGGCAACGTAAACATAGGCTAATATCATGTTTCTTTATTGGCGGAGTATTATTTTTGCTTTGCAATTTGGGAATTTTTTCCATTAAAAATGTATTTTTAATAATAAATTTCAAAAATATGGACAATTTTTGGCCATTTCCCGATTCAGAGAAAGCGCAGTCCCGAACTTCGCTTTCTTTGAAAACGATGAAATCGAAGTTAACAACTTCGCTTTCTGTAGACAAAAGAGTGAAGCGGAAATTTCCAAAGAAAGCGAAGTTGAGAACTTCGCTTTCTTTGGAAAACATTCGATTTGGCGACTTGCTGAAATTTCAAAGAAAGTGAAGTTAACAACTTCGCTTTCTTTGAAAATAGGGTGAAGCTGAAATTTCCAAAGAAATAGAAGTTGAGAACTTCGATTTCTTTGGAAAAACCCCCCATTGGTCAGTTTTTGACCGTTATTAGTGCAATTGGTCAACTGGGTTCCAAGCATATGAATAGGAGTGTTCATGGTTTGGTGGTAAAATCGGGTTTTCACTCTGAAGTATCTGTAGTGACGGCACTTCTTGGGGTTTACTCTGATTCCGACATTGGAATTGTTAGGAAGCTTTTTGATCAGATACCCAATAAATATGTGGTTTCATGGAGTGCTATGGTTTCATCTTGTGTAAGGAATGAGGAGTTTGAGGAGGCTTTTGAATTTTTCAGAAAAATACAACTTTGTGGTATTTAGCCAAACCATGCGAGTGTTTTGACCGTGCTTCCTGCTTGTGCTAATCTTGGTGCTTTGCAGTTTGGGAAAGAAATTCATGGTTTCTCTATCAAGAGGGTGTTTTATTCTCATATTAATGTGCATAATTCAATTGTCGATATGTATGCCAAGTGCAGGACTTGGGATTACTCTTTTCGTGTTTTCAGAGGAATGCAAATGAAAGATATTGTTTCTTGGAGGATTAAGATTTGCGGATGTATTGAAAATGTGGTTCCTAAAAATGCTCTGACTCTTTTCTCAGAAATGCGATTATGTGGTGTTGAATTCGATGTTGCCATTATTCGTGAATTGATGGCTGCTTCTTCACAGCTGAAGGATATTATGGTTGGATGTGGTTTACATGGCCTTGTTTTGAAGATGGGAATCATGGGATACAAAGAAGTTGTTTCGATGGTGACTGCACTTCTTCGCTTTCTTCAAAAACTGACCAAGGGGGGTTTTTTTCTAAAGAAATCGAAGGTGGAAATTTCATCTTCACCCTATTTTCAAAGAAATCGAAGTTAACATTGAAAACTGACCAAGTCGCCAAATCGAATGTTTTCCAAAGAAAGCGAAGTTCTCAACTTCGCTTTCTTTGGAAATTTCCGCTTCACCCTTTTTTCTTTGGAAGTTCTCAACATTTCTTTTAGTTTAATTATATATATATAATATATATATATATATATATATATATGTTTCAATCAGTCAATTCTTAGGCTCTGTTTGATTCTCATGTAATTGAGGTATGGAAATGGAATTGGATCCTCAATTCCAATTTTTGTGTTTGTTTGTATAATAATTGTAAAAAATGTAATTGAATTCCAATTTCAAATACTCTCAATTCCATAATTTTAATTCTTTGGTTAGAGTTAAGAATTCTAATTCTAATTCTATTCTATGTTTTTCTTTTTTTATGTGTGTGTGTGTGAGAGAGAGTTATATATATATATATATATATATATTTAGCTTTTTAATAAAAAAATTTTATTTGAATTTTTTTCATCCCAAATATGTATATATTAGTAATAATTTGTTTGAAATAATAATTTTTTCACCATTATGTTTGAACAAGTATTTTTTTTTAAAAATATTTAGAAAGTATTTTAGCTCGTATTTCATAAAAATATTTTTTATTTTTCTTATAATACATGTAATTATCAAAAAAATATATTTTAATATATGCAAAGTAATGATAATTTATATTTTCTTAAATAAAATAATTTACTAGAAAATTAAAATTAAACGTTGTAGAAAAAATTTCGAAGTTACGGATTTTGTTTCCTTTGATGGATGGGACACGGGGGTGGTGGTCCTTTTTTTTCGTTGGGGTTGGGCTGGGGTTATTTGTTTTTTTTTTTTTTTTTTTGATATTTTAATTTTCAGGTCGTGTCTCGAAATTGACCGAACCTTTCGATTCGGTCGGGTGTCGATTTAGACATGCCTATATTAAAAACACCAAAAAAATTGAAATATGACTATTTTACAATTATAAAATGAATTCTAATTCTACATAAAATTATCCAAACAAAAAAAATTAGAATTGCAATTCAATTTCTATATAATTCTTTCATTTTACCAAATAAAGAAATTTGTGGATTTGCAATTCTAATTTTATGATTCAATTCTATAAAAATCCAATTCCAATTCAATTCTATAAAAATTGAATTTCAATTCAATTCTATATAAATTCAATTCCACCAAACGGACCCTTAAAGAACTTCTGCAGAGAATTTCAGTTATTTCGTCCCTCCATTGGATTGTATGAAGTAATATCTTCCGTAGCTCAAACGAGTTCATCAATCAGTTACAAGTAAGCAATTAAAACGGTTACCGATCCAAAGCCTAACCGATCCGTTGGATCGGATTTTTTTATTTTTAAACAGCTCTAAATAAAAGTAAATACAAAATTCTAAAAATCACAATGTATAAACTGGTAAGACAAATTTGTATATGATAGTCTGACAATTCGACAATGCATGTATCAATTAGTTTAGTTTTTGAGGTATTGTAGTTATCTTTTGGAAACACGCTTGTTGAATTTAACATATTGAACTTAGTGTAATTGTTGATGTATGACGATCTACTATGAATTTAATTAGTTGTTGAAATATCTTGTTGTATCGAGTTTAACTTATTCTTTATCAAATTTGACAACCTCCTTATGGTTTATCTATCTAAACTTCCTCATTTTTGCTTAAGTTGCCCCTTCAGAATGCATTAATACTGTTACGGGACGAGATATGTGATAATGAGTTTAACTATTAAAATATATTATATCGAATTTAACTTTTGTGTTAAAATATAAACTAAATTTCTACAATCCAAAATAAACTTTTAGATAGTACGACAGATGATAATAAGAGAGACCAGTGATGGTGGAAAGTAGAAAGTAAAGACATAGGGTGCAAATTTTGGGGAGGTAAAGATACTACCCCTTAAGGTTTGGCAAAACTACTATTGTCCCCTATAATTTGAGAATACTATTAGAGGCATACTAAACGCAGTAATCGTTTTACTATTCGCAGTAACATTCTATTGTGAAAAGACAAAAATGCCCCTGGCCAAAAATAAGAAAACCGGGTATTGTTCACACGTGCGTGAATAGTACCTGGTTAAAAAAATTTCGGAAAATACCGCCAATCGCCGGCGATATTTTCCGGCCAAAATATTGCCGGAAAACGGCGATATTTTGGCCGGAAATACCGTCGGCGGTATTTCCGGCCAAGGCGATATTTTGGCAGGAAAATATCGCCGGCGATCGGCGGTATTTTCCGAAATTTTTTTAATCGGGGAGACAGTTTCCCCGGCCGAAATGTTGCAGAAACAGAAAAAAAACGTCCGGATAATCGCCGATCTGGGAAAAAAATCCCCCCCGAATGAGTTTTTTTTCTCAAAAATTATAATGAAGGGGTATATAGAGAATTTATGCAAACTAATTTAAAGTAAAAAAATAAATATAGTGTTTACTTATAGTGTAATATGGATCGTAGTTGGGTAATTCGGACTTTTTACAGGGGAATGTTACTGCGTTTAGTAAAACGGTTACGGGGACACCGGTGGTATTTCTTCAGTTTTTTTCTAACCGGGTACTGTTCAACGTGCGTGAACGGTACTGTTCACGCACGTTGAACAGTACCCGATTTTATTATTTTTCTTTTTTATTTTAGGCCAGGGACATTTTTATATTTTCACAGGGGAATGTTATTGCGAATAGTAAAACGGTTACTGCGTATAACAATTTCGTACTATTATTACCTCCCTAAAATTTGTGTCTACATAACAATTAATCTCCAGAATTGGTCAAATTACCGTAGCCCTTGTCAATAAGAAAAAACAATACAAAACTCGGAGGTATTTTTGCTATTAAAAAAACATTCGAGCTTAATGATAGTTTTCTAAAATCACAAGGAACAATGATAATTTTACCAAATATTGAGGAGTAAATGAAATTTACCTTTCTTTTTTTTTCCTTGGGTAAATTACATTTACCCTCCTCGAGATTTGTAAAAATACCAAAATTCTCTCGTCGTTTCATGAAACTACCAATACGGAAATACCCTTTAGATGTTTAAATTCTGGCAAATATTTGTATTCAACATGCCAAATGGTTTAAAACACACAACTTTTTCTTTAAGAAATATTGCAATATCTAATATTTTAAGGGCGAAAGTATCATTTGTCGAACTGTCATACGGTATGACAGGTGGCTGCTTTATCGAATTACAAAAAAAAATTGAGTTTTGAATTCAGTTTTTGACTCACAAAGAGGCAAATGTAATATTACAACCCATAAAGATGATAATTGTTATATTTTCACCCGGTCCTGGGGTGTTGGTAGTTTCATAAAACCACAAGGGCTTTGGTAGTTTCTGCAAATCTTGAGAGAGGTAAATGTATTTTACTCTTTTTCAGGTACAGAATTAGAGTGTCCCTTAGGGCATCCCTAATGGTTGGGTAGATGCTGACATGGCAGTCAGCATCTACCCAACCAATTGGGTATTTATTGTTGGGGAAATGGGGTAGAAGGTAGAGATTCTCTACCTGGGTAGAGGTTTCTCTACCCAGATAGAGAAGCCCTTGTGGGACACTTTTCTTTTTTTTTATATTTTTTGTGAGTAGATGATAATTAATAGTGGGAGATGATGTGGTAATATAATACCTACTTTTTGGGTAGAATTGTTTGAGGGAAATATGGTTAAATGTATTAGGTGAAGTGGCAGATGATGTGGCAACAAAATACCTCTTTAGAGGTAGAACCATTACGGATGCCCTTAGGCCTTAGCTGCTTCATCCTTATCGCTCCTGCCCTAACTCCGACAGTACTCAGTCGTGAATAACCCCTTTGAATAAATTGAACGGTGGCTGCGCCGGTGGATACTCAATCGTCAATAACAGATCAGGCTGATCAGCAGCTGCACCGGTGATTTCCCTTTCTTTTTATTGTTTTTATTTGTTTCTTAACAGCGAAAGAGAGAAAAGCTTGGTGTTAGCTTCCTTTCCGTTTTCATTTTCATTTACCAATAAATATATTTATTTATTTTGTTGTTGGCAGTAATCTGTTGTTTTTTCCACCATGGTGATTGTTATCAAAGAATATGTAAGTGATTCCAAGATTCAATTATGTTTATTTTCTCGCTACTTAATTGTTAGTTTGGTGGGTCAATTTAGAAGATTTGTTCTTAGGAATTCAAGAAAGGTTTTTTATTTCAGAATCTGGATGAATTTTTGAAACTTGAAGATGCAAAGAGCTACATAAACCAGGTTGTACGTGCTATATCAGATGATGACCGTGAAGAATTTGTTAGCTTGGGAGTAGCTTACTAGGTGGATCCTCGCGGCGCTACCACGCCGTGAGTTTGTATTAATGATATTGGTTTTAAATTTGGGTAAGTAAGGTTGGTTAGTTTATGTGATTAGGATTTAATTTTTTGTTTTTCTGTTTGGTAATAAAAATTAATGTTTGTGTTTGTTTGGGTGGATAGTATAAGTGGGCTTAGTTTGTGGAAAAATGTAGAAAAGAAGAATTTATGGGCTTTTGAAAAGCAGCCCATAGTTGATTTCGTTTCTTCTGCAATTTTATTTCTTCTTCCTCTCTCCCTCCCCGGCCGCCCCTCATATCTCCCACCCTTCTGTTGAAACCTTCTCTTCCGCCTCTTATCTCAACTGTTCTATCTTTTTATTTGATTTTTGGTTTTCCGCATTAATCATTAACACAGTAGGTTTAAACGTATATTGTTTTTTATAAAATGAAGACTTAATCACTTATTACGCCTTGTTTTATTAGGTTTTTACTACTTGCGCCCTCCCTCATTTTGAAACTAACTACTTGCCCTTATCTTTATTTCTTGTTTATAATTATGGTTAAGGCAAAGATCGACCATTGGTGAGTTTCTTTGTTGTTAGGTGTTTGTGTTGGAAAAGAAGTGGAAATTCGTTGAAGGTATTTTGTGCAATTATCAAGTTTTGCATATCCAAAAACCGATTAGAGGGGTCTGAAATTGTATTTATGTATCTCAGGTTTGTTTATTTTTTTGTGTTTTGAACTTTGTTATTTATTTTTGATTATGGAGTTTGAAAAATCGGAGAACTTAATGGTTTTTATGTGGTGTTCTGGCGTATCTCTTGTGTTTTGAGTTTTTTTCTGATGTGTAGGAACTTGGATTCCTGGATAATTACTAAGATCCAATAACGTTAAGAAAGAATAATATAGCTGTAGATGGTAATAGAAACTAATATTAATTTTTGATAGAACATAAAACAAAAACACTTCACAAGAGGGGTTGTGGTGGAAATGAAGGTGAACATAATGCATGAGGTAAATGAAATAGATTAAAAGTACTGATTAAACAACCATAGTTAAATACTGATCTAGAAAGTACCGACTAAACATTTATAGTTAAGCAACATTTTGCGCTGATAGAAGAGTAATAAAGGATCGGCAGTTTTCATGGGATTTGAACATGGAACTGAACCTTTGTTTGGAATATGAAGTCTTCAGTTGGTACTATGTTCAATGTAAGTAACTTTCCCAATGCATTTGAATTTTTTATGGAAAATTTGTCCCATTTTCCATAAATTTGGATGCGGGTGTATGGACAAGAATCGTCAGCACTGCGGTAAGGCAGAGTACGTAGGCGAAAATTAAAATTCCCTCGTCTGGTGACTAACTTTACTTGGTGAAAAAGTTATAGCTCATGCTGGTTGGCAAAGTTGATAGGTATTTCCTGTAATTGTTATAGTTATTAAGATTAATTGTCGTTTATTGAAAACGAATGTAATATTGTTCAAAAATTGAATAAATAGTGTAATGAATGTTACCATATTGCCGTAGAGCTGGATGCGTTCGGTATATCTAGCTTTGAAGCTGAGCTGAGTTTGAAAAACTGCGATGTTTGGCATTATGATGAGTTGAAAAGAAGTTGTGTTGTTTGATTTTGTTTTAGTAGACAGAAATATGGAGATTAAATAGTTTAGTGAAAGCTATAATGCAGTTTAGTAATATAACCTTCTTCAGCTTCATTTGCAGGTACAGGGGGTAGAAATGGCTCATGATTATGATGAACTTGTGCATTGTGTGGAAGCCCTTCAGGTACAATCATGAAATCTGCATTGTTTTTTGTTTTTTTATGGTGGATAATAATTTATATAATTAAAAAGGATCATGAAGTGTTGAAGCCCTTTAGAGAATATTAGAGTAACTGCAATAAATTTATAAAAATAAGGATCATGAAGTGGTTTACCTGGATTGTTTGAATAGGTAAGTTCTTTTCCATTTTTACCGTAGATGTAAATAGAAAAACATTGAAATTTATTCCATTTCAGTATAATATGCATGTCTTCATGAAGAAGATGTTCTTCAGCAAAGTGTTGCCAGTCTGATCTCCTGAAAATTAGTCCTTCATTGCTAGCACATGCAGCCAACAGATATGAGTTTGTTTTTCTGCTAATCAAACGAAATGCTACTAAACCGTGGTGATCAAATTCACCATGGAAAGTCTCAGGGATTTCCTGTAAAACATAAATGCTTGTTGTTAGATGTATTAGTAAACTGATAAAATATATTTTCAGGAAAAGTGTCTTACCAGTTTAGTGGAGCAAGTTCCAGTTAGATGAGCGAGATAGTGTACTTTTAAATTCTGATTGATAGCAAGAAAAGCAAGTTTTTGAATACCATTGTAGTAGAATGAACGTGCAAATAAAGTTCTCATATTTGTTACATCTATTTGTATATAGTCTCTGTGTTTCGAATAGAGGACTTTACAGAGAACTGCCACATCTATTTCAACTCCTTCATCTGTGATTTGGTAGATTTGGCAAGCTGCAGGGCCATCTAGAGTTTGTACATTGATGTAGTCTGTTTCTTGTAAGTTGTCTGGTAGGTTATAAGTTGTTGGTAGGTACTGCAAAGAAAGATAAATACTGTGAATGAAATTACTTAGTTTAATAATCATCATATAGTTATATGTGAAAGAAGGAAAAGTATTTTTTGTTGGGACACTGGTGTTTGGATGGAAATGTGTGAGGAAAAATTGAAAAGAAGTTCAGAAAATACAGTATCTTTTGACTTACTAAGTAGTAGTCTTCATTGATAGTATTGAGGCGATATAATTGAGAGGAAGATGCAAGGGCCATTGTTTGGCTGTTGATATTTGCTATATTTTTTTCTTCTTCTTCTTTTTTGGTTGCAGTTGTACGTGAGAATTGGTTTGGTAGGGTGTGGATTGTGCTGCTTGAGGATGAGCTTTTATAGTAAAAAAAGAAGAGTAAATATTTAAGTGTTGTTTCAGTAAATCTTTGTTGTCAGTAGAGGATCTAGTAGTTGTTGAGATAAGTGGAAGATTTAGTGAAACTTTGTTGTCAGTAGAGAATTTCGTAGTTGTTGAGGTGAATTGAATATTTACTTTGAAATATTTTTATTGAAATTTAGGTTGAATGAGTTGTTTAGTGGAAGTGAAGAGATGAAGAAAGATGAATGAATGCGCGTTGTATGATGAAGGTAAAAAGAACAGAAACTTAAGAAGACGGAATGAAGAAAGAGAAGTAGAAACATGAAGGTAAAGATCAAGATTTTCAAAGATATATGGCAGAAGAGTAGATGGTTTTTTCAGTAAATCTATGGTACCATAAAAAATTTGGTAGTTGGTGAAGTGAATGCGGTATTGAGTGCTTATCTTCTTGCTTGAAATGGGTAGATTTTTTCAAGATTGAGCTCTGTTTATAAATAGTTGTAGTGATTGTGCAAAATAGAAGAGCTAAAACTATGGATTGCTATGATAGATATGGAAGTTTGGTTATGATTTATTGATGTTATTAGGCTGTAGGTGACTGTTTTGTCTTTTTGATTTTCTAGCAAAAAAATTCTGCCATGTAGGGAATCAAAGCCTGGCAATGATGTTGAAATTTTGGAATTAAATTTTGTTTGGTTTGATGATATTTTAGTTTTTGGAAAAATATCGTTTGGTATTGTATAATAGCTGGGCATTGCTAAATAAAAGAGAAGAAGAAATTTTGTAGTCTCATGATTATTAAAATTATTGTAATTAAAATCTAACCTAGTTATGTGATAACTTGTAATTGAGATTTGTTTTTATTATTTTAATTTATTTTTATATTTTGTAAAATGTTAAAAATATTTTTTTAATTTTTATGAAATCTGATTGAATAGTTAAAGTAAAATTTGAGTGAAAATTGGAGTTTTTTTTCTAGCTTTGTACTTTTATTGTTATTTAATGTTTTACTTTTATTTATATGAAAATAAGTAACTATTTTTATATGTTTTGAGAAATATGGTAAAGTGTATATTTTACCATATAATTTTAATAATTAATGAAAGCAGTAAAATAATTTGTTACTATTTATTTTTATGTTGGGCCAGTAATTCTATTGTGTTGTGAAGGGCAAACAATTTCATTTGTATTTCTATTACAATTTGGTTAATGGAAGCAGTATTGTTAATTTGTTTTTAGACTGTTGAACTATTGTAGAAGCCCAAGTGATTGTTGAAATTCAAGTAATTAATGCAGCCCAAGTAAGTGATGAAGTATTTTAGACTGTTGGGAAGGTGAAACATTTTGATTATTATTTTTTTTGAAAATGAGTTTAAGTGTGCGTTGGGCATCATATATTTGATGATCATATATTTGATGAAAGTAGTAAATTAATTTTGAATGTCTTTTATAATGTTGGGCCGTTAAGTTTAGCATGTGTGTGGATTTAAAAATTTTTGATGCCCAAACAGTTAGATTACTATTTTTAAGGTAATCGGATTTAGTTGTGTATTGGCCCATTCCCTTGATTTTGTAATAAGATCTATCTGTCCCTCTCTTACCTTCTAAGGAAGGGGCACGGTTAGCCAATCACCTGGCATTGGGCAAGAACTTAAGGAACGGGCGCAGAGCCCTAGTGAAGAGGTACCTCCATACTGAACACCAACTCACACCGAATAGCCTTTGTTGTATCGTCACTTTCGGATCAACATCCGGAAGAGGCTTTTTTGCGCTCATCTCCTTCTCTTCAGGGATATGTAACTCCGTATTGGCCCATTATACATTTGATGAAATTAGCACTTATTTTTTCTGACTATATTCCAATGTTGGGCCATTGATTTGCACATATACGATGATATAGAACTTTTTGAAGCCCAAAAAATTGGAGAAGTATTTTTTAGATAAGGGGTTTAACTTTAAAATGGCCTATTTAGATATTTAAAGAGTTTTAATATTCATGTGTAATTTGGGGTTTTAATTTTTGAAATAAGTTGAATTTTTATGCAAAAATCTATCCGGACAGAATGTTTGATTAATGAAATAGTTGCAGTTTGTATTTTGAAAAAAAAAATTAATAAGTCACCATTTTTTATTACACCTTATTTTTTAATGTAATTTGTTTTACTAAATTAATTAATTTTTTTGTTCCAAGTAAAAAAAATGAAGTCTATACATGCTAGGAAATGACCTTCTGAGAGATTGCAGCCCAAAAAGTGATATTACCCTATTTTTCAAAATAAGGGTTATAACAACATTTAATCTTGAAAAATAAACTTAATAACTTAAGAATGAGACTTAAATATTGTATGCGAATTACAATGTAGTTGGCTAGATTATAGAAGTTCCAAGTTCAAAAAGTGGCCTTTAAAAAAAAAAAAAAATTCAAGAGCTAATAAACATAATATTTGTTATCGCAAAAAATCATCGATCACAAAAGAGTTGTTCATCATAAATACACAAAAGAGAAATACTTAAGGTATTAAAGAGTTCACAGAACTCTAACATGAAATACCACATCTGCTCCATTTGGAGAAATAGCCTCCTCAGTAAGAAGAGTGAACTCCAACTTTTTTGTTGTTTTAAAAGGAATGTTATTAAACTTGGAAATTTTTTTCCAGTTCCCAGTGTAAGGAACATTCTTGCGCCTATCATTAGAAATGGTGGCAAGTTTCATATCAAGAGTTTGTCCGTTGGAAATGATATCCACAGTTGTAAAGCATTCCAAGGCATACTTTCTGGCAAATTTTATTAGAATAGTCTGGAATGCAAAAAAATAGTACTGTCATAAGTAGTTTACTATTTATAATGCATGTTTTAAAATGCAGTCATAAAATTGAAAGTAAAAAATTGTTATTTTGGATGATTGCTTACCACTCTATAAGTATTGTGGTTCTGTTCTTTGAGAATGATCTGAAAAGTTGGTCCGATTATCTGTGGTGGAATTAGATGTCGCTCTTGTGGAAGGTTGGGATGATTAGGATCTGCAGTGACTTCAGCTTCTGTTTGTTTTTGGAAAACAAATATGGGAACTTTATTTGCACGTTCATTCTACTACAATGGTATTAAAATCATTAATACAACTTTAATGCACATTAGAAACTAATCATTCTTAAGTTATTAAGTTTATTTTTTAAGATTAAATGTTGTTATAAACCTTATTTTGAAAAATAGGGTAATATCACTTTTTGGGCTGTAATCTCTCAGAAGGCCATTTCCTATCATGTATAGACCTCATTTTTTTTTACCCTGAAACAAAAAAATTAATTAATTTAGTAAAACAAATTATATTAAAAAATAAGGTGTAATAAAAAGGGTGACTTATTAATTTTTTTTTCAAAATACAAACTGCAACTATTTCATTAACCGAACATTCTGTCCGGATAGATTTTTGCATAAAAATCCAACTTATTTCAAAAATTAAAACCCCAAATTACACATAAATATTAAAACTCTTTAAATATCTAAATAGGCTATTTTATGGTTAAACCCCTTATCGAAAAAATACTTCTCCAATTTTTTGGGCTTCAAAAAGTTCTATATCATCGTGTATGTGCAAATCAATGGCCCAACATTGGAATAAAGTCAGAAAAAATAAGTGCTCATTTCATCAAATGTATAATGGGCCAATACACAACTAAACCCGATTACCTTAAAAATAGTAATCTAACTGTTTGGGCTTCAAAAATTTTTAAATCCACACACATGCTAAACTTAACGGCCCAACATTATAAAAGACATTCAAAATTAATTTACTACTTTCATCAAATATATGATGCCCAACGCACACTTAAACTCATTTTCAAAAAAAATAATAAACAAATTGTTTCACCTTCCCAACAGTCTAAAATACTTCATCACTTACTTGGGCTGCATTAATTACTTGAGTTTCAACAATCACTTGGGCTTCTACAATAGTTCAACAGTCTAAAAACAAATTAACAATACTGCTTCCATTAACCAAATTGTAATAGAAATACAAATGAAATTGTTTGCCCTTCACAACACAGTAGAATTACTGGCCCAACATAAAAATAAATAGTAACAAATTATTTTACTGCTTTCATTAATTATTAAAATTATATGGTAAAATATACACTTTACCATATTTCTCAAAACATATAAAAACAGTTACTTATTTTTATATAAATAAAAGTAACATTAAATAACAATAAAAGTACAAAGCTCAAAAAAATAACTCCAATTTTCACTCAAATTTTACTTTAACTATTCAATCAGATTTCATAAAAATTAAAAAAATATTTTTAACATTTTACAAAATATAAAAATAAATTAAAATAATAAAAACAAATCTCAATTACAAGTTATCACATAACCAGGTCAGATTTTAATTACAATAATTTTAATAATCATCATACTACAAAATTTCTTCTTCTCTTTTATTTAGCAATGCCCAGCTATTATACAATACCAAACAATATTTTTCCAAAAACTAAAATATCATCAAACCAAACAAAATTTAATTCCAAAATTTCAACATCATTGCCAGGCTTTGATTCCCTACACGACAGAATTTTTTTGCTAGAAAATCAAAGAGACAAAACAGTCACCTACAACCTAATAACATCAGTAAATCATAACCAAACTTCCATATCTCTCATAGCATCCATAGGTTTAGCTCTTCTATTTTGCAAAATCACTATAACTATTTATAAACAGAGCTCAATCTTGAAAAAATCTACCCATTTCAAGCAAGAAAATAAGCACTCGATACCGCATTCACTTCACCAACTACCAAATTTTTTATGGTACCATAGATTCACTGAAAAAACCATCTACTCTTCTGCCATATATCTTTGAAAATCTTGATCTTTACCTTCATGTTTCTACTTCTCTTTCTTCATTCCTTCTTCTTATGTTTCTGTTCTTTTTACCTTCATCATATAACGCGCATTCATTCATCTTTCTTCATCTCTTCACTTCCACTAAACAACTCATTCAACCTAAATTTCAATAAAAATATTTCAAAGTAAATATTCAATTCACCTCAACAACTACGAAATTCTCTACTGACAACAAAGTTTCACTAAATCTTCCGTTTATCTCAACAACTACTAGATCCTCTACTGACTACAAAGATTTACTGAAACAACACTTAAATATTTACTGTTCTTTTTTTACTATAAAATCTCACCCTCAAGCAGCACAATCCACACTCTACCAAACCAATTCTCACGTATAACTGCAACCAAGGGCCTGTTCTTTTTGTTTCGTTTTGAAAACGGTTTTGGTTTTAATAGTAAATTTAATATATTTTAATCATATTTTAACATTTCCAATACAACTTTTTACTATTCAGCATCTACTTTTTACATTTTCAATACACTTTTTACATTATAAAATTATTTTCCAAAATTTGTTTTTCAAAACCGTTTTCAAAACTCCCAAAAAGAACAGGCCCCAAAAAAGAAGAAGAAAAAAATACAGCAAATATCAACAGCCAAACAATGGCCCTTGTCGCTTCCTCTCAATTATATCGCCTCAATACTATCAATGAAGACTACTACTTAGTAAGTCAAAAGATACTATATTTTCTAAACTTCTTTTCAATTTTTCCTCACACCTTTCCATCCAAACACCAGTGTCCCAACAAAATACTTTTCCTTCTTTCACATATAACTATATGATGATTATTATTCACAGTATTTATCTTTCTTTGCAGTACCTACCAACAGCTTATAACCTACCAGACAACTTACAAGAAATAGACTACATCAATGTACAAACTCTAGATGGCCCTGCACCTTGCCAAATCTACCAAATCACAGATGAAGGAGTTGAAATAGATGTGGCAGTTCTCTGTAAAGTCCTCTATTCGAAACACAAAGACTATATACAAATAGATGTAACAAATATGAGAACTTTATTTGCACGTTCATTCTACTACAATGGTATTCAAAAACTTGCTTTTCTTGCTATCAATCAGAATTTAAAAGTACACTATCTCGCTCATCTAACTGGAACTTGCTCCACTAAACTGGTAAGACACTTTTCCTGACAATATATTTTATCAATTTACTAATACATCTAACAACAAGCATTTATGTTTTACAGGAAATCCTTGAGACTTTCCATGGTGAATTTGA
The DNA here is from genome assembly GCA_016801395.1 of Leptodermis oblonga. Classification (NCBI taxonomy): domain Eukaryota; kingdom Viridiplantae; phylum Streptophyta; class Magnoliopsida; order Gentianales; family Rubiaceae; genus Leptodermis; species Leptodermis oblonga. The sequence continues at coordinate 37,434,849 of CM028760.1, forward strand.
TCACCACGGTTTAGTAGCATTTCGTTTGATTAGCAGAAAAACAGACTCATATCTGTTGGCTGCATGTGTTAGCAATGAAGGACTAATTTTCAGGAGATCAGACTGGCAACACTTTGCTGAAGAACATCTTCTTCATGAAGACATGCATATTATATTGAAATGAAATAAATTTCAATGTTTTTCTGTTTACATCTACGGTAAAAATGGAAAAGAACTTACCTATTCAAACAATCTAGGTAAACCACTTCATGATCCTTATTTTTATAAATTTATTGCAGTTACTCTAATATTCTCTAAAGGGCTTCAACACTTCATGATCCTTTTTAATTATATAAATTATTATCCACCATAAAAAAATAGAAAACAATGCAGATTTCATGATTGTACCTGAAGGGCTTCCACACAATGCACAAGTTCATCATAATCATAAGCCATTGCTACCCCCTGATGTACCTGCAAATGAAGTTGAAGAAGGTTATATTACTGAACTGCATTATAGCTTTCACTAAACTATTTAATCTCCATATTTCTGTCTACTAAAACAAAATCAAACAACACAACTTCTTTTCAACTCATCATAATGCCAAACATCGCAGCTTTTCAAACTCAGCTTAGCTTCAAAGCCAGATATACCGAACGCATCCAGCTCTACGGCAATATGGTAACATTCATTACACTATTTATTCAATTTTTAAACAATATTACATTCGTTTTCAATAAACGACAATTAATCTTAATAACTATAACAATTACAGGAAATACCTATCAACTTTGCCAACCAGCATGAGCTATAACTTTTTCACCAAGTAAAGTTAGTCACCAGACGAGGGAATTTTAATTTTTGCCTGCGTACTCTGCCTTACCGCAGTGCTGACGATTCTCGTCCATACACCCTTATCCAAATTTATGGAAAATGGGACAAATTTTCCATAAAAAATCCAAATGCATTGGGAAAGTTACTTACATTGAACATAGTACCAACTGAAGACTTCATATTCCAAACAAAGGTTGTGTTCCATGTTCAAATCTCATGAAAACCGCCGACCCTTTATTACTCTTCTATCAGCGCAAATGTTGCTTAACTATAAATGTTTAGTCAGTACTTTCTAGATCAGTATTTAACTATGGTTGTTTAATTATAAGGGCAACCCGGATGTCATATACCTGCCTTGATGTCGTTGTATAACAGCGCTTAAAAATTTTGAAACTATCTTATTCTTTACATTGGTAGAGGATAGTAGCCAAGAAAATAAGAGGAATTGTGATCTAATGGGTTTTGAATCTGATGATATGTGGAAAGATGCACAACTGAATTTGAGTTCTGAAAATAGAGAATACAGCCTTGATGAAAATTTTGAGTTTGACAATACCTTGAATATTGATGACATTGTGGGAAGCTGTAAGTTGGAAAAGGGTACAGTTACTGCATTTTATAAGTTTGTAAAAATGGAGTCCCAACCAATGCAAACTGCAGATTGTGTGAGTTGTTTGTTAACTGTAACTAAAGGAAGGAATAGGGAACTGATGTTTGAGGAGAATAGTAAATCTTGGGCAGAGTTAGTTTCTAAGGATTATAGTTGGAAGTTTAGGAATTCCTTTGTATTTGAGATTGGTGTAATTGCTGCATATTGTGCAAGAGCCCTTCAAGTGAGGAGTTGGATTTTTAACAGGCTTATCAAAGTGACATTGAATTGTTTAGAGTCTGAATCTTCTTGGGTTAAATTGGTTACTTTTTTCAAAGGAGGGACTCATGTAAGTACACTAGAAGTTTCGATGGGGGTTGATTTAGAGGTATGGAGTTGCTTGCACTCACTTGCTACAAATTTGGAAGCAATAGGGAAACATAAAGGCTATAATACTGTGTTGTTTACAGCCTGTCTAGGGGTATAGTTTTGATTCCATCCCTTGATTGCTATTCTGCATCCCAATTATTGACTGATGCCTCTTGACTTTCTCATCCCAACCATCATATAGCTGGCGGGGTTGGGCGTTAAAACCTCGTTCAACCCCTTTGATCCCAAACATAAGTACAGCGAGAGCTCGAGCCTATTATAATTTGGACGAGCCGAACTCGAGCCAAAATATTTAGGCTCGATTGAGCTCAAGCCTGACTAGTTTTTATCAAACTCAGCTCGATAAGACTCCGGCTCGGTCTCAGCTAGGTTCATTTACAGCCCTAGTGCGGAGGATGTGGCAAAAGTCGGCAAAGTTTGGCAAGGGGTTAGTGGCTTGGGGTGCCGAAGAAATTCGAAAACCTTAACAAACTTAGCATAACATCTGAGATTGTTAGAGCGATCCTTTGGGATTGACAAACTCCCATCGAGGAAAGCAACTAAAGTTTTAGAATCTGTAAAAACTTTCAGTCCATTTCCAAAATTATGCCTTCTAAAAACTGTTTGCAGGGAAACATTCGACACTTGAAGTTCCAAACTTATATTTCGTAAATTAATACATGCAGTAAGCACCAGCTGCCTTCTGAGCAAAGTCCTTGAGACGTGAGGCGTCAGTCAACAAGATTGAAGCAGACAGTGAATTAATTGAGGGGATCCTACAAATCCCCTTCTCGGAAGGGTAGAGGTTTCTTTCAGGATCAGGATACATTATTAATTATAAGGCTTCCATACATGAACAGATAGCTCCAATAGTGCAGCGGAGTCTTAATATATAGCTCCATATAGTATTTCATACCTATAACATTCAAAGAGAAATCATCCATGGAAGACAAGAGGGCATTAGCTAGATTGCACAAAATCTGATTATCAACCTCCAAAGACCAGAGGACATATCTTGATCCCCAAAATCAGCTTTTTGACGGGATACACTGCATGTTGTAGAAATTTTTCATGATCATTTCTGAAAAATTCTTCCATGCCCCTTCTCTCACGATATGCTGCAAAAAGGTAAAAAAGGAAATTCAAATACACAGATTCCATAGAAGCACAACAAACCAGACAGAATTTAAAATACTAGAGCTTTACTTTTGGCAATTTGAATACTAGAGTTTTACTTTTGGCAATTTGTATATTTCTTTTGACTTTAAAAAGTTTCCTGAAACCTGCATATCCAATGCTTTCATAGCAAGCCAAAGAGATTCAGTAATTACATAACCCGCCTCCAATAACTGGTAACGGGAGGCAGGTTTCAACCTTAAAGGAGGCGGGCGCTTCTAATGGAGGCGCTCGCACTGGAGGCGGGTGTAGGGAGGCGCTTCCACCTAATGGAGGCGCTTACTGTTTGTACAAAAAGCCCTTTAAGTTCACTGAATACAGGTTTGGGGCACTAAAACCTCGTTCAATCCCTTTGATCCCAAACAGAAGTAGAACCTATTCTCCCAACGAAATTGACTTGTATGAGATGCAAACCCCCTAGTTTTTCTTAAAACTGTTCGTAGGCGCCATCGTTTTGAGAATGGCCTACATTTTTATCTTGATTCTCAAAATGTTGTTGATTATATGAATGGGACCAATGCTTTCCCAGAGGATAGAGAGAATGGGCTTGAATATTATGGTGATTTTGTGCAGTTCTTTGAACATGCTCGTTTGACCCGATATTGGGTGTCGAAAATGAACCGTGTTTAAATCATTTTTATTAACTGTTAAATTTTATATATGGTTTTTGTTGTTTTGTTGAATGTTCCTCTTGACTCTCTTGGTTAGGATGGTGCGGAGTAGGGGTGTAAATGAGCCTAAGTAGGGGTGTAAATGAGACGAGAGCTACTTGCGAACAGCTTAGTCAAAGCATGGCTCGAGTTTGCTCAAAGGCTTGTTTAATAATAAAGCTGAGCTCCAGCTCAATTACTATTGGCTCGAGGGCTCGACAAGCTTATCGAGCCCGGCTCTTTATATAATTTTATAATATAATTTTTAAATATTTTTATATTTTCTTAGTATAAATTAAAAAAAATTAATTCAACCTCGAACTAAAGCTTGCTCTACACCGAGAGCTCGAGCCTCTTATAATTTGGACGAGCCGAACTCGAGCCCAAATATTTAGTCTCAATCGAGCTTGAGCCGAGCTCAAACCTGATTAGTTTTTATCAAGCTCAACTCGATAAGACTCTGGCTGGGTCTCAGTTCGGCTTATTTACAGCCATAGTGCGGAGGATGTGGCAAAAGTCGGCAAAGTTTGGCAAGGGGTTAGTGGCTTGGGGTGCCTTCTTGATTAAGGCCACAACATTGTTAATGTTGCTGTTCAAGAATTTAAGGCAGATTTGGAAAGCATCAAAGGTGATTCAGTCGAGAAGAAGCTTGCTAAAGGAAGCAGTGGTTCAGATTTGGAAATCAAGCTTGATTCAATTGAGAAGGGGCCTGTTAATGAAAGCAATGGTTCAGTTGAGAAGGGCGATTCATGTGGGAAGGAAGGAGCCTGATTAAGAAGGAAATCAAGGGCGTTGATCTTACTCTTGCTGTTTCTCAATTGTTTGATAAGCTTAGCAATTCTGAGGCTTAGCTTATTAGGTAGTAGTAATAGGCTTAAGTGGTTAATATTTTCGGATTTGAAGGTAGATATATCAGCATACATTGGTGTGTGTTGTCAGTAACTTTTGGATAGTAGTGATTCTGACATTGATGTTGTTTTAGGAACTAGAAAAGATACTAATAGGAACTAGAAAAGATACTAATCCTACCCCATTGAAAGCTTGATTTTTGGGTGATAATTAGATATGCTGAAGTTGTACAATTGCCAAGCATGAAGGATTTCGTTTTTTTTTTTTTTTTTAAAAATTTTCCAGATCCTCGTTTCCTGTTTTTCAATGACTTTTCTGGTTAATATTTCATTGGCTCAAAGTATGAGAGATTTGAAGATAGAAAAATGAGATAATTATGGCTGAATTTATGTTTCTATTAACTAGAAGATTGTGAAGTATATAAACTGTAATGTTACTTTAACATGCTATTTGTGGTTGTGAATACTTGATAATCAATTTGTATCTACCTTCTAGGCCTGTATTTTTTCAGACATCAACTTGGTTATTATTAATGCGGATGAGGGAAGTTTGAGCTATTTATTTGACAAAGTTGATCTCAAGACTTGGTTCTTTCTGTTTGAATGTCTGGCTCTTCCATCAGACAATATATAGCTGCGTTTTTAGCCATTAAATCCCAACTAATAATTTGTAAGGCAATAAATAGTTGTTTCTTCACAAATCCTGCCTAGTAAACAATTTCATGCAATCCACTTTCAGTTTAACCTCTAAAAGCGTTTGAGCGAGAGACAAATATACACAACAGTAAACCAAGGATGTCAAACGTTAAAGTCTAATCTAGTGGACATAAAAAGCTGCAAATACAACAACACTGCACCAATCATGCATGCAGTATCCGCCTCCCAACAGCACGACACACCTTCCACAAACTAGACCTCAATCTATGAGGGCCTCTACTAATGGTTGCTTTCACTGCTTTAGGTTGAGAATCCACTGTACTGCTGAACTTTCGTATAAATCTAGATGCATAATTCGATGCCTGGAACGTTTCCACAGCAGATGGAATTGGATGATTCTTCAGCATCGCCATGTTCTTTTCAACCAAATGAAAATAAAGAATCGGACAATATACAAGGTGGTCAGTTAAGATCCAACCCTCTTAAATATCTAAAGAGAAAATACCACTTAAGTTCATTACCATTCAAATGTTCACACTCAAAAACAGGCAACAAGCTTTTCCTACCATGCATAAGTATAAACAAATTCCAGCACATTCACCCAAAGATATGACTAGCAATAAATTAACCAACACATCAATTTCATTTCACCAAATATAATTGCTTACCATCTAAACTCTAATTAATTTTCTCAGATGCAAGGGATGTACATAATGCCATCCATGATAGTACATCCAAATTAACTTCAAATTCAACAAATAATTTAACCACATTCAAGGATTTTGCACATAATCTAGTGGATGCAAAGTGCAGTTTCCAAAAACAAATAGTTGCAGTTTCATAGTTTTTGTCCAAATTCAATCAGGTCATATTTATGGCCACATCTTGTTACCTTTGCTTTTAGGTTTACTAAGAGCAGATTAAGGAAAATTCATCTGGAAAGTGCACAGTGAAAAATGGAAAATATCCTGTTTATTGAGCTGCCAGAAGAGCTCCATCTCAAAAGTTTTATGGATTTTTCAGAAACCTGCAAGCTGGAAGTCCAAAGTAAACAAGACTTAACCTTTTGATCACATGAATCCTAAAAGCATTTTCCAAAGATTATTTAACATTGATAGTAAGTTCTAGGCTTTATTTCTCAAAAAGAAAATTTCCCATACAACACAGCATAATCATCTCTCTAACATCACAACTTTGTAGTTAAAGTTGATGCGCAACCTTGTTTTCAATTCCCTTTTAACCAAAAATTCAATGCCAACACATTTTGCAGGACCCAATTCGGACAAACTTATGTAAAAAGCACGAGTTATTTATAGGTCTTCAATTCTCACAAAAGTGACGAAGTAAGCAAGCAAGAAATAGAGCCAGTAAAGATGGATGTGCAAATCATGGAGACACTAACCTGGAAGTACAAGGGAACTCCTGACAGTAGGCCATCCATTGCTTTGTGAGGTTCAGCAACTTTGGCTGCTGCAGCATTATCTCCTATAAGGGCAATAAAGTAAATAAATAAGGAATAGAAACTGAGAATTTTAAATGAAGTTTATGTTAAAAAGAGAGAGAATGGAACTTTTCCCTGTAAATCTCAGGGTGCAATCTATAGGGTTAATACCAAATCTCTTTTCGAGAAAACGATGCTGGCTACCACATCCAAGCACCTGCAATGTCAAACAAACATATCAAATCTAAGTCAAAAGTAGTAAGTGACGATTGGGAAATCTTTCATTTTTCTTCTTTGTTTTTCAGAATTTATCCTTTTTGGGGTTTCCTTTGGGGGTAGAAAGAGAACAATATGAAACCACACAAAAAGGGACCAGCTCACTAGCAAAATAGAGACAGAGAAAATGTTGACAGTCTAACTATCTATTGGAACCCCACCCTGTTACAGCTAGAAATGTTCAAACTCCAAAATGTGCTGGGACATTAGCTCTCTCTATACTAGCATTCTTTGGGAAGCAGGTTCTGAAATAATAGATCTATGATGCTGATTATCTTAACAAAACCCACTCTAATACCTACCTTGAACTACTAAAAGAATTGTTGATAACTTGTTTGCCTAAAAAGGCCACTTCTTCGACCCCCCAAAAGCAAGGTAACATCAATTAGCAGCTCCTAGCATTAGCAGTGCATCTTAACCCAATATACTAACTACACAACTTGGGTAATGCATATATGAGATTGATGATTCTCTCCTAGTTACAGGTACTAGTCTTATGTTCAAGTTCAAGAGAATGAGGATATTTTGCAGAAAACCATCACAAACATGTCTGTTAAGATATACACTACACCAAGTGTACGTAAAATACTTGCTTTCCCATGAGAGAACAGTGAGGGGAGGAAAAAAACTACACCAAAATGCTAAATCAACACCTCAAAATCATTTTGAGAAGTCCTCAGCCTCCAAGGCAATGCCATATTGTAAATTTGTATTTAAACTGAGCAACTAGAATCACATGGAAAAAAAAGGGATTGCAATGGCATCACAAATTTATGAAGCACAGGAGTGAACGTACTGGAAACTTGTAGAAATAATCAAGTAGCTGCATCATCCACTTGATTTCTTGGTTTTCAGCTTTGCAAACACTAACACCAATGCTACTAACCACAAAACACATATTTTCTTCATAATTTTCTGAAGATCGCAGGGTATCACCAATAGATTGGCGTAGCGTCAAGTGTTCCTCACTGAACATCTTTTGAAATATTCCTAGTCCAAACTTAGCATCAGAAAATAGTACAATTGCCAACTCAAGGACATTTCCATTTATCGCATGATAATGGATCCCGTCCAGAGTTTCTTTAACGGGCAATTCACTCATTATGTGGCCGATAATACGACACCCTTGCACCTACAAAAATATTCACAATTAGCAAAAACTTATGATACATGAACAATTAATCCAAATACAGGAAATAAACTACTCCAATATATTACCGCTTTTTTAGTGTTGCTAAGGCTGAAAATCAAATCATATACGGATTGAGTCTTCCATTTCACGTTATCACTGCCAAAAAATTTTAAAAAATTAATATAATTGAGTGAATTGCGCAGAGAAAATTAGCAAAGAAAATTAACAGGAGGGAGAATGACCTGACGGCATCAACGGCGGCATCAAGGGGTAGCATAAAGATGTAGTCTGTTGCCAGTGATTTGCACGGAATATCAAGTCGAGCCCCATGTTTAATAAGTAATTCTGCAAATTCCGGCAAGCGGTACCGTATAGAATCAAAAATTGGTGGAAGACTCTCTGGCGTTGGCGTATGATTCACATCCACCTGCACACCGGTTATTCCCGAAAGTAAGGCTTTCGCACACTTGAGTGCTCCAAACCTAATGACCTCCGCCAACAAGAATGAAGGGCAAATTACGTAACCATTCTTCCGCAGCAAAGACCCAGTGATTTGTTCCTCTCTCACTAGGTTCACAAATCCATCGGGATCATCCCTTTTCAACGCATCATAGAGTATTTTGAGGTAAGGCTTTAAATACCTGTTCTCCTCAAGATATCCACACTGAAAAAAAAAACCAACAAAAAAAAAATTAAAAATCAAATCTTTTGCAGCTTCAATTGACAAAACAAAAAAGAAAGAACACATCTTTTGAACTCGTACATCGTGGTAGATCAGGGAGCAATATCCATAATCGTCAGTTTTAACAAGTTTCCTTTCCATGCCTGTATAATGAATTAGCCCAAGAAGAGAGCTGGAGCGACCACGATGTATTAAGGGTTCGGTTTGATTACAAAAGCCCGCCACTTTTGTGCAAATTACTAACGAAATTGTTATACGCAGTAACCGTTTACTATTCGCAGTAACATTCCCTTATGAAAAGTCTATTTTACCCTTTAGATAAAATATAAAAATACCGCACAACATTTGAATAAATAGTCACGAGTACGATCCATATTACACGGGCTCTGTTCCGTTTAATAATTTCTCCAAAGCAGAGCCGGGTGGAATCACAAAATCGGATAAAAATCGAGACAACTCGAATCGGAAAAAGATTAGTGGCTAAAGTTAAAATGTTTTGCGGTATTATTTTAGATAGTTGGTTTGATTAATTTAGTTGTATTATGTCCGGATGTGTTAGTATTTTTGTCAAAAATGTGAATTTTTTACCGGATTGGCGAAGATCCGCCCGGTGGTTACTGCAAATATCAAAATTGAAGGGGGGGGGGGGGGGGGGGGGGAATGTCGCCGGATTTTGGGCCAAAAATGTCGCCGGAATCCAGCGACATTTTGGGCAAAAATGTCGCCGGAATCCGGCAACATTTTGGGTAAAAAATGTCGCTGGTGACATTTTTGGCCCAGGCGACATTTTGGGCCAAAAATGTCGCCGGTTTTGGTTTTTTTTTTTTTTAAGTGTTAGGGGTATTTTAGACTTTTCACAGGAGAATGTTACTGCGTTTAGTAAAACGGTTACTGCGTTTAGTATGCCTCATTACTAAACATATTTTGTAGTTTCCAAACGAACCGGGTATAGCAATTACCCGCTCAATGTTGTCAAATTACCAAAATAACGAAGAAGTTGGGGAGCCGCCTGTCAGTTATGACTATTAAATAGGCAGAACTGAGAATCGAACCCCGACCTTTGGGTGGTTCACCATAAGTCACAATCGCTAGAACATTGGCTCGTCCCTATATAAAAAATGAAAATATAAAAGTAGTTTGCACAGTAACCGTAAGTGACGAGCGTGGGCTTAAGATGAAGAAGAAGTACTCTTTTGCCACAACCAAAACTTGGGTTAAGGTGCAAAAATACCATTGAACTTCTTTTGTGCGGCCATTTTCGCCTTCGAAGTTTTATTTATGTCTAATTGTGCCCTTAAGGTAGTTGCAATGGCAACTTTGTTTGTTGGGTTTAAACCACTACAGGTTGCCAAAGTGGCAAATCCAAAGCTAGGTTTGTCCACTTTTGGTGGATCCCAGCAAAAGGAGAGTGCAGGGTGTGAATGTCACGCGGGCTAGTGGCATCTGCCACCAGTCTTGTCCTTTTTTCTTTTTAATTTTTTTTTGTTTTCAACCGTTGCTACTACAACAGTTATTTCTTGATTTATTTTTTATTTCTTTTCTTCTCTTCTATTCAAACACTCCAATTGTGCTTTTAATTTTTTTCTTTACTTTAGATAAACGGGTAAAATTTTATGTTATGTATTTTTTTTTTAATATAACGTACTTTATATAATATTTTCCTATTTATTTAATATTTTTCACGTGCCTAATTGAATTATGTGTTTTTATGAAATTAAATTAAATATTTCGAGGAATTAAATTAAATTTATAATTAAAAATAATGAATAAATATAGTATCACAATAACATATTTAAATGTAAATAGATGTGTATATAATGGGACCCGGGTTAAAGTTGCTTTTATAGATTTATTGTTATGGGAGATATGTTTATAAAAGTGGGTGAGTTTTTACTTTTGATGTGACATTGATGTGGCAGGATAAAATTGCTTTTGAGGGTTTAATGTTTGTAAATGTGGCCAATTTTACCCTTTCTTTAACAGAAATCAAACCACCACATAGACAAAAGTGACCTGCGTGGCTGCTGAGATGTCAAAAACATGTCCACATAGGTCCCATTGTTTGTAAAAGGCTTAATCACTTGCCCCCCTTATTTTTAGCTTTTAACTACTTGCCCCTCATGTTATGAAAACTAACTCTTTGACCCCCATTGACTAAGTCAGCTATAACCATTATTGAAAAGACAAAATTGTCCCCCCATTAAATGAGTCTTCTTCTTCTTCCTTCACGCCGCCGCCCCTCTTCTCTTCCCCCTTCTCTCCCTCCTTAAAACATCAAAATCCGCCATTTATTTTTCTTTGCTCCATCACCAAACAACTCCGTCATCTCATCACCAAACAAGTTTGTATATAGCTAGTAAGATTAAGGGGCAAATCATTCAGAAAAACAATACCCCACTTACTTCATTCAATTGGAAAAAATTAAAATGAAATATCCTATTTAAAACCAAAAGAATTAACGAAGAGAAAGAACAAAAAATACAAAGCCAGAACGCAATTATCGGCTGGGTAGGTGGATAGAATAAATAAAGTGCCAAGCAACGGAGGAGGAAGGGAGGAGGAGCAATTAGCCTCGCAAGAAGCTCGTGCTAAAGCCGCCCAAGCTGTCCAGAAAAGGCCATGTTGTTCCTGCTCGAACAAAATCAAATCATTAGTATAAATAATTATATAAAAATAAATTAAAGTAAAGAACAAGAGTTTATAGAAAACTAGTGCGACATGGGCTAAGGCGCGTAATCGCTGTTCTTAGGTGATTCAAGCGCCTCTGCGGAAGAATCCGTTGCAGCAAATCACTATCATTTAGCTTGCCGCCCCAGAATTCAACGGCCCAACACACTAACTGTACACCACTTATCAGCATGCACCGCTAATAGAGGGTAACTCAGATTTACACCATGTCATCTTGCCATATTCCTATAACACCGTAGATAAACCCCCCTAAACATATCTCAAATATGTAAAGTATATTTACAGCTCTCAAAGAATATATGAATTAGTTTAGCAAAGATATCTCTCATTCTTTTCTCTTCTTTTTATCAAACACTTGTGCATATCTTTATATATACTTCTCATATTTTAAGGCATTCATATGGTCAATTATTAGTAACAAAACCGATGCCACACTAAAAGGAAATCAGTTACACCATGAAGACAAACCGATGCAACATTAGTGCAAAATGTTAGTGTGTGTTTTGTAACTTAAGCATTAATCAAATTAAATTTCATATAAAGAATTGAATTTGAAACAGCAATAACTTATGAAAAATAAAATATAATGCAATTAGTCAAAACACATTTATTTTGTAACTTATATTTTTCCCATAAAATTAGCAAATAAATAATTATTTTATTAAAATCTCCAAAAATCCCCCACTATTTTAATAAAATAGTTAAGTGTTATCTATAGGCGTTATCTAATATGGCAAGAAAGGACCATCACGCATCATATAGGTAGCAATGCCTTGAACCTATATTTAGTGTAGAGACAATCTCCAACACCAGAACCAAAGTGAACTTCGGTCTTGAACTTTGGGCTGCTATAAAGATAGAGGATATTGCATCACAATCATGATTATCCAGGTGTCTTCGTTGAGCTTTTATAAGCCGGCACATTTATGGCCTTGTGCTCTAATCCCAGTTGTTCATGAGTGCATAAGTAGAATAAGTCCGTATTCTCCTTTGGGCGGCCAAATCCTACACTCATATAGGTGAAATCTATCAAGAATGCTCCCGTAATTCTGACACCCCACTCATATGAAGCTATAGACTTCATTAAGGGCAATAAACCACAACCCTCCATGATCATTACAGGATGTATGCACATGTACTACAGGGATGGACAAAATTGATTTTGTGCATACTATTACAATCACCATGTAATTCATTTTTCCCTTTGAACCTAATTCTTGGGATCTCTAATCATTAGGTTGGGTATCCTTACACATGATTTTTGTATTTTAAGTGGACTTAGGTCTCATCCCCCTCAAGGTACATCCATGTCATTGCACCAAGCTTGGATTTCTCATAATAGCAAAGACACGAGTTTTTGACATTTAGCACTCAATGCAATGTCAAATAAATTGCTAAATTTTAGCATCTCAAATGTTTCACCAATAACATAATGGTGAAAATATCTCATTAAATTTAATCACCTCAAGATATATAAATATTTATATATCTCTACAAATTTGATCTCTGGATCACCAATAATTTGCAATGAGTATTGGCAGTAGCCTCATTACTAGAAATCATCATAAAAATGGCCAGTAGTTTACTACTATTATTGGCAATGAGCATAGCCAATAGCCTCACTACTAGGAATCATTATAAAGATGATCGTAGTCTACTACTAGGAGCTATTAGTTTATTTTCTTGTATTTGTGAAGTGTTCAATGGTCAGTAGTCTCTATACTACTAGGAACCATTTTGTCAATCTCAAACAACTTCATATTGCAAGAAAAGTGTCACAACAACCCAAGTGCATTTATCAGTTTTTTTAAATATGATAATTCTCCATTTAAGCACTTAGCAAATTTAAGTGAATCAAATATATAATATGATCACAAAAATAATCTCAAATTAATATTGCAAACAATGAATTCTCTTCATTCTCAAACATTTAAGTATTTGCAATAATTTCATAATAGGAGTTTTCTAAAACCATTTGCAAAATATTATATGCAAAAAGATAACACCCCCACTTATTTTCACACTCCATTACTATATAAAAAAATATAATAATTCTTTAATAAAATTGAGCGCATCATATAATCCTCAAAATAATACATAGCTCAAAATTGATCAAATCTCAATAATTATTGAAACACATTTCTTTCACTCCATATTTTCACAATTTATGAAATTTTATGACACCATACAAATTGGTCACATGCATAAAGCATTAATTTTCATTTATATCAAATTCTCAATATTATCAATTACTCAATTGTGATAATATTATGAAAAACAATTTGATGTAGTGAATGGCAAAATAATTTCAATAGAACAATATCTATTTTCTTAGTTATTATTTTTAGGATGCCCCCACTAGTCACTACAAATTTATAATTTCATAATTCATTCACAAAGTGATAACTTTAAATCATATAAATTATGAATATAGCAAACTCATAGCATATATTAATTCATGATCATAATATTTCATGAAATTTCAAATAATTTTGAATATTGTGATCTAATGTACAATATTATCTTTTAAAAAGAGAAACAGAAAATTGTTTATATGTACCAAAGTGTACCCCCACTATTTCTTAATTCTTCATCACAATTAAAATTTCAAATTTGCATGTTCATACTTGTATGCAACATAATGCAAAAACATATATAATTTCACATATCTTCTAGTGCCACATGTAATTATCTCCATGAAGAAATTTTATTTCATAAGTCTAATAAGATCTATTAGTTCTTATTTTTCTCATAATCTCAAATTTACAATAAGACATCAAAAAGTTTATGATTAATCATTATTGAAATCACAAATTTGAATTTCATTAATTCTTATACTCAAGAGATTTTATGAATCAAATTTGCTCATATACACACAATATGTATTTTTCTCTTCAAATAAATACATACCTTAAAATTGATAGAAATTCACCTAGAAGTCATACCAGAATCAACAAGCATGATTTATGACTACGACAAACTCATCATATCGAAACGAGTCTTCCACAAACCTTTAAGCAACGTAGGCATGAGAGATTTGATTCTTCATAGATGTGACATGCAAAACAAAATAATGATCATACATTAGATAATCAAATTTTTGATTTTCCACAAAGACTGAATCACCTAAGATTGTTGTTCCTGCTCGAACAAAATTCAAAATATTAGTTTGAATAATAATATAAAATAAATTAAAGCAAATAACAATAATTTAGATAAAACTAGTGCGGCATGGGCTGATGCGTGTAATCGCTATTCTTAGGTGATTCAAGGGCCTCTGCGGAAGAATCCGGTGCAGCAGATCACAATCTCTTAGCTTGTCACCCCAGGATTCAACAGCTCAGCACACTAGCTGTACACCACTCATAAGCCTGCACCGCTAATAGAAGGTAACATATCTCTATAATACCATATATTAACTCTTCTAAACATATCTCAAAATGTGTAAATGAAATTTCTCTCAAATAATATGTGCTTTGTTTAGCAAAAGAATATCTTTCTATCTCGCAAAACATCACACGCCATAATTATAAAAGGCTGGTTGCCCTTTTATAGGCTAGTAACCACCAACTATTAATTCATAATTTTAAACCAATGATTTAATTCTTAAAAACTGTTGTAATAATCCCATCAAGGCTATTCCTCACATATAGCCACCGTTTCAATCATTTTGGAAATGCTAATGAATGTAAATTAATCATAGTAATTAGTTTCACAAATTATTAAAAATAGAAACGGTTTTTTTTTTAATTTAAAATTACTAATATGCAATCAATTTTGATCAGTTACTATAAGCATTTAAAACAAATACATTGTAACATATAACATATCTAAATTATACACTTAATTTAATAATAATTATATAAATTATAATTATTTTATATTAGGGGCATGATATTTGCAGCGACGGAATCGATATTTGCAGCGACATTTTTGCGTGAAAAGACCGAAATGCCCTTGGGGTAAAAAAAATTTAAAAAAATTTAAATTTTCCAATCTGCTGGAAAAATTAAAAAAAAAAAAAAAAACCCAGAACCATCGCCGGTCGCCGGCGATGGTTTTGGGTAAAACCATCGCCGTCGCCGGTGATGGTTTTGTAGAAAACCATCGCCCGGCGATGGTTTTACCCAAAACCATCGCCGGCGACCGGCGATGGTACCCCCCCCCCCCCCCCCCCCCCACATCCTTAAAGTTGAGATTTTTGATATTTGCAGCGACCACCGGGCGGATCTTCCCCATTCCGGTAAAAAATTTCACAATTTTGACAAAACTACTGATAAATTCGGACATAATACAAGTAAAATAATTAATAAAACTACATAAAAAAAAATAAAATAAAAAAACCAAAGAAAAAAACCAAAGTGTCGCCTTGCAAAAGTGTTGCCGGCGTGGTTTTTTTCTTTGGTTTTTTTTTTTTTCTTTTTTTATGTAGTTTTATTAATTATTTTACTTGTATTATGTCCGAATTTAGTAGTAATTTTGCCAAAATTGTGAAAGTTTTTACCGGAATGGGGAAGATCCGCCCGGTGGTCGCTGCAAATATCAAAAATCTCAACTTTAAGGGGGGGGGGGGGGGGGGTACCATCGCCGGTCGCCGGCGATGGTTTTGGGTAAAACCATCGCCGGCGACCGGCGATGGTTTATACAAAGATAAACCATCGCCGTCGCCCGGCGATGGTTCTGGGTTTTTTTTTTTTTTTAATTTTTCCAGCTGATTGGAAAATTTAAATTTTTTTGAATTTTTTTTTACCCCAAGGGCATTTCGGTCTTTTCACGCAAAAATGTCGCTGCAAATATCGATTCCGTCGCTGCAAATATCAATTCCGTTTAAATACTCCAACAGGCAATCTTTCTCTCTCTGAATCCGCTCTTTTCTTTTTGTGTTTTCTTTCTTGATTTTTTGATTGATGGCAATTTGATGCTGGCTGGAGTGATCGCGGGGATTGTTTGTTGTATTGGGTTTTCTGCGGATTGATGGGTTTTGAAGGATTATAATGTAATTAGTAGCATTCAACTCTATTTATCCCAATTTTCATAAAGGGTAGCCGCAATTGGTCAAGATTGAATTTTTATCCGTGAAATTGTTCCAAAGAAAGCCAGTTAGATGCTATTGTGGTGAAATGCTGGAGTTGAGATCTGGTTGTTTGAGTTTGTTTTGGTTGTCTTGCGCGAAATCGAAGTATTTAGCGGTATGCATTTTCACTAGAAAAGTTTTGATGAATTTGCAATGGTCTGTATGCAGACGAGCACTTTGAGCAATCTGCTGCAGGAAGAGCTGCTCGGGCTCAGCAAGCAGCTATTGCGGCGGAGGGAGGTGGCGGCGGCGTGAAGGAAGAAGAAGTGGGAAGGAAGAAGAAGACTCATTTAATGGGGGGCAATTTTATCTTTTCAATGATGGTTATAGTTGACTTAGTCAATGGGGGTAAATAATTAGTTTTCATAACATTGGAGGGCAAGTAGTTAAACCTAAAAACACAGGGGGCAATTAGTGATTAAGCCTTTGTAAAATACTGCAGGTTAATTATAAGATATAGCACGTACAACGTGGTTTATGTAGTTCTTTGCATCTTCAAGATTCTAAATTGAAAAAAAAAAAAAAAAAACCCTTCCTTGAATTCCTAAGAACAAATCGTTCAAGCAATAAAATTACAAGATCTAAATTGACTGTTTGGTAGCAAAAGATGTTGCAATTTTTGATTCTTCAAGAAACTGTTTTAGTGAAAATGACTTTCTTATTTCTTTTGGAAATTAACTGGTATTTCGATCTTCTGATTCATATTCAATGGCTCGTTTTTAAGATTATATATAGAAGTGGTTGTTTTGTTACTAACAACAAAATACAAAAACTTGTCCAAGTTGATTTTGTGTAAGTGACGAAAGTTAAAGGGGGAAAACTGTCCAAATGAACTGTACATGTTAAGTGATTGTAGGCTTGTAGGAACGAAAGTGTTAAGAAACTAATACGGTTTCTTCAAGACATTCAATAAAATTAGAACCATACAGATAAATTAAGAAGGAACAAAAATTGCAGATAAAGAAGTGGTCCCGACCGGGGGGACTCGAACCTGCGACCGGGCAATGTGGTGGCAAGTTCTTGTATTGTTATTGTTTCTCCGTGCCACTAAAGGAGTTTTGTTTCTAACGTTGATAATAATATGTACTTATGCTAACTACACTTTTGATGTGGTATTTTGCTCAGTGTGTTGACACAGAAACTATTGCTTCTGTATGATTGTTGATGGCCTCGGTGCAGCTGCCAGTAAAACAAACATAGTTTCTTTCTGATTTAATCGTCAAATCATTTGTATTGTTAACTCTGTGCTAGTTTGTATCATAAGGGTACTTTGACGATGCTAATGAACCATACTCAATGATGCAATGAAATTGACCTATATAGTGAAATAAAAAATATGTGTTTTATACCACAATTTAATGATTTATAGTGAAATGAAAAATACCATTAAATATGTGTTTTATATCTCAGTTGCAACGCTTAATTTGGATCTAACATACCTTAAATATTAGAATTGTCAAAACCGATCAACCAAAGGTCGAACTTTGAAATCCCAATTAATCAATAGCAATCTAAAACGAATCTAAGAGGGGAAGGGGGTGAATTAGGTTCTTAACCCTTTAAAAATATTTTTTCTATAAAGAAGATCAACTTTAAAAACCATTTTCAAAGACAAGTTTTAAAACCAATTTAAAACTAGATTTCTAAGTGAAGTGTGTGATTGGTGATTTGCAAAGCATATAAGCAAATAAAAAAACAAAGCAAAAACACACCAAATTTATAGTGGTTCGGATTCCCTTCGAATCCTACTCCACTCCCAAGTTCTACAACTTGAGATTTCTAATCCTCTAGGAAACACTTAAAGGAGTGTTTCAATCCCTTACACTTGCTTCACTCTTTCTCAAGAGATTAAGACTTTTTCCTTGCCTAATCTAGCTCTAGACTTAGGACTTTACCACTTTGCTTAATCTAACTATAGATTAAGACTCATTTGCCTAAAGCTAGCAATAGATCTTTTGTCTTATCCTTACTCAAGGATTTTAGGACTTACTCAAGACTCCCCTTACTTAGCAATTAGGACTTTACAAATGCCTAAACTCAACCCCTTGAGTTAGGACTTCTTCTTCTCTTCTTGCTCCCCCTTACTTCATGCCTAACTCTTAATCAAGAGCTTAGGACTTTGCCTCACTTACAAGATGGCTACAACACTTAATTAAGTGTTTAGGACTTCCCTCAATGTGTTTACAAAGTAGAAAATTAATGCTATGAAAATAGCTAACTATTACAATGAGAGTTTTTCTATTTTAGCCTAATTTTGAAATAATTTGCTAGAACTTTGAGTGATCTTTTAAGGGATTTTTGAACATTTGAAAATGTTGAAAATCAGTGGGAAGAAGTGTTTTTGATGTTCTTCAAGTGGGAGTATTTATAGGAGGAGGGAACTCTTGAAAATGTTCAAAAAAAGGTCAAAGAGGCAGCCCGAAACTCCTGCAACGCAGCCCGAAACTCATGGGCCGGGCACAACACCTGCCGCACACGTCGCGAGGCCTGTGCGCACAGTGCTGCCTTGTGCAGCGTCGTTAAGCTTTTGTCGGCCTTTGATTTGGCACTTTTTTCTTTTGCTTGCTGTTTCTTTATTTTAACTCCGTTTTCTTTGCCCTTTTTTGCGTTGGTTCACCCGTAAACTCTTCTCTTCATTTTTGAATTTTGAAACACCATGGGCCCACCTAGGGACATGCTAGGGATGTGTTTTTATTTTTCTTCATTTGTTTACCGTTTGTTCATTTTAGCTCATTTTTCATTGTCGTTTTTTGCGTTGGTTCTTCCTTAAACATTTCTCTGCATTTTTTCACTTAGAAGAACCGTAAAATTAATTCTCATATTTGTTAACTCATCAATCAAAATAAGGATTAAGACCAACCGGGTCTAACAATCTCCCCCTTTTTGATGATGACAAAACAAACATGGAATTCATGACAATAAATCAACGACAAGTGAAGATTAAGTAATTCTCCCCCTCAATTGATAATCTCCCCCTCAATTTCATAATTCCATTATATTTCTCCCCCTTTTTGACATCACAAAAAGGATTTAGCATGCATAATAAAACATGAAAAATGCATACCAATGAAAAAAAAATGTACAACTCAAAATTAGATAAAATCGAATAGGGTATGAGTTGAACATTGAATTTGCTCTCAAATATGAAAATTTTGCTTTTGACATTTTAAGCAAAATCAACCAATATTTTGACAATCAAACAATTTTTAGCATTGTCTTCCCCTTAATGAATGTTCTAAAAGGTCCATTGTTTTTATACGCCTAAGGGATCACAATGCTAATTTTATCATTTGATATCTATGCTAGTTCAAATATTTCTCACCAAAATTTCAGCATACACATTTCTGGAGCTTAACTAATCAAGTAAGAAGTATACAAGCTTCATTCAATTAAAGAGCAAGTTAAGCTATGAAAATCAAAAGAATTTATCCTTCTTAAATAGTGATCATTCTTAACACATGGGTTTTCAATATTTATGCAATATAACATTAGCTCATGTATATTACAAGTCTAAAGTATGCAAGAACATTTAAATGATCCAAATGATCAATATGTATGCATCTAAAATAAAAAAGGATGCATCATGTCAAAGTCAACTCATTGGTCAAACTTGCAAAATTTTCAACTTTTCATGAAATTTTCTTTTCTTAAGTTTAAAAGCTTCATTTTTTTCATGCAAGCAAATTCCATTAGGCATATAAAGCAATTCAAGAATGGAAATTTTCACTTTTCATGCATATTCTTGAAAGTCAACTAAAAGTTAATCTTTTCTAAAGCATGCATATTGTATTAAAACTTGTCAATTTCATCATGTAAATATAAACACATGAACTAGTTTAAATCAACATATGCAACATATCAAAGGAATCAAACATTTCAAATCATGCATATAGACAAAGTCAACCTATCGGTCAACAATTTTCAAAGTTAAACTAGTTAAGCTATGAATTTTGAAAGTTGCTATTTTTAAGTTTCTATCATGTATTTTATCATCCAAGCAACTTCAAATACTCAAATAGTTTATGCATAAAGATTCAAACCATCCAAAACATGCATATTTTCAAGGTCAACTACTTGGTCAAAGCTTTTTCAATTTTAAGCATACAAAGTATATAATCTTTGAAAGTTGTAATTTTCTAGCATTAAGCCTCAATTTTCTCATGCAAGCAACTTCAAATCATCAATTAATCCATGCTTACAATCTCAAATAAGCTACAGCATGCATATTTCAAAAGTCAACCACTTGGTCATCCGTTTTCATGTAATGCAAACATGTTTAATTCTTGCTATCTTCAAATAAAAAATTTTCAACTACTTTAGCATGCAAGAATTTAAAGATACCAAAGATGACATAGATCCTAATGCATCATTTTAACTCTAAAACGTGGCATTCTATGATTATATCACTCAAAGACTCATTAACAAAGACAAGTTTTAAAATTTCATCAAATTTTATACATTTTGCTTAAATCAACTCTTCTTGAGTCTTTTAACTTCCAACTTGGTCTTAACATATTTCAAATATCATTCTTATCACATTACACCAATTTTCATCTTCAAAACATGTAAAAGTCTAAAAGTCAATTTAAAGTCAAACTTCTAGTTATTTACCATTAAAGCTCATAACATCCTAAAGACTTTCATCAAAAACATGTTTTCAATCAAAATTATTTAAGAATGTGAAGTTAACATACAAGTCAACTTTCTCATTTAAGCACAATATGCATTTAATATCATATATCCATCATTTTGAACTCAAATTCATTAGTATTTTTATTACAATTTGGTTAATGGAAGCAGTATTGTTAATTTGTTTTTAGACTGTTGAACTATTGTAGAAGCCCAAATGATTGTTGAAACTCAAGTAATTAATGCAGCCCAAGTAAGTGATGAAGTATTTTAGACTCTTGCGAAGGTGAAACAATTTGATTATTATTTTTTTTGAAAATGAGTTTAGGTGTGCGTTGGGCATCATATATTTGATGAAAGTAGTAAATTAATTTTGAATGTCTTCTATAATGTTGGGCCGTTAAGTTTAGCATGTGTGTGGATTTAAAAATTTTTGAAGGCCAAACAGTTAGATTACTATCTTTAATGTAATCGGGTTTAGTTGTGTATTGGCCCATTATACATTTGATGAAATGAGCACTTATTTTTTCTGACTATATTCCAATGTCGGGGCATTGATTTGCACATATACGATGATATAGAACTTTTTGAAGCCCAAAAAATTGGAGAAGTATTTTTTAGATAAGGGGTTTAACTGTAAAATAGCCTATTTAGATATTTAAGAGTTTTAATATTCATGTGTAATTTGGGGTTCTAATTTTTGAAATAAGTTGGATTTTTATGCAAAAATCTATCCGGACAGAATGTTCGATTAATGAAATAGTTGCAGTTTGTATTTTGAAAAAAAAAATTAATAAGTAACCATTTTTTATTACACCTTATTTTTTAATGTAATTTGTTTTACTAAATTAATTAATTTTTTTGTTCCAGGTAAAAAAAAATGAGGTCTATACATGATAGGAAATGGCCTTCTGAGAGATTGCAGTCCAAAAAATGATATTACCCTATTTTTCAAAATAAGGTTTATAACAACATTTAATCTTGAAAAATAAACTTAATAACTTAAGAATGAGACTTAAATATTGTATGCAAATTACAATGTAGTTGGCTAGATTATAGAAGTTCCAAGTTCAAAAAGTGGCCTTTAAAAAAAAAAAAAAAATTCAAGAGCTAATAAACATAATATTTGTTATTGCAAAAAACCATCGATCACAAAAGAGTTGTTCATCATAAATACACAAAAGAGAAATACTTAAGGTATTAAAGAGTTCACAGAACTCTAACATGAAATACCACATCTGCTCCATTTGGAGAAACAGCCTCAGTAAGAAGAGTGAACTCCAACTTTTTTGTTGTTTTAAAAGGAATGTTATTAAACTTGGAAACTTTTTTCCAGTTCCCAGTGTAGAGAACATTCTTGCGCCTATCATCAGAAATGGTGGCAAGTTTCATATCAAGAGTGTGTCCGTTGGAAATGATATCCACAGTTGTAAAGCATTCCAAGGCATACTTTCTGGCAAATTTTATTGGAATAGTCTGGAATGCAAAAAAATAGTACTGTCATAAGTAGTTTACTATTTATAATGCATGTTTTAAAATGCTGTCATAAAATTGAAAGTAAAAAATTGTTATTTTGGATGATTGCTTACCACTCTATAAGTATTGCGGTTCTGTTCTTTGAGAATGATCTGAAAAGTTGGTCCGATTATCTGTGGTGGAATTAGATGTCGCTCTTGTGGAAGGTTGGGATGATTAGGATCTGCAGTGACTTCAGCTTCTGTTTGTTTTTGGAAAACAAATATGGGAACTTTATTTGCACGTTCATTCTACTACAATGGTATTAAAATCATTAATACAACTTTAATGCACAATAGAAACTAATCATTCTTAAGTTATTAAGTTTATTTTTCAAGATTAAATGTTGTTATAAACCTTATTTTGAAAAATAGGGTAATATCACTTTTTGGGCTGCAATCTCTCAGAAGGCCATTTCTATCATGTATAGACCTCATTTTTTTTTACCCTGAAACAAAAAAATTAATTAATTTCATAAAACAAATAATATTAGAAAATAAGGTGTAATAAAAAAGGGTGACTTATTAATTTTTTTTCAAAATACAAATTGTAACTATTTCATTAACCGAACATTCTGTCCGGATAGATTTTTGCATAAAAATCCAACTTATTTCAAAAATTAAAACCCCAAATTACACATAAATATTAAAACTCTTTAAATATCTAAATAGGCCATTTTACAGTTAAACCCCTTATCGAAAAAATACTTCTCCAATTTTTTGGGCTTCAAAAAGTTCTATATCATCGTGTATGTGCAAATCAATGGCCCAACATTTGAATATAGTCAGAAAAAATAAGTGTTCATTTCATCAAATGTATAATGGGCCAATACACAACTAAACCCGATTACATTAAAGATAGTAATCTAACTGTTTGGGCTTCAAAAAATTTTAAATCCACACACATGCTAAACTTAACGGCCCAACATTATAGAAGACATTCAAAATTAATTTACTACTTTCATCAAATATATGATGCCCAACGCACACTTAAACTCATTTTCAAAAAAAATAATAATCAAATTGTTTTGCCTTCCCAACAGTCTAAAATACTTCATCAATTACTTGGGCTGCATTAATTACTTGAGCTGCATTAATTACTTGAGTTTCAACAATCACTTGGGCTTCAACAATAGTTCAATAGCCTAAAATCAAATTAACAATGCTGCTTCCATTAACCAAATTGTAATAGAAATACTAATGAAATTGTTTGCCCTTCACAACACAGTAGAATTACTGGCCCAACATAAAAATAAATAGTAACAAATTATTTTACTGCTTTCATTAATTATTAAAATTATATGGTAAAATATACACTTTACCATATTTCTCAAAACATATAAAAACAGTTACTTATCTTTATATAAATAAAAGTAACATTAAATAACAATAAAAGTACAAAGCTCAAAAAAATAACTCCAATTTTCACTCAAATTTTACTTTAACTATTCAATCAGATTTCATAAAAATTAAAAAAATATTTTTAACATTTTACAAAATATAAAAATAAATTAAAATAATAAAAACAAATCTCAATTACAAGTTATCACATAACTAGGTCAAATTTTAATTACAATAATTTTAATAATCATCATACTACAAAATTTCTTCTTCTCTTTTATTTAGCAATGCTCAGCTATTATACAATACCAAACGATATTTTTCCAAAAACTAAAATATCATCAAACCAAATAAAATTTAATTCCAAAATTTCAACATCATTGCCAGGCTTTGATTCCCTACACGGCAGAATTTTTTTGCTAGAAAATCAAAGAGACAAAACAGTCACCTACAACCTAATAACATCAGTAAATCATAACCAAACTTCCATATCTATCATAGCATCCATAGTTTTAGCTCTTCTATTTTGCAAAATCACTATAACTATTTATAAACAGAGCTCAATCTTGAAAAAATCTACCCATTTCAAGCAAGAAAATAAGCACTCAATACCGCATTCACTTCACCAGCTACCAAATTTTTTATGGTACCATAGATTCACTAAAAAAACCATCTACTCTTCTGCCATATATCTTTGAAAATCTTGATCTTTACATTCATGTTTCTACTTCTCTTTCTTCATTCCTTCTTCTTATGTTTCTGTTCTTTTTACCTTCATCATACAACGCGCATTCATTCATCTTTCTTCATCTCTTCACTTCCACTAAACAACTCATTCAACCTAAATTTCAATAAAAATATTTCAAAGTAAATATTCAATTCACCTCAACAACTACGAAATTCTCTACTGACAACAAAGTTTCACTAAATCTTCCATTTATCTCAACAACTACTAGATCCTCTACTGACTACAAAGATTTACTAAAACAACACATAAATATTTACTGTTCTTTTTTTTACTATAAAATCTCACCCTCAAGCAGCACAATCCACACACTACCAAACCAATTCTAACATATAATTGCAACCAAAAAAGAAGAAGAAGAAAAAAATACAGCAAATATCAACAGCCAAACAATGGCCCTTGTCGCTTCCTCTCAATTATATCGCCTCAATACTATCAATCAAGACTACTACTTAGTAAGTCAAAAGATACTATATTTTCTGAGCTTCTTTTCAATTTTTCCTCACACCTTTCCATCCAAACACCAGTGTCCCAACAAAAAATACTTTTCCTTCTTTCACATATAACTATATGATGATTATTATTCACAGTATTTATCTTTCTTTGCAGTACCTACCAACAGTTTATAACCTACCAGACAACTTACAAGAAACAGACTACATCAATGCACAAACTCTAGATGGCCCTGCAGCTTGCCAAATCTACCAAATCACAGATGAAGGAGTTGAAATAGATGTGGCAGTTCTCTGTAAAGTCCTCCATTCGAAACACAGAGACTATATACAAATAGATGTAACAAATATGGGAACTTTATTTGCACGTTCATTCTACTACAATGGTATTCAAAAACTTACTTTTCTTGCTATCAATAAGAATTTAAAAGTACACTATCTCGCTCATCTAACTGGAACTTGCTCCACTAAACTGGTAAGACACTTTTCCTGACAATATATTTTATCAGTTTACTAATACATCTAACAACAAACATTTATGTTTTATAGGAAACCCCTGAGACTTTTCATGGTGAATTTGATCACCACGGTTTAGTAGCATTTCGTTTGATTAGCAGAAAAATAGACTCATATCTGTTGGCTGCATGTGTTAGCAATGAAGGACTAATTTTCAGGAGATCAGACTGGCAACACTTTGCTGAAGAACATCTTCTTCATGAAGACATGCATATTATACTGAAATGGAATAAATTTCATTGTTTTTCTGTTTACATCTACGGTAAAAATGGAAAAGAACTTTCCTATTCAAACAATCCAGGTAAACCACTTCATGATCCTTATTTTTATAAATTTATTGCAGTTACTCTAATATTCTCTAAAGGGCTTCAACACTTCATGATCCTTTTTAATTATATAAATTATTATCCACCATAAAAAAACAGAAAACAATGCAGATTTCATGATTGTACCTGAAGGGCTTCCACACAATGCACAAGTTCATCATAATCATGAACCATTTCTACCCCCTGATGTACCTGCAAATGAAGCTGAAGAAGGTTATATTACTAAACTGCATTATAGCTTTCACTAAACTATTTAATCCCCATATTTTTATCTACTGAAACAAAATCAAACAACACAACTTCTTTTCAACTCATCATAATGCCAAACATCGCAGCTTTTCAAACTCAACTCAGCTTCAAAGTCAGATATACCGAACGCATCCAGCTCTACGGCAATATGGTAACATTCATTACACTATTTTTTCAATTTTTGAACAATATTACATTCGTTTTCAATAAACGACAATTAATCTTAATAATTATAACAATTACAGGAAATACCTATCAACTTTGCCAACCAGCATGAGCTATAACTTTTTCACCAAGTAAAGTTAGTCACCAGACGAGGGAATTTTAATTTTCGCCTGCGTACTCTGCCTTACCATAGTGCTAACGATTCTCGTCCATACACCCTCATCCAAATTTATGGAAAATGGGACAAATTTTCCATAAAAAATCCAAATGCATTGGGAAAGTTACTTACATTGAACATAGTACCAACTGAAGACTTCATATTCCAAACAAAGGTTGTGTTCCATGTTCAAATCTCATGAAAACCGCATACCCTTTATTACTCTTCTATCAGCGCAAAATGTTGCTTAACTATAAATGTTTAGTCAGTACTTTCTAGATCAGTATTTAACTATGGTTGTTTAATTAGTACTTTTTAACAGCATGTGCAGTTTTAGCTCTTGATAGAGCCACGTATAATTGTCCATGAGAGAATACAGGTTCTCTGAGGTAAAGCCCAACAAAATCCAAAGTCTGGCCTTGAGATTTGTTGATTGTCATTGCAAAATAGAGACGTATAGGGAACTGAAATCTTTTAAAAGGAATGCCCTGTTTTTCATTATCTGCACTACAAATTGGAATTCTAGGAATGAAAATTTTCTTTCCCTTATATTGACCAAATGCAATTTCAGCACTTATTGTGTATCTGCCCAAATCTCTGCATATTAACCTTGTGCCATTACAAAGCCCTTCTGTTGGATTTAAGTTTCTCAGAAGCATAACATGACAGTTTTTTTCAGATATAATTTATGATGAGGCATTCCTTTAGTATTAAGTGTGTTCAAGAAATCTTCAAAATCTCCTTGGTGCTTTTCATTAATTGTCTTGTCTGTGCTAGTGTAAACACACATATGACCGGGAAATCAATTAATCAGCAAGCTGTTCATCTCATCTACAGCTCGGTTTGTTGCAGCTAATATGCACATACCAATCATTTGCATAGGATTCAAAGCGTATAAATTGAAATCTACAAACACATAATCTATCAACCTGTACAAAAACATAACTTGTTATTAAACATAGTAGAAGTTTAATTGTTGTAACCATAAACATGTTAATTATATATAAACATAGACAATAACAATTACTTGTTCATTGATTCTTCATGTTTTGTATAAGGAATGATTATTGAAGGAGGAAGGTTAATTTCTCCATTCTCATCCACAGGTTCTAGACCTTCACCTACTCTCAAAAGAAATTCAGCAAACGGTGGGTCTGACAGTGCACGTATATTGAAACATAAAGATAATTTTTGTATAGAAGGCCATAGACTAGAGTTGAATATTGAAGCTTCTATTATTGTCTGTCTTGAGCCTTTTTCTATGACAGGTAAAGTTTGTCTAAAATCACCTCCAAAGACAATAACTTTTCCACCAAATGGTTTTTCACAATTCATTATATCTCTAAGCAACAAATCTAAGCATTCTATTGATTCACGTTTAGCCATTGTAGCCTCATCCCAAACTATAAGTGTTGCGGAAATAATCAATTTAGCAGCAGTGCTTTGTTTACTAATTTGGCACACTTGTTTATCAGATGTATCCAATGCAAGTTTAAATCTACAGTGAGCTGTTCTCCCCCCAGGTAAAACAGAAGCTGCAACACCTGAATTTGCAATTGCAAGAGCTATAGAACCTATAGATCTGACTGTACCTAATAAAGCTCTATACATAAAAGTTTTCTCGGTACCCCCAGGACCATCAATAAAAAAATGTTTGGGATCGACCTGAATTGACATGTTCAAGAATGAGATCATATGCATGTCTTTGATCAAAATTCAGTCTTTCAGGCAGCATAAGATCTTCGGCAGTAACAATTATATTACGTTCACTTTCAGATTCTCGAGTCTGAAGATCATCGTCTTCTAATTCAATATGATCTGGCATGAAATTAAAATCCCTAATATTTTTACCCATTTGTATCAGAAATAGGTTTAAACTCTCAAAAACCTTTCTCTGTACAAAAATAGAATTGTACCCAGACCAAGCAAAAGCCCTTTGAAAATCAGCTGAAAGTTCATCTTTGAACTTTTCCCATAAATCTTTTGGATTATCAGGCAAACAAAACACAAGAAGAGTTGCAAAAAGAAATCTCAAAGAATTTGGCATCTGAAAAATACATGCTTCTTCTATATAGTCCTCTATGTAACTATCAGCATTTAGAAGTCTAAGGTTTAAGGCTGCTTCTCTAAAAATAGAGTGCCAACATCCATTAACCATCTGTAAATCTCTATAAGATGTTGGACTCCTAATTTTTGACAATAATAATCTGAGATAATATCTTTCTCCATCTCGTGGGTTAACTGAAACAACTCTACCGATAACATTTCCTTTTTTCCTTATACTCCATAACCGATCTTTCCCATTCCAAACATAATACTCCGTAAATTCTCTATACAAAAGGCTTAATCTTTTAGCTTCATCATTGTTTTTATTCATAGCAAAATATTCAGTCAGAGTTGTTCTTTTTAATAATTCATTATCAACAACTGTGCTTAAAAGAGCAAATTCATTAAAAGTCACAAACTGAAACTGTTCTCCATCAAGATATACTTGTAAAGTGTAAACAGAAGGATTAATATGATGTAGTTTAAAAGCAAAAATTCTCCATATTGCCTCTGCAGGACCAACCTATCTGCCATCTTGAAACATTTTAATTTCATCAACTTTTTCATTTTCAGATCCAATATAAAATGAAGTTACATCATGTCCTTTGAAAATATATTTATGCAAATATTTAATTAATGTGATAGTTGAACAAATTTCAACATTTATATGGCAATTAAAGTATGACAACAAATAAGGAATGTAAGGAACAACCCATTGATTATCAAGATCATGATTGCGCACCCTAACTGTTCTTCCATTGTTTCTTCTACGATATTTTGGGTAACCATCATCATTACAAACAATATGATTCACAAATGGCTTAGGATAATGATTTTTACAAGAATTATATTTCATGCATGGACACTTTGTATTTAGTACACCACAAGGACCATGCATCATGTGTTTAGTCACTAATGAGTACAAATAAGGATGTAAATCAGGATCTGGAATTTCAGCAGAAATAGTTTTATCGTAAGCAGCAGGACTCAAAGGTTTAGAACCAGTCATTAACATAATCACCAAATGACAATGCGGTAATCCTCTTTTTTGAAATTCAATTACAAGAGCAATAGCTTGCACATCTCCAAAAATGTTCTTTTCCAGCAAGAGTTTTTTAAGTTGTTCAACCTTAGCCCTAAACACCCTAGCCAAAAGATCTGGTCTATCATTTGGAAGTTCACCAGGAAGAAGATTATTTGTTATTTCAGGCCACAGTGGATTACAAGTCATGGTTATAAAACCATCTAGTTTTCCAAGTCTTTGAACTAAAGCCATAGCATCTCAGTATTTAACCCGCATATCTCCAGGTGCCCCTATAAAAGATTCTGGTAATATAAATCTCTGGCCTACATCACCGCCTTCTTGAAGACCTGAGGTCATCTATCAATAACATTCTGTAACTTTTCAGTTCTCTGTTGTTGTTGTTGCTTTCTAATAAATTCCAACCTTGATGTTTCTATTTTTATGTAAGAATCAACTGCAAATTGTTGAACCAATCTCCCTGTACGTAACAGCATTGACTTATCATCTTCTCTCATTTGAAATTTGTAGCAATAATATTCTCTAGCTATAACGTTTGAACCAGAAGGTACAGCAACCTTAGAACCTACAGATTTATGATAAATAAATTATACAATTTTCAGTTTTTAAAAAAAATAATAATAATAACAGAAGATGATAATGTTAGGTAGCGATATGTCTAATAAAAAAATGCATAAATTTTTATTTGATTTATCATATTATACCTGCTTCTTCATTCCTCAATAAGGCTTCTACAGATGCAAATTGACATTCAGAATCCACAGGGTTATGTTCCAAATCTTCATCAATTTGAACTGTCCCTCTTTTTCTTTTACGTAAAATACTCGGATGCTAACCAGTTTCTCCTCTAGGAAATAAAATAGGGTACTGGAGAGGATCATAACATCCATAGTAATGTTTAATTTTAATAGAAGTATTAGAATCACTATATATTTGAACATAAGCAGTTCTGTCGAATACATAATTCTCATTTTCTTCAAATATGGTTGCCACTTGAGACGCAGATGGAAGATTAAACCTACGTTGATCTAAGCTTGGACTAGAATTAAGAACTATTATCTTATCAGAAATAGTGGGCAAGTCTTTCACTTGTTTAAGAAATTGACAGTAAGGATTGTTTCTAAGAGCTTTTATGAGCAACTCTAGTGTGGAAGCTTTTAATTTATCAGATATAGCTAATCTCTTTTCAATTTCTTCTTCTATATCATAGAAATATAGCTGTATACCAGATGGTTTTTGAATTCTAACATGACCAACACCATTCAAAGAATGATAAATTTGACCCTGAACTTTAAAAGTGTAAACATCACCTATGTTTTTTGTTAGCTCCCTATCATATTTTACTCCTAGAGAAGGTAAGATTACTATTATAAGTTCTAATATTTTGTCTAAATTTCACTGAATCTTCATCAATCCCAGTTAACAAATTTTTAACCTGATCATCCATTATAGAAGAAACCAAAGCTATTTCTCTACCCGAACAACAAAATTTCACAGGCTCTAGATAAAATCGCTTTGCACCACAAAAACAACAATCTGAAATAGTAGGGAGCATCACTGAAGAAAGCGGAAGACTTTTTGTTGAAACACCAAACAGAGATGCACACTTGGATTTGCTGATCCCTAGATCATAAGGTACATAATGATACATTAGGATAAATTTAAACACATAATTATTTACCATTATCATTACTATATAATAATGATATAACATAACAACAATACGGTCTAACCTCTATCAACACGAAGCACCCAAATGATTAGAACTTGTTAAAATAGCAAGCGGACGTCCACAAACCCAAGTGATCAGCTCATGTTTTTTGTTTGCAATTACATTACATTCGTGAGTTTTTTGTTTTTTAGCCAACCGTTTCAACTTTGACTGACCAGAGAGCTCAGCTTTTTTCTCAAGTGACTTTTCTGCATACTTGTTACATCGTGAGACATTTTTGTTTCTCCTTTTTTCATTATCATCACTTTCAGTTATCACCAAATCAGATGACTGAGTTTTCTCTTTTTTTGTGGCACGCTTCCTCTTTAAATTAGCTAAATATTCAACGTTTTTGTCAGGAGCCATTTCAGCATATTTCTTACGCCTCTTTTCAGTTTTATCCATCCCTGTATGATAAATAACTTCCTAACAACTACAGATAAATATTTCAAAATATTACAATCACAGAGGGAAAAAAAAAAAAAAACTAAAAACCAGGAGCGCGCAGGAAGCCATAAACATTCAGCAATTCATATATTTCAATTCATAACAAGCACTCCAAAACGAAACAGGAACAAAACCCCAAAAAAATATAATAAAAGAAACAAAAATGATGATCTGCATTCCAAAACGAAACAGGAACAAAACCCCCCAAAATATAATAAAAGAAACAGAAATGATGAGCTGCTTTCAGGCAGAAAACACACCTATTGGAGAACAGCACCCAGAAAACCACTCCAAAAGCAACCAGCAACAACAGAACCACTCCAATAACGGATATTCCAAGAGAAGATTCAGAAAAAGAATGGAAAACCTAACAAAGAAAACCAGAAATTAATAACCAAAACAACAACATTCTCAATGGACTTGTACGGCAAAGCACTAAAGATCGTGATACCATACCTCCCAAGGATGATCAGATATATGAAATTGACTGACATTTGATGAAAAGAAACCCATCTCTGTGGCAAAATTAGATAGAAGCCGATATCCCATCATTCTGTTAATTGTTACAGCCATCATCTGACTGTTGTTCTTCCAGTAAGAACTCACTTCACCTATGAGCATGATTTGCCTATCCTGATCAGAACAGATATTTGCAATGACTTGTCCATATCTCTCCAAGACTGTTATCAAATGCGTGAAAACTTTTTGATCCCAGGTCAAGGAGAGTCTGATCTGAACAACCACCCTAAGTGCAACATCTAAACCGTGAGCTGGAAGTAAACTTTCTTCAACCCATGTAATAATGTCGCGTGAAGTTTGCCTTCCTTTCACCATTTAAATGAGTTCTAAAGAAAGTTCATTTTCAGTTCCATCTGTACCATCCTCTCCGTTGTATCTAAAATTTGGTCCACCTTACGGAGGAAGTAGAATTAACTTAAGCATAAGAGCATAAGAAAATTCCAGCATTTCAATAAACCATTGGAATATCACCAAACAATTTATACAGGCCTTGGTACAAATAAATAACACCTGCTTAATCTTGTCATAATATGACAAACAAATTTCTCTTTCCAAAGCCTCCTGAACGAACACTCTCTGTGCTTCCCACTTTGGAAGGTCCAAGACGTGAACCCATTCTCCATGGACACATAAACTGAAAGTTTGATATACATCCAGAAAAAACCAAAAAGGAAAATGAAGAAGGAAAACCTTGTAATGTCAACACAACACATAAAAACCATCATAAAACACATGCAATATGATAAGATTAACCTACAGATGGTGGGAGAACCAAAGAATCAGACGTGTTCTGCACTCCCAAATCAGCTATCTTCTCAAAAAGGACTCTAATTGATCTAGCTACAACTGCTATCGATGCCCGGGAAGAGCCTAAATTGAGACATCACAGTTGGATTATTAAAACTTTGTACGAGGCAACATAACTAAGAGAACCATGTCAGTCCACAAGACTTACTTTTTCAATTAACTAGGTGAATATACCTTACAGAGGTCAATAACAACCAATGTATAATATGTTGGTTTGAAAGGGGGCTCTGGCAAAAGAAAAACCCACAAAATCACAAACAAATGATAATATGAGAGGAAGATGTAGAAGAGGACAAAGAAAGGTTTCCACAATAAATTTAAGCACCAAACACGGTGCATTTGAATTGATGATAAACTGTGAAACAGAAGCCTAAGTTGAAAACAAACTAAGAAAATACTAGGCCTTTCTTGCCCCCGCTTAGCCTTTTAACTGAATATATATTTATGTGTCAAAATAATGCATAAATTTGAAGAAATCTGAACTTGTAAGAAAAAATAATGCATAAACCTTGTACACTATGCACATGTTAATTTTCAAGCCTTTAGCTTCATCACAGAAGAGGGTGAAGTCATTATTCCCTGCAAAATCAACCTTGAATTAGAAGCCAAATAATATATAAGAACTCAACTGTTTTTATGAGCTCCTTATAAGCATGTCGCCTATTAAAAACATGCTTTGAGTTTATATCGTCACAAGTATGTCATGTTTTTAAATCTTCAAATTCGGTCAAATGATACTTTGGAAAAATTTTAGGAAAACAGAAGTCATTTATGCCTTTATGCCGCTTGGTAATTGCTCGCTTGCAAAACTAACAATCAAAATTGAGCACAAATGAAGCCTCACAAGATAAGGCATTAAGAAAGATCCGAGAATCAAAGTACAAATGTGTAACTTTTTTATTTTTATTTTTTATGGAAGAACAAATGTGTGACTGAATCTTTCACTAAATTCACATCCAACACAAGCACTATACTCGTATATCCGATACATTTAAAGATTCATACAAAAACAGAAAAGAAAAAAAAATTAAAAAACACAAGGGAAAAAAGGAATCTAAATGCACATCCAACACAAGCCCTATACTTGGATATCCCATACATTCAATGATTCATACAAAGAAAAAAAGAATAGGAAAAAAAGAAATCGGAGTACCTAAGCCAAAAACTTATCTCATTGTGCAACTCTCCATAAGTATGGAGAGCCTAAACTAAGCAAGAAGAAACTCCTCGGTCCACAAAACCTATAGGAATATGATTGTAGAGGAATAAAAGAGAATACACACACACACACATTTACAGCGATAAAAGAGAATAGATTAGAATTATCCATGATACAGTGCACAGTCCACAAAGATTATGGAAGACTACCAATGAAAGAAGCCTCTTCTATGCCTAGTTGGATCCTTTACAATGATCTTAACTCTCAAAATTTCATCAGCACTCCTTTTCATTGAACCTAGCCAAATCATGACAGACTCTAACCACAATGGTGCACCAATGCAGGTTCCTAGGTCATGTTTTACAACACAAGTCCTCATTATGAATCCGAATCCGGATCGTCAACTCAAAGTGAAAAAAGAAGCAGAAATAGAGGTAAAAGATCTAAACACAGCCCAAAGCTTCCTCTCTGGTTATATTATTGATTACTCTTGTAACTCACCTTCCATCTAATCCAAGTATTACCACTGTATTCTTGTGATGACCAAAGGAAATAAATACTGAGATCCTTCAGACAAATGAAACTGGGCTACAGACCATTCTGAACTGAAATACTTCGGCAAAACAGCTACAAAATATAAGCTTTCATATGCAGAGTTGGTAATCTTAGTCACTCTTTTGTTATCACTACATCATCACCAAGAAACAGGATAATCACTAAAGAAAAATACAAGGCAACACAGTCAGAATCTAAATAAGTGTCTGTTTGCTTGAAACTCAGATGGCAGTTGCAGCACTGTCTAAATGCAAGAATACGAAGAATACTTGACGCACCACAATGGTTTCTGAAAACGTTTAGAAGTCAGCCAGTGACATGTAGTCCAGCAAATGAGCAGAATATTGCATATACAAAACCCATTAAACGAGCATAAAATATCTCCACACCAGACAAAACAGACAAAAAAGTAGATTTCACCAACCTCAAGGAAGTTTAGAGTAATCATAGCAAAGTAGTTAAGCGTCCAAAGAAAATGAAATCAAATGAACATGAAGTAGAATTTTGCTGCATGTCCAAAGTTTAATTGATAAAGAACTTCCTCAGGTAGTTCAATACCATCCTCGGCCTGAACATGTTTTCTTTAGTTCCACTGAACAAAGAACACAAAAAGGTGGAAACATTTCCAATTTCAATAAAATTATCACTGGATACCAAGGAAGCTCAAACCATCATCAATTTAGTACACCATAACTCATACTTGCCAATGAAAACACATAATTGTAGCAAGAGATAAAAGCCCTCCAAGAGATTGAGAGCAGAAAATCTTTTAGGTAAAGGAAAGGAAAGGAAAGGAACTTACTTTGAGGCCAGAACATTACAATGCTCTTTGGCAGAAGAGGAGGAATTCTTCTTCTCCTCAATAGGCTTTACAAAAACAGGACCATGAGAGGCCTCCTTCAAGGCAGTACTGGGCAAGCATGACTGCAGGGAATTAAAGGTCTTAACACTATTCCCACCTTTCCCACCTAAAGGAGCAAAAAAATGTCATATTTCCCAAACCAGACAGAATCCTCAAGCAAAATAATTTCTAGCCAGAACAGAATCCTCAAGCAAAATAATTTTAAACTAGAACAGAAGCTAATGATATACAGAGAGAAAATGTAGACTGAAATTTCCAAAAACTTTCCAAAACCAATGTATGAATTACAAATTCAGAGATCAAGAGCAATTTTCATCAAACAAAAAGGTAAAATCATTTTTTTCTCAAACCCAATAAGCAAAATTACAAGCCAAAACACAAAAAGGAAAAGAGCACACCCATTTCCGAAAGTAAAATCATGAGATGGCATTACCAATATTCACCTAAGAACATGCATATGCGAAATTATAAATTCAGCGCAACCAAAACCAGTGATACTTTCACAGAGATGAAAAAGAGCATCTGTGTAGCTTTAAATTGCTTAAATTCACGAACAGAAAATCCATCGTGAGTGCTTGAATCAGAAGCCATCAAAACCTTGCAGAAGGACTGAACCGCTGGCCATGGAGCTCAGCGGGGCTTGAATCCAGGGAATCCCTCTCACTTTGCTGCAGATATTTTCACAAACAAGATTAATAATGGGAATAAGGTTGCCTACTAAATCAAGAATACAAATAACATAAGAACATTTAAATTCACCATTGATAGTTATAAATCATGTTCTTACATCTGGGTCTGCCATCAGAGTAATTTGTGCATAGACCTCATCAGTCTCTTGTTCATCCTACAAAAAGGAAAAAATCCTAGCATTAGTAAAACTGTATAACTTTGAAATTTGGAAAATACATAAATCAAAGCCTAGCTAACATCCAGTTCACGCCCAAGCTAAATTTCCGTAGTTTAAATCCAACCTGAAAATCAAAAGGGTGCTTCTGAGAATCAGAATCAGTGTTATTAAAATAACAACTTATGCCCCTTCAATGCAAAATGGATCATTTCAAATTCTTTACTTTTCTTAATATAATCTAGCACTCTGAATAACAATCTTGTGTCCCATTTTTTTTGTTTCAGAAATTAATGTCAACAAAATAGACAAATTATCAGAAATCTCGATGCATATTCATTGAAGATCTGTAATATGATATATTTTTAAACCATCAACAGAAAACTGGGTACAGAGAAAGAGGACAACAAAATTAAAGAAAGGAATTTCCTCAGTTCAAAGCATTCCCATTTCTCAGAACCAAAATAATTCAAGGGCTGTTGGTTTTCCTATCAAAATTGCAAGGAAATCATAGGCAAGACAAAGAGGGGCAACCACCCTTCAATAAATCTCATCTCTCTGTTTACCTCATTCTCCCGAGAGCTCATATTTAAAGGTTCTCCAGGGACATTGACATTGGCAAAGCCAAAAAGGGTTGGTTTTCAACCATGTTCTCATCAAGAATGAGAACCAAGAATACCACCATGGCAGCAAAATCCCTGACAAATGAATAAAGCAATTAACTATCTCATCAAGGGAGAGGGAAAGGCTAAGGCTCAGATCAGTGTATCAGGTCAGACCAGAGAATGGTGACACCGACATGGCTGTAACACCATGGTAACACCGGTTGCATGTGAAGAAACAGAGGGAGAAAGAAAAAAGCCCAGATGGATTTCTCCACCCCTTCCATTTGCCGTCCGGGTCGCCCTGCCAAGACACGGATCAAATGGCCTCAATTGCCTGACCTGCTCGCTCAGAATACAAATACTCATCATAACCTTTCTTATCAGAGGAAGAGGACATAGATGACATCCAGAAATCATTCGCACAAAAAGGGTAAATGTAATTAACCCTCAAGAAATGGGTATTAAAGCAATTGGTGAAGAACTTTGCTGCACATCTGTAACAACTAACAACCAAATCAGGGGCAAATGTATTGTGATTACAAATAACCACTTGGCATGTCAATATCAAAAGAATTATTTGTCAACAATATTTGTAGCTTGAAAATTGACAGAAATCCAGATAATACAGGAAGAAGAAACAGAATCTGTTGCCTAATATGAATATTTGAAATGTACAGAAAAGCTATAGTAGTTCAAGACCTTACATAGTGAACCGAAAAAAGAATGGGCAGAAGAGCTGAAATTAACCGTTAGAAAGTTTTCACATGTATACATTTGTCCGGAGAAAGCCAATTGACTCATCCCAAATCACAATTACATTTCATCTCAATGTTGCAGAATAAAGAAATATGTCAATTTCATCCAAAAATAATGTCTCCCTATTAAACTATGCATAGACTATTTCTACGATTCCATTCAAAGAAACAAGAAGCAAAAGATGGGTGAAATGCATAACAATAAATTTGAAATATCTTTTAACATTGGAACACTTAAAATTGGCAAATGGATTAACAAATAGCAGCAAACAAGACACTCACCAAAGCAGTTAAAAATCGCATCAATATGCCGATCTTATTGCAATCCCCAGAAATCAAAGCACCTTGTGCCATGGCAGAACAATTGAACATATAAGCAAAATAATACCAAAGATGCATTACCTTGACGGAGTGAAAAGTAAACCATGCCTACTAATTACACTTTTAAATTATGTTTTACTTCTAAATGTGAGAATTTTTAATATCACCAAAGGGTAAAAGAGAAAGCCTCTGAGAACAAAGAAATCCCAACAAAAAAATGAGGATAAAAGTAAGTATCCTGGTTAAAGCTGAATATACAATACTCAGTTCACATGCAAAATAGAATCAGCTTTCTCCACTATTTTGAAACAAAGTGCTCATGCTCCAAATTCAATAGGCCAGAGATCAGATAGCATTTAGCAAAGACATCTGCATAGCTATATTTCTTTTGATACATATCACTTATACGTCTAGTCACGGAAAGATCTTAGGTGGTTACATTACATGGATAAACCCTCTCAAAGTCACACCTCCAAAACTTTCTATAGCCCTTCATGGTAAAGTTCCGCCACCTTATTTGGGAAAAATGACTAAAAATTTGATAAAGCCAATCTGTAATTTTTCACATACCACTTCATGCATCCATCCTTCTGTTTGTATGATGTTGATGCCCCATAATTTGGGGGGAATGAATACAATTTCAATAACCCTCATCTTTAATTCATAGAATTCAAAGTAATGTAATCAATCAAAACACATTCTTCACAAATTTGCAGTATTCTTGATTTAACCGCAACTACAAATGTGGTTACCATTAAAAATTATCACTACTTGAACGATGTATAAACCGTAAATTGAATGGCCCAAATGGGGTTTTGGAGCACTGCTTTCTTCCGAGCTCATTCCTCAAGAAATCAACGACAAAAGATGCGGAGCAAGATCACGCCTTTCCAAACTTGTGATGTTGATGCCCCATACTTACCAATTTACGTAAAAAACTACCAAACACGATATTTTAAATTTAAGGAATTTAGGTCCTGTGTGGTATGATTTCCAAAACATGGTTTTGAGATTTATTTTGATTTTATAATATTAAAATTGTATTGGGAATGTAAAAAGGTGTATTAAAAAATGTAAAAAGGTGTATTGAAAATGATGAAAAATTATTATAAAATTAAAACTTTTCTCAAAACCAAGTTTTGAGAATCAAAACAAACAGGGCTTTAATTACTTTCCCCGGCAAAATCCCAGCCAACCAAACAGGCCCTAGGGATAATTTAACTTTTATTTTTTTATGTGTTAGTCAAAAATAATCTAAAATATTGTCAGCTCGGTACCATCTCTAAACAATTTGTAAAGCGAAATAAACCAAAATAAAACAATTTTTAAAAAATTAAGATACCAAATGGGAATAAATTATATATTAACAGACCAATGTGTACTTTAACAATTTTGCCTCTTTCTTTAAGCCTTTGTTGGGCAGTCGTTACTAGTGACAACAAACATGGAGCTTGAATTTTCCCAATAAAAATAAAATAAAACAATGAGCTTTAGTGATATTAATTTTGTCCTAAGAATTTATAGAAATATACTATATAGAGTAAATTACATGTACTTCCCCAAATTTTGGAAGAACTACAAATAATTCTTCAGTTTTTTAAAACTAAAACTATATATACCCCTCATATGGATCAATGGGATTATATACAGTTTTCAATAATTTGGGGGTCTATTCGTAGTTTTCCTTAAAAAAAATTACAATTTTTGTCCCTTATATTTTAGCATGTGGCAATTTTAGTCCCTTTCATTTGTATGTGTCATTTTTAGTCCATTTTATTTGTCACTTTGACATTTTTGGTCATTTTTATAGGTATTGAAAGTTAACATGTTACTTGGGATTTTTTCGCGAAATTTATAAATTTTGGCTTAAGACATTAATTACAAAACAAAAAATATATATACATTTTTGATACTCTATATTTGACCATGTTAAAGTTTCAATTTTTTTTACGTTTAATTATTAATTACTATTTATATTTAATAACTCATTTAAATTATTTTTATTTTTATTTTATAAAAATCTATTTAAAACTTTTTGTCAGTCCTCTACTTTTTGTTATATTTTTACTCGATCCAGGGGGTTTTGGTAATTTCATGAGACCACATGGGCGCTTTGGTAGTTTTTACCAACCTCGAAGGAGGTAAATATAATTTACCCAATTACAATTTACAATTTTCATAAATAGGGCCAAAAAAGTTTTTTTTTTTTTTGGGAAAATTTCTATTAAGGGCGGAGGAAGAAATATAATTATTATTAAGGGCGTAACTTTTTTATAATTATTATTATGGGCATTAAAATACTTCTAATAAGTTGACAATTAACAAAAGACTATTTTATCCTACTCTAATTCAAAATTAATAAAATACATCTATTAAAATGTTTGAGTATAAATCCTAATCTAATTCAAAGACAATTCGATCCGATCCGTAAAGCTCTGGAATTATCCCACGCAACAATTCTTGTTTAGCTTTGGGTCTGCTAATGGCATCCTCCAAAGTTTGGATCACTTCTTAATTTATTATCCTACCAAGAATGATAATCCAGGAGTTGAACACATGATACTTTCACCATCTTGATAGCCGACATATTCATGGGAAGAAGATTGTAGCGGGCGTTGTACCTTTGTGCCCTCATACCATTGGCGAAATCTGTAATCTTCTGACCAAATCCCCGAATCCGCAACTAATCTTCCATCGTCGTTTAGATGTTTTCCAGCCAGGAGACTCCGTGCATCAAACCGGAAAGGAACAAGCATTTTGTTGAGCAGGTTGGATATGATTTCTTGAAAGATCGGCGGGGACATCAATCTGTATTAGGGCAGGGAAAATTCTCTACGGGGATAGTCCCCTGAATTTTTCTCGGGTACCACTGCTAATGCTATAATTTCGGGTAGAAATAAACCAAATTAGATTGGTTTGGATCTGGAAATTTTGCTGTGAAGACAAGGATGGATATTTCTGGGAAAATTCTAGTCGGGATGCTACAGCTAATACTTAATTGGTATTTGCTGTGAAAATTCAGGGTGGCAATCAGTTTGGTGGTGCCATCTTGAATGCTTCTGAAATCAAAAATCTGATTTGAGAATGCTTTAAGAAGAGTTAAGGGCTTGAATTGAAGAAATTTCTTTAGTTTTGTTAGCTTTGTCAATTGTTAATGATAGTGTATGTATTGAGAATTTAAGCGCATGCTTCCATTATGTGAACCTCATGTTTAAATTTTCTTTTTTGAAGAAAAGTATATGCGAATATTACTAAGCGTTGAGATAAACAGTGTAAAAAATCTGGGGCAATAACCACAAGTTGCCCGCACATTAAGTAAACTATGACACTCAGAGCATCTCCTACGATTTGGAACCCTTCCAGGTTCAGTTCAGCACTCCGGCAGCCGTGAAAGTTCTGTCTCCAGTCTGGGCAAAGTTTCCCGAGGTAGCAAAGTTTTTGGAGGGATGGATTGTTGCGTCAAAATACAGAGTTGGGCAGCCTCTGTTGGACGTCAGTAGGCTACAGGAGAGCTTCTCCAATGAATTAGAGCTTCAGAAGATCTTTCCGTTTTGAACGAGCTCGATGGAGCGCAGATCCAATTTAATTAGATTATGTATTTTACTCATTTGAAGTATGAAGGACAGAATTGTATTTTGATAATTATGAATTTATTAAATGTATTTTAATGCCCATAATAATAATTATAAAAAAGTTACGCCCTTAATAATAATTATGTTTTTTTCCTCCACCCTTAATAGAAATTTCCCCCTTTTTTTTTTCCATACTTCTTAACTTGTGTGATTTTTCTGTTTGGAAACGGAGGGAGTATTATAATACTAAAGTTCATAAATTAAAATTATAATAAATATTATTCTTAAAAACAAAATAAAAGTATATAATTATAACATAGATTTTAATATACCTCAATTATGTAAATTTTATAATATTTTATCATATATAAAGCATATCTCACGATACGATACGCATATCTTAAAATAAATTTATAATACACAATACGTATCACAATTCAATAACTATAATAATAACATAAGAGGTAAAATGTGATTACGCCTTGTACCAATTTGCCTATACATGATCAACATTCATAAGTGATCGTTAAACCCTTAAATTTTAGTGGTTTTATACGGACTACTTATTGCATTTGAAACTGGAAATTGAAGATACATTTTTTTTTATAAGTAGTCAAATATTTACAAAATTAACCCAAATGGTATACCTTTTACATTATTTATACCGGGAAAAAATGATGTTTTTGATATTAAAAATTTACTTAGTTTTAAACTTGTGCTTTATGTTTATACTTTGTTACATTTTTATTTACAAGGCTATTTCATGGTTTTACATAGTCAAACAAAGACTAATTTGGGAGTATTTTACAAATTTTACAACACTATTTACTAGCATCTAAATTTCATTAAAACAACATCATAGAGATTACTGACGTGACCGATATCAATGGCAAAATAATATGCTGCAAATCGGGAGGCTCAATTAGTCCATGAAGATCCCTTCGCATTTTTGTAGGATTAAGATAAGAGGAAGGGCTACAGGTCGACTTATGGATAAGAGGATTAAGATAAATAAATATTCTCAACTTTCTATCCCTTTCTTTTCAAATTATGGATATATTTGTTTTGTGATTATTTTAGGAAAAATATAATTTTTTAAAGTATTTTTTTTTATCTCTCTTTCATTGATAAAAAAAAAAATGATCTCTAAAATTTATTTACTTTCCGTAACAAAATTTAGTATCATTTTGGTGGCAACGTAAACATAAGCTAATATCATGTTTCTTTATTGGCGGAGTATTATTTTTGCTTTGCAATTTGGTGAGATTACCAGTAATCTTTTTTTTTTTTTTTCACTAAAATCGAGCGAAATGAAAAAATGGGTCCACTGGAAGCTATATATGTTTATATAAATACGTAATTTTGACATCTTTAAGCAAATGCAGGCATTACTTTTGCCAGCTTTGGTGGACTGGAACAGTTTTTCATTGAGATCAAAGTTGTAAGGTCAGTTAAAAAATAAAAAAGGTTTTTTCATTGATTTGGATTAATAGAAGTTTAAAAAGTTAGTTTTGCTGGGTGTTTCTTTTTCAAACTGTATTTTAGAGTAATTATTTAATTTTTGTAGATATTTATTTTTATTTTTATTCAAAATAAATTACTTTTGTAATAAAAAGTGAAAATAAAGATATTAATAAATAACAAAGGGTAAAATATTAAACTTAAGGTATTAAAATTACAAAAATGGTAAAATGTAAGTACACTGTACACGGCAACTGTAACCACACGTTTGGGTTTCGCCAAAGTTCCATTAATGTGTGTATGATGTCAGCCCTAGTACTATTACTAGAATCTCCTATAAGAAAAAATAGCCAGAAACTCACTCTGACGCAGTCTCCCGTTTCTTTCTCTCAAAATTCCCTTGAATCCAAATTCAATCCGCCTCCTGTTTCCTTCAATTCGCAGAAGGCCAAAATTCAATCCTTTGATTCCAATTGAAGGCCAAAACTCCATCCTGATGGATTCCTCTTCGATAGCCAAAACTCCATGTTTCAATTCGCACAAGCCCAAAAGTCCATCTTTCGTCTAACCGATGGTATCCTTCTCCACTAGCCATTGAGCGGAGACGGCGATGGAAAGGATACTTCTGTTTAGATGATGAAAGGGTTGACTTTATTACAACATATAAATTTATGAATATTTGTACGTTTTGATCTGATCTTCTTCAATAGCCATTCTCGTTGATTTTTTTAATAGCCATACTGGTTGATTTTGATTTTGATTTGTACCGTGGATTACCAGCTTCCATGGGAAGGATATTGTTATAATGATTTTTTCCAATATATTGATATTTTTTTTTTGCTACTTTGGCATCCGGATTTGTGTACGTTTTAATCAGATCTGGAGGATATGTTCATATTGCAATTTGGATAGCGATCACATAATTTTGTTTTCTCATCCTATTTTTATTTTGGGTTGTTATTAATTTATTAGAAATTTTATAGCTAAATATAGGTTTTTTTTTATTAGAAGTTAATTAATTAGAAATTTTTATTAGAAATTTTATAGCTAAATATAGGTTTTTTTTTTTATTAGAAGTTAATTAGAAATTTTTATTAGAAATTTTATAGCTAAATATAGGTTTTTTTTTTATTATAAGTTAA
Source organism: Leptodermis oblonga (assembly GCA_016801395.1). Classification (NCBI taxonomy): domain Eukaryota; kingdom Viridiplantae; phylum Streptophyta; class Magnoliopsida; order Gentianales; family Rubiaceae; genus Leptodermis; species Leptodermis oblonga. Next base: position 37,479,187 of record CM028760.1, read on the forward strand.
TTAATTAGAAATTTTTATTAGAAAATATAATTTGAGTGAAGGTTTTTTCTTTAACATCTTGTACTTATTTTTATTTTCATTTTTATTAGTTTTTATATTATCTTATTATTTTTATTATATTATATGTTTATTTATATATCAATTCTTTACACTACATATATTATAATAATTTTTTTAAAAATAATATATATTATAATACTATATAAATCAATGGTATAATTTACATTTTGTGTTATTTTTGTCTTTACTGTTTGTACATAGTTAAAATTACACAGTATTTCACAATTAAAATTTTTATTCTATAATAATTGTGAAATACACAGTTAAATTTTTTTATATGAAAAAAAAATTAATATTTTATTCTATAAATTCATATATTATTTCAAATTTAAATACTATGCTTATATATATATATATATATAGTTAAAATATTATTTACATAAATTTATTAATAGTAAAAACGTTACCTTACAATCATCTTCTTCTTGTAAAGTACTTATACTATTTACATTTGTATAAAAAATAATATGCACAGTTAAATTATATCAACTCTTTGCACATTTATATAAAAAATTAAATTTTGTTTAGATTGGGAAATACATGTAATGTAATTTAAAATTATTGAAAAAATATTAAATAATTTATAGTTTAATTTATTAAATGATTTATAATTTATTTGTTGTATAATATAATAATAATAAGAAAAAATAACAAAATAAAGAGTTGTTGGAGTGGTTAATTAATTTCTTTAAGATTGGTTTGTCAACCTTATGCCAGTGAGCATTATAATTTTACAGGTTTTAAGTTTAGACAACCCAAAATAGGGGGAGAACCAAACCGGATTTGGACCTGCAACTATGTAGGGGAAAAAGAAAAAAAAAACCGAACCGGACAGGACCTGCGAGTTCGACCCAGACCCGAACCCGGAAAAATTCACCCTGGACATTCTTTGAGAAGGCAAAGGCCAGACGGATTTATCCAAAGGTATGCATTTAAATTTTGGGCATATTGTGTTTCTGCCTTATTCTGATTTATTTTGTATTACATATTTTGTTTTACATATTTTGGTCATATTTGTGTTTACACTGTTGGTAGATGTTTTCACCAATGAACATTCTAAGTTTTTAGAAGACGTCATCTATCCAATTAGGAATTCACTTGTTGGCGGTAATAGGGAAATTTTTTGTTATGAGGTGGTGGTAATCATGATGCACTAAATCATACATAGAAATGTATCTAAGGCTAACACTTCTGTATTCTTATGCAAACTTTAATTGCCTACAATGTTGAAGTTGCCCCCTTTTGGGTTCACCCTGATACCTGTAGAGCCCCTCTTTCTCATCCCAACCATCAGGTATGGGGCACTAAAACCTCGTTCAACCCCTTTGATCCCAAACAGAAGTAGAACCTATTCTCCCAACGAAATTGACTTGTATGAGCTGTAAACCCCCTAGTTTCCCCTTTGATCCCAAACAGAGGTAGAACCTATTCTCCCAACGAAATTGACTTGTATGAGCTGTAAACCCCCTAGTTTCCCCTTTGATCCCAAACAGAAGTAGAACCTATTCTCCCAACGAAATTGACTTGTATGAGCTGCAAACCCCCTAGTTTCTGTTAAAACTGTTCGTAGGCGCCATCGTTTTGAGAATGGCCTACATTTTTATCTTGATTCTCAAAATGTTGTTGATTATATGAATGGGACCAATGCTTTCCCAGAGGATAGAGAGAATGGGCTTGAATATTATGGTGATTTTGTGCTCGTTTGACCCGATATTGGGTGTCGAAAATGAACCGTGTTTTAGTGTTAAATCATTTTTATTAACTTTTAAATTTTATATATGGTTTTTGTTGTTTTGTTGAATGTTCCTCTTGACTCTCTTGGTTAGGATGGTGCGGAGTAGGGGTGTAAATAAGCCAAAGTAGGGGTGTAAATGAGCCGAGCTACTTGCGAGCAGCTTAGTTAAAGCATGGCTCGAGTTTGGTCAAAGGCTTGTTTAATAATCAAGTTGAGCTCTAGCTCAATTACTACTGGCTTGAGGGCTCGACAAGCTTATCGAGCCCGGCTCTTTATATAATTTTTTAATATAATTTTTAAATATTTTTATATTTTTTAGTATAAATTAAAAAAAATTAATTCAACCTCGAACTAAAGCTTGCTCTACACCGAGAGCTCGAGCCTCTTATAATTTTGACGAGCCGAACTTGAGCCCAAATATTTAGGCTCGATCGATAATTTTGACGAGCCGAACTCGAGCCCAAATATTTAGGCTCAATCAAGCTCGAGCCAAGCTCAAACTTGATTAGTTTTTATCAAGCTCAGCTCGACAAGACTCTGGCTCGGTCTCAGCATGGCTCATTTACAGCCCTAGTGCGAAGGATGTGGCAAAAGTCGACAAAGTTTGGCAAGGGGTTAGTGGCTTGGGGTGCCTTCTTGATTAAGGCCGCAACATTAAAGCAACATTGTTAATGTTGCTGTTCAAGAATTTAAGGCAAATTTGGAAAGCATCAAAGGTGATTCAGTCGAGAAGAAGCTTGCTAAAGGAAGCAGTGGTTCAGATTTGGAAATCAAGCTTGATTCAGTTGAGAAGGGGCCTGTAATGAAAGCAATGGTTCAGTTGAGTAGGGCGATTCATGTGGGAAGGAAGGAGCCTGATTAAGAAGGAAAATAAGGGGTTTGATCTTACTCTTGCTGTTTCTCAATTGTTTGATAAGCTTAGCAAGTCTGAGGCTTAGCTTATTAGGTAGTAGTAATAGGCTTAAGTGGTTAATATTTTCGGATTTGAAGGTAGATATATCAGCATTGTCAGTAACTTTTTGGGTGATACATAAACAGTCCATTCCAAAACTTATGCATCCTAAAAACAGTTTGGAGAGAAATCTTCGCCGCCTGAAGTTCATAAAGAACCACATCCACGACGACCTCTTTGTGATGTAGATAGGGTATCTCAGGCGTATATCTAGGAACCAAGCTTCCGAATTTATATTCTGTGAACTGATAGGAATTTTTATACAAGCAATACGCGCCAGCAGCCTTCTGAGCATATTCCTTGAGACGCGAGGCGTCCGTCAACAAGACTGAACCACTCTGTGAATCAATTGAAGATCCCTTTCTCGGATGGGTTTCTTTCAGGGTCCGGATGCACCCAAAAAGGTCCAACATGAACATTATTAACTATTAAGCTCCCGTACATGAACAAAAAACTCCAGTAGTCCAGAGGAGTCTTAATAAACAACTCCATGTAATATTTCATGCCTATGACGTTCAAAGAAAAGTCTTCCATGGAAGACAGAATGACAGTATCTGAATTGGCCAAAATTTCATTATCATACCCCAAAATCAGCTTGCGGATTCGATATACAACAAGTTGTAAAAACTTCTCGTGGTCATTTCTGAAAAATTCTTGCATTCCACCTTCTCCCTCGATATGCTACAAAAAGTTAAAAAAGAAATTCAAATAAACATATTCCAAAAAGCATAACAGACCAATTAGAAACACAACAAACCACAAAGAATCTAAAATATTACAGCTTTACCTTTGGCAATTTGTAGATTTGTTTTGACTTTAAAAAAAATTTCTTGAAACCTGGATGCATATCCAGTGCTTTCATCGCAAAGCGATTCTGTAATTAGATAACCATTTTTAATACCCCAAAAACTGCCACTAGAAAATTTTGGCTCCACCATTTTTCAATCTGCAACAACCAAACAAATTAATCACAATCAAATAAACAAAAAGAAAATAACCATAAAAATGACTTGATTGATATGCACAAGACCAATTAATCACAATCCATTATAAAACTTATGATTGATCTCATGAAAAAATTACTTAACCTATACCAACTTAACCTGAATATTCTGCAGCTCTAAGCATTGAAGCTTCAACCAAAGTATTCAAGAAAATATTTATACCACTCAAAACTACCCATTGAACAATAAAGCTATCATCCTCATTGAAGTTTTCATCAAAAACAGTAATGCTTTTAAGTGCATTCGCTATATGAAAATAGCTCATATAATCAATTAAAGCATTATTGAACTTTCCATCTGTATCCCAAATGAAGGCTGTAAACAACACAGTATTATAGCTTCCAAATTGAGTGCAGGCAACTCCATACCTCTACGTCAACCCCAATCAAAACTTCTAGCATACTTACACAGTCCCTCCTTTGAAACAAGTAACCAACTTTACCTGAATATTCTGCAGCTCTAAGCATTGAAGATTCAACCAAAGTATTCAAGAAAATATTTATACCACTCAAAACTACCCATTGAACAATAAAGCTATCATCCTCATTGAAGTTTTCATCAAAAACAGTAATGCTTTTAAGTGCATTCGCTATATGAAAATAGCTCATATAATCAATTAACGCATTACTGAACTTTCCATCTGTATCCCAAATGAAGGCTGGAAACAACACAGTATTATAGCTTCCAAATTGAGTGCAGGCAACTCCATACCTCTACATCAACCCCAATCAAAACTTCTAGCATACTTACACAGTCCCTCCTTTGAAACAAGTAACCAACTTAACCCAAGAAGTTCTTTTCAACCAATTAGTTACCATCAGTACTGGTTCAGACTCTAAACAATTCAATGTCACTTTGATAAGCCTATAAAAAATCCAACTCCTCACTTGAAGAACTTGTACCATATGCAGCAATTACACCAATCTCAAATACAAAGAAATCCCTAAACTTCCAACTATAATCCTTAGAAACTAACTCCGTCCAAGATTTATTATTCTCCTCAAACATTAGTTCCCTATTCCTTCCTTTACTTCCAGTTAACAAATAACACACACAATCTGCAGTTTGCATAGGTTGGGACTCCATTTATATATATAAAATTAACAATCAACTTATCTGAACAAGATCAATGCATAATTGAATTCAGAAACAGGATCTATTAAATTAACACGAACAATGAAGGGAATAAAGTTCAATTTAAAACTGGAATTATAAACAGGAAAGAAATAAACTACATAACTGGATTTATAAGGATTGTAACCTAGAACAAACCGGATGCAAAAAAAAAAAACAATAAAATCAGAGAAAAACAATAAAATCAGAGAAAAAACAATAATATTATATAATGTTAAAAACTCTCATATTTATGACAACACTTAAAAAAATATTAAATACAATTTTAAAAAAGCATTAATAATAAGGATACATCATTAAACTCTCATATTTATTACATAATATTAAAAAAGCATTAATATTCATAAGAATACATCATTAAATAAAATTTAAAAAAACATACAATCGTTGAAAAAAAAAAACACAATAACATACACACTACCACTTGCAGGAATAGCTTATTTAAAATATAAAAATAAACACTTAAAATGGAACAACATGCAAATGAAGGAAGTTAATAATAAGGTGGGAGACCAGATCCAGATCCACCAATGTTGTTGAATAGTGCCCCAAAGTCGTCATTTCCGCTTTGGGATGGGCCTTGCTCAAATTGCTGCGATCTTTTTGCAATAATGTGAGCTCTCTCAGCTTTGATGGATACATATGATCCTGGATCTGTAATAGTACTCATGTCCAGCATCAACAACTTGTCTTCTCGTTTTTTTTTTGTTTGAGCAAAAGATTTTGCTGTTGTATTTCAAGTTATGCTAGACTTTGAGTTCGGTTTTCCTCCAACACTTTTACAAGAGGAGAAATTCCGTCTCTCATTGTGTTGGAGTATGTCGAACATTCCCCGAAATTTTTTTTTTCTTCTTGGAGTTTTTCACTCCCATGGGACGTTTAGATCCCGAACCACTAGAACTATCATCTAGGTTAATTGGAAGGGTCTCCAACCCAGGAAAGTCCGAGATCAGAGAATCAGGAGTGGGATTCTCAGACTCCGATGACACTGGTTGATAAGAAGAAAAACTCATTTGCCTCCTTGAAGGTAAGGGGGTTAGAGTTAAATTTCTCAAAATCTTTGAGTATGTCCCACACGTGGCTGAAGTTGAAACCATCCGTGAAATTCTTATTTTGCTGAAACAAAGCAAGAGCTTTACGCATCTGCAACAAATTTCTAAAATTAAAATGCAAAACTCATAAATATATATATATAAGTTAATGGAAAACATTATATTGAAAAATATACTCACAATATCATCATCAGAGGCACCACTAGGATGCATATTCTCTATGGAGCGAACGCAAGCCTTCAATTTCCGCACACTTTTCTGTATGCGAAGGTATCGGGTTTCCAAGGAGCGACATGAGAGCTGTCTGGTAACGTCTTCAATCTTGTTGTTGAAAGCCTTTTCCACACGCCCCCATAATGCTTTTCCTTTCTGATTCATTCCAACAATCGGATCTTGTGATATTGCCATATACATTCTACAGATAAGGATATCATCCATGTGCCTAAAACTAGGCCCGCGTTTCACCATTTTTTTGAAGAAGAGATAGCTTGAAGTAGAATGGTAGAGAAGAAATAGAAGTCGAGTGATTGAAGTGAGCTAGAGACCAATGTATATATAGAGGGAATTGGTTTATCCGCTATGATATCTCAGCCGTACGATGGATTTTCTATACATCTGAACCGTTGGATGTAATTGCACCTTATCTTTAACGCTATCATCATCTCAACCGTTGGATGGTTTATATAATCATCTCAATCGCTGATTAGATTTCGTCCGCACTCCAACCGTTGAATCAATTTTATCTAAATTTTAACCGTTTGATTAACTTGAACATTATCCGAACATATCAATATTGCAATCCGCATGTGAACCGTTTGATGGATTTCACCCTCTTCGCATCCGTTGATATATCACATCATCTCAATCTCATCGTGTTAATTATATTTTGAGTGAAATTAATTAATTGTAGTGTTCATTGTATTGGATTAATACGTAACATTAAAGAAACATTGGGGTTATTTTGTAGTAAAATGTAATAGTATACAAGTAATAAGAATGAATATAAAATGAAATATAAAAAGGAATCTAAAAGGAATATTCTTTTTTAGTGGGAAGAATAGAGTGAGGGTTGGAGTGAAAGTATTGTAGCTGCACTAAAATAGTGAAATATTGCACATCAAAATAGAGAGGGGGTTGGAGCTGCCCTTAATAATATAGGATTGATTGCATCTAGTGGAAGTGATTAAAAACGAGATATGGAAATTTGATTATGAATGGTTGGATTGCTAGTATAGATGTTGTTTTATAAAACTATGTTTTTGGAGTGGATAAAATCCTTTTAGAAATCTAAAAATGGTGGCCTTTTCGCGTAGGCCAAAACTGGGCAGCACCTTGGCCGAAGGGCCAAGGCCGCCCAGCAAGCACACGGCCAACGCGCGGCCATCGCAACGCCATGGCTAGCTCGCGCACACATCCGCGTGTGCACATGCATGGCTAGCTTGCGTGCACGCCGTTCATGCATGGCTAGCCTAAGTGTGCACGACATGGCCTTCAAGCCAACCTTAGCCAACTTTGTGCCATTCGAACCATTTGACCTCAACCTTGAACTCTTTCAAACCGCTTGACCAAAACTTGATTCGTTTGACTCGACTTTAAATAATTTGACCAATTTTGACTAGTTTGACCCGATTTTCAATAGTTTGACCAATCGTGACTAGTTTGACCCAATTTTCAATAGTTTGACCAATATTGACTAGTTTGACCCGACTTTGACTCGCTCGACTACCTTTGACCTGTTTGACCCAGCTTTGACTAGTTTTGACCTGTTCGACTCAAATTTGATCTGTTTTACCAATTATGACCCGAAAAGTCAGACTTAACCCGAAAAGTCAAAGTTAGCCTCTATTGATCAAAAGTCAACCTGAAAAGTCAAAGTTTGACCCAAAAAGTCAAACTTCACGAAAAAGTCAAAGTTTGACCCAAAAAGTCAAATTTCACCAAAAAGTCAATTGTAACCCGAAAAAGTCAAAGTCAACCGTAGTTGACCAAAAAGTCAAACTTGCTTTAAAAAGTCAACGAACTTCTCCATAATTAATAATTAGATCTCCGTTATCCGCAGGAGCTGATCGTGGAGTATAATTAAACAACTCGCGCACTCTATCGAATACCAGGTGATAGATTACTCGCTAGTTTCCTAAGTTTGAAATGGAATATCTACTTAGTACCTATGTGTATTTATATATACTATTGTGTGTGTATATTTATCAACGAGGTTTTCCCACACCTCTAAATTGGCTTATTCTCTTGATTGAGTTTTACATACAATGTACTTGAAGACATACCATGTATGCTATGCGTTTTACTAGCACAACAAGTCTACTTATTTACCTGCTATTATGTCTGATTACATAAAATGTGATAGTATGTTTTATCAATCCATAAGAACTATAGACTTCACAAGGGAAGTCATACAGGATTGCATAATGCCTTTAGATATGTATGACGCATGCTAGGGTTGTCATGATCACCTTAGCGTGAAAGAAATTACTAGATAAGACTCGACTCCGAGTCTTTTATGGACTTGCTATGTGAGATGAGCCTACTAGTTTCGTGTCGTAGTCGACACTCCTTCTTTAAGAGAGGAACAATTGGGGCCTGAGATATAATAGGGTCTGGATCCAAAACCCCTGTCGTTGAGCATACCTCCGTTGTACTTGCTGGCAGTGGGCGATGTGCTTTGCAAACCATCAAGTACCAGTATAACCTGTTCGTCGGAATAGATTTTCAAAATTGCTTTAATTAAGAAGGCTTGTTTGGAAACTCTACTCACTAGGAATCTAGTGGCTCAAAACCTGATTGCATGTGAAAATGTGTTGAAATTACTTGATTAATGCATAACTTGGCTTAAGAGAGGCTTGATTCGCTTATTTTATTGAATGGTTATAGGCTGAACTATGTTCCTATTTTGCTTGACTTGTTTAAATTGGTAAAGTTGGAGTATATGTACTTATTATTATATATTTACCATGATAAGTGCATGAATTGTATACTTGTTTACTGGACTTTTCCTTAAAGACCTACGGTGGGATTTTCTACAAACCCTGAGGTCTCTCACTGAGCTTAAGCTCACCCCACTTCCTTACAAATTTGTTTACAGAGATTTGAGACGCTTACGCTAGAGGTGAGGCCGAAGTGCGACAGAAATAACACCAAGGCGAGTTGTGTAATAGATATAGATAGAATAATTGGCTTAGTGCCATCTGTAATATTTTATAAACTTTCCGCTGCAATGTATTATAGTTAAATGCTTGTGATATAAATAAAGAAGTATAGTTTTCTTTAATTTAACTTGTATCGATTATTGGGCGAGAGCCCTGAATGATACATAAGTGCTGATTCACCCTTCCTCGTCGGGAGTGATTTTCCGGGGAAGAGTGAGCCGGATCTAGAGCGTCACATATTAACTCTCAATAACAAGCAAAGTAATGTTACTATGCTTATCTCTACGCTAAAGTTTACCTCCTTTTAAGGTGAAAAAAAGTGATTTAAAATAGAGTTTTAAAATTATCATAAATAGTGTTTTATTTTAGAGAAGTACATTATGGTCGGATGCAGTTTTAAAAAATAGATATCCACGGCATTTAATTCAAAATATGATTTTTTTTTTTTAAGGAAAAATATTGGAATTTGTCTCGTCGCGATTAATATAAATTTAAACCAGTAAACTTAAACTATCAAGACAATCCTTTCACTACCCATTGTTGGGTGAATTTTACTTTTTAAAAATATAAAATGGTAGTTAAAAAAACTGAAAACAAAACTAGACAAAATTTATAAGAGCATGTTATTTACAGAACAATTTTTACTGTATGCAGGACACTTTCTTAAATTTTAGTTGTAAAAGGATGAAAATACCCTTTCACCTGCAATAGGCGAAAGTTTTGTAAACTTTCCCCTGGAATAGGCGAAGGTTTTGGAAACTTTCACCTAAAACAGCCGAAAGTTTTGGAAACTTTCACCCAACTCGAGCGAAAGTAAGAAAAATTCGCCACAGGACGGCGAAGGTCCGACGAACCTTAGTGGCGAAAGTGGTTAGTAAAATTTCAGATGGAAACTTTCGCCTGGGTTGGGCGAAAGTTTTCGCCCAGGTCGGGTGAAACTAAAAAAAATTCGTAGATGACAAGAAGGAATAGGGGTGGGCATGGTTTGGTCCAATTCGAAATTCGAACCTAATTCGAATTTACCGAATTCGAAGAAACCTAATTCGATTGAAACCGAATTCGAATTCTGAATTCGGTTTTCGAATCAGTTTTCGAATTGGGCATTCAGACCAAAAACCGAACCGAAAACCAATTTGCAATATATATATTTTTTTATTTTTTATTTTTAGGGGTTTTTAACTTTTTGCCCATTGCCCTAGTTGCTATTTCTTTGTTATCAAAAGGTTAACATTGCATCTCCTCTGCCGCCGCGGCCGTATCGCGAATCTGAAGAGTGAAGACTGAAGTCAGTGAAGTGAACACCATAGAGTTGTTGTGGGTTTCTCGATTGCTGTCTTCTTCTTCGGTGAGTTTATTCTCTTTTTCTTCATTGCTTTTTCTCGATTGCTGTCTTCTTCTCGATTGTTGTCTTCTTCTTCATTGCTTTTTCTCGATTGCTGGGTTTCTCGATTGCTTTTTCTTCAGTGAGTCAGTGAAGTTAACATTGCTTTATTCTCTTTTTCTCGATTGCTTGTGTGTTTTTCTACGCATGGCATCTGAAACATTTTTAACAAAAAAAAGGTATCATTTTTAACAAAGAATGGTCTGGCTGGAATAGTTTCCAATCCAAGATTCATTGTTGTTACTTTATGTAAAAGTTGTTGATCTGTGTACATGATTTGTAATTAGGTTCGAAATGGGTACACAAATGCTAAGTTAAGTTTTCTATGAAATAAGTAATTATATATGGTTTGTCTTTCTGCTAATAGGTGATACAAACCTATAATCTCGATGGCACTATCATGAATTTTTCATCCATTTCTTTCTTTTCTTTCAAGTGCTCAAGGTGTGATAATAAACATGCTGAAATGGCTTTAATTGCTGTTAAATTTTATTTCTTCTGTCTGATTGTCTGTGTTCAAATTCATTTCCTAACTTTCATATATGAATTATAAATTAATGATTTAATATTTTTTCAATATCTTGTAGAGATACAACAAACAATATCTGAATCTACTGTTGTTGATGTTTAGAGCAGCAAAATATGTACAAGATCTAATTACTGTAGTTTTGGAATGCTGTTTCTTAATGGTTTTTGATTTTTAGGCATTCTGCCTTCTAGTGTTGTTTCTTAATTCTTACTTTTATTTTCTTTATATTAATATCAGGTGCGGATATAGTTGGGCCAAGGATCAGCTGCAGTGGTTACCAAAACTATGCTTACAGGGTGATTTTAAGGCTTAAAGGATGCATGTGATTGAGATGGTGAACTTAGATTTATTTTTTTAGAAGAGTTTACTGGTGGATTTAGTTGTTCAAACTAGTTACTAGATTGTAAAATTTTGATTATGGAATTAATTTTGTGAATTTGGTTTCCATGGTTTAAAACCGAATTCGAACCGAATTCGAATTACAAATTCGAATTGGTTTCTTCAGTTTCAAATCGAATTAGGTTTGGTTTTCGAATTTGCCAAAAAAATTTAAAATTCGAGGAAACCAATTCGACGCCCACCCCTAAGAAGGAAGAAGAAAAGAACAAAAAAAAAAATCAAAGGTCAATTTAGTAATTTCACAACTGAAAATTTTGTAAGTGTCCTTTGAATAGTAAAATGTGTCCTTCGTGTAACAATTGCCTTAATTAGATGGGTAATTAATTATCCTACCCAATAATTTCTCACCCATTAAATTCCTTTCCAATTCCATCCCTTTCCCACCCAATTGCCACCTCTAAGTTGTAGTCAAATGGTGATAGAAACAATAGAGGCAGGTCTGATTGAAATTCTAAAATTGAATGAAATCTTTGGCATGAAAGTATGATGAATTATAGAACCGCCACTTATACACTCTCACTACTTTGATCTTTTGTTATCTCTCTTGAGAAAGAAAAAACAGTGTTGAGTTTCCTTTTTTTCTTCTTCTTCTTTTTATCCTCTTAGGAAGAATGACATTTTTTATACTAAAACTTTGGCCTGTTTGCAACTTTGACACTAAAAATTTACTCAATTTCAAACTAAAACTTTATGTTTATATTTTGTTGCATTTTTAGTACTAAGACTTGCTATAGCAGGTTTTGCCTAGTCAAACCTAAAGTCAAAAGTAATTTGGGATATTTTAGAATTATACAATTTTGTGGAACTGAAAAAATAAATTTTATAATTTTATTTCCAAAAATAAAATATATATAATTTTATAATCATAAACTCACCCCACCGCCGCCAAAATTGTATATTTTATTTTTGAAAATAAAAGTATAAATAAAATCCTAAAACTACAATATTTATCTACAATATTTATAATCCTACAATATTTACAATTTTATTTTCAAAAATAAAATATACAATTTTAGCTGTGGTGTGAGTTTAGGATTATAAAATTATATATATTTTATTTTTTAAAATAAAATTATAAAATTTATTTTTTCAGTCCCACAAAATTGCATAATTTTTAAATGCTCCAAATTACCTTTGACTTTAGGTTTGACTAGGCAGAACCTACTATAGCAAGTTTTGGCACTAAAAATGCAACAAAATATAAACACAAAGCTGTAATTTGAAACTGAATAAATTTTTAGTACCAAAGTTACAAACAAGCCAAAGTTTTAGTATAAAAAATATCATTCTTCCTATGTGGTTAAATATAACAAATTTTTCTTAGTATTTTATATGCAGATCTTCTTTCTTTAATGCTTTGAGTTTCTTTTTGCAGTACTTGATGTCGCTAGATCTGTTTAGTTATTGGTGTTGTTTCTTCAAATTTCCTTTTTTCTTTTTCTTTTGGGTGGATTGAATGTTAATGTTGCTGCAATTTTTGGTATGGAAAAGATGAGGAGTTTGATGACAATAATTATTTGGGTTGGCTGGAGAGCTTTTCCACCTTAGACGGTGGTGGAGACATTGGAGAAAGGGGACTTTTTTTCCTTCTTCAAACGCAAGGGTATTTTAGATTTTTAATACTTAATAAATTTAGCACCGTTAATGTTGAATTTTTTCATGCAAGTGACACTTTAATCCATAATAATTAGGGAGTAAGTGTATGTTATGAAAACATAGGAGGTAATTGTCACAGTACATATTATACGAGGGGATAACTGTCATTTGGCCTATAATTTAGTCTCACATATAACATAATGATAAATCAAAAACTAAACTCAATAGATCATAGCTCGTGACCAAGTGAGGGCATCAAAGTATTGGAACAAATGGGCCTGATACACTTAGCCTTACTACTTTGCAATGCACTGGGCCTTGGGCCTAAGAAAAACGGAAAGGATGCACTGTCATGACCCTAAATTATTAGGAAGGTAATTACGTAATATTGCAAGATTATGTAATAGCTATATAGTAGCAAACCAAATACTTAGAGGCGTGTTTTTGATGATTTCGGATTTTCTTATCGAAATTCTTCCTTTCTTTTTCTTATTTCTTCTCTTCTTGTCTTCTCTTCTCATACCTTTACAATTCTTTCTGGATATTTTCTCTTTTGTACTAATTCAGCCTTTAAATTCTGACATGCGCTCAAAAAGTTTGGGCCGCTAGAAACAGAATTTAGAAGGTTAAACAGAAAGAATGAGGAAGAACGAGAAGGAATGAGAATTGTCAATGAGGAAGAGAATTAGATTCATTTCCAGAAGAAGGGAAAATAATGCCATATAAATATGATCCTTCGAAATTGCGTGTTACCCGCGAATTAGATTCATTTCCAGAAGAAGGGAAAATAATGCCATATAAATATGATCCTTCGAAATTGCGTGTTACCCGCCCTTATAACCCCCCACAACACAGTGCCACGTATACAATCAATCTAGAAATTACTAAAATATCGGAACGACATCGTTCTATTAATACTAATTTACCTATTTAATTATTTTACTAATAACCATGACAGTAACATATCCACTCAGAGGATATAATTCCTTTGGAGTTTGTTGATGAACGCTTCGGTTCGGGCGGTCTTCGCCTTCGAAGAAAAAAAAAAACTCGAGCTTATATAGGATATTTCAATACTTGAGTAAAAAAAAAAAAAAAATTGATGTTATATATATAAATTGTGTAAAAATAAACAGAAGTTTGGTAAATTATAATATTAAAAGGAGAATTCAATCAAATAATAAAAATGTAAACATAAAATCGTGGATGCTAACTCATAAATTACGCATACTAAAATCATACGAAGTATTAAAAACTTATATTGTAAGCGATATAGTTCCGAATGTTTGTTGTTTAAACTAATTAAAAATAAATAAATATCAACTGAAATAGTGAATGCACATACATCATAAATCAATACTCTAACATATCTAAGGTAAATAAAAACTCAATATGATGTACTTATTAAAATGATAATTCATGCTAAGAGATATGAATAATTAAGAGATATGACTAATTAGTTTCATGGGAAGATGAAGATTTAAAACAATTATAAAAAAAAACTCGAATGAAGTATATAGGGATGATACTTATTAAAAGAGAGATGAATATAATTAATTTATGAAGATTTAAAACTAAAAAGACGGATGATTAAAATAAATAAATAATAATTCATCCTTAGACCATCTCCAGTGGATGTCATCTTACTTTTGCCATTCCCCAGAGAATGCCATTCTCCGCAGCTATTAGGTTTCAACCCTATTTATGGAATAATATTATTTTATTATTTTTAACTTTAAAAAATTATTATTTTTTGTTTGTTTCTGTAATTATTTAAATAGATTAATTAATTGATAACATTTAAGTAATTTTATTTGTTAAATTTTTTATAATTTTATTTTCCAAATTAAATTAATTTTTTAATTAAAATTATAAATGTTAGTTATTAATAGATTAAAAATATTAAATACTAATTTTTTAAAAAAATTAAAATTGACAATATTAAAATAATAATATTTATAAATAGATTTAAAAATGACATCAACCATTGATCTCTCATGGAGATGGAAGCCATTTTAGCACAAATTCTTTTAATTTTTGGTGCTAAAATGACTTCAACCACTAGAGATGCTCTCAGGATATTCACGAAAGATAAAACTTAAAAAAAAAAAACATAATGATAATTCATCCTAAGAGATGGGTAATTAATTTTGTAGGAAGATGAAAGTTAAAAAAAATTTTAAAAAATAGATATGGATGAAGGGTTGTTGATCCCAACTAAATCTTTGAATGTCAAGAATTAATGATGTGACAAAATTAATTTAGACTGCATCTATAAAGTGTCATGTATCACATGGTAGAATGAGAACTATACCTCTTATATATATGATGAATTTATGAACCCATGAACAAGAAATACTAAATATGATAGGTCGAAAATGATAAATGTAAAATTGTAAGTCGGGAATGGTAGGAAGGAAAGGATGCTACCAATTTCGATTCTTCAAGAACGTTGTTTCTTTTTAGTGAATATAGATGGATCATGAGTCTGGATAGTTGATGACAAAGGATTTGAATTTGGTAACAAAATGTGCTTCCTTTTTTTTTTATTTATGGAAACTGGGATTTCAATCTTCAAAATGTGTAAGTGATTGTTGTAATTAATGAAAGTTAAGGGTAAATGTGGGTAAATGTGTATGTGATTGCAGTAATTAATGAAAGTTGAAGGGAAGATAATAATGAAAGTTGAAGGGAAAAAAAAGATCCAGAAGAAATTGCCCAAAATGTGTAAGCGATTGTAGTAATTAATGAAAGTTACGGGGGAGGAAAAAAGGTCAGAAGAAATTGACAGAGAAAAACTTTCCTTGGATTGTAGAGTAATTAATGAAAGTTAAAGTTCAAAAACTCAGAAGAAAATGGTCCCGGCGGGGCTCGAACCCGCGACCTTCGGCTCATAAGACCAACGCTCTAACCAACTGAGCTACGGGACCTCATCGATATGATATAAGTATCTTTTATTATTTATTTATTCTAATAATCCTAGAAGTAAAACCAAAATAAAATCTAAATACGTCAATTCTGTTATTTCCATTGTGACTTCTTCGTAGACATCAACTACTCTGCCTGCGCTTTTGCTTCCGTGACCCAACTACAACACTTTCCAAGCCAATAAAGAAAAGCATTCAGAAAAAGGAAATAGCTTATGCAAACATCCACTCCATATCCCACTTTCTGCCATTTGTATTGCATTCACGTGCAAGAATATTCTACGTGAGATCGTGTATAATTGAAATTGATAAGATTTTATTTTAGCCATTTTAATAAAAAAAAATTAGAATCAAATAGAATGAGAACTAAGATCGCTTTAATATTTTCAATTGTAAGAGGCTATGCTCCGAATCAGAAATTTGAAATTTTGCAAACTATAATTGCGTCCACAATTGTCCACCCACTTATCCCAATCCTTGTTATGTTTTTGCCTTTTCATCCCTCCTGGATTAGCGTTACAAATTCGGAGTGTTTAGATTCAAATTCATGACCTAACGTTTTAAAAACATAACTCTTTTAGTAAAATAGATGATCCATTGATGTATATTTGTATCTTCCTTACACCAAAGAAGTAAATATCAACAGACTAATTTCCAGTAAAACCATATGATTCTCCTTGATGACATTTACAAATTTCAATCCAAAAACGTCTCTAAGCCCAGAGAGCTAGGATAGACATGGAGGTAGAGCCAAGAACAAGGGCAATAAAAGATGCTTTCTTCAAGAATGGCCCCGAGTTCATCAGCTTGTTGTGAAAGAAATCCAGAGCTATGAGATCGACTAGCGCCATGTAAATGAGGATCCCAGAAGACAACGAACCTAACAAGCCTTCCAAAATCAACGCATTTGGGCTGCTGTCGTCGTAGCCTGTCACTGCAAACATGATCATTCCCAAAACTATTCCTAACGGTGTTGTCACTGCAAACATGAAGCACATGTAACCCGTTGTCCACATGCTGAATCCTGCCTGCACAGAAAGAAACTGGTTTGTTAAAACTCATGGCAATGATTCTAAAGCAGATTGTAACCCTGTAATTTGCACTGATGAATAGAGCGAATTCACACAAAGTAATTCGGAAACATGATGTTCTCACAGAAACCGGACTCTTTTAGTGGAAGGGGAGAGTACTACTTTATGTCTTTATGTCCAAACACCGATAAACGATGGCTTTTAGCAGAACTAAGAGGAGGATATGAGGATCCCTTCTCATTTCAAAGCTTCATGGAAGCATGGATTCACTTGAGAAGGAGAAAAGGATTCAAAAAATTCAATTGAAGCTTCTGCAATCAAGCTATGAAAGTATTGCAAAGGTGAAATATTAGCCAGATGAATGCTAACACATTCTGTGCATAAAAACTACTCCTTTCTTTCAAGTCTGCAACTTCCATTTCCATATTCTTCAAGACATCAGCATCACAACAAGCCTCAACTTGAAGCCATTAAACTACAACATTAACAAAACTAAGGCTAAGTTCGTTTCCATATTTCCGAAAACATATAACTTTATACTAATCCCTCATAATTGTTGCCGATACACATTTTTATATTTTCAACACATTTTTCACATTCAAAAACCATTTCCAGAACCAAATTTTGAAAACACCTTTTCAAAACTCTCCAGAACGAGCGATGAGGGCCTAAAGGGGACACTCAAAAGTCTCAATCTTTACTTTATTAGACAAATTCCTAAAGGAGACACACAAAAGTCTCACAGGAGTAAACAATAGTTTATTAAATTTCACAGAATGAACTACAAATTCCTGTGAGACTCTTGTGAATCTGCACCTACTACTTCATAAATTATAGCATCAGAGTGTCTTTCTCAACTAAAAAAAAAAATGAAATCAGTCTACATCAAATCAAGAATCATTCATCCAAAACGTATATAAATGCAGGGATTAAAAGGATTAAAAATAATATACCTGAGCAATACAACCTCCAAGCCCCATTCCTTCAAAAATCTGATGAAACGACAGCGCAGCAACCAAAGGCCTAATTGTGCATTTATTCTGAGACATCCCCATTGTTACACCTATGATAACAGAGTGAAAAATTATCCCAATTTCCAAAACCTGCGACACCAACCTCTGTTTCAATTTCACCATTTCCTCCGCCGCGTGCGCCGCCTCAACGTCCGTCCCCACAAGCCCCAGCTCCACCACCGCCGCCTTCTTCTCCACCACTTCGTCGCCGCCGGCCCCAATTCGGGCGTACCCAGAACTCTTCACCTTATGCCCAGTTTGCCCACCGTTACCGTGGCCGTGGCCGTGACCGTGGCTCTGACCCTCCACATGGGAACTGGCCGTCAAGTCGACGAACAACGCCGTGAGGACACCGATTAACGTAATCAGCCCCGAAAAGGGGAAATCTTTCCATGGATGGCGCGAGGAGACCTGGCAATCGGCGAGGGCGTCGAACGCGTCCGGAAGAACGTGCACGAGGGAAGTGGATAAAATTACGCCGGCGGCGAAGCACTTGATGAGGAGAACGGCCTTGTCGTAGGCGGGCTTCCCTTGGAACAATCGGGCAAGGAAGACTGGCAAAGTGATGCCCACGACGCTGGTGAAGAAAATCGCGAAAATTGAGATTAGTTTAAGGTACGCCGCCGCTTTGCCATCCCGGCAGGAAGTGGCCCGGAGTGTGTCGGTCGAGCACAGCGGCATGGATGGACAATTTGTGGAGCTCAAAAACTGGGACTGGAAATGGAAGGAGCTCCGAAGACTTGGACTGATACTATAACTGGACAATGACTATTACAGTTGTGCTCTAAATTTTGGTTTACACTGATTTTAAAACGTATGAAATGCGTAATAAAATTTGTTAAAAAATATTGTTACGTTCGAAATGCGTCATATCAAGAATCGTGTTTCAATAAATTAAATTAAATTAAATAAATTTATATTATTAAAAGAGTTTAATTTTTATTTATTTATATTATATATTATCTATTAATATAATAATGTGTAATTTATAATAAATTGACTCTTATTTAAAAAATAAATATATTTATTAAAAATATAATATTAAATTATTTATTGTAAGTATTGTATCTTGAAGCACATGGTGTACTCTTCATGTTTTAGTAAATAAAAGTCGTGTTTTTTTTTTTTTTTCTGTCCTAAGAAAAGAGTTCAGTTCAATTTTTTTACATTAGATACTCGTACTAATACGAGAATTTATGGTCTACAAATTAACTCATATTTATAAAAGTGAGGATATAATTGGAAAAAATAGTATTAAATTATTTATTTTATATAATGTACCTTCCAACATATAAGGTCGAACTGAGCGAGCACATTATTACAAACCGAAGTCTTTTAATGGGATTGATGAAGTATTGAAATAAAGTTAAAACATATTATTTTGAAATATAATAATTATAAAATCAAGGATGACAATGTGTGTATCTTGTGTTACCTCAACAATTCCACTGATACTACTTGCGGTGAGCCACGGGTGAACGTGAGCCAACAATTCAGAAGAGGATGACGTGGCAGTGGAAAATATTTCCTTCTTTCTTTTCTTGTGTAAATTAGAAAAACTTTCCTATTCTTCGTGCAAATTACGTAGTGAGCTTTAAAATTTGTTCAAATTATCAATTGACCTATAAAGTTCATAAAACATTACAAAACCTAAACGGACTCCTAGGTTTAAAAAATTACTCTCTGTTTCAAAAGTTTAGTTGATCTTTTTATTTAAAATTGTTCTTGTTGGATATAGACCAAAAGTTTAGCCGATGTCAGACACTTACGAGCTCGGAAGATATACTGAGCTTGGAAAAGCCCAGTCGTGCATACGAGGTCATTTGTCGAGTTTGTGGAAGCTCTTTTTAGAACGGGACAAGTGGCGACTAAATCTGATATGTTTGATCTTGGACACCTTACTTGGAATTCGCCAGAGCAATAGTTCTTATAGAGAGAAGCTTAGCGCAACGATCAAGGTAACAACTACGGGACAGTTGAACAAGAATCTTTCTGTTAAACACCAATCGAGTTTTGCTATTGGATAAAATAGAATATATCTATTGAACTGTGACTGAGTTCACGAAGAGAGGTCCCTACTGTTCCGAAAGATGAGTACATTCCCAACTAAGTCTATAAATACACCTCCCATACACTTAAAAAAACTAATTAATTTCTAGGAGAACAAATCCGCTTAAGTATTTTAAGAAGTTGCCTACATTGGACTGGCACTCGAAAATTAGTCCCAATTGCATGTTACTTGATGGACGAGTTCGGGAGACCTCAGCGGAGAAGTAGGTTTCAATAGTTCTAAATGTTGTCCAATTTAATGCATTTATTGTGTGAAGTATTTAATGTATATTTTCTTATTGTCGTATGGTTTTAATAGTAGATTAACATTTTGAGGGAATGGAGTTTTTCTTAATATTGGATAGTAAATTTGCATTATACATGGTACAATTGATAATTTCAAAAACTTTAAAGTTCAATTACTAATTTGGACAAATATTAGAGTATTTTTGCAATTTACCCCTTTTCAATTTATGTTGTTGTTAACTTGTTATTCTATTCTGTTAGCTTTGGAAATTGGAATGGGTCTAGCGGGATGGTGCAAGTCCGCGAGTCCACGTCCTCATTATCAAATCAAACATCTTGTACCTAACAATACAATATATATATATATATATATATGTATATATAATTTATTATAGATTATAAAAAATAACATATAAAATACGTAATTCAACACGATAATTTTTACTCAGATAATTTTTTAAGTTATTTAATTGTAAATCACACATTATTATATTAAATAAAAATAAATAAAGTTAATAAATAAAAGCTGAACTCTTTTATTGATTTTAAAAAAATTATAAACAAAACTCTTTATATCGATAAGGATAATATTAATTAATGTAGTTTTAATACCAATTAAAGTATACTATAACTTATTTTTCTTAAAGTATAAAATTAATAGCTCATTAAGTGACCTTGTTTCATTTATAGAATAAAGTTGATGTATATCAAAGACAACGAAGATTTTGGAATAGGTTCAAATATATGTGGAGTTTCCAATGAGTCCAAATTTTGGTATTGTGCAGTTTTTGGTAGTGGAAAATGGAGTGCTTTTCTTTCTTTCTTTCTTAATAAAGAAAGATTGATTGCTTTTGTGAATGCAATTATGTGCCTTGTGGTCTTACATTTACTATTAAGTGTTATATAATATTTATTTAATTAAAAGAGTTCAGTTTTAATTTGTATTTTCTTTTTTTTAAACCGTTTATACTTTATACCTTTAAAAATGTAATTATGTGTTCACAAATAACTTGCATTTAAATGTAAGAACATTAGTGAAAAATTACTTAATTTATATGTTGTACCTTGTAACCCATATAAAATTGTATAATTTCGAAACTGAACTTTTGTAATGAAATATATGAAGTATTTTTGTTGTGAAAAAGTGTTTTGTAAATAAATTTTATAAATATATTTAAAATGTAAAACTGTATACTTAAAAAGTATATATATAATTAAATATGTGCATATTGAAAATAATATATAAAACATTATTGTTGAAGAACAAAAACATAATTGTCACATAATCCCTTATTGGATTGTTGCTGCTAATTGTTATAAAAGGTTCACCTTTTCTTGTACTTATTCTTAATATTCTACAAGAGGTCACTTACATTTTACAATGGTAAATGACAATAAATTGTTCATAATGCGTGCAAGAAACCAATCTTTTACAAAACGTAAAATGACATCGTAATTATTTTGTTTTTGTTTTATTAGAAGAGTCTCGTTTTTTTAATACTATATTACTTTTAGTATTATAAATTAGACTCTTTTAATAAAATAAAAAAATTAGTAATATTTAAAATATGTAACTAATTATTGTGTTTCTTTCTAGAAACTTATTGGGTAATAGTAGTCAGTTAAACAATAAATAGAGTAAATAAAAAAAAAGGCCAACTCTTTAAAAAGGCCAAAAAATAAATATAAACAAAGTAGTGTAAATAAGCGTTTTTCACGAAAATTATTGAGTGCATCCGCTGCATCTTTAAAAATAGTACATTTAGCCAATAATTAAAATAGTAATTAAAGTTTATTTTATTTTTTGAGGGCCCCTACATGTCCATCACCTTCACAAACAAATAACAATTATCCCCAAGTGTATCTGACTGCACAATCTTACCTGATGCAGCAAATGCACGGAATAATTTATCGTTTTTACAGTTAACTCCAAAATTGTTCACAATTTGGAATATATCACTCTCACATTGATTGATAGCTTCTGGTGGATTTTATCTACACTTATAAATGCGATGAATTATATTTATTCTCTCTCTATTATTAAGCTTTCTGTCCAAATTTAATATTGAATACGACCTACTACTTATGTTACTTTTTTCCCTTTTCTGAAAAATTTCCCATAATACTCAAATCTATAAAATTTAGTATACTAAGTATAATCCCGTTTAGCAATCATTCAGTTATTTAATTTAGCATTTGAGGTATTACTAATGTAATAATATACGTAATTGCATAGCCCAAATTCAACGAGTGCAGGGATCAGGTAATATGAAATGTAATGCTATTTGGTCTACGGCCCACATAGAATTTTGGAAACAGATCACAACAAGGCCTGGACTGGAGTTCGTTGTCTTAACCCAATTCTAACTACCATAGCCCAATTCCCATTTGCCATTGGCCTCCGGAGTCCATTGCCTCCATTCCTCGTGTAGTCATTGTTAAAACTGAAATAAGAACGAAGTAGATTGATAGTCAGCGTAAAATATTGTATAAGATTTGTATAAAAAATCACTCTCTATATAAAATAATGTGCTTTGACCATATATGACGATGAAATATAATTTATATAATCAATTCTACATAGATATATGGTGATTTTAATTTGCCTTTTGGCTCAATCATAATCACAAAGGTTTAGGTCTAGTTTGAAACTAAAGATGACCTGTCGACGAGGAAAACTAATAGGTCCGAGAGATAGGGTGTCATATCATCGAGCAATTTCGCTGGATCTGATAAACAAGGGTTATGTTGTCCACGTATCGCTAGTGGACAGTTAAAGGGACCACGAAAAACATGGGGTTGACTCCAAGCAACTCGCCACGTTTCCACTATCCTTGATCGTGGGGGTAATGATCGGAACACTCGGAGGTAGCTCTGTCACCATTGAGGCTTGGCCAACGGGCAGAAAATCCACTGTTTTATATGAATACTAGCATCAAACCTAGTTAAAAGATACGCTCTCATAATCAAATCCACTGCTTTATAACAAAATTCTGTTAAATTTACTTGAATTTTATACTAAATTAAGTTTTAATGTACTAATGAAGTACACTTCCTTCAATTGCAAATTATTATTCTCAAGTGTTTTACATTAACTGAATTTTATAACTTTGTCCTAGCCACAACGTGGTTTATCAATATAAATTGTTATTCTCTCCGTCTCACTCAAAAAGTCAATTTTCAAAAAAATATCTTGTCTCATTTAAAGAGTTCACTTTGAATTTATTTACATTATATACCATTACTAATATTATAATGTGTTGTTTATAATTAATCATTCCTTCTAAGTAAGGATATAAGTGGAAAATAAGGTGGTAAATTATTTATTTTAGGTGTTATACCTCATAACTCATAATAAATTGTACACATTTCAAAGTGGACTCTTTGAGTGGGACGGAGGAAGTATTAATTATCTATAAATTTTGGTAAATTTATAGATTGTGAGTGTTGAGCCTATGAACATAATTGGTATAAAAAAATAAAATAATTATTACTAACTGATCATCCCACTTATTCAAGTATGAAAAGTACTAAAAGAGCTATCATAAATTAAAATATTACTTTTGATTTTTTTTTCCGGGTAAAATATTACTTTTGATTAAAGCGGCTAATCATATCAACCGTCGCTTTTACACCCAAATAATGTATGGATTAGAAGCCCCACTCGCAACATAACGACGAAAAGCCCATTGGACAATCAAAGTCAGTCCACTATAAAATGATGTTATTCAGGGGTTAATGGGCCATTACTGCCTCCAAACTTATTTAAACCAATTAAAGGGTAGGAGGAGAATAATAGTAATATAACTCATTTCGCGTTTGGTTTCAGGTCGATAGATTTTCGGCTCTTTAATTATTCATGTTATTTGTATAAATTCATTTAGCTTGCAAATATTTTTGAGTTCGTGTCGTGTTTTCGTGTTAGATTGACAGGTTCACGTGTTATGTTAGACTTGCTAGCCCCACTTATATACACATGTATAGTATTCGGTTCGTTCCACTAAAAAATTACGTTCTATTTGTTCACATTCTATACATTTATTAATTTAATTATGTATTGTTTATAATTAACATATATTTAAAAAGAGAGAGTATTAGTAGCAAAACAATAATGCCAATCACGAATTTGAACGGGTTTTAACTTACCACCCATTAGTAATTCAAAAGTCGTACCTTTCAGAAACAGAACCATTTATACAAGACGCATGAAGTATATGTCACTGTCTGCCTTATTAATCATGATTAGCAATTTGTTAGCAAATTCCCATCAAATGGCCCTTTAATTTTACCACCACAAAGTACAAAAATTAGTGATAGTGAATTGCTGCGTCGACATTGAACATCCACGATCCCATGTCCCAGTTCTAGCCACCCCACAATTACTTCTTTCATAAGTAAAGGTAATGAAAAGCTTAAGATTTAGGGTTAATTCATCTCCCTAATAAAGTTTATAAAAATTATTAACTGTCTCCTGAAATTTAAATATATTATTATCCTTTTCGTTGCATTAAAGAATCTAATTTTTTTTTAATAGAAAATTTGTTCAGCTAAAAGAGTTCAGTTTAAATTTATTTACATGACATATCATTACCAACGGCGAACGCGGAACAAAATTCCAAAGGGGGCGACCCTAATGGCAATTTTTTTTTTCGTGTCACTAAATAAAATACATAACACTAAAGTATCAATATAACCATAATAATTTAAGTCAAAAAAAAAAACCTTAATGAGAAAAATAAAAGCAAAGAAACACTAGTAAAACAACTATTTCTTGATGCCTGAGCCACCAGTACCGAACACGCCAGTAAAACGAGATAATTGTGTTCTGCGTTCCCTAATAACTTCTCAATATATGATATCAATCTTGGCAAAAATCTCCTTCTCAATATATGGTACCAAACAAAATGACCCAACGGAGGGAGGCGGTGTCCGGTCCGTCGCAGGCTGCAGCGGTCTATGCTAGAGCTGTTGTGTTCGTTCGGTTGGGAGGGAAGCGAAAGAGAGGGAGTGAGTGATTGAATTGGGTTAGGGTTAATTGATTTAGGGCTGTTGTAATTTGGGGAGGGGTTTAATTGGCATTTTTTCGACAAGCCTCCTTAAGTTTTTTTTTTATTAAAATCCCCTTAGTAAAACGAGGGGAAAAAATTTAAAAAAAAAAAGAAAAGACAGAAGAAATCGTCTTCTTCTTCGCGAGAGAAGGGGCGTAGCTAAAACCTTAAATTTCAGCTGTGCCGCCGGCGGGGCGGAGCTGAAGGGTAGTAACTAGTAATACTACTATCCTTCGCCCCGGAGCAAGGTTCCCCGCCCCTCCCTGTCTCCCCCGCTGATCCTTACATAAAAAGTAAAATCTATTTATTTCTGAAAAAAGAAGAAGAAGAAGATAAATGGAAAATATTGTGCCAAGCTACTTATTTGTACACCTTACTATCTATAATAAATTATACATATTTCCAACCAAATCTTTTTAATGAGACAAAGAGTGTAATATTTTTCATTTGTTTGATTAGTATTATTAATAATTCGTTATGGCTTGGTCAAATTGCTAATCAATCCTTTCAATCAAAACACTAAACATAAACTTAGACATTCTTAACTTGCACTAGTATAGAAAAAGCTATTAGAGATGCTTATTTGAGGCTGTTGGAGATGGTTTTATGAAATTCCCTTGCGTCTCCGATGCCGCCGTTGCCAATGGCCTTTTTATTGGTCGCGGTTGTAAAAAGTGTCTCCTTCCGTATTATTGGAGGCTCTTTTCCAAAAACTTGTCTCCATTTCTTGGTATTTTTTGCAGACTATTGGTGGTGCGTATTAGAGTAAAAATGTCTCATTTTCCTATTTATTAAGGGCTCTTTTATAAACAATTGCCTCATTTTCTCCTTTTTAGGAGGACAATTGAAGTTATAGTTATTAAACTCAGTAATGAACTCATAGAATCGGGCGATTCTACGATAAACTCGGTTTGAATCGATAGACTAGTCTACGAGTTCAAACCGAGTCCAAAAATTATTTACAAATGCATTATTGGCCATGAAGTTAATTAAAGCAATCTCAAGCTTCCCCTTCTGCTACTTTTATAAAGGATAATTGGGAAACCACGCATGCTTTCAACCGATGTGGGAATTCGGAAGCCTTGCTCACGTATTGGAGGCGGTTATAAAAAAAACGTCTCTAATAACTGCATATTGGAGCCGGTTGTAAATAAAACGCTTCCAATGCACATTTATTGGAGACGGGTCAAGGTGAAGTGTCCCCAGTACCAAGGCATTAGGCGCAGGTGTTAAGAACCGCCCTTAATAAGCACTTATTTAAGGTGGTTCTTAAAAGACCGTCTCCTTTAAACAATATTGGAGACGGTTCTTCACAACCGTCCCCAATTAGGTGCTACCCTTAGGCATTTTCGTACTAGTGTTGAAGAGTTCGAAGGCTATTGGCAATGTTCATAAACCTCAAAATGGTGTTATTTTTCATGTTTTGTATTTTAAAAAGTTGTAATTTTTTAAATGTTTGATTTAAAATACATTTTTATTGTAATTGAAGAATAAAAAATTCTCTAACAATTAATACGGATCAATTAAAGTTAATTGCTTGGATGGTCATGCTTTTTCTTCTTCTTTTTTTACTGTTGAAATAATATTGTGCATGGATTTGTGGAACTGTCTATGATATGAGATCAGTTGAAAGTATTTAGGTGAGGAAAATATATACAACGAAAGTGAGATCGCGCATCTGATATATTTTGTCCAAATTAATGAAACAATGTAATTCACTTTAAACTAATGTTATTTTACTTAAAATAGTTGGTAATTAAAATAACGTAATTTTATTAACTTAAACATAATTGAATGTAATATCTTAAGGGCCTGTTTGGTATGGTGACTTGAGTCATGACTTGGATCAAATTTAGTGGGGGCCCAGCAAAACTTTTGTTTGGCAAGTAGATTTGCCCAAATTCTAACTCAAATGAGAATCCAAATCATCACTCATGCAAATCCCATTTCTCAACCCATTTTTCCAATCTAAGAATTTTAATTTGCACTGTAATAAAGTTAGAGAGAGAAAAATATTTAGAGAGAGAAAGTGAAGTAATAAAATTATAGTGAGAAAAAAAATTTGGAGAGAGAAAGTAATAAAGTTAGAGAGAGAAAAATATTTAGAGAGAGAAATTGAAGTAATAGTTAGAGA
Organism: Leptodermis oblonga; assembly: GCA_016801395.1. NCBI lineage: Eukaryota > Viridiplantae > Streptophyta > Magnoliopsida > Gentianales > Rubiaceae > Leptodermis > Leptodermis oblonga. Next base: position 37,506,638 of record CM028760.1, read on the forward strand.
GATAAAGTAATAAAGTTAGAGGGATAAAAAAATTTGGAGAGAGAAAGTAATAAAGTTAGAGAGAGAAAAAATTCTAGAGAGAGAAATTGAAGTAATAAAGTTAGAGAGAAAAAAAATATATTAGAGAGAGAAATTGAAGTAATAAATTTAGAGAGAGAAAGTGAATTAATAAAGTTATAGAGAGAAAAAATTCTAGAGAGAGAAATTGAAGTAATAAAGTTAGAGAAAAAAAAATTCTAGAGAGAGAAAGTAATAAAGTTAGAGTGATAAAAAATTTAGAGAGAGAAAGTGAAGTAATAAATTTAGAAAGAGAAAAACATTTAGAGAGAGAAAGTGAAGTAATAAAATTAGAGTGAGAAAAAAAATTTGGAGAGAGAAAGTAATAAAGTTAGAGAGAGAAATTAAAGTTATAAAGTTAGAGAGATAAAAAAATCTAGAGAGAGAAAGTAATAAAGTTAGAGAGATAAAAAAATTTAGAGAGAGAAAGTAAAGTAATAAATTTAGAGAGAGAAAGTGAAGTAAAAAAGTTAGAGAGATAAAAAAATCTAGAGAGAGAAAGTGAAGTAATAAAGTTAGAGAGATAAAAAATCTAGAGAGAGAAAGTAATAAATTTAGAGAGAGAAAGTGAAGTAATAAAATTAGAGCAAGGAAAAAATTTAGAGAGAAATTGAAATAATAAAATTAGAGAGAGAAAAAATTTAGAGAGAAATTGAAATAATAAAGTTAGAGAGAGAAAAAATTCTAGAGAGAGAAAGTAATAAAGTTAGAGTGATAAAAAATTTAGAGAGAGAAAGTAAAGTACTAAATTTAGAGAGAGAAATTGAAATAATAAAGTTAGAGAGAAAAATATTAAAAGAGAAAAATTAAAATAATAAAGTTAGAGAGAGAAAAACTTATATACCAAATAGAAACTGAAATCTTGATTTCTGGACTTTGTTTGGTATTATAATTTGGATTATGATACCAAACAGAATTTAAAATCTTAATTTAAATTTTATTTTAAAATTTTGATACAAATCATGATTTAAATCATGATACCAAACATGCCCTAAATAAGTTCGTCCAAGACAAAGATGAGAGAGCCAGATGACTCCATGATTATTGATTAGCCCCCAACTGGCCATGTAGGGGGGGCCCGGGGCTTCCCATCAAAAGAGAAATGGAGAGGCATCCATTGAAGGAAGTCCAAAAAGCGATATTTGGCGAGGGTCCGACCTTAGTGACGTAGTTTTATTTTAAAACTTTGTTGTTTCATTAATTTAAATAAAATTTGATATAATGATTTAGACATGTAATTTTGTTTTGTCTTTCAAACAATTTAGGGCGTGGCCGGGGTACGTCGTTTTTTCGTTTTTGCCCAAATCGACTAGAGAATATAAAAGAGTTGTACGTAGAAAATACACAATACGTACATTCGAGTCCAAATCAAACCTCTCTGGGGTCTACAAAAAGAGCTCTTGCTTTTGGAGGAGAACTTGTCAACTCCTCAAGGTGTATCTTTTCTTGATACTTCAAGGCTTTTATGCACCACAAATCCTCAGGGCACGAAAGTAATTTCCAGTGCGGGATGTGAAGTTTCAGCCGATCGCCGCCGCCGACTTCCGTCACGATAACCTTGCAATCCTCATTGCAAGACTCCGTCGCAGCCAGATTGTGCACGAATTTGCACAATTCCCGAACCAGCTTACCTGAACACGGACCTTCCCGGTACACCCCGTACATAAACAGAAACCCGAAAGGGTCGAAAAAATGGGGCAGACCGGACGGTTTGAAACACGGGAAAGCAGCGGCGAACGCAGAGCCAAATTCTCGGGGGGGCGAGCGTAATAGGAATTTTTTTCACAGGTCATTAAATAAAATACATACCAGTAAAGTATCAAAATAAACATAACAATAAATGTCTAAAAATTAAAACATTAATGAGAAATTTAAAAACAAAAAAATACTAGTAAAACAACTAATTATTGAAGCCCGAACCACCACAACCGGACGCATTAGTAATATGAGATAATTGTGCTCTGCGTTCCCTAATAGATTGATAATGTTGCAAAATTACTTCATTTTCAATCTGGACAAAAATCTCCTTCTCAATATATGATATCAAACAATCATTCATCCACTCATCTCCCATTCTATTCCGCAATTCTGTCTTGATAAGTTTCATCGAAGAGAAAACCCTTTCAACAGAAGCAGTTGTAATAGGTAAAACCAACGCTAACTTGATCAGACGATACACTAATGGAAAAAAGACACTCCTGCCACTTTCAACCATTTTTTTTGCAAGATCTCCCAAATTTTCAAGCATAGAACACATCATCAGTTTGCACACTTTCAATGTAATTCAGAAGTTGCCCATGAAGTAAAATGATATCGGTTTCAGAAAAATCATTTGGATAAAGCTCAGCAAGTCGGATTAGCTTACCAACGTTAAATCGAGAGTACGAATTCTTTGGATCAAGGCACCCAATGCAAATAAGCAACTCTGTATATGATTCCTTAAAACGACTATTCATCTCTGCAACCATTCTATCAAGAATCCACAATTTTATCGTCTTCCAACTCTCCTTTGTAAACTGTCCCATATCCTCCTTGGCCGATAATTTTACTGTCATCAAAATTATTTGTGGCTTTTTCTAATTCCTTAACAGTGAAAATTCTTGTTGTATTATTGCTGCCTCCTTTCCCATTGAGCTTTTGCTGTAAAAGTAATCCGCCATTTCTTTTGAAAAACTTCTCTCTGAGCTTGATTTGCTTTCTTCTCGTATATCTGGCGTACAAAAAGGAGGGGAAAGCTAGCAGAAATGCGCCCACTATGGCTATGACGAAGACTGCACCCAAAAACATTAAGCAAGCAAATGTAAGAACCGATTTATGTTTTGTAATTCTCTTGCGTCTATACTGGAATCGCATGAAACACCATAAAATACACTACTAGTCAGTACGGCGGAGAGAAGGGGGGGCAAGGGGGTGCCACTACCCTTCGCTCCCGGACAAAGGAGGGGCAGTGGCACCCCCTTGCCCCCCCTTCTCTCCGCCGCTGCGGGAAAGCCCGGTTCATCATTCTCGAACTCCTCGAATAAAACATGCAAGACAACGTTGGTTTCCCAACTCTCAGCTTGAAAACTTCCGAGCTTTTCCACACACTAAGCATGGCCCAACTTTTCGGAACCCGAAAATGATCTAAACCGGTATCCGCTTCAATCGGTTCCCCTCGAAAATAAGCCATCCATGTCCCCAAACTCAACCGGTTTATCAAAATCCGGTTGATGTCGTGGGGAAAAAACTCTGTTGAACTCATGAACTTCCGATAAAGAAACTCAGCTTGCTGAGTCTTTAACTTCACGATATCTACCTCGGCTGATAAACGAACAGAGTTTTTCCCGACCGGGTTTACAAGAATAGAAGGAGTCCGGAACTTGACATAACCGAGTTTGTTCAAGAAAAGGTTGGTGGAGGCGTCGTTGTCTTTCTCGGTGGCCATGTAAGCGTAATCGACCTGGCGGCTGATGAACCATTCCTCCATTTGCCGCACTAGGTTTCCGGCTATCCCTTTTCTCCGGTGAAGCGGTGAAACCCGGAGCCCTAAAATATATCCAACTTTGGCTAGATGATCACCAGGAGACTTGCGGACCGTGACGAACTTTATGGAGCCCCGGATCACCCCAACTATCTCATTATCCAACTCCGCCAACTGAAAAAACATGAGAAAAACGATCACATACTGTATAAACATGTAAACTGGTAATGATATTCATTTCAACTAATTTATTACAACTTGAGAAGTACGTAACAACACGTACCAGCATGTTGTACATGGGACAGTAGCGGATTCTGGAGATGGGGTCGCCGAGATTATCTGTGAAGAGGAAAACATGTTCAATTGGGCCTACCTCGCATCTTCTTTCAAGATCTTCTAACCCGACTTTATCAATCTTACAGTCGTAGCTCCTAATCTTAATCTTCTCAACGGCCATTATTATGGTTTTTTTTTTTTTTTTTGGCGTTGGTGTTTTGGCAGTTTATAACCTCGTTATACCAGGAGATGGGTGTTCGATCTACATAGGTTTTAGGTTTTTGTCTGAAGAATGAAACACGAGGAGATGAACTATATATATTAAGTGGGTTTCTGGAAGAGAAATACGTACTTGATCAAGTACTGAAAGCAGGATAAGTGAGACAACGTATATATAGTACTACCCCTGAACTCGCCGCCACCTTAGTGCTTTCTCTTTTTCTTCTTGTTTTTTGCTTGAATAAAAAATATTCAATCCGTTTCATTAGAAAAGTTCAGTTTTACAAATGTACGACTTTATATGGATATCAATGTATAAAGATAAAATAGCTAATTTGATCTCATTTGTTTCATTCATGTCCTTACTTTTTATGAACAATACCTAATTATAATAGAAGGGATAAAAAAATAAAAATTAACTCTTCTATTAAAATAAAAAATAATAATTTTGAAATTGGACTCCCAAACCTGGTTACATTTTTTATTCTCTCCACCCAAAAAACCCCAACAGAATGATTCTCCTTGAGTGCAAGAGATCTTCTCCCTTGACCATCGCCGCATCTCCGATGAGTGAACAAGACACCCAACCTTCTTTCTGGGTGATCAGCTCAGTCGCTAGCCGTGCCCCAGCGGCCTCAGCCTCTTCCGGCGAAAACACATCGGGAATCTTTCCTGGCCATTCCAGAGAGCCACTTTCCTTCAGCTATTAACTACAATTGATTTCAGAGATCCGTCTTTTCGTAATTAATAATTGTGATGTACATTCATAATTGGTTTCAGTCTCAATTATTTGATTTTTAGAAGAAAAAATTATGTAAATTGAAGCGATTTTTTATCAGTTGCTGCCAAAGAGGGTTTAAGTCACCATTTAGTATTTATTATAAAAGCGAGGTTGCATTTAATAGAAAATGAAACTTCACCTTGTATAGAAGAAGGTATATATTGATCTGATCCACAAAAAATAACCTCCATCCCAGGCTTCAGGCAACCAGTAATGCATTACAAACTCTTATTAATTTCAAATATGGGCAAAAGATCGATATTTTGCAGTTTTTCTGTCCAATTTGTCATATTTTATTCGATTCAATAATAGTAAAATAATTTATTTATGTTGTAATTGTATATAATAGTGAAAATAAAAACACTGTTATCCATACATCAATTATTATTGGACGATTTCTAACATTTTTAATTAACAAATTTATGTTGTTTGTTTGTTAGAAAAAACGAAAAACTAGAATAACGCGTGATAAATTAGATAGATAGTCTGAACTAGCTAGCTGCATACACCTATATATTGATGTATCAATTGGAATGGCATAATTAGTGGATTAATTAGTGTCATTTTTGGGTAAGAAATAAGTAATGGCATAATTAGTGGATTAACTAGTGTCATTTTTGGGTAAGAAATAAGTACAATATAATAAATTGAGATATTTTGTACTTTCATCACCATAATGATGTTAACATGTTTTAATGTCAAAATTATGAATGAATGATAAAATACACATAGTTTAACGTTGTGATATATATGATCGGTACAAAATTAATAGAATAAATAAAAATTGAGTTTCAAAATAAGAGATTTAACTTTTATTTTTTAATCATTCAAAAAAAAAATGCAATAAATATTCAAAAATAAACTTCCAAGTATCATCATTCCCTTCCAACTTAAAAGATGATGTGAATACAATGAATGCATTTGAAACAAACTTTTAAATATTTCACCCCTTTGATTGAAATAATCATGTTTTTAATATTGTTTTTAGCATTACGAATAAAACTCTTCTAATAAGACGGAGAAAATACACGATTTCGTGTTCATTCCTTTTGTCTTTTGGCCATTTTGTGAAGGTGGATTAAAACTCTCTCGTGTGTTGTCCACATTAAAGATAACCTCAGCCTCTCGATATAGTGCACGCCTAAGCAAAATGTCTTGTTGGCCGACCATGATTTAAATCATAGTCTTAAATATTAGTAAATAGTTTTATTAATATTAGGTGCCCACATTAATTAATTGATTCATCACCCATTAAGTAATTAATTATAATTAATTCACTTATGGAGAAGTAACTACTCTCTTGTTCCTTCAAATAACATTTAGCAGATTTTTACCAAACTCAATTAGACCGTACTACATGGACAGTCAAGCACGAAATTTATAGTTAAGTCATAATGTAATCATTGTCCTTTGTAATTTATTTTCTTCGTTTTATAGTCGAAGGACAATAGATGAATTTTATGTACTATCCTTTGTGAACCTTGAGGGACGGAGGAATTTAGATTAGCCAAACGATAATTATTGCTACATGAAATGCTTTTTTAGAATAAAAAGGAGTAGAGAAAATGCTTCGATCCACTGTTCAAGTACCAAGCTATATGATGTTGAAATAACTTATGTCATACTTACAGGAAAAGCTCTAAGAACTATAAATAAATGCAGTCAGTTGTTTTCGAAATTGACACAGGTAGATGAATAGAGAATACGTACCTAGAAGTACCAGACAACTCTCTGGAACAATACCTTGCTTTGAACGTAAGAGTTCCTAAGAATAAGTTTTAGGAAACAAAAACCATTGTAAATGAGAAATATTCAGATTTGATAAGTCTTTTAATAATTTTTTTTCCGGATAAATATTTATTTACAAGTTTTCGAGTACAACTTATTATAACTAGTGTGTCTTTATCACTTGAAACACTTATTAAAATGTGATCAATACTTTTTTTTTAGACAAAAATGTAATCAATACTAAATACACTTAGTGTATCTCTTCTCAATTTATTAGTATAAAGATAAAATTTAATCTTTTTACATCGTGTAATAATTTTTTAAAAGTAAAAAATTTAGAGTTTACAAGACTATTTTTACTTTTTTAGAGTAGAGACAATGTACTAACTGATTAAAAGATATATTCTCAAGAAAAGTTAGATTTCAAAATGTACAATATATTATAGATTTTAAGATATACCATATAAATTAATTAATTTACCACAACTTATTTCACTAATGTCTTTACTTTTTAAGTATTGATTAATTATGATCTACACATTATTATATTAGTAAGAATATAAAAAATTAAACATAAACTTTTCTATTAAAATATAAATAAATATAAAAATGACTTTTTGATTTTCAAATAGAACAGAAAGTGTATGTATAGAATCGCAAAAAGAAAAAAAAAATGATGATTTTGGGTCCATATTGAGGTTTATGGAAGACACCAATAATAAGGGGGTCATTTTCAGTTGGCACTAATTTTGTTTTAACAAGTGTAATTAGTACTAGTAATAATTTATGATGTTGGGGATTTGTCTTTTACTACTCTTTAGATTGGCCCCCCTTCTTTTCATTTGCACTCCCCATAAACACTTGCTAATTACCAAAGTGGAACCCAACTCATGTTACCATCACCTCAACTTAATTGCTTTCACCTAAGATAGAACCAATCAATCCCATTCACCACTAAAATAGCTTTATATGGGGTGAAATACAAAAATAACCATGAGCTTTATCACAAGAACAAAATCAATCTCCAATTTATAAAAACTATAAATTATACCTTTGATTGAGAAAAATAATCTTGATTGAGATATATACAAAATTTTGAGACAAAAATATCCGTCCATGAACGTAAACTATCCTCAAAGAACTAAATATTTGAGGCAAAAGGATGAATCCTGAACAAACATGGGTGAAACATTTTCTCCCATTCAAGATGGTGTGAAATAGGGAAAGATTCATCCCTACCCAATTGCTCAGCTGAAATTTAGAGCAACCATCTAAAATATTTTATTGCTCACCATGAAATAGGAAAGCTTTTTTTCTTTTTTTTTTTTTGCAATGAAAAATTGACGAAGAAAGAACATCGATCGATGGAAAGTAACCGAAGTTTCGAAACATCCCAACCCATGCATCAAGTGTCCGTGAGAATCCCAACTTCATGGACCGTTCCTTTCGGCGATCATCCTCAATATTCTGGATCTCGAATTTCTTCCCAGCATTCGTTGTTTTGCCAAATTCTTCCCGCGCGCTACTTTTATGAAGCTATCCATCTTATGATCTTTAGAAAACAGAGGTAAAACATTTCGACTCTGAAAAACATCTATTGAGTACCTGAAACTGATGTACGTAGGACCCAAGATACAATAACCCACAAGAAATCCTACGGAATCGCCGAACAAACAATCCTAACGCCGAAAGCACCCAATTAAAGTGAAAGGCATGCACGGAAATCAAAGACAGCAACCAAGATGATCAATTGGTTTAATTTTCCAAAACCAGAAAACCCGACTGAATTTTAAAAGATCAAATCTTTGATTGTTTATACTTACCGGCATCAAAAGAGTAAAGAGTGATGGATGGGTGAATGATAGGTTTCATTGCAGAGGCTGTTTTTGTCTAAAAATTTTGTATATATTTCAGTTAAAATTATTTTTGTTATTTAAAAGTTTAATTCTTACTTTTAAAAAATTGGGTGTTTATTTTGTTTTTATGATAAACCTCAAGGTTGTTTTTGTATTTTGCCCATAAATCTATTAAGGCATTTTTTTTTATGGGTTTTAAAACAGTTTTAAAAATTAGTTTTTGAAAATTAGTTTTATAATATAAAATGTGTATTGAAAATGTAAAAAGGCTTAGCTGAATAGTAAAAAGTTGAATTAGAAATGATGAAAACTTATTATAATATATTAAATTTACTGTTGAAACCAAAACCAAAAGCAAAACGTAAAGAACAAGCTTAAACCTATAGAGATCTAAGTAGTCAATCTATGTACAGTATAGAGATTTGAATAGTGTTGAACCCCAACTTAGCACCGAGCTCGCGTGACGTCGGCCTCTACCTTCGGCCCCCTGCTTTCGGGATCAACTCCCCTGTTTAACTCCGACAATTAAGTTAGAAGAGAAAGAGAATAATATCTCAAACCTAAGTTGGAATTCAATACCTTTCAAATAAGGGAAATGCTGAGTATTTATAGTGGGAACGGGAGTCAATGGATACAGTTGTCTAGTCAATATGTTATTTTTATCTCGTAACACGTGTCAATGATGCCACCTGTTGAGAATCTGTGAATCTTGACTTCAGGTCGGCACCAGCAGATGTCGGCTTGACTTCACCCCGTCAGTGGAGGACGAGGTCAGTACCGAGGTCGTCCGCGCACGAGGTCAGCCCCCCAGGTCGTCTACGGATGAGGTCAGCCCCAGGTCACCTCATCATTAATTTAGTATCCAACAATAGCCCCCAAAGTAATGGAGTTGAAGTTGAACACGAAAGTCCATTACTTTTCAGGAGCGCGAAGCCCCCAATTAATGCAACTTTCACTGGGTCATCTTCAATTCACACATGACCAAACAATGGCCGAGGTGGGAGAAGCTAAACTCCGACGTTAGGATTTTGAGGCTACGGTTAAATCCTTGAGAGAAGGTCATACCCGTGTAGAAGAAGATAGGAATAAAGCATTTTGAATGACGATGTTGATGTCACCGACCTTTGCAAAAATCAAACCAAGGGGTTTGAATAATTTAACGACGATGTCGACATCACCGATCTTGGGGTAGATCAACCAAGGATTTTTAATAGTTTAACGACGATGTCGATGTCACCGACTTTGGCGGAGATCAACCAAGGGGTTTAATAGTTTGACGACGATGTCGACGTCACCGGACAATGTCGGCGTCACCTACCTTGGCGAAAATTAAACCAAGGGGGTTTGAATAGTTTAACGATGATTTGGACGTTACCGACCTTGGCGAAAATCGAACCAAGAGGTTTGAATAGTTTAACGACGATGTCGAAGTCACCGACCTTGGCGTAGATAAACCAAGGGGTTTTAATAGTTTAACGACGATATCGACGTCACCAACCTTGGCGAAAATCGAACCAAGGGGTTTGAATAGTTTAACGACCCAAAGTTACGTCTAACCTTGGATGTAACATAAAAAGCAGAGGCGAACAATATACATCATGAACAAGCAGTAGGAGAAGAAAGAGCAAAGACACTAGATACAGGCAATGTAGAAAAAGATGCAAAAATCCAAGAAAACCTACAGAGCTCGAAGCGATGAAATCTGAGGAACTAAGATGGTGGCAAAAGTTGATCCAAAAACTACAGCAAAGACAGAAGAAGCGAAGAAGCTTCTGCGCGACGAAGAAATTGCAACGTCGGCTAAATGAGCTCTGCACGGAGAACGTTCCAAATCTAAAGGTCGTCCCAACAATGGAGAGGAAGACTGAGCGATCGGAGGTCGCGACTGGTTTCCCAGGAATCAAGCGGCGATAAATCAGAACCAACGAAGACTGGCCTTCATCTTTGTTGCAGCAGAAAATCCCGAAATGAGTGCTGAAGGAGAAGAATCACAGCCGGAAAAGATGGTGGCTGCGCTGGGCTTGAAGTTCGCAGGAAAGTATGGTGTCGGCGGCAGTGGCGATGCAGTAGAAGCTTGCATAGCGATACGACTGGAAGAAAACTCAAACAGTCATGCTTCACAACGGTGGGAAAGGCATCAGAAAGCAGAGAGAAAGGTAGAAGAGCCCCACGGTAGGAGCCAATTGTTGAACCCCAACTTAGCACCGAGCTCGCGTGACGTCAGCTTCCATCTTTGGCTCCCTGCTTTCGGGATCAACTCCCCTATTTAACTCTGATTATTAAGTTAGAGGAGAAAGAGAATAATATCTCAAAGCTAAGATGGAATTCAATATCTTTCAAATGAGGGGAATGCTGAGTATTTATAGTGGGAACGAGAGTCAATGGATACAGCTATCCAGTCAATGTGTCATCTTTACCTCGTAACACGTGTCAATGATGCCACCTATACAAATCTTTCTTTCCATTTTCTAATTCGATCCATTCGTTCGTAGAGCTATTTACTCGATCGCAGACATTTCTGGAACACCTCTAAAGAGGCACAAATAGTCAATTTGGAAAGAACTTATTGTCAACCTCTGTCAGATATGAATCTATCTGATTCAGAAGGTAAGAACTTGCATCAGTATCGCAATTTCAATTCAAACATGGGTTTGATTCACACTCTATGTTCTGAGAAATATTTACCATCCGAAAAGAGGAAAAAACGGAGTCTTTCTCTAAAGAAATGCGTCGAGTTGAGAATCTGTGAATCTTGACTTCAGGTTAGCACCGGCAGATGTCAGCTTGACTTCACCCCGTTAGTGGAGAATGGGGTCAGCCCCTGGTCGTCCACGGATGATGTCAGTACCAAGGTCATCCGTGCACGAGGTCAGCCCCCCAGGTCGTCCATAGATCCCAGGTCGTCACTACTACAAAATGGACTTTCTACGGCGGTGCTTTAATGGCGGAAAGACCAAAACCGCCATTAAAAAGGAAGTACGGACTTTCTACGGCGGTTAGAAATAAACCGCCGTAGAAAAGGGACTTTCTACGGCAGTTATCAAATAACTTTTTCTACGGCGGTTTTAGAAAACCGTCGTAGAAAGTCCATTTTCAGACGGTTATATTTCTAACCGCCGAATAATTAATAAATATTATGAATTTTACTATAAAAATTGATAAATAGTAAAGTACATATTTATTATTAAATTTAAAAAAATTTGGGGGTTAATTTACAAAAAAAGAAAAACTAGAAATAAATAAGAATAATAGAGGAATGGGCGGGAATTCACAATTACGGGCTTTCTACTGCGGATTTATTAAAACCGCAGTGAAATGGACTTTCTACGGCGGTTGTAATTAAAACCGCCATAGAAAGTCCATTTCTACTACGGCGGTTTTTATTAAAACCGCCATAGAAACTTGATTTTGTTTGAATTTTAAGAGTTTCCCTTTGTTTCCATCTCCTGCCAGCCGCGGCTTCCCCCTGTTTCCATCTCTAGCAAACTGAAGAGTTCTTTCGTTGCCGACACCCATCCTCTCTCCGTCGCTTTTTTCTCTTGTCTTCCCCGGAAGCCGTTCTTCCGGCGGCGTTGATAACAAGATCCGCCGTCACCCAACTCCGGAGATGGTTTCTTAATCGGCCATCACCCACCACTTGGAGTTAATCTCCCATCATAATTTCACCACAATCGGTCCTTGTTGTGGGCTTCAAATCATAAAAAAGGTAATATCGAATAGTTTCAACTTTATTTAAGCTTTACAAATTTTATTGTTACTTGATTATTGTGATTGGCCTAGGGTTTATTATTAGTGTTAAATTCGGGTTTGGTGAGATGATGAATGATTAAATTTGGATTTGAATAGTGTTATATCGGTGATTATTGTATTGTTCTTGCTATTAATGATTAAATTAATTAGAATTTGATGGATGCACGCAAAAATTTTGTTCGGTTTATTAGCATGGAAGTTTTTGATATATATATTTTGAATAAAGTTGAAAGATATATATATATATATATATATCAAAACCTTTCTAAGGTTGTTCTTGCTGTTTTTGATATATATTTTTGAATGTAGAGAAAAAAATAAAATATTAATTTTTTTTTTTTACAAATTTGGTACTTTCTACGGCGGTTATCTTCAAAACCGCCGTAGAAAACTTTCTATGGCGGTTTTGAAGATAACCGCCGTAGAAAGTAGAAATTCTACGGCGGTTTTTTTCAAAACCGCCATAGAAAGCCAACTTTCTACGGCTGCCGGATAGATGGCGGTTCAAAAATGCCAAAAACCGCCATTAAAAGTCATTTTTGTAGTAGTGCGTCCACGGATGAGGTTAGCCCCAAGTCACCTCATCATTAATTTAGTATCCAACAAATAGTACAATGAAAAATTGTCATTGCATTGTATATATCTCGCACTGAAACTTGAACACAATATCAAGTGCACCACTAATCATTTGGTGGAAGTTTCTAAATGACTGAATATTCATATAAAAGACAAAAAATTTCCATGTATTTATTGGGACAATGAACTTCCAGTTATTGAGAAACATATAAATTATTCCTTCCGTCTTATTAGAATAGTTAACTTTTAAAAATATATTTTGCTCTATTAGAAGAGTTCACTTTCAAATTTATTACTCCTCATACATTATTAATATAATTATATTTGGTCCACAATTAATTAACACTTAAAAATAAGGATATGAAGACCAAATTGTGTCAAATTAACTATTTTAAGTGTTATACATTGACATCCATAAAAAGTTATACACGTATGAAAATTTGACTTTTTTTAATAAAAATGAGGGAGTATTAGATCTATTTAGTAGTTGCATTCATCATTAATCAAAGAAAGAGCACCGATTAGCAATATCGCAAATTGCAAACAAGACTACCAATCATAAGCGCACAAAACAAATGGCTCACGAAACCCTAATTCTATCTCCATCTCATCGTCAACTTGTTTCCCACTGCGCTTTAAACCCTAAGTCCATATTACCTTTTTTGCTACCTGTATATTAATCGTGTACCATATATATACGTGCATTTTAACGTGTCGCTACAAGAAAACATGTCAATACTAACATGTTTTTTTTTATTTTATAAATATTATGAAATTACATATGTCACGAAATAAAATTGTGATGGCCGATAAAATCACAACAAATAAATTAATATGTCACGAAAATAATTTTGATATTTAGTAGTGTCATTATCACATTGAGTCTGTAACATTTGAAAATATCACTATCTTTTTATGATATTTCCAGGATTAGTAAGTTTTGTGATATTTGTAAGTGTATCAAATTTTAGTGATATATTTTTAAAATATATATATATGTGTACCGATTTTAGTCAACGACACATTTATAAAAAAATATGTACAATATAAATGAATGTTAAAATACACGTATTTTTTTTAATTAATTAGTAGCTAGTTTCAACTTTGAACTCAACAACTTCAATCAATCCATCCCTTTTGCCTTTCACTAATCACCAATCACTAATCAGAGCAGCCGACATCGATAAATATCATCCATGGCGGCCCCCCCTGCCCAAATAATTTTCAGAGGAAAAGGACACTTGCGTTTGCGGGCCGGGCAGGACCAACCGGAGATCGCACACGCGGCGGAGCTCCATGCATATTGAGACCCACCACTACGGCGGCCACCAAAGCGACGTCGCTCATTAGTCGACATCTTTTTAACCACTGATCGGTGATCATATTGGATGGTTAATGATTGTGATTTTTTTAATTCCGAGTTAATTAATTAAAAGCTGTCTTCTCCATGTTTTTCCCTGCCTGCACCATGTTTTTTCCAGGGTGATTTTCTTTAAAAAAATATTTATATATATTTTATAGGCATTAAGGACTAAGCTAGCTAGCATATATAGCTAGTGATGTGGACTGTGGGGAGGGAGCAGATCGAGAACGGAGTGGCTATCGTTTTCGATCTTTACAAGAGTTTCTTGTAATGATATTCGTAACTACGAGCTTATATATACCACTTTATATATATATATATATATATATATAGTGAATGATATGTCATTTATTTATTAGTTATAATTTTAAGAAATATCGTTTTTGTTACATTATTAACCCATAAGTGAATGATGTACAAGTCCGGTAAATGAGTAACGTATTGAAACAGTAAACATATAATTACTTTATTGTCAAAAATATATTTTAAAAATGTAAAATGTAAAATAGAATAAGTTGCTATATATGTCTCAAGTATAAATCAACTCATCTAGAGGAGTTAAAAGACGGTCTCTTTGGAGTAATGTGGTGATGGATTCGAATCTCTTATCATTGTTATTTTTGGAGTTACTGCACAAAAATGTGCATTGTTTCGTTGGTACAAGTCCACATCAACAGAAATCTTATCTTGTGAAGAAATTTATAAAAATCCCCTGTAAATCCTTAAGGCATCTTAAACCCTCTAAATTTGTATGGAAAAATTAAAATGTCTTCAAGTTCCTTTCTAATTTTAAAAATTGGAAGAGCATTTAGACACCATAGAAAAAATTGATGTTTTGAAAAAAAAATAATGTTTTCTTTTTCTTTTTTACTTTATCTAAACACAATGGGCTCAAACAAATTTGCTCAGAAATATAAATCAATACATTTCCTAGAAAAATCTTTAACTAATAAGTCAACTACTTTTATGTATCCCTTTCACAACTACTTGTAATTGATTGCTGTTCATTTTGCTGCTGTACGTGCATACATATAACCTTCTATTTCCTCCTCATCTCATAGTTCAATTCATAACTCGTTCCCTCCTTTTTGTAGCTGATATTTGACTTAAGAGTCCTTTAAGGCTATGTTCTTTTTCATTCTCATTTCAAGAAAATCATCGCTTTTTTTTTTTTCTAAAATCTAACACAAATAAATAACCTAATTTCTATTCTATTTAAAATTCTCCCAAAATTTTCACTCACATAAATTTAAAAAATAACACAATCATTACACTTTTTCATCTCTCTCTTACACAATTTTCCAAAACACTACCACATAAATGGTTAATGGAGGCGCCAAATTGGACGCGGGTTCCAATATAATTATTCGGGGTGGGTTGCCAAACATCCGCCTCCAAAGGTTGTGAATAATTTCACATCTCACAATGGAGGCGGGTTTTTCCAGAACCCGCCTCCAATATTGGTAATTATTTGGAGGCTGGTTCCGGGAAAACCCGCCTCCATTATGCTAATGAACCCGCCTCCAATAAAGGAACTTTTTGGAGGCGGGTGCAAAAAAATCCGCCTCCATTATCTAATGCTTTGAAATTTTTAACCTTCATTTGCCAAATCTCACATCGCCAACCAACAAAGTTGGGGGCATGAAACTCTAATATAAAACTAGTAACACGAGCAGCAAACTAAGCACATCTTCTAGCGGGGCCAATGGTACAAATTCCATGGTCAATACGCAATTAATAAAAAAATTTAGAGTCGTAGACTCGGACGAGTCTAACGATTTCGTCTGATTCTGTCAAAGGAGGTTTGCTAGAATCATTACTTTTTTTGGGTCATTGTTGCACCCGCCTCCAATAACCTTACTGATGGGTTATTGGAGGCGGGTGCATGGCAATAACCCAATCAGTAAGGGTTATTGGAGGCAATAACTTTACTGAATGGATTATTGGAGGCGGGTGCATGTCCAATAACCCTTTTGGAGGCGGGTCTCCACTTTGGAGGCGCCCACATTGGAGGCGGGTGCCGGGCGGCAAATCATGCCTTGAATTAGGCTAAAAACCCGCCCCTTTTCACCCTTTTTCCAGTAGTGAAAGAAAATTTCCTCCAAAAAAAATTTCTTCCCTAAAACCAAAATTCCCAAGTTGGGTCACCAAGAAAACAAAGCATAAGAGCCATCATACGAGGATATTTACTTTATGTCCCGTTAAGAGAGTTCAATTTAAAAAATTATTATTTTTTCGTTTTATTAGAAGATAGCTAATTTTCAAAAACATGTTTTGTTCTAATAAAAGAGTATAATTCTAAAAAAATTATTTCTCATACCTTTATTGATATAATTACGTGTAATATACAATAAAATCATGCTTAAAAAAGTAAGGACATGTATGGAATAAATTGTATCAAAATACTCTATTCGTCTCATTTAAAGAGTCCAGTTTGTATAACTGTTTTTAATAATACAAAGTAGACTTTTTGAATGAGGGAGTAGTTATTTTATGTGTGATACCTTAACATCCATAAAATATTGTACATTTGTGAAAATTGATTCTTCTAGTGTAATAAAAAGTACACTTTATTACATGTTGTAATATACAACACGTAAAACAAATAATTTGACACTATACTTTTCTACTTATATATATATATATATATTCTTACTTTCAAAGTAAAGATTAATTGCAAATCACACGTTATAATATTAGATAAGGTATACCAATGTAAATAAATAAAAATGGACTCTTTAATTTATTAGAATAAAATTATTATTATTATTATTATTATTATTATTATTTGGATCGGATAGAAGGGTTATAATTTTCTAGCGGGCCTTAGGTTTAGACACCTTAACATTGGGTTAGACTTGATGGATCATCCATAGTCCTTCTCTTTTCTTCCAACCAATTAAGACTAGGCTTTCTTTTGGAAAATTAATATGCGGCCCAATTTGCATCATGTTCTACTAAAGTTTTTTTTTTATATTTTATTTTAAATAACTATTTCTATTATATGGAGAGATTTTCGAGACTGATACCTGTTAATAGTGAAAAGTTGTGATGAAATTAGTTGAGTATCATTATAGATTTTCCTTTTACTACGAATTAGGTTTAGTGATATTAAACGCCTATATTTTGGACTTTTTATACAAAATTTATTAATTGTATTTATAAAATAGACATATTGTCTTTCTTTGACTATTGGTTAAAATTTTTCTTTTTCTTTAAAACATCAAAATTACTTTTAATTTGCATATATATATATATATATATTATTGGATGTAGATTTGGAGGTATATTAATAGAATAATTGGCGACAAAGCATGGATATTATAATTAAGCATGAGCAGTTCTAATAGGTCCAAAATAAAAAATTATTCTATACATCTGTTGGACTCTTGATTTTATTGCAACAGAATAATCAGAATGAAAATAAGGAAACATGTCCTCATATTTTTCCCATAAATTTCGCCAAAAACAAATGTTTTTGTCATTAAATCACACAAGTTGCATAGTGTAAATGTATACAACAAATGCATAAAATAATTTCTCATAAAAAACGAGTAATACGATATACTAAAGAGTAAAAGCTTTCATTGTGACATTAAAATACTAAAATGTAGAAGCTTCCCTTGATAAATATAGTCGTATAAATGAATGAGACCTATAAATAATATATTGCCCTCATTATGATTTGCATGATGCATGCATGTTTTGGTCACATTATTTATAACAAGTCGAATTCCCTATCAGAGTACAAATTTGCTGACTAGGTAAAAGTTGCTAAGTATATTATTAGCAATAAATTATGTTGGAATTAATTAAACCAAACTTGTATTTACTAATTAGTTAATTATAATTGTAGTAAGATTTGTTATTTGTCTATTTCCTATTTGGTTTAGTATTTGTTTTGGGTAACGTAGTTGTTTTAGGAAATAATTCTGAATCAGATTAATACTAGAATTCAGGGATAGTTTAGCTTATAAGTAGAGGCATTGGGTGATCATTGTAATCACAAAGAGATACATAGATAAATACAAAGAGATACAGAGAGATACAAAGAGAATGTGAGCAACAACCAATACTCCATACTATTTTTATTATTCTAAATTTTTTTTTTGTCAAATTAAATTATTCTTTCCCATGCCAGTAAAATAGCCTTGTTTAAAATTATATCTTTAAACTTATAATATACACTATTTTTTTTAATGGAACAAATAAAATATAATTTCTATATGAGTTGAAATTATATTAAATATTTATTGCTACATATCACATTGATAATTTATGATTGAATACTCCTCCATCAGTAGTTTTGCAAAAGAGAAAACTTAATGCCTGACTATCTAATTGTTTGACTTGCGACATTTTAATAGCTAACTTTGATGTATTTACTTTTTTAACATTAGTTGTTTTAATATAATCATGGTAGTTTAGTAGTTAAACTTAGATACATAATATATCATATGCCAAACTAGATATGTAATACTTCAACAGTTAAACTCATAACTTCGATACGCAATATTGCAATATATAAGCTAGATATGCGTGTTTCATAATATAACCGTGACATTTCAAATACTAAACTAGACACATGTTATCGAGCTGGCAAACGTGACAAATAAAAGTTTTATGGGCTATTCTTTTTGGTTTGATTGAGTTTTGGTTTGAAAAAAAATAATTTTATAATGTAAAAAATATATTAAAAATGTAAAAATATATAGCTGAATAGTAAAAAATTATATTAAAAATGATGAAAATTAATTAAAATATATTAAATTTACTGTTAAATTCAAAACTTAAATAACATGCCCTAGTGTTTGCGGTTTCGAAATGGAATCTCCAACATTGGAGCCAAATCCACAAATATTTTGGGCCTTTTGAAATCGTCGCTTGGTATTAAGTGTAAACTGCGTAAAAGGCATGTCCAGTTTCCTTGCGTCCCTTCAAAGCTCGAAGGTCACTTTCATCCAAATAGAAATTGTACGTACCATTGGTTCAAATCACTCTTTTGCTTTATGATTTTCACTCATTTCTTCTCGCTGCAATTACGTTCACCTCTCACCTCTCCCTCCCACCTTTTGAATTTCATTTCCCTTTTTTTTTTTCGAAGAATCGAATAATTCATCTGGGCTCTGAAAAAAATCCCTGTTTTTTTCCCCTTTCGATTTATTATGAAGCGATCGTTATCGTTTACAGCTTCAAAAGCTAAAAGTTTGCAGAAAAATGTGGTTGAAAAGAATGGAGGAGAAAAACTGGTTGTGATTGATTGGGAAGTGAGACCTGGCGGCCTGCTTGTTCAGAAGAGAGGGGTCACCGGCCCTGCTGCCGGCGGCGGTCCGATGATCAGGATCAAGGTCTCTCATTATTCGGACCACCACGATTTTTCAGTTCCATCTGAGTCAACTTTTGGTAATGGTTTTTGAGCTTTTGAGTTTAATTTTCACTTTTTTTAATGTTTGACTGGAACTGTTTGATCTGCTTTGTGAAAATTCGTATTTGTTTTTTCATAAGATAAAGCATTATTGACCGTTAATTTACCCAAGTTTGTTTGACTTTAGTTTATCTTTAATTAACTCCCTGTTTTATTTTGACTATTTATTTCCTAATTAAAATTAGAGTAGTCGAAATGAGAACGTTGAAATAGATGTGTGTTCGTATTAGTTTAAATGAAACTAGGAATGCAAGTATTATTCAAAACAAAAACATAAACAATTCCAAAAACATACTAATAGAAATTTCGCATAAGATAAATAGTTTGGATAAGTAAGAGACCTATAAAATTTTACCGTTAACTTTTTTTTTCTCAAGGTTTAACTTTATCCCTTAACGCTTATTTGGGTCCAAAATTGCAGTCAATTTTAATCCCAGTCGTCCTAAGTGACAATTACTTTTGGGAGAGGGGCAAAGTTAATTGGACCACTTTAAAAATGCTAGTGACAAAAGTACACATTTGATCTTAATTATTTTTGGAAAAAAAGCGTGAAAACCTAAAAATATTTGAAATGTGTTATATTTAAATATGAATAAAACAATGTATATTGATCATATACGATGCTCATAGATAAGCTGTATAGCCGACCTTACATAACGGGTTCGTTATTACTGTTGCGTGCCTGAAAATTCTCTGTTCTGTGATTGAAGGGAATCTCAAACAAGTTATAGCCAATAAAATTGGGCTAGAGCCAAGAGTTCAGAGGCTTTTATTCAGAGGAAAAGAGAAAGATGACGATGAATGTCTCCACATCGCGGGCGTACAAGACATGCATGTCCAAATTAATACTTCTGGAGGATAAAAAATCCGAGGAAACGGGGAAAAACCAGCCAGATTCGTACGATGCATATGAAGCCGTCGCAAGTGTTAGATCAGATGTCGATAAACTATCAGACAAGGTTAGCTAGCATTAGTGGCGTGACCAGAAAATATCTTTCGAGAAAATTAGACTAACTAGTGCAATTTGAAAAAAATATATGGCGAAACCACTCGTCAATCCTTCTGAATGTTTTGTTTGTTTTGGTTTAGGTTCTTCAGATGGAGAAAGCAGTGCAAAACGGAGCCAAGATTGTGGAAAAGGAAGTTTTGGTGTTGACAGAGTTGTTGATGATGCAGCTGTTTAAACTGGATTCCATTGAAGCAAATGGGAAACCAAGAGAACAGAGGCGGACTGAGGTGAAATTTGCACTTCCCTAACCTTTTAACTTGTGTGGTAGAATCCGATTAAAAAGCGAATCGATTAAAAGAGAAGGTTATAGGAGAATCATATGTCTAAGTTATTTTACGATATCCCGTCTAAAATTTTCAAACCACACCATTTCACTTTAAAAAGTTGCTTATTGTATTCCCCTTGTTGAAATTAAGGTCCATCGTGTTCAAAGTTTTGTTGAGAAGCTAGATAAAATGAAGGCAAGAAAATCCGATGGCTTTACCAATTCCAATGGTGGCACTGGCAAATGTGAGAGTTTCAACTCAGGAGTGGGAAGCCTCACTGCCACCAACATCTTCGGATCATTCCACACAAGTCTTTAAGCATTCGGAAGGGATTATTTGACTAAATGATTGAGAGGAATGGGTCAATGTTCCAGCGCTTGTAAAGTATAGAGAGTCACTCAGAGGTTTGGAGTTCGAATCGTACTTCTGTCAATTTTACGTATTTAGAGTATAGACGGGCTAGATTCTGTATGAAACTCCCCACATTTTTGTTAAATTCGTACAACCTCAAGTTTTGGGCTCGTGATTCCCTCGCTCTTGATGTTTACCGACTTTATAATTTTAATATAATTACAATTATATACTTTTTGGAGTTTTGATAACGATGTGGTATGCATCTATTCGAAAATAAGTAAAATAAGTATAATTTTAGAAATATATATATTGAGAGAATATAGAGTATGGTACATTCTTTATAAAATGGAATCGTGAATGCAATTTAAGAAAGTAATTTTGTTTCCTCAAATAATTACAAATGAAGTAAATGGTACATTCTTTATAAAATGAAATCGTGAATGCAATTTAAGAAAGTAATTTTGTTTCCTCAAATAATTACAAATGAAGTAAAATGAACTTATTTATAGATTCTGAAAATTAGTGATTAAGTAGCATCTATTGGAAGTCAAGTTTTGTAACGTTCCTCGAAACTCAGAAACCAAAACTTATAAATTCCCTCAGAAGCCAAGTTTCGTTGCTTTATTCGGAAGCAAAGCTTCGAATCTTCACTTGGTAATCATATTTTCGTTGTCTCTCATTCAAGTTATGAACGTCCACTAATTTTCATTATTTATTTTTAGAGGGACGAAAAAGTATTTATCACAATTATAAAAAGTATTTATCACAATTATACGGGACTAATTTTGATACTTTCTTTTATAAGGGACTAATTTTAAAAGTGCTTTTTAAAAAGTTAAAATAAATAAAGAGTAACCGCTCTTTAAATGGACTTAGAACAGCCGCCAAAAGAAAGGGGGCCTAATCCTCTTGGCTGCAAAAGGCGATATCCCTCGCCCGCAGGGTCCACACCGTCCAGCCCTATGAGCCTCGTGTGAGGGGTAAATCAGGGTGACTCAGCGATAACATTGGCAGGAGGACCAGTGCCTGGTGCCCACAAGGATCCACCCCCCACATTGGGGGGATGAAAATCCCACACTGCGGCTGCCAGGGCTCGATCCTGCGTCCTTGGCTGCAATCTGCTGCCAAGTTACCAACTGAGCTAAGCCCCTGGGGGCAAAGGGGGGGGGGGGGGGGGGGGGGGGCCTAATCCTCATTAATACAGATACAAACCCTCCGATCGTCGGCGTGAACCGGTCGGAAGCTCGGAACTGTAATATCATGGGTAAAATCTCCGATTTCGTTTACCCAGAACTCCAAACAACTCAAAAGCTCTCGTTTTCCGGCGACAATTTCCTCATTTGGAAGCTCAAACTCTCCTTTGTCCTCGCCGACCACCAACTCTCCCACCTCATCAAACCCTCGTCGGCGAACCCCACAACCACACGGAATGAAGAAAACGTCCACGCCGTCAAGTGGCTTATCATCCGAACCCTTGACGAGAACCTCGCGAGGGGATTCTACAGAGACTCCTCGACCCCTGAATCCATCCTGGAAACCCTCTTCAATCGGTTCGATTCGCTGTTGAAAATGTCCGCCGACATTAAACTCAGGAAATACAAGAATTACCGTATGGCGTCGGACGCGCACGTTAGTCAGCATATTTTCAGGATGCGGGCTATGGCGAAGGAGCTTGAGCATGGTTCTGGGGTTAAGATTCCCGACGAGGTTCAGTCAATGTTTCTGTTGAATAGTTTGCCGGACGATTGGGAGGCGGACGTGGAAGGATTGTTGAGGGGTTTGGATGGACGCGAAGAAGATTTGGGTTTCTTCAATTTCAGCCGGCGATTGAGAGTCCTTCAACATGTTCGAAAGTTGAAAAAATTCAGCAATGGGAAAAAGAGGGCCATTGGTCCTTGCTACACTTATGGAAGAAAAGGGCATCATTACAAGTCTGATTGCCCTGATCGAGGTTCTTTAATCTTCTGACTATGGAATACTTTTGAATTTACTTTGAATTTCTAAATGCTATCAGATTTGTGGATTTTGCCTGGTTTTGTAGAAGTCGTGTGATTTCTCATGCTATAATTCCACATTTTGGATCATGTTGTCTGTTATAATAGCGAGTTTGAATGTGACACATGCTGTATTGTTGTTTTTGTATTTGTTATGTATTACTCTCTCGGTTCCAATAGAAGAGCAGAGTTTCACAAATGTTCAGCTTTGTCAAAATACAACACATAAAATAGCTAATTTGACAATTCCATTTATGTTTTTACTTTTGAAGTGTGGATTAATTGTGATGTGAATTACACATAATTATATTATTAAGGTAGGAACTAGGAAGTGTAAAAATTTTGGAAGTGAATCATAAAGGTTTTTTCGAAAGTGGACTTTTCTACTTTATTTGAATTCTCAACATGGAATCTGGGCATTCATCATTGTTCTTGGTTTCTTGATAAGCAGGCTCCTTGAAACAAGAAAGTTCTTCGAACTATGTTGAATTCCCCATGTTTACGGATGATGCAACCCTGTCTGAAATACTTTACCTGTCACTGAAATCACGCCTAAGAATTGATCACAAGGGGTCAAATTTTCCTTTTTGGAAGCGAGATATTTTTGAGGTCCTTGAAGACAGCAAAGTGGACTATGTGATCAAAGAACCTGAACCTCACCCTGCAGACTCTGCCTCTGAGGAAGACGCTCATCTTAGTATGAAGTGGCACGCGGATGACTTCACTTGCCGCCACCTTATCCTAGGAACAATGGAAGACGATGTCTTCCTCAGCTTCCATGATTACCCCACAGCCAAAGCTCTAATGGAGGCCCTCGAAGCGTTCTTTAATTCCTCTTCCACTGCTCAAAAGTTAGTTAAGCTGAAGAAGTACATGAGCCATCGTATGGAAGAAGACACTCTTATCATGAGTCACATTTGTAAAATGGAATATAAGGCGATGAGGATGGGAAATATAGGCATGGATATTCCCAGCGAAATGCAGTCGGTTTTTCTGTTGGATAGTTTGCCAGAGTCATGGTCCGGGATTCGGAGATCATTAGAGATGAACTTGGATTTTGACGAAGGGGATGATGCTTGGAGCTTCGATAATGTGAGAAAGAGGGTAAAGGATGCTGGTCAGTTGAAGGAGGTGATGGATAAAATACATGAGGTAAAGTTTCAAGAAAATGCTAATGGTAGCATGAAAAATAAGAGGGTCCAAAGAGGTAAATGCTATTCCTGTGGAAAGTCTGGTCACTACCAATCCAATTGTCCTGATCAAAGGTATGCTTCGGATCTTCTACCCAAATTTTGGTGTCTTATTTAGTCCGGTACTCAAAATTACGTAGTTTCATTTACAATTTTTTAATCTCCTAAATTGCTCACATATTTCACTTAAATAAAACTACGTAGCTTTGAATTCTAGACACGGTAAGATACGTAGAGGGATATGAACTCGAAATTCGACACTTTGAAAATGTTGAAAATGTCGTCTTTATGCATTATAGTTTCTTATATATGAATGTGTTTTTGAGTGCAGGTAAACTGGGTATGAGGTGAAATGCAGGAGACTACACAAGGGCACTGCAAATTTTCTAAAATTTCCCTTCCTTTTTGGCTTTCTGCAAATATACACAATACAGGAGAGTAGAGCATTTTCCATTAGGATGAATACTGGGTTCAGTCTAGTTTAACTTCTTTTTTTTTTTGCTTAGTAATCCCAGAAATACAGCTCTGGATTTCGAACGCACCCTTAAAATCCCCTTGGGTGGCCAACTCCTTTATGACTTTTTATTTGCTTTCCCTTTCAAACAATGTAGACCTTTTTGTACTTTGAAAATCTGGGATTTACGACGGCTTTGAGTTTTACCGATGGTTTTTACCAATTCCAATGGTGTCACTGGCAAATGGGAGAGTTTCAACCCAGGAGTGGGAAGCCTAACTGCCACCAATTTCTTTGGATCATTCCACACAAGTCTGTAAGCATTGGGAAGGGACTGTTCGACTAACCGAATGATAGCAACGAGTCGGTATTCCATTGCTTGTGACTTATAGAGGGTTACCTAGTTATCACTTTCGCCAATCCTGTCTATTTATAATACAGATTAGCAGGATTCTGTAGAGACTTCCCAACTTCATTATTCCCCTCACATTTTTTTTAAAACTCGTACAAATTTCGAGCTCACGATCTCCCCGTTCAAACTATTTAGGATAAATAGAGATTAAGAAATGCTAGATAATGAAAGGAATGCTCCATGAATGGAACCTACTAACTTCTCCTACAGAGTCGTTGCATAGGATTTTATATGTATGTTGAACAATATTTTCTCACCTTATGGTTAATGGCGTTATTAAATTAATTTTAAAAATATGAAAAGTGCATTAGAAATATTTTTAAAATAACAAAATTAAAAAAATTATTATAAAATGTAGTTCAACCAACATGTCTTTATCAGTTTTTCGTATAAGACTCTGACTCTCGCTTGATTACCTTCTTTATAATTTAGTATAATTTCAATTACACGTTTTTTGAAAATTTGATTAGAATGATTTATTATACATCTATTTGAAAAATTAGTATCATTGTGGTTACTTTCATAAAGAAATTGATTTAAAGTTGTATCAACAGCTCGTAAAATGTAATAAAGACAATTATGGAAAACTACATATTGAGATAATAGAGTATATAGTGTTGAAGTCTTTATAAAATGAATACAATTCAAAAAAAGAGTAATTCAAAATGCATTTTTTTATAGATTTTTGAAATTGGTGACCAAGTAACGTTCAGTAAAAATCGAGTTTTATAACGTCCATTGGAAGCCAAAACTCGCAACTTCTTTTGGAAGCCAAGTTCCGTTGTTTTATTTAGAAGCAAATTTTTGAATATTTGCTTGGTAATCCTATTATCGCTGTTTCTCATTTAAGTTATGAATGTCTACTAAAATATTTTATAATAGTTAACAGACTCTTAAAAAGTTGTTAAATTTTGAGAGGGACTAGTTTTCATTATTTATTTTTAGAGGGACTAAGAGCCTATTCTTTTTGAACATTTTGAAAACGGTTTTGAAAATAAGTTTTGAAAAATAATTTTATAATGTAAAAAGTGTATTGAAAATGTAAAAAGTAAATGCTAAATAGTAAAAAGTTGTATTGAAAATGATAAAATATGATTAAAATATATTAAATTTACTGTTGAAACTAAAACCGTTTTCAAAACCAAAACCAAAAGAACATGCCCTAAAAAGGTGCCGTTCACAATGTATAGGGGTCTAAAATTCAAAACGAGGCACAATTTTATTTTATTGATTAACATAAAAATAAATAAATAAAGAGTAACCGCCCTTTAAATGGACTTAGAACTGCCGCCAAATTGGCCTTAAATCCTCAGACTTCTACAGTTACAGACTACAGATACAAACCCTCCGATCGTCGGCGTTAACCTCCCGGAACCGTAAAATCATGAGTAAGATCTCCGATTTCGTTTACCCGGAACTCCAAACAACTCAGAAGCTCTCGTTTTCCGGCGACAATTTCCTCATTTGGAAACTCAAACTCTCCTTTGTCCTCGCCGACCACCAACTCTCCCACCGCCCCAAACCCTCTCCGGCGAACCCCACAACCACATGGAACGAAGAAAACTTCCACGCCGCTAAGTGGATTATCATCCGAACCCTGGACGAGAACCTTGCGAGCGAATTCTACAAAGACTCCTCCACCCCGGAATCCATCTTGGAAACCCTGTTCAATCAGTTCGATTCGCTGTCGAAAATGTCCGCCGACATTAAACTCAGGAAATACAAGAATTACCGTATGGCGGCGGAGGCGCACGTTAGTCAGCATATATTCAGGATGCGGGCTATGGCGAAGGAGCTTGAGTATGGTTCTGGGGTTAAGATTCGGGACGAGGTTCAGGCGATGTTTCTGTTGAATAGTTTGCCGGACGATTGGGAGGCGATTGGAAGGATTATTGAGGGGTTTGGGTGGACGCGAAGATGATTTGGGTTTCATCAATTTCAGCCGGCGATTGAGGGCCTTTCATCATGTTCGAAAGTTGAAGAAATTCAGCCATGGGGAGAAGGGGAAGAACAGGGCTGTTGGTTCTTGTTTCAGTTGTGGAAGAAAAGGGCATTGCAAGTCTGATTGCCCGATCAAGGTGTTCCAATTTACTGAATCTTTTGATCATTGAATACTTTTGAATTTACTTTGAATTTCTAGATGATATCATATTTGTAGATGTTGGCTGGTTTTGTAGAATTCGTGTGATTGATCATGCTATTATCCCACATTTTGGATCATGTTGCCTGTTACAATAGCGAGTTTGAATGTGGCACATGCTGTATTGTTGTTGCTGTATTTATTACTTATTACAACTTGAAAACATGACATTCCATATTTGAATTAAATGAATCAATGTGTCAAAGCCGAACACCATAGGGGAGTTATGATCCATATAGCCGACCTCACGTAATGGGATAAAGGCTTAGTTGTTGTTGTTTTGTTGTTGTACTACTTTATATGAATTCATGACTTGGAATTTGGACATTCATCATTGTTCTTGGTTTCTTTATATGCAGGCTCATTGAAACAAGAAAGTTCTTCGAACTATGTTGAAATCCCTATGTTTACGGATGCTGCAACCCTGTCTGAAATTATTTACCTGTCACTGAAATCACGCCTAAGAATTGATCACAAGGGGTCAAATTTTCCTTATTGGAAGAGAGATGTTCTTAAGGTCCTTAAAGAAGCAAAGTTGACTATGTGATCAAAGAACCTGAACCTCACACTGCAGACTCTGCCTCTGAGGAAGAAGCTCAGCTTAGTATGAAGTGGAACGCCGATGACTTCACTAGCCGCCACCTTATCCTTGGAACAATGGATGACGATGTCTTCCTCAGCTTCCATGATTACCCCACTGCCAAAGCTCTAATGGATGCCCTTGAAGCATTTTTTAACTCGGCTTCCACTGCTCAAAAGCTAGTTAAGCTGAAGAAGTACATGAGCCATTGTATGGAAGAAGACACTCATATCGTGAATCACATTCGTAAAATGGAAGGGGCGGTGTTGAGTTTGGGAAAGATAGGCATGGGTATTCCCAGCGAGATGAAATCGGTTTTTCTGTTGGATAGTTTGCCAGAGTCATGGTCTGAGACTCGGAGATCACTAGAGATGAACTTGCGTTTTGACAAGAGGAATGATGCTTGGAGCTTCGATAATGTGAGAAAGAGGGTGAAGGATGTTGGTGAGTTTAAGGAGGTGATATCTAGAATAGATGATTCAAGGTTTCATG
This sequence comes from Leptodermis oblonga, assembly GCA_016801395.1. NCBI lineage: Eukaryota > Viridiplantae > Streptophyta > Magnoliopsida > Gentianales > Rubiaceae > Leptodermis > Leptodermis oblonga. The sequence goes on from CM028760.1 coordinate 37,535,020, forward strand.
AAAATGCTAATGGTAACATGAAAAATAAGAGGGCCTTTAGAGGCAAATGTTTTTCTTGTGGAATGTCAGGTCACTACCAATCCAATTGTCCTGATCAAAGGTATGCATCAGAAACTGCACCGAGCTGAGTTCAGATCTTCTACCAAAATTATTGTGTACTCAAAACCACGTAGTTTCATTCACAATTTTTTATTTTCCAAAATTGCTCACATGCGTAGTTTTGAATGCTAGACACAACAAGACGCCAAAACTTAGGTAGATGATCTGAATTTGAAATTCGGCACTTTGAAAATGCCATCTTTATAGTTTCTTATGTATGAATGTGTTTTTGAGTGCAGGTAAACTAGGTATGAGGTGAAATTGCAAGAGACTACAGAAGGGCATGCAAATTTCCTTTTCTTTTTTGCTTTCTGCAAATATTGCACAATACAGGAGAGTCAAGCATTTTCCATTAGGATGAATACTAGGGTTCAGTCTAGTTGAGCTTTGTTTGCCTTTTTTTCAAACAATGTAGACCTTTTTCTACTTTGAAATTCAGGCTCTGAAAATCTGCTTCAGTTTTACTTACCAGCAACTATTGTATTCCCCTTGTTGAAATAAAGGTCGGTCCATCGTGTTCAAAGTTTTGTGGAGAAGCTATAGATAAATTGAAGGCAAGAAAATAATCCGATGGTTTTTTTTACCAATTCCAATGGTGGCACTGGCAAATGGGAGAGTTTCAACTCAGGAGTGGGAACCCTCAACGCCACCAACTTCTTTGGATCTATAAGCATTGGGAAGGGATTATTCGACCAAATGAATGAGAGGAACGAGCCTCTGTTTCAGCCGTTGTCATCCAAGGTTCTTGAACTCAATTACTACCTCTGATGGTTCTTCCTATTTATAGTAACACTGGCAGAACTCTGTAGAATCCCACTTTCGGTGTTCACCCCACAACTTCTATAGACAGAGTCGTTGCATAGGATTTCATGTATATGTTGAACAATATTTTCTCACCCTATGGTACTGAAATTATGGTTAAAGGCGTCATTTAAATTAATTTTAAAAATATTAAAAGAGGATTAGAAAAATGTAAAAGGAAAATTGCATAATTCAAAAGTAGTCTTTGTAGATTTTTGAAATGAAGAATGAAATTATGGCTAAAGGCGTCACTTAAAATTGATTTTAAAAATATTAAAAGAAGTATTGAAAAAATGTAAAAGGAAAATAGCATAATTCAAAAGTACAGTCTTTATAGATTTTTGGTTCCTAATGTTAGGGGTGTGACACTTTTGATCCCTAAAATTTTGTTTCAGTGACACTTTTGGTCAATTTACTTGCTATTACTTACTTTATAGATAATTTGGAGTCAATATGTAAATTGTTTAAAATATTGGGTTCAATCGAAAATTTTGAAAAAAAAATCACCATTTATTAAAACAATAATTCGTTAGTGAATAACTTTGGAATTTTGAGAGAAAAGCAGTGTTGTTTGACCCGGACTGGTTGGCCCGCGACCCGCCAGCCTTACCTGGCCAAACAATAGGCTAAACCTTGTCAAAACGGGGGCCGGGCAGTGACCCTGTATAACCCGGCCAACCCCAGGTTTTCTCTAATTTGGAATTAATAAATATTAATATATAAAATTTTGTCATAAATAAGGATTGAACCTTAGTCTCAAAGGTTGTAAGCTATAGCACTTACCACTAAACCACGATAATTGTTTATTTATATTTTTGTTAAATAATTTTTAATATGAGTTATGTGCTTTCTAACCATCTATCCAAACTAATGTTAACATCACCGTCATTTCTTAGTATTTATAAAATTAACACTACCATAATTTTTATCACAGTAGTTGTTTTGATTTCAGTTCAAGTTTCTTTAATCTTTTTCATCTATTAATCTAAAATACATTTCATTTCTTTTACATTAAATTTTATCTTTTTTCTAATAAAAATGTAGTACTATAATTTTATATTTTTTTGGAAAAATAACCAATATTTTATTTTTTATTTACTTATTGAGTTTTTTTTTATATATAATAATGAATTTAAATGTTTAAGTTAGTTGTTAAATTTAAAAAATATATAATTGTTGTGAAAATAATATATTTTAAATGTTAAAAATAATAAAATTAAAGTGTATTAATTATTAATATATTATTTATATAATATATATTTATTTATTTATGCCGCCATTCGGGTTGACACGGTCGACTCCCTGCGTCTTGCAACCCTTTAATCTCGTCGGGTCGTTGTCCGGTTCGGGCCAAACAACATTGGAGAAAAGTGAATGAAACATTGAGTTTTGTGAGGTGTTAGAAAAGAAAATGTCATATTAACTAGAATCTCCTTTTAGCAAAGAAAGAGAAAAAAATCAAAAACTCCCCCTGAGGTTTGGACTAAAATAAAAAACATCTCTGAAGTTTAAAAAAAATATCAAATACAGTAGTCCTTTGTCCAGCATCCATTAACCGGCATCTTCTTCTTCATCATCATTGTCGGTATCATCATCATCATCGTGGGCATCATTTTCATCACCGTCGGCGGCATCATCTTCATCGGCTTGATTCATCACCTTCGTTTTTCATAACAAAAGGAAAAATAAATAAATAAATAAATAAAAGAACAAAACAAGGCAAGAGCTTGAATCAAGCCGATGAAGGTGGAGACAAATGCGACGATTGGCAGTAATCGATGCGATGGGCAGCGATTTGTATGATGATGAAGACGATGACAATAATGATGTCGACGATGGCGACAATAGTGAAGATGATGATGATGATGACAACGACAACGACAAAGATGTTGACGACAACAGCGACGAAGATGATGAATCAAGCCGATGAAGATGTTGCCGCTGATGGTGATGAAGATTATGCCGATGACGGTGATGAAGTGATGCCACCGCCGACGACAATGATGATACGGACGATAATGATGAAGAAAATGTCAATCAATGGAAGGTCATATGTCGGTCAAATGACTATTTGGTATTTTTTTGAAACCTCATGGATGTTTTTTATTTTTGTCCAAACCTCAGTGTTTTTTTTTATTTTTCCCCGCAAAGAAAAATTACAAACATTTAAAAAATTATATTGTTAGAATAATAAAAAAATTCCGAACAGAATCAGATTGATTATCATTGCATTCACAAGAACACATAAAAATTATGCCAACTTTGATTTTTAAAAAAATTTGGTACTGGTTCCCTATTCTCACATAAAATCAAAGCATTTTATAACTATAGTTACACTATTAGTATGCTAAATTTCATTATCCAGAGACAACAGTTTCATTCTAAACAATACTCTCTAATTTTTTGTTTTAATAAGTGGTGAATTTTTCAAAATTTTTTATTGAACCCAATATTTAAGACAATTTATATTTTGATCCCAAATTACCTATAAAACAAGTAATAGCAGGTAAATATACTAAAAGTGTTACTGGAACAAAATTTAAGTACCAAAGTGTCAAAATTGATACTTTAGTGACCAAAAATATCACACCCCCAAATATTAAGGACCAAAAGTGCCATTATTCCTTTTTGAAATTTGGTAAACCAAGTAGTGTCCATTGGAAGTCAAGTTTCATAACATCCCTCATAAGTCGAGAGTTGTAGCTACTCTTAAAAACCAAGTTTGTTGTTGTATTGGAAGCAAAGTTTTGAATATTCACTTAGTAATCATATTTTTGTCATTTCTCACTTAAATATTTCATAAGAGTTAATTTTTAGAGGGAAACACAAGAGTTAATTTCATAAGAGTTAATATTTCTCACTTAAATATTTCCAGAGAGACTAGTTTTCACTATTTATTTTTAGAGGGACTAAAAAGTGCTTATCACAATGTATAGTAGGGACTAATTTTGATACTTTCTGAGATTTAAATTTAAAAACGTAAAAATAAATAAATAAATAAAGAGTAACGCCCGTTAGAACTGCCGCCAAAAAGCGCCCTAAATCCTGAGATCACTACAGTTACGGGCTACAGACAGAAACCCTCCGATCGTCGGCGTTTACCTCCCGGAACTGTAAAAACATGGGTAAGATCTCCGATATCGTTTGCCCGGAGCTCCAGACAACTCAAAAGCTCTCGTTTACCGGCGACAATGTCCTCATTTGGAAACACAAACTCTCCTTTGTCCTCACCGACCACCAGCTCTCCCACCTCATCAAGCCCTCGTCGGCGAACCCCACAACCACATGGAACGGAGAAAACGTCCACTCCGCCAAGCGGCTTATCATGCGAACCCTCGGCGAGAGCCTCGCGACGGAATTCTCCGTGTACATAGAATCCTCCACCCCGGAATCCATCCTGGAAGCCCTCTTCAATCGGTTCGATTCGGTGTTGAAAATATCCGCCGACATTAAACTCAGGAAATACAGGAATTACCGTATGGCGGCGGACGAGCACGTTAGTCAGCATATATTTAGGATGCGGGCTATGGCGAAGGAGCTTGAGTATGGTTCTGGGGTTAAGATTCCCGACGAGGTTCAGGCGATGTTTCTGTTGAATAGTTTGCCGGACGATTGGGAGGCGGACGTTGAAGGATTGTTGAGGGGTTTGGATGGAGGTGAAGAAGATTTGAGTTTCATCAATTTCAGCCGGCGATTGAGGGCCCTTCAACATGTTCGGAAGTTGAAAAAATTCAGCCATGGGGTGATGGAGAAGAACAGGGCCATTGGTCCTTGTTTCATTTGTGGAAGAAAAGGGCATTACAAGTCTCATTGCCCTGATCGAGGTGTTTCAATTTAATGAATCTTTTTCATGATTGAATACTTTTGAATTTACTTCAAATTTCTTGATGCTATCATATTTGTAGATTTTGGTTGGTTTTGTAGAATTCGTGTGATTGCTCATGCTATTATTCCACATTTTGGATCTAGTTGAGTGTTACAATAGCTAGTTCAAATGTAGCCGAGACAGTCTACCCTCTCATAATAGAAAATTCACAATAAAAAATGTATCCATATGTGATTCGTGGGTCTCGCCTCCATTGTGAGAGGATAGACCAAGAGGACATGAGTAGGGTAGTTAGAAAATCTGATCTGGTCACATGATATGTTATTGTTGCTGTATTTATTATGTGCACCATCTCTTCTAGAGTCCGCTTTATATTAATTCTTAATACAAACAATATCAGAAAGTATAATATTTTAATGGGACGGAGGGAATATTATTACTTTATATGAATTCTTAACATGGGATTTGCGCATTCATCATTGTTCTTGGTTTCTTGGTATGCAGGCTTATTGAAAGAAGAAAGTTCTTCGAACTGTGTTGAATTCCCTATGTTTATGGATGATGCAACCCTGTCTGAAACACTTTACCTGTAACTGAAATCACGCTCAAGGATTGACTACAAGGGGTCAGATTTTCCTATTTGGAAGATGGATATTTTTGAGGTCCTCAGACACACCAAAGTTGGCTATGTGATCAAAGAACCCGAACCTCGCCCTGCAGACTCTGCCTCTGAGGAAGAAGCTCATCGCAGTATGAAGTGGCCCACGGATGACTTCACTTGCCGCCACCTTATCCTTGGAACAATGGAAGACGATGTCTTCCTCAGCTTCCATGATTACCCCACAGCCAAATCTCTAATGGATGCCTCGAAGCGTTCTTTAATTCCACTTCCACTGCTCAAAAGTTAGTTAAGCTGAAGAAGTACATGAGCCATTGTATGGAAGAAGACACTCCTATCATGAGCCACATTTTTAAAATGGAAGGGGCGGTGTGGAGGCTGGGAAGGATAGGCATGGATATTCCCAGCGAGATGCAATCGGTTTTTCTGTTGGGTAGTTTACCGGAGTCATGGTCTGAGACTCGGAGATCACTAGAGATGAACTTGAGTTTTGACAAGGAGTATAACGCTTGGAGCTTCCATAATGTGAGAAAGAGGGTAAGGGTTGTTGGTGAGTTTAAGGAGATGATGGCTAAAACAGATTATTCAAGGTTTCATGAAAATGCTAATGGTAACATGAAAAATAAGGTAAATGTTTTTCTTGTGGAACGTCAGGTCACTACCAATCTCATTGTCCTGATCAAAGGTAACATAGCTCTCTCCTCTTTGTATGTGGTTTCATTTAAGTGCAAAGTTCCGTTAGAGGATTTTAAGAGAGGTTTTGAAGAATATGTTTCAAAAATGCTTACGGAAGGGAAAAGTTTATTTTCCAAAATTAAGGGACCAAAAAACAGTTTTGAAAACTATGTTTTAGGAACAATTTTTTGGCCGTGCCAAACAAAGTTTTGGATTTTGAACCGTTTTTGAAACCAACCACACCAAAACCTCTTTTGAAACCTCATAACGAATAGGCCTTATGAGTTTTAGTACATCTGAAATGCTCTATGTTGGCTTGATCTTTGTTCCTATCACATTAACCTTCTGTGCAATATGAAATCAACTTTGAGCCTCTACAGTATTAGAACTTAAGCACAATCCTTAGCATCCTTCTTGTGAATTGTAAATTTCGTATGAAACTTGGGACTCAAAGCCCGCCAATGCTTGTGTTTTCCATTACATAAGTTGGCAGAAATTTGGTACTCTGAAAATGTCATATTTTTTCTTCTTTTATTCTGGGGTTCGAACTCGCGAATTTTTGCGATGGGTTTTGTGACTAACCACTGAATCACCGCTCGATTCCTGAAAATGTTATCTTCATACATTGTAGTTTCTTATATTTGGATGTTTTTTCGAATGCAGGTAAACTAGGTAAGAGTTGAAATGGGAAGATACTACAGAAGGGCTCTGCAAATTTTGTAAAAGCTTCCCATTCTTTTTGCTTGTGCAAATATGCACAATACGAGGAGCAAATCATTTTCCGTTAGGATGAAAACTGGATTCAGTCTTGTTGAACTTTTTGCCTTCTCTCTCAACCAACGTAGATCTTTTTCACTTTGAAAATATGTGGTTTACAATGTATTGAATTTTACTTTTTTTTAAATGATGTTTTTTTGAATATGGGTCCCTAGTGGGTTCCATCCCTTTACCCTGGGTAAGTTTCAAGTTCGCTATCTCTGTGATGGATTCGCTTGTAACTAATCACTGAATTACTGCTCGATTCTTAACTTCTTGGTTAAAGTGTATAGGAAGGACTAACTTAATATTTCTTACTCTACACTTTAACCTACGACTTCTTTTACTTCTCAAAGAAAAATAGAGTTGTATAGTAATATATTTCCTTTTTAAAAATCACGAAATTATTAAATTAATTTCTGTTATACTACGATAACATGATCCGTTGTAGTCTAGTTGGTTAGGATATTCGGCTCTCACCCGAAAGGACCCGGGTTCAAGTCCCGGCAACGGAATTCAATTTTTTCCTTCTTTTACAATGTATTAAGGAATATATAATAAATAATCAATTCTTCCAGCACCGTTCCGTTGTAGTCTAGTTGGTCAGGATATTCGGCTCTCACCCGAAAGACCCGGGTTCAAGTCCCGGCAACGGAAATTTATTTTTTTATGCTTCACTTTTTGATTTGACTAAAAGGCCATGAGAAACCAATATTTGCACCAAGCTGTAGAATTCTGAAACAACCATACACTAATCTTTCCGCTTGGTTACAAAGGTATATACATCACAGGTGCCACCCTCACAAACTCAAACTCGGGAAGGTAAAATTGTAATTTCCCCCTCACGTACATGCGATCTTTTCCCCTAATATTCACCTAATTGATGCATCATACAAAACTATAACGTTTCTATTTCATTCACCATCAGTTGTTGCTTGCCATATGTCAAAACTTACACTATCAAAACGTGAGAAATGAACCTATTAAGGCATGTAAATGACAGGGGAAAAACGTAGAAACTATTAGTGTCACAGCTATATAAGTTGGCTGTACTGATTTGTACGCGGCAACTATTAATCTGCTTCGTATCGTGGCAAGAGCTTCATGACTCTTCGGGTGTACCATTTGAGAAGTCATCGCCTGCAACATGCAAACTTCCATTTGATAGCCGGTTCGTGCTGTTGGGATTTGAGTAAGGGGAGTAAGTGGAGACAGGGCTGCCTCGTGTGTACCGGCTCTGTGCAGCTGAGCTACTTCTCGTTGCTTTCAGGCGGGCCTTTCTACCCTGCAGCCATAAAGACAAACAATTTAAGATGGTGGATGAGTTCAGTTACAAAAGGAACATAATTGAGGTTTGAATACAGTTGGTAATGCATATGACAAAAAACACTTGTTAAACTACCTTTCCCATGCACTTCTCCAGATGAGGAGCAAATCGTCCAGCCATAATTGATCGGCCACAGTTCATGCATTCGAATATTTCATTGGCTACAGCAGGATGAGTTTGTCCAAATATATCAACGACATATTTACTAGTTGTCTCGCCACTATTACTAGCATCTGCCACCCTAGCCCGAGCTTGTGCTGATAAACTCAATTCTTCTTCCTCTTCATCAAGGTTTCGATCAAGGCCTAATCTTGCAATTCGATGGGACTCAGATGCAACATCGGCAATGATAGAATCCAGAAGTTCTCCAAAAACTTGATATGATAGCTGCCAATGCACCAAAAATAAACATACAATCAATACTAAATATTTATCAAATGTTTATAACATCTCACAATATATGGTTGCAAAACATAAGCAGATATTTTTATCGCAAAACATAAGCAGATATTTTTATTAACAGCTAAGAATCACAAGCAAGTCATTCTGAACTCATATGGTAGGAAAAATAAAAATCCTTAATCTGCTCGGCACCAAATGATGGTATATGGTACACGTGGCATAAGGTGTACCGCATAAACCACGTGGCACCACTCTACTGTGTACAAGGTAAGAAAGCTCACGCAAAAGTAGTCTGACATGATCCATGCCAATAACTACGGACAAAACACCTTGAAGTAAAAGGTGCAGATGTCAGCGAGAACTATAATCAACTTGCTAAAACAGGAAATAACCGTTCTCAGCTACAGTATGCATACCATACGCAGCCTCCGGTCATCTATAAAAGGATGAACACTCGATCTCCACAGGTACATTTACCACTCTCATTCATTATACATTAGTCAACTTGCCAAAACAGGAAGTGACCGCTCTCAGCTAAGCAGTATACATACCATGCACGGCCTTGGGTCATCTATAAAAGGATGAACACTAAATCTCCACACGTACATTTACTACTCTCATCCATTAGACAATAGCCCTTCATATCCACATCCTAACTTGACCATCAGAGGATCTCTCTGGGACAAGATCCCAGAGTGATCTCTAACCGCTGTTTTTGCTTTGCAGGATCAAGCTCCTATTCACCACTTGACCCCAGATTTTTACTACATCATCACCAAACAACATCTCTCATTGATGCAGGAGGCATCTGTAATGCTTTTAAGGAGGTACAGAAACTTAGAAAGAAAAAAAAGTGCCCTTATTTATCAATAAGACAAGTTTCAAACAATATATATATATATATATATATATATAACCAATAAATCTAATATGCATATTATGATCACCTGAGTTTGAGAAGACAAATTATCCTCATTTGATGTTGACATAATCAGTGTAGGTGGGGTTCCTTTTCCCTGCGCCCATCAAACACAAATCTATCAGTATCGAACATTCGAATATCATTAAACATTCACAACATCTTTCCCAAACACACACACACACACACACACGTACATATCAAAATGAAAACAAAATCAAAAGTGCACAAATACAGTAAATCATCATCAAACAAACAATATTAACACGTTTTAGGGATTCAATTGGATCAAGATAAAAAGGGTCGGAGCTCGATCAACGAAAGGAACACAAACAATCATTGTTTTCCGGATTCAATTACTCAAACAATTACATCGAGAAAAGGTAAAAATAAAGCAAGCAAGACATAGAAAGTAGAGTTTCGCGGAAGAAAAACGTACGGATTGGTACGGCGCGGTGGTTTCGCGTAGGGATTGCGCCTGCTTTACTCTCTGGCACCGCTCCGGGAAGTCGGAGCTTCGAGTTCCTTGGTTGGTTTGTTCGGGCCAGTGGAAACAGTAGAACACGTCCTCCTCACAAAAAAATGGGAATCTTCCTACCTTCAGCTACGGAAAAGAAGTTGGGCTTTTTTGTTTATTGGCCCATTTCAATTTGTTTCATTAATTTTGTATTTTTCTTGTTTACTTTTTTGGCCCAATATGATATGAAAATGTGTCAAGAACTTAGGCTTTAATTAAATAAAGGGGTATACTATTCGCAGGAACCGTTTTACTATTCACAGTAACATTTTTTTATAAAAAGTCTATTTTACTCTTTAGCTAAAAAATATATATATAGTAATTTGGTTGCTGTAAATAGTAATTGTTGAAAATACCGCCCAAAGTTTCTTCCAAAATACCGCCGGGCGCCGGTGGTAGTATTTTGGGCCAAAATACCGCCCATCCCGGGCGGTATTTTGACCGGAGATGGGCGGTATTTTGGCCCAAAATACCGCCGGGTGAACGGTATTTTCTTCTAAAAAAATTTTTTGGGGCGCTGCCCCGAACCCAGCCAACTCACCGCGGAGTTGGATCCGCAAAAGCTGTACTTGGATTAAGTTGCCTTTGATACCACGTTATAGAAATGTTAGAATTTGAGAAGAGAAGAAAAGAACATGAATAATGTATAGATTTTTTTTTTTTTTGTTGTTAAAAAACCAATTTTATGTAAAAAAAAAAAAATGTATAGATTGTTTACTTACCATGTAATATGAATTGTCCTCGTAACTATCGGTCATAATTAGAGTGAAAAAGATTTCTTTTATTTTTTTAAAAACCTAAGGGGCATTTTAGACATTTTACAGTAAAATGTTACGGTAAATAGTAAATTGGTTACTGCAAATAACAATTCCGTAAATAAATTAGTAAGTGAAACGTACCGTTTGTGTGAAAAAATTATTGAGTGCATCAGATATATCCTTAAAAATAGTATAGCCAACCAATCATTATTTAATAATTTTTATTAATTCATGGGGCCATCTTTTTCCTTCCAAAATAGCGTTCTCTCCCCTGAATGTCTTTGGCTACATAATCATACGTAGTGCAGCGGATGCACTGAATAATACATTTGAGTTAGATTAAGCTTTTAGTGATCAAATAGCCATGTCAGCATTTTAGGATTTTGGTTATATATGTGTATTAGCAGCAAACGTGAAGGGCATATGTAATCTTTTGTGATCATTTTCTTATCTCGATGAATTCTTTATTTTTTCTCTCTTATTATCTTTTTCCCCATAATTATGTTCTTCTCTCTTTCTGCTTTATCTTTTTCCCTCATGTTCTATTACTTTTTATGATAATTTCAAACTAAGTTCCTGACAAAATATTGTTTTAATATAAAAAAAAATGTGACGAGTTGTATTTTCAGTGTTAGAAAATTATTATAAAATAAAAAAATTACTTCAAGTCATTTGCATTTTGGGTTAATTACAACAATTCTTTAAGATTTGACTAAATTATTGAACGAAGTCGATAAGGATGGTTTTTATGCTGCCACAGATGTAGGGTTCTATTAGTGGAACAGAGAGTGTTAAAAATATATATTTTTTTTAAGGGAAATAATTGCACTTAATACAAGGGCAAGTACCGAACCTACCGACACATGCTTAAACACTGATGAACCAGAATGGAAAGACCGTTTTGGTAGGTAAGCTTGATGCCAACTGCCTTTCCAATATGAAGATAAAAGGCAATTTTTTTTTCGAAAGCAAGATAAAAGGCAATTATTTCTTGTATATGTTTGGCGTTTGGTAGCACACTCACGTTCATTTTTTATTCAGTCAGATTGAATAAGGGCAATTTGGTCACAAATTAAGATTTTAGTTTACTTTAAAGGTTTTGAAACCACATGGGATGTTTTGCGTAGCTTTTTAAAGCATAGGGGGTCATCCTGTACTTTCGCAAACCACATGGGGATTTTTGCGTAATTAACCCTATATTTCCGGTGAGGAGGCATCCTTTCTCACGAAGTTACGAGGCTGTTTTGGCGAGTTTCATAGTCTCGCGCCCCTAGGTATTTACTACTATCCACCTGTCCTGGTGGTTTGGGATACATGTACTTTTTTGTTTATAATCTTTCGAGTTTTTCCTGAGAATATGGGATGGGTTACTTTAGCGCCTGGTACTCGAACATTGATTTGAGACATTTTATCTTCTTCTTACCCTAAAAAGCAAAGCCACCTTATGTTCTTGAACTGATAACTATCTTCGGCTACCCTAGCCTCTTCCGTCCGTCGCTATGAGTAATGTTATTGCTAATGTAAATTTATGCGTAAAATCATATAATTTTGTTTCCGTTTTGTTGAGAAAAGACGTTTTAGATAAAAATTATCAAACTTTATTTGGAAAGGAAAACAAATGTGTTTGATGAAATAATAATAATATAAGGCGGATTTCATTAAAAATTTAAATTTCATGGAGAATAATTATTTAAAATTTTTGTATGTTTGTTGAGAAAAAAGAAATATATTTTAGTGCAAATAACTGTGTATTGTTAAAATATAAGAGAATAACTCTTAACTATCATTACCACCTTATATTTTATTACTCTATTTCATATAAAGAGTTTTATTTAAAAAAAATAAATTTATTTCAATAAAAAACTCTAATTTTATATATATATTGGGCAAAGGTGCAAAATTGCCCCTAACGTTTTCTGTTAGGGGCAATTTTGCCACTAACGTTTATTTTGGAGCAAAATTGCCCCTAACGTTTTCTGTTAGGGGCAATTTTGCCACTAACGTTTATTTTGGGGCAAAATTGCCCCTAACGTTTTCTGTTAGGGGCAAATTTACCCTTTAAATTTTTTTCAAATTACATTTACCTCCTCCAAAGTTTGTTTAAATAACAAATAGATATTTTAAGTTTTAAAAATTAACATTTAGTCCCTTAACCATCCAAACTTTGAGTAAAATATTTTTATCTAATAAGAAAATACATTTAATACGAATAATAATTAATTATTATTGTTTCAAATAAAAATATTCATAAATATCTAAACTTTTAAAAATATTAATTTAAAATGCATATATATTTTTAAAAAACTGAAAAAATATTTTTTAAAAAAAAGAAAAAGAAAAAGAACACCCCAGGCCGTGGCCTGGGCATGTTTTTTCATTTTTGTTTTTTTTTTCTTTGTTTTTAAATTTTTTACTTATAAATACATTTTAAATTAGTTCTCTCTCTCCCCACCCCCAAATGTATTTTCTTATTAAATAAAAATATTTTACTCAAAGTTTGGATGGTTAAGAGACTAAAATGTTATTTTTTAAAACTTAAAATATCTATTTGTTATTTAAACAAACTTTGGAGGAAGTAAATGTAATTTGAAAAAAATTTAAAGGATAAATTTGCCCCTAACAGAAAACGTTAGGGGCAATTTTGCCCCAAAATAAACGTTAGTGGCAAAATTGCCCCTAACAGAAAACGTTAGGGGCAATTTTGCTCCAAAATAAACGTTGGTGGCAAAATTGCCCCTAACAGAAAACGTTAGGGGCAATTTTGCACCTTTGCCCTATATATATTATATACTTTTACTAGTACAATAACGCGTGTCTACAGTTCGCGATGTCAATAAACGAGTTGCGTGAGTAGTTGATTCATCAAATCCCAAACTTGGGGGTGGATGTGATAACGAAGCTCCACCTTCCATGGGTTATGGCCCCATTTCAAACATCCATCATGCAATGTCAATTGTCAAACTCAGCTCCTAAATCCAACTGAGTTTCCTATGACCTTCAATCTTCCTTGGATTCTTACTCGTTACTCGAGTAATGATAGACATCTCAATTAAAGATTATAATTTTTTTAAATCAACTCATATAATATGCATTCATGCATAATATTTTTATAAAATAATTATTAATATCACATAATTAGTCAATAAATACATACTATATGAATTACTATAAAAAAAAATTTGTGATGAATTAATTAAAATATCTATAATTACTCTTCTTACACTAGCCAAATTTTTTATTGCTACGAAACAAAATAGGTCAATTGAACACAACAACGATATATTTTGGAATCATCATTTCTATTATGCAACAATGTTGTATGATTTATATAATTGATTCAATTTAGTTGGAAACTATTGAATGCTATAACAAAGTAGGATTTTCTTTAATGTAACATACCAATTTTAGCCATTATCTAGTAACTCTTCTAACGAGTCATATTTTAAAAGAAAATGATTCCACTAAAGTAATTCAGTTTCTATTTATTTATATTGCATATCCTTACTAATATAATATTGTGTGATCTATAATTAACTTTTATTTAAAAAGTAAAGATATAAAAGAAAAATATAGTGTTAAATTACTTATTTTAAGTATTCTACCTTATCATCTATAGTAAATTGTACATTTTTCAAACTGAACTCTTTTTAGAACAAAAAAGAGTATACATTTTATCAATAAATTTTTACTTTTTGCAACTAAAATAATGAGTTCAAGTTTTATATCCATTTTTCTCCATCATATTTCGATGAATATTTTAATATATGTTGGAGGTATATGTACTAATGATATTTTTTTCATTTCATTAGAAGGGTCTAGTTTTAAAATAATTTTTTGTTTCACTAAAATAGTTAAATTTTGACATTTTTTACTGCACCTATCGTTGCTAACAAAATCATTTACCTATCGCAAAGTCGTACTTTTTCCAAACATATGACTATTTTTTAATGAAACGAAAAAAATATAAAATTATAAAAACCCATTACGTGGCGCAAATTGTCAAAGAAAAAGACAGAAAAGGAAAAGTAATAGTATTAATGGAAGAAGGAAACGTGTGAAACAAAATGAGAAACTACCACATCCATAAACCCCTATGGATTTAATTTCTGTGTCTTTTGTTAAGGAAAAATAAGTAGTACTTCACTTCCCAATCCGCAAAAACTTCCAAATTAACTTAGAGAAAATGGAGAAAGAAAAAGCGGCGGCGATAATTGAACAGTCGCCGGCGAGTCTTCCGCCGTACCTGACGCCGAAGAAAGGAGATGTTCACGAAGTTCAGGTGACACTGGATGATCCTCACTACTTCATCCACGGAGAAATCATTGCTATCACAGCCATTTCTATGTTTCTTCTCTTGCTTCTCTTCCTCATCGTCCCTGGTTGTATCCGGCGATCCCGGCCGCCGCCGCCGCCGACTTGAACTCACACGTGAAGAAGAAGATATGCAGGGTCCGGCCAAGACATCAATCACACAGTTCACTGTTTGTAAATTTCATTTTCTTTGTACAGAAGCTAATACCAATTGCTTATTTGCCTTTTCTGTTGATAATTATTTTGATGGGGAAAAAGTTGCACTCGATACTTCGATTCCTGTTATTTTCTATTGTAGTCCCGTGTTCAGAAGCCCTTGCATGTTTTCGCAATTTTACCTTAAATTTCTATAAATAAATAAAAAAAAAACCTTTTCTTTTCGCTTGAACCCATGATGTCAGGTCACATGGTTGGACGTGATGAATGCAGATAGTTTATTACTTATATTTTCATTGGTTATGGATACTCTGTTTTTCCAGATTTTAGTTTTCTGTATGATCCATATTTATTTCCATGGTTTAATGTTGCAAGAATGGTTGAGCATTCCAAGAATTTGGCTATGGTTATTTTTTATTTCACAAGATTGGATAAGATTGTTCTCTTTTTCGTACTCTTTTGTTTTTGACCTCCCATCCCCACAGGACAGACGTGGGAAGTCTGCATAATACTACAGGGCGAATTGCCTTTAAGGTTCCGTGCTTTTCGTGATGAAATTGAGAAATTTTTATTTTAAAGGAGAAATATTTTTTGGGGATTTGTACAAAAAAGAAAATAAAAAAAATGTAATGATTATATTATTTTTTAAATTTATGTGAGTGAAAATTTTGGTGAAATTTTAAAATTTTGAAATTTGAATTAAGTAGAAAGTCAGGTTTTTTTTTTAATTAAAAATTTTGAAAGAAAAAGGTGATGATTTTCTTGGAATAAAAATGTAAAAGAACCGAGCTAGCTTTCTCAAATTTTTGTGAAATTACACAATTATAATATGACTATCCAAAGAGCATATCAAGTTGAGTCTCAGATTTATTTTCATCCAACTGCAACGGCTTTAACGGACATCTCTTCAGTTAGCGTAGATAGAAGATTCGGCTAGAAACTCCTTTCCATTGCCGCCTACTTTTAGTTTTCGATAAACTTTTCTATATCTAATTTCAATTGAGCTGTTCAACTATATCTAATTTCAAATGAGATGTTCAAGATCAAAGAATAGATTGTAAGAATCAATGAGAAATCTATAAGATAAAATCGTGGGAGCTACTATTGGAAATGTACTTAGTTTCTCGATTCATTCTGTGGCGGGAAAATCCATCACTGGCTAAAACAATATTTGGCTAATACCATTTTGGGTTTAGCTCTAAAAGAAGCTATTGCATTGTTTACCCTTGTGATGGCCTTTCCTGATCTTATCAGTATATCGAAAATTGAAACCCAACCCAACCTAACCTAAAAGCTCAAGCTAATAAGTTTTGGATTTAATTTACTAATTAATTACTCTATATTACACTTATTTTTCGATGTGGAGGGTGTTGGAATACGTCCAGCACGAATGATTTGTTTTACAATTTCTTTTTTCACCCACTTTGGAGCGCCTTCATATATAACACACATGGGTCATCTATTCATTGTATTCTGGGACTTGCACTTACACACCTCTTGCACACCACCATTACACTACGTCAAGGACGAGTATTTGAAACAACCCACTATCAGTGGGGACTTGTTATTTGAACCTTTGATCTTACGGCAGTGTACAAGTGTTTTACCACTTGAATTAGAAATGATTCACCATCCAAATTATATTCTAAAAACATGTATAATGCGTATATACTTTGAGGTATCGCTGATAGTACTGCATATCACTGTTATGAATTTAGCCGATAAAATATCGTGCATCACTTATAACTTTGATGTAATTACAAATAACCCCTCATTTTATTTGTTTAGTTATGTTCTTGCTTTTCCAAAATCTCAAGAATAATAGCAATTTTTAATTTTTTTTCACATTAAAAAACGTCTTTAACGTTTAAGAATCCTTTAGAAACCACTTTGCGTGGCTCAATCATCTGTAATCGGCCATTCATGAGTTGGGCGATCAGGATAGAAGCTTTGGTCTTTTCTTCCTGCAATATGTGACAGCCAAACTCGAGGTAGAGAATTGGTTGAAAAAATAGTAATAGGGCATAAGACACGAGTTGTTATAAAAAATTGTGATGAATTAATTGAGATGAATGTAATTATAAAATAAAAATATATGTGCCCAATAAGAGAACGACAAACGTTTGACAACTGACATTGACAGCAAAGGCTACGCAGCCCGGATGACGCAACAACAGCAATAATTGAGCTTTGGTGGTGTGTCCTAAAATTCGATTACGCATGTTTAGGCTACGTTTGAATTTCAACTCATATAGAAAATTTTCTTTTGGGAAAAATTTATTTTGGAAAATTATGTAAAAAATAATTAATGATCATATTGCTTTTGAAAAAAAATGTGAATATAATCTTAAAAAAAATTAAATTTTAAGTTTAGTAAAAATTGAGTGTGTTTGATTATTATAATTTTTTTTTTCCAAAAGAAAAATTATATTTTTCTTAATAAGGGACTAAAACAAAGAGAGCCTTTCGTTCTTTTAGTGATCCATTTGAAAAATTTTAATTTTAAGAAAAGAATATTTGTATGGAGATAATTTGTTTTGAAAATTTGTGTAGAAAAAAAATAAGAAATGCAATAATTATGTTATTTTTAAAATTTATATGAGTGAAAAATTTTAAATTTTGAATTGGATAAAAAATGAAATTGTTTATTTATGTAAAATTTTGATAAAAAAATGATTATTTTCTTGGAATGAAATGAAAGAACATAGCCACGTTTTGTATTGTGTCTATATAGATATCAATATGAAAAAATGTACTCGTTCTGTTTCATTTGAGGGGTCCATTTTGTAATACTTACAAACATAACGAGCTTTAGAAGCAATCTTAAACCATAAATGACCAATTTTTTTCCAACAACCAACAAAAACAATGATACATATCTGGGTTAAATTTAACTGCTACCTGTCAGTTTACACATGGATTGTCAAAATGGATCCAGCAAGTGAAATTATGCTCTCAAAAAGTCATATCAGTTGGTCCATTTGGAAACTGAAATGCAGCCCTCTGCTCTACCAACAATGGACATGCATTCACCATACAATTTGTTACAGATGCATAACTATCTACCTCTCCAAATCAAACTACTACCATCAGAAGATAAAAGTACCTACCAAAATAGAGGCGAGGGGAACGGTCAGGTTGTCGTCAAGTTCAGTGCTTATGGGGTGAGATTCGACAATTGTGGCGACAACAGAAACAATTAGGAACTTGTACATCATTTCCCAACTTTCCTCAACATATCCAAACCAAGAAAAGTAATGCATGAACCTGTTACGATAATCAGTCAGAGAAGAGTCGAGTATTGACAGATGTTACTCAAGAGTGAAGAGCATAAGTTACCCGATGGATGCGAGTAAACCAGCAACAAGCATCGAAATACTGCCAGCAACAGATTTGTTTGTGTTGTAAGGTAATTTTGTATGTCCAAACCGCCTCCCCACGATATCAGCAACACCTGAAAGGAAAACAGTAGGATGTAAAGGATTATAGGTGACTCTTAACTTGCACACAGCTAAGGAAGATTAATCGCATTACTGAAGACTTATATAGGATAAATGCACCACGCCAGTGTTCCGACAAACCATACCATCTCCAGCACAAAGGTTGCAAATTGCAGCAATTGCAATTGGAGAATTCCTCCAATAGATTGCACAAGCAAAAGTGATTGTGGTAGCATAGTAAAGTGGTCCCGTGAGAAGCTCCCTAATGCAAAAATGAGGCAATTACAGTATAAGAATCCCAGTTGAAAGCTGAAGACTACTAACCAATTGGTTGAAGAACAACAGTTCAGGTCAGGAATTGGTAAGGCTTTTGAGTAATAGTCAAATTAAAGATCATTTATGACATCCTGGTCAAGAATCGGAGAGGTTTTTGAGAAATAGACAAAGGGTGATGTTATTTTCAGAGTAATAATCAACCCAGTCAACGCAAATTTGTATCAAAATTTGCTCTGGCTCTAATTTGACCGCCAAACTATTGCACTAGCGATAACATCAACCAACAGTCAACTTATAGATCATTCATGACATCCTTTCATTTTACATTTACCAGCTCATGTATGCTCAATAACACCCTTGAGCTATTTATCAAATATAATGACGTGGGTAAGACATAATGCAAATCCTCAAGCTCCGGCCATACTACAGAGCCTTCAAAACTTGTTTGACAATCCCACAGCTAAAGAAGCAATACTTGATTGATTGTGCCTAATAGTCAAATGATTAGGATGTCAAAACAAAGCAGAATTTCTACTATTTCACTGCATTGGTCATGATTAGCTGTGTTACCAATTCATAATCTCTTCTCATCTAAGTGATTGCCAATGTCTTCAGCAAGGTAGCCAAAGCTGGCACGAAACTGCAATATCGACTTTCATGACAACAAGACAAGCTCATAACTTTTAGGGCTAATCTAAACTATGAACCATTTTGCATCCTACAAAGCTGTCAACTTAGGAATATAATTGCATTTGTTAATGATGGTAGATTTGAGGACTATAATTATGACTTGAACTTCTACCAAACGTTACTAATGATTATTTTTCTTAATCATTGATAACCCAATTTGTAGAACTGCTAAGAACCTGTAATCTCCGTGTCGGGTCATGGACTTGACAATTGCCTCATCTTTCCATATCCCAAGTCCCAAAAGCAGCATTTTGATTATGTTGATACCAGGAACCAAAGCTGCACAAATGGCTCCACCATAACCAGACCTGTAACAATCACAAAAGCTCAACAGAAAGTAACATCTTTCAAAACAGGAGGATCATGCTTCACTTTGCCATCATATTACTTTGACATGATGGAAATTTACCTGAACATTGGCCAGCAAAGCATGAAAACTATCCCAACGCTAATATGCACAAGCTTCCTACTTAGTTTCTAGAAAGGAAATATGTATAAATTAAGAATTCTCAAATGGAAAGAACAAAAACCTAAATCTCCACAAAAGGGCTGAAATTAAAACATTCATAGAACAAATTCCCGAGAAACCCACAAAATTAAAACAGAGGGCTACGGAAGAAACAGACCCACCTGATCGAGAAGGCCCATTTTGGCAATCTCCCCCCAGAAATGAAGCAGGGAGAGGGCAATACCGCCTGTCAATGCCGTGGCAACGACATCTCCGACTACTGGGTTCTCCGAAAACATGGGCAAGGCCGCTCTGGCTGAGCTCCGTTTCAATCCAAAGCTCAAACGATTGCAGAGCTCGGTTACAGAGAAGGGAATGGCAGAAGTACGAATACGAGTCGGAACTGAGAGATGCGGATGCAGTTGCCGTCGCCGGAGATCCGACTGTAGCTTGATTTTTAAAGAGCTGACCTCTTGGTAGTTGAGATTGCAGTGATAAACAATTGAATTAGCGGCAAGTACAACACCCATTTCAACAGCTCATTGAATAGACAGTAATCAATAGTTTAACAACTGACAAATGGGATCTGATTCTCGAAAGTCAAATCAAAATCAGCCATTTTTGCTGGTTTCATTGTTCAAGTGAGAGCCAATTTCTCAGAGACTCAAACCCAGGCTCCAAAGTCCAAATTCAGT
Source organism: Leptodermis oblonga (assembly GCA_016801395.1). Lineage (NCBI taxonomy): Eukaryota > Viridiplantae > Streptophyta > Magnoliopsida > Gentianales > Rubiaceae > Leptodermis > Leptodermis oblonga. Next base: position 37,555,735 of record CM028760.1, read on the forward strand.
GAAGGATGATGCTACTACACAAGGCTCTTACTCAAAAGTGTTCTTCTGGATTGGGCTGGTTTTTTGTTTCTTCTTTTGATTGAACCAATCATATTTTGGTCTAATGGGCCAACAGGCCAATCCTTTGGACCATAAATAACTATTGGGGACGGGTGTCATGCCAGGGAAGTGAGGTAGAACTCACCCTCAAAAGCTAGCTCAAGAGAGGAGGGTGTCACACTCCCCCTTTAAACCACACATTGGTAGCCCACACTACCAATGTGGGATGACTCATTGCCTGACACCACCACGCTTCCGCACCGCCGTCCACGGCGATCCTTTGATCACAGTGGGAATCGAACTCCACTACGGTATGGGAAGGGTGGGGCTCTGGCTCTGATACCATTTGTCATGTCAGGGGAGTGAGGTAGCACTCACCCTCAAAAGCTAGCTCAAGAGGAGAGGGAACCAGCTCCCCCTTTAAACCCAACACCGGCAGCATACACTACCAATGTGGGAAATGACACCCAAGCCTGACATGTCAGGCAATGAGCCATCCCACATTGGTAGTGTGGGCTACCAATGTGTGGTTTAAAGGAGGAGTGTGGCACCCTCTCCTCTTGAGCTAACTTTTGAGGGTGAGTTCTACCTCACTTCCCTGGCATGACAGTGGTATCAGAGCCAGAGCCCCACCCTTCCCATACCGTAGTGGAGTTCGATTCCCACTGTGATCAAAGGATCGCCGTGGACGGCGGTGCGGAAGCGTGGTGGTGTCAGGCAATGAGCCATCCCACATTGGTAGTGTGGGCTACCAATGTGTGGTTTAAAGGGGGAGTGTGGCACCCTCTCCTCTTGAGCTAGCTTTTGAGGGTGAGTTCTACCTCACTTCCCTGCTTGCAGGGAAGTGAGGTAGAACTCACCCTCAAAAGCTAGCTCAAGAGGAGAGGGAACCAGCTCCCCTTTTAAACCCAACACCGGCAGCATACACTACCAATGTGGGAAATGGCACCCAAGCCTGACACCACCACGCTTCCGGACCGCCGTCCACGGCGTCCATTTCGGATCGCAGTGGGAATCGAACTCCACTACGGCATGGGAAGGGTGGGGCTCTGGCTCTGATACCACTGTCATGCCAGGGAAGTGAGGTAGAACTCACCCTCAAAAGCTAGGTCAAGAGAGGAGGGTGCCACACTCCCCCTTTAAACCACACATTGGTAGCCCACACTACTAATGTGGGATGGCTCATTGCCTGACAACGGGGATGGGGACGGTGACGGGAGCTGATTGCACTCTTTTTTTAAAGAACAAACCGTATTAATGGCACTGAATCGGCAGAATTCAGTAACTAGTGAGACAAAAACTCCGAGACAACGCCCCAACCACACTCAAGATCAGGGCACGTGGCCCCAAATTCTGCAAGAGTATGCGCTTTCGCCCGTTCTATCTAAAATATTCCTGTACAATCACCCTTTCTAAGAATAGGGAGCGAATTGCACTCTAAATAGGCAGAATTGATAGAGTTATAAATCAAATCTCAAACCTCTAGGTGACCCATGAATCACGGGAAAAAACAGTTTTGATACCTCTATTATATCCTCGTTACACTTTTAGTCCTCAATTATTGAAACTCGCACTTTCAGTCCCCTAACTATCACTCTTTTGCCGGTTTGGTTCCTCTTACTGGCAAGCTATCGGTTGACTAACAAAGTCAACGGTAATTTGGACCCTTTTGAAAAATTCATAAAATATTTGGGCAAAATCATAATAACTCAAAATATTTTAAAAAATAAACAAAAAGTGAAATCTTTCTTCAAATAAAAAACAAAGGCACGGCCTAGCTGTGGGTATGATTTGGCACTAAAAAATGCACTAAAAAAGTTTTGAGTTATTATGATTTGGCCCCAAATATTTTATATATTTTTTATTTTGACCCCAAATGACCGGTAACATGATAGCTTGCCAGTAAGAGGGACCAAACTGGCGAAAGAGTGATAGTTAGGGGACTGAAAGTGCAAGTTTCAATAATTGAGGGACTGCAAGTGTAACGAGGGTGTAATTGAGAGATCAAAACTACAATTTTCCCCATGAATCACAATTGCTGGAAGACATGGCTCGTTTATGGGTTTTTAGTTTAGTTCAACACTATTATATTGAAGACATGTGCTAATGAGGGGAGCGGTTTGCAATCTAATAAGTAAAAATGACAATGGTAGAAATTAAACACAGACCTCTAGGTGATCCTTCGTGAATTATGAGTCACAATCTTAGGGGCAATGGTTCGCTTTTGAGTTTTTTTTATAAAACTTATGATAGTGCAAAAATGATTTTCACTTCGCAAAAAATAGAGTGAAATTCTACAATATGAATATTATATATTACTCCCTAGCTATCAAAATAAATAATGTTTTATTTATAATTTTTAGTTTTTTTACAAAAAAAAAAGAAGAAGAGAATTTAAGTTTTCAAGAGAAAATTATGCATGTTATTTCAAATTTGTCCTTACTTAATATTTTTCCAGCTAAATATTATTTTTATTTTCAATGCAAATAGTATTAGAAATAATTATAATATTTTTCTAGCTAAATGCTACTAACACAAGGCAAACTACAAATACCTAGTTCCAAATTTCTTAATACTGTTTGGACGAATTTACCCTCATAAAAAGCCATTCGGTTTGGTGTTAACAGTGATATTTGATAGAATGACTCAAAAAGCCAATTTTCAAAGTATGATGGCCTTATTAAGGATTTTAAGAGTATAATAATCCAAGCATGAAATTAAGAAAAGTATGGGGACCCGATGTATAATTCACTTCTGAAAATATTCTGTGTATAGGCTTTTAGTATATTCTTCTTCCATTACCCTATTAGAAGTTGGCTTTGATAACTCTTCTCACTGTATGAGTTTCTTACCTATTGATTTGGCAAATAATATATTTTTTTTAAGGAGACAAGGACCAAAGTTCATAACATCAACATAATTAATAAGAAAAAAAAAATTTATTATTATTACCTTTAAATTTGATACATTTATTCAAAATACACCCTAGTTAAATTAGGCACTTAGATTATTTTTATTTTCTTATACCTTTCTATGACAATTCACTATATTCTATAGCTGAGTTTTACACATGTAAATAGTACCACATTGCACACATTATGCAAAGTGTCTGCACAAACAAGTCACAAATTTTGCACACGAGTCTCACATCTCGAGCTCGATGGCCTGTATCATGTTCTAATTTTTTTTTTGTCATTTTGCGAGTTACAATTTCGCATCATGTTTTGAATCTTTGTTTCCTACATCTTGCATTTGTACCAAATACACCAAAAAGCGCCTCGAGAATGACACGCGGATGACACATTTATTATTATTATTATTTTAATGAAATGACCACTAGTTATTACTTTCATTAGTTTAGTTGACAAAAATGAATTTTTACAATAGTTTAATGGCTTGAAGTATAATATGCCTTATTAAATGTTATATTTATTTCTTTTTTAATGTACCATTATATAAATCAAAATCTTTCTCTACGTCAAAATCGGTTGTGATTGGATTGTGGTTTGCAAAGTTCAAATTTGATTTTATAATTGCTCTCGTACCCTTTTAAACGTCATTCTCACTCTTTGAAAATGCCTACACTGAAGGAAATAATGTTCTAGTTCATAAAGAATAAAGAAGAAGAGGAAGCGAACTGCAGCCATCGCCCCTCGAAAACAACACGCAAATGGCACATTTAATGGTTTTTATTAATGGAATGACCACTTAAATTACTTACCTCTGAGATTCGATCATAAATAACTTTACCTCGGTTATATTGTAAACACCATTTCACCCACACCCCCTAATGTAGAAAAGAGAAGGGTGGTTTGAGGTTGTAAATTTTTTTATTTAAGTTGACATCTATTTACTTAGGTCTATACAGAATGATTGAACTTTACTTGGGGTTGAAAAAATGAACATTTTTCCATGTTAGTTAGAAATTATGAATTTATGAATTATTGCTTACGTTTATGTTAAACATGTTGCAGGTTAGGAGTATGGATGCGGATTTACTAGGATCTTGGTATGTTGGGGGTAGTAAGCGGATGGGGATGGCAAATTCGTCATGCGAGATTTGCTGACATTCTGAATGATGATGGTTCCCAAGCTTTGGATCAAACTGTAAAGATGAGCCCTATTTTTAAGGGTCACGTTTCAACAAATACTACTTACTATTTTGGCAACATAAGGCCTTGCCCTCATTCCATTGATATACACAATTGGTCTCTTGAGTATGGAATGTGTATTGATGTGCCTACTTTTGAGGCCTGCTGATAGCTCTGATGAGTGGAGAGTTTTCCTTTTAGATTTGGGGGGATGAAAATAAAGCAACAAAATATATGTTGCAAATTACTCAAGACTGAAATGATTCACTTAAGAATCATTACCACAGAACTGTTCAAAGGAGGCGCCCTTATGGAGGGGGGTTTACAAATACCCGCCTCCAAAGGGGCATTGAAAAGGGCGGGTTGGTATTTGGAGGCGGGTGCAGCCTTCACCCGCCTCCATTAGTGTTTTAATTGGAGGCGGGGTTTGCCAAGGTTCCAGTCGCGGATTTCCTTCCCTCCCACCTCCAAATAGGGTGTTCCTTCTCCTATTACACATTGTATTTCCCTTATCAAATACTCATTGTATTTGCATCATTGTTAAGGTAAGTCAAATCCAATTATGAATGAATTTGGATTAATCTTCTCCTATAAAAGTATGTCAGAGTTTCATTGTGATTTTCATTCTCCTATTCCGTGCATCTCTATACTTAAATTTTTTGTAATCATCAGTTGTTCCTTGAAGTTTGCGGTTATCTCCCACATTTTTTCCTATCGACTGCTTTAGATGCTTAACACCTCATTCTTCATTGTGGACTTATAAAATACTGCAGGTTACATACTTCTTACATAATATTATTTTCCATACAATTGTATTTAGCATCATTTCCAAACTTTTCTTCACAATGTTATTTCTGTTATATATTTATTTGTGTTATATTAGTCCATCGTTCCTTGACTTATTATTTTTAATAGCATTCATAATTTTAAGAATCTCTATCATTAATGATGTACCTTCTTGAAAATGTTAAAAATGTAATTATATATATATATATTATATATATATATATAATATTATATGGACATATTACATTTTTTCGAGGGAATAAAGTTATTTGTGTATATTTCAATGGTAGTATGCATAAATATAATGGTATTACATATTACAGTAGCTAGGTTTTGTCACCAAATACTCCTGTCCCCACTGGCAAATTACTTACATTGTGGCATTCTATTCGTTCAACATTTTATTTTTATTACCGCATTATATATTAACCCCCCATTCTGGGGTTTTTTTTTTTCCCCTATAGTGGCACAATAATATGATTCGGTCTGAAACTAACATTCTACATATGTTGGCGTTCCTTTAGGCTTTACTATATATTAATATGAACCAATGCAGGCTGCTCAAATTGGCTATGGATCGTAACACGATTATATCTGGTGATCGAACCGCGCCCTCCTATATTGCACTTGTTGACCAGTTTGTTGCCATCGCATATGAGAAATAAAAGTACGGACTATGTCTGTGTAAAGATTGCAAAATATAGCACGACACAAGAACCCAGATGAAATGCGATTGCATTTACTGAAGAGGGGATTCGATCCCACGTATAAGATATGGAAGTGGCATGGTGAGACGCCAACAAATCCTGTGAATCTAAATCTCAATGACACCCATGAAGAATTGATTGATAGTCCTGATGATTTGGAGGAAATGGTTGAAATGGTTGGTAAGTTCGCCGATGGACCAAATGTCATTGCGTCTTTAACGGGCGACAGTGAAGTGCCCCTCTATAACGGGTGTACGAAGTATACACGGTTGTTAGCTGTTTTGAAACTGTTTAATTTGAAAGCCGCACACGGTTGGACCGACAGCAGTTTCACGGCATTTTTGAAGTTATTGAAGGATATGTTGCCCGAAGATACTGAACTCCCAGGTCGTACCTACGAGGCGAAAAAGATCTTATGCCCTCTGGGTATGGAGTACAAGAAAATACACGCTTTTCCTAATTACTGCATACTATATCGTAATGAACATGAGAATGCATCTTCATGTCCCAATTGTAAGGCATCCAGATACAAAAGATAAGAGAATTGTGATGACATCAACATTGAAGACCAGAGGGTCGACCAGACGAAGGGGGCACCAGCGAAGTTCTTATGGTATCTGCCAATAATTGCGAGATTCAAACGGTTGTTCGCCAACGTAGAAAATGCTAAAAACTTAACATGGTATGCAAATAGACCCTCTCCAATTGATAACAACATGATAAGTCATCCAGCAGATGCATCCCAGTGGCAAACCATCGATTCAACGTACCCATCTTTTGCCTGTGAGAGAAGGAATTTGAGACTTGGTTTGTGCACAGATGGGATGAACCCGTTTGGGAGTCTTAGTGGCCAACATAGCTCTTGGCCCGTTATGTTGGTTATTTACAATCTTCCTCCTCAATTGTGCATGAAGCGCAAGTACATACTGATGTCGTTGATGATTTCAGGCCCAAAACAACCAGGAAATGACATAGATATGTATTTGGCACCCCTTGTTGAAGACTTGAACAAACTTTGGACTGAAGGCGCAATTGTTTATGATGCACATCGCGAGGAGTCATTTAGGTTGAGTGCCATGCTCTTCTGTACCATTAATGATTTCCCTGCATATGGTAATTTATCTGGATATACCGTTAAAGGGCCTAAAGCTTGCCCCATTTGCGAGGAGGATACGGAGAGTATGTGGCTTACGCATGGAAGGAAAATAATATACCTTGGGCATCGAAGGTTCCTTGACGCACGTCATCGTTATCGCCGCTTGAAATTGGCATTCAATGGCCACCAGGAGCATAGAATTGTCGTTAGACCGTTGTCTGGAGCACAAGTGCATGCGCGGGTTAAACACCTTCAAGTGCAATTTGGGAAAAAGAAGAGAAGTGACTCTAATGTGCCGACCCAATGTTGGAAGAAAATGTCCATACTGTTTGACCTTCCGTATTGGGAAAACTTAGAGGTGAGACACTGCCTCGATGTTATGCACATAGAAAAGAATATTTGTGAAAGTTTGATAGGTACACTCCTAAACATCCCCGGTAAAACAAAGGATGGTCACAACGCAAGACTTGATTTAAAACAAATGAAACTACGGCCCCATTTGACCCCCCTAGTTGAAGACGAGAGGACATATCTGCCCCCCGCTTGTTATACCTTGTCTCGAGCAGAAAACCACATATTATGTTCAACCCTTAAGGGAATTAAGGTCCCTTCGGGATATTCTTCCAATATCAGTAGAAATGTTTCAATGAAGGATTTGAAGTTGGTGGGATTAAAGTCTCATAAATGTCATGTATTAATGCAACAATTTTTACCTATATGCATTCGGTCGATCCTCCCAAATCATGTGAAGGGTTGCATAACGAGATTGTGTTTTTTCTTCAATGCCATTTGTTCCAAGGTTGTCGAGCGGGCACAACTCGACAAGTTGTAGTCTGATATAGTTCTGGTCTTATGTCAGTTGGAGATGTATTTCCCCCCCTCATTTTTTGACAGTATGGTTCACTTGGTTGCTCATTTAGTAAGGGAGATAAAGATTTGTGGTCCCGTTTATTTGCATTGGATGTATTCATTTGAACGGTATATGAAAGTTTTCAAGGGCTACGTACGAAGTCGTTCACGGCCTGAGGCTAGTATTGTTGAATCGTACATAACAGAAGAGGTCACCGAGTTTTGCAGTACCTACTTATCGGGTATGACCCCGGTAGGAATCCCTCAATCTCGCCACGGGTGCAACAGTAATGGGAGAGGGACACATGGACACAAGGTGATTACTCCATTGACTGCGGACTTGATGAGGGCACATTTGTACATTTTACGCAATTCTACAGAGGTCGATCCGTATGTCACTATCCATATAAAGGAAATACAAACCAAGCACCGGGGCTGGGTTCACCAAATCGTTATCGCCAAACATAATCGAACGTTTGTCGAATGGTTCAGCTAAGTTGTAATGAGCCTGCCAGATCCGTCAGATACTTTAAAATGGTTGGCTTACAAGCCCAATTTGGTGGTGTCGTCATACTCAGGGTACGACATTAATGGATATTCATTCAGCACAAAATTTCACAATGCTAAGAGCACCACGCAGAATAGTGGCGTTACTTTGGTCTCACAGTCTCTCCATGAGTCAAGCTCGAAGGACAAAAATCTTGTGTATGCATATATGTCATATTATGGGGTGATTGAAGATATCTGGGAGATTGACTATGCTAAGTTTCGAGTACCCATTTTTCGATGCAAATGGGTAGACACTGCTGGGGTTAGATTTGATGATGAGTTTGGATATACTCTTGTTGATTTGAAGCGGGAGGGTTTCAAAGGGGAGGCATTTATACTGGCATCACAAGGGAGACAAATTTTTTATGTCGTTGATCCCTGTGACAACCGGTGGTCTATTGTGCTACAGGGGAAACCCCAATATTCAGGGGACGAGCCGAATATGGAAAGTTCATATGATATGTCTCCATTTTCCACACGCATTTCCCCGCCGATTCAATCAGAAGATGACACTTCTATGCATGATTGGCAAGGACGCACTGAACATGATGAAGGTCTTTGGGTGAACGAGGAGGTTTCGAAGAAAAGCAAGAATAGTAACAAAGGACAGAAGCAAAAGAAGAGGAATTAGCTTCAGTAACGAACCAGGATACTAACTACTTTTTATCCTAGGATAAAAACTATTGCTGATATCTGAATGTGTAATGCTGAAACCATACTGTTGAATTGATTCATCAATGCACTTCATATTGCTGAACTATATTGTCCGACCCTTTGCATCATAATGCTTAATCACCTTGAGGTTGTTTGATAAATATGCCGATCGTATTGCTGAAATTCTTAAATATGCCATTTTTTCCCTTATTTTGAATTTCTTATATTTATATATGCGAAACATCAATTTTGTTATAAAATATCAAAGACTGTTATAGACAAACATAAAGACTGAGATTTGTAAAAACATGTAATTGCTATTCATTTTTTGAATACATTTTGAATACTGCAATATAACAGTGATCATACAGTAAATTTTTGAGGACAATATTATAATGAGAATTTTGGAAATCCGTGGTATATTATAGTTACAAGAAGAAATAATTGAAATTATTCTTATAGTTAAATGAATAAAAATAAAATAAAAGGGGTCCTTCCGAAAATCAAATAATGAAACATGATACCTTTGAAAATGAAAAATGAATCCATCTTTTGTAGTCTAAAAGAAATAAAAATTTATACAATAACATTCATATATGATTAGTAAAAAAAAAACAGCTATAATCAATTAGGTCCTTATTTTCCCGATTAAAAAAACCGAACAATCAATTACCTATTCTATCAAGCCAACCGGCCGATATGTAAATTTTTCATACCATTTATTTTCAAAATCCCACCATGATTCAACTTCTAATTGTTCTCCAAACCAACTACATTTCCCAAAAACAAATACTACACTAATTCACGATAAAATAAAATAAAAATACTAATCTAAATCAAACTATAATCGATAAGCCAATAATAACACAAACACGATTAAAATTACTTATTCTAATCGTAGTAATCGCCGAAGTAAATCCTGAATATAGTCCTGACCACACTTCTTAAATGTGGTTCGACATGACCCATCAATTATTCGACAGGCAACTTGTTCAAATTGGGTATGTAATTGTCGTCCCCAATTTTCTTAGTTTGGACCCTTTTAACCGACTGTTGATCCGGACGTGTTGCCGATTGTAACTGCCTTGGGCTGATGACCGGGACTGACTCTTCGTTGGGCGTTAAGTCATCCCATAGGTGCGCGAGTTTTCTCTCTGCTTCATCGGCATCGGCCTTATCTGCAATTATGCGTTGAATTATTCGGCTCCGACGTACGGATTCGGGACACATGCATCTGGTCGGTGGGTCGGATTTCGCGTACACAAACGTCGAGTTCCCGTCGGCATCCACCTCCGTGTGGGTTGGTTTTACGGGATGTATCGCGTCCATCTAATTAATGAGCTAATGGAGGAGGAGGAGGATGGGGGGACTAATCGATAGAAGGAGTCTGGCACAACTAATTACTGTGCGTGAGTGTATCGGTTTGTATTTAAGGTGCTAATAGGGAGTAAGCCGAATTTGGGGGGCAGTAATTGTATGCAATACAAACACTACAATTGACGTTAGTTCATTACGTATGGACGGTCGTGTTTGGAAAGGAAATTATCTGATTTGTAATTGAACCCGATTTCAGAGTTAAAGATTTATTCAACATTCTGGTGAACACATTAAATGAGGATCAAAGGGATTTACAATTTATTTGCAAATCGCCCTGTATAAATCGATTTCAATTATGAATTAAATGTTTTCATCATTTTTAAAACAAAAGTGCACTATTTTAGTAGACAATTATAAATATCCAATTAAATTAAAAAACATGGATTAAAAACTAACTCCATTTTTACGGTGGAGTAGTTTCTGTATCAGTGTAATGATATTGAGGCTCCTGCACGAAGGTACTCAATTTTTGTTTAAGGTTATATTTTTATTTTTATTTTCATTTTCACCAAATAAAATACACGGCAAACAACTACTTAGTTTATAAATTCTTTTAGTTTGTATGTATTTTTATTCCCCCAACTTATTATACTAAGGAAAAATTAAGCAGAGACCCAAGGCTGTATACGGCATTGGGGGAAAACCAGCCCGAGACGCTGCGGTGGGCAAATTAACCCCCGCCTCCACAGCCCTGCCCGAAGTCGAAGCATCTGTTCGTCGCCAATTCTGTCTCCCGCGCACTCCGAATTGATCTGTTGCAAATCATTCGGCCCATTAGATTTCCGGTGAAGGACTCGCCACCGCAAACCCTACATCTCGGATTGCCGGCGACAGCCGAATGTCGATGCTTCCAATCGGGGCAGAGCAACATCGCTGGGTCGACATCGACTTTGAAACACAAACACGTAACTTCTATCTTCCTTTTCGATTGCGCACACATAATTTTTCCACTTTGTTTATGGGTCGTGCTAGGTTGAATTGCATTATTTACTTAATCTCTTTGCTGCAACTTCATATATGAAGTCCTGCTGTTAAGCAGGGCTTACTGTTACCTGATATAGTTCCTTAGCTTCTGTGAATTTCACACTTCTTGAACGTAACCCAAGTGGAACAGTTTTTGTTTTTTGAGGGTGCTCTGTATTTTTGGCTGATGGGGCGGTTTAATTGAATATGCAGCTGTGCTTAATGCAGTGTTGTCTGGAATGGTTATACTTGTTTTTGGCAGTTAAAGTTCATAACTAGAATGGGGATCGCTTGGTGGTATATGTGCTGGAACCCACAAGGGATTTTGACTCCAAAGAAACTTGACAGTGATGTGCACTTGAAGATTAAGGGTATTTTCAAATTGATGGGTTGAAATAAAAACCAAGGAAAGGAAACAGAGTGTCTAGTTTTTAAAACTGATTAATTCCGACAAACTAGGGAACATGGGAGCTTATACACTTAGTTGAATACGAGTTTTTAGACCACAAAGTATTCAAATGGAAAATATTGAAAATGTCTGAAGTTAATGAACATAAAAGGTGAGAAGAAGTTGGGTAACATCATTAGCCTCTTTCGGCCAAAGGGCTTTGTAGAAGAGATTGCCAAAGGGCTTTGTAGAAGAAGTTGGCTTTGTAAAATATGTGGGGTTGGAGTTAATGATTCAAACTATTGGACTTTGAGATCAGAGACTACTGTCACCTTTCCACTGTGGTATGTCACCCTTTTGTTTAGAACAGAATATGGTAAATTTGTCACCTACAACTGGCATCTTGGAATGAGTTAATTAGGCTTCACGATAATATTTATTTAGTACGAACCCTGACCAATAACGGTCGATCACATGCTTAAATTTGAAAACATAATTAATTAGTTATGAAATATTGACTCTGTATCTGGTACAATTCACATAATTATTCTCATTCTTTGTTCTTGCTCTTTCTATTTTTTTGTATTATTAATTTTAATTTAGTTCTTTCTTCACGTAGTCAGTTTGCTGTTGTAATAGTGAGGAGACCTTGATATGGGCCGTAAGAAACGGCATATGGACGACCCCAGTACAGACAATGGTAAAGAGGGGGAAAAAAGGGTAAGAAGCCCCGAGGGGGAACAACTATGGATGACATAGTCAGGGACTGAGAAAAGGGCATAAAGCACACAATCCGGTTTAATGCGGATGGTGCCGCTATATACAATCGGAGTAAGTGGGCAAATTTCGGGGGCACATTAACGCGCGCACATGTGGACTTCGTGAAATATCCTACCTGGCTAGAGGTCCCTGACAGACTGAAGGAATCGATATGGGAGGAAATGGAGGTTAGTAAAGATGTGATTATTAGAAGTTTTCCTGTTGGTATAAGTTTGGAATATTCAGCAACGGTTGCTGTTGTAGATGACTTTCATTTTTACATAAACTGAGAAGGTGAAAGAGAAATTCTTCGTGCTGGCCAGGAAGTCGTTGCGGGGATGGAAGAATAAGCTCACAACTTATATTGATGGGGTGAACAAAGGCATCAACCCCTGTGATACATTTAAGTTCCTAACCTCGGATTTATGGGAGGCTTTTAAATGATCCCGGACAACACCAGAGATAATGGTAAGGAAGTACTAAATTCCTGCTAGTATGTGTTTCTTCCTTTTGATGGTTACACTTATCCGTATGTGATGGTATTGGGGTTTAATAATTCAGGTAATACGTAGCCAGAACAGTAACAACGCAAAGAAGAATAAAACTCCCAAACACTTGGGGGCTACGTCATATGCAGAGACGGACGTTATTATGTATGAAGATAAACAAAAAGCCCAGATCAAGGAAGCCATCACACAGGAGGGGCGGAGTGAGGCAGAAGCCGATGCAATACCCCCGCCTTCCCCCGTACACCGGTCAGACCGGTGGTTGAGAGGCCACACGAGACGAGATGGTGGATATGCTACCGAAGAGAATAGAATCATCTGTGAGAACATAGTAAGTTTAAATTTGAGCTAGTTTGTATACACGTGTACTGAATTATGTGTTTTAGATGTGTTTGTGTTTGCATATCTGAAAAGAGCTGTGTGAAGTATGTAATTCGGTGTGTTTTTCGTAGATAGAATTGCACAAACGTAAAGCAGAAGGAAGTTTTGTCCCGGAGGGGAAGAATGTGGACATACTTGTGGTTGCATCACAAAAAGGAGATAAATATGGACGGTATAGGGCATGTTCAGAGCTAAGCGGTATTGATATCACTTTTTCCCTTCAGCCACGGAAGCGAGAGAGGAAAAAGAAAGATCCCGCCGAGGTCCGGAAACAGAGATATGCGACCAAGTCGACCCAGGTAGATTTACCCTTTCTACAGAGAGTAGGAGAGCAACCATCGTCGCACCACCTGACAACTAAGTCGGCAAGTTACAATGAAGAGGTCAGGCAAGATGTTCGCAGGGCAGTCTGCATAGCCAACCCGACCATCTGGGATCATACAAGGTAGGTGACACTAGAGAATACCTGTAGAGATTTTCAATTACATCAGGTGCCAAATTCATTCATGGGTCTGATTTGCGCAGGAAGGTGAAAAATGCAAGCTATTTATATATTTCTCTTCCGGTGACAAAATTCATGTCGCAGATGGTGAACTATCGGTGATCGCCATGCATCACGGTAACCCTGTTAAAGACAGTTGTGCAAAAGTGGAAGTAACCAATGTCCGGGTTCCGGATGCTCAACTACCAGTGCCAGACCCGGAGACAGACATAGTAGCGGCCACCCAGGGAATGTTTATCCAATGGCCAAAAGGGTTGATCGTGAGATGTGTAGATCCGACACCTGAACAGGTATGTGCTAGTAGAAATGTACGTATTTCTCTATTTGTAAGTACCACTATGTCAATTGTGTGACATAATGCTATATTTGTAATTTCAAACATCCCCCTTTTAAGGCGCCTTTACAGCGAATAAGCGATAGTTTTCATATGCCAAGGAGATTGCAACATTGTGCGAACACCTAGATGACGACAAGAATTATACGGTATGTAGATCTATAATTACCAAGGGATTTGCATAACGTTTCTGATATCCATAAATTGATGTGTGGGTAAATGCAGGGGGCCCAGCCATTTGTAACACAAAAGATGACTGTCGGACCGTCGGCACCACCCACAAGTCCTCCGAAAGACACAATTAGTGATAACACACACGGGCCTACGAATGAACAACCTACTCATGAGGTACGCATGACTATGATGTAGCAATCGGTATGGAATTCAAATTATAGTAACATGTTTGATAGTGTTTCCTACTATAGTATGGAGATGATTCCAATGTTTATTGAATAATTGTTATTAATGTTTTGCATTAGGAAAAGGGATAGTGTTGTGACAGTTGATTAGTTACTATGCTAGTTTGGCATTATATTTATGTGGTTGTAATAACTTGAATTGATATCGTGCAACCCATAGGATAAAAGCATCAGTGAGGGTTCGTTAAAGAGCCACCCGCTGCTAAGTGATTTGGATGTCACTGGAGAGTTGAAGGCATTGTATAATATGACTGTGGGCTACGATCCTACGCACATGTACAATTTCGAGATACCCCCAGAGCTAGTAGGGGTGGCGCTGAAATGCAATATGGACAAAACCGAGTTTGACGATTTATGCTCATACAGAGAGATTGGTTCAGCCTGCATTAATTTGTGTATTAAGTAAGTAACTTAATAAGTAAATGCATATACTCTCGGTTTACATTATTTTCTTATGATCTATGTGTTTAATAAGTAGTTTATGGACCTGCAAGTTATGCTGAAAAATTGAATATGAAATTGTGAATGTCTAAAAGTGAATTTTTGTAGGAAAATGAGGGAGAGTATTTCTGGAATGAATTACCGAAGTTTATGTGAATAAATTGGCTTCCCTTGAATCTCCCTTAGCATATTTTCTAGAAAATGCATGTTGTTCTATTAATCCTTTAGATTCGGGATAGTGTAAAATGTAGCTGTTATGCTCAAGGTGCACCTTGAGCATAACAACTACATTTTACAATAAAAATTGTGTGGTTGTTTAGAAAAGTGAAAGTAATAAAGCCCTTTCAAGTTTGAGTCTTTGAAAGAGATGAGGATTTTTGACTAGGGTGGTATTTCGAGTCTACCGTGTTTTCGAGTCGTGTCAGAATTCATATAAAATTATTTTTCATGAACTGGGATTTCAAGTTGTATATAGCTTGATGGATTACTTTAGGGTGTAAAATTAAAATTGTGTTTTGATTAGTAGCAAAGTCGAATCCTTAACGTCTGATGGAGCAAAATATTGAAAGACTTTATATTGAAATACTAATTCAATTTATTTTTATTTTTATTTTTTCTTAATTTGGGTATGACAAAGTTGGTTATTTTTGTATTTCAATGCAACAATTTAGTTTTGGGAATGAGAATAAATTTAACAATAAATGGAATGGGAATGAGAACGATAAACATATTGAAACTCACCAACCAAACGCATCTTTGGTGTACTTTTAAAAAAGTGAGGTAGAGTAATTAACGTCGTATATGACATTATCAATCGTGACTTTTGACAAGAATGATGTTCCAATTTTTCACTACTTCTCCACTTGCATGCATGCATGGATGATTGGGTATGATGGGAACCAAACAAAGTTTGAAGCGATTTTTAAGAACATGGGATGAAGGGAAACAAAGTTGTTGGGAAGATTAAGTGGGTACATCGTTGTCAAGATAGAACTAGACTCTTTTTAATCTAATCATTTGTGCATACGAAAAATGTAGGCAGCCATCCCATTACTATTATCATTGTTATGAGAACTTACGAGTACTTTCTGGCATGCTCTCGTGTTCATGCATGCTTGTCGATCTATGAGTCCATGTTCAATTAATCTAGCTTATGTTTGGTTCAATTATTTGCACATTCTATTTATTTAGGTGCTGTTAAACGATGAATAAAAAGATAGTATTTTGTATTTCTTTTCAAAATTATTCTTGTAAAAGTTCTTTTACGTGTGATCAAATAACTGCCACTTGTTTGTCGTAGTGGGGCCGATTAAGTCGTGTAAATCTGTTTAAATATTACCACGGGACATCGCATGAACATTGATATTTGTGTTTGGTAGGGGGATTGAGGAGAGTGTGATTGGCACTCCCGAAGCGAAGAATTACCGATTATGTTTCCTCACGCCGGATAGACTGTCCACGTTATCACATTCATTGACGGAAATAGCAACATACATATATGATAGAATGTCATGTTCAGGGGATAAGAATTTGTGCGTTATGCCATATTGTGAGAGGTATGTTTGTGCTCTATATATGTTACTCTTTATGTCCATTTCACAGTGAAACCGAATACTAACCGATAAACTAAATGTATGTAGCCGGCATTGGATGTTACTTTGCTTCAGACCAGGGGATGATGATGTGTTTTGGTTTGATTCGCTTCATAGGAGTCCTTCGCGGACACTGCAAGCACTGATGAATAAGTAAGTTCTATAAACCATGTGCTTTTGAAAATATATGTTAAGTAGGTTGATTGGGTAACTAGTATTGATTATATAACATGCAAGTTTGAAATAATGATATGTCTCCATTTATCCATTCAGTACTTTGTTCAAATATAATGCTTTGCAACCAGAGAAGCCAAACCGGCCGAAGAGTAAGAATAAAAAGTTCAACTTTGTTCATATGAAGGTAAAATAAGTTATTAAAATTTTTTTCCCAACCCTCCAGTGTATTGACATTATATATTTGCGTGTAGTACAAGAAACAACAGAGTAGTTGGGAGTGTGGATATTATGTCATGTACTACATGGTGGAGGTAGCTAACTTACATAAGACACCACGTCTCCCAATAAATGTGGTATGATGAATGTAATATTATCAATTTGCAGCTTTATTCTTAGGTGTCTCCAAAGATAGTTAAAATTGTGTTGGTTGGACCTAATAATGTGATTGTTTTGGTTATTGCATGTCTGAGCAGCGATTCCCAAGAGACGTGTCGGCATTGACCAAAGATGAGCTGAATGGTGTGCGACAGTTTTTCGCCTCGTATATATTGTCTCATGAGTTTGAAGAGTTTATGGATTCAGATTACTATGTATAATATTATAGCAGTAGGAATATATTTTGGTCATTATGAAGGCAACCCCAAATTGTAGATAGTATTGCGCATATTTGTTGTTAATATTAATGGTGTTACATGAACTGACCTCTCCTCGCAGTTATTTAAATTATAGCATATAGTTGATATATATTGAAAGTATATCCATACAATTAAGCGCTTTTATAGGGAAAATACCAAATATAAATTGATGGCGGGAGAAATCGGATAAATCATATTATTGTAGAAATCGTTAGGTGACCCGCCTCCAATAATCAGTTAATGGAGGCGGGTTGACCCCTTCTAGATATCTTGTTGGAGGCGGGTGAGAGCTGCACCCGCCTCCAATGAGGTGTAATTGGACTTTGCACCCGCCTCCAATAATGCCTCATTGGAGGCGGGTACAGCTCTCACCCGCCTCCAGTAGAGGATCATTGGAGGCGGGTGCACTCTGCACCCGCCTCCAATGCTCTGTAAATGGACGCGGGTGCACTCTGCACCCGCCTCCAATGATCTACTTAACGGAGGCGGGTGTGGGCGCCTCCATTTCTGAGGCGGGTGTTGCATGCCTCCAATCCCCCTTAGTAACCGCCTCCTAAGAGGGATTTTGTGGTAGTGAATGGAAGCATCGAGGAAACTGGGTTTTCTTGGAAGAAGCTAAGCAAATGTGGCCTGCTATTAATATCTCTGTGAGGCAAATTTGGTATGAAATGCATATGAAATTGAGGGATCGGACTTATTCTTCAAGGGAATTGTAGAAAGTGTTGCGACAAGTTTTATGCAGCAGTTATAATGAGTGTTCGCACGGACATGTCTCATACTTAGCATACAAGCCTCACTTCTGGTGGACAATGTCAAATCACAAGTGGCACAAACACGTCTCATACTTTGCACACAAGCTTGTCAAATCATACTTGTCTGCAAGTCTCAATCCACTGCAAATTCTGCACCTTGTTCCTTTTTTTATATAAAACTTTTGACACCACGACCATGTCCACACAAGAAAAATTCACACATATATTGCACAATTCACAGTCTCACTCTTTGTGTACAATTGCAAGTATCACCCCACATTTGAAACTTTTTAATTTCTTTCTTCTTTTTCTTTCTTTTTTTTTTTTTTTTTTCTTCGAGTAAAGCTTGCAAGATCACGGAGATGTTGAACAAATATCTCAACTTAGATGCCATAAGTTTTCTTTCTTCCAAAGAGTGACCTACTTACACCATTGATCAATTGTTATACTTTCAAATTTTGCATAATGAAGTGAAATCAGTTTTATATACTACTATGTAACATAAGTCACTCATGTAAAGATATGCTATACATATGAAAATATTACTATATAAAAAATTAAAGAGAAAAAGATGAAGAAGAAGACGTCTAGTATAAATTTGGTTTTTGCCTCCAATATACCAAAAAAGAGTTTAAAAAAGTAAAAGAAAATGGTGAATCTAATTTTTAATCGCTTTTTTCTTTTTTTATTTTCAAAACGTTCAACTTTTGATCACCTTATTTTGAAAATTCTAAACTTAGTCATCAAATTTTTAAAAATGCATATTTTTAGTCACTTTGTGAAATCCCTCCGTGACGTGGCTAACGAAACCATTTTTTTTCCGACTATTTTTGTTCAAAATAATAACTTTCATCTTTTCTCACCTCCCATCCATCTCGTTCAGATATCTGAAACACTTGCACCTCTGCACCACCGCCGCGCTATGGCAAGTTTGAAAATTCAAACCCCAAAATTGCAACACGTGAACACAAACCACAAAACTTAAGCAAAATTCAATATTTCAATTATAATGCAGACAACTCGATTCTATCCCAATTTCAGGAAACCCACGTAAATCCCTCTGAATAATTGGGTGTGTCGGATTCCCGAAGAACAGTGGATCGATCAGCTTCGGAGAATTAGGCGGCCGCTTCCCTCCGGCTACTCCATCGACGCCGTTGCCGAGGCCCCTCACTTTGCTCATGGGGAGGCCAGAAACTGGTTCTTTGAACATGACTGGTTTCAACCTTGAATGGTGCTGGCAAAATGGCCACCCTATGGTTTGATCCAGAAAATAGAAAGTGTTTGTGAGATAAAAACATATTTTGATTGAATTTCCTTTTTTTCAGCTGTGGTTTTTAATTATGAGGTAATTGCCAAATTCTTTTGAACTGCTATTATTTATAATTTCGTCAAGGACTTTGAAATGATAAAATTGCATTCAAATTATTCAGTAATAGAATAATGAGACGTACTTTGATCAAGCGCTAAAGGAAGGAAAATGGACTATTGGAGAGAATGAGAACCAGCTGCAACATGAAATCGTGGAAGAATGAGGAAAAATAATTGGATATATCATAATAGATGAGGAAAAATTCATGTCACTAATTTTAAAAAATTGAAGTAGATGAAATAATCCTTCTTTAATTATATGAAAAAACCATTCAAACTCGATCACCTCCGTGTAGGGACTACAAAACATTAGTTGGAGTATCGAAACGCTTAAACTAGTTCTATTTCATTCTTTGTGCGGCCTTTTAATTAGAGGTTTTTACCTCCTTCTCTGTACTTTCTTCAAACTTTTTAAATAAAAGGGTGAATACACCCAATTAATATAAAAAAAGAAATTAAAAAAAGAAAAGAAAGAAGAAGAGACATATTTGATCAAAAGACACAAATCATCTCTTATTATATTAAACTTTTCAAAACGTATGTAACTAGCTAGTCACATTACTAATTCAATATATTATATTATTTAATTAATTTCTTACACCTTACGTTCTTCATTATCATTGTTTATGCAAGCTTAGTCTTCCCTATTTATCTTCAAAATATATTCTTTCCCATTTTGGACAATTTTATTCCTAGCTTAACCAAAACTGGCTTATGCCAGCAAGATTTTTCCTCTTTCGTTTAGCATATACCTTGCAATCTTCAATGTTGAAACTCGTAACTTCAAGATTCCTCCAACCCCCTCTCCCCCATGTCAACAAGATTATATAGGATTAAAGTTGTCCAAAATGGAAAAAAAAAACCTACAAAAATGATGATAATTTAACATGTCTATATTTGACTTATAAGTATCATAACTCTTTCTCAAAATACCCTAACAATGAAAATAAAGTAGTACTAATGCATCTAGGATCAGGTGTTGTCTGTCCTAAAAAAAAAAATGGGACAGTCACCTGTCCCACACACAAACTAAGCGGTAAAAATAGACTTTTCATTTTGCTCGCCCCTTAAATTATCCATTTTACCTTCCTCGTTTACTGAATATTTTCGGGGACAGACATCCGTCTCAACAAGACAATCCTTTCCCTAATGCCCTCAACATTTGTATATGGTTGATGATAAAATGCGCTAATTGAAGCTATAAAAATCTAGGAAACCTGCGACTTTGTTCAAGAAGTCCACACAAACATAGGTAAAATAAGAATTCATGAATTTGGAAGCATATGCACATAGAGAAAAGGGACAAATTAGAAATTTTTGTGGTTAAATTTTCCCAATTCCAACCCTTCAAAAATCAAAGAATGCATTCCGGAAGACACGGCCCCGCAGGGAAATCAACAAGTAACGAAGAAGACAACAACAATTCCAAATTTTTAGATTAACGAGAGACCTCATGCATATGCATATATTCTGTAGGCAATGGGATGTCGTTTCTACTTTCCTTTCCCTCTCTACAATTAAGTAATTAATTAACAAAACCAACGTCAAATATATATACAATAAGAATATATATATATAATATTATTGCTTGGGATGATCACAAGACCCTATACATCGAGCTATTCAAGATGGTCAAATTCTAAATTTGGAGAAAATTAAGGCCTTGTTGAAATATGTTCCTTTATAACACACCATGGATCATGGATATATGTAAGCCTATTGATTAAAACCAATTAATTTCTACTTTGTTCAAGATCATAGAGGGAGGAGACATTTTTGCACCAAATAACGAAAGAAAAGCCAGGATTACGTGAGTGGTGATCACCTGCCTAAATTATTCTATCATATATAATGTTCAAATATTAAAATGACGTTCTTTAATTTACTTATATACGAAAACTTAGTGAAAATACATTGTTTTACCCTGAAACTATTTCATTTCACTAATTTGAGCATGGTAAGATAGAATAAACTTAGACAGATCGATGAGCCTCATTCAAATTATGAGGAGACAGGATGAATACATTAGAGTTCAGATTCTCTGTCCAATTTGTTCTATCTCGGCCTGTCTAAAAATAGTGACTTTAAAAAAGAAAGAAAAAGGGAATTAAAGGAGAGATGGGAAGAAAATGAAACAGAAAACTGAAATTTCATTACCTTTAACTAAAACTTGTTCCTTAACTAATCTTACAAAGACTGCAATATATATTAATCAGTAATTAAACCCCATTATGCAAGTACCAACAAGATCTCACCATTGAATTACACACAAAATGTATTCAAATAGTCAGATCTAGAGTACTTGCCAATGTTGTGTTCTTGAACTTACTTTTTTCAGATCCCATGTTTACACCAGGAAATAGAGAAAGACATAAATTGCTGTCCATTTCTTCAGTTTCTTCTTCTACCTCAGCAAAGCATTTCCCTCTCTTCATGCTCTCCCTTTCCCCGTTTCTCGAACTTAAAGACAGGTTGAGATCGATCCCGTTAAAATCTGGCTCTTTTCTCTTCGCCGAACTGACGAATTTTTCCGGGATGACTTGATCACTAGGAATGGTTTCCAAAACAGATGACCAGAAAGTGTTGTTAAATTGGATTTTCGGATCGTAATACGATAGTGCAAATCTTTGCCGAGTGTTGTTGTGAAGCAAGGAAGCTTCCCTTTTGGTTGCAGGCGTATTAATCATCCAATTTATATTGTTAATGTTGCTCCACCCTTCTCTGTCACATCTGTTTCAAAGTTCAAAAGTTAAGATTGTTAAGAAACACATTAATAGTACAACTATTTATGAATCAGAGGTATAATTCAAAACCGGACTCTTTATATACCTGAAGCGAGACCAAAACCCTGGATCAAGTGTTGAAAATTGCCAACCATTTCTTAGAAAATCATCAGTGTTTCCCAGAAGATAATTATCTTTTTCATTTATAACTGTTGATATATATCAGGCAAAAAAAAAAAAAAAACCCTATTAATTAAATAATTGAAACCCTAATCCTAGAATTCATTGTAGAAGGAGGATTAACAAAAGTACCTTGGCCATGATCATCAATCTTCTTACTCCTGTACATCTGTTTTAATTTGCAGAAATTAATATTAATTATTGTAAACTTTAATTAATTTAATTTCCAAGATTTATAAATTATACCTGTAAGTGGCTCTTGACATGAGCAATACTGAGGCCCTTAACATTCATCAATTGAAGAACAAGCTTAGGAGTTGCTCCTGCGTTACATATATATTCATATCTTTCAATTTAGATCAATTAATTTACCCAAAAAATAAAAAATTAAATTGAGAAAATTAGTATTTGGCTTACTTTCTTGGCCACCGAGTTTGTCAACGGCCTGAACAAAGCAGGAATGAAGATCCGGGGTCCATCTCAGCCGGGGCATCTTGGATCTTACGTACTGCCTGACCCCAGCCGAGTTCGAGGCTGTTGGCCCCGACACCGAGGCCGAGTTCATCATCTTCTTCTTCTTCTCCTCATCGCTAGTGGTCGTGGCGCTATCGTCAACGATACTATTGTTGGTTGAACTGCTCTTGCTGCTCTCGTCCTTGAACAAATCTAAACTGTTGTTGATCATCTTTGATGGATGATCCGAATTCGGTCTTTCCTCCATGCCCGCCCGGACTTCCGATCAGGAGTACTCTTTCTTACCAGGTTTATTTCAAGGATGAATCATGATCGATTCGAGCGAGCGAGTTGGAGTTTAAAGCTCGAACCCAACTATTTAGTGAAGAAGTGATGAGTTTTTCGCTTCCTTTTCCCTAAAAGTCAGACCAGCCATTTTAATCAAGGTATATATATATATATATATATATATATATATATATTTATTTATATATATGTGGACAATTAAGGTTATGAGTGTGTGTTTTTTCTAGAGATGTTACTTTTCAAGTAGTAGTGAAGGAGGTCAGAGTATAAGGTATAAATATATATATATATATTTTTTAAAACTTGACATTATGATCGGTATATTATCGTATCTATTACTTAAGAGGTAGGGACGACAGGAACGGAAACCAAAGAAGTTAGGGAGACAACTCGACAAAATATCACGGGTCACTCTTTTGAATCATCAAAATGAGATAACCGTGTGGCAAACAATGCCCGCTAGCAAAGCTTTCGCCAACTCTCTCTCCCAGTCCGTCTCAGCCATAGTACATGTCCATAAACAATACATTTATGAGACGAGGGGTAGAAAAGGATTCGTTCCCTAAATACTTGTAAATTACACCGTCCGAACATAACGAGAATAAACGAAGGTTAATTCATAAGCAAAAACTTGATTTTCATTATAGATAACATTTGCAAGATGTAGTCAAAAGATGATAGGGGTGAATAATTTAAAAAAAAAAAAAAAAAAGCATGTTTGTGACACAGATGTAAGAATCGAATCCAAATTTTTACGAGACTTTCTATCCATTACAACCGTTGCACACTGTCTCGATCTATATGTACAGCTATAAAAGGGAAGAAAACAAAAGCTTATAACTTGCTGTGTCAAAGTCCAATATTATTGTGGAAGTAGATCGGTCTAGAAGGCAGCCTCCACTTCCACTTGATCTATTATGTTATTTTATGTTTATGTTTTTATCATTTATCATTATCATCCATGCATGCATGCATGTATCCCATTGCTTTCACATATATATATATATATATATATGTATATTACGTATCTACCATTCTTACAAGGAAAAGATTCTTTTAGCTAAGCATCGTCAGATGGGAACGGGAGAGAAATGTTGGTCTGATTTTTTCAACTTATTTTATAGCGGTGAAAAAGGTTAGCCTGTGATCATTATAAAATATGGATGAACTACTGTTCTTACGTGTGAGACCCTTGTCAAAATTATTTTGTTTTATTCTGTTCCAATTAGACGTAATTTTAGTTGAAAATGATTTCGTTTTATTAGTTTTTTTTAAAAGCAAAATAACGTAATTTTGAAATCGGTCACAACATGGAAAAAAAACAACTCAGACAAATGCTCCTCGCTCATAAATAATATGTTCAAATCCTTAATATTATACCCTGTAAAATAAGTTTATGTTACTTTCTTTATCCCGCTAAAAGAAACTAGTAGTTACAACTGCATTTAAGTTATACATTATAAAATACTAAACATAATTATTTATAATATGAGACGGAGGGAGTACTATTATAAAATAAAAAAATAATATAGAATATGATATGAATTCCTAAATAACTAGCTGAAATACTTACACTAATTTGTCAAAGGGTTCATCCTCGACAAATTTATTTTCTTGTTCATTTTTCTGTATCGATCTAATATATATTGTACATCTCATGAAATATTGTGATTATTGAGATCAAGCCAAGCTATATAAACTCATTGTTTTCTATTTGTCCACTTACAACGAAAGATGAGACTCATGTGTCATATTATTTAGAAAGTTCACTTTCCCATTTTAAGAAAGCAGATAAGGAAAATAGAATTTGAACAAACCGAAGATTTCACGAGCAGTTAAGTATCATGAGTACAATAATAAGAACGGGTCGATCAGTAACGTATATAACTATATATATGGCCCTCCATGACCTTTTCTACGTATTCAATACGTTTAGCATTGCCCATTCAATATATGTTTGGTGACATTTTGTTTTGTGGCATTTGTTAAAATGTATATAGTATTAAATAAATATAATTGATGTCCCAAGTCAAACGCCAATATATGCTACACATATATTACCGTCACAAGAATTATTCAATCCTTAAACTACATCACATATGCTTCAAAATTAGAGGAATTTCTTATATGTCGCGTGTGACAGTTTGACAGACAATTGTTTTCCTTTTTGTGATTGATACTTTTGAAAAATGAAAAAATATATTATACTATATTTTTGTAAAGGCAATATTTTAACCTTTAAAATCACTTTTTTCTTTTGTAATATAAATAATATTGGAAAATAATAGAAAAATAAACCTTGCATCATCCGTTAAACTCGATATATCAAAGGCCATTACTACAAAATCCCCCTTAGGAGGCGGGTCCTAAGGGGGATTGGAGGCGGCACCTGCGGGCGCCTCCATTTGGAGGTGCCCGCACCCGCCTCTATAAATTAGAGCATTGGAGGCGGGTGCAAGGTGCACCCGCCTCCAATTATAGAGCATTGGAGGCGGGTGCACCTTGCACCCGCCTCCAATGCTCCTCTATTGGAGGCGGGTGCACGTTGCACCCGCCTCCATTAAGTGTTATTCGATTGCACCCGCCTCCAATAACCCCCTCGTAAAAAAATTTAATTTTTTTTTCTTGCACTTTATGGCTTTAGTAGGAATCGAACTCGCGTCTAGAGTTTCACTTAACTCTTGCACATTAAATTTACCACTACGCTGCATATACTTATGTATTTAATATGAAAATCGAAATTATATATTTCTTGTAAAACTTGTGATTTTTATTATCTACTAATTTTTTGCTTCGCTAGAATCTCGATAAATTTCAAAATTATTTTCAACAGTCTAAAATAAAGACAATTTTTGATCTAGTATTAAAAATTTTAAAAAATTATTTTTGTATTTTGAAATTGGAGGCGGGTGAAGTCATCACCCGCCTCCAATTAATTGCTAATTGTAGGAGGGTGAAGGCATCACCCGCCTCCAAATTTTATTTAACCACCTTTGGAGGCGGGTATTTGTACACCCGCCTCCAAAGGGGCGCCTCCTTTGAGCATTTCTGTAGTAGTGGGCTATAAATAACATGCGATACTTTTAGAACTAAATTTCACACTCCCATCCGTTTAAAAATAATAATGAAAATACACCGATTGATGTGGACCGAAGTACATTATGCGAAAAGTTGCCAAAGAAAGTCTGATTAAGCTGCAGTAGCTCGTATATCTCTTACTCTTTAGCTTGAGATCGGCAATCTCTATAAACTAACCTAAACTAATTTAACATGCTATTCAAACCAAGTAAAGAATATGAAGAGTTGAAACACGTATAATTAGGTAGAGCTATTAACTTAAGTATCTAAGTTTTGAACTTAGTAATAGATCACAAGCATGCGAAAATACATAAGCTCAATAATAAAGGAAGGAATTCAATATATAATCCAGCTTTTTAGTGAAAAAATATATAACCATCCTCAATTACAGTTTTTTTTTTTTTTTTCTTTCCCTTCTTTCTCTTACATTAATTAGTCATTAGTTACATTACTAGGACTCAGTTAGTTATTCGTTCAATTAAATTCATTGCAAACAAACGTAGGCGGTGGTAATAGGTTGAAAGACACAGCCACACAAGTCAGAAGGTTTCGTATAGCAAACCATGTCGGCATCCTCTATACGTACTTCTGTTGTCGGTGTTCACGGATTTTATCTTCCTTCACAGCCATAGCCATACCCATTGTTTGCAAAATTTTGATCCCAGTAGTAAGATCTTGCAATTCTACGATCTCAAATACCAAATTGACTTTATATCCGATCATATTCGATTCTACAAAAAGTTATTAATATGATTCAAATAAGAGTAATTTTTATAATTTATCTGTAATTTTACACATACACATCTTGTGTAAGATCTTACGATACTACTGATTCAGATCCTACACCCAAATCGATCCCACGTGAGATCCGAATTTAAGAAATTGTGGCCATGCATGCCATATATATTATAGAATTAATTACAAAAGGATATGAATTAAATTGCAAATGGATTAACCCAGTTAATGATCAAATGACTCGATAATAATATTATATGAAGCGGGTCCTTTTCGTTACCATATGTGTTTTAAATATATTTTCAGAATTTTATATTTTCTAATAAATTTTTTATATCATTTTTAATATTTTTTCACAGTCAAATATTTATTTTTTAAAAAACATTTTCTAAAATATAGTTACGAACATGTATAGTTAAGATACTTTTTACTTAATATTTTGGGGTGAATTGCCAAAATTCACCATGAAGTTTAATTATTCAAATGAATTAGGTGTGCTGTATTAATTATCAAAATTTAAATTCATGGGTTGTATAAATTATTAGATGAATAATGAACTTGCCATTGATATAATAACTTAAACCCTACATATATATATATATATATATATATATATACCATATTAATTATAATAAGGCTTATTTGGTAATTTAAGAAAACTTAAATAAATTTAAAGAGAACTTCGGGAATTTGGATTATTATTTTATACCTATTAATTCTGTGCCACAAAGAAAATTTTGAAATTTGAAACTTTACTTTCATTCTCGTATGTCACAACGAAATTTCTGCACCAAAAATTATTTTATATATATAAGAGTGAGACAAACGTCTAGTTAATTAAAAAAATCATCCAGTCATTGAATTTAATTTAACATTAGAGCATGAGCGGTAGGAAGAGGAAGAGCGAAGTTGGGAAAACTCTTGCAGAGTTCCGTTAATTTACACTCTTAACAAGCAGATCTTGTTGAAGTAGGAATCGAACCCTCAACCTTTGAGTGACTTTTTTATGCGCCACAATCGTTGGGGGACTGACTCGTCCCTTTATGTTTTTTAATCAGTACAATATTCATTATAAATGCTACCATGAGGGAGCTCGTAACGAGAGGCGTTCACCTTAAATATTCTTTAAAATAATTTGTGGATATGAATTTAGATATGAAGCTCGATCGGGACTCCGAAATATAAACTTCTAGATTGAGGCGTTAGCCCTATTATACAACATCATGACTTGTCGACATCTGGGCATTTCAGCTATGGAGATAGAAACATACTCACAAGTACTTGAACAAGTGATAAAGACTGGAAAGGGTACTTGGCAGTCAGCAAGTGTTTTGTTTTGGATAGGAGAACCCATCGGGAACTATTCGTTGCGGCACATCTACATGGAGGAGAACGTGGTTGCAGATGCATTGGCCACGGGGGCAAGTGCTACAAGATCGACAACCCTTTTATCTAATGGAGACCCTACCCCGGCAGTTAAAGGGGTTTGTACTTCTAGATGTTATGAGCTTTCCTTATATTCGTGTCTCAAAACACTTTGAGGCAGGGTTAGGTTACATATTCCCCGTTTGTAACACTTCATTTTTCGGATTATTGGAATAGGCTACGGCTGCAAGTTTCGGCTGTTTAAAAAATAAATAAATAAACTTGTGACGTGCGCATTTAAGTGTTTTAAATTGTGATGATAACTAGGTGATGCGGGATGACGCATATTATATACTATTCGTTGCATCACAAGAATGCAGTTTGAAAAATTCATGATTTTTTATAAATTGTAAATATAATATCTAAGACTATGTAATTTTAAGTTTTTTTTGTTTTTTTCTTTAAGGTTTTCCATATAAGTAGTTAAAAGCCAATAATTTTGTTCCAACAACCAATTAATAAAGTGTACATGACCATGAGAGTTGAGTTACTTTGTTCATGGATACTCTTTTTCCTAAATTTGTGTATAAATCAGTTTTGTGGTAATTGCACAGGGTTTTTTTTTTTCTTTTTTTTTCCATTTATGATAGATTATTCTGTAAATTCATTGTACCACATAATATAATATAGCAAGATATATTTACAAATGTGATGAATATATAAGGAGTCGTCCAAAAATCGAAATAAATTTTTATTACTCTTTTTAGGGTTAATTTGCTATACTGTTTTTAAAAATACAACAGATATACTGTTTCCAAGCGCGAAGGTCAGATTCTCCAAGTTTCAAAAATAAACTATCCGTAATAGGTTGATTTCTGGTCCCCATTAATTTGTGGTACACAAATAATTGAATAATTGAAGAAGTAAAATTAATTTTATGCCTTTTTTAAAAAAATAAAGGATCTCCAAACTCCTAATTAAATAATTCACTGTTATTAAAATAAAAGAAAAAAAGAATCCCGAATAATTGGTTAATTTTGTGACACACAAATTAGACACGGTAGGATATAAAATATATCATAATAACACAAAGATTAACGCAACAGAAATAAATCTCTTTATACAAAACAAAACAATCAATAAAACTCTCAAGGCAGGATTTTCTACACCTGATCTCACAACCTCACACATCTTTAATCTCTGCAATTCTCTATTTTTCTCAGTGTTGAAAACTCTACCTCATGGGTTCTTCATATAGACCCTAGAGTTACCCAAAATCTACAAGAATTCACTTACCAAATCATAGTTAGAAAACTATTTTCTAAAATAAATAGGAAATATTTAAACAAGTAATTACTAAATCTTACTACAAATATAATTACTTAATTAATTAAAATTTGGTTTAATTAATAATATTCAATAGATACGTTATTAATAAAAAGTGAGGTTTACCGTTCGATACACAATATTTTAGACATCAAATTCGATAAATCAAACACTAAACTCGATGTGAAATACGTATAATTAATGAGCCAAATTCGATACACGCACTATGAAAATTAAAAGCGTTAGATATCTGTTTGATATGCTTATTAATAAATAGGACAAAGGATAGTAGTAGTAGTATATTTGAAGTATTTGAGTCGTTAATTTGAAGCATAATTTTGATGAGAATCATATATTCAACAGTCAAGTGTGTTGAAACTTTAAACTTTTAAATGCTTCTCTAGTCCGATTAGAAGAAAATTAAAAAGAGATTTGTCAAAGGTAAAAATACGTGGTTTCGTTGAATATTTGTTAATTAATTTAGTTTAAAACCATGAAAATTCTCAGCCAAGATTCATGGTTTTTCTCAGTCAAAAGAAACTACTCGAAGAATTATTGCGATGTAACCCAAAACCAAATTAAACTACTATTTTTTCTCACTTATAATTAATTTCTTTTTTTTCTTTTCTTTTTTTTTTTTTCCACGAATGGCAGTTGAAAATTCCCTTGGTCTTCGATTTATTTTAGTTGAAGGGATTATTCGTAATCGAAACTTCTACTTATTTTGGACAAAATAATATGTGAGTATTATTCATTGTACTTTTTAACCTTCATGTGAACCTTTAGGTATAATTTATATTAAACTTTTATCCTTTTACTATCTTGTTTTATCGTTGTTTAATATTTTTTTAAAGGAAAAAGTTAGCACGATTCAAATAGTATCACAAATTCGAATTCTAGAGTGGTGTTTGTTCCCATGAAGAGTGCCCGTTCCAAAGTAGTATTCTTTTTATTCTAGTAGAAGAATATTATTTTGAAAATGTACAATTTTTTTAAATATTGTTAATTAAACTATCAAAAATAAATAATTTATCATATTTTTTCATTCATGTTCTCAAATTTGTGGATAACAAATAATTATATTAGTAGAAGTATGAAAAGTAGAAGGAAAAAAAAAATCTGCTAGAAGAAAAGGAAAAAAAAAAAAAAAAAAAAAGACTGTGGACTCTTTAAATTGAACGGTGAAGTAGTGTTTCTCGTTGATGTGACCAACATAGGGTAAGAAGGTGTTTTCAATGTAGTGTCCATAATGGTAACAATAGTACCCCAAATATATTAGACAAAAACTTGAATTTGACGGTCCGACAACGCACGTATCGAGTTTATCATATGAAGGATAGCGATTATGTTACGAGAGCACGTGTATCAATTTTTATTTATGGTATATCGCATATTGAGTTTAGCTATTGATGTATTACAGTTACAATTTCGGCTACTAATGTATGTCACTTACGAGTTAGCCTATTAAGTACCAAGTATCGAGTTTCGTAGCGTCTAATGTATGACGTATTGAGTGTAACATATTATGTAGTGAGTTTTAGTTGTTAATGTATTGTGATTATCATGAGTTCAGAAATATGTGTGTGCATGGGGTGGTGTGGTTGAGCCGAGATCACCTGATGCTGGTGTGACAATTAGTGGCAAATCCAAAAACAAATTTTGGAAGGATCCAATATGTATATATATATATATATACACATATATATATACTTAATTTTAATAGATAAATACATTGAAAAAAAATTTAAAAATGCACTAATAACAAGGTGCAGGAGAGGATTGGAGGGGTTCGAGGACCACCCCGACTCCAGCCCTGGTGACAGTGGTCTCCCCTCACATTTGGGGGGGGCCCCATAGTAAGGTCCACTTGTGAGGTCCTTCAAATGTGATGTGAGGGAGAACACTAATGTGCGACAG
Source organism: Leptodermis oblonga (assembly GCA_016801395.1). Lineage (NCBI taxonomy): Eukaryota > Viridiplantae > Streptophyta > Magnoliopsida > Gentianales > Rubiaceae > Leptodermis > Leptodermis oblonga. The sequence continues at coordinate 37,587,186 of CM028760.1, forward strand.
TTGATCCCAAACCCGGGGGCGTGGGGTGGGGGGGAGGTTGTGGCTGTGTGTTGGTGGTCATTCAAATTCCAACGTGGTTAATCGACCACCACAGGGGGCGGGAGGGGGGGGGGGAAGTTGTGGGTGTTAGTGGTGGAGGTTGTGGGTCTGTGTTGGCGGTCATTCAAATTCCAACGTGGTTAATCGACCTCGTATAACCGGCAGCAAGCTTCGGATCTGAGAACGTTGAAAAATAGAAGAAGAAATAATACTACTGTTGAGTTCAAAGTATAAGCAGCCCCCCTTGTCGCTGATTAATACTCATCAACTGCTCTTCTGGAAAAAATGCAGCAAACGTCCATTAATTTCAATTATCTATCCTACAGTACTTTTCAAACCTTGCCTCTTTTTCCATTTTTTTTTTTTTCATTTTTTTGGGAAAGAATTATTGTATTTTATAACAGATGAAAATCAAACACGAAATAAACTTGACACTGTCGGGCTGTTCTTTTTTATGGATTTAAAAACAGTTTTGAAAATAGGTTTTGAAAATTAGTTTTATAATGTAAAAAGTGTATTAAAAATCTAAAAATGCATAGCTAAATAGTAAAATATTATATTAAAAATGATGAAAACTAATTATAATATATTAAATTTACTGTTGAAATTAAAACTAAAACGCAAAAGGAAGCAAACGAAGGTAAGCTAAGGCGGGACGAAGGAATTCCGGACGAGAAGGTGATAGCTTTTTCAATCATCGTATAGAAGCCTTGTTTTGTGAGTGAGTGAAGAAGCCATAAACAATCCCTTTTGGGGGCCAAATACCTCCGATCTCTACCGTAGGTGCCAAAGAAGAATGAGAAGAAGCCCAAAAAAGAGCAAAAAAGAACATAACCTCCGATACGATAAAAAGAATAAAACCATATCAAGGTCCTAATTGTACAACTTTGGTATGATGTCCTTCCAACGTGGATTCACGTAGAACATTGCGCCACCATACGAACATGGTATATAGGATAAATATAAGGCCAAAACTTGTGCTTCTGTTGCAGACATAAAAATATCTCTTTCCATGTCTTCAGATACAACCCATAAGGGTTTGCCTGTTCTTTGTACATAAACCCTTGCGAGGGTTTTGCGCAGTTTTAGCAGTTCTTCCGCTTCCAGGATAAATTCTCCCGTTTGTGCCTCGTAAAACGAACTGGCAGGTTGATGGATCATTACCCTGATGATATAACATACTAAAAAGTCCCTCTATCTCGCGGGATGATGATGAAGTCAAGAGAAAAGAAAGATAAAAAAGAATAGAAAAAGATACAATCAAATGGTGAGAGCCCCTCGAATCCCTAGCAGCCTTCTCAATTCTGGTCTTGGAAACGATAGGCGTCAGCGGCAAGGGACCAACAACATTGGACGAACCCCCTTTACCTGTAGGAGTACATCTTGGATCTGCCGATTTTGTTATGGCCAGAGTCATACTCATGGCGACCTGGTTGAATTGGGAGAAGCCGTAGGTATTATTGCAGGTCAATCGATCGGAGAACCGGGTACTCAATTAACATTAAGAACGTTTCATACCGGCGGAGTATTCACAGGAGGTACTGCGGAACATGTGAGAACTCCTTATAATGGAAAAATAAAATTCAACAGGGATTTAGTTCATCCGACACGTACACGTCATGGACATCCTGCTTTTCTATGCTCTATGGACTTGTATGTAACTATTGAGAGTGAAGATATTATACATAATGTGAATATTCCATCAAAGAGTTTTCTTTTAATTCAAAACGATCAATATGTAGAATCAGAACAAGTGATTGCTGAGATTCGGTCAGGAACATCCACTTTGAATTTTAAAGAGAAAGTTCGAAAACATATTTATTCTGACTCAGATGACGAAATGTACTGGAGTTCCGATGTGTATCATGCACCTGAGTTTACATATAGTAATATCCATCTTTTACCAAAAACAAGTCATTTATGGATATTATTGGGAGGTCCGTGCAGATCGAGTCTAGTCTTCCTTTCACTTCACAAGGATCAAGATCAAATGAACGCGCATTCTCTTTCTGTCAAGCGAAGAGATATTTCTTACAACCTCTCAGTAATTAACGCCCCTATGAGGTACAAATTCTTTAGTTCAGATTTTTATGGTAAAAAAAAAGAGAGGATTCAGAATTATTTAGACTTTAATCGAATCATATGTACTGGTCGTTGTAATCTCCTATATCCGACCATTTTACGGGAAAATTCTGATTTATTGTCATAAAAAGTATCTAATGAATTATGAGTGCAATACATCCTGTTTAGCAGAAAAACGGATCTTCCTTGCTCATTATCAGACAATCACTTATGCATAAATGTTCTTTTCAGACCGGGGCTGCTATTGGCATAACAACCGGTACACCATAGGTTGGCCCAACCCAGTCCTCTCAACTCAAACGAGCCTTTCTAGCCGCAGATGAATCGGCATCTATTCCATATCTTTATGCGCAGGGGCATCAAAATCCGAATATGTAGAATCAATTGGATAATCCCATCCGAACCCGAATTGGCTAAATCTAGTATAGTGGGCCTAGTTCCGTGGGCTAGCTAGTCTATGAGATGAGCTACCCATTTATTCGTCTTCTGATTTCTACCTCGACTACCTTCCCTTGGCTGCTCCTTGACTACCATAAAGATCAAGCATTGGGACGGATATAGGAACCTTGCTACTTATTTGCTATATCTCCGCGTCCTTGCGCGGCTTGGCTCGTTCTTCGAGCCCTGCTTCTCCCTTCCCCCTCTCCCCGTTCCTAGATCCTTTACATAAAAATAAGGATAAGAAGCAATTTTATCCATCTCTGAATGTACACCCAATGGATTATTTGATCCATATTGATGCAATGCGGCCAGATGAAGAATACTGGCGCTAGTTGATGAGAGTTACTTGGTAAACAAAAAAAGTAAAGTCAAATTAATTTGAGGTGTGCTCTAAATTACAAAAAAATTTAATCGGATCAAGTATGAGTTGGCGATCAGAACATATATGGATAGAACGTATAATGGGGTCTCGCAAAATAAGCCTTTCATTGATTCCTCCTAAATTGCATTGATTTATCCTAAAGATTTCATTTCAATTGGAATTTGAGGAGCCGGGCGACGAAGCCTCCTCCTCAGATAAAGATATCTCTGATGCTACTCTCCCGGCAAGAATTTTTCTATTGTGATTTTTTTTTGGCGAGTTCTGTTATGAGCGAGCTTTCTTTCAGTCAAAAGCAGATACCCCCTACTCCCACGGTCCGCTTACCGAGGAATAGAAAGGAAGGACCGGGGGCCAGAACAGTCATAGGGGAGTTTAGAAAGATCTGATCGTAGATAGAGACTTAAACGTGTGCGGGGGTAGGGGCGGATGTAGCCTATATACCAAGCACAATCACGTACGTACTACGTCACTTTTCAATACCTCATCCAAGGCTCAACCCCATTTTTCATTAAACATATATATTATATTCTTAAAAACATTACTCTCCTCGATGAATAAAAGTTATTTCAGAGTTTTTTTAACAAATTAAAGAATTCATAATTTAAATGATAAGAAAATTATTGACTATTGTAATTTATTATTAGTAGGAGTATTAGAGTTTTAATCTAATTAATACTCAGTATATATTAAGTTAAATCATTTATTTTGAACATTGTCACTTCCTCTAAAATTATTTTTACTCTGGATCGTAATGAGTATTTCTAAAAGATGTTATTGTTTAGAAGAGAATATATACCTATATGATATATAGGTGTTCTTTAATTATGTTCAAGTTAGTGAAACGATACCGTTTTAAGGTGAAATTACATCGTTTCATTAACGATTAGATAAGATATTTTGGACATGTGATTTTCACTCGTTATTGTGCTGCAGTTCCTTTAATATTTTATTAAAATAATTAAGTATAAATTGTGTGTGCAATTTATATGTACAGTAATAGATATGTATGTACTATATATATCAAGGTATATTACTGAATAAATTATTGCTTTTTTTTTTTAGGGAGCTTTTGAATAAATTAATTAATTCTTTATCCTTGTGCTATCAATTTGAGTTTGCTTATTCGGCACGAAGCCAAAGAATGTAAGAAAAGTGGAAGTCACACTCAAAGCCCTTGACTCAAATCCATTATTGTCTATTTTAGTTGGTAAAACTAAATTAAATTTGACTGGATAATTAGTTAAAAGAAAAAAAAAAAAGAAGTGGAATTGAGTACTTAAACAGAAAAGAAATAGGAAAAATAGAAACAAAAAATTCTAAAGAAAGCAAGTCTAACATGTGGTTCTTAATCCTCACGAGTGTTAGCAGGTGAGCCTTTTGTAGTCTACCTGAATTTGTTTTCTTAGCGCATAATCGTAAAAGTCTCAAATTTTTGATCAATTTGAAAAACATTGCCCATATTGATCATTATGGTCATCTGACTAATTAATTTTTGTTCTTTAAAAGTCACCTAATATATCCAAATTACCAGTCAACTAGGGCGGTGAGACTTGATTCTACAACATAGATATAATATTAATTTATTTCTTCTTCCAATTTTCAAAATTATATATATATTAACTATTTTTACATGGATTAAGTAAATTTGAAAATTATACTCAACCTTATTTAATTTAGGTCAGTATTATGTTAACCATATCTAATTAAGAAAATATCGTAATTTATTACTTCTAATACTTGTATTGAAATTGTGAATTAAATTTATTTTTTAATTTTGGAAACCAATTATATTTCAATTAATGAATCTAATAATCGTCCAAAAATAATCGAGAAATAATATGCACAATTTTCATTTAGTTAATTAAAAACATATTGGTCCAAAATCCTTGGCGCCCTCCTCCCTCTCTAAACCCTTTCAAACCCTAAAAATTTCTTGATCATCTTCCTCAGCTATGGAAGGAGGGTGAGGGTTCTATTTAGCTTTCTTTTATTTAATTTCAGTTAGTTTTAAACTTTAATCTTCCTAATCGGAGTAATAAGAGGGGTTTTTTTCTTTCAATTAATTATTCAATACTTATCATGCTGATTTCAACTTATGTTGTCATGAAAACACAGTTGAAGATTAAGTTTTGGAATTTTCATCGATAGCAACTGGCAAATCTATGGTGGAGATTTGTCCAACGCAATAGCAAATATTATAATTTTACAAGAGATAGATCTAGGGGCTTGTTCTTTTTGGGCATTTTTAAAACGATTTTGAAAATAAGTTTTGAAAAATATTTTTATAATGTAAAAAGTGTATTGAAAATGTAAAAAGTAGATGCTGAATAGTAAAAAGTTGTATTGGAAATGATAAAATATAATTAAAATATATTAGATTTACTATTGAAACCAAAACCGTTTTCAAAACGAAACAAAAAGAATAGGCTATATTATGTATACATTTACAAGTTGGCATCCACTATCGTAGTTCAGATTTGACAATTGTCGAATCCAATCTTTTGTAATAAGTCGTATGAGAAATTTCTTAACTTTCTGTTGTTTGATTATTTTCCTATCATTAATGGAATACTTTACTTTTCAAATAAAAAAACTAAGAAGAGATTAATAAACACGAGAAACTTTGAACGATACACACAATTATTCTTGAAATTTCATGACAAAAATTCCCAATGAAAACATTTTTATTTTAAGACGAAAGTGATAATATATATGGATTAGAGATATAAGATGAACGAGTAATAATTAAGTAAAATAAATTAACTATTACATTTTTTTGCTGTTTATTATTTTTATTTTTTTTGGAATTGTAGATTACATTATACATCAAATTAATAAAGAGCATGTTTTTAAGTTTTGGTTTTAGTTTCAGTTTTGGTCTCAACAGTAAATTTAATATATTATAATCATTTTTTACTATTCAGCTATACATTTTCACATTTTCAATATACTTTTTACATTATAAAACTAAAATTCAACCAAAACTCAACCCTTTCATAAATAATAGGCCCTAAAAGAAAACTCTTATTTGAATAGAAAAAAAAAAAAAAAGAAGCTAATTTCTTTGAAAAATATATGACTATATATTCATAGTGTTAGTGGTCGTCGTCAACACGGGCATCTGGAAAAAGCCAATCAGCCGCCAAAGTTGGGTGTCTTGCAAGTTGCAAAATCAAGTCTGGCAAAGACTAATAAATTGGAGAAACAAATTAAGAACCAAAATATTTTTATTACAATGATAATTGCAAAAGTTTATTTATCACAAAATGCACCTTCGAATCACGATTGATTATATATTACAAAGTGGACTTTTCTAACAAAATAAAGGGAATATAAATTTATATACTAGCATACAAATTTTGTGAAAAATAAAAAATATCAATTCCCACTCTTTGTTAATACTATAGAATATAGATTAACCCCAGTATAGCTGTTTCAAAAATTCAATATCCGATTCGAAATCGAAACTGAAACCGAACTAATCGAGGTTTCGGATCTTAACATGAAACTTCGATTTCGTATTTTTGGTCATTTTAAAGAGGGGGAGTACAGTTTTTTCTCATCATGGTATTTATGATCATAAACACAATACAAAATTGTGCTGACGATCAAGCTTTTAAAGTTGTCCCAACCCTAACTAGGTTATAGTAACATCAACGTTTTGGATCCCGTGGCGCAGTCAAACTGTGTATTAGTTAGTCGTTTTTTGTTAGGGTAGATGTACTAAATTTTCTCTCGCTGAAGCTAGTCAGACACTCGTATCTTAGATTTACAACCTCTTTGCCTTCGAGGTTAAAGGAGTTAGTCACCTTAGATTAAAAATAAGATCTTTCCCCTTACATCTAGGGATAGATTCGCACGCTGTTTGTCTTGGATGTCGGGTTTTATGTTCGCCTCCCTTTTTCTTCCTTCATTAATAAAGGGCCTTTAAATTCGCTACTTCAAATAAATAAATAAAAAGTATTAATTTTTCTCATTTAAAGTGTTCTTTCCACATATGTCTTTTGAGCCTACTAATTAAATAATTAGTTGTCCTTGTAACTAATACTTTTGATTTTAGTTTTTTTTCTTAGGTTAGTTCATTCAACCAAATTTTCATGGTAAATGTCATTTTATACAAAATAGATCATATAAACTAATTGCAAAAATTGAATGTAAATTCAAGAACATTAATAATTGGAGAAAATGTCATCCCAAGTGGAGCTTTGGAACGACATACTCTTGGTGACCCAACTTCGAATTTTTGTTTTAGGGAAGGATTTTTTTGGGGGAAATTTTCTTTTGGGAAATTGTGTAGGAGAAAGATGAAAAAATGTAATGATTGTGTTTTTTTTAAATTTATGTGAGTAAAAATTTTAAGGGAATTTTAAATTGAGTAGAAATTGAGGTTGTTTCTTTGGGTTAAATTTTAGAAGAAAAGTGATGATTTTCTTGAAATGAGAATGCAAAAGAACAGAGCCTTAAAGCGGTCTGATGTAGGGCTGTAAAACGGAACTGAGTTTGAGTTGGCCCTGGTTTGAACTCTGCTAAAACAAACAGCTTAGTTTGGAGCTCAGTTCAACCCTATATATTTGGGTTTACGTTTAACTCGATAAATTTATAATAGATTCGATCTCAAACTCGAACTAAAGTAAAACTTTTGATTTACACTAAAAACTTTTAAAATTATTATAAATATAAAAAACATATTAAGGTTATTGTTGGGTATGGAAAAGACGTCGAAGTCAGCCAAGGCCGACGTTCGCGAAGGAGTCTTGGAGCGCAAGCTGGTGACGTCATTATAGCGTCCCAGTACTGTCACAGAACCTGTAGATAAGCAGCACGTGTCGCACCTCAATGGGTTCTTCACACGGATCGAGGATGCGGTTATTTATGGATAAGGGCAACCCTATCACATGAAGGATGTCACGTCATCACCTGATGTGGCCCTTGCCTTCACTAAGCGCCTGTAAATACTCGATCCCTTGATCATTTGAAAGGTATTGAATTCCTAATTAGTCTTACATATACTTCTTTATTCTATTCTAACTTAAGTTTCGGAGTAAAATTGGGGAGTTAGTCCCAAAAGTAGGTTTGCGAACTAAAAGACGAAGTCAACTGAGCTCGTCGCGGATGAGGGGTTCAACAGTTATGTTCCTTTTCATTCCTTTTGAAGAAAATCACTACTTTTTCTTCAAAAAAGTTTCATAAAGAGACACCTTTATTTTCTACAAAATTTAAAGTTTAAATCTTAAAATTCTTTCCAAATTTTTACTCATATTTTTTCAAAAAATAATATAATTATTACATTTTTTTTCTTCTCTCTTACACAATTTCTCAAAAAAAAAAAATTTCCCTCAAAATCTTTTTCTTTTCCCAAACCAAAAATTTCCCAATTTAATCACTTAAAAAAAAAAAAAAAAAGCCTGAACACAAGCCGACTCAAACTTAGCTCGCGGTCAGTTAAAATCGCACCCAGTCAAACTTTGACCGATCTATTTGCGAGCAACTAGACTCATTTACATCCTAATCTAGCATGAGTGACGATAATTTGGGTGTGACGACAATGTGGTTAGGTCGGGGCAAGCTGGCAGCGGCAGAGGTCAGAGTGAAGAAGGGAAGAAGGGGTTCTAAAAGTGAAGAAAGGTCAACTATAGGCAGACACAAAAATATAAATAAATAAATAAATAATCAGAAGAGTCCGCAAAAACACCAATTATGAAATGCATGAGAAAACGTACCCCTCCCTACAAATCCGGATCATAATTCCATTTTTCGAGTATTCAATTCCAGCATGTTTGTCCTTTGTCCTTTCTTCCAATTTTTAATAATAATAATATAAAGTTTACTATCATTTATGTATCACCATGCATGCATGCATGATGTCCAATATGAAACATACATTGCACCTCCGTCATAATTAGAACTGGCAATTTTTGACACGACACAATATAAACAGGTTAAAGTTGACATTTAGCGGGTTCAGGGTTCAAAGGGTAAGGTTAAGATTGAGAATATCGACACGTGAACCCGTCAACCCAAACCCACACAAGTAATTTATATTCCAATACGAAAATACGACACAAACTCAAAATGCTCGTGGATTAAATAGATCAGCACGAATAACTTTCACATAAGGTTAGGGTCGAGGGTTGTTAACACGGAAGCTCGCCAACCCGAACCTAATAACCAAGACATGACACGAATTTACATCCCAATTGCTATGACACGCCTATTTTTAATCAAATTCTGCCAAATATAATAATAATAATAATAATAATAATAAAGTTCCAATAATAAATTGGCCCCTACAGTTTGAACTCATTGATTTTGTGGAAGTGAAAATATTATTAATATACGACTATATTATTGTCTGACAACTGACTAGGACGACCAAAATATTCTTTTCAATAATGGTTGTTTTCGAAACGATAATACAAGCTTTTGAAATTTTGCTTATTTTAATATATTTTTTAGTGTATTTTTGGTATGCCAATTTGCCCACCTAACCTTGTGACGGAAGTAGTGAAAGCTACATCAAATCCGAATGGAATGGTGTTTTTGTTAGTTTTAGCTCTATGGAAATGAATTATTAGTAATATTTCACAATTTCAATTTTGAAAATTTTTCTTGACAAAGGTGCTAAATGTAGAAAATTTTCAATAACCAATAAATACCGTTAGCTAATTTTCGATAAAATGTGGGGTTGAAACCAAAGATTGATAAAATTTTGACAATTCTTTAACATTAAAGGATTGTTGAAAATTTGAGGCCGAAGAAGGCCAAGGAAATAGATTCGACTCAGGGATCTGTTCTCTTAGTCATCATTCTTAGGAAATTTTTTGGTTAGGAAATAAATTTATTTTATAGGAAATTTTTTTTGGGGATTTGTGTAGGAAAGAGAAGAAAAAGTGTAATTATTATTTTTTTTTTTTGAATTTATGTGAGTGGGGATTTAGAAAGAATTTTAAAATTTGAATTATGAATTTAGTAAAAATAATGTTGTTTCTCTGTGTAATATTTTTGAGAAAAAAGTGATATTTTTCCTAAATGTGTGACCAAGAGAATAGAGCCTCAGGCTTGTTCTCTTGTCAACTTGGTTAGGAAATTTTTTGGTTACGAAAAAATTTTATTTTTGAGGAAATTTCTTTTGGGAATTTGTGTAGGAAAGAGAAGAAAAAGTGTAATGATTTTTTTTTTTTTGAATTTATGTGAGTGAATATTTAGAGAGAATTTTAAAATTTGAATTGTAAATTTAGTAAAATGATGTTGTTTCTTTGTGTAATATTTTTGAGAAAAAATGATATTTTTTCTAATTATGTTACTAAGAGAACAGAGCCAGTTTATTGAAGGAAATTTTGGATAATCGATCAACACTTTCACCTTCAAGTTTTTAACTGCAACGAGTAGCATTTGAAACAAAGTTGAAGTACTAAAAAGTGAAAAATAGCTTAAAATTTTTTCCTTAACAAACCTAGATTGATGAATTAATAATGTAATAAGTTAATGATGAATTAATATTTAAATTTCTGGAGCTCTCTATGTATCTTTCCCTTTAAAATAGCATCACACCCCCTGAATAATCGCTTCAGATCCAATATTACGAACGCGATGCTGGGACTCTCACAATTTAGTAGGGCCTAAAAGTATACCATACTAATTTATGAAGAGAAATAGTGTTCCTTCGTGATACTAAATCCCTCTCCCTTACGTGGTGCAACCGCTACACGGAATAATTTGTCAAAAATTAAGATATAAAGGATAGCTTTTGTGAGTAAGGTTAATGAAGGTTTGGTCCATCAAACATTTATCCATTCATTCAATTCAAACATCAGCATTTTTGGATCGGCTGCTTTAAATCCATTTTGCCATCTTTTTATGGGCCCAAATTCATATGCAAGGAGCCCACTCTTTAGTTGCTAAGCCCACTTAATTCATCTTGGTTTTCTGGCCCAATTATCAAATGGACTAATGCTAGCAGGCCCAGTTCTTAGGTCCAAAAGAAGTGAAAAAGACGCAACCAACCAAAAATATGAATAATGCCAGCTTAGCTCTGTAGTAACATTATCTACTGAACTCAAAAATATGAATGAATAAATAAATGAAAATACTATAAATATCTTTGCACTTTAAATGTGGTTTTTGATGTTGTTGGAATTGGAACACAATTATTCTTTAATTTAGATTGTTTACACTATATTACTTAGCGATTCTTTTGTTTCTCGAATAATCTATGTTTATTATATTATTGTGCAGTGAATATACGTAATAACTTGTATCGATAATTAACTAAATTCAACAATACATATTTTGTTTCGAGTAAATTACATTTTTACATTCACTTACCTAACAATTTGATCAAATTATTAATTAATCCTCAATGTTTCAAATAAATAAACAATATATTTTATTCACTAATCCAACCATTTTAGAAAACAAACAAAAAGAGTTGTTTTGCTTAAAATTATATCCTCGTTGTTGTCCCTTGAGATTCTCAATTGTCAAGAAAACGACCTTGCAACTCTCACTTTACCAAACCACAATTTTCTTTTATTTAAAATAAATAAATAAATAAAAGATTCTCTAATTTAACGTAGCCCTCCATTCCATATATTCTAGTAATTCCTTCCACTCTAATCCTCACAAATTACAAGCCACATAAGAAATCTGCCACCGATACCCTCAGAACAACCACCAATTCCAAATTTTCAGCATTCTAAACAGGGACAATTCGGTAATTTCGAATTTTTCAATATTTTATTTTCTTCCCTTTTATTTATTTATTTTCTTTTTCGACTCAACTGTGGCCGCTTTATCAGCTCAACTCCACTGCAACTCGCTATGGTTCGTTGGTGGCCGGCCGTGAAGGCCACTGCAAGAATCGCACGTTTTACACGAAACAGTTCCAAAGTTTATTTCTTTACTCTTCCTTAATAAATTTTGTTTATTTTCCGATTCATGGTTCATTGTTTTTTTTTTATTCCGGTCGTTTCGGCTGTCCTGAGCTAGCATAAGAGGTCGGTGGCGGTAAAGGGGCTTTATCCTTTTTTATTATTATTATTATTAGCATTTCTTTCCAATTATCTTTTCTCTGTTTGGTGGGCTGAACAAATTTTCAATTAGAGAAAAGGAGGAGGGGCAGATTATTATTATTATTAGCATTTCTTTCCAATTATCTTTTCTCTGTTTGGTGGGCTGAACAAATTTTCAATTAGAGAAAGGAGGAGGGGCAGAAATTTCCTGAAGAATTGGGAATTTGACCTCAAGATAGGGACCTTCTTTTGCTCGGAAATTTGTTTGCCACCAAACAGAGGTCATCTCTGAGTGAACCCTTGAAGGAATAGGGTTTCTTTTCTGGGGTTTTTGTCAAGGATGGCCAGTTCTAACGGTATTGCCTTGTTTTCCAACATGGGTTTGGTCACCCCTTGTTCATCATCCAACTCCAAATTCAAAGTTCAGTACTTTAATAGAGGTTTGACTGTAAAATGTACGCAAAGCCCTGGTTTTGTTGCGGAAAGAAAGAGTAAAGTTACTCGGGAATTCAGGCTGTCTAATTCGGTTCAATTGGATAGGTTTGTTACCAGTGATGGTGAAGATGAGATGAGTGAAGGGTTTTTCGAGGCAATTGAGGAATTGGAGCGAATGGTGAGAGAGCCCTCTGATGTTCTTGAGGAAATGAATGACAAATTGTCCGCCCGGGAGTTGCAGTTGGTGTTGGTTTATTTTTCTCAAGAGGGGAAGGATTCATGGTGTGCATTGGAGGTGTATGAATGGCTTAGGAAGGAGAATAAGGTTGACAAGGAGACGATGGAGCTCATGGTTTCGATAATGTGTGGTTGGGTTAAGAAGTTAATTGAGGAGAAGAGTGACACTGAGGATGTGGTTGACTTGTTGGTGGATATGGATTGCGTTGGTTTGAAGCCGAGCTTTAGTATGATTGAGAAGGTTATTTCCTTGTATTGGGAGACTGGGGAGAAGGACGCGGCGGTTTTATTTGTGAAGGTGGTGCTTGGGAGGGGGATTGCCTGTTCAGATGGTCAGAAGGAGGATCATAAGGGAGGCCCAGCTGGTTATCTTGCCTGGAAGATGATGGTAATTGCTGCTCCCTCCGTTCCATTAGAAGAGTTCGGTTTCTCATACTAAAATAGTATTAGAAATCAGACATTTCTAATGGAACAGAGGGAGTATATGTTCTTATATCCGTTCACCATTTCAAGTGTCTTTTGTTAATTAGTTTGTTTTCATGTGCTTTGTTTTCTGGAAGGGAAGTTTTCAACAGAAAACAGGAATGGACAAAAGAATGATTCATTGTGTATGGTTTAAAGTAATTTCATTTTAGTTTGCAGGATTAGAGTTTCTGTTATTCATCACATCAAATAAGCTGGTTTAGTTATAATCTATTGGTAGAATCGTCAAAAGAACAATGCTGGAGTTTGATCATTTTGGTGCTAACTTATTGATGCTAAACCTAAGGACATATCTTTACTATGTTGTGTTGTTCTTTTCTTCAGTGTTTGAGAGCTTTCTTTCTGGTTTTTCTAAGTAGATAAACAAAGTAGTGTGTGGTTCTGTGATGCTATGATTCCTTTTTCTTTCTTCTTGAAAAGGAACAGGGATTGTTTGCCATTGCAGTGAATGCAGTGACAATAATCTTCTCTGTGGACTTGAATTTCATCTTTAGATAAATTGTTTCGGCTGTTATCTTTTGCTGTTTATGTGGATTGTACCTTATTTAGCTGGTTTAGACCTTTATTTTGGTTATATCTCTATGCTTATATGTAGTATACTACCTTGGTTTTACATCTGCTGGTTCTTTGTCATTCAGAATAATTCTCTAGTGGTGCATGTACAAAGCACTAACTATGCAATCTATGGTATCCCATTCCAAAACGCATTTTGTATTTTATAATTTGTATCATTCCCAGGATGTCTCCTTATGCTCTTATATTTCCAATACACTGGTAACTTGGTGAAAACTGAAGTAATAGCGAAATCAAAACCGACTAGGTGTTGGATTGGTAGGTTTGGATTGCAACGTTGGGAATGATTCCTGATTTTTTTTGAAGCACCCAAACCCGTATAAATAGATGGGTTTCGTTTCCATTCTCATTCTCATTCTCATTCCAATTCCAATTCCAATTTCATCCTACAATAAAATCTATACCCATTGTGACTCGAGAGAACAACCCAAGCACTGCCTGAATCAGTTTAGTTGCACATTTTCTGGTATAATTGGCATTGCTTAACTAGTTGGACAGCATTGGAAACGTTGTAAATGTTCGAGATAAAATACATAACCATGAGCTGGACGTTGGAATGAGTTATGTGCCAAATGTATGATCGGATTTATGATTTTAAAGTTCTGAGATACTTATGTTTGGTTTTGGCTGAGAAACCTAAAAGAAGTTTTTGCACAAACAACCTTTTCTGTTCCGACTGTTCATCTCTGTTGTAGTTTTATCTCAGATTGTGCATTTTATTCTGAGTTTCTTTTTCTCTGTACTCAGCTAATGGCTTGTTGGATTGCTCCTTTCAGGGGGTGGGAAACTACAAGGATGCCATAAAATTAGTCGTCCATCTGAGAGAATGTGGATTAAAGCCAGAGCTTTATAGCTACTTAATTGCCATGACTGCTGTGGTTAAAGAGCTGAATGAAGTTGCGAAAGCTCTACGCAAATTGAAAGGTTTCAGCAAGGTCGGGGTGATTGCAGAGTTGGATGCCGAAAACACCATACTTATCGAAAAGTATCAAGCAGATCTCTTGGATGACGGTGTTCGCCTTTCCAATTGGGTGATGCAAGACGGAGGACCTCCCCTTAGCGGTATAGTCCACGAGAGGCTCCTTGCCATGTACATTTGCGCCGGCCGTGGACTCGAGGCTGAGAAACAGTTGTGGGAATTGAAGTTCGTTGGAAAAGAAGCTGACAAAGATCTTTATGACATTGTACTAGCAATCTGTGCATCACAAAAGCAGGATGGCGCGATCGCCCGGCTGCTGACGAGATTGGAGGTGGCAAGTTCTCTGAGCAAAAAGAAAACCTTGTCATGGCTGCTGAGAGGCTACCTCAAAGGTGGCCATTTCAACGATGCTGCAGAGACAGTGACTAAAATGTTGGACTTGGGATTCTCTCCGGAGCTTCTAGACCGGACGGCCGTGCTGCAAGGGCTCAGAAGAAGGATCCAACAATCCGAAAATCGAGAAGCTTACTTGAATCTCTGCAAACGCCTCTCGGATGCGAATTTGATCGAACCCTGTATGCTATATCTGCATTTAAAGAAGCACAAGCTCTGGATTTTGAGAACAGTTTGAGTTGCAGAAGAATGATGAAACTCTGGTTTTTTCTGCATAATATGATGTTTATAGTTTTGTGTATAGTTTTTGTTGACACGACTCACGAGTTGAGAATAACAGAGGTGTTTTGGCTTCTTATTCTCCAGTTTTACACCTGTGTATATGAATATAAATGATGGATTGTAAAGAATAAAGATACATAAGAATGTTCATCGATGGCAGCCACGTTGTTGTATCTAATAATTTTTTGAAAATTATCTGTACCGTTCTAATTTTATCGAATGTCCGCGAGGGAATTGAGCATTAGCCCAACGGATAGTTTTGTTGGGCAAGGTCCCATAGGACGCAAGCTCAATTTCCGTCTAGGGGTGAGAAGTATATAGGGTGGGGGCTCACTATTCCACAAAAAATATATAATAAATAAATAAATAAATGTACCAAATAATTTTCTATACAAGGGGTAATATTATACAGGGAAACTTGTGACTTCGAGTATGGTTGGAAATTATGGACTTTTGTTCAAAAGTTGCGCCCATAAATGAGCTATGTAAAAGAGCATACCATACTTTTGGGGCTAAGCTCAAGAAAACACCCTCACTGTCTACTAGTAAGCGTGAAAAACATTTCTTCAAAATGCGTCTTTATCTCTCTTTTTGCTTGTGCCCCATTTTATTCATTTCGTCCTGCTTTTATAGATATGACAGTAGTCAGCTTCATCTGTACATGTGGAGGTCATGCATGATTTGGACACGTGGAGGTCATGCATGATTTGGACACGTGAAGTTCGTGCATGATTTAGACATGTGGCGACCATGCATAATTCTTTTATTCTGCTAATAACTTTGAAATGAAGTCCTCGTCCATCTCATTTGGATCTTGGCCGATGAGGGGAAACCACCCCTTAGGCTATAGATCCCTCTAGGTAGGGGGAGCGGCGGCCTAAAAGGTGGTTTCCCCTAATCGGCACAAATCCAAATGAAACAATCTTAGGGCTTGTTCTTTAAGTTTTGGTTTTGGTTTCAGTTTTGGTTTCAACAGTAAATTTAATATATTATAATCAGTTTTTATTATTTTCAATACAATTTTTTATTATATAGTTATACCATTTTACATTTTTAATACACTTTTTACATTATAAAACTATTTTTCCAAAAACCAAAATTCAAACCTTAGTAAAAGAACAGCCTTATTATCATAGAATGACATAGAGAGAATGCATTTTCAGCCTAAAAACAGTTCAGTGAAAGGACATTTTCGAATACTTTAATTTGCTTTGTTGATTGGCTTGGGCCTTGGCTCATATCCAGATTTTCTACCTCGGATTGCCTGTGTATATATTACTCTTCCGGCCCAATTGGAAAGTACTGTTTACAAAATGCACTTTTCCTACCAAAAGAACAGTTATGTTTAAAAAAGTGGTGATACGTTTAGTAAAATTGTTGAGTGGACTGACGTCGTATTCGCATATTAAAAATTTATTGAATATCTAAAAATTAAAAGTGCCAGATGTAGTTTATTCACTTTATGTTTTTACACCCCCAATCATTTCCTTTTTGAAAATGTACGCCTTATTATCAGTTAATACAATATCTAAGATAATTAATTTGTCACTACTTTTTTCGCTCAAGTCCGCACTTTTCAGACCTGTGTTGATTATGAATCACACGTAATCAAATTACTAAGAGTGTGTTGTGGTGATCGTGAATCATACGTAGTCATATTATTAAATGTATGAAAAGCAAAAAATAAACGTGTAACTCTTCTATTTGATTTTTTTTCTTAGAAATTTGACTATTCAAATGGAACGAAATGAGCAACACTTAAAATAAGTAATTTACCATTTTTTTTAGTCATGTCTTTACAGTTTAAATGTAAATTAATTGTAAATTACATATAATTATAAATTAAAGTTTTGGCGAGTATAACATTAATCAGAAAAGTAACAATATTTGTAGTCAAATGAAATTCATTCATTGGTTAGTAATGTGACAATTGTTTTATCAAAAATTAGTCACCGCGTATATATATTCACTAATAATAAAAAGTGATTATGAATTTATTATCTAAATATATTACTCAAAAATAAAAATAAGAATCTCTTACATAAAAAGCTAGAAATAATATTATTTTATTGAGACAAAAATGATTAGTATTTAGCAGCCCAGAGAAGAAGAAAAAAGTTGGACCCAGTATTTGTCTTGCTCTGAATGGATGGAATTGGGCCAAGTCGACCTTTAATAATGTTAACATTGGAATGCCACTGATTAATAATTCAGATCTAGTGTGTACACCATACAGGCATACAAATACAAGTTATTCAAGTTGCAAACGAATCGGTGTAAACAATTGTGATACATGATAAAAGTCATTTAAAAGTTGAGTTTTAATTCTTAATTCTGCCAATTTTTGTTATAACGTACACGACCTTGTAATTCAAAGAAAAAATTGTTAAAAAAAGAAAAATTGCTTTAACTTGAAAGTAAAGCTGTAAATGAGGTGCATGCGAGGAGTTGGGTCAAAGCATTGGTTGGCTCTCGGCCGACTCGTTTACAGCCTTACTTGAGTTGAGTTGAGAGGCTACAAAATGAAATCTTGATCGGGATCCAATTAGAGATGAGATGTCAAAGTAAAGGTGTAGAGGGTCCTACGAAATGGGGTAATAATGGCCATGCAATTGATGTAGTCAATCAAATCAATCATTCAAAGTCTCTAAACACAGCTTTTGTTCGGACTGATAGGGTTAGCGGTTGTTAAGGGAAAATCAGCCCTTTTTTTTTTTTTTTTTTTAAATTCTCTGGCCACTGGCCAACGGAGGCTGCTTGTTACTTGTTGCCATTGCTACGGGTTCACTTCCATTGAACCTTAAAGATATGGGTGACAATTTCTGTGTGTCGTGAGAGATTAGTTTAAATTGACAAATTTTCTTGTTAATGGTTTTCAATTTCAATTCTAGCCTTATTTGTGTAATTACTCGTATTTGTGTTGACTTATCTAACATTTTGGATGAATCCTAATTTGTTTTTATTGTGGAAAAAATTTCTGTCATTCATTTATTCAGTCACTTTTTAGTTAATTGATTAATCAATTTTTTATACTTTAAATTATTTCTTCTATTCTATTAGAAAATTTTCAGTTGTTAACTCTTTTTGTTCGGTTTGAATAGTTTAATTTTTACTTATTTTACTTTTTATGCATTTACTATATAATTATGTGTTGTTACAATTAACTTACATTTAAAAGTAATAAAATTAGTGAGAAAATTGTGATAAATTACTTTATTTTTTACAGTATTATACAATGTAACTCAGAAAAAACTATACATTTTTTAAACTAAATTCTTCTAATGTGAATGATTCCAACCACAAGTAAAATACCACAATCAAACAATGCGGGAAGTGGGGGTGAGGTGGACCTTGGACCTATGGTTTGCGAACTAAGCGTGTAACATTGAGGTCATAAATTTGAACTTTGGGGAAGTAAGGGTAAAAAAAAAAAAAAAAAATCTCTAAAAAAGGAAGTGTTACCACTTGCGATATGAGAGAATTATAATCAATTTTTTAACTTTAACCGATTATAATCAATTAATCGATTTTTTTTTTTTCGTTTTATGGGAAGTTTCTATGATAATAATATCGGATCATGTGAATAAAATGACTGCTACATTAATAGGAACGGATTATTGAATTAAGTGAAGTATAATAAGTAGCAACAAAACTGATAGCTCCTACCATATTTTTTTAACAGAAAAAACCTAAAATATATTAATGGTATTGGAAATTGTCTAGTAGTGATTGAAAAACAATATTAAGGGCTATCAATTTGTTTCTTAATTGCTACTGACCCAAAACTTGGCCAGAATGTGTGCGCTCGCCGCACAAAGGTGTTCTTAGCCTTATCTATCCAAAAAAATTCCCTCTAACACCGTGCGTGTCTATGCCCTACACCATACGGTCCCCTAACCCCGTCAACTCCAGAGCAACAACTCTTCTCCACCCATTGCGAGAACAATGGAAGCAGCAGCCCCAATTGACAGCTACCTAGCTAAATTCTTACTATTGGTATTTTAGAGGATTATGATTATTATTAGTATTATTTTGGGGTATGAATTTAGATATGGCTGTCCACCATTATTAATTAGAAGGCTCCACAAATCATGCCAAAGAATAATGAGCAGTCTAGTCCATCTCCCCAGATTGAAAAAAGAAAAAATATATATATATTAAAGTAGCGGAAATCACGTGCATATTTTATTTTATTTTAAATTTTCTTTTAGTAATCCGTAGTCCGTAATTCCGTATATATTACGTTCAATTTGTCCAAAAAAAAAAAAGAAAAGAAAACCTTGAACCCAACAACAACAACAACGTTGGCAATTAAGTTGCAACCAATCGAACGACATGCTAACCTCATTTATTAGATCTAGAAAGTTTGTGTGTTGCACGTTCTCTTGAATTTTTTTTTTCTCCAAATTTTAATTTGGTGTTATCAAAATTTCAAAATATTGTGTTTTAAAATCTACTAAGAAGGAACGAGCCAATGCCTCCATCAATTGTGATGCTTAGAGGATCACCTAGAGGTCGGGGGTTCGACTTATATCTCTGGTAGTTTTGCCTATTTAAAGTGCAGAATGACAAGATTTTGTAAGAAACACTCTAAATTCGTTCTTCCCCTTCTCAAAGTCCATGCCTGTAATAATGTCGAGTTAAATATATATATATAGATATACAGAGAACTCTCTATGGTTATTAAATATGACACAAAATTTCCTTGTGTTTTTTTAAAATTACAATGAAAAGTACTTAAAACGCCCTTTTGTTTTCAAAACTATTATGTGATTCTTGGTAACTTTTAAATACAACAGAGTTTTTGTTATGCTTTTGAAAATTATATATAAAGGAGTTGTTTGTAACTTTTTTTGAAAACCACACATGTTATTATTCGTATATTTCCGAAATCAGAGTAGGCTCGTTGGCAATTAACCCTAGAAACTAACGCGACAATGGATTAATAATAAGAACTAATAGTTTGCTAATAGATAGATGAACTGTGATGCAAATTATAGTCGTATTTAAATCAACAGATTGTTTCGAAGCGTCAAAATTGTGTTACACCATAAGTTATCCCCATCTTATATTAAAATGGATAATTTAAGTCGTGTCGCGTTGGTGTCATGTTAAAAACCGTTACACTACTAATAAACAATGAATTATAGGCTGAAATGTAGTACCAAACCCACACCAATAATACACAGATCGTGGAAAAAACAAGGCCAGCCACAGCATTCAATAATGGATACGTGGGCATGCATGGTTACATACGAAAAAGGATTAGGTTACTGAAATCAATTTAGAATTTAAATAAATTTGGCCCTTTTCTTACATACTCAGAATTTAAAACCTCAATAATTACGAGTACAGATCCAAAGCACATGTACTGTCCAACTTTAGGTGGGGAGATTATCTGGAACACAAGTTCTTAGAACCAAATAGTATACTATATATATATAGGCCAGTCCGTACTAAGAATATTAGGGAGAGTTTTTATTTTTTTTATTTTTTATTTTTAATACGGTCGCCGTGTTAGTTTATTTTAAGAGATTTTTTTTAAAAATATAATTTTAAAAAAGTTTAACTATTAAGAGTGTATAAGAAATATAAAATGTATAACTGGATAATAATAAAGTATATTACAAATAATAAGAAATTATTGTAAAATCTAAAATATAGTGTGTTGGGAGTTGAGAATCGCTTCTTCTCTGTGGCCCCTAGACTCGTCCGCCAAGCAACTTGCGGTCGGGAACTAACTCTCGAAAGTAAATTCATTGCTAAAGTTAGCAAAACACAAATAAAGCTATAACGAATCTATCCAACTTATTTCCAATTACATTTTTCATACTAATGAGAAGGCTATTTATAAGCTTGGATGTGAGTGTCTCATCTCACAAAGTTGTAAGTTGATTCTCACTGGGATATGCCAAAGTGTAACAAATTTATTCATTTCTATCATTTTGGTGATATCGACAAAAGTTCAACAGATTGATTCCTTCCAACTGTCATAACCATTGTCTCGATCTTGATGCATGATCAATTATCTCTCCACTAAATGTTAGGTGAGATCGCCACCTGACAGGTACTGGAAGGTTTTCCGTGGAACTCGTTGATGAACCTTTGATCGCATATGAGAACCTAATGGATATATGATACATCCATCTTATTGTAAATTATAAAAAAGCAAAACTAAAACAGAATAAAAGAACTAAGCGACAATCAACGCAGCTTTAAATTAAACAGAAAGGATTCCTTGCCCAAAAATGACAAAAAAATGCAGTTGGCAATGATGCTTGATTTGCACTTAGAGCATGTGTGATTTGGTGAACTTTACCATTTGTTTTTCTTATCAGTTTGGGACTAAATTTGGTGCGGGAAAGTATAATGTTTCTTTTCTAACTTTCTTTTTGCGTTGGGATGAAGTTGTTAGATTTATTTTTCACTTTTCCTTTTTTAAACACAATATATAGATTATAAAAATAAAAATAAAAAAAGATAGAATAATGTATATATTTCATTTACCTCTCGAAATTTCGCAAAACTATCGTATTTCCTGAGATTTAGAAACTACGTACAATACTACTTGAATATTCAAAACAATTTCAAATTAGTTACAATAAAATTTTTTTAAAAAACTCATGAAACTAGAGTGATCCTAATTTGATCAAATTCGAAGATGAATTATCATACTATTACCTAGGTTAAGTCATGATAATTTCTCAAACATCAAGAGAAACACTTTATCCGTTTCATTAGAAGAACTTATTTTAAAACATATTTTTTGTTTAAATAGAAGCGTTCACTTTCAAATTTTTTACCCTCCTATCCCTACTAATATAATCATGTATGTTCTATAATTAGCTCATACTTAATAAGTAAGAATATAAATGGAATAAATGATGTCAAATTAACTATTTTAGGTTTTGTACATTGACATTCATAATAAATTGTACATTGGTCAAAGTTGACTCTTCTAACTGAACGGAAAGTGTAGTAATTTTGTGAAAATTAGATGAGATTAATGCAATTTTTCCTAATAAGTCGTTTACTTGCGTTGTATATAATAAGGCCAAACTCTTACATATTACTTTATACTCCATCCGTTTCAAAATAATATTCATTATAACGAGTTTTCATCATTTCAAAATAAGTGTCATTCTACTATCTAAGTTCACCATTATATAAGAAATACTAATTTACTATGGCACTTGTTACTAAGACTATGTGAAGATAATAAATTACATTAGTTAAGGACCGAAGAGCAATTTTCAAACAAATTTTAACAAGTGCGCAAATGGCTAAAATAACAATGGCTTTGGGAGAGAGGAGTGCCTAACCTAAAATAGGAAGAAGAAGAAAAATAATTTGGACTTTTTTTTTTTTTTTGTATGAAGGAAAATAATTTGGAAATGCTTATGCAACAACTCCATTAATTCCTTTACCCCCGACTAAATTACAAAAAAAATAAATAAATAAATAAATCACAAAAATAAATTGGAACATATGAGTGAAATTACAGTATCAGTTATTGAATTTAGCCTAAGCAATTGCGTAATGCATCTAATTATTGAATAATTTTTTTGTGTAAGAAATTAATGTGGTTGCGTTGCGCGTGGTATGGGTAATTAATTATTCGAATTAATTGAATGATGAGTTTGTCAAAGGAAAGAAACTTGAAAATTACTCGCAATTTGCATGTGTACGTGTTCATCGTATTTGGACCGGAACTTAATTAGCTATAACAAACTCAAGGTTTTTCTCAACTATCAAATTGATGAACCTCACCATTTGTAAAACCTACCAAACAAACTATTTATTGCCAGTGTCAGATCTAGGGGGAGGCAAGAAGGTGTGGCCGCCTCGCCTTCCACCGGTAAGTAAGAGTATTATTAGTATTAAGTTTTTTTCGCCCTTGCAAAGTCTCATCTTGCCAGCCGTTGTTTGTCTCTAGAAACCACCCCTATCTTCTAGCTTTGTGTTGTTAAGCCTTCCTTGATATTTTGTTTTCGCTCCGCCAGTGTATATTGCTAATAAATTCGACAAGTTAACAAGTTGAGAATTTTCTTTTATAAAAACAACACTAAAAACTAGCTGTTAATTGGGGATTTTTTTTTTTCCGCCGGACTTCTCATGGCTTTTTTCAGTTTTCTCATTGTGCTTTTTAAAGGACAAATTGACTGAACTCAAAAACTTGTGTGAAGCGGATTTATGGCACCATACTCTTTTCTTATTCCCCGTCAAGCTCTAAGCAAAAAAAAAAGAAAAAAGAATGATTTGATTGTTCTGTACATATTGAAACAAACAAATCGAGAATCTTAGATGTTATCTCAATAAAATTTTGTTCCAACTCTTTTGCATTTATAGTCTTTTTTTTCCCTTTCTTTCAAGTCAACTTATCAAAATTCCATCTTCTAAATTTTATAGGTTGACTTTTATTCAAAGTCGAATATAATCAATTAAAATTAATAATTTCGTCAATTCTAACCCCTAAGTGTGCACTTGCCACGCCAAAATGGGAATGAGCAGAATCGACATTTGATTCATAGAATTAAAATTACTATGTTTGGTACGTACTGAAATCTAATAATTTGAACTATTATAAACTCCAAAAGGCAATATAAGATTCTTTTAATGAAATATTTATCCATTCTCATATATGACATGCCTCCATTTCCATTCCATTCACGCGCGCCAATTGCACCCTAATTTTATTTAACTTGAAATTTTTTTATCATCAACCAAAAAAAAGGTCGCTAATTATTAAAAACCGAAGCATTTCGAGGAAAAGTGATCGGTAATTACCACTTTAGCGTTAGATAATTATACTAATAATTATTGACGTTTCACTTTGCTTAGAAATGAAATTTCACGACATTAACCTTTCTTTATGCTGAGAGATAAAATTGAATTAATCATGAGTTGTTGACCATAAACAGCGCACACATTATCATTAGCTGTGTTTCACTTTTACAGAATGTTAATAATGCTGCTAATTTTCTCTACGAGACTATGGCTATGGATAAAGTCTCACCTTCATTACATCCATTTTTCAATAATAAATAAATAAATAAATTTACATTATATGATGGGGATTGGGAGGACTATTATAAAAAAAAGGGATAACGCCTCAACGGCATAGGATGACGATATATAATTCATACAAGCAATTCTACATAAGTGAAATAAACATTTAGTTATTGTTACTACGATACTAATGACGAAGATTGCGAAAATACAATTTACAATTTTTTGAGATAGTCTCCTGTCATTGGGGTGTTCATTCGGGTTTCGTTCTGGTGAATGGTTTATTTGGATTAGCTAATTATGGTTTTCAAAAAAAAAAAAAATCAGCACCCAAACACCAAACCTTTTAAAGTAAAAACCAAACCATTTAAGCCGTAGCTTATTCGGTTTGGGGCCCAAATAAGCCAAATAAGAAGAAAAAAAATCTTCTAAAAATACTTAAAAAACATTTTCATCCCATAATCAGGTAAAAAACATATTCGCGGGGGTTAGAACTTGGAAGATTGAAGTCGTGGAATGGAAGTGGAACTGGACGCCGGCACTGGAAGCAGTGGAAATGGTCGACGCCAAAACTGGAGAAGTCGTTGCCGGCGTTGCCCGTGTAAAAAAGCAAAAGGAGAGGAAGATAATCCTCGCTTGTGTGTGTGCGGCACTGTTGAAGGATGGAAAAGATTAAAAACTCTAGTAGTAAATGGTTCAGTAAATGCTAAGTCAAAAAGTCTTTAAGAATTAAAAAATATATTTTTATTTAAAAAGAAAAAGCTAAAACGTAAAAACTCAATTAAAGAGCTATTAAATAAATTTAGTATATATTATATTATATTAATTCTTATTTGGCTTATTTGGGTCTCTTATTTGGATTGAGATTCAAATTCAATTCCAAATCATCTAATCGTTTAATAATTCGGGTGGAGCCATTCACCCGATCCGAAAACCAAATAAGCCAATCCATTTACCTTACATGGTTTGGATTGGTTGGCTTATTTGAATTGGCCGATTTATGAACACCCCTACCTGTCAAGTTCTCGACAGTCAAACATATATACTTTATACCTTTAAAATTAATACATGGGTTTTTTTTTTCCATTACATACAATTTTTTTTAAAACAGGCGATACTTAAACTAAAGTCCATACTTTTTTTTTCCCTCTCATTACAAGAGATTTTATTTTTTACTGTTCTTAAAAATATGCGATACATCAGAGACTATAAGCAATATACGATATTTCAACCATTCAAATTGGTATTTTATTTTTTACTTTGTTCTTTAATGCTAAATTTGATACAATCGTTTTTTTTTTTCTATAAAAAAAGATTCTTTTTTTTCATAACTTTTTTGTAGTATTAGTAGCCAAACTTATTAAATTTAGAGAGTAGTATCTAGCATGACCTCTTTATAGATTCATAAAGATTTTCAAAATGTAGATATCTTAATTGCTCTTTAAAAAGGTGAGGGAGTTAATGTAATCCACTGATGATGACACTTTTCATAAAGCATACACTTTTAAGTACTTCAGAACATATTATATTAAAGAGGAAAATAAAACGATTTTTTCTTGATGAAATTTGTTGAGTTTCAAGTTTGAAGTGAGTCCATAACTAGCTAGTAACTCGACAGTTGTGATGCGTAAATGACCATTATATATTGGAGTTCGCTTCCGTTATTTACAGTGCAGACTGGCAGAACTCTGAGGACATAAATTTTTTTTAATTATTTTTTTAAAAGTTTAAAATTAGTCTCATGGTCTTGTTGAGGTATATTCAAACCACTATGAGTGACAATTTGTGTCGTATTTGGGTTATCGGGTTCCCGTATGACACTCCTTAACCCTAATCTTATTTGTTTAATTATTTGTGTTATTCATATTCGCCCATTAGCCCGTGAACATTTCGGGTTTGTGTCGTGCTTTCGTGTTGTAGTATAAATTGTTCGTGTCGTGTTTGGTTGGCGTGTTCTCGTGTTTATATTCTCATTCCTGACCCTACATGCTTAATTATTCGTATAATTCGAGTCGACCTATATAATCCGCAATTCCACCAAAGTCCAACTTTAACTCGTTTATATAGTGTCAGGTTCGTGTCGTGTAAGAAATTATGCGAAGTACAAACTATTATTGGGAATAAAGGCATTCACGGCTTGTTACTATATTTAGGGCAGGATTTACCGTATAAATATTTTAATGCAAGCATTGAAAGGAACTCAAGCGTCTATTATGGCAATCAGCCAATCGCCTTCAACAGTTGAAATGAAAATGGAAGATAATATATTAAAAGTAATATAGTTATTATTGTTATTCATTATTAGACTCAAAAACACACAGAAACAGAAGCTTTGCTGCCATTATTGACTGTTCCACAAGTTTTTACTGTTTTTTTATTCCACCATTTTTTTTTTTATGAAAATGGAAAGATCCCTCCATTGTTGAAACCTCCCCTTTTCAGCCTGCATCACCACCACCACCACCGCCACCACCGCCACCGCCATTTCCGCTTCCCTTTTTTCTTGGTGGTGACTGCAGGCCATTGGTAAAAGTGATACTTTTTGTTGTAATTTAATTAAATTAAACACCATTTTTTTGGTTTGTTGTTTGGTAAAAGTAGCGGGTTTGGTTGGATTTATGTCATGTCTACTTCAACAACACAGATTGAAGATGGTCAATCGGAGCTGCAACCTAACCTTGTTGCTAAATCAAGATTTGTGAATCTAATCCGCCAATACTCTCTGCAAGTTTCCAATACTATGCGTGGTCTCAAGCTCAAAGACCGTTGTAAGATCACCCAGGTTCACGCCTTCACCCCATCTGACACCTCCGCAACCGCCACTAGCACCAGCAGCAGCGCAGCCACCACCACCGCCGCCGCAGCCATCAAGCCCCCCCATAACCATCAGGGGTACCCCACAATCAGCTCAGTGTTGTCCAACTCTGCTGATTCTGTTTCCGCGACAACGGCTGAGACCCTTCTCCCATTTGGGTTTCCTGCAACTGATTCTCTCGAGCCATCCATTGACCCTTTTCTGAAATCTGTTGATTTTATTGAATCTTTAGCTGAGCTTTATCGGAGGATTGAGAAGAGCTCGGATTTTGATAAATCTCTGGTTTATCTGGAACAGTATTGTTTACTGTGCAGCCTTGGCGATCCGAAATTGCTTCGCAGATGCCTTCAATCTGCACGTCAACACGCCATTGATGTTCATTCTAAGGTGGTTTTGTCAGCTTGGTTGAGGTACGAGAGGAGGGAAGATCAACTCGTTGGCACTTCGCCACTGGATTGCATCGGGAGAACCCTTGAATGCCCCAAGGCTACCTTGGCACACGGGCATGATCCCGGTTCGGTTTTCGACCATTGCCGGTGCTTTCGGGAAATTAATGAGTGTTCTGATGAGGAGGAGTACTTTAGCTCCGACGAAGATGAAGATGAGAATGTTTGCTTTTGTGTTGGGGACGAGGAAGTTTATTGCCCTCGAGGTAAAATTGCTGCTCTTTCTAGCCCTTTAAAAGCAATGCTTTATGGTAATTTTATGGAATCAGAAAGAGAGAGAATAGATTTTTCAAATGTTGGGATATCCGTGGATGGATTAAGAGCAGTTAAACTCTTTAGTCTGTATGGAAGATTAGATTCGTTTTCCCCTACTGTAGTTTTGGAGCTGCTTTCTTTTGCAAATAGATTTTGTTGTGAAGGCCTAAAATCTACTTGTGATAGTTATTTAGCATCTCTGGTTTCGGATTTAGACGAGGCTTTGGTTCTTATTGATTATGCTTTGGAGGAAAGGGCGTATATTCTTGTGGCCTCTTGCTTGCAGGTTCTGTTGAGAGAGCTTCCAGGTTGTTTATACAATTCAAAGGTTATGAATGTGTTCTGTAGTTCTGAGGGTAAGGAGAGATTAGCCTTGGCCGGGCACGCTTCTTTCCTGTTGTACTATTTTCTTAGTGAGGTTGCTGTTGAAGATAATATGACATCTAAGGTGAGTGTAATGCTGCTGGAACGTTTAAAGGAATGTGCTACTGAAAGGTGGCAAAAGTTACTGGCATTGCATCGATTAGGTTGCGTATTGCTTGCGAGGAAAGAGTATAAGGATGCTCAATGCTGCTTTGAGGCAGCTGCTGAAGCAGGTCATGTCTATTCAGTGGCGGGTGTTGCGCGATCTAAATTCAAGCAAGGGCAGAGGTTTATGGCATATGAGCTGATTAATTCCCTAATCACAACATATAAACCTGCAGGATGGATGTACCAAGAGAGGTCTTTGTACAGTTTGGGTAATAAAAAGGTTTCAGATTTGAATGATGCTACTAAACTGGATCCTACGCTTTCCTTCCCGTATAAGTACCGAGCTGTTGCAAAGTTAGAAGAGAATGATATTGGGGCAGCCATTTCAGAAATAAATAGAGTTGCAGGGTTTAAGGTCTCTTCAGACTGCCTTGAACTGCGTGCTTGGTTCCTTATTGCCCTTGAGGATTATGAAGCTGCTATGAGAGATATTCGAGCATTGCTTACTTTAGAGCCAAATTATTTGATGTTTGATGGGAAAATGAGAGGTGATGATTTGATCGAGCTCCTCAATCAACATGTTCAACGGTGGAGTCCAGCTGATTGCTGGATGCATCTATATGATAGATGGTCTTCTGTTGATGACATTGGCTCACTGGCTGTTATACATCAAATGCTGATAAATGATCCAGGAAAAAGCGTTCTTCGGTTTAGGCAATCCTTGCTTCTTTTAAGGTAATACACCCTCTGGACACTTTAACAGTAGCATTAGCTAAATATTTTGTGGTGTGCTCAAATCAGAGAACATTTTTTAGTTATTTATGCCAAAAGCCTTTGTAGTGATATCGATATCTTTCCTGACGTTCAGTTTACTGTGTTTGTGTGCAACATGATCTTCCTGCGTTTTGTGCATTTAATTTTCGGTTCAGTGTTATTGCTTATGTTTCTGTTCTGATGCTTACTAACTGCTTCTATATGTCATAGTGCTGAGATGTTATGCTGCTTTCCTGTTGTAACTTGCATTCTTAGTACTGGAAATGAAAGTCTGATCACTCAGCCCTCTTTCTGCTTCTTGCTAAATGTATTTGATAAGATGACGATTACTCCCTAACAAATTGAACATCTTAGTTTGATTTGGACAAGTTATATGTGATTATAGTTACCCTGTGATGCAAAGAGAAAGTGGAAAACCTGTGATTTCAACCACCATAGTTTAGAGATGTAATCGTAATGTGTATTTGTTTCGTAGGCTAAATTGCCAAAAAGCTGCAATGCGGAGTCTGAGATTGGCTCGAAATCATTCTACCACCAAGTATGAAAGGCTAGTTTATGAGGGATGGATTCTATATGATACTGGCCACCGTGAAGAAGCCCTATCCAAGGCTGAAGAATCTATTTCTATCCAGAGGTCATTTGAAGCATTTTTTCTCAAAGCATATGCATTAGCAGATTCCACCCTGGATCCTGAAGCCGCATCTTATGTTGTGCAACTCTTGGAAGAAGCACTTAGATGTCCCTCGGATGGTCTCCGGAAAGGACAGGTAAATTTTATGTTTGCTGAAAGTCCTTATTAGTATTACTCCCTCCATCCCAATAAAGAGTCTTGTTTCTAATACTGTTTAGTACTAAAAACAAGTCCTTCAGTGGGATGGAGAGAGTATTATTTTGTTTTTTTGGTGGATCTATACACGTGATCTATAGCCAAACCCTCGTAGTGGGATAAAGACTTAGTTGTTGTTGTTGTCAATGCAGTTATATACGTCTATCATACCATCTTCTTCTATATATTGCAGGCTCTAAACAACCTGGGAAGCATTTACGTTGATTGCGGCAAGTTGGATCTTGCAGCAGACTGTTATGTAAGTGCACTCAAAATTAAGCATACAAGAGCTCATCAAGGTCTGGCAAGAGTTTATCATCTTAAAAATGACAAAAAGGCTGCTTATGATGAAATGACAAAGCTGATAGACAAGGCACAAAATAAGGCATCAGCTTATGAAAAAAGATCAGAATATTGCGACCGCGATATGGCAAATAATGATCTCAGTATGGCTTCACAGTTAGATCCTGTCAGGACTTATCCATTCAGATACAGAGCTGCAGGTACCTTTTTTTCCAGTTTCCTACCATCTCAGGTCTTTTCTATTTGTTACTCCCTCCGTCCCGTATAAGGAGTCATATTTCAAGTTGCACCTTGCGATTCAGAAATTGTTGTACCGCTGGACTCTTTTTTCTGGGGCAGAGGGAGCATATTTCAACTTGCATTCTAAGTAACTTGAAAGATAGCAATAGAACAATTTGTCTTGATTAAGTGGCACAGTTGGAACTCTCTTGGGGGTCCATAAAATTCTGTTGAAGAACCTAGTATCATTTCTATGCAACAATAAACACGAGTTCAGATCTCCTGTACCCATGGACCACAACTTCAAGACACTGTGTTTTTGCGTCCATTTATGATTTTGCCTTCAACACACTCTTGTCTTGAAGTTGTGGTATATGATTGGTACATAGTTAGTGGTATAAGTGATATGAAGTGCAGTAACACGAATTGCACCGAGGGATGTTAGATCACTTGTCCAACATTGATAAACAATGGACTAAAAAATATGCACGCTCTTCTGTTTCTTTCCTGGCACTGTTTTGAGAACTACCATATTGTTTGTTTCGTTGCATTGCTAATGATTGAATCATTTGTTTCCATCAGTTCTTATGGACGATCAGAGAGAGAACGAAGCCGTGGAAGAGCTCATTAAAGCCATAGCCTTCAAGCCAGACCTGCAGATGCTCAATCTCCGGGCAGCTTTCCATGAGTCAATGGGAGCCTTCAGTTCTGCCCTCCGAGATTGTCAGGCGGCCCTATGTTTGGATCAAAATCACAAGGACACCCTTGATCTGTACACCCGAACGCAGACCCAAGCTGTCGATCCGCGTGCTTAACGAAATGCTGCGCCTGGAAAGCTTCTTGGGAAAAGAAAGAAGGGCGATCGCTTGGGCTGCCCCCTGTTGGCTCGAATTTAGTCATTGGCTGAGCTGCTAAGGAAAAATGTTGATAGAGAAGAGGAAGTAGAGTTTTGTACATACAGCAGTTCATTGAGTTAAGTTATAATCACAAAAATTCCAGGAAAAAAAATGTTCACATTGTGTGAACAGAACAGCCAAACCGTAGAGGAACAAAGTCTGCAGAATCATACGTGGTCAAAGTTGTTGTTATTGCTTATCTGTGAAAAATGCTATAAGCAAAGTTCATAATGCTCATATTCAAACTTTCTGAGTTTTGGAAATGATCAGTTGTCTTCTTTGGACTTTAGTCTCATTGCAATTTGCAGAGAGGAGAAATGACTACCAATTGCCAGAAAATTTAGAGCAAAACTTTCTTTTTAAAGAGTCAATCCACTGACTGAAATTTCCATTTATTTTTTTGAAATGAAAATGATATTATCCCCTCCATCTCATTAAAAAAGGAATCTAGTAATGCCTGCCGAGAGAACCGTCCACTAGTTAGCCGGACTAGTAGGACCCTATTTGAAGACATACTTATAACCACGCTAAGCTGTTCCGTCTGGCCTATTCCCCAGGTGCCTCATAACCTATAACACGAAGATGGCTTTATATGGAACTGAAGGAGTATTTTTTTTTTAAAGAATTTTTTCTATGGGTCAAAATAGGGGCTAAAATTGCAAGTGCATAAAGGATGTTTGACTCCATTAAATCTGTTTATTTATTTATTACACTTACACAGTTACACTATTACAATAGTTGGAGGACAAGAGACGAAAATGAATTTGATACTGTAACTTCTTGCGTGAATTTCGATACTACCGCAGAATCAGTGAATACTCATTTTGTTTGTCTTTCCAGCTAAATATCCTGTTTGCCAATCATGTGCAGGTTATGGAATTGTTATTCGCAGTAACCATTTCGATATTTGCAGTAACATTTCCTGTAAAAAGTCTGAATTGCCCCTTAAGTTTTTAAAAAAATAAAAGAAATCTTTTTCACTCTAATTATGACCGATAGTAACGAGGACAATCCATATTACACGGTAAGTAAACAATGTATAAATTTTTTTTTTACGTAAAATTGGTTTTTTAACGAAAAAAAATAATCTATACATTATTCATGTTCTTTTCTTATTTTCTCAAATTCTAACATTTCTTACGTGGTATCATAGACAACTTAATCCAAATACAACTTTCGAGGTATTTTTGAGAAGAAAATACCACTGGGCGCCGGTGGTATTTTGACCCAAAATACCACCGGCGGCCGGTGTTATTTTCTTCTCAAAATACCAGCGGCCGGTGTTATTTTCTTCTCAAAATACCACCCAAAGTGGCCGGTATTTTGGCTCAAAATACCGGCGCCGGTATTTTGGGCCAAAATACCGCCCACTTTGGGTGGTATTTTCAAAATGTTACTGCAAATAGTAATTTGGTTATTTTGGAAAAATCTCGTTTATTTTGTGATTTTTTGGGCAAAATTTCGGGCCAGACAGGGATTTTTTTTTTTTTTTCTTAACAAAGAAACTTTATGTAAAAAAATGTATACATACACGTGTAAGTGAAAAACGAATGACTGTAAATAGGTAGAGTGTAAATAAATTTTTTTTTTTTAGCTAAAAGGCAAAATAGATTTTTCACAAAAAAATATTACTATAAATATCGAAATGGTTACTGCGAATAACATGCCCAGCAGGTGAAAGCAAAACTGCCCTACAGTCAAAGATTTTTAGCCCAATAAAGAAGAAGAAGAGGAGGAGAAGATATTGAATTATGCCGGTCAAAGCAATTATTTGCATGTTAAATCAGCACATGCGAGATCAGACACCTCAAATGATCCTCTACTGAATGACAACCAAACCTACTTTTGATTAGTGGTACAGATTGATAGGTGAAAAGTTTTGATACGACACAAAATCGATAAAGTATAAATGAATTAGAGTTGAAATTTGACAAGTTCGTAGTTAAATGAGTTTACACAATAATTAAACAAGTAAAAGTTAGAGTATATGAATTTGCCAATCCAAACTCGAAAATAATTGATTTATAATACAATACAAAAACACGATATGAAATCGATGATTTAATCAAGAATCTGTACCATATCATTGAGATTTGACAAGTTCGTAGTTAAATGAACTTACATAATAATTGAACAAGTAAAAGTTAGAGTACATGAATTTGCCAATCCAAACTCGAAAACAATTGATTTATAATACAACACAAAAACACCACAAGAAATCGATGATTTAATCAAGTATCTTTACCATATCATTCATATAAACAGGGGTAATAATTTCTTTTTTCCATCATGTACACATTGTAAATATAAAAATTAAAAAAACAAAAGAAGATTAGACGCAAGTTGGAGTTAGAACTTAGAAGAACACAGCATAACAAAGTAGAAGAAAGCTTCATCTCCAACCTCTTATGCCGTCGACAAGATCTCCAGCTCCGCCCACCAAAGAGGCGATGACTTCGGCGTCGCTCCGTCGGGACCCAGCGTCGTAATCTCTTTCATCCTCGCCGCAATGTCTCCCATTCTCGGCCTCTCTTTCGGGTTAGAACGCAGACAATGTTTCACCAATTCAAACAGCTTCTCAATCTCTTCTTCCCGGAAAGAATGCAAAGTTGGATCCACTATATCCCTCAATGGCCTCCCTTTTCCGAAATAATCCAACGCCCATTCCGCCAGAGAACAGCCGTGAACTGAGAATGGAAGCCTTCCGGTGATCATTTCGAGCAATATCAGCCCGAAGTTGTAAAGGTTGCTCTCTGTATCTGTTGATGGAGTTTTCAAGAGCTTCATAGTTTCTGATCCCATCTTTGCTGCAATCACTTCATTCCAGATGCTGAAATCAGAAATTTTCGCTGCGTAGTCTTCTGTGAGATAGATTGATGATGATTGCAGGTTCCAGTGTGCAATAGGTGGGGTGAGATTGTGCATGTACTCAAGGCAGTAGGCAATGCCCATGGCTATTCGCAGCCTCGTGCTCCAGTCCAGGTGCTCAGATTCCTTAACTGCAGAGGATCAACCAAATAAGGAACACGAATGTTCACTAACAAAGCGTTAGACTCGATTAATTTGAACACACCAAGGCTCAGCTCGATATCACCCCCTAATTGACATTACTCAGGTTCCAGGTAACAATGTGTATAATTAAGACATCAAACTAGAAGAAACATTTTTCAAGATAGAGTGACTACAGAGTAACTTACTGTGCAAGTGTTCAAACAGGGTTCCGTTTGGAGCATACTCAAACACCATCATTCTGGTAAAAGGCACCTCTTCTTCGCAGTAGCCGATGAGGTTCACGAAGTTCTTGTGATTGACTCTTGATAAAGTGTCTATCTGGAAGAACAAAAAAGTAAATTTCTGACTGGCTCCATTGCATGGTACAACTCAAGAATAACAATTTTCCTTACCTTATTTCTAAACTGGGTTTCGATATTTTTCGACCAATCTTTAGCTGACTTTGCTGCAGCAGATGTCACAGCAATTTCAACACCACTGGAAAGGGTCCCTTTATAAACCGTGCTATCAGATAGAGCATCAATAATATTGCTGAAATCTTCGCAAGCTATTTCGAGTTCTGATCGCTGGAGCTTTGGCACGCCTGAGATGCAAATTATTCAAAAGGATAGATCAGCATGTTGTATAGATTCCCAAAATCACGTACGTGAATGACTTTGATGTAAAAACCTAATATTTAATCTGAAATGAGTTTCTATAATGAATCAAACTGAATTCAGGAATTGATCCCCCTAACAATCAGATAGCTACTTTTAGTTGCCAAAAGAGCCCCGCTGGTCTTTTAAACCATCCCATTTTGTACAATAACCACACATTTCTAGGAAGCTTAATAAGGTTTACCTGTTATAAATGCCTTCTGTAGCTGTCCACTTAACCCTGTTGTCCAAGGCCTAACAGTAACAACCTTATTTTTTCGACAATAAAGAATGCTGAGAACTGAAACAATCAATAATGTTGAACCTCCAATGACCCCAAGGAGTATAAAACCAAGATTTTTGTTTCTATGGCTTCCCAGACTAGGAGTTGCAGCTAGGATAGGTGTAAGAAGAGGGGACTCCTCTGGTATAAGAACAATTGGTGGTTTTTCCTCAAAAGATGGAGCCGGAATTGGCGAAGGAGGTGAAGAGTCTGATGGTGATGGGCTTTCTACTGAGAAGGATGTCAAAGAGGAGGGAGGAGATGATATGGATGATACTGGTGGTTCAGTAGGAGAAGCTGGTGATGGAGCCGGAGTTAATGAAGGGGATGGTGGTGATCTTTTACCCTTGTGTTTATTCCTTTCAGATTCAGTTGGATTCACTGAACTAATCCCTTTAAGAAACCTCCTCAGAGATGTATCACCCTTGTGCAACACATTCCTGCTAAAAACAAACTCAGGTGTCAAGTAATTGAGAAGACTAAATGAAGAGATGGCACAGCCTGAGTGAAATAGCTTTAGGAATAAAAAGGAATAAATTCAGCTTCATATCATGATCATATCCACACTGCGTAACTAGTCATCCCTTCAAAATTCAATCTGTAAGCAGATTTTACACTAATGCATTTAGGAACATTTTTGCAACAAAAGGATTTTATCTCCCACATTAGTATAGGTTTTTTATCTTGTAGACTTTTGCTGTCAGTATATGATCATTTCCTACCCCCTCTTTTCCGGTAAAAACTACAATGCGATTGCAAGCAGACGATGGAGACGCAAAATGCAAGTGGAAAAAGCGAAATCCAGAATCTGGCTACTTACCACGATTTAGATAGCCTGTTGGAAGAAGCTAATATAGCATTGCTTTCACGGTCTTGAGGTTCATAAAGCATCTTTAGATCATAGATTTCAGGAGGCATATTGCTGATGTACTTGTTGTTATCCAATAAACTGCAATGAAAACCCCAAATTAAGTTAGCTCAAACTTCGAAAGTTTTTAATAAGTACTAGTATAGGGAACTTACATAATTGAATGGGATAGGTTGTTGCCAATATCTGGGGGAAATACTCCACTGAAGTTGTTATATCCTAAGTCTAATACTTCGAGCTCCTTCAGTTCTCCAATTTGTTCTGGAATAATCCCAGAAAAGGAATTGTTGCGCAAAATTCTGCAAGTGGTATAACGTTTATAAGATTGCAAAAAGAGGAAAAATGGCACATCTTGAGATTAAGATTGCATAATCATATGCTTACAGGGATTTTAAATGTTTTAGCTGTCCTAATTCTGGTGCCAATGTTCCTTGAAGACAGAGATCTCTCAGTTTCCTGTTAACATAATTACATTAAACGCTACAACTCATGAAAAGACTAGACATAAACCGAATCATTCAAGTTCTCAACCAATCACTGAATAGCAGCAAATGATGACAAAAGAGTTATTATGATGAACACAAGATGCAACCAATGGTTACTATTTATCTAAACTCTTCAAGAACTGAAGAATCCTACAGTTAAATTCTGGGTTAAACTCATGTTTATGAGTCATAAATCTATGAGTAAGAGCTTAAACAGCCTCTTCTGCATCCCATGGCAAATTGGTAGACTATGAATCTAACAAGCTAATTCAATCATCAATCTAAAAGTAAATATTACAGAAGTTGGAAACTGAAGGATGTTCAATGCAAAGCCATCCTTGAAATATAGCAATGATATTTTACCAATAATAATCCAGAAGGGTCACAGGCAAATCAATCGTCAAAATATAACCATATTTTTTCTAGAAAACAGAAAGTCATTCAAATAACAGCTGTACAAATATTATTAGCACAGATACTTTTCGATGTTATGTCTAAATGAAACAGTAAATCCCAAAAGAAAGAAAGGATTAAAGGCCGCCGGAAAATTAAATTACTCACAACGCAATGACTTCTCCATCGGAGGAGCAATGAACGCCGGACCAAGAACACGGATACAAAATCCCGTCCAAAAATTTCCAGCTGGCCAAAGCATTATACGGATCACTGATCACTCTCTCTTTAAACCTCAACAAAACCAACCCTGACACACACAACGTGCATCCACCACTTCAGCAACTCACACACTGGATTCAATTCGTATCTTCCCAGAAAAAAAAAAAAAAAAAAAATCAATCGAAAGAACCAACCTTGGCTATGGAGGGAGAAACAGAAGGTAATTTTGCAGTGAAAAAAAACGCAGACGGCGAGTAGGTGTAGTAGCATGAAGAATCTGCATTTCCAAACTCCATCCATTTGTGATGAAACAGAAATTAGAGACCGGAAAAGAACAATTACGCGGCGGCGGTCGGACGAAAAGCCATTACTGAAACTATACGTCCATTATATTTGAAGGAATCAAGGAAGTCATCAATGTAGGGCTGCCAGAAAAAAAAAAAAGCAAAGCTCCTTTAGAGTTACGTCCTCCGTTTCAGCACTAAATTAAAGACCGCCGAGGAGAGAAAGCAAGCAAGCGCATTAAAGCCGCCGGTGCCGGTGCTGCTTTTATTTATTTTATTATTATTAGTACTGCTACTATGACTATGGTGATCAGTGTGAAAATGGCGGAAAACTTAGAAAAAACGAGGAAAAGAGAGCGAATCGGCGAGGAAGAAAATCAAAATTGTGGGAAAAGTTTGTTTAATATTCATTCAGTTCAGGCCTGGGTTGGGTTGGATTTATTTAGCAGAGAATCTCTCCTGACTCGGTCCTTATAATGGCGGAGGCGCTGATTTATTTTTCGAAAAAACTTGTATACTACGCCTCTGATGACGCTCCGCTCTTGTATCAAATATTACCATATGATAAAAACTCAAGTATCAAGTGTATTTTAGTTATGTTATGATAATATGTGTGTAATGGATAAAACCTATGTTCTATTGAGTTTTGTCTTTGTATTGCGACTTTGAGTTTAACCACTGAAATATGCATAGAGTACTGTTTCTAATGTATCACGTAATAGTTTAGTCACTCATATATTATTTATCGCGGTTACCAGAAAACACACGTATAAAATTTAGCTACTGAAATATCGCGCGTCATACTGTCAGAAAGTCAAAAAAGAGAATCCCTTGTTATTCTCTGCTAAGGGTGATAACGAGCCGAGCCGAGCCGAACTTTGACATGTTCATTTATTGTTCATTTATTTATCGAGAATAAAATCTTGTTCGTGTTCGTTTATTTATTAATCCAGCCGAGCCAAGCTTATTCATGAACATTCGTGTGCGTTCTATCTCGCATTAACTAACATAAAATCATAATGTTTAATTACTTCAATATACTATATCAACTTACATAAAAATCAAAATTCAATTTAAACTCATATACTGATATTTATGTACATATAAATATATATATATATATATAAAGATTCAATTATTTGTATTATTTAAAATTTTAATATTGTGTATACTTATTTTATTTATATTATATAGTTAATATTTTAATCAAGCATGTTCACGAACATTAATGAGCTTTCAACATCTTGTTCGTGTTTGTGTTCATTTATTATCGAGCCTAAAAATTATGTTTGTGAACTTTTTTATCGAGCCGAGCTCGAGTTTGTTCGTGAACGTTCGTGTTCGTTCTCATCTCTATTCTCTGCTCTTCTGTCTACAAAAATAAAAGTTAAGAATTGTCTTATAGTATCTTTTTACATTTTTAATACACATTTTTCTATTTTCAAAACCCTTTTATATTAATTTTTTCTTTTGCAAAATATATTTTTAAAATCATCTTTTAAAATATGATAACGAACAACTAATTAATAATTTACTCAAGAATATATTTGCAATTTCTCTAACTGAAATTTGCAAGAGAAATTCATCCGTCACATAATAAGAGTTCAGATACAACAATTTATACATTATAAAATATAATTTTAAATTAAAATTTTCCAATGAAACGAAATATATCTTACAAGTTACAATACAATAAATCTAAATCCAAGAACAAGTCAGAGATTCTAACACCAACTTTTACTTTTAGACCAAACAGTAACAAGCCAAAAACACATGAACATTTCATTTGATTGATGACGTTGCTGTCCGAATTTGAAAATGAAAACATATGTATGAAAAATTATTGGATATATATTGTAATTTAAATTTATAGTAATTTATGAACCTCCTGTGTATGCACTATATTCCTTAAAAATAGTATATTAGTCCCTAATTATATATTTAATTTTACTATTTTACGTCGTGTAGTGGACGCATTGAATAATCTCTCAATATATAATAATTCGTACATTTTTAAAGTAATTGATCAATTTCTTACATTATTCACATGGTACGAACAATTAATTAATGAACTAAATTTGTAAAAGTTAATTCATTTCAGCCCAAATAATAATAATAATAATAATAATAACAACAATAATAATATGCTTTACGACATGTTCACATTACAAGTTTCTTTATTTATAATTTAGTCTGGATTGAATAGGTCCAAATATTATTATCCATACATAAATTATGATAGGGATATGCCACCTCTAACTTGTCTTCGTGCTAATCATTTTCTATTACTCTATCCATTCTAAATAAATAAATAAATCATCTTGTTACTATAACATTGATACATAGGATTAATATTTTTTTTCTTATATCTTTATTTTTTATTATTAATTACACATAATTATAAAGAAAACAAAATTTTCTTTTTAGACTAACTTCTTCCGTTCTATTAGAAGAGTCTACCTTGAATAATGTCAAAATACAACACCTAACCTAGTCACTAATTTGGTATCTTTTATTCTATTTATATCCGTACTTATTAAGTATATGTTAATTATTGACCACACATGATTATATTAGTAAGGGTAAGAGGAGTAAAAAAATTAAAAGGTGGACTCTTCTAATAAAACTAAGGGTAGTAATACTTTAAAAAAAAAAAAATACTAGTGTTTGATGATACTTTGATGAAGACTTGGTTGATAATAATATTTGGACCTATTATTTGTGGTACGTTTGTTCGTTTGTTTGTTGTTCTTTTCAATTGCTTAATTTGCTTCTAATTCCACTCTTTGGTGCTTATAAAAGTTTGTCAAATTCTTTTAAATTTAATAAAAAATGATTATTTTAGTGAGAAAATTATTATGTGTAAGTCGTACTAATTACTTATGTACTCACTATATGTCACTAAAAAATGTGCATTGTATTGAGCTAAAATGAAATCGTTTACTAGTGACACGTAAAATAAATCTAACATAATGAGTAAAAGTAATATAGCCTTCAAACATAGGCATATAAAATAGAGAAAAGGGCCATGGATTTCCCTTTGCTTAGAAGACTAGACATGGAAAAATAATGGCAAATGATGAGCAAGTTAGCAACAGAAGCAAAGAGTATTTCGAAAAAGAAAAAAAAAAAAAGGCAACAGAACCAAAGGTCGCTCGAGGCATGCACGGATGGGGCCAGGGCAATCGACTACCCACCACAATAACCACAACCCTAAATCTAAAATACAAAACGTATGCGAGACTAGATCTTCTGTCTGCTACTCACTCTTCCATTGTGAGAGAATAGACATGATAATAGTAGATAGAAGATCTCAAGAGAAACATACTCACGCACGCCTCGCCAATATACACATTGACTGTAGTTTTGGAATTTGGATCCCACAACTGTATGCCCTTTTTGTGTGACTTTACCTTGTCATTCAAGCCATCCTTTCTCTTTTATTTTGAGCCTTAATTACTAACACATTGTTGTCAATTACTGATACAAAAAACTTGACAGGAACTAAACACATGATCTAATAAGAACTGTTACTCTTATTTTTGTATAACGATAACATGTTACGACACTAAAATATATGACAAACTTAACATGTTATAAATTATTCGTCAATATAGACACAACACGCACACGATTGTTACCTTTTAGGCTTTTACCATTGGATGGGATCTCATTAATTAATTATGAATGGATAAGGATTATCTTATTTAAACCTCATCATTATAACTTGTCGACTTGTAGTTGTATCTCAATGCAAACGTCTTCATGGTGGACGTGGATCCCACCCGACCCGAGACCCACGTCCGTTCCTTCTATTTTAAATTTTTCTTGATAGAGTCAAGACTGCTTACCTTGTCCCTAGTTCCCTTACCATGAAAGGAACACTCTTAACTCCTCAAAATAGAACAAGCAACTTTATTATTATTATTATTATTATTATTATTTGACCCTTTTTTAAAATTTTAAAAAAAATCACTATTACATTATCGTGGTTTATTACACCGAAAGCAAGAGCTCTGAAGAGAGGAAGAAAGAAGTAAGAAGCCGCATGTAAAATTATGTCATGATCTATTATAGGGGCGTAGCTACATAGTAACTTGGTGGGGGCAATTATCCCACCTAAATTTTTTCAAAATACCCCAATTATTATATAAAAATTACAAAAATATATATAAAATAGTTGATTTTGCCCCACCAAAAATTAAGAAAAATAAAGGCAAACTGTAAACAAAAAATAATTTCGTATTTAATTAATTAAAAGTGTGTTTGTTGCTAGAATGTATACACATATTCTTAATGAATTTTAAGTTTGGTAAAAATAACATGAGTTTAAAATTTCACTTAACAGTATTCAAATGTAGTTATTTTCGTATTTTTTCACACAAAAAAATCAATATAGCATAACATGTTTCTAAAACTTTTTTTGCCCTACCTGACCTTGGAGGCCTAACTCCGCCACTGGTCTATTACACTAAAGATAAGGGTTGTGGAGTGGGGAGGAAATGAGTGGAAAACTACATGTAAAGTTCTACCAATCTACAACTTAAATAAGCGGAAAGACAAATATACGGAATTGTTATTTGCAATTTGCAGTAATATTTTTACTATTTACAGGAATATTTTTCTGTGAAAAGTCTAGAATACCCTTTAGGCATAAATAAATAAATAAATAAATAAAAACTTTATAAATACTCCTGCAAAGAAAAGGGAAGCATAAACAATTCCTTCAAAGTTCTCTGCTCTGTGGAGAAAAAAGGAAGCACAAAATCGGCCAAATCGGATAAAAGTCCAGACGAATCCGATCTGCAAAGGTGAGTACCTAAAATTCATATTTGTTTCGTTCATGTTTTGATTAATTTGTTTATAATTTGTCCGGATCTGTTATTTTTTTGCCCGAATTTGTTATTTTTTTTGCCTGGATCTGCTATTATCCGGCCGTTTTTGGCAGGATCTGTAAAATATCGGCTGAAGAGACGGCCTCCTCGGCCGGAATTTCAAAGAAATCCCGCCTATGACTCGCTGGATTTCCGGCCAAAATTCCGTCGGAGACCGGCGGGATTTCCAGGCGGTATTCCAGAGGGCGGTATTTCCGTCCAGAACACCGCTGTTGTCCGACGGTGTTTTTTCCCAAAATACCGCCCGAAGACAGGCGGTAAATACCTTCGGCAATAGGCGGTATTTACGAGAAAAATACCGCCTTCGCCAAAATACCGGCGGTATTTTTGCCGGAAATACCGCCGGTCGTCGGCGGTTATTTTCTGGCGGACGGCGGTATTTTTTTCGATATTCCGCCCGAAATGGCAGAGATTTGTACAATATTTTAAATTTTTTAAGCTTTAATTGTGTTTTTGTTCCTTATATATTATCAATTATTTTTGTATTGATAATTGCGTCTTTATATTATTTCAGATGTCAGAAACATTAAAAAAATTGAAATTAAAATTATCTAGAACAAAAAAGGATGGCAATTTGCAAATTGTTGAAGAGAATGAGGCAACAAACTTCTCCTCTGAGGAAATAGTTGGCCGAATACCTCCAACTGCATCCGAGCGCCAGAGAAAGGTGCTAGGAAGAGCGCAAGGTTCTTTTCGGTTCTCAAATGGGCGGCGGCAAGTAACATTGATTACTGTGAACTTGAATTCGCACCGCAATACATTGGAGATGCGGAGGAGGAGAAAGCTAGGGAAAATGCTGAACGAGTTGAGAGAAAAATGTCTCGGTCGCAGGGGTGCATGGAATATAATTCGGGCGTATGGAGGATGAAAACCAATGGGCAAATGCACCCAACCAATCAAGGAGGAGTGGAAAAGGCTTAATGGCCTCCTCACGTAGGTCAGTGTCAGGGTCCGAGAGGGATGCCGGGTGGAAGGCATATCGGCCTCTAGATGGTCCGATTGACAGTGGACCTTCAGATCCAGAGTTGTTACGGAGTTTTAAGGGTCATGTTGCCTACTACATAAGACATCGATATGTATCTTATTATGCTTTATTACTTATTGTCAAATACTTTTTATTTATTGTTTAGATTTATGCTTAATAACTTGGTGCCTAAAATGTGTTAATTTATTTTTTAAATTACGTAGAAACGTGATATATTGAGATGCCATAATGGGCACGAGCGGCTGCAAAGGTGGGATTTAGCCGAGGGGGAAACAAAAAGTATAGTGAAACAGTCCGAGTTGGCACATTTGGTATGTGCATGCATCCAGAGTTAGATTCTGTACTAATATTTCATACTGGTTTATTAAAATCACTAAATTTATTTTTCTTATGCTTAATAGATCTAGATATACTAGTACTTTCCCACGTTTAATCCTCCAAAGATGAGATACTGGGATGTCAACTCGCCTGCTGCAACGAAGTGGCACATCGGAACCGGAAGGAAGCATAAACCTAAACAGGATTGGTGGCATACCGATGCGCACTAGATGGATTGAAATCTGATAAGATAATATTTCTATATCATTTAATGTCCTAAGGTTTATTAGTGTAATATCTGAATTGGTCGATTAACCACTGACTTTCTTTCAAATGAACTAGGTAAATTGGCTTCCTTTTTGGCCAAATCCTGCAAG
Source organism: Leptodermis oblonga (assembly GCA_016801395.1). Lineage (NCBI taxonomy): Eukaryota > Viridiplantae > Streptophyta > Magnoliopsida > Gentianales > Rubiaceae > Leptodermis > Leptodermis oblonga. The sequence goes on from CM028760.1 coordinate 37,631,234, forward strand.
CGTGATCATAGAGCCCTATATGCCTGATCGGTTCTTGCAATAATTTGGATACGCATAGTCAATTCCTCATAGAGTTTTATAGCCAGGAACTGTTACATAGGCCCTGAAATTCTGAAGTATTCGTGCGTGTACGATCCGGATTATATGGCATGGCAAATGTACAAGAGTAAGTTGTTAAAGGGTCTGCAGAGGGCTTAGTAGGGCGATCAGTTGTGCCCTGAGTACCTCGAATACTTCTAGACACGATCGCACGTTTGTGTTAGTCCCAACGACATAGAAGTGGAAGAGGCACCGGACCCCAAACAGTTATCAGCGGTTGTGCAAGTACATGTGATTGATGCTTATTTATGTGCATTAGTTATATTTTTTATGTCAATGTTTATTTACTATACTTTGGTTTTTCTTCCAAATGTAGCGTTTGCAATATATAGCAAGTAAAATGTATCTAGCTCATCCCCAAACAAGGCATTCCGTCCCCAGTGACGTGAGGGAGAGGGCCATAGATGAGGTGGCTATCTATTTGGAGGATTTGATGCTGACACTAGAATAACTTGTGGCACGATCACCTGGGCTATATTATTGACTCTTTTTTTGAATAATATTATGAAAAATTATTGAATAACCATTTGTAAATTATTGAGATGAAATATATTCGCTTTTTGATGCAGTTTATAAAGTAATATATTAATCGGGATGCTATCTATGTATTGTATGTGCGTTTAATAATGTTAAAAATAATTAATATGAAACTTAATAATAAGATACTTATATTGGGAACATAAAATCAAAAGTAAATTGCATTCAACGTGAAGCCAGTGAATAAGAAAAACATCTAACACTAACACTTAACAATAGATTTATTCCTGAAAGTATCAAATTGGGATTGCAAATGAGATTTTCAACTCTGTATTTGTTCTGAGGCCCTGTGTCTCCACGTCGGATAGACTGGGGGTAGCATGACCTCTCCTGTTGTTAACAAGGCAATGAAATAATTTTTTCTTACAAGCCTCATATTGATGAAACTGCTCGGATTATTATAGACCCCGGCCCCCGCCATTAAAGCGGAAGGAAAGTATTACTCTACTGGGCTTATAATGTAACAAACCTCTGGTATTTTGTGGCAACAAGTAATCCAAAAAGATGAGAATCAAACCAAAATTCATCCATGGTCGGAACTACATAACAGTCTACCACCCTGCATGCTAAATCGTAATTGACTGGCCCAAGAACATTGCGCCAAAAAGTAGCTTCATCGCGCAATTCTTTGTGCAGTTCTCTGCGCACTTGGGACCAATTCTCCTCATCTGCATTGTGAACGAAATAGGAAATTACTCTAAAATCACAATGTCCATCGGCCACTACATTAACGTGGTCGATAATGTAGTCGAACATGAACTGGTTCAAAAATATGGGAAGGTCGAAAGGTCATTCAAAATCGTGGGGCCTCACAACCCTTCTTCTCCTCTGTCCGCCTGTGGATCTCCGACCTGCGATTGTAAAACATATTAAATTTAATATATCGATATGTAATTAACCACAATGATCTATACATGAAAAGTAATATTTGTACATCGTTGTATTGCATTCCTTTCGGTATGCTCGTACCCTGATAGTTCTCATTGGGTCGGATTGTGCCTCGGCCATCCCCTGTGTAGCCTACTTACCGGTTCAGCTAGATCAACAGTTTGCGGATAAAGCATCGCATGCACGGCACCCATCACCCTGTATATCTCAACGCTTAGTCGCGTAATTACATCAACAAACATTTCATGCAGTTGCCCTTCAGCGTGTTGCCTCTCCTCCTCAGTTTTCGGAATATCATTATCTCCCAAATGCAGCGTCATCCAGAATGAGTCAACATCGACAGGATCAATTGGACGGTATGCTCGCAGCAACTATTGCATCTCACATGCACAAGGCAGCCCGCAACTAGTTCGTAGTTCGCAACCACACAGCGCACCATCTTCCCCGATCAGGCCAATTCTTTTGTATGTTCTTCTTCTACCATTGTAATACCAACAAAATAGAGTATACCGTTCAACCTACTATACAGTAAGTAGTCGCTCTTCTGGTATGTTTTGCTCTGAGAAGACTCCATTGCAGTCCGAATTTTATGAAAGTGCTCCTCTATCATTATATTAATTCATTAAAAAATACCTAAAAATGTTTTCCTATCAATCCCAACTGCATTTTTTAACTGTGCATATGCACTCTCAACCCTGAAAGCCAATTAACATTGAAAATCAAACTTTCACAGAAAACATTATATAAAGTGTAATGTAATTATACAGTATAAAAATTATAAATTAAAGCTATAAGTAACTTACATATTCGTTGTGCGCCCTCCGTAATGCTTTATATTTTTCGTCCAACACGACACAAACTTATCCGAGTGCAGATCCAACCATGTTTTTTTCAAGTATGGAATCACATTTCTGAATTTAGATTTATTTTCATATTTAGTGTCAATAAAATCCACGGCTTCCGTGAACTGTTCATATGTCAAAGATTTCACCACTTGCCCCTAACGATATAGAAACACATCCGTCGTAGTTTTGTCGTTGTCAGTCTCTACTGCATGTTTCTTTACATCTATTTCAATGTATTTCCTACACAGTAGTTGGTTAGCATGTGGCAATACTATTTGCACAGCGTTCATTAAAGCAGTTTCTCGATCAGTCATGACAACATGTGGGTATTTATTGCCATTGAATAAATTTCTCAATTGAGTCATGACCTAGAAATAGCTTCGGAAAGTCTCATCCATCATGAAAATGAAAGCAATATGCATATACTGAGATGTGGGTACATGAGCCACTATTTGGAGTAGAGGCATGTCATACATGTTTGTCTTATACGTCGTATCCATAAACAAAACGTACAGAAACAAACCAAGTAGACAAGGTACCTTCTTGTGTGCAAATAAGACGTGCCCAACTGTATTACTCTTATCTTCAACTGCGTGAGCATATAAGTATTCATGATCATGCAAAAGTTTGAAGAAATACTGCATGTTAGTCAAATTTTCCCTCGCCTCCCTTCTACCTTTTGCTGATTCATTGTACACCTGTCTTATGTGGCTGACATTTTGCGAATCATCCCCTCGCAACTAGGCCAATATATGCTTTGACCGGATGTTAACACTTGACATTTTTGTAATCTTCTTCTTCTCCGATTCTGTTAACCATGAGTACACTGAATGTCAATTTCAAACTTCTTGTAGTTCATGATTGTGCATACCGTTTATGACCTCTAAATTCTAATTTTCCCCAGTAATTTCTCGTCCCACAAGGTGAAATAGAAATTTTGTCAACTTGCTCCTTGTATTGTTCCGCCTGTTTTTCCCTTCAGGTAGGGGGTGGTTTGTCTCTAACTTATCCTGATCTATCACACCCTATCTCAACTCTCTCTTTTCTCCCTCTTGTGAGGAAAAGCCCCAATATTTTAGAAAAAGAAGTAATTTTTGTAGTCATATTGTTTTCAGCTGCTCTAGCTTTAACCTATACAAGCAAATCTTCCCTACTTCTGAACTCTTCGTCCATCTGAAATACATCATTGTGATCAGCAAATATATTATCCCTCTTAATCCGGATATCCTATTAATATAAAAAGATGGGTCAGCGTACTTAAACTCTAAAACAAACCGCCTTCTGCCTGAAAAAGCAGGCGGCCGGAGGTTTTTCTGGCAGAAATACCGCCAGACGCCGGCGGTATTTTGCCGAAAGGCTGTATTTTTCTCGCAAATACCACATGTTTCCGGCGGTATTTGAGGGACAAAACACCTCTTGGGCCGGTATTTTTCCATTTAAATACCGCCCCTCTCCGGGTGGTATTTTCGGACAAAACACCGCCGGCCCCCATAACCCGTCACAGGACGGAAATCCCGCCATTCTGTGGCGGGATTTTATATGGAAATTCCTGCCGGTCTCCTCGGCCGAAATTTTACAGACTCGGCCAAAATCAGCCTAATAATCGAAGATACGGGTCAAAAATCCCGCCCACATGGGGCAGACAGGGAATTTCTTTTTAAAAACAAACACATTACACATTAAAAAAAGTATTGAGTGTTTACTTACCGTGTAATATGGATCGTCCTCTTGTCTACATGCCATTTTTTAATACACGTGTGAGTGAAAAATAAATGACTGTAAATAGAAATAGTGTAAATGGAAAAGAAGAAGCAGGAATGCTGAGAAGTTGAAAAGAAACTCTCCTGCAAGCTTTATAGTGTGAAAATGAAGGGCTTTTTTTTTATTATTATATCTAAAGAGCAAATTAGATTTTTCATAAAAAAATGTTCATGTAAATAGTAAATTTGTTCCTGCAAATAGTATGTCCTTTTATAAATCGAATCTCTAATTTTTGAGTGGCCATGTATCGTTCGACAATAGTTACTTATTTGACTCATTCAATTAGAATAGTCTCAAAAGTGTTGAGACTTGAGAGTGACTCTTTCTCTCAATAAAATGAGCTACACTTTCATTTTCAAATTACATATCACGGAGAGATACGTACTGTCTTAGGGGACCTATATTATTGGTGGAGTTTTCCTCTTTGGCTAAACTTGGGAAATCACAATCAATTAATTAATCAAAAAAATGATTGAACAAAAGGTGGCAGCCGTAATAAGCATTAAGCATTCAAAGAATGTATGTTTGAAATGAAGATTAACTGAGTGAGTGCTCCTCTTCACTTTACTTCGCACTTTGCAGCTTATTGACATGAAATCTAACCTCCCAGGATTCTCTCAAGTGTAATAATCATAGACAGCAACTGCTTACCCCCAATGTTTAATTATGTCCAAGTCATTAGTTTGGCAGTTCAACTTGGAACTTGAACGGAGGATCTTAGCTCTGTTCTTTTCCAAACATAATCAGGAAAAGTATTACTCTTTTCTCAAAAATATTACACAAAGAAACAACATTATATTTACAAAATTCACAATTAAATTTAAAAATTCCCTCTAAATCCTCACTCACATAAATTCAAAAAAAACATAATCATTACACTTTTTCTTCTCTTTCCTACACAAATTCCCAAAAAATATTCTCTCCAAAATAAAATTCTTCCCTAATCAAAAATTTTTCTATCCATAGTACTAAAAGAACAGAGCCAATCTGTGGTATCATTTTTCGTAGGGGCTAGAGTTCGAGAAATTCAAAAGTCTTAGATTGGTAGAGGTTCGAGAGACTATACGGTAAAATTAACCAATAAATGTCAAGGGATCGACTCGGACAAGTCATAAATAAATTAGTAATCTAGTTTCTTTACTAATATGATATATATATATATATATATATATGCGTGAATTATTAAATTTTAAAATGCAATTAAACTAAAAGTTATGGTACTTGTCACCGACCGAGACAGGGAGGGGCGAGGGGGTGCCGAAGCCCCTCCTTGCTCCGGGAGCGAAGGGTAGTAGTATTACTACCCTTCAGCTCCGCCCCACCGGCGGAGGCACAACGCTTTTCTTGCGAAGAAGACGAAGAAGTCTTGTGCCATTTTTTAATAATTTTTTTGGCCCTTAGTAAAACGACGTCATTTTACTAAAGGCTTCTTATTAATTTTTTTGCCCTTAGTCGTTTTACTAAGGGCCAAAAAAGAAAAAAAAAACTTAAGGGCCTTTGTTGAAAAAATGCAAATTGCAATTAAATCCCTCCCAAAATTAAAAACCCTAAATCAATTAACCCAACCCAATTCAATCCCAATCACTCACTCCCTCTTCTTTTTGCCTCCCGGAGGTATGACTTCTAAATATATTATTTCACTATTTTTAATTCCAATAGTATTTATTTATTTATTCTTTTATTACTTGCAATGTTAGGTTCTTGATAGAATGGTTGCAGAGATGAATAATCGTTTTAAAGAATCATATACGGAGTTGCTTATTTGCATTGGGTGTCTTGATCCAAAGAATTCATTTTCTCAATTTGACGTTGGTAAATTAATTCGACTTGCTGAACTTTATCCAAGTGATTTTTCTGCGACCGAGCGCATTTTGCTTCAGGGGCAACTTATAAGTTACATTGAAAGTGTGCAAAATGATGATGAATTTTCTATGCTTACAAATTTGGGAGATCTTGCAAAAAAAATGGTTGAAAGTGCCAGGAGTGTCTTTTTTCCATTGGTATATCGTCTGATCAAGTTAGCTTTGGTTTTACCTATTACAACTGCTTTTGTTGAAAGGGTTTTCTCTTCGATGAAACTTATCAAGACAGAGTTGCGTAATAGAATGGGAGATGAGTGGATGAATAACTGTTTAATATCGTATATTGAGAAGGAGATTTTTGCCAGCATTGAAAATGAAGAAATTTTGCAACATTATCAAGCTATTAGAACACGTAGAACACAATTATCTCGGCTTACAGTCATGTTCGGTATTGGTGGTTCAGGCACTAAAAAGTAGTTGTTTTACTAGTATTTCTTTGCTTTTACTTTTCTTATTAATGTTTTTTTTTGGACATATATTATTATGATTATTTTGATACTTTAGTAATATGTATTTTATTTAATAACACACGGTAAAAGAATTTGCCATTACCAGCGGCGAACGTAGAACAAATTTGCCTTTAGAGCATCTCCAACCATGGATGCCATTTTTAGCATAAATGCCAAAAAATTGGCATTTAAAATGGCATCAACCATGGTGAGAGATCAATGGTTGATGCCATTTTTAATGCCATTTATGAATATTATTATTTTAATACTTTTGTCAACCTTTATGCATTTAAATAAATGTTCTTAAATATTTATTGTTAATACTACCATTTTAAGAATAAAATTTCTTTATAATTTTATTCTTCGCTTGTCATAAAATGTAAAAAAAAATTTGTACAAAACAATAAAATTACGGAATAAAATAATAATTCAATTCAATAACTATTTAATAAAACATAGGAAAATTTGTAAAAAACACAATAATATTTTCGTCTCATTGTTGTATGGTATTAACTATTATTATGTTTGTTGTATGTTTTTATTTTCCGTTTTAATTATTGTTTTAGTATGAATATATTTTGTTCTTGTATTAATTTTCTCCTCCATTAATGATATTGTTTTAATAATATTGTTTTTATTACAATATTATTCAATTTAAATTATTGTATTTTTACTAAAAATTAATTTTTAATATTTTTTAGTCTATTAATAATTGTAGTTTATTAACATTTATAATTTCAAATAGAAAAGTCATTTAATTTGAAAAATAAAATTATAAAAAAAATTGAACTATTCACAATATTTAATTATCATAAATTAATTAATATATTTAAGTAATTATAGAAACTAATAAAGAAAAAAAACTCATCTTTTAAAGTAAAAAAAAAAAAAGAAAAAAAAGCAATAAAATAATAAAAAGCTGGAGTCATTTCTGGCGTCAAGTTCATCTCCGCTGCTATTATAGCAGCGGAAGATAGCAACGGTTGGGGAATGGCTAAATGCCATTCCCCACCTGTTAGACACAACCATTGCCATTTTGGCAACGGTTGGGGATGGTCTTAAGGTCGCCCCCTCTGGCATTTTGTTCTGCGTTCGTCACTGGTACATGTTACTCATGCATTGACTGGTTTTTCCAATATCCAGGTTTGGACTGGTCAATCAGGTTGGGCTGAGTCATATAACATTGTGTCACCGCGGTTATATCCCACATTTCTAATTATAAGGCTGAAATAGTCTAAACAAATATAATAGAAAGATAATATTTTACATCTTCATACTCATTTCACCTCTGCCCTTATAAAATTAGCCCCTCCCTCCTAGCACTCGCTGCCACTGTTAGAATTTCTTTTTCTTTTTTCAGATCTGAGGTGGGTTTCATTTTTAGGCTTCGGAGCTGGCCGGAAAACAGACGGAGGCGCTACTATGTCTACGTCTGTGTCAAAAAAACCCGAAAAAAGGACATAGGCGCAATTACATCTCCGTCCGTTTTCCTCCTGAATCTAGGCAGATCTAATTTTAAAAAAAAAAAGGTTTCTGAAATTCAAGCGACTATGTGCAGTGGTGTTCGGCGGCGACAACAGTATGGTTGTGGCCAATTGCTAGGAGGGAGGAGTAGAAGTGAAACCTGAAATAAGTATAAAGTTATAAAAGTATTATCTCTCCGTTCTACATTAAACGTATTTTGTCCCTCGTTTAGAATTTTTGTTCCTGCGTTTAGCATTTCCCTTTTTATTTATATATATATATATATATATATATATATATATATATATACATTAGACTGCAAAATCTGTTTTCAGAACATGATTGTATATAATTTAGAGGGACACTCACACTCTCATAAAGGAACTTTTGTCTAATTTCTAAACAGTAGCTGCCCTGCAATAGTGTCAAGAGCTGAAATGGGTCATGGTTGCTCTTGTGAAGGGCCACAAAAGCACGCACAAACACACCCAAGTCTAGAAAAGTACACCTCTTAGGTTAAGCACTCAATAATTCATCTGAAAAAGGAATTGGTCCATTTTTGGGGCCTCAAAGGGGGGGAGGGGGGGCGTGGAAACACATAAGAACTCTTGAATGGAAATGGAAAAGAGATGTAACTCTAGTTCCTTCGGAATCGGTGGTCAATCCTAGGCAGCCGACAATTATTTTCATATCCTATCCGTAGTAGTGCGAAAAGAAGACCTAGGAGGGAAACACAGTTCAACACTACTGCTCTTAAATCTTCCAAGTTCTAACCAGCAAATGATGTGAAGGTGTTAATCATAATTTTGTGTCTCACAAGTTCATGACAGCCAAAAGAACCCCCCTGTGGAGATACAATCCCACAAGCATCTGGTACTGTACTCAAGAACATCCATTTCTGCGGTTTTAAACCGCAACAGAAGGAAGCCTTTCCTCCTCAACTCACCGTCACAACTTGTTCATGACCTCGCTCAATCGCTAAAAGGGATCACCCCAACTGATATAGGATCTAAACACACAACACAATTACACAAACCCTCTACAAAGAATTTGAATTATGACCTACCAGAAATGTAAAGAACATCAATCAAAGAATTTGAAGACCTACCAGAATCCACCACCACCACTGAACTCTAGCCTATAACCATACATAGTTTATCAACACCCCCAGTATATGCATATCTATCCTTCCAGTTCTCCAAGTGAGTACAAGAAAATAAAAATGAGTATGAAGATACAGGGTGCTTTGACCACCCATCTATTCCACTATTTTAAATACCAAAGAGTTGATTAAAGTAGAAACCTAGTCCCAGAGTCCTTAAAAAAATCACAGTCTCTGATACCCTTCTCCTTCCATCAATCAACGAGGAGGAGAACGCCAAATGCAAACTAGGCCTATTTTCTCTCCTTCACACCTTCCCCCCCCCCCCCCCCCCCCCCCCCCCAAACAACCCCCAAACACACATAAGAATCACGCAAACATAACAATAAGCAGACAAGAACAAGGACACAAAGAGTGGGATCATCCTTCTAAAAAATGCTACAGCAGTCCCCATTAGGCCGTAAAGCTAATTATAAGAAGGCACAAGAGAAAAAGAAGAATGTTTAGGTTATAAGAAAATAGCACATTGTTGCATGATCAAGAACTGAAACACATATGGCTGCAATCTCTCTTCTAATGACAGAATTCAATCTCCAAAGACATTACAGAGAAAACTAGTGGAGAAAGAAGATATAGACTCCGCGACCTTGGCTGCAGGCTTAAAGAAAAACTCGATTTAGCAACTCAATACCAGATTACCAAAAGCTATTACTATTTTCCAAAACTTCCAACACAATCCTTAAATGTGATTCAAAACATCACATCTTTACAATGGAGGAAGAAGTATACTAACACACAACTGAAACCAGCAGAACATGCAAACAGCAGAAAGTTAGGATTAATTTTATCAAAAAATGCATCACAGGGTCCACCAAAATTTGATAATGCATAACAAAGGGTCCATCAAAGACGAATTTGAAGTTGAAAAATTCAACCAAAAGAAAAGTGGCACGTTTCAATCTATGTGATGATCCTTGATTACTTGATTCCTAACATCTCGGTAACCACTTTACAAAAGACTAGCTTTTTAGACAACAAAACGGTCACATTAGCATTACTGCATAAGCAGTTCACTGATTGCACTTTTGCTCCTAATTTAACAAAACTACAAAGCTATCCCAACAAAACACCATTGAAGGGGGAAAAACAAAGTGTAAAGAGCCACCACCACCACCACTTTCCCTAGCTAATTATACTACTAATATCAATCATAGCAATCAACAATCTAATCGGACGGCTCAAAAAGGCGCACAAGAACAAGAAGGGCACCTGATTAAACCATTCTCATTGCAGGTTGTACAACTCTTAAACATACCCTTCTCGCTATAATACTTGTGGCTTCCGCTACAATTGTCGCAGAGGATAAACCTATATCCACCGCAGATCTCGCACGTCCCCGGCGGCGCGGCGGAGAGGCCCGCCACGCACTTCTTGAGCTCACCGGTTTCGTTGAGCCGAAGGATCTCCTCCGCACCACCAATGTACCTCCCGCCGATGAAAACACTAGGAAGGGTCGATTTAGTCTTTTGAAACTGGCCCAGAATCCTCTGTAGCTCCCCCATGAACCCAGAATCCATCGACACATCTCGCTCGTCAACTAATACCCGCAAACCACGCAGGATGGACCGGACGGAGTTGCAATCGTCGAACGTCGACCGCACAACACGGAGGCTCGTGAAGTACACCACCACGCGCTTCTCCGCACCGGGCAACGAAATCAACGCCTCCGGCTCCGGTTGAGTTCCCTTCCGGCTTTCCGAAACTGATTTCCGAGGCGGGGAGGCCACCAACGGGGCTTCCACAAATCCATTGGCTTCGGGTTGGGAATCGAAAGAGGGAGACGGAGAAAGGGCGCGAAGAACAGAGTTAGCGAGCCGAACTCGGTGGAAAACGGACCTCGGGGAGGAATGCTTCGGGTCGGCGTTTTCTGATTTACAATCGTCGTCGCAGAGTGATTGGATATCCTTGAAGGAAGAGCAAGAGAAATTCCTATTATGAGCCCGAACAATCGATTTTGTTCGCCTCCACATGGGTTCTGAAAATCCGAGGCAATTATTCCTCAACCTGAACAAAAAATTTCCGATCAAATCTAGGATTGCACCGACCGCATCATCATCCAATCAAAACCGCCAAATGGGTTATCCTCTTTCTCCACAATTATTCTGTAATTCTCCCTGGTTTTTCCTTCAGGCAAAAGCTAAACGAAGATGGAGAATCAATGGAGGAAGAGTGAGGAGAAAGAAGGGTTGTGTAGAAGCGGTTGGAAGGGAGGGAGGTGGGTGGGCGGTGAGGGAAGCGGTGGCGAGTCTGAGTCAGCTTTTTCTTCTCAGTAGAATTTGTATTGACGCGTAGAGAGAAGCGGAGCGGACAGAGGATTTAGGGAGAATAAACTGGAATGGGAAGAATCGGAGCCTTGAGGGAGTTGTTGTTAAGGTTGTTGAAATAACATTGAAATGTAAGCGTATACTTTGCAACGTCGGGATTTTGATCACTATCGATTTGAGGGTAGGATCGGGTTTAATTGAATTCCATATTATTATAAAAATTATTTTTATTCGTGCTATTTTAATAAATTTTATTATGATTACGTAAATTTAGAATTATGATTAATTTGACATTTTGAAATCGTAAGATGTATTATTTAGGTAGTGAAATTTTATGGGATTTTTCTTTATGATTTTTGGGTTAGTATAAGTTATAGGAAAATATTACGGTTCTTTCATGAGATCATTTTGGTAATGAATAAACTATTATCTACCGATTAAATGGTATCGATCTTACCTTTATTTATATTTATAAATAAGGTTTGATTGAAATTTGAAAGGATGGATGGATGAGAATTGAAATTGAGAGGTAAGAATTATAAGGTGAGATCAATTTCTTTTGAGATGGAGATATTTTTGTTTGAACCATATCAATTTCCTCTATATTTGGCAAATTTTGCCAAGATTGCCATTTTTTTTTTCCATTTTTATTAACAAAGATGTTGCGTTTTCACCAACCTGTAAAAGCCGATAAAAAAAATTTACTCCCTCTGTTTCGTTAGAAGAGTGCGATTTCACAAATTTATAGCTTATTATGAATTTTAACTTACTAAAATATCTAATTTGATACCATGTATTCAACTAATACTATCACTTTTTAACTATGAGTTAATTATGAATAAAACGTTACTATATTAGTAAGGATAGAAAGAGTAAAACAATTGAAAGTGAACATTTTTATTAGAGCAAAAAATAAAATTTGAAAAGAGACTATTTTAATAGCACAATGGGATAAGTACCTTATAAGAATTTAACTATTCAATGAAGCAAAATAAATATGAATTATTTGCAGTGATGATACACATAGTAAATTATATAAATAATACTGACTATTGTGATAAATATATTAAAAAATGTATAAGATTATATATCACACTTGAAAAACAAAATAGAACTATTGTCAATCAAACATCACTTATAAAAACATTTCACTATTTTGTTTTAATACAATTTCGCCCATTTAGGGCACTTATATACAATTCACATAGAGACTTGCGGTTTTTGCACGCCACGATATATACAATGTTGGGACTTGCACTCGAACACGCGATCCACTACTTCGACGACGGACAACTTTATAGTGATATACACTACTTGAACAACATGTTAGGGAGATACCACGTCACCGGAGACTTGTATATTAAACATCAACACACCACTACGGGAACCTACACATTTCACTATTTTAAATTCCTCCAAAGCATGAATGTTAATAATTAGATGTCAAACTTGAAAAAGATGAAATTCATATTGAACTGACCTAACCAGTGTTTAATTATGAGCCGAAATTATTCAATGTTGGGTTGTATTTATTTATTTTTATTGAGGGTGGGTGGTCCATTTCTCACGTGATTTTAAATTTTTTTTAAAAAAAACTTTTAATCACAGGCTGTTATTTTAACAACTAATAAAACCCGTGAGGAAAAGTAATTAATTAATTAATTAATTAATTGGGGTAGCAAAATCAGGAGGTACCCTTATTATAGAGGGTACTATGCCCTTTGGAATAGAACCCTTGTCCACAATTGTACAGGATTATAGGACTGCATGCTTCATGCTTTATGCCATAATCCCAATATTCCAATCAAATAATGTTGGGGGATGGGGACCTCCACGCTCCCTACCATGATTTTGATAGAGTAGCAACAATTATCTCGAGGCACGCTATGGCGGGATGAACTCCGGAAGTCGGCTAACTATGATACATGTATTTGCAAGGAGATTCTCTATTGTATTCAGAACTTAAGTTAGTTTAGGTTGGAGTAGTTTGGATACAGTGTAGCTATATATCGATCATACTAATATTAATTGTTTGGACAAGTGTTGAGTGTGAGTAACAAAATTGTTCGTTGTCACGACCAAATATGTAAAAAATAAAAACCGAGTATTAAGTAAATATAAAAAAAATATTTTATTTACGTTGCAATTATGATGGGGATTTCATCGATATAAAAAATTGTAAAACAGAAAATAAAATTAGCCAAATTAAAAATGTAACGCCAGACAAAATGATTATTATTCAAGTACCTTTAGGTTAAATAGGTTTTTCTAGGTCAAATAATTGGTTGCTAACTTGCTATCATGCCATATTATAGTTATGGAGTTTTTTTTTTCTTTTCTCATAATCTTTCTATATATTATCTCAATCATTTTCCTTTTATATTGCATCAAGTTATTCACATAATTAATATACATGTTACATTCGAACCAAGAGCCTTCTCATTCGCTCGTTAATTCCTCTAATCAAAGTTAACACTTACCAGATACTACACTTACATTCGCCTTCTCACTAAGACTTCCTAGATACCAAATCCGAATATTCTTACTTGTGAAAAATGTGGTATGTTCTTGTCTAATTTGACTTGTAAACTCAAAACACATCTCGATCGTTAACCTTATTAGAATATAAGTTTGAAAATAAATAGGTCATATCAATTTAATACATATAATACATGCACTTTTTAATAATAGATTATGTTATAAATAAAGAATAATCAAAAGATAAATATACGAATAAACATAATAAAAAGTTAATTGGAAGGGAAGGCACGTGAATTGGTTCTGATAAAAACTGAAAGTGAAGAAAATAAGGGAAGGTGTGGACCAGAAATTAGTAATACAAAAGAGACAGGAACTGAGCAAGTGTGAAGTACTGCACAAGGCTTTTCTGAAAGCTGAAGCGTAAACAATAATGCACTCATTCAACCCCTAACAAAAACTTGTTTCCATGTACCAGACTATCCGACTGCCCGCGTATTTAGATTTAAAAGTATTACTTGTACGTTATAAAAGTAACTATATTATTTTTAGTCTCTGATATATCACGTGTTATTGTTTATTATCATTTTTAGCTGATCAAGTATCAATTATGAGATTAACATATGATGTTCTCGTATTGAATTTGACCTCAAATATATCGTGAATTGAGTGTAGTCTATGATGTACCGCGTTAAAACAAGTAGCTTATGTAGTGCTCGTATCGATTTTAGTAGTGTAGCAGTATCATCTATAGTAAAGAAAATATGTGTACCGATTTTAGCTTCCAAGTGTTGTCTATTAATTAGAACAAAATTTTCAATTTTAGGGTAAAAAAATATTAAACGACGAACGTTCAGACAATGTGACAGAAGACTCCGGATAACTCAATTGGGTGGTGGGGTGAGTGGTGCCTCAGCCTCACTTGGTGGATTCTGAAAAGCTCCCTCGCAGCATGTGTGCATGTCGTCCCAATGGCAAATGGATAAGAAAGTGGAGAGCCTTAAGGCTTAAACTGATTTCCAGTTATTTCACGTGCCCCGTTTTCCCCAAACACTCAGCACTCGAATATTCTTTCACAGCTATATTACTCCTTAGTCCGCTTCCTTTACTTAGCTAATTTGCAACTTCAACTAGAAGCTTCTAAAAGTGGTAATTTGGGTCACAAACAGGTTAATAAATCACTGTTAATGTATTGAGTTTGTATCGTGTGTTTTATGTTGTGTTATAAATTATCAAAAATTATCTTTTAAGGATGACAATTTCAGATTACATATAGATTAACATGTCACTTTAACGTGTTGAGTTTGTGTCGTGTTTCCATATCGTGTTAGATATTATGTCATAAACATAGAGAAAACCCCCACTTTTGAGGTGTGTTCACTCTAAGTTCCTGACAAATGCTATCAGAGACAACTCCATAATTTGTCCACGTTATGAAAAGGGCCAACCTAAGAATCTAAAATGGGGCGCTCAAAATGAGCATCCGTCGGTGGACGGAAGGGGCAACCTAGAAGGCTAGAGTGGTTATTCAAAGTGAGCCGCCGTGGACGTCAAACGTGGTGGTTTGTCATAAATTGCCTAGTATCCCACATGAAGGGTCTGAATCTTCCATGTGTGGTATAAAAGGAATTTGAGACTCTTCCCAACATAAGCTAGGTTTTGAGGTGAGTTCTCCTTAAATTTCGAACATATTACCAGCACTAGCTTTAGTCAAGTTTGTATATTTCATAACGAATATGTGAAGCGGCGGAACTAGATCGGGGATTCGGGCAACCCAATGCGACATCCCGACCTAGTTGTCGGAGATGAAGGTGTTACCATTACTAAAGCCCAACACATCACATATTTTACAACTTCATTGTCAGTATACATAGTGGGCTAAAATCTCAAACTAGGCCCAAACTATTGGGCCGAAATGGCATAACATTGCCCTATTTATTCTGTAATGCTTAATGGAAATTAATTCCAGAATTTAAATTGGCAAATTACAATAGAGTAAATTGCAGATTTAGATGAGAAAGAAACAGTAAGAAATTTGAGATGAGAAAAAGAAAAGATGAGATGTAGAAATATCTATTGATGAGAAAAGCAATCACAATCCAAAAACATGAAGAATAATAGAATGGATACGTCTGGTACATATACACTAGCTCCTCCACTTGCTAAGTAGGAAATTACATAAACACCCTCTACTAATACTAATTTAAAAAATAGAAATAGTTTATTAGCCAATTGCATGACATATTCACATTCCATATAGTTGTCTGGTAAAATATGTGTTGGGCCTTGGGCCGAGCCGGGCCAGCTTAAACCATAGCTTATCTTCAGCCCATTTTCTGCATGTCCCACAAAAATAACCGAATAGAACTCCAACATAACGTTCAGTTTCGGTTAAACCGCTTCCTCCAGAATTAATCCAATCATCATACCGCTCCGGCGTGGAAAATCAGACAAGGAAAACGAGAGAACTGGAAAAATGGAGCCCGGAGACCCATCAACGGCAAGCAATTCCCTCGACGAGAGTGATATCGGAATGATCAAAGTGAATATAAAGTTCGCCGGACGTTCCATACCGGTTGAAATCACGTCGGACTCCACCGTCAAGAACCTGAAGTCCAGCCTTCAACCCCTAACCAACGTCCTTCCTCGTGGCCAGAAGCTCATCTTTAAAGGTCCGTTTCGGTTCTTTGTACTGATTATCAAATGGGTTTGGTTTTTCAGAAGGTGAACTGAATTCTTGAATCTGTCTAGGGAAAATTTTGGCGGATGAAATGACATTGAAATCATCGGAAATTACCAATGGTTCTAAAATCATGTTGATGGCAACTCAAGGTCTTCACCAAGGGGTATCGCAATTTGGCTATCTTGTTTTCGTTTTCTTTTCCGTCTTTAAGAATTGGGTCATCCCAGAACTTTGACTATACATGTTTTTTCCTTTTTTAATGTTCTCTGCGGGTTTTCGTCTTCTCGATGAATAGGATGGTCCATTAAAAAGGAAGCTCCAGTAATTGCAAATTTCAGGAGGACGGTTATGATGGCCAGGGAAAAGAAGGAACAAAAACAAGTTTCTGTTCAGAAAACTCAGTTTGAGAGATGGAAGGCTACTGGAGTTGTTGCATTGTCCGAACGCGGTTTGAAGGTATAAGGCATTAATCTTGAAGTGAGATTAGCTACTATTACTGATGATCTTGTTTTAATCTCTAACTGTTGCTATATGTATGAGTAGTGGTGGCATGAATTGATGTCTTGGTTCACCATTCGTTGAGATTTTGTTATTTATGTTCTTGTCTCCGTGCCACATTGACGAATGAATGAATCTTGGTTGTTCATTGCTAGTCTAGATTCGGTGTCAATTTAGACTCTGTTTTTCTGTCAGTTATATCTAGGGCCTGTTCTTTTTGATTGTTTTGAAAACATGTTTTTGAAAACTAGGCCCCTAATGAGAGTGCATATGTTGCCTAATTTGTTTCCTCTTTTTATCATCCTTTTCCTCTGCAGTTAGTTTGCTTTTCTAGGCTTAACCTCGTCTGAATATGAATACTGGTAAAAACAAATTGATGATTGTTGCAAACATGGCAGTTTTACACTCCCATATAGCACGTATTCCTGTCTTCTTTGATGTCTTTAAATATTCTGCAATGGCTTTCTGTAAGAACCAGTTCTTTTAATATTTATGTAGTAGGTTTAAAATATCATGCTTAATAAAGTTTTTGATGCTTGAAAGGCCATACCTGAAGAAGTTTGGGCTACTGGACCTTTTGCTCGATTGCTTGATCTCAGCCGCAATTCGTTACATGAAGTTCCTGATAGGATTGGCTGTTTTAGCAACCTCCAGGTGAAATTGAGTGTATTTATTTTTGGTTTGTCAAAAAGGTTATCTCAAGAACTCCTTTTGATGTGTTTCTAATTCTTCCTTTGTCATTAAAATTCTGTAGAGATTATTCCTTCTTGAAAATGATTTAGTGGATGAATTGGTGAGCTGGAAAGGATTAGCCTCACTGAAGTCTCTTACTACTCTTACCTTGAGCAATAATCGGTAAGTCAATTTGATTGCTTTGTAACAATCTTTTCCAGTTTCGCCTAAAATATTCCTCTCAACTTTCAGAAATAAAACTCAAATCAGATAACTCTTTCTTCCACAAGACAAGCGTTTGTTTTCATATCATTTTTTAATTAGGGTATCTGCCTCCTCCTGTTTTATGGGTGCAGCTTATTAGGTTAGGTATTCTTAGAAGTAGTAAGAATTAAAGTATACTGCTTTTTCTTGTACTGCTATTCTTTCATTTAAAAAATCACGAAGCACCAATTGTTATAAACAAGAGTTAGACAAGTAGAGAATTGGAAATTACTATGGAAACAACTTAGATTCTTTAATAGTGTAGGATTTCTATGGCCATATCACTTCGGAAAGGCCATATGGTTAACCCAATGAGTAGACACAAATAGAAGTTCGGTTAGAGAGACATATTTAGTGTTTTTCGAATGGCGAGAGTAACAAGAGTAAGAAGAGGAAGAGATAGTCAAGAGAAGACTGTAGGGAAGATCAAAGGAAACATTACTCTCTAGTACTTCTGAACTTTCTGTATTATATGAAGCACCTTCAGCTCTGGACTGTGATGTGTTTTTTATTCAAATACTGCACAAGCCATGATAAAGTTTACCTATATACAGATTCCTGAGGGTTTTTATGCAATTTTGTTAAATGAAAATTAGAGTTCTTTTTCTGTTTGTTAATTTTCTCTCAGGTTGCTTGATCCTTTTATGTATCGTTAAAAACCTAATTCTTGTACGCATTTCTAAGTGTTGCTGTTCCTGCATAGTTGTTTGTTTCATAATCTTCATCTTGTTCGAGCCTGAATGCATACTCTAGTCGTGTGTGAACTGTAACTGTTATTTGATACCAAGAAAGAGGATTATCTCAGTTTTTGCTTTTCATATTTGTTATTCTTCTAGGATTAAAATCATATTCCTATTAACTTGCAAATTACGCAATTTTAGTTTATTATGCCAACTCATTTGATTTTGTATGTTGATGTAATTTGAGCAGTTTAACCAAACTGCCTTCTGCTCTGGGCGAGTTGACATCTCTGCAGCAACTTTACGTGGATAACAATGAGCTGACATGCCTCCCTTCTGAAATTGGCCTCCTAACTGATCTACAAATTCTGAAAGCCAACAACAATAGGTATTGTATACTAAGATCTACTTAATGTAATAACTCATCCCAGATTTTATTATCTGATGTTCTTCCCAATGAAAATTATTGTGACATCGATTGTTTTCTCTTTTCATCAATATTTTTCTAGGTTCGTTACTTCATGCTGTGGTTCTATTGTAGTCATGCAATTTGTGTCCATTATTTTAACTACTAGTGAATTCCTGGCTTCCTAGAAGATTTTATGACTCTTAATCCTCCTTTAATGTCTTCTACTTGTAGAAATGATTTTGGTTGGTCTAGTTCCAAAATGAACATATTTGTTGCCCAATGCAGGATACATAGGATTCCTGACACTATCGGGGGCTGCTCTTCTCTTCTTGCGGTAGGACTGTTTACAGTCATCCATTTTCTGTTTTGCTTACTACGTAAATCCTGATCCAAAAGCACAAATGATCAGTGAAGAACGATTGCTTTATTTCTCTCATTGTTACCTCGAAGGCTCCAACTTTTACCATAATCATTGTTTGCTCTTCTTGCAGCTTTATATTTCGTCTAATTTCTTGGTGGAATTGCCTGAGACAATTGGGAACTTAAAAGACTTAAAGGTGCATTTGCTGTCTATATTATTATGGATTCTCGGTTTCGATTTCATTGTCTCATCTAGGCTGCATCAGTACAGTAGTGCATGATTCTTCTAACATATTTGAGTTCTTGCAATGTATGATCTTTTCGCATACAGTATCGAACATTCTGCCATGCTGTTTAAGCTCTATAACCACTTCCATCCATCTTTTATATACATTACAGTCTTTGTATTTGAGTCACAACGGCCTGCGATCCCTACCTGGTACCCTATTCAAGAAGTGTATCCATCTTTCCATTCTAGATCTGCATGGGACAGAAGTGACGATAGATTCTCTCCGCCAGGTCAGGCTTGCTCCAATCGTATAATAATCCTGCCTAGCTCTTTTTTTGCTTCAGTTCATTGACAACTTCCGGTTTGTATCTTGACAGTATGAAGGATGGGATGATTTTGATCATCGCCGGCGCTTGAAACATCAAAAGCAGCTGGATTTCCGTGTCACCAGCGCTGCGAAATTCGATGAAGGAGCTGACAAGAGCTAAATCACACGAAGTGCGACACCTTTGAGAATCAGCATTGTACCATGATTTGTTTTTCTTCCTACAATGATCCTCACATATATGGTTCAGTGATTTTTCTATCGGACCATATACACTGTTTATACTGTTTTTTTCCCAGAAAAGTCATTAATAATAATAATAATAATTTGGGTTATGGTGTAGTTATGCCCAACAAAAACTGAAAGGAAAGAGAGAAGGTTTTAAGTCAGAAGAAGAAGTTATAATGAATTGTAATTTACAACACATAATCGTGAATATTGCATGCCTAATATATTATGTCCAAATTAGTAAAATGACGTTGCTTTAAGATAAAAATATGCCGTTTTAACTTTAAAATATTTAGTGAAACGATGTAGTATCATTTTAAAATTATAACGTTTCACTAACTGGACACTTGCCTTAAGAGGATGGTGTAACCATATACATTTGGCGGGTGGGGGATAAGTGATATTTTCTTGGGACTCTAATGAACATGTAAGGGTCCAGAAATATAAATAAATGTTAGTTGTTATTTTACTATTATTTGGCTGCACTAATTTTAAGAAGCTAGTGGATGCATTCAATAATTTTTTATAGGATCAGGAGCACAAAAATTGTACTCCCTCCATTCTTTTAGAAATGTCAAGTTTAATCGATGTACAACTTATTATGAAGGTTAATATATAACACATAAATCAGATAATTTGACACATTTTATTCCATTTATCTTTATGGACTAATTGTGAGTAACACATGATTATATTAGAGTAGGGGCAAGAGAAGTAAAAAATTTAAAAATAGACTCTTTTATTAAAATATATATATTTAAAATAGACAGTTATAATGGAATGTAGGGATTTAGCAGAATCTCTGATAAGCCCAGGATTTGAGCTCTTAATAATGGGCCGGTCCTGCCCATTACAAGCGTCTTCTGTGGGCCAGAATCAGATGTAGATCCAGAGCACGGCCCAGTAAGGAAAAGAGCTAGAATTATTTTTATTTTATTTCAAAATGCAGCCAGTATCACCAGGATCATGTACAGCCATTTTCTGCGAGCAAACTGCAAAAGAAAGGACCTTCTCCTCGGCCTCTCCATGGCGCCACTGTCGCTACTTTATCCTCCTCCTCGGCTCAATGTTTCAGGCCGCAGGGACAAAGTTTCCCCCAATTTCTGCTACAAATTGCCCCACCGTTGGGGAATTTGGGACCGAGCTTTTGACAAAATAGTGTTGTGATTTGTGACCTGTGAGAGAATTGGTGGGGACCGGGGACACGACATTTTTCTTAACAATTCTTTCTCTGCGAACAACTTGGTGAGGTCCCTCCCCTATAACCCCACAGTAACCGGTTTTTAATTTTTATTTTATTTTTTTAATTTTTATATTAGCTTAGTGCTGACATGCTTTTAAGATTTTGTACTATGCAATTTGTGAAATTTGTTGAGAATATTTATGGATGTTGTTACTAGTCTTCTAGGGTTCAGACATGGAGACATTAGTACAAGGAAATTGATACATACTAATGAAGTCTACATCCAAATTGCAAAATAATTGCATTTGGGGTATTTAATTATTAGTGTAAACAATTTTATAATACTCCCTCAGTTCCAATAGAAAGTCCAGGTTAAAAAATGTATAATTTTTTTATAGATAATTTGACACCATTTGTTTCGTTAATGTCCTTAAAAAGTGTGAGCTAATTGTGAAGTACACGTAGTTATATTACCAAGGAAGAATAAAAAATTTAAAACTGAATCTATTGGAACAAAACTAATAATGTTTTTGAAAGTGGACTATTCTAATGGAACGGATGGATAGTAGATGTTGTTTGCATAAGACATAGTCTGAAGTAGGAATGATTTCTGGAAGCCAATGGTGGTTGGTTTCATGCAAATGATCACCAAGTTAATGTTCTTAAAATCAGGAGAGCTCTAGTCTGCCTCTAATCAGGTCAAGTATTAATAAGTAATTGTGATTTTAGCTTGTCAACTCAAGTTAAGCTTGGATAGATAAAAGCTCTTTTGGAGTTCACTTTAAATTGTAAATAAGCTCTGCATGAGCTCAACTTTAATTAATTCAGTAATTGATAAAGCTTGAACATCATATTAACCTTTTGTTACTGCAGCTTCTCTTAGTTGTTTAAATCTTGATGGTGACTCCAAGTTACCCTTTACATGCAGTTAAGACTTTCTTATACCTTTTCCAGCCATTTAATATTTTATTGCTTTGACCTTCGCTTTGAGTGTCATCTGTAGAGTCTTTTAGGGATCGAAATTTTTGTCCCTTCAAAAAAAAAAAATTTATTTTATCTGTTGGGACAAAGCCTTAGTTATTGTTGTTATTTATTAATTTTTTTTATCTGGTGACGATGAATAATATTGTCCATTGGAAAGGAGAAGTTACTGGCTGTTGCAATATGGTCTTTGTGATATTCATATGTACCTTGGGTGGCTATTTGCTTATTTGATAAAGTTCTTGCTAAGTTAATATGTGATGGGCTTATATGCATGCAAAGTAGCTATACTATCTATTTTCATTTGCAGATGATTTGTCAATCTTTTTTTACCTTGCTTTCCTTTGAAGTCACTTATGTTTGTATGGGTAACTGTCATTTATACTTAACTTATAATTCAAACAAACACATTGCAAATTCAAGTTCTTCTGTAACATCAAGTGACCCACAAATTATCTCAATAAATCATTACATGAACTCTTGTGAAGTTTAACTTTGAAGTTTCTCTCATTACCTGGAAGAAATGAAGACTAGCTTTGTTCTTGTATGCATTATTATGAAGGAAAGAAGCTCTTTTTGTCTCTCTTTTTTGCTTCCCTTTCACACATTGTCTTCTATTAGGTTACTCCTTGCTTACAATTTGATTCATATAAATTCTGGATTTGTTACTATTGTCCAACCAATATTTAAGTTAGTTCCAATTTGTAGTTTGTGCTTAAGAATGATTAACAATCGTATCGATATGTGTCTTCTGGATTTTCTTTGAGTTCATAGTGGATAGAACATGCAGAGACTAAATTGTAAATTGCTAGGAAGAAAAAGAACATTAACAAAGATATAGCTTATATTTGTCATATTGAAATTTGATGAACCCCTAAAACATAGTAATATCAGAATTAACTAAAAATACTAGAGCATTTTATGATTTATCAGAACTGTTTCTCCCTGTTAAGTCTAATCCCTACGAAGAGCAAGAAGATTTCTGTTTTCAGATGCAGGGATGCATTTGACGAGCCAGCCGATCGGCCATGATAATGAAGCTATTCCAATGCATGCTAGCCATTGTCCCCAGTTAAGCCTTTCAGTGTTGGCAAACCTCTGCAAGATCTCCACCATAATGACTTGAAGAATCACAGTGATTCCCACTATGCCAATGAACAGTCTGCTCTTCAGTATGCCTTCAAATATGTTCTTCTTCTCCAGCTTCCTTGCGTTGAACTCATTGAAAAGTTGGCAGAAGACGAAGCTATTGAAAATAAGTGTGTCCTTGACCTTCTTGTTCACACCAAAGATCGAGCTTCCTCTGAACTGCAGCACCAGCAAGACAGTCACCTGATATGCAGCCTGAGGAATGAGATTTCGCCACATTATTTTGGTTATCAGGGGCTCGGTACGCCCCACAGGTTTCTTCGTCATGAGATCATCGGTGGGTTGTTCAGTTGCCAAAGCCAAGGCCCCAAGAGTATCCATAATGAGGTTCACCCAAAGAAGCTGAACAGCAGTGAGTGGGACTGAACCTGATGATATTGCAGCTACTAAGTTGATAATCAGGGCTGCAATGTTGACTGTGAGTTGAAACTGGATGAACTTTTGAATGTTGTTATAAACACATCTGCCCCACTTCAAAACTGTTGCAACAGAGTTGAAATTGTCATCCAAGATGACTATATCCGAGCTCTCCTTCGCCACCTCTGTGCCTTGTATCCCCATTGACAAACCAATATCTGCTTCTTTCAGTGCAGGGGCATCATTGGTTCCATCACCTGTAACAGCTACCACATGGCCTTTCTGCTTCAGGCTTTGTACCATCAAGAGTTTGTCGAATGGGGTTGACCTCGCCATCACCACGATTCTCTCGATTCTTTCCATTCTCTCTTCCGGTGAGAAGTTTCTGAAAGTTACACCTTCTACTACTGCATCATTCAGGTCTTCATTGGGCTTCAGAATCCCACAGTCTATCGCGATCGCCGTCGCTGTGAAAATGTTGTCTCCAGTGATCATTTTGATGCCAACTCCAGCTTTCCTGCAAGATTCTACTGCAGCTTTGACTTCTGGCCGACATGGGTCCTTCAAACCCACAAACCCTAAAAGTGTCAGTCCAGTATCTTGAAGATGCTCGAGTCCGGCTTCACTTTCTTCATTGAGCCTTTTGCATGCAAAAGCAACACAACGTAGGCTTCTGGCTGCCATATCTTTGATAATTGTTTCGAGTTGCCTTCTCTCTTCATCATCAATATTTACGAGCATACCCTTTCTGTCATGATAAGTTGAACATGTTGCCAAAATCATCTCGGCCGCGCCTTTCAAGTGCACATGAAGAGTCCTTATAACATTGTTCCTCACCAGAATCGCACTTCTTTTCTTCTGAGAATTGAAAGGTTCGACCCGTAGGATTTCATTCTGATCCTTCAGTTGTTGGATGTTGACTTGCATGTCAGTGATGCCCCAAGAAAGAATGGCTGACTCAGTGGGGCTACCAGAAATTTCAGGAATGAGTGACATTGGTGATGAATTTGCCTGTGCCTGTGCTGTTGTATTTAGGCCAATACCTTGTTGCAGTGATTCAAGAACATCAGGGCTAATCTCAGGTGACATTTCTTCCTTCATTGACTCTTTCCCTAACCAAAATTCAGTGACCTGCATCTTATTCATTGTGAGAGTACCTGCCGTGGCGGAACCAGAAAAAAATCACTGAGAGATCCAACGCATAAATAATTTTAATTTTTTTTTACAGTTAAATACATACATATATATATATATATATATATATATTTTACAGTTAAATATACTATTAATAAGGGTGGATATATATACATTTTTTACAGTTAAATATACTATTAATAAGGGCGGAGTACCTGTTTTATCAGTGCAGATGGTTGTGGCAGAACCCATTGTTTCACAAGCTGATAACTTCCTCACCAGGGCATTATCAGCCATCATTCTCTTCATTGAGTAAGCTAGGGTTAGTGTGACAGCCAATGGCAAACCCTCTGGAATTGCAACCACTATGATGGTGACCGCTGCAGCAATGACACCAATCATCGAGTTCATGACCTGATTAGCACTGGTCTCACCATTGATGAACTCCCTCTTCCCACTCTCATCATAAGTGCTCCCTGTGAAGTACCTTGCCATCAAAACCACAAGAACAAGAAAAGCCACCAAAAGTCCAACCTTCCCTATGAGAGATGTCAGCTTGTTCAGCCTACCCTGTAAAGGGGTCTCTTCATTGATGTCATTGTTAATGGTGCTCATCATCTGACCCCATGTTGTGTTCATCCCCACAGAAGTGACAAGCATGTTTCCATAGCCATCCATCACTTTTGTACCAGAGAGGAGAAAGGGGTTCTCAATCTCATGGATTTCAACCAAATCACTTTCTCCAGTCATGCTTGATTCATCAACCTTCATGGAGTGACCTTCCAAGAATAAACCATCAGCTGGGATATGATCTCCTGTGCTCAGACAGACAATATCACCCACAACAACTTCGTGGATCGATATCGACAGCCGCCTGCCATCTCTCACTACTTCCACCTGAATATTGCTACTTTCACTGGACAGCTTCAAGAATTGCCTGCTCTGCTTGAAGTTGCTGATGGCAGAGACAGCAAGAACCAGTACAACTGCAAGAATTATACTTCCTCCATCATACCACCCATCCTGCACCCCATGCTGCTTGATTCCAAACCCTAGAGACAAAACAGCACAAACCAAGAGTATAACAATGGTGGAATCTTTGAAAGCCTCCACTACAAAACTCAAGAAACCTCTCACAGGCGGCTTCTTGTAAGTATTGGAACCGAAAACTTCAACCCTTTTTTTAAAACCTCCCTCTTCGCTGGAAATCCCATTCTTTTCATCGCTTTCCAGGATGGAAGCGAGGTTCTTGGGACCTCCATATCTGTGAAGATCATCAAAGTTTTTGTCTTTAACCAGGTTGGCAATGGCGAGCACGTTTACGTCATCAACACCAAAAAAGGGTGGCGGAATATCAAGGGCAACATAAGAATGAGTAGCAGTACGTTGAACAGTAGAACAAAGAAGTAGGGCACTGTTCTTGGCTACCTTCTTGGACAAAGAACCCACAAAGGAGATGGCTCTGAAAGCCAACTGCCATCTCTTCCGGGCTTGTTTCAAGTCGTAAGTTCTCATCGGAATCATCATGGCGGTGGCCGGAAACAAGAAAGTAGAGGTTTTGAACGTAAAAGTATTGGCAAGATTAAAGGTGTGAGCTTTGAATGAATTAGAATTAGAATTCTGCTACAGTGCGTGTTTTTATAACCGAATTGTTTTCGGAAGTTTCATGTGTACTTCCTATAGAGTCTTCTGTAGTCTATGATATGCATTTTCGGGTCTCCGAATTTGGTAGGTAATTAAGTATGGTAACTTGGGAGTGTGTGAATGAACTTTCGATTAAGTTTCTAAGTAATTACTGAGAAGTGAGAAGATTTCTATTTTTAGTAAATACTTGATGTGCACGGTAAAAAGTAGGTTAAGAGCACGTATTTCCTCGTAATGATGAAATTATTATTATTATTTTTAGGGTTTAGGGTTTAGGTTAAGAACACGTATTTCCGTTTAAATAGAAAAGTCATGTTTCAAAAAATTTCTTTTTTTTTTAATCTTTACTGATAGAATTGTGCGTAGTTCAGGTTGGTGCTTAAAATTTGGGGTTCGGACCGATTTTATAAAAGAGACCTTATATTTTTATTTTTCTATTTTTAAGAATGGCTTTTGAACTTTATTAGATGAAAAAAATATGTAAATATAATATTATTTTATTTCAAACTTGTTATAAATTTTTTATTCAATTGATAATTGCCAAATTTTTTAACATTTATTGCAGTACAAATAATTTCAAGTACATTTTTAACAATTATAATGTTAGCGTTATAATATTTGGGTTCCTAAAATGTACTAATATATACTTAATGCTTAAAATTATTTGATTAAGAGATAATGATTTTTAGTGTGTTAGACAACAAAAATTCAAATCTTTTAATCGTTTAAGTACTGCTTATTTCCTTTATAAAAATTTAAGTAGAAAAAGTCAACTTATTACTTATCTCTTAATGCTCCATGTAATAATTCTCTGAATAATTCATATTTGATTTTTGAAACTATCCATTCTATTTTATTCATATTAATTTTTTTGATAATATTTATATTGATTTAACTATAAATAAATTATTTTTTTATTTTTTTATTTCATTGGTATACCACGTATTTTAAACTTTTTCATCATAATATTATCAAATAAAATTTAATTTATTTTTATTATTGTATTTTGGTATTAAAATTTTATTTAATAAATTATGTCATTTACCTATTTTTATAAATCTCATTCATACGATATGTTTTATATTACTTATATAATTTTATTAATTATATGAGTTTTATTGTAAAATTTTAATTTCTTTTAGACTACAATAACGGATTCATTTTTCATTAGAAATTTTATAAATTGTAATATATATATATTTGTATTTTAAACATTCAATTTAATGTGTTTTATCTTATTTTGTTTCCTTATATTTTTCATTAATTATAATTATTTTTTTATTATAAAATTTGATATTTTGCATATATAAATATAAAAAATTCAACGTAAGGGTAAAATAATACATTTTTAAGATTTTAGCATTAAGGTAAGCATATTTATCAAACAAGATCGAGTGATTAAGTATTCTGATTCAGATTTTTGAAAAATATATTTCAGCATTAAATGCTTAATCAATTCAGAATTATGTTTTTAGCATTACATATTCAGATATAAGCATTAATATTTATCAAACGAGCCCTTAGTAATGAGGTGAATTCAAATCAAATTTATATACAATTACTAATAAAATATAGGGGCTCCGAATGTTTTGAGCCCTGAACGGTAGCGCATGCTAATTATGGGCCAACGTTACTGTAATTCATAATTAATTCACATTGAAAACGTATAAATATAGGTAAAATAATGGTGATAAGTTATTTATTTTAGATATTGTACATTGAACCGAAATCAACTCGTTTTCTGGTGGATTGGTACCCGATGAAGCTAAAGCTATACTATAATGTAGTACTTACTACTTACGCTGTTTTCCGTTTTCAAACGACTTGTATAATTTACTGTGAAGCTTCTCCACAACTTCGAGCGAGCAATTCGATGGTGTAGGTCTCTCAAGAGTTTTTTTTTTTTGGTAATTTCTCAAGAGTTTAATTTTGGTATAAATTCTTCTATTTTCAGACTTTACAGTGAAGTGTTGTCAAATTTGAATTCAAACTCAAACCTTGATATATGAACGGGCGAAATCAAAGGGTTAACGACTTGACTTGAGTCAATTGGATTCATCGAAATGGAAAAAAGGCTTAAATAATCACGTTATGATATAGTGTTTCTTACTAAAATTTGAAATGTTTAGTCAATTTCGTGAAACATTTAGAGTTAGAAGTAGCAACACAGCGAGGAAAGTTTGGAGAACCCTCCGAACCTTCTAGCTTATGGGGCACTTAATTCGCTTAACACTCGTTCTTCACCCGCTAGAGAAAGAAAAAGTATAGATAGACTGAAAATCTAGCTTAGAAATTGAAATTTTAAAGGCCAATAAGTAATTTAACATAAGATTAGGGACCAAAACATAATATACCCTAAATTGTAATCCGATTAATGACCAATTTACGGTCAAACTAGGTTGTAGTAGCAAGATTAGGTAGTCTATTCGTTGACAGCACCGAGTTTTAACTATTTGTTGGGTAAAATATGACCGAGCTGACTCTTTAAATCTAGTGTACCTAATGATACACAGCCCTCTCACATTCAAGGGAAAATGACCCCAAAAAAAGTGAGAATGCACACTCTGCCCTTTGGTGTACACGATCTCACACGTTCAGGCAATATGTAAGATTTTGCATACCAAAGCCACAATGACCGGGAAAAATAGAAATTCCATCCGAAGCCACTTGTTATTATAGGGTCGATTATATGAATCATATCTCGTCATTATATATAATCAAAACAGCCTGTCATAACACATTGAAATTATTTTCAAGAGCAAACAGACAGAACATCGACAAGGCATAATCAAGAAAATAATCCACCAATAGCTGCACCTATAGCATCGCATATACCAAACTAGAAGTACATTATTACTCATCAAAATCCTTCGTCCAAACAAAAAGTTGATAACACAATCACCAAATAATCAAAAGAGAGTTGAATGGATGCTGCCTCTCAAGCGTCAAACACTGACATCTCATTCTCATTAGTCATATTATATCTATCGTTCATCCTCCTCCTGTGTTTTTAATAAAAGATAGAATCTACGAGACAATAATATTACATGGTGTTCACTCACTCAAAAGTGAATTTGGAATAATCCCCAGCATGGGACAAAGCTGCCATGCTCTACTTCTTTTTCTTTTTAACAGAAATGAATCGCTCTAACGGAAGTAAATGGATACAAGAGGGATGTCGATGTCATTGTCGTCGTCATCCTCGCAAGCCACCACGACATCCAAGTGTCGGCGATATGCGGGAATGTCTACCTTCGCCACTTCCCTCGCCAGATCCACCACCTTCTTGTCCATCCGTTCCTTGTGCCTGGGGAACATGCTATTGTATAGCAGGCAACTTCCACAAGAAATGCTGTATGCATTCAGGCCTTTGTCCGCAAGCCAGTTTAGCAATTCCCGCAGGGTAGGATTATCTTTTAGTATCCATCTATCCCACACCGTCCAGCTCATGTCCTGGTGCTTAATGACCTTTGGTGGAACTGGCTCAGACATGGAGAAGAAAGGCAGAGCCAAAGTAGCATAAGTGTTGCGGTAATCCTCTACTTTGTGTCCTCCAGCTAGAACCTTGTACAGCTCAAGGCAGACCAGACCAGTAGCCAATGCCGTGGATGTTGCAATTGCTGGAATAATCCTACCAGCAATGAATTTGGCCTTCAATTTGTCTACTTCAGGAATGGAATAATTTCTTGCTCTCATGTTAGCAAGCGCAGCTATCATGTCCATGTGATAATTTGTGTCGTCATCCTGAATATACGGTTCATATAGTCAAACAATGAGGAAGAATAATAAGGCAGAAAATCAGATCCGTCACCAACCAAAAATGCATCGCTAAAGTATGTATTTCTAATCACAAACGCAAAAAGGAAGAAAATTAAATCCATCTACTAGAACTGCTAAGCTAACTTAAACTATCAATACTACTAACCATGACAAACAAAGAGGGAATATAAATGAGAATCCAGAGAAGATGGTTCAACAAATGGAACTCCGCACAAGTTATTCAGTCAAATTCTCATCACAAGCACAAAATAGAAGGGATGCAGTCAGAGCTAAAACTCACAAGACCTCATTCAACACAATCCTTGTATAGACTAAGTAACAAAATAAAATGCACAAAGTTTTTCAACTTGCTGGTAAATTGATGATGAGAGAAAGAGACTGAGTTAGATGATTTATCAAAGTTAAAATTACCTTCTCAAATTGAATTGGTTTCATCAGGAAGCCTGGACTTAAATTCTTCCGACAATGCTCCAGCTTCATTATCAGTTCATTGATGACAGCAGCATCATCTATGGAAGCAGTAGATAAACTTGTAGCCTTCTCATCTGTCACAATTTTCACATCTTTCTGGGGTTGAAAGTCAGGAACGATGACTTTGTTAACTGCTTCAGCTAATTTCTTTGGATTCTGGACCCAGTCAGGGATAGGAATACCAAATGTCTCAGCGCGTAGAGCGGATGCTGCCATGATGAAGTGAAGGTGACTGGTATCAGCAACAGAAAACTGAAGAGGTTTGGGAAAGCGCTTTGGGGCTGACCAGAATGGTGCCCCAGTACTGGTTGCAGCATCTTCAGGGAAGGTAAAGGTCAGCTGTTTCACACGGTTGGCAAAATAATCTTCAAACCTGTCATCACTTTCTTTTCAGAATACAGAAATAGCAATGTCGAAATGCTATCTTCCAAATACATATAAGGAAGTAAGCAGAAAATATCTTGAATATTACCTAAGACGAGCCCATGTAATACAATCTTGGAACGATTCGCATTTCTCCTTGGTAAGGCACTCAAGAACACGCTCCAAATTGTCCCTGGCCTGTGCATCACCAGCATTTCTCATCCCAGATGTATATTCACTTGGGTTGGAAAGATAGGCATTCACCTCAGCAGGAGTTTTCTCAAGCAAACCCTCAAACTCTGATCTGGCCCAGGTCAAACAATGGTCAATGTTGTGTGGAAATGAGTGCACAGTGCACATAGGTGCCTGCTTCTCAGGAGGATCTCTCGAAGCGCCATAGTTTTCAGTCAGGTGGGGAATGACCATTTGAGTGTTACACTTGGGGCCAAGAGTACCAGACTCTAGAAGAGGTTTCTGGTAATATAAACATCTCTGATCAACATAAAGCCTAGCATTCACATTGTCAAGGGCATTAACAACAGCAGTCAAGTTCTCCCAGAAGGCATCATCAAACACATTCTCAGTCTCAGGGCCAACACGATTCTGCAAAGCTTCAATGTGAAGATTGGGATTTATAGATGCAGCAGCTGAAGCAGCAACGGTTGATTTGGCCTGCCCAATGTTCCAATCGCGAAACAAGAACTGCCTACTAAGATTACTCTTCTCTATAACATCATCATCGGTAACAGTTAATTTTCCTTCTTTACCACAAGAAACTCCCATTAAGGCCAAATTCTTGAGGAATTCACACCCAAGGGCACCAGCACCAACAACAAACAGCTTAGCATCTTCCAGTTTTTTCTGAAGTTTAGAACCAAAAACGGAAATCTGGGCATCATAACGAGTGTTTAATGGCTTGAAGTCACTAGCTTCCAATGGCTCAGTGGGAAGAGACTCAACTGAGTCAAAATAGAAGAACTGAAACAACAGAAGGCATTGGAATGTTAGTAAGAATAAGATTTCAATGACATTTCAGTAAAATCAAGAAACAAGATTGGGGAGAGCAAGGGTTGGTAAGCTCATGCTGAGATTCCAACATTAACAGGTCATAAAATACGAAGGGAAGTATGTAATTACCTGGAAGAGTGGATGAAATTTTCCTGAGCATGCCTTCACAACCTCCTGCCCAACAATACCACCAAACATTGCAGCCATTGGATTCAGCACAGCTCGGGCACCAAAGGAAAAATGCTGCAGGAGTTTCGGGTTGATATCTTCAAGTTTTCCAGACCCTTGGGATTCATTCAAGTCTGTTGCAATAGATATCAGTTTTTGAGCATCCTCTTCTGAACCCGGCAAAGGTAGTTGTCCTTGTACAGCGACAAACTTATCCAGCGCCAGAAAGGCCAAATGTAATAGAGGTGGACGATCAAACTTTGAAAAATCGCTAAGAAGGAAATCACCAGGATCTTTGAGAGCTTCTTTCAGCGGTTTGAAGTTCAAAACCTTAGGCTGCTTCACCTGTGTTACAATGCCACCTCTCTCATATGTACCAAAATTTGTAGTATCCTCCTCAAGTGTAAAAGAATATGGTCTTGTATTCCGTATCTTTCTCGGCTTTCCATCATTCAGTTCCGACATTCCTTTAACTTCCGAGAAAACAACAAGATCCCCATCCTGAAACTCAAGCCTTTCATCATCCACACATGACACAATAGCAGGATTATCATTGCTGATAGATGCAATGATACCCGTATGAGGCTCCTCCCCATCAACATCAAGGACAGTGAATGCAGGGCCAAAATCGCAAAATATATTTCCAAAAAGACCTCTAACATCAGTCTTTATAAAAGCAATCGGAGGCTGATGATTATGACAGAAATCATTGAAAGCGGTAGCATCATCTACACTGATATTGGTAAAAACTACAGCCTGCATAGGGATAGTCATCAAGGTCAGAGGTTGTCCACATCAATTACAGATTTGAGTGAATATAACTACAAAACACGCGACGCATGCGAAAATAAAAGTATCAACCAAAGGAAACAGAAAACATTGTGCTCCCACCTAAGAAGATGAAATAACATCCCCAACTATTTCAACCGAGAAAGGAACCAATAACAATTAAACCAGAGAAGAAAAATACTCCGTACAAACGAAGGGTGAGCCACAACACCTCTTGCTCGTTATGTTAGTATATGTTTCCCAGTGGCTTAAAAGCTGTTAGCCTCAAATAGTGAGAGGCGACAATTCCCCATAGCCAAGAAATGGTGACCAAGGACTAGATTTAATCCACCAGTTTTGCATAACAAATGAGATAACAAACTCCAAATTTCTAACCAGTGAAGCTAGTGTGCACCTCCAAAAAATTTTAAATTAACTATTAGAGCAGCATGTTTCACATACAAGGTATATTTATTGGTACTGATTGAATCAACCACTTTTCTAGAGCATATAAAACTTGAACAACAAAAGAAACCATGCACCAAAAAGTTCAGATGAGACCTATTAAACAACCTATGAGGACAGATAACAAAATGAAAACCTCAAGTAACATGGACAATATGCTGCTATGATCAGTAAAAACAAGCTTGCAAATGGATGTCAGTAACAGGTCAAACATACATGTTTCAAGGAAATAATTGGATTACATGATATATTGCCATCTTTATATGAAATGTCCGGATTACACTTGAAAATAATAAAATAAATTCCAGTGTTGGGATTTCTCTGAGAAAGTAATAGAAGAGAATCCCAACTACCCACCTTTCTTTAAGGTTGGTAGGGGGAATGCCCTTGTGATATGACATGCAAAATATTCCCATCCCACAACTACAAGCATGAAGATGACATTTAATATTACTCCGGGGCAAAAGAAATAAAAGCTCTACAATAATTCAGTTTACAAACCCCTTGGATAAGTTACAATAACTGAGTATTGCATAGCTTGGATTCAATAACGATGTACAAAGGTAGGTCAAGCAAGAAACATTAAACATCTTACATAGATAGCTAATCCTCAAATCAAACAGTTATTCTCAGATACTGTGAGAAGCACATGCACCATTCCGACCCCCTCACCCCGAACAGTTGAAAAATAATGGAGTGAAAAACAGACCAGTGATGCTCATCTCCAAATAATAGTTAACTTTAGACACAAAAGGACTCCAAATAAATGTAAGTGTACGGAACAAAGGCACTTTAATTCATGTACAAGCCCAGCTAGAATATCATAGCATTGAGCACAAGAAGATTCAGAGGACCACAGTGATTGTCATGTCCATGAAAGAGAGCAATATGGTAAATTTCAAACCCAAAAATAACATGTGAGTGAGCAAAAAAATTAAGTAGCAAATCACCAAAAAATAATACCTGGAAATCAGATAGTTGTTCTTTAGTCAACTTTGTAGAAAGAGCTGTAACTACCACTGCATTGTTAAGTTCTTGCAGTTTCTGAACAGATGCAAGTGCCCTGTTTTTACCAATATCTTTCTCCGTGAAAATGAAATTGCTGGAGAGGTCCCAAAGCTCAACTGAACCTTCATCGTGCAAAGTCACAGACTTCACACCCGCAAGTATCAGGTTCTTGGCTGCAATTTATTACAAGTATTATTCTCATTTTTCTTTTGTCAGCACTCCATACAACATAATATAAAATAATAGAGCTAGCTAGCAAGTCCAGATATACTCCTAAGGTTTGTAGATTCCATTACGGCTATCTCACAAGTAATTAAGTCCTCGACCTTAAATAAGCAATTGATAGATTGCATTATTGAATATATTTCGGTGCCAATAATATCAAAATTAACAGTCATACATGATAGCAAATCTACTGAAATATCAGTTTATCGAGTGAATAAATATTGCCCTGGAATAAGTCCATGGTGGAGTGTTAAAAAAGAAGTTGAGCAAAATCAAACATACGCATCCAAGAATACCCTCGGAAACAGGGCGGGGGAGTCATACACAGATTCAAATATCAGTCCAGAGCAGTATGACACCGAAAAAACGACCATACGCAAACGAAAACAAAACATACCAATTTCAGCGCCAAGACCCTGCATCCCCGAAACAAGGATATTAGAAGCAAAAAGCCTACGCATAGTCTCGCGACCGTAGACAGCAAGCTGCCGACTGTGGAGATCTTCATCGATATCATGCGGATTTCCATCATCAAACGCCATCTCCGTCAAAGACTTATCACCACTACCCTTACCGTTGCTGGAACTCCCTAAATCAACACCGTCACCGCTGATTTTAACTTCTCCGCCGCCGCTAATGGTCTTATCCGTGGAAGCGTCCGAAACCGAACCTTCGATCCGAACCTTCTTCACAACTTTGCCTCTATCGCAACCGCTACTGCTACTGGAATCAACCTCGTTGTCGCCGTCAACAGCCTCTCCTTCAACCGTTCTCTTCCTAGGAAGCATATAGTGCAATAAGCAGCTGAAACCCCCACAGAACCCCATGGAAACGACAATCAGCGCAAGTACAACCAAATAAACAGGCGAAAAGTAAAGATCGAACGATCTCGAAAGCAAGATTCCGAAAACGATCGGCGCGATTACCGCGAGAGTAAACCCTAGCCTCGTAAATAGAGTCATCTCCGGTAGATTCCAAGTTAATACAGCGAAGAAAAGAATGTTAACTCAGACAATCAAAGCACAATCGAGCGATTCAAATACAAAGAGAGAGTACACATACCGACTGGAGCTGCGAAGAAGAAAGGAATGGAATCTCCGATTGCGAAGGGGAAGAAGAGTGAGAGAGTTAGAGAGAGAAAGTGTGGGTGTGTGTGGAGGATTCTTAGTGAGAGAGAGTGAATTTGGGGAATTTGATTTTGTGAAATGAAATCTCAGTGACTTGGGGAACAATTCTTGGGTTAGGGGAGAGGGTATTTATGGATTTTCTAGTTTCTACAATCTAGGGTTTTAGGGAAATGGGGGGGGGGGGGGGGGGGGGGGGTGTGGGGGGGACAGGTGCCCCTCTTTCATCCCTCTGCATCTTTGTTTCGTTCGTTCATTTCAGAGAGAGAGAGACGACGATGGAGAGAAAGTGATGAAAGATAAAGTCAGGGCTGACATTTACGAAGAAAATGGAAATGCGCTGAACGCGCATTCTGGGCGAATTACATTTCTCCCCAATATTTGGTCAAATTATAAATAAATTTTTCAAATTTTTTAAAATTACAAATACCTCATGTAATTTGGTTATAATTACAAAATCGATCACCGTTAGTTAGTTATGATGGCTAAAAATAAACACAAACTTTAATCACTAAATTTCAGGATCGTCTCGATAAAAAATTAATTTGAGCTTATTTATTCAATAAATAAACAAATATAAATAGACTTTTAGATTAGTTTGAGCACTCTAAATCTCGGTACAACTCATCTCGATATCACCTTAACTATTAGTGACAAAATAAACACCAAACAAATTTGTTTTGAATAGTTCAGGGGGTAATTGTAATATCTAAAATTATATAAACTTATTTGTAATTTAACCAAAGCTCGGGAGGTTAATGTAATTTGCCCTTTTGTTACAAACTCTCGAGTGCAGAAGCGGTGTCGTTCTGTTTCCTAACTACGTCGTTTGAGGTGCTGAAAAAGAAGAAAAAGAAACTTTTCATACCTCCATTTTGAAAAAAGGTATTTGGAATACAATTTGGTTGCGTGGACGGATTTGGGCGTCAAATTGTGCGACTGAGAATATTGATTTTCTAATATTTTGGAAGTACAAAAATCAATGTAATTGTTTTCTTTCTACTTTTAAATTTTAATATCATTACTAATATAAATAATTATCTATAGCTCATAATTAATTGGGTGATACATGTACCTCCCTCGAGGGATCTGGAAACTACCAATCTTTGGACGATCAAATTTTGGCAATAACTAGTATTTGACCAGTAAGATATTTTGACACGCACATTTTTCTTTTTCAGAAACATACGATACTTCTTTAAAAGTCCGTGATATCGAGTATATACTCAAAAGTTTCGCGTAAAAGTTATGAAATATTGCATATCCATTATTCTAAGGGCGAAAGTATCACATGTCATACAGTTTGACACGGGACTTCCTATAAAATGTTTTGCTAATTTACAAAATGACTTTGAGTCTTGAGTTTAATTTTATTAGGTACAAAGGGACAATTGTAATTTTATCAAATCAGAGGGAGTAATTGTTATATTATTACCTGATCAGTAGGGCTGTTGATAATTTCATGAAATATCAGGAGGTGTTGATAGTTTTCATAAACTTCAAGGGATGTAAATGTAATTTATCCTAATAGATTTACACTTGAAAGATGATGGGGCGATTGGTTAATCGATGAGAATGTGAATGAAAATTGGTTTGAGAGTAAAGTGGAACGAGAATGAGAATCAATTTGAATGTGGATTTCACTCAAATATAATTATTTGGATATGATTTCAATAATTTCATTTTCAAACCCACCAATCAAACACTCATATTTTATAAAGTGAATTGCTCAAAATGTACCTTTACTTCTCTATTGTGTTCGGTTTAGTAACTAAACTTTTTTATTTTCCAAAAATGTCACCATACTTATTTTGCGTTTTTTTCCGTTAGCTTTAACGGAAGGTCCAATATATGTCAAATTTTGAGGGTATTTTTATCTATTCATTATTAAAATATTTTTCAATCATTCGTTTCTCTCCTCTCTCCTTCCCCCTTCCCTTTCAACACTCCTCCACCATCCTCCGCCGCCATCAGCCTCCCTCCTCCTCCTCCTAATAATTTAGAAAATAAACGCACTTTCTATTAAAATAAATAAACAAAACCCAGCACCTCCCCCATCTCCTCCTACCATCTTCCGTAAAAAAGCATAAGCTATTTTGTTGTGTATGGGCTAGGAGGTACCGTCCTCTTTGCTGTGTTGTTCAATTTCGGATTTCATTTTGGCAATTCCGGCTCTATTTCCTTTCAACCGCTGCTCTGCCGGCGACTTTCTGCTTTTCAGTTTGGTTCCTTGCTGTATTTTCTGGGCTGCTGCATTTCGGGTGCGTTCTAGGTGCTGGAATTTGTTGTTTTGCTGCTCGGATTAAATACAATACCTTTGATTACTGCTCCTCAGTTATTGATTGAACTTGGTTAAAAAGTCATAAGCTGCGGTAGCCCACTTTCAATTCTTAGACACCAGCAATTATTTTTCTAGTTCTTGCTACCGCCATGGACATTCTTCTAGTTCTGAAATTAGTCTGGAAGAAGATGATGATGATGGTGAGGAAATTTCCTTGGGAGAGAAGAAGATGATGAGATTGATGAAGTGGATAACTCCTCCAAAAACAGGAAAAGAAAATGGAAGAAATCACATAAACATGCTTCTGCATCTCCGTTTGCAAGCATTGAAATCACAAAATCATGAAAATTCATCCCATGCAAATGGTCAAAAAATCGATTCTTGAAAAAATAAAAATAAAAATAAAAGGAAAGGGGGAAGGAGAGAGGGGGAGAAAAGAATGTTTAAAAAATATTTTAATGATGAATTGACAAAAATACCCTCAAATTTTGACACGTGTTGGGCATTCCGTCAAGGTTAACGGAAAAACTTCAAATATGACATTTTTGGCACATTTACATAAGTATTACAATATTTTAGGGAAATAAAAAAAGTTTAGTTACCAAACTGAACATAGTATGAAAGTAAAGGTACATTTTGGACAGTTCACTCTATTTTATAATATGATTCTATTACTTCATTGCCAAACCCACCAATCAAACGCCTCAAAGAATATGAAGTCCAACCCCGTGAACATACCATTTCCTTGGCTCCTTCATTGTTGCATCGTGATGAGATTTTTTACATTGTCAATACAATTTTAATATTTTAAAATCATAATTCAAACAAAAGTTTGAACTAAAACTTCATACTAAATGGGATATCATTTGGTTCATTGTCCAGAGAGTTTGAAAAATATGTTTGTAAGATTTTGTATTTCATAATAATCTATCATTATTCCTAATAAACAACTTTTACAATTCAACTACACTTTTCTTATTTCAAAACTATCCAAACAAAAATACCCTAAGAATTACTACTATTTTATGAAGTGAATTTTTGCCTCATGAATTATTACTATTTCACAAAAGTTAACATTACCGCTTCAATTTTTTTTTCTTCTTGATGTCAGCAGTACATCTTAAGAGAAATTATGACATATTAGATCACATGAGTTGCTATGAAACTTTGTTTAATTAGTTGAGATTATTATAATTACTTTTTTAAAATTATGAGAGGCGAATCAACTTATTGGAAAAAATAATTAAGCTAACTAATATGTACAATGATTCCTCCCAATTCATTCTTTCCCTTCCCTAGTGACTTCCCAATTATTGTCGGGAGTCTCACCCCAGTTTGTATGAGCCATGTTAATTGTGATTGGACGAATTCATACACTTTTCCTTATAAAAAAAAATAAGAAAAAGTATTATGGTGATAAAAAGAAAAAAAAAAAAACAGTTATTTTCCTCGGATCCTCATACATCACTCGGGCCATATTCATTCATATTGATAAACATCAAAACCCAGACCACCCCAGGGAAACTGCAAAAAATAAAATAAAATAAATGACCACTGTCACGGCGTCGTTTTGAAGAAACCTGAATAGATCTCAAAACGTTTGCTGTTCCCGTATGGCAGAAGTTTACTTTGATCCTGATCGAACTAATTGCTTCAGCTGTTGAGTTATGAATCTTTGAACAAATTGAATGGCTTCAGCAAGTAAAACTCAAACCTCTCGTCTGGAGGATGATCGTGATCAAGAAGAAGAGGCAATTCTCTCTTTATCAATTGTCACAATTACGAAGTTATATATCTTTGAATTTGTACATTGTGGCAGGTCTACTAGTAAACTGAAATGGGATGTTTTTTTTTTTTTGGGTCTTGAATTGCTGCAGTTTGAGCATTTTAAGGATTTTACTATTGCCTCCACATGGGAAAGGTAACGTTGCTCTTCATGTTTTTTTGGATGTATGGATCGAAGTATGTTTGAAATTCGTGTGGGTTTGTACTTACAAGTGATGGGAATTCTTCCTTGTAGATTTATATCCGACATAGAGGCTATTTGTCGGCAATGGTTGGCAAATGGTACCAAGAATTTAGTGGTATGCAGCTTGGTTTCTTGTTATTATGCTGTTTTATCATCCCAGTTCTTGAAATTTTCATCTTGTGTAATCAAATTATGTCATTAATAAATCAATTGCAGCTGTAATTAGGTAGCTGGTTCTCTTTCTACGTACCAGTTATTAGAATTTCTCTGATTACATTATTACACAGATTTTTTTTTCCTGGAAAAAAATCTGTACTGGGCTGATCATACTCTGTAGTTAATGAAGAAATATTAAAGATTTGTATGTTAGTTTTAGATGCTTAATCACTGGAATATTGTTAATAGGAAAAAGGGGCGGAATGTTACGATGCCTCGAAGAGCATGTATAAGGTCAGGTCAGAGTTGAAGTATGCTTTGAAGAACTACATCATGGAGTACTATTTTGAACCCCGCAGTCATGGTATAAATGGTAAAGTGTAGTTTTGGTGGATGTGATATCTCATTTCCAGCTTATGGTACCGCTTTTATTTCTTCAGGTAAAGGCGCAGACTGGATCACAACATCTCATGATCTGCAGCAGTCTTTTGGGGTGAAAGACTTTCTGGTCCTCTATTCCTCCCTGTACCTCTCTGTGTTAAACCCTTATTGGACTTTCTGTCTTGGTTTTTTTTTGGAGAGGATGCTTATTAGCTTCCGATTCTGTTTCTTCTTCAGGTGATTGCACCTCAAAGCGCAAGTGGTGTGGTTCTTGATGCACCAGAGGCCAGCAAGCTATTAAGTGCTGTAGCAATAGCTTTGTCAAATTGCTCCAGGTATCATTTTGTCTTCTGTGATTATGGAGGTCCCCAGCTTAGAGGTTACATTTGATCTCTTTGGTGGTGTTATGCTATTGCAAGCTTTAATCTTGATATAAATGTTGGGTTGCTTCAGTTGATTGAGGACTCTTCAGTGTTTTACATTGTCTAGTTAGTTGGCTGTAGTTTGACAATTTAAGAATGTCAGATTTTGGGAATACTTTTCTAAGCAAGGTGGCCAATAAAGAAACTGGACCTTTTAGATTTATTGAAAGGGCTTTTCTTGGATATAATTATGTTTCTGTAACTTGTGTTCATTTGTGATGATAACAGCATATAGAAATATATACTCAGAAGAGAATTGGGGATTAAGGTCTCCCAAGCTCTGTTTTCTCCATTACCAAGACTTGAACCCCAAGACCTTACTTAAGGGACACCAAGCTCCTAACCATGTAGCCCAACCCAACAAGGGTTGGTCAGAACTCTTTTACTCCCTCCATCCCAAAAAAGTTTGTTTAATCTTGGAACTATAAGATAAATAGGGGAAGACGATATTTATACATTACACACACTCTATGTTTGACACTATTTAGGGACAGCTAAAAATCGAAACTTTGTCAAACCTTTTGGGACTGAGGAGTACTATACTTTGTGTAGGAATGCCTATAAAAAAGTCCAGGGCAATATTTTTTTGCTTGTAGACATGAGAAGTTACATGATTTGGATGTTATATCTTTACCTGCTTGCCATCCTCTTCTGAAAGTTTTTTTACCATTCTCCTTTTGTATTTTTTCACTGAATGTAAAAGAGTAGGCTGGATTATGTGATTATATTGTAAGTTCCAGATGTAATCCTATTTCTGATCTGCAGCTTGTGGCCAGCGTTTGTTCCGGTACATGATACCTCTCGTAAGGCTTATATTGGAATTCAGAGTATGGGAACTATTTTCACTAGAAGATTTGAGGCAGACCACATTGGTAGCCAGGTCCCAATAAAGCTTATGCATCTTGAGGGATTGTATGAGTTATTTGTATCTAAGTTTGTAAGTTGTTGAAGTTCAAACCTTTTGCTAATGTTCATATCATGTGAAATAAGTTGATGTGTTAAGCATTTAAAACTTGATGGGTTGTTGCTTTTTAGTAAGTTCATGACTGTGTCATTCATGGTCCATGTAATGTGTAAGCTTTTCATGCATTTCTCTTTATTGTTCTGCTTACATTGCTTTATGAAAAGTGATATCATCATTGTAATTCTTTTGATACTGGATATTATATATGATTAATCACCTTTTGCTTATGAGGGAGCCAAAATTTGTACATGCCTTTCTACTGAAATTTCGCGATTTTAGCTTTACAATTATTCCTTTTCTCTCATTCTGTTAGTTTTCTTTTTTCCATGTTGAGAGATCGCTTTGTTGCCTGTAAAACTTTTCTGTATTGGAATCATTTGTCATTTTCACATGTTTACCAAGGGTTTATGTGTGCACGTTGTTTTTTGGATGTTTGACCTAAATACGAACCTTTCAAACCATGTGCTGAAGGCTTATTCAACTGCGGACTTGTCAATGCATCTTTTCAAAGTACATTTTAAGATGAAGTTAACCTACAGAACGCTTCCCACTGATGGTGAGGAAGAAGTAGACCCAAGTGCTGAATTCCAGGACTCTACTGAGCAACCTGAGTTTGACACCCATAAAAAGGTACAGTGGGATTGTAGTTGTCCTTGGAGTGAGTGGTATTCTGCAGAAGATCCCTTAAAAGGTAAACCTACTGAAGATTACTCATTTTAATTAACTTTTTACCCATGTGTTATAAATATGAGTTTAAGGAAGAAACTCAGTAAGATATTACCTGCCACAATATCCTATGCTTTCTATGATATTAATACAGCACATGCAATGCTTCTTTTATTAGGCTGTTATCATGTGTTTCTGAGCTGCTGGAAGGGTCCTATCATGTTAGTCTGGAAATAGTTCGCATCTTATTCTGAGTTGATTTTTTCAGGACTTGAGCTGCTTTCCATTTGGTCTGAGAGAAGTGTTGGTAGTTCTCTAGATATGGCTGAACTGGAAAATGCTTCGCCCCTTGAAGCTGAAAAATGGTTCATATGTCCAAACTTTTCTCTTAGCCTGTAAGACATTTTCATTAGATGGCATTTATTGGATTCAGAAATAACTATTTAATCCGATTATGGGGAACGAATGTTTGGCTGGATGGAGGCTGAAATGAGTGGGCTATACTTGAAGCTGAATTTTGATTGTTCATCTGTCGAAAATTCTCTCTTAAGATGGAATTTCCCGCTCATTATTTTGCATTAACCAAGGATTAATCCCTGGTCATGTATCTGTGATTTGAGTTATGCTTTAACCCCAGTAAATATACTAGAGAGTTGCACATGTCATATTACTGTACCAATTAGTTTTGTCCATTAGGAAGGTCATATATCTGACTAATGTTCCTGGTTCCATGTGGTATGCATTATTGGTAAAACATGCC
The DNA here is from genome assembly GCA_016801395.1 of Leptodermis oblonga. Lineage (NCBI taxonomy): Eukaryota > Viridiplantae > Streptophyta > Magnoliopsida > Gentianales > Rubiaceae > Leptodermis > Leptodermis oblonga. The sequence goes on from CM028760.1 coordinate 37,674,818, forward strand.
TCTTTAAAAGAAAAAGACTGAAGTATAGGGGCTATATTACATTGCATCAAATCTGGTGTGCATATCTAATCCAAATCCCCAGCTAAAGTTAATTGGAAATTGTCTGCTATTAGTTTACTGTAGTTTTCATGTGATGGGCTGCATCCTATGCTGTCTCTTCTAAAAAGTTTATAATCTTAGGATTTATGCCAATAATTACCTTGGAAAGATTCTATTACTGGTGTATAACAACTTGTTATTCAACAAATTCTGCAGAGAGACTTTGGATAAAAGCACTGTAGGATTTGCATCACAATTGCGCCTGTTGGTTAATGCACTTGATTCATCTTTGGAGGCTCAATACATGGAGGACTTTGTTTCAGGTCTGAATTTTATCTATGCTTTCTTATGAGGCATTGATCTTAGTGAAAAGTTTGTGCGTGTATATGTGATTTTTGCACACTATTCACATAGTTGGCTGGTAATCTTCTAAATATGTTGAGGATAACATGGTAATTTTCTTTATTTTTTTGTAGCAGTTGAAAATACTGGATCTGACAATGTGAATTCATCAGCTATCATACCTCCACCAACAGTACTTGATCGTGTGCTCAAAGATCTTTTCCATGAAGGTACATATTTATATTTTTTTTTGTGAGCCTTTTTTTGGCTTCATTTTTGTGGGATCAGCATAGTTTTTTGGATGTGTGACATCAATCAGATCTGACTTGCATATGCTTGTAAATTGGTTTATTGGGTTTTGACTCTTACTTTCTCTTGTTTTCGTTATTTACTGGCCTCCTCACAAAAGACCTCTGTAAGGAAGAAATGTTTGTTAGCTAGATGTAGTTGTTTGATAAAATGAGACTTGAAAGAGAAACGAGAAATGGGCATTGTCACATTTTGCTTATGTTCTTGTGGGCATTTCTTTGAGAGTGAGCACACGCCTGCGAGTGTTTTGCGGGTGTTGACTATGCTACCATGAGAAGACTTGGTATGAAGAGACAAACAAAGATATGGCAGTTATTTGAGGATTTGGGAGACGTGCCAAGCATTTCTTGGTGCTTCATTGTAAGAAGAAAAGCTTTTAAGACTAGGGTATCATGACAACTTGAAGTTAGGCTTGGGCTCAACCCCAAATGTTATAGGAGGTTCTGTTAAAGGAAATTTGCAGAGTTTTGCTAATTCTTTGTTAAAGTTATGTCTATATTGTATATTCATATGCACTTCAAAGTTATAATAATCTCTACTTTCTGTGCTGTTTGTCTACTACAGAAGAACAATTTGATTTTGCTGAGGGAGAGAACAACAACCCCCAAGCCATTAAAGGGGCCCCACTTGAATCACTCTTTGCACAATTTTGTCTGCATGCCCTGTGGTTTGGAAACTGCAACATACGTGGTACAGTGTGTGAACAATAGTTCTTTACATGTGAAAAGTAGCAATCTTTTTCCCAATAATTATAAAATCCTTTTCCCTTCGTGCATGGGCTATTGGCTGTTCAATTAGCTGTTGCTGTACTCTGGATCGAGTTTGTCCGGGAAGTTCGTTGGTGTTGGGAGGAGTTACAGACTCTGCCCCGAGTGCCGACAAGTGGAACAATTGACTTGTCTACATGTTTGATCTACCAAAAGCTACATATGGTTAGTTCTGTGCTGTTAGACGCATCTTGGCATGCACTTCCTCTTTCTTTGTTATGATGTAATATAACTGTTACACTTTCTTATTGATTTAACTTGTATTGTCTAATGAATGACTTGCAAGTTTAGCTATGAAAAATGGAAAACCAAATCTGATAATCAATTTGTCTTTGTAGTATATAATTTTGTGCCGGAAATACTAAAGATATTGAAGTCATTGTGTTTTTCTTCTATTTTCCCCATATATGGTGTAGCTTGCAATATGCATTGAAAAGCTGCGTCAACAGAACCAAGAGCATCAAGATGTTGGAGAAAAGTCAGATTCTGTTTCTCCTTCCATTAAGGTGGTGGTGTTTCAAATAGTTTGCTCTTATTCCTCATTTATTACGGTTTTTAAAGCATCGAGAGTTTCACTGACAACATCTTGCTCAAACTTGTTTAATATTGTCCTGACTAAAATGCAGAGCAGCATTCAGAATTCTGCTGATGCATCTCCTTCGCATGAAGTACGTGATGATTCAAATGCAGAATGTGACAGGTGAAAGCAAGTGAGAACTCTTTTATTTTATTGTCCTTCTCACTAACCATTTGTGGCAGGGGCGGCAATGCTATCTAGTTCTCGTGTCTTGTAACATGTTATTTGAACTTGTAACTTTCAGCCCAGATGTTTTCTCTTTTTCTATAATTATCAAGCATGTAAAGGTTATAGAAGCTCCCGCATGTGTGAGTTCTAGGGAAGGGCAGGGCTGGGCTGCTAAGGCCTGATGTACGCACTCTTACCTTATATTTCTATAAGACACTGTTTCTGTGGCTAGAGCCCGTGACCTTAGGTCACATAGCAACAACCCTACCTTGTATTTATCTACCATATAAACAGGGGAACTAACTACTAAGTCATTTGAACATTTTTTTTCCGCTAGTTTATATTAGATGAACTAATTTCATTCGGACTCTTTTGACATTTAATGTACTTATAGCATGTTAAGTTCATTATTTATTCATGTTTCTGATGCAGTAAAAGGCCTTTGGATAGTTCGTTAAAATCTGGAGTTGCTATGAGTAAATCCAATTTAAGATCTGGAGTTGCTATGAGTAAATCCAGTTCTAAGCAACAGAATCTTGCACGTTCTGCTGACCCTACTTCTTCAGAATGCATAAGGAGGGGATCAGCTGGGGTGGTAGGGTCCATGATGCTTTTGAAATCATGCCAGCAAATGCATTCTCCCCTCACCCAGGTTGATCTGTTTGAGTAGCTTGCTTAGTCCCATTGCTTTTTTCCTTTTTCTTTTTAATAAAAATATTCATCCTTTCTTTTTATCTCTTGTGAGTACTAATCCATTACGTTATTTAGAATCCACCACTTATGACAGAAGATATGCATGAGGAACGACTCCAAGCAGTTGAAGCCCTTGGAGATTCATCTGTAAGCTTAAAAATCTCTTATTTTGTACCTTCTTTAATCAATTCCATAACTGTCTTTGAACTTGGAAGATAAGAAGCCTTTGTATGTGAAAGAAATTAGGAACTCAATTTTCACTATAGCCAAAATCCCAGTATATCTACCATTTGTCATGAGAGACACTGCCTGCTTTTGAGTTTTTCTGCAGACAGTTTACGATATAATCATTGTATAATGAAGCATTTAAAATCTTTTGGTTACAGAGCTTTTCCGCTCAACTGGAGAAAGATATCTTGTCATCGGGTAATAATACTTCTATCTCTGAAAATTATTATAGTCATCTCTTGTTCTCAGAATTTGAGTTGGTACGACAAAATTTTTCCATGTAATCATGTGGATAGTATTTCCAATTGTTTTTTTCCTTTTTTTTTGGGTGTATGTTGTAAGTGTGATATGTGGGTGTTTGTATGATATTTTGAAGGCATTTTGAAACTTTCAGTGCCAGAAATGTAGTTGCTCTATTGTTAAAACATGATCTGGCCAGAAATGGTTGCCTGAGTCTGATTGTATCAGATCTGCAGATTATATTTCCTTTTGTTCAAGTAGGAGGTTCCTTAGAAACCATATTGAAAGGTTCTCTACATGCTTGGACAGGCCCGTAACTTCATTCCTGCTTCTTATTATGCGTAACTGTGTGAAACACCTCTTGCTAACTCTCTACTGGATTTTGATTTTTCTTCATCTGTATATGAATCTTTTGAAGTTGGTTTTTACCATCACTTGTGAGACTGTGCTTGTAGAATTTGATGTTTAGTATGTTATTGTGAAACTATCATTTACGTCTTGCCTTTGAAGAAGGACATGCATCTTTTCCTCTTAAAAGTAATTTGGAAAGATGAGACGTACTGTTAAAAGATTATCACTTAACAGTGTGAATCTTATTTAGTTGGCTGCTATTTCTTCTAGATATCTGACAGAGTTGATAATTTCCTGCTATCTGCACTAGACATGTCGGCTTTTAAAGCTGCAAACCCTGATGCTGTGTTCGAAGATTTCATCCGATGGCATTCACCTCGAGATTGGGAGAGTGATGATAGTGGGGAAGTCGGATCATCTCAAGCTGATGCAGGAAACACTTTGAACGGTGAGTGGCCTCCTAGAGGAAGGCTTTCAGAGAGAATGTCTGACTCTGGAAACTCATGGAGAAAGATTTGGAATGATGCCCCAGCAATTCCTGCGTCTGAGCAGAAGCCACTTTTTGATCCAAAGCGTGAAGGGGAAAAGGTACCTTTGACTAGCAGATTGAAAAGTTTCACATTCTAAGTGGGATCAAGCACATCTATGTTACCCATATATAGATACCTCACAGTGTCACTGGAACACAGTCCAGTGTACCATTGCCTGTTTAATGGCTATCATGCGGGTGGAAAATTTGAAAAAGTCATAATCATCTGTATGTTTGGTTTGACAATATTGGATTCTCTGCTCTTTAACCTAGTATAATCATCTCTTTCTCCCCCATGGGGAAAAAAGACTCTTACTTGAAACTTTGTTTACTTATACTTATGGAACTTACCGTAGCTATTCTCCTGTGACGTTAAAAATTAAGAGAAGGTAGTCAGTGTGTGTTGCATGTTCTTTCCTTTAGACAACAAGTTTTGTTTTGCATCGGGAATCTCTGGCTGTGGCCTAGTCAATAACATTTCATTCTCAACTAGGTTCTTCATTATCTGGAGACGTTGCAGCCAACTCTTTTGCTGGAACAAATGGTCTGTACTGCTTTCAAAGCAGCAGCTGACACACTGAATCGCACGGACTTTGGGGTACTAAATCTGATGAAGTCTAGAATGGGGCAGCTTTACATCACAATGGCTTCTAACCTGAAATGTTTGCAGGGTATGGTTGCCATTGTTTAAGGGAAGTCTACTTTCCTTTCTGACATGCTTTAGTAAATATGAAGTTCTGTAAATGGTATTTATTTCAGGAAAAAGATGGTCCAGTGACAGTGAGCTCATTGATGACCTTAAACGGTTGTGTGGAATTTTCGAAGGAGTTGAGCAGTTACTGATTACAGCAGCTTCGCTTCATCTAAAGTTTGAACGGGCACCACGCCTGTCAGAAGCAATTTTCAACGACTTCTACAAATTTTACCTTCCAAAGATGGGAACAGGTTCTCAGAACAGCGAACCAGAGAAGGTAATTTCTCTGCTGACTCGACTTTCCTTACCGGGAGTTGTCTCGCGTTACTTGATTTTGATCTTTGCGTTACTATCTTGATAGGTGTATACTGAAAAGCATCAGATATTCCCGCGTGAGCGAGAAGTGATCGCGGGCATGTTTACTCCCCCAACTGCCAATCAATCTTGGAGGAAGGTATTAAGCATGGGAAATCTGCTGAATGGTCACGAACCAATCTCGAGGGAGATCATATTTTCGAAGCGCGATCATGTGAGTGGAAGCTACTACGCAGGCAGTGATGATGGAAGGTATTTACAGGAAATCGAAACATACAGGATGTACATATGTGGAACCTCGAACGATATCAGCGTTGCTCTAGCTGTTGCATCCTGCGACTGAACTCATATCATCGTGATACCCCATTCCCAGGTAACCTGTAGATATACAGTTCGTGATGATCATGCTCCATTACAGATTCGATATTCTTTTTCGCCATCTCAGTGGCGAATCCGAAATTGCTCGTTTTCTAGCCTCTGCATTGTGTGTTTGTCTTGTACATTTGCAGTCTCTGGTTATGGTAGAATTTCATCTGTACCTTGTGATTCTATTTTGAATAATCCCTACTTGTCTCTGTGTTAAGCCATTTTGGGATCATGAAGTTCTTCTGTTCTGATATTATTTAAATTTGGGGGAATTACATTCACCTCATCCGAGGTTTGTCAAATTACAAATTAGTATCACATGATTTGAAAAATTACCAATACTCACATTTGTTTTAGTCATAATTACAAAATTGATCTATGTTAGGGTCCGTTTGATAAAAATTAATGCTTATATCTGAATGCTTAATGTTGAAACCATAATGCTGAATTGATTAAGCATTAACATCTTAATGCTGAAATATATTTATCAAACCTTTGAATCAGAATGCTTAATCACTCGATTTTGTTTGATAAATATGCTGATCTTATTGCTGAAATCTTGAAAATGTACAGCGTTGAATATTTTGTATTTATATATGCGAAATATCAAATTTTATAATAAAACATAAATTATAATTGATGAAAACATAAGAAAACAAAATAAGATAAAACACATTAAATTGAACGATTAAAATACAAAAAATAAAAATTATCACAATTTATTAAAATTCTTGAAAATGAAAAAGAAATCCACTATTGCAGTTTAAAAATAAATAAATATTTACAAAAAAAACTTGTATATAATTAATAAAATTACATAAGTAATATATCGTCCGAATGAGATTTATAAAAACATGTAAATGATATAACTTATTAAATAAATTATTAATACCAAAATAAATCAAATTTTAGTTGAAAGGAAAAAGTTTAAAATACGTGGTATGCTAAAGAAGAAAAAAAAATGTTTATTTTCAAAATTAAATATTTATAGTTAAATCAACATGAATAAAATAAAAAATGGTAGTTTCGAAAATCAAAAGCAATAAGCTGACTTTTTCCGCTTAATTTTTTCTAAAGAAAATAAGCAGTGCTTAAACGATAAAAGAGGTTTGAATTTTCGTTATCAAACACACTTAAAAGTCATTATTACTTAATCTAATAATTTAAAGCATTAAGTGGTGTTATCAAACAAGCCCTTAGTAATTGATGAGAATGAACACAAACAAGTTTATAATCGGATCGATAAAAGTTCAGTTACCTCCCCGAGATTTGGTCAAACTACAAAGTAGTTCACTTGGTTTGAAAAATTACCCAATACATACTTTTGATTTGGTTATAGTTACAAATCAATTAATTATTTCTGAAAATGAGTACAAACAAGTTCATGATCAAGTTCAATTCAAACTTATTTATTTGATAAATAAAAGAATATGAATATAATTTTAAACTTGATCTCAGTTTGGCTTAACTCGAATAATTATCATCTTTAATGTTAGTAAAATATATATATAAAACCCAAAAAGCTTTTGAATGGGTTAGAAAGGTATTTATAATTTTTAGAATTGCACTGACTGATTTGTAATTTGATCAAACTTCCATGGAGATAAATTTTGGAGTTCATCATTTGGATGTTGCTTTTGGCTAATGGAACAATATTGATGCTTCAATGGAAACCAGGGTCAACATCAATAGGCTATAGAAGCAACACAAAAATAGGAACACCAAACCATGGGTGGTGGGTGGGAGGTATGATATAGAAAATGACGTGTGTACTCACAATCAAAGACTTTAGTTGAATCCAAACTGGTTGATATATTCTTTTTACTTTGGTGGGAGAGTATGAGGCTAATTTACGTTTATCGTGTTTCAGATAGTAGTGTAACGATCGTGCTTTATGAATCAAAAATGCTACCCGCTGCAAAATGAATCAACTCTTCCCATTATTCTCTTAGAAAGGGAAAAAGAAATTTTTTTTTACCCTTCATGATAATTACTTGAAAATAATGTACATGTGAATTTTAATGGTTATACTTTGTCACGATTTAGTTACGCTTACCCTTGAAGTTTGTGAAAATTACTAAATGAACTCTGAAATTTTATAAAATTATCAATATCTCATGAATGTTCAAATTTTGCAAAAACTTGTGTTCGACTTATTAGATTGTTCGACGCCCACTTTTTTCTTTTTTTGGAAACATATGATACTTTATTTAGAGAAACTGGTATTGAGTTGAGACTCAAAAATATAAACAAACAACTGTAATTTTATGAAATCAAATAGATAATTGTTATATTATCCTCCAATCAAGAGATGATCAAAGTTTTACGAAACCTTATAGTTTATTTGGTAGTTTTCATAAACATCGAGACCAAAGGATAAATCTTTTTTGTCAGTTTGCTAAGTTCAAATTAGATTGGAAATGAAATAGAAATACCACCAAAACAAAGACAAAATAGTACCCATTGTTGAAAGTGTGGCTCCCTTTGCCAATTGTCTTCTTCCTTCCTTTCCTGAATCGTAATCAACACGTCTGCTTAGTGTACTACTCTACTACTATATAATTTTTAGGATTTTCTATTACCGATTATAAATTCAATCAGTCGCTACCTGCTACATATCTTAATAATTAATTACAACATAAATTTTAAATTAATTTTTTACCATTTATATTTGTTTGCATTATACTTAATTTTAATATTAAACTTTTTATTTTTGTTGTATTAATCCTATATTTTAATAGATTGTCTTTTACTTTTTAGTTTCAAAATTGTAAAATAAATATACCCCTACACAGACAAGAAGTAAATCAGTAGTCATAAAAGTATATTACGATGAAAATGAATATAAATGGTAAAAAGATTAATGTAACGTACAATCTTTATAATTAGTTATTAAGATGTGTAGTACGGAATATAAAAAAAAAATGTCAACAAGGAACCCAAAACCCTAATTTCTTCACACAATTTACGATGAAACTCCCAAACTCCCAATCGTACAGCAATTACACATAATGTACCTCATACAATGTGGAAAGACAATCTATTAAATGCATCCCACTTTCAAAAATAATTTTTATTTCAATAGAAGAATTCAGTTTCGACTTTCTTACACAACCTACTCTGACTAAAATAATTATGTGTGATACTCTCTCCGTTCCATTAAAATAGTCAATCTTGACAAATGTATAACTTATTATGAATGTTAATGTACAACATCTAACATAGTTAATTTGATGCCATTTGTTCCATTTATATTCTTACTTTTTAAGTATGGCTAGTTGTGAACCACACATGATTATATTAGTATGTATAAGAGAAGTAAAAAAATTGAAAGTAAACCCTTCTAATAGAACGGAATGAGTACAAAATTAATCTATACTCAAAAAAAAAAAATGAATAACACAAATGATGTCAAATCATCAAATTTGTGATAATTATTAGTAGTGAACACTACAAGTTAAGCTCATAGTTTGGATAACCCTAGCTACAAGTGGTTTTATTTTATTTATTTTGTACAAATAAATAATAATTGTGTGAGTGCATGGGAAGATGAGCAATTAGAAATAGGGAATGATTATTGTGGTAGGGACATAAACAAAGATGTGAAATATAAAATTAATTAATATAGATATAATTAATTAAAAGCAATAATTATATGTGGGGGATAATGAAATTGACATCTTTTGTTGTCTTTCATTTTGCGATCTCCCGGGGAGAAGAGCCATTTCCACACGCTTTCTTTTGAGCTGAAACCAAACAAAACAATAAAAATAATGTTTAAAAAAATTTATTGAAAAACAATAAATATTAAATTTTGCATGATCTTACGATACGATGTAGCCACCATCTTTATCTTAATTGATTAATTATTATTATAATAGGCCAATCATTCATAATTATACTGGTAAAACACTTGGTGCACAAAACTTGAAGTCAACGATTAGATTCACACCATAACTCTGGCCAAGAATTCAGAACTCGTGACGTATTAATGTGTGATATACAAATACTCGGTGACGTGATATACGACGTGGTGTGCAAGTGCACGTCTCCGATCATATGAAAGTATGTAGGTGTCCCAAAATAAGTGAACGTTATCATAAAGCCACAAGTGTCGATTGTTATTTGACGAATTAATTCCGACACCTTTCAAAACAAATTAATTATTACTACAGGATGGCTCAATTGTGTGCGATTCATGCAACCAGTCGTATTCGATTTTGATTTTTTTCTTTATTTATTTTTGTAATCAAATTCATATTTTATTATTTAAAATACGATGTCACTTAATATGATTGTACGGATTATAATTATATATGATTAGCTAAGGGCATGTTCTTTTTGTTTTGTTTTGAAAACGATTTTGGTTTCAACAATAAATTTAATATGTTTTAATCATATTTCATCATTTCCAATACAACTTTTACTATTCAGCATTTATTTTTTACATTATAAAACTATTTTTCAAAACTTGTTTTCAAAATCGTTTTCAAAACGCTCAAAAAAAAGAGACCCTAAGAGAATGATCTACTGATTACTATCCTACTGTTATCATTATTCTCATGCGCCAAATACACCAACAAATATTCAAATAATCAATCCATATATCCATTGTAATATATTCCACAGAAATCTAAACAACTACTCTATACATATTTAAGCAATACGATGAAAAATCTATGTTACATTAAACGGATATAATACCACGAACATGACTTCGATTTCGAATATGTCAGACAATAATTTTACATTTAAATGCCTCCCGATGACTAAAATTTTAAAATAAATGGTAGAAACTTCCATTTATCTTTCCTTATCTTCTTCCTCCATCTTCCAAGAAAAATAGTTTTCTCTTCTATAACTTTTTATTTAATTTATTTTCCTCGTTTTCCCAAATAAATAAACGAATTTATATTTTATTGTTTTTAAGTGATCATCGATCTAGTTTGTTGGAGGCTTTCCTCAGAAAATTATCGACAGATTTGAGATCGGATTCATTTCTTAGTATGGAATTTTTTTATTATTATTATTTTTCAATTTTCTGGCTGGTGATGTTGCTTTGGTTATTGTTTATATGAATCATGCCATTAACGTAGTTAAGTTCAGAAGTTCGTGGTACGAGAATAAATCAAATTACTTGGTTTCGTTTCATTGGCTTAATAGTAAATAGACTTTACTTTTGGAACATAGCATAGAGACCTCCGCTATGAGTATCTATATAATTATTCTTCCAATTCAGATTCTTTGTCGTAATTAGAATATCCTTCCTTAATTAACCTCGTATATATCAAGGCAATGATTGGTCTGGGTGATCGAGGGAAAGGAGAGAGAAGTTAATTAACCTCCTAAATAAGATGTAATCATATAAGGAACGAGATTGTGTTATAAAGGTTAGTGCGCAAGGTATGCTATCCAGATGTCGGGGGTTTGATCTCTACTTCTTAACGAGTAATCATATAGGGCAACGACACATTTTGACCAAACACCCGATGAATCCATCCAATAACAAAAGAATTATCAAGGTTTGTGTTCATTTTTCGAGCCGATCGTAATTTTAGTCAAACAATGGGAGTTAACTAATACATTAACTCAAATGTTAAAATTGGGGGAGGTATGAGGATTTGGGGTAATGTTAATGAGAGGGTCTTGTAATCTTGAAGTCATGGCTCGAACATTGGGGATGCAAGGTAAAATAAATAATAATAATAATAATAATAATAATAATAATAATAAAATAACACAAATGTTAAAATTTTTCAAGATAAGGTAATATTCTTCGTTGAATAACTTACTTTCAAAAATATTTTTTTGTTGTAATAAAATAATTTATTTTTAAATTTTTTTTACTCTTTGTACCCTTATTAATGTAATTATGTGTGGCTATAATTAATTCATACTTAAAAATAAAAAAGTAAGGATATGAGTGGAACAAATTGTATCAAATTAGTAATTTTAAATGTTGTACCTTCACATTCATAAAAAGCTCTATATTTACAAAAGTTATCTCATCTAATGAAATAGAATCAGTAATAATATTTGTGAAATTTAACCAACTCATCCTAGAGGAGATGACAACCCGAGAATGACTTTAAATCCTCCTTGAAGTGTAGGTGATGAGTTCAAATGTAGGGCTCGCATTCATCGGTTGTTTGCTCAAAATTAAAAATATATAAATTTTAAAATAAATATGAATTAAATAATTGACTTCTCGACTTTAGGAGGAAGAGTTATTGCACTCTCAATTATACTATGCTGTACTCCTATGAAACGTGTTAGGATATAACATGAGAGTAGTTTCCAACAAAAAATAAAAAAAATAAAAAAATGAGAGTGCAATTTTCTAATTTAAGATGGGATTTATTATAGCTTTTTGATCTGATTTGTCCAATTAGAAGAGTCATATTTTAAAATAAACAATTTATTATGAATTTCAATAAACTATACCTAAAATAAATAATTTACTACAATTTATTTTAGTAATGTCCTTATTTTTTTAAGTATGAGTGGATTACCGTCTACACATTGGTATACGGAATAAAAAAATAAAAATAAACAATTTATTATGAATTTCAATAAACTATACCTAAAATAAATAATTTACTACAATTTATTTTAGTAATGTCCTTATTTTTTTAAGTATGAGTGGATTACCGTCTACACATTGGTATACGGAATAAAAAAATAAAATGAAAAATAGACTATTTTATTGGAACAAACATAAATTTGAAGATAAACTCTTCTAATGGAAATGAGAGAATACTACTTTTGTCAGTTGCTCCCCATGCATTTTAAAAATGAATAATGATGGAGACATGGGAGGGAGTGAAAGCGTAAATGGAATTATGTGACATAAGTTAAAAGACAAAATCGTTGGCCACATCTTATTAGTATAATCATCAAAGATAATTTTGTCTTTTAATTCATGTGACGTCATTTTCTCTACGCATAAACAAGCTTTTTGATATAGCCGACAGGCAGTGACAGAGCCAATCCCTCACAAGTCTGGTGGGACAAAACATTGAATGTAGCCCCGCCCTTGCTGACATGGGTGCACGCATCACACTCTTCTCAATCCACATGCAACTAATGATAAAACATAATGAATTGTAGCGTTGCTATAAGAAGTTATAACTAGTAACTGTGCGATAACTATATGCAAAAAAAAATGTTTTACAACACTATTCATGACCCTCAAAGATAAGACAGAAACTTACAACTTTTACCATTCCTCTCGATGAATTTTCATTCAACCTCTAAAACAAACTTCTTCAAGGAAAATTAATCTTTAAAAAAACTAGATTTCTTTCTGATTGCCTTAATTATTAACAAATAACCAAAATGAGAATACAATCAACCAAAAAAAAGTCGTAGAAAAGCACAATTAAAGATTGTTTGAAGATGATAAGGTGAGAGTGAAAGCAGTCTAGTCCTCCTCGTATTCCCTTTTGTAGATTTTATTTTATTTTATTTATATTATTTATAATTCAATTTTTTTTTTCAAAAAAAAAAAATTATTGGAAATGGGCCAGAGGTTATAATAAGATTCACACGAAAAGCCTCATCGGCCAATACTGAAAGGGCAACCGTGAGTTTGTCTCCTTCATTGCTTTCTTCAAGTGAGTGCTGACAATTCGAATCCCACTGCTAATATCCCATTGGGCCACACTTCTGACTTATGGGCCCACTCCCACCTGATTCGCCCAGTTTTTTTTTTCAAAATAAAAATAAAAATCGCCCAATCAACAACAAACATCACGATTTTATCAATAATTCAATGAGGACGAATTACATTTACCTCCTCGATATTTAGTTAAATTATAAATAAGTCTCTGTGGTTCTGAAAATTATAATTAAGAACCAAAAATTTTCAAAAGCTTTTTGTTGTGTGTTTATTTTTTCACCAATAGTGAGGTGATGTCAATCTCATTTCTATCGAGATTTAAAGCGTTTATTAATTAATCGAGTCTAACTTCCTTTTATGCTTGTTTATTTATTGAATAAATGAACTCTCGAGGTGAAATTTTATCTTGTCGATCCTGAATTTGTTGATGAAAATTTGTGATCGTTATCAATCATTACCAACAAATATCAATTTGACAATTATGACCAAACCTCAAGGATGTATTCATAATTTTTAAAATTAGATAAACTTATTCGTAATTTGATCAAACTCAAGAAAATAATTTTAATTCGCCCATTCAATAATGCATTCTTCCCAAACTTCCACGACCTATAAGGCTATAACCTACCTATTCACTATAGACTTTAAAACCAGCTAAGTTACCTATCAATTTCCTTCTCCCATCTACATTTCTGGTTCAATTATGCTTTTGCTTGCTATACAATTTTTTTCTTAATTTTTTTTATAGAAAACTATTCACTTTGATGTATCGAGCAACTCATTTACGCCAACGAGTTTCACTCCGCAAGAGATAAGACTAATCTCCGTAGCTGAATAAATGACTTTAAACTCACATTGACAACGAAATGAATGAGAATTCAAACTCTTCAAAATATGGATTATTATACAAGTATTTTAACACTTCGTCATATTATTCATTTACAATTTTATATGTTTTTAATATCCTATTCTTCTATGATACAATTGGGAAATCACGTACTTCTTCTCGTATGATACAAAAGCATACTATTTTATTACTATCAACTGTGATTACATAATTAAATATGATAAAAATCAATTATAAAAGTAGTAATAAATATATTAAATTAAATCTATATATGTTTGAACTTTATTTATATATATATGTGTATTTAAACAGTTAAGTAAAAAAAGTATTATTATTATATCCGACAAATTACGTACTAAAATATTAATCAAATCTCGATTCTTACACTAATAAACACAATAAAAGCCTCAAAATAATTGAATTTATATGAGAATGAAATAAACTATCACCTTTGGAAAGAATATACTTTCACTTTTTGAAATATATATAAATTTATAGGATATGAGATTTCTATTTTTTATTTTTTAACATAAAGTTATATTTGAAAAGAAAGAATACATAACTATTTTCTCATCCAGTAATTTACAAGTTTAAAATGGACTCCTTTGATAGAACAGATGAAATATCAAATCCGCCAACAAAAATTTCATCCCTTTGGCCGATTTTTTGCCATGCTAATTTCTGATTTACATTTATAATAGAGAGTTTTATCACACTTTGTAACAATTGTTATGAATTAATATGACATTGTTTAAAGAAAAAAAAAAGTAATTATAGAAAAGTTAAAAATATAATGTAAATGATGTGATATGTGTTAAAAAATAAAATCATTATATTCACATAATGAATATTCTATGTTAAAAAGACAATGACTCATAATTTTAAAACTTTGATGACTAAAAGCTTAAAATAAAACTTTTTTGGCTGTGTAAATTTAAAAAAAAAAGAAAAAGAAAAAGATTGGTTACTCTTTTTATTAAAATACAAAAATATAAATAAGAGTAAAAGGCTCTAAACATAATTGCTTACATGTTGCTTAATTTCCTATAATCTATTTGATGATCTTTCTGTAGGTGATAGTCCTAGTTTCTCGCTGGCTAATACTTCTTGAGGCCTACAATGTATTGTTCTTTCTCACCTTCTTCACCCCAAAAGTCATCCATATTGTCAATTTTCCATGGGCCATATTCTGACTTCCCGTTGTTCTCCTAGTGCGATCTTTTGATGAGCGAAGCTCCGACGAAGTGGTTGAAATGTGCAGTTTGGCCAGAAATATCCACAAACCAAATTAATATTGTTAGTCAACCACGGAGGTATGGTCTTATGGTTTTGATCATCTCGGGACTTGATTCACCAAAAATATACTACTAATATCTGAGTATAGTGGGGAAAAAAAAAAAAAATAGTAAAACCATCCCTGTAAGGGAAATTTGCAATTTTTAATTTACTTCTTGATTAATTTTTTTCTTGGAAATAGGGATGATAATTTTTATTAGACAAAAATATTTATTTCACAGTATGACGAACAACTGCTGTGTATCGGGTTTCTGAAGTATCGCGATTATAATAAAAAAAAACGCATATTGAGTTTAACTGTTGAAATATCGCGTAACTTGGCTACTGATATATTACGGCTATGGATTTAGATGCTAGTGCATCGTTTATATATCGTGTTTATTCTCTGGTGTATTGAGTTAAGCGGCTGATGTGTCGCAGTTATGAATTTAACTACTGAAATACCTCGTATCGAGTTTAGCCTCTAATAGTCTGATGTAATGTGTATCGAGTTTAAGCTATGGTGTGTCGTGTGAAGTTGTTGATGTGTCGCGGCTATGAGTTTAACTGTTGGGTTATCACGCATTGAGTTTAGCATATGATGTCTTATGTATTGAGTTTGGCCTATGGTTTATCGAATTCAACTTATGATGTATCGTGATTTTATAAACCAACAAGTATTGAAGAAACATGCATATTGAGTTTAGTTGCTAAAGTGGTGCTCATCAAACTATCAAACCATCCAACAGTCAAACACGAGACTCCCTAAAAATAAAAAATAAAAAAAGGATAGTGAAAGTGTAATAAATTAAGAAAAGAAAATTATCTTAAATAGATCATAACTTTTCCCAGAGATTCGATTCTAGCAAAAGTTGCTTTGCCTTTCATAATCAAAATTCATAAGCTTATGCTAAAATAATGCTCTTCCTAATCATCATAGGGATCATTCCACACCTTCTTTTTCATCTTTGTCAAAGACTCATGAAAGGGAATTTATACACTCACAAAACCAGGTGCCAGGAAAGATTAATGCGCACTCTCAATCATTTTCTATGGTTTTATCTTGTTTTTTTTTAATATTTATTTTTGGTTTATTCATCCTTCGCCCCCTGTATTTATGAGATATTTTGACTATTGTCTCGTAAAATTTTAAAATAGATCTTTCGCGATCGTCAATTAAAGTGTTGAAAATAGTGTAACGGCGTTCATACCCCGTTGTATGTTTACATCACTCGTAAGCTTATAACATTCGAGGCAAAAATGTCCTTATTAAAATAGTAACAAATACTCGTTCAAAAAAATCAAAAAAGTATTTTTAACCACGGCAGAAATCATGAACTCGATAGGAAATGATGATAATCCATATAATTCCTTTTAAGAAAACTTACTATGCAAAAAAAAAAAAAAACAAAACAAAAAAAACTTTGAAGTTTAAAACACTTAAAAAAAAAAAAAAATCATTCTCTAGTATGTAAGGGAGGCACAACACACCTTTTTTTTTTTTTTTTTTCTCTCTCTCTATCAAATATATGGATATTAACTCATTTTTATTGAGTTGATCATTTATGTTCAATTAACATTCATTTTAAACTTTTTGTCTTTTTTCTTAATGAACATAGATAATGTTTATTTGTTACTATTCTAGTATTTCAGAAAGTAATAGGGCATGAATATTATTATATTGTCTGACGTCTAACTGGGTACATATGCGTTAATAGTCAAAATGGGCAAAAAGATATATGAATAAACTTTTTTGAATTTCATATCTAGATAAAATGATGATAATTAAAGGAAGTACTAGTTCATCAGTCTCTCCTGAACAAGGCAATTGAGGGAGTGGTGCCAAGGTTCATCTTATGCCATTTTTAGGATGCATGAATCCTCCTATACATACATGTTCATGTTCATGTTCATGTTGATGCTGATGTTTTGGGTTCAAATTAAATCATTTGTTTCCTCAAAAAAATCATTTCTGACCTTAAGTCACATCCATCAATCACAAATATATAATGCCAATAATGAACAATTTAGTGGTGGCTTTTCCTATTGCCTCTTTGCTCATTGGAACAGCTTCTTCTTCTTCATGTTTACAAATAGACATAAATGATTGCAAGTGCTTCAACCTCCAAATCTCACAAATTTAGGAGGTAAAATGTATTTTATTTTTACCTCTCATGCATGTTGTGTACACCTAGCACAGATGATCTAAACGCCTAATTTTAATTATTTTTTTAGGCATAATTTTGTTCTTTTATTTACTTACATGGCAAAAGGAGATATTACAAAGAAAGGAACATAATGCATTTTAATGGGTATTGTGAAAGTGTGTAGACAACCGTGTTATGGGGACATCGTACCCATGTTAGCGAGGTAAGCCCGATGTCTAGCTTCAGCTGGCGGATATCCTGAATAATGATAAAGGCAAACGTTGAATATCATGACTTGTCCAAAAAAGGTCTCATGATCCCTTAGTCTTATCCAAAATATGTACCATTAGAGAGGTAAACATTTTGTGATAGGGCATTGGCTGTTTGCTGGGAGTCATATCTGCTCATTTACCTTACCAAGTGATGATGCGTTGGTACATTTGTGATCTTTATCGCTCTTTGAGTGAAGGAGGTGAACTAATTTGGGGGAACAAAAATTATAAATAGAATTTATTAAATTAACAAAATAAATGTTTTTTTTTTAAAAAAAAAAAAGAAAGGATTTTTTTAGATATGGGCGGAGGGAGGGTCCGATCCATAGAAAATGGTTTGAAGCCACAAAAAAATTCTTCACAATTTGGTGGACACAGCACTGCCGCATTAAATTGAGGCACTCAAAATCTTTGACCACAAAACAAAAAATTTCCATTTCGCAATCGCAATATACTGAAAGCACCATGCCGATTGCTGCACTTTCTCTGCTATCCAAAACCCCAACCTGCCATGCAGATCATCAGCCATATTCCTTCCTTTCTTTCCGTTCTACATAAAGAGTTTAAAGGAATATCAAATAACAAAAATTTCATCGGAGATTGTTATATCCTAACTCTTAACTTCTGTAAATAAAAGTCGGTAATAAATTCACTGATATTGAGAGTCAAGAGACGTAAGATTGTCATAGATAAGAAGCCAGCCTCTTGTCATGTTTCGAACTTAAACGATGCTTCCTTCTTGTCAACAAAGTAACTTTTCTAGTTCTATCAAGTTCTGCAATAAAAAAGTTCCTTGGCTCTGGGGATAGGAAGACTAGTGTGGACCTCTTTGTGGCATTCTACTTTTACAGAGAGACGGGCGTGGGAACAATTCTCGGCTAGGTTAAAGAGCGAACACTAAACTTTCGCGGAACACTTCCCTTCTTTTTTAAATGTACGGAGTATAATTTTTCATGATGATTAATAAGGTACAATATCTAAAATTAGTAATTCAACGTATCATTTTTTATTATAAATTAATTGCAAATTATATACAATTATATTAGTAATAATATAAAAGCATAATACAAATACAGATTTTTTTTCCCCAAATATTCATTTTGGCCACATTTAAATATGAAAATAATCAAAAAAAATCCCAAAATTTAAAAAACGAAATTGGGAGATTCGTTTTCATCAAAAAATCCCAAAATATAAAAAACGAAGTTGGGAGATTCGTTTTCATCTGAAAACGGATCTCCCAACTTCGTTTCCTTCAAAACTAACCCCAAAAAAAAAACTTGAAGAAAACGAATTCTTTTGAAAACGAAGCATGGAATTCGTTTCTTAATGAAATTAATTTTTTCCTTTTTTGTTTTTTTATTAATTTCATTAAAAAACGAATTCCACTAAAATTATTTTTAAAATAAATTAAAAAATTATATTTAAACGAATTTTAAAAAATTAAATAATTATTTTCATTGAAAACGGTTCACCAACATGTTTCTAAGTTTTTATTCATTTTTAAAAAATAAATATTATTTAATGAACAACGAATTTTAGGGTTTTCGAAACGAACCCCCGTAAATCGTTTTTGAATTGTTATAAAAAAAAAGGCAAAACATAATTATGTAACTGAAATTTTAATTTGTAATTCAATAAAATTTTAGAGGAAGTAATTTACGGCATTTTTTGAAATACATAAAATCTCCGTATAAATGAATTTGGGGAATTTATTTATCTTTGAAAATTTAGTCACGCATTTATGTTTTAAAAATAATTAATTCCGTTAAAAACAAAACTCATAAATTCGTTTCTCTAAAAAAGAAATAACATTAGACCGATATTGGTATTTTCATTTTTAATTATTTTTAGTTTAAATGAGCTTGCATAGGGAATACTAGTGGGATTAGGCGGTGCTATCGCGCCTGCCTTTGATATAGAAAATGGAGAGAATAAAGAAGACAAAGGTAATTGACCACCATTTCAAAAAATGCCGTAAATTACTTCCTCTAAAATTTTATTAAATTACAAATTAAAATTTTAGTTATATAATTATATTTTGCATTTTTTTTCATAACAACTCAAAAATGATTTACGGGGGGGGGGGGGGGGGGGGGGGGGGGGTTCTTTTGAATTAATGAAATTAATAAAAAACAAAAAAGGAAAAAATTAATTTCATTAAGAAACGAATTCATATGAAATTAATAAAAAACAAAAAAGGAAGAATTCGTTTTCAAAACCCTGAATTCGTTTTCTTCAAGTTTTTTTTTTTTTTTGTTATTTTTGAAGGAAACGAAGTCTAAAAACGAATCTCTTAACTTCGTTTTTTATATTTTGGGAATGAAAAAAAAATTGTCTATTTTGATAATTTTTGATCCCAATATAAATATTGGGGAAAAAAAACCCTACAAATATATCTTTCTTATTGAGACAAAAAAATATTTAAAAACAATAATGGGAGGTAAAAGAGTACTAGCTTGACCTTTTAATTTGAAAAGACAAAGGAAATTTTGGCCTCTGCAACTTTAATTTCAAAAGTCATGATTTTCCTCACTGAATCTGACAAATTTGGTCATGTCAATTCTTCCCTATGAGTTAGTGTCAACTTTAGAATTAAATAATTTTTGTCTTCAGAGAAGCATTATTAGCTCAATGATGAAATTGTAAAATTTTAACTAAATTATTGCAAGCAATTTTTTTTTTTCTTGAAAAGTAAAGGAATTTATATTAATGCAGTTGGAAATCGTCCAATAAAGATAAACAGAAGATGATGAAATATTCAATACAACTGATTGATCTCGTCTAATAATTATCTAATTTAGATTATAACAGTGTACCAAATTATAAATCTATACATAGTATAGATCTGAATATTATATAAATATAAAATTCGCTATTTCACTAAATAAATCACATACATACAGTCACAAATCTACCATTGATACAGATGAAAACGTAAGACTGAATGTTGCAATGAATTTATTTGTACTGTGTAGAATAAATGAACATAATAGAAATATGTTAATTGAAAACAGGGTATATTTAGAGGGCCTCGATTATTGGCTACTTTAATTCCAATATATACTAATTTTATTTCCTGGTACGCTTTCTTTCAAAATCATGCAAAAGGGAATGAAAAAGTCGCTAGAGATTTCATTTGTTAATGCCACACGAATCACGCTTTCTTCGTCCATGTCACACGACTGCTTAACAAATTACATGCATGAAGATTAATTAAATTAAATTAAAGCAAGATGCTCACTAAAGGACAAGATCTATCATCAATAATGCAACCACGTACGGACTCCCTGCAGTCCTCCTTCCTCTTCAATTAATTGGTGGTTGTTGACCAATTACTTTTCATTCCAAAGTAAAAAACAATGTAGTAATTAACCTACTTCATATTTACCTTACCAACTGATTGATATATCTCGATTATAACTTTGATGACTAAATCATTTAAGAGGCTAAGGAAATATAGTGTTGCGAGGGGATTAGATATTTTATCTACTTTTTCTCTGTCTTTTTTGTTCACCTTCTTACAATGGAATGTGGAATCCACATATCACATCCTGAAGCCACTATTCCATTGTAAATAGATGAACGGGAAAACACGAAAGAAGTGAATAGAAGATTTTATAGGCGTTGAGAGAATAGCCATTGGGCTTAGCCCATATGGTATACTTCTCTTGCTTAAGTGCAAGGGGACCCGGATCTTGGATCAAATCCTAGGCATGCCAGTGGAGCTCATGATGGAACAAGGCAGCAGCAGCAGCAGCAGAGCACGAGGAGTCCCCTCCAGTGACGTTAGCCCCCTTCCCCAGTGACCCCGTCATAATAGAATAGTTTGATCCAAAAAAATTATGTAATGTAAAATCTCTCGGACCTTTTGTTGATTTTGTGCATTTTATATTGTTTCTTTTGTTTATATTGTAGACAAAGGTTCGATGTATAACTAGGGCTGCTCAAATGCTGATATCCAACCCGACCCGAACCAACCCGATCCCATCAGATCCGAACGGTTAGGATCAGTTTCGGATCGGTAATCCGAAACTTCGGGTCAGGTTGGATCATGCTCTCTCGATCGGGTCGGTTCGGCTCGAATTGGACCCGATCTGAATTTTCTTTTTTTTCTTTTTTTTTTTCCTTTCCTTTTCTAATTAGATCCCATCAAATTCCATCCAAGAGAAAGTACTGATTCAAGGCCTTGGAAGGCGGAGCGGACCCGATCCAAATTCTTTCTTTTTTCCTTTCCTTTTCCAATTAGATCTCATCAGATTCCATCCAAAAAAAAATACTGATTGGAGGCCTTGGAATGATTGCAAAATTTTCTACCGTGGCGAGGAAACAAATCACATCCACCACGCAACTCTTCCCAGGTCTGCTTTTTGAAAATCTTGTCTTCATTAACGCGAGATGAATTCTTGGAAGAACATGAAGAACAATGGTAAACATAACAGCTCACATGGCCTTTGCTGGGTCTCCTCATCGCCGACAATGCCTAAAAGATTAAAGCAAAGCATCGCAGGTACCCTCTTCAAAGGTAGGATTCCTAAACAAAGGTTCGTACCTCTTAATTGTTCAAGGAATTCACATCAGGGACAAATAAAGGTTTAATGGACGGCAGCAAAGAGGAAAAAATTCACTGGTCGGAACCTAGATGGAGAGAGATCTGCTGCATAAAAGAGGGAAAATGGTTAATCGATAGGAGGAAGAAGCTATTGTGAGGTAGCTAAGGTTCATAGCATCAAGCACAAGCTTGGCGCAGGAACACAGAGAATGAGGGACTTGGGTGAAGGTGAGAAAGGTTTGCAACTTTAGGGTGCCGGACAACACCCTTAGAATTTTTTGTTTTTTTTTAAGTTTCGGATAAGTCCAGATCATATCCGAAAAACATTCAGATCCGAAAATTTGCTGATCCGACCCTATCCGCGGGTCAAGTGAACAGCCCTAAGTAGAACAATCTTTAGTGATTGGGTCAGTTAATTTTTTTTACTTTTTATTCATGAAAATGTGTAAATGAATATTGATTGAGAAGATTATATATATGGGCAGAGTAAGATGTTTTAAAACATAGTTTTAAAAATAGTTTTTGAAAAATAGTTTCCTAAATGTAAAAAGATTATTAAAAAAATAAAAAATTATAATTGAAGAGTAATAATATTGAAAATGATAAAAAATAATTATAATATGTTAAATTTATTATATAAATAAAAAACAATGAAAACGAACATGCTCTAAAGCGTTGAAATCATAGGTTTAGAGTGATAATAGATATTTCATTATCTCATTCAAAGAGTCGACCTTGTATTACTCTGTCTATATTTTCTTTAAATGTTACTGTTCTTGTCTCATTCAAAAAATTTATTTTGTATCACTGTTTACGGAGCTATATGTGTGTATGTGTATCATGACCTTGAGAATTAACTTATCACAAAAACTAACTCATAAGAGAAAGAATATCAAGTTCAATTTATATTGCACACAAAAATTTCATACCTTCCATATAAGATACATAATTTCACGAGACTATGGATGGGGTGCAGAATGCGCGGATAAAATACAAGAATGAAGAGTACTTAGTAGATCTGGAGGCCCGGAGGAGGAGCGCGGTGGAGAGTGGAGGAGCGGAGCTGAGGTGTGTGGAGGGGGGCCGCTAGTGTTTGAATAGTAAAACTAAAACCTGTCATTTCAGAGGGGGCCACCACGTGAATTCTCTAGCATTATTCCCCCTCTCCTCTTCCTTCCTTCATTCGGATTCTCTCTCTCTCTGTCTCTCTCTCTCCTTTTCTGTGTGTAATCCCCTCTCTGTCTTTGTCCGTGTCTCTCCACAAGTCATCACCCATTCTCTTACATTTACTTTCTCTCTCTAAAACTCTCTCTCTCTATATATACATACCTAGTCTTGTAGTATAGTCAACAGTGTATACAGCATACTAGTAGACCCCCCTCCCCCAAAAAAGACAATGTAATTGTGGATGGATATATTTTAATTCTAAAACTTTTACGTTTACTTTCTTTATTATAGGCGATATTTTGTAGACACGGGTGATACATTATTAGTCTTAAAATTAATATATTGAGGGATTATAAGTGATGCACGGTATATCAAAAACTATTTGTGATATACGATATTTTGCAGCCACATTTATAGCTGCGATACAACAAAATTAGGTACCCACAATAAATTAGTGGGTATGCACAATATGTTAGAGGTTGTATACGATACGCATGCTTTCATAGCATACACGCAGTACTTTTTAATCTAAAATTGATACGAGTGCGTTTTAACGAAGAAAAGAAAACAAGTGTGTCGGACTATCGTACAAATCAAATACAATTTTCTTGCGAAAAAATAGTAATCATAATACTACCTCTCATTCCTATTTCTAAATTTTTATTTTTATTTACATTTTATTATAAGAGTCTTATTTATAGTTACTCTTTTCATTTTGTTTAAATAATATAGTTTTCAAAATGTATTCTTTATTATGAACTTTAAAGTAACACCTAAAATAATTATTTTTTCATAATTAATTCTATTAATATTCTTAGTTTTTTAAAGTATAAATTAATTTTGAACTACACATTATTATTATTATTATTATTATTATTATTATTATTATTTTGGTGAAAACAGCCCTGGGGCTGTGCGGACCAGATGGCCTACACGATATTATGTTAATAAATATTAAAAAAAAATGAAAAAATTTAAAATATACTCTTCTATTGAAATAAAAATAAATTTTGAAATTGAACTTTCTAGTGGGACAGAGAGTATAAGTCCTAACATTTAAAAGAAATAATTCAACATTAATTTTACTAAAATAGATTAATTATAAATCACATAAAATATATATTACTAAAACTAAGTCTCTGTTTTTTTTATTATTTAATTTTAGCAAAAGTTTTACATTTAAAAAAAAAAAAAAAACTCTACACCTAAATACTTTCGTTTTTCACTAAATTTCAAATTTTAAATTCAAATTTTTTTTCTAAACTTATACTCACATTATTTAAAAAATAACATCATCATTAACTATTTTTCAACAAAATTATTTCGTCCCAAAAAAAATTCTCATTTGAGTTACAATCCAAAACACAGCCTTAAAAAAATCTTATGTATTAAAACTTTCTTTTTGAAAAGAAAAGATAAAAATTTTCTAATAAAACATAACGTAAAAGAGAGTATAAATATACCCCTTCTATATGATATGATATTGTACATATATACACACGCATTCATTTTCCTTTCTTACGTCCCATCCTTTCATTTCTCTTTCTCTTTCAATTCCTGCCCCCTCTCATCCGCTGAAAACTCCCTCTCCCTCTCCCTCTCCCTCCTGCTTCTATCTATCTCCTGCCAGTGTTCATTCTTCACTGAATCCAAAGACAAAAGGAGTGCTCGGCTCGAATCGAATACACCCTTATTTAAATTTTTAAAACTCTTCTTTCCATTTCCATATTTTACATGGTATCATTAGCTTGTACAAGTCAAAACCCGGTTACATAGAACCATCAATCATCATCGTCACCGGTTTTTTTTCAGTGTGTGTGGATGGATTCTGCGTCTGGACGGGGCGGGGGCGGAGGAGGAGGTGGGGAAGGCCCGTCTTCCGCGACCGGAGGCAGCGGCGGAGTCGAGGGTGTAGTAGCAGGGTCAACGACGACTGCGGCGGCGGCGCCACCGAGTCGTTACGAGTCACAAAAGCGTCGGGACTGGAACACTTTCTTACAGTACTTGAAAAACCACAAGCCGCCGTTAACGTTGGGCCGGTGTAGCGGGGCCCACGTGATCGAGTTCCTCAAGTACTTGGATCAATTCGGAAAGACGAAGGTGCACCTCACCGGGTGCCCTTATTTCGGGCACACGAACCCGCCGGCGCCGTGCCAGTGTCCGTTAAAGCAAGCCTGGGGCAGCCTCGACGCCCTAATCGGACGGCTGAGAGCTGCCTTCGAAGAGAACGGCGGGCGACCCGAATCCAACCCGTTTGGCGCCCGGGCGGTCCGAATTTATCTTAGAGAAGTTAGAGAAAGTCAAGCCAAGGCTCGAGGGATACCTTATGAGAAGAAGAAACGGAAAAGACCGAGCGTCGTCGCCGCGGCTTCGATTCCTCCGGGACCTGCTACTGCCGACGTCGTCGGCGGTAACAGTAATAGTGGTGGCGCTGACGGCGGTGGACCCGCTGTTTCAACAGTATAGTAGTAAAAAGGTCTACTATATAGCTAAGTACGTAATTTTTCAATTTTCTAGCTTAATCTCTCTCTCTATATATATACATAAATATTCAGCGATCATGAAAATTTTCTTATTGCATGAAGGAATTTTTTGGTCATAATTTGATCAATAATAATTAAGCTAAAATCCCAACATTAATTAAGCTTAATTTTAGTCGTCGGTGGCCGAGAGAAAATGCCTGATACGCCACGCAGAGAAAAAAAAAATAGTTTTTTCTTTAATTAATTAGGAACAAATTGACATTATTTCAAAGTTATTATTTGTGATTTGACATGGGATCTGAGCATCCATCCCACCCTGTTTGTTCCATCCTGATCTAAACTCCATTTCCATACCATTCCATCAATAAAATATGCTTCTCTCTTCTCCCGACTGCCACTCATAAACAGTTATATTCCGTGACTTCCTCGGCTGTGCTATGTGCTCACAATTATTGATGCCATTTAAGTGATTAGATTTAGAATGGAGGTGCTAACTTTTAACAACTACTACTACTTGTTCATCATCATCATCATCATCATCATAATCATATATTCTACTGGGAATGGTATATATGTTTGCAAAGTTTGGTCAGAGTTCTTATCTACCAATTTTAGAGCATTCGCTTATTCATTTTTGCTTAAAAAAAGAAAGGGGAAATGTAATTTATAATTGCGGAATAATTTTTTTTTTTTTTTTTTGGAGAAATGGAATAATAACTCCAAGTAGAAGTGACTATATATATATATAGTACCCTGATCATACGTTGTACAGTTGGTGTGTTTCTCTTTCTCCCCGTCGTCCCTAAAGCTAAAAGCTCTGGTGTACAATGGTCCCCTTTTCTTTTGTTATAAATTTTGTTGTTGCCTTCAGAAGCTGCTGGGATCGATGGGGTTTGATTGCTACAATCTTTCTTTGTTCTTTCTTATAAGCACTACGCACGTGGGCATCTCGTCGTTTTGATATGATTTTGAAAACACATTTTTGAAAAATGGATTTTTTTACGTAAAATGTTATCGGAATTGATATTTGCAGCGACGGTTTCGATATTTGCAGCGACATTTTTTGTGAAAAGACTGAAATGCCCCTGAGCAAAAAAAAAAATAAAAACCACGAGCTGCAAAAAAAAAAAAAAAAAGAAGAAAATATCGAAACTCACGGGCTCTGTTCCGTTTAATAATTCCTGCAAAGCAGAGCCGGGTGGAATCACAAAATCGGATAAAAATCGAGACGACTCGGATCGGAAAAATGTTAGTGGCGAAAGTTAAAATGTTTTGCGGTATTGGTTTAGATAGTTGGTTTGATTATTTTAGTTGTATTATGTCCGAATTTGTTAGTATTTTTGTCGAAAATGTGAATTTTTTACCGGATTAGCGAAGATCCGCCCGGTGGTTACTGCAAATATAAAAAATGTGAACTTTTTAAGGGGGGGGTGTACCATCGCCGGTCGCCGGCAATGGTTTTGGCCAAAACCATCGCCGGTCCGGCGATGGTTTTAGGTTTTTTTTTTTTTAATATTCCAGCAGCCCTCACGGGTGGAATAGGAAAATTTATTTATTTTTTATTTTTTTTCCCCAAGGGCATTTCAGTCTTTTTACAAAAAAATGTCGCTGCAAATATCGAAACCGTAGCTGCAAATATCATGCCCCAATGTTATTATTGTTGAATGATAAAATATTTGGTAAGAAAGAAAGAAAATATTATAAATATGTTAAATTTACTATTGAAATTATAAAATTAAAATACAAACAAAAACGATGAAAACGAGCAGTGCTAGGGCATGCACTTGTAGTAGTACTGTGGAATGAGACCTTGTTTGTTCTTCCTCCCTCCCTCCCTCCATTCGTGTGCTCTCGAGGGAAGGAAAGTAGGGGTATGGTTCTTGATGTTCCTTTGCTTCCTGATTGATTGTGTACAAATGGTTACCATGCATGTGGATTCAGTGAATTTTGAGTTTAGCATTAACATGACGCCGTTTTGATAATGAGACACGATTAAACGCAAATTAAATGTCATTAAATGATGAAATTCGAGAGGGGTGTAAATTTTGCAAATAAAGACATGATCTCATTGAATAGTGACGGAGTTAGACTCCCAAACATTAATCTCTGGGAGGTTATCTATTCAAAGACTTCCTAGTAATAATTTAATTTTGTGCTTATTTTTCTTAATTTTTAGTGGTAAATTAATTATTTTTATAATTTTTAATATTAAAAGTAAAATTACTCCACCAAACTAATGAGTGTCTTCGCCATTTCTTTAGTCTTCCAATACGCATGTCGGTGATCATAAGTTAGATACTTCTCTCTCATCCCAATAAAAGAGTTAAAATTGTAGGGAGAATTATAAAAAAAATTTAAAAAAAAAGATCTAAAAAATATCAAAAAACCCTCTTGGGTTTTAAAAAATTACAAATAACCCCCAATGAATTTTAAAATTTACCAACAACCTCCTCACACATTTGAAAGCAGAAGGGAGTTACAAATATTTTTTTTGTTGCATGTTCTTTAAAATTTTCAAAACCGTAAGGGGGGTCTTGTGTAACATTTTAAAACTTAAAGGGGATTCTTTGTATTTTGTAAAACACAAGGGGGTTCGGTATACTTTTGAAATCACATGAGAATTATCTGAAGTTTTTTTAAATTATAAGGAAGTCGTCCATAAATTTCCTAAATCACATCGGGTTTTTTGACACTTTACCCAAAATCGTATTTTAATTAATAGTTATAAACAATTGTAGGGAGAAAGTCAATTTGAAGCAGGAAAAAAAAAAAAATGAAATTAAGCGAATGAGGTTTCTTGTTCACTCATTAATTACCTCCTAATTTGGGTTTAAACTTAGGGTACGAATTCACCGGACAAGTCGTGTGATATGAAATTATTGGTTGTGGGTCGTGTTCAAAAAAGATTTTAAAAAAGAAAAACAAAGCAATCAAAAAATTAAATAAATAAACTAAGATGTGCATTATGCAGAAGAAGCTACGTCAGATAACAAGTGACGCCATACTCCTGCATGTTGGTTAGTTTACAATAATCCCTCCGTCTCATCGGATATTTTATTTTTGAAAATATACAATTTTTTTATAAAATTAAAAGAATAATATTTAAAATAATTAATTTATTTAACTTATATCTTTACTTTATAAAAATTATAAATTGCTCATAATTATTATAATAATAATAATAATAATAATAACGGTATTCTAAGGAACAAAACTTTTTATTTTTTATTTTTAAACAATGTTCTTTTTTTATTAGGACAAAAAAAAAAAAACGATATCATTCATTCATAGACGATGTGCAAGTTAAATCTGCACCTCTCAACACATGTCAAAGATTAAGATAGAAATCCCTACCTAGTCGTGACCGACCACTTCTTCATTCAGGTGCCAAAAAAGATACGGAAGAAGTAAGTTATGATCTTGCATCAAATACTTTGAATAAAAGGCCAAAAAATTACATACATCAATTTTTGTGTGAGCGATCAATGATTTCCAATCTCCTTCTAATACTTCTTATAAGAGTTGGTCATCCAATCAATTAATGTATCAAATGACGTTAAACAATTTCCAACGCCTTAATATGAATCAATTTCTTTGTTTAAAATTTAATAAATAAAATATATAAATAAATAAAAGACGAAAGGAAACAAGCATCCATCACCTCTAGAGGCTTGGGGAGACAAGGACTAGTAGCCAACCGGTGCTTCCATTCTGGTAGACATTTTTAAAAATTGGGATTATTATTATTATTATTATTCAATATTTTGTTTCATTTGTATTTATATGACCCACCAATCGCACTCTCCTGCGAATCCGGTAATTTATTGGACACTCTTTATTTATTTATTCATAAGAGATTGAGAGAATTTCCAATCAAAACTTTTGTCCATTTCCTTCACATATGCATGTCCCACTTTGTATGCAACAAAACAAACAATACTATTATTTTAGTTACGGAATTAGAAAATACATTTTAATAAAAGTGAACGAGGGAGTTGTATCGGTTCCTAGTTATGCTATGTGCGGATGGATGGATATTAGATTATCCTTCCTCGCGTATTGCTCTTGCTGACTTTCATCACTTATGTGTCTTAAATAATAATAAATTTTAGAAAAAAGGTTTATAATTTTTAAAAAATATTCCCCTTTATTAGAGAGACGAATGAAAAAACTTGTAAAATCAGGTTATAACTTAAGTTATATTTGGGTTTAGCGTAACGTGACAGGTTCGAATCGCATTAAAATTTCACTACTACAAAAAGTATATTCAACGGCTGTAGTTTAATGGCGGAAGATACCAAAACTGCCATTAAAAAGAAAGTATGGACTTTCTACGGCGGTTTATATAGAACCGCCGTAGAAAGCCATTATCTACGGCGGTTTTTTGACAACCGCCGCAGTAAGTAACTTTCTATGGCGGTTGTTAGAAACTGCCATAGAAAGTCCCTACTTGGTGGTTTCTTAATAACCACCATAGAAAGCAACTTTCTATGGCTCTGGGTTTTTACAACCACCATGGAATACAGTAGAAATAATATATATATATATATTTATTTATATTTATATATGTATATTTGATTTTAATCAAACTATGTGAACATAATTTTATAACAACATGTTTTTTTTATCTTTTTTATTGTTTGATTGAAACAGGTCTCACACTTGGATGAAGTCGAGAATTATGGGATAAAATTTACAGGGAACAAAAGATAGCAAAATGATGAAGTTGTGAATTTGTAAATTAGCGGTTTCAATTTAAACAGCCGTAGAAAGTTGGTTTCTACGGCAGTTTCAATTAAACCGCCGTAGAAAATGAGGCAAAAATGGAGCGAATTCCCGCTCGCGCCTCTATTCCTATTCATTTCTAGTTTTTTTTTTTTTGTAAATTAACCCCAAAATTTTTTAAAATTTAATATTAAATATGAAACTTAATATTGATCAATTTTTATAGCAAAATACAATAAATTTATTAGTTGATTGAAAAAGGTCTCACACTTGGATGAAGTCACGAATTATGGGATAAAATTTACAAGGATCAGAAGATAGCGAAATGTTGAAGTTGTGAATTTGTTATTTTTATCTGTCGAAATTGATGTAAAACTAAATTAGCTATTAATTGAAGTTGTTAGAATCGTCACTATTTATGTTTATTTGACAGGGAGTTTAGTTACATTTATAGGGAGACTCTGTCGAATTTTCTGTAAAATTAAATTTCTTGTTGTTTAGAGTTGTGTAAAGCTTCACTATTTATTAAACAGGGAGTTTTGGTTAAATTTACAGGGGAGGATCTGTCAAAATTGATGTAAAACTGAATTTGCTATTATTTGAAGTTGCGTAAAACTTCACTATTTTGTTACATTTACAGTGGAGACTCTGTCGAATTTTTAGTAAAAGTGAATTTCTTTTTGTTTAGAGTTGTTTAAAACTCCAATATTGATGTTTGTAATATTCAAATTTAAACATATATATTATATGCATCATCTGTTCATTTGTATACAGGGGTAAGACGCATTACGCACGTCCACCTCTCTATATTTTTCCGACTCTTAATTCTAATAAAAGAAGGTTTTGATGCAAAGGAAGATCTAACTAGCCTATATATGAGAGATACAGAAACGATCGACAATTAATTAAGACTTTACATGGATACGACATTGAGTTATACTTGTAACAAATTGTGAAGAGTATTAATTAATTGCCGCTATGAATGTTTATTTTCACATAATTGAATTTCTTGGTTTACTTTATTTAAATAAAGATATGTAGATAGAAATTCAGAAGTAAAGATCTTACTATTATTTCAATTCAAATTGGTATTTTTGAACTTTTCTTATAATTATTATGTAACAATGCTTAAAAAATTTTTGGGGCCCTAAAATAATGGATTGGTTAACTAAAAATTTGAAATTTATTTATTCTTTATCATAACATAAAGGCTGGAGTTTGTAGATAATTAATAAATATAATGTATTTTACTATAAAAATAGATCAATATTAAATTGCATATTTATTATTAAATTTAAAAAAAATTTGGGGTTAATTTACAAAAATGAAAAACTAGAAATTAATAAGAATAGAGGCGAGCGCAGGAATTCTCTCAATTTTTTCCAACACTTTCTAAGGCGGTTTAAGATAAACCGCCGTAGAAAACCCAATATTTTACTGGCGTTCTTACCTTTCTATGGCGGTTATTAAGAAACCGCCATAGAAAGTGCATTTCTACGATAGCGTTTGAATTTTAAGGGAAAAATTGTGAGCTTCCTTTGTTTCCATCTCCAGCCAACCGCCACTTCCCTTTCATCTTCTGCGAGGAACGTCTCCAGTGCCCATCCTCTCGCCGCAGGTTTTTTCTCTTGTCTTCCCCCGAAGCCGTTCTTCC
This sequence comes from Leptodermis oblonga, assembly GCA_016801395.1. NCBI lineage: Eukaryota > Viridiplantae > Streptophyta > Magnoliopsida > Gentianales > Rubiaceae > Leptodermis > Leptodermis oblonga. Next base: position 37,707,179 of record CM028760.1, read on the forward strand.
AGCAGCGTTGATAACCAGACCCGCCGTTACCCAACTCCGGAGGTGGTTTCTTAATCGGCCATCACCCACCACTTGGAGTTAATCCCCCACCAGAATTTCACCACAATCGGTCCTTGTTGTGGGCTTCAAATCATAAAAAAGGTTATATCGAATAATTTCAACTTTATTTAAGCTTTAGAAATTTTATTTTTACTTGATTATTGTGATTGGCCTAGGATTTATTGTTTGTTTTAGCTTCGGGTTCTAGTGTTAGAATTGATTGTACTAGTATGTTCTAATTACCTGTCCTGCATCTCTCTTTACTCTATTGATCTTTTTTGTCATGCAAATCTTCTTTCAGTTGGTTATAAGGGTACTTGCTTGACATTTTGACTAGATGTGGAGTGTAGTATCTGGGAAGTTGTTTGAAATACCTCTTATGAAACTGGCATATAGTTTGAGATGTTACAAATGGTAAAATATTTCTATATTGCTCAGTGTTTGGCTAATCGTAGTTCTAAATGCTAACGAGTCTGCTGAAACTGGTGGAGAAACTACACTGTAATATTTTTATTAAAAAAAACCACTAATTAAAAATCCTCACTTAAACTATTTAGTATATAGATGTTTACTGATTATGTGATCGTGAAATTTGGTTTAATTTTGATTTTTTGGAAAGAGGAGAAGGTCGTATTTCCGATTCATGTTGGGCATCTTTTCCTTAATGGTAATGCGCCTTATCTATGCCTAGTTCATCATTATATTATATAATTTCTTGATTTGCATTGGTAATGGCTCTTTTCATGAAAATGATGCTTATTTTTATACAAGGAGAGTGTAAAATGTCATTTTTTCTTAAAAGTTTAACCTTTCTTAGACTTTTTTATGTGTCTCCTTCCGTTTAGAGTGTAATGAGTAACTTGTTTTTTGAAGTTACACCTTTCTTAGTCTCATTGTCGGGTATCTTTTTAAGAAAATTTGTTAGAATCTTTTGTGTGGCTCTTTTCATGAAAATGATGATTATTTTTATACAAGGAAAGTGTAAAATGTCACTTTTTCTTAAAAGTTTAACCTTTCTTAGACTCTTTCTCCTTCCATTTAGAGTGTAATAAGTGACTTGTTTTTTGAAGTTACACCTTTCTTAGTCTCATTTTCGGGTATCTTTTAAGAAAATTTGTTAGAATCTTTTGTGCGGCTCTTTTCATGAAAAGGATGATTATTTTTATACATGGAGAGTTTAAAATGTCACTTTTTCTTAAAAGTTTAAGCTTTCTTAGACTCTTTTGTGTGTCTCCTTTCGTTTAGAGTGTATAATGTCACTTGGTTTTTGAAATTACACCTTTCTTTGCCTCTCATCCGGGTCTCATTTGTTTATTTGAAGTTGTTAGCTTGTTTTCTCTCTGTGTTTCCCTTATGTTTAAGTCAAGCTAATGGATCGAAAGAGAAAACGCAATAAGGAGCATAGTGATGAGGGAAATGGCGATGAAGATGCATGGTTCTTCTACTAGAGCTAGAAAAGGTATTTGATTTTGATTTCGCATAACCTATTTGATTGTATTTCATTTTGCTACTCAATTAAATTTGTTTTTATACTCTGTGGCAGTATTTCAAGGTCGACCGCACTCCATTAACCACTGAGGATATAGATGTTATGAGAAAATTATGCTCTAGTTATATTGTGGAGCATTAGCCAAGTAGTATTTGATGGTTGTTTTGATAGTAATGAAACTTGTTGGATATTATAGTTGTATGAATTTTTTTGGATATGCCATTGTAATGTAATAGTGATTTCTACTTCTATCTTGGCAATATTTTATATATTTATTTTAAACTTTCAGAAGCAGGTTTTGCTCTAAACTAGAGAAAGCTTAGAACTTTCTATGGCGGGTATGGAAAATGCCTGGTTTAGATACAGCAATAGAAACTGAGCACTTTCGATGGCGGTTGGATTAGGAACCACCGTAGAAAGTTCGTGACCTTTCTACGGCTGCCTGATAGATGACGGTTCAAATGATCAAATAACCGCCATTGAAAGTGGGAAAAAACCGCCATTAAAGCCCCTTTTTGTAGCAGTGTTTGTCAGTCTTCCCTTTTAAGAATGATAATTTAAATAGTATATAAATTGACATATCACTTGTGATGAATTGAATTGGTCCCGTGATGAAAATTAGTTGACCAATTTTCGATCTTTCTCCACCTTAGTTAACCCTCTTTAGGTGGGTGGGGGGGGGGGGGGGGGGGGGGGGGGGGAGTGATAAAGAAGGAAAACTTGTAATACTCAGGCTGTGAATTTGGTTTTGAAAGTGGCAAGGGTAAAGAAAATAAACACTAAAAAAAACCCTCTTTTGTTAGATTTTAAACAACTTAGCTAGCCTCTATTCGTTTTATAGTTCTTTATATATATTTTTTAGTTTTTTTTTCTACATTAAATTTAATATATTATAATTTTTATTATTATTTATAATATAATTTTTTACTATTTAACTATATATTTTTATATTAAAAATTATTTTCTCAAAATATATTTTCAAAACTATGTCAAAGCGAATATAGTCTTTAATAACTAGCTAGGCAGGTATAGCTAATAAGGGTGTGGGTTTAGTTAGGCTTTATTTTCTTTGTGACCTAACTTTGGAATTTTTTATTTTTTGGAAAGAAATTTTTTGGAGGAAATTGTTTTCTTGAAGATTGTATAGGCGAGAGATAAAAAAGTGTAATGATTATGTTATTTTTTGAATTTATGTGAGTGAAAATTTATAGAAAATTTTAAATTTTGAATTTACTAAAAAATAAGGTTGTTTCTCAAGTTTTTTCCCATAAAAAATGCCTTTTTATTCTTAAATTTAAAAAATAGGGAAAATTTTCGGAGATTTTTCGAATTCCTGACTTCGTTTTATTTGAAAATTGGTTCGGGCGAAAATTGTAAAGAAAGCGAAGTTATCAACTATGCTTTCTTTGGAAATAGGGGGGGGGATAAATTTCCAATGAAAGTGAAGTTGAGAACTTCGTTTTCCTTGGATATTGGGTGAGGCGGAAATTTGTATAAAAAGTGAAGTTTCTTTCTTTGAAAATAGCATGGGGCATAAATTTGTATAGAAAGCGCAGTCAGGAACATGGAGTTTGATCCAGCGTAGGGTTGAATCAATGTGTATGTTGTGATATAATTGTGGTTTGATGTAAATTGTTAACAGGGAGTTTGATCCAGTTACAAGGGAAACTTTGTCGATTTTTTTAAATTAAAATTGTAGTATGTCAAACTTTTATTGTTTACAAATATGTTTTCTAAATATAAACAAAGTTGGAAACTTTATTTCAAAATTACAATAGCAGATTATATTATGTCTCCATTGTTATGAGAAAATCGATTTGTCAAATTCAAAATTTGACAATTGTGTATAAACCAAAATGAATTCGGGATAGATCGTTTGTTTTTTAAAAAATTACCTTCGCTTTTTGAAAATTTGCGAAATGCAGAAAGCATAACACACACCTTCGCTTTCTGTGTAAAATGGCCGAGCAAGGATCATTTTGTACAAAAAGCGAAGCTGACACCTTCGCTTTCAGTATAAAGTATAAGAAGGTCATTTTGTACCGAAAAGCGAAGTGGGCACCTACACTTTCTATATAAAGTGGTTGATGGTCATTTTGCATAGAAAGCGAAGGTGTCAGCTTCGCATTCTTTGAAAATTTCTTGAATTTGGAAATTTACAAAGAAAGTGAAGGTGCCAGCTTCGCTTTCTATGAAAATTTTCAATATCCAGAAATTTTCAAAGAAAGCAAAGGTAAAACCTTCTCTTTCTTTGTAAAGTGGCCGAATGGCCAAAATCGAGCTCTTTTCAACACTAATTTGGGAAATTCCAAAAAATTGTCCATATTTTTGGAATTTAAGAATAAAAAGCCATTTTTTAGGGAAAAAAACTCGTAGTTTCTCTATGTAAAATTTTGAAGAAAAAAATGATGATTTTCATTTTAGACTGTTCAAGGACTCGATTCTGAATCTTAGACTAGTCGTATGTTAGTGAAAATTGTATTGTTTTGTATTCATAGTTTATCTTCATTTTGGATCATGTATACTGCGGGGTAAGGCTCATTATTTCTCCACACTCCTTTTTACTAAATTAAATTTTAATAAAAGGGTTTTCAATAATCTAACCACTTAATCGGCTATTCTTTACACAAAAAAAAAAAAAAAAAAGGTCTCCACTCTGTTTCATCATACAAAATATTTCATTCTTCAATTTTATTTTCTCGTCTCGTCCCTTCAACAGTTTATATAGGATTCCACATGAGTTAGTACAAATACCATATAATTATACTTTATTAAATGCTACAAAAAATCCGATTAGGCCTAAATTTTCATAATCAATTGAGAATTCGAACACGCAACCCTTTTTTTGAACTTAAATTTGACGAGTTATTTCAAACATAACCAACTATGTTGGGCATAAGGTACGACTAAGGAGCAATTGAGTCAATTAATACTCCATTTATCACATTCTAATAGTCATTTACCAAAAAATATATTTTTGTGACAATAGAAGCATTCTATTTTAATTTTTTTTTCCTTCCTCTTTTCATACACTTATTAATATAATTATATGCGATTCATAAGTAATTCACACTGTAAAAATAAGGATATAAGCAAAAGAAATTGTGACGAATTATTTATTTTAACTGAATACCTTCGAACTCATAAAAAATTCCCCAAGAGGTGGGGGAGGAAAAATATGAAGTTGGAATGCCCACCTATGTACAAATATAGGAAAAATTGATAAATGTAACAATTGAACTCCGATTTATGAGTAACTCGTCGTACATCACAATCTTTTAAGTAGTGACATGTTATTCTAGGACTCGGTATGGATGAAGGATCAGTTTGGTCAATGAATCAGTGTCCTATAGTACAGAAGTGAAAATTAACTTTTATGTTCCTCACGCGTTTTTTAATCGATGGCGACTACACAATAAGAGTAAATAAACAGTACTAATTTATTAAATGCTCCTTTTGGTCTTGAAAAATAAATACTTTTTTTAAGTTTTTACTAATATAAGTGAAAACATTATATATACAAATAGTAATTTATAATTTTACGTTAAGTTGTATTTTATTACAATATAATTCTTTATTTATAATAAGTTTGTTTGATTAGTGGTGTACATGGTGTGTCTTAATTCACAAATAAATATAAGATCTAGTAGTAGATGTCACGTTTGGATGACGAAACGAAATGAAACCCTGTCTGGTTTACTATGACTAAGATCATGTTGTTGGTATGTTAACGGAGCCTTTAGTACTTACTGTTGTTTACGGGTTTAAGAGCTTATTCAGACATTCAAGCTTTAGCATCGATGACTCTCTCAATTCTTCTACCTATAAATATAAGAGATGTAAATACTCTTTGAAAGGGATCGGTATTCATCTATTTATTACTTAAATCAGCTAGCTAATTTCATATCCAAAATATCAAGACAATAAGCATACCCTATGCGTGATACTCCCTCCGTCCCACTCAAAGAGTCCACTTTAAAATGTATACAACTTATTATGAGTTGTGAGATACAATACTTAAAATAAGTAATTTTTCACTACGTTTTCCATTTATATCCTTACTTTAGAAATAATGGTTAATTGTGAACCACACATTGTTTTATTAGTAAAGGTATGTAATGTAAATAAATTCAAAGTGGACTCTTTAAATGAAACAAAAATTTTTTTAAAATGGACTCTTTGAGTGAGACGGAGGGAGTATATGTTTCAAAAATTAATGTAGAAGTAAGAAATACATATATATATATAAAATTATGTTTATGTTTTATAGTAACATTTATACATGAAATGTTTTCTTTTATTTTTTAAATGTGACAATTAATGTAAATATAATACATTGTAACCAAATTAAAAGTGAAATTTGGGTAAGTTTGTGAGTTAACAATAAATGAAAGCAACGATACTCATCATAATTTTAGATTCGGCCCAAATATGGCCAGATTTGGACTATGACGTCCGAATCTAGCCCGGAATCCTCCCGGTGGTGGCCAGATTCCTAACGTTGGTGCAGTAGTGCCGACGTTCGGGTTTAGGGTTAGAGAATGGGTGGGCGTGAGTGTGTGCGTGCGTCCGAATTGGGGAAGAACTAAAGAAGCTGCCCCCGAATAGTCATGTCTACAAATGAAACAAACCAACCACTGAACTTAGGCAGAGGAAGAGGTAACCTGCCTCAAATAAATAAATAATTTATAATTGTTTAAGGGATGCTACCATCCATGAAACGATAATATTAGTAGTCACCGACATTTTGGTAGTATTTGTAGCGAAAGTCATTATATTCATGTGTATATGTATTTGGGAAATACTATAGTCTCTATACGAGACCTTTCCTTCTGTAGATAATTGTCTATGATGCATTATCCATGTAATTGCATAACTCATTGTATAAGTCATTATGCAGTGAAGGAATAATCTCGTGAATGGACTATAGTATTACCTTATGTATTCTAATTTGTTATCATCGAAAATTTTAGTACGTGCGCGTGTAATTGCTTAAGCACATATAATCAATATCTAATATACATGTAATATTCTGGAAGTTAAACTCTATATGTAAGCCGTTATACTATCATACATGTCGGAAGCAAGTCTTTGCCGAAAAGTATAAAAAGAAAAGAAAAGAAAAAAAAAATAGTGGAAGCAGTGGGAAGATAAGCTGGGATTGGTTAAAATAACACCAATAATTTCCCAAGAATGACATGTACATGAGCGCATAATATGTAATTTTTTAAATCAATTTTGTTATCCTTAATCACTAATTTAATTATTTATTGGTGACGTCATACTCTTCTAGAAGACAGCCAAAAGTATACAGATTGCTGTGTCTATATATCTGTTGGCATGCCCTCCAACACAAATACAGCAAATCATCTCCATTAGTTCTATTTAAAGAGTCTATTTTGGCCAATGTATAACTTATTATGATCAAGGTACAACACTTTAAATAGCTAATTTGACAGCACTTATTTTATATATCATTACTTATTAAGTAAGGGCTAATTGTGGACCACACATAATTATATTAATAACGGTATTAGGAGTAAAAAATTTGAAAGTGACCTCTTCTATTGAAACATAAATTTTTTCCGAATGAACTCTTCTAATGGGATGGAGAGAGTATATATTTTCCCTTTGTCATAAATAATTTCATCCCTTTGAAATTGTACTTTATTATTCATAAATAGTTACACCGTTAGACTATTTTCTATAGTAAAATAGAAAAAGTATACTGTAATTTTTAATTTTTTTGGAAGGGGAGGGTTTTAATTAGCAATCATCAGCCTATGATCTTTCTTCCCAACTCTAATCTAAACAATCCAAAATCTTTTACCCCAAAAAAAAAAAATTATTATTAGATATGCATATTTTAGTATAAAAATTTTGTATATATAAATATTTGGTCCCTACAAAATAAAAAAAAATAAAGAATTGGCATCTTCAATAATTATGTTCAAGTTCCACCACTGAATTTGATGCGTGAGTTTTCATTAATATGCTATATACATAAGAGGATAAATTCAATATGCGATACATCAATACCCAAATTTTATACATTAAAAACTAAACTTAATATGCGATACATACCAAAACCGGTATGTATGTTTTCGGACATAACATTCACGCCATTCCTTTAAAGTTAAATTCAGCCCGCGAGTTGTCGCAATACAAATTTTTTTATTTTGAAAAACAGATCAATTGAATATCAGTAGTAAGTACGTGAAGATGTGATAATGAAGTTGTCGGTTATATGGTGAATTAACGTGCGGCATACGTTGTAAAAAAATTATTACAGGAGGAGATAGATAATGGTCGATTTGGTCTTTCCTTCCTTTTACAATCACTAGTGTCCTCTATCTTTTAGGCTAATTAATTCTAATTTTTGTCATATTGAAAGAATTTTATTTTTATAAAAAAATTAAAAAAAAATTTGTTCTAACAAGGAAATATAATTTATATTTACATTTGATACATCTTCAACACTTGAAAATTAAAAATACAAGCATCCTCTAGTTAAATAAGAAATAAAATTCAGGCCCAACCCAATATAGGAGAGTGTCATGCTCTTCTACACAAATTACCAAACCAGAAATGAGAGAAATCACAGAAGAAGGGAGGGAGAGCAAGATACCGAGAAGAAGAAGACCAGAGAGGAAGAGAAAAGAGAATCGGGAGAGAGAGAGAGAAATCAGAGGAGAGAAATTTTGATATCATTTTTCATGCCCTTCTGTAAAACTATTACAAGATATATATCCTCATAATAATGCTAAAACGGTGTCGTTTGGCTAATAGTCCTGACAGAGGGCGAACCTGGGCTGTTGTTCAGGGCCCAATCGCTTCATGACCCAATATTTTGTAAAACCCTTTATATTTATATATATTTATAGTGTAATTTTTATTCTAACTATTAATTCTGGACCCATATTATATGAGCTCATTAGGCTGGTAATGAAAATAAGAAAAATGGACATTGAAGAGGCTTACTTTGGGTCATCTTTCCTGAAAATAAAAAATTTTAAATAATAAAAATAAAATAAAATCCAATTCAATTTCTTTAGTTTAAAGTATCTTTAGGACCTCTTTTTTTTTTCAATTTATTTTACCTAGGGGTCTCGTATGTTTGAGTAACGACACTGATCAAATTGCTAAAGATAGATGATATATATCTATCAAATAGAATGGTACTCTTCCCATTTCACAAGAAAATTCAAATTTCAAAAAATATATATTTTTTTTATTTCATTAGGAGAGTCAACTTTTAATTTATTTACTTCTAATATCTTTACTAATAAAATTATGGTTGGATAACAATTAATCTACCTTTGGAAAATACCTTACAATCTATTAAAAAATTATACATTTTTCAAACTTAACTCTTCTAATAAAACTAAAACGGAGAAAATAGTATTGATTTTCATATAGTACCTTTCAATTGTGAGTCAACAAAAGGAGAAAATGCAAACTCTTGATGTGTCATTCCATTGGTATCCAAATGCTGAAGTTTCCCATGTTTGGCTTCATCCTCATAGTTGACCTTTTGATCTGTTTGTTGGCTTGCCATTATTACCTTCACGCTTTATGTTATGTTATTGACAGAGTAATAATTCATCCCTTAGAACAAACATATATAAATCATGCAAAATTGTTTTATCAATTCAACAAAGTTTGGCTCTGACAATAATATTAATCTCGTGAAAAAAGAAAAAAACAAATAAAAATCAGAGAAAAAAGGGGGTAAATTAAAAATCGTCGACAGCAGGATTCGAACCTGCGCAGGCAAAGCCCAACAGATTTCGAGTCTGTCTCCTTAACCACTCGGACATATCGACTGATGTGTACTTTGACATCAGTTAACTATAATATAACAATATTTTCTACCATGGCGATTTTTTAGCCCAGTCCGTTTGGTGAAGGGAAGTTTACGATTGAAATTTGACTCAGAATCGAATGTCCTATCTAGGTGAATTCGAATAAAATTAGCTGTGTGTCTTTAAAATAAAAATAATAAAAAACTTGGTGATTTCGAATGCAATTTCCGAATATCAATTGAACTAAATTTCAAATTCGATTTATAATTTTATTTCTAAACTAACAATTCAACCGTGAATATTATGGCACTCAATATGTGATACATCTGACGTATTTGGATCCGATATATTAACCGAATGTCAAATTCGGTTCAATTTTTTCGCATTTGAATTGAATTTATCTCCATTTTTGACCTCATAAACGGAAAAAAGAAAATTCACGGATCGGAATATTGAACTCTTGCAAACCCTTGCGAACAATACTTCTACAATAACTAACCAAAAAAAAAAAAACTACTTTTCTCACGAATCACAGAAGAGAGATTTAAACGACAACAATACGGGAGATCAGTTATATGAATAACATATCGCCATCAATGTACATAAGGAATATTTAAGATCATAAAATGTTTTCAAAATGTGCAACATTTTAAAAACATACTATGAAACCAACACTTCCCATACATCTTTCTGATTACAACATCTTTCTAAATTTCAAGAACAGAAGCTCCTTTGCCTTTGGTATATGATGTAACCACCGCAAATCCATTACAGGACCGCCTCGGAAACTCCCGGCATCCATGCTGCTACAGCCGATCTTATGCCTGAGAATATGGACTTGATTGTCACTCCTGCATAGCAGGCTGGTTTCCAAATGCTCATTTGTCCCTTAGCTTTCGGGCGAGTAGCCGAATATTCACTGCAAGCAGCAGGCACCGAAGTTCCCTTGTACGCCTCGCAGATGTAGCTCAAGAAATCCCTGTATTCCTGCAATGCAAGGAACTCACTAAGAATAACCATACACCAACTGATATCTATAATCATATTTGAGGGCCATAGCCAAATCTGGCTGTTATTATTATCACATTTCCACTGAAACAGTCAAGTTTTTTTTTCTAATACTGCAATAAGGCTCTTCCAATGGAAGGAACCGAGGTAGTACTACACTGGATACTCAACAATGTGGTAAGAACTATGAGGTGATAACTTATTGTCTAAGAGATTTGAAGACAACCTTCAGAAACTCAAGTTAAGGAAACTTACATCATAAAGTGGCTGTCCATCCACAGTTAACCACGGCACGTATTTGTGAGGAGGTTGCAGGCTATTCGTTACTGCTGCATATCGCAATTCAAGCTGCACAAGTTTCGCCATATGTCAGCCAAACAAGGAAACTAATTGCAAGAAAGAAAGAAAGAATGAATGAAGTTAAAATCATAAGCATCAACATCCCGAGCTCAAGCACAGAAATCAGATAACATTGACTTAAAATGTGGCACGGGAATTCCATATGGCATTTCTTCCAATATATCCGGAATCTACATACCACAAGTGCAAATGACCACTCTAGTTAAATGAACTTCCTGTTGTCTTAAGTCTGTACAGTTGGAATGTAATACATGAATGTGACAGAAATACTTGGCAAAACAGAAAGGAAGCATGAGAAAATAACCTCTTTTCCACGTCCATTTACATAGCAATCACTGACAGGCTTTGGATCCAAGCTCAATTTCTCAAAGCATGTTGCCCACTCGGTCCTCTTGCCCTCGTAGATTAAACTTTCTACACAGTACACAAAAGGGAAGTGTGCATCCTGCAAGGTAAGGAAAAAAAAAAAAAAATTCAGCTTAACGGAATTAGAAGTTCAATTTCATCAGCCAATATCATTACCTTGGGATGCAAGAAGCTAAAAGACAAGAAAACAAAGTTTATCCCAGCATTATGTTCTAATGTGTTCAGATTTTATCTTATTCCGCGCTCCATAAATGTTCGCCAAGTGAAAAGAAGAAAGAAGGGCAATAATATTCCTCAAACACACTCACTGTGACATATAACTAAAGAGAGAGGATTATCTGTGATTCCCCTTCCTACAGTATCTACAGTCAGAAATTAAAAATGATGCGATGATGCAACTACGTTCAATAGCTCACCCCACCACTACAATCAACTGAACAGATGATAAATTACAAGGTACAAATGGGAATTCATTTGCTCCAAAATGAGAGGAGAGAGTTAGAAGTGCTTAAAGGGGACAAGTTGTAAAATGCCAAACTTCAATTAGAGAAATGAATCATTTGAGCAATACTACAAGATAGAAAGTAGAAACTATGGGTTGTCAAAGAGAGAGAAAGAGTACTACTCACCACCTCAGGCCAGACATCAATGGCACATGACTCTATAGTGTTGAGCAAACATTCATCTGGACCATGCTGCATCCACAAGAAGAAAATCAACATTTATGCATCAGGAAACATACAGGGCTCAAATGCATCAAAATGTGTTACGCCCTACCCCTACCCCTACCCCATCCCCAACCCGTAAGGCGATGTGCCCGAAGTGTTGACTACAGCAGAATGTGATTTAGAGCTCACGCCCAACAGTTGTAATGAAACAATAAAATCAATTTTATCAATAAAATCAATTCTTGATAAAATTCTCATTCTCCCTTTCTTTTGGAAGGGGACGTCACCATAAAGTGTTGGGGAATTCTCCAGGGGACCAATAGGTAAATTGAAGCCTAACTTAAACAGGTTTTGAACCCAATTTATTTCACTCAGTTCCATTATAAAAGTTCACTTTGACCAATGTATAACTCATTATGAATGTCTGCGTACAACACCAAAAATAGCTAATTTATTCCATTTATATATTTAAAGTATGGATTAAAAGATTAATAAGGATAAAAAAATTAGTAAGGATAAGAGGACTAAAAAATTTAAGAGTGCTCTACTATTGGGATAAAACATGTTTTTCTCCTAGTGAAATGGAGGGGGGGAGTACACTATATCACTCACAGGTTCCGATGTGGAATACTAAACACCCACCCCTCACCCGTGTTGTGGTTCAAAAGTTTATTCCGCAAAGCTACTAAATTGTCCATCTACTTTTGCGCAGTCTTCTGTTCAAGAATGAATAAACAAAAGCTCCCCACAAAGCAAAAAATAAAAAAATTTAGATCTTTCCCTAAGTATGAAATTAAACCACAAACTGAGAAGAAAAAATATACAAAAGGGGGGGGTGAGTTTTGAATCCAACCTGACAAACGATGGTCGAATTGGGCGGTTTGATTTTGGCGTTTCCATAAGGGATGAGCTTGAGATCGGTGATTTCGATGATTCCCGTGTCAAATATCTTGTAAAGATAATTAACGATGAGATTAGCGCAGTAGGGGCAAAGGGTCTCGTAGTAAAGCTCCAGACTAACTTTGTCGGAAGAGCTTGCAGAGGTCAATGAAGAACTTGCAAACAACGTTGGAATTATCAAGAACAGAATTAACAGAGGCCTCCGAAGAAGCAAATGTCTTCCTTGAGCGGCCATGGATGATGGTGAAGAAGAAGAAGAAGACGACGACTTTGGAGTTGGAAGATTCAAACAACCGCTCGCTTCTGTCCTGAGCTCTCAGTCTTATGCATTTACGTGGAGATTTCCTAGGCGATATCGCTCCACCGCTAATTTTTTAAAAGGATAAATTTAATTGCAAGAGGGCCACCCAAATTTTGTATTGATTGTAAATTATTTCTTAAACTTTTAATTTTGATAGTTAATCCCTGAACTATTTCGTTTAGAATTAAAAATACTACATAGAAAAACATAATTAGTTATTTAATTTTTGAACGAAAATTTTCAGATTTATTTCCCCCAATATTCATTTTGGGGGGATATAAATATCAAAACAAACCAAATAGAATTGAAATTCTCAAAATATAAAAAATAATAATAATAATAATAATTCCCATTAGAAAACGAATTCTACTGGAAATTTTTTTTTTGAAGAAAATGAAGTCGGGAGATTCGTAAAAAAAAAAAAAAAATTCCAGTAGAAAACGAATTGAATTCGTTTCCTAATGGGAATTATTATTATTATTTTTTAAAATTCTGAATTCGTTTTCTTACAGAAAATTAATTTTATTTTTAAAAATTTAAGTGAATTCGTTTATAAAATTAGTTAAGTAATTCTATGTAAACTACTGTAAAAAATTAGTTTGTAATTGAAAACAAGTTCACCAACATCTAAGTTTTTATGGTTTTTTAAATATAAATATTATTTAATGTAAAACGAATTATGGTGATTCGAAATCGACACCCGTAATTCACTTTTCAGTTTTAGGGGAACAAAGGCAAGATATAATTATATAACTGAAAATCTAATTTGTAATTGAATAAAATTTTTAAATAGTTTTTATTAAATTTGTTTAAAACTAATTTTTTTAACTAAAATTATTTTACTTATTTAAAAAAAACTTTATTCATAAAAAGAGAGAAAAATAATTCAGCAAATTCGTTTTCAGTAAAAACCGAATTCGTTGAATTCATTTTCAAGAGTTTTTGTATTATTTAACTAAAATTATTTTACTTATTTTGGAATTAATTTTATTTATTAAACAAATTCACTGAATTCGTTTTCTTATTTTCTATTATTTAACTAAAATTATATTATTTATTTTGAAAATAATTTTATTTAGAAAATGAATTCTTTAACTAAAATTATTTTACTTATTTTTTAAAAAAATTTATTTCACTAAATTCGTTTTCTACTAATTTTTTTTTTCTATTTTTTAAAAATAAACTTAATTTTATTAAGCTGAATTCGTTTCTTTCAAAAATATTTAACAAAAAAAAAACCAAAATAAAAAGTACTTAAAATATTTTAAATTACAAATTAGATTTTCAATTATATAATTACAAGAGTCTTTTTTTCATAAAAATTGAAAAAATGAATTATGGGGGTCCATTTCGAATTATCATAATTTGTTTTACATTAAATAATATTTATATTTCAAAATATATAAAAACTTAGAAATGATGTTGGTGAACTCGTTTTGAATTACAAAATAAAGAAGACAAAGGTAATTGACCACCATTTCAAAAAATGTCGTAAATTACTTCCTCTAAAATTTTATTAAATTACAAATTAAAATTTCAGTTATATAATTATATTTTGCCTTTTTTTCATAACAACTCAAAAATGAATTACGGGGATTCTTTTGAATTAATGAAATTAATAAAAAAACAAAAAAGGAAAAAATTAATTTCTCCAAGATTAATGAAATTAATAAAAAAAAGAAAAAGGAAGAAACGAATGAATTCATTCCTTGAAGAAGATTTTTTTTTTTTTTTTTTTTGAAGTGAACGAAGTTGGGAGATTCGTTTTCAGATGAAAAAAAAATTGTGTATTTTGGTAATTTTTTGTCCAATATGTATATTGGGGAAAAAAACTTAAAATTTTCAACTTTTCATGTTAGTATTGCTATTTTAAGAAATTAAGTGAGTAATTTCAGTACGAATATTTTGTTACAACAAATTGATAGTCTTAGGAAGTTAGTTGTCAAAATAAAAAACAGGGTGAAATTTGTGATTGAGGAAAAGTTTGAAAATAATTTGCTTACAGTTAACTCTAAAAATATATTAAATGTTACTAATTTTGTCCAAATTATAGCGAATCCTAAGATGTTGGCACGTTACCACAACACTCCCCGTTTATTTTAAAAAGTTTTTAAAATATGTTATAAAATGTAAAATCTTCGAACACATGATTTCAAAACCAAGCAAACGAATATATATATATATATATATATATATATATAATTCTTTGCACATTCATTCATGATGGTTTGGTGAAGTTTTTAAAACTTTTAGAGTCCAATTGATAAATTTTAGAACTTTATGAGTCTGCTTAATAATTTGAACAAAATAATGTGGGAGTGTTGATAATTTATTCCAAAAATTATGGTTGTAGCGTTTCACGTGGCTTTCTTTCACTTTCAGACACAACTTTCTGGGGAATCTCTAGTCAAACAAGAGACCAATTAAGGTGTACCTGGAGTTTTGATATTTTAATGATTATGAACAAGACCTTCATTCTGGGTTAGATGCATTTGGCAACGGAACTCACATAAATGGCTACCATTTCTCTTTGGGCCAACATCCATTTTCTTCCTACACGTATCTCAAATGGAGTTACATTATTTCCAAATTTACATCAGCCCAACTGTGTGATTAGCTCCCATTTATGCATGGATATATATATTTGAGAGGATTTGAAGCGTTCATTTATCATTCGTTTATTTATCAGTTTAAAATCTTGTTTATATTTGTTTGTTTACTATTCGAGCTTGTTTCTGATTTAAGAGCTCGTGCTCGAGCTTGTTTTGCATAGCAGCCGAGTAGGGCTGAACGAACACGAACGTTCATGAACACTCTCGGGATCTACTCGTTAAAAGCTCGGTTCGAGATCGTTTATTTATTAATAAACGACACGAACAAAATTTTAGGCTCGATTAATAAACGAACAATAAATGAACAAGGGGGTTGAAAGCTCGATTACGTTCGTGAACAGTTCGATGAATGAAATAATTTTTAAAAAGAAAAAATATATATATAAACTATGATTCGTATATATTTACATAAAAATAAATTTGGTCTGGTGGTAAAGCAAGTGAAGGAGAAACGCAAGTACAAGCGTTCAAATCTTTCCTAAAGCTAAATTTGTTTTTATTTTCTGAATCTCCCCCAATCCCACATTGGAAATGGGAGGAAATTTGGGAAGAAACCTCCGCTCAAGCTCAATTTGCTCCCATTTCCGACGTGGAATTGGAATTGGGGGAGATTCAGAAAATAAAAACAAATTTAACCTTAGGAAGGATTCGCACCCTTGTGCTTGCGTTTCTCCTTCACTTAACACCAAACCAAATTTTTTTTTATGTAAGTATATACGAATCATAGTTTATATATATATTTTTTCTTTTTAAAAATTGTTCCATTTATCGAACTGTTCATGAACGTAATCGAGCATTCAACCCCCTTGTTCATTTATTGTTCGTTTATTAATCGAACCTAAAATTTTGTTCGTGTTCGTTTATTAATAAATAAACGATCTCGAACCGAGTTTTTAAGGAGTCGATCCCGAGCTTGTTCATGAACGTTTGTGTTCGTTCTCAACCCTACCCTTGCTCCAAACAGCCATGAAGTTGCATGAACTAAAATATAACATAGCTGGAGCAGTCATATTGCTTAAGCTCTTACACAAACAGATGACAATAATAACAGCTGTGAATATTTCAACTTTAGTCGGTATCATCCAATAGTTCAACGGTAGTACAAAAAGAACTCAGGCAGGAAGTTGCAAGATCAAATTCATATTTTCCGCCCCCCTTATTTCCCGATCATTGTAATAGTTTAGGAGTTCAAAAGAGACTTCAGTCGTTAAGTTATAGCACATAGATATATAAAAGCTGAAACCAGAACTGGTTTCTTCTGCATCTTTAACCTCAGTCAAACAATTTCACACAAGAAGATTTCTCCCAAGGGAATTTGATCGATGGAAAAGCGAACAATTCCATTAGGCAAACCTCATTCTCAAGGAAGAAAGCCTTTCGTCTTCAAATTCTCTACTGATTCCTTTATGATTTGCTCCATAGGGATGAATTGAAGACCTAAGTGAATTAGCTTCTTTGAAGGATCTTTTACCCTCAGTAATCCAGGTTGAGTATCTCTGGGTAACCTACAAGAAAAGAAGACCATTATTTCTATGAAATCAGAGGAACCAAAATTCATCGACCCGTGGAGCGTGTGAAGCTATGAGTCCACTGCCCAGCTCAACAAGATTTGCATCCAATAAGGCTAGGCAGAATATGTAAGGATAAAAGAAGCACTCTACAGCAAGATTAGGATGATAAAAACAGAAAAATGGAAATTCAGAAGTGGCATACCCAACGGCGTGAATATATGTTTAGCAAAGGCAAGTTGTGAAAGGGAGGGTCAACCTCAATTTAAGACAAGAAACTTAACAACTTGGTTAGATCATCTATAGTGCACATTTTCAAATTTCCAGTAACTTGGAGCACATCAATGATACTAACTGCATTTGAACTCCATGAGGTTACGATCCATGAAACCAGGTATTATAGGACCTAAGTTTACAAAATCACAGGCAACAGAACAAATGTACAGTGCATTTTATTCCGTCCCACTCAAAATACAAGTATCCGACAAGAAGCAAATAAGAACACACACAACATATGCCAGTTTAAGAGGTACAAACTCTACATGAAGCCATTCTTGATTGCAGCTATAGGAGATGAATAAGTTTCGTGAAGCAGCACATATAACAGCCTTAAAGAGATTTTAGCATATGCTCTCATGAGAAAGAACTTACCTGGGCACTTCATATTCAGGGCAAAGTTCAGCAACCTTAGCTGCAAAGTCGCCATAATGAGTTATGGCTTCGGCGCATACATGCCTTCCACTTGCTGATGAGTTCTCATAGACCAAAATGTGTGCCATTGCAACATCTTTAACATGGACACATCCCATGAAGAAATCCTCGTACGTCTCAGTGTTGCCTAAAATCCATGAGAAAATCACGGCCTGAGTTCACAACTCATTCAGCAGATAACTTTTTCACAGGAAGAAATGTATTCAAGGAGTTTAAACATTTCACGGATATCAAAATCTTCCAGGAAATCAACTTGAAATCTGCAAACAGTCACACAATTAGCCACACCTTAGGCTAACAGTCGACTAGTTCCTAGATACACTAATCAGATAAGAGAATCTACAAAAGGCAAAATTGTTAGAATTCATAGTTGGCAGCTAGACATTATCACACATCCGTAACTCACATATCCATAAGGATAAACAGGTTCAAGTGCCAATCCTAAAACATAAATTCACTTAAAAGGAAGTTTCAAGAGCTCGATATCCTCGAACCAACATTACCCTGAAGAAGGCGAAGAACCATTAACATGCTTGCATTTATAGCTGGAGGGATGATAGGACCCATCACAGTCCCGGGATTGATCACAACAATGTCCAAACCTTTCTCCTTAGCAAATTCCCAAGCAGCTTTCTCAGCAAGCGTTTTAGATAGTGGATACCATACCTAGTCAGCTATAAAAAATCAGATAAATACCAACAGAGGAACCAAAC
Organism: Leptodermis oblonga; assembly: GCA_016801395.1. Classification (NCBI taxonomy): domain Eukaryota; kingdom Viridiplantae; phylum Streptophyta; class Magnoliopsida; order Gentianales; family Rubiaceae; genus Leptodermis; species Leptodermis oblonga. The sequence continues at coordinate 37,725,659 of CM028760.1, forward strand.
TCATGGTCCATGAAAGAAATTACAGCATCCATTACAACACTGCATGGGGCCAACTATATGAATCATATCTCACCATGGTCAAGACACATTGATTCATTTATGTTCGAATATAGCATGTCATATCTTAAAGTTGTTTTCCAATTCTTTTTAGGTCTTCATATACCCTTTTAATATTAATTAATGTCTATCTATTTTATACCCGTCTTAGTCTTACGGGCATCTAGAATTCTCCTACTTACATGTCAAAACCATCTTAGGCGTTTCTCTCATTTTTTTTCATCTACGGATACTCCTACTTTATTTTTAATACTTGCATTACTTCTTTTATCTAACCTATTAGTATGGCCACACATCAAAAAGACGCAAAATAACAGCAGGTTATACACAACATTCCTCACTCGGTCGAAAAAGTCTTTCTTCCACAATCTACAACACAAAAATAGTAGAATTCATTCGCATGCAAAGTAACAAAAATTTACCCCTTTCTGCCTGCAGTAATCTTCGTCAGTCCAGCATTCCTCGTTCTTGACTTTATCCGGAGGCCAGTTAGGGCTTGGCGTGATTGCAGATACAGATGAAGTGACGACAACACGGCGCACCCCGAGCTCTTTAGCAGCCGTGAGCACATTAAGCGTCCCTTTTATGGCCGGGTCCAACAGCTCATTTTGCGGGTCGCGAACTTCATCGACAATACAGGGAGAAGCGACATGAAAGACGCCGGCGGCGCCGGTGACGGCAGCCACAATGGAGTCGTAGACGAGAAGATCCATCTGGAAGAGACGGAGACGGGATTCCGCCCCTTCTAGCTCTTGAAGATGCTTCGTCTCCTTCTCATCCTCTGTAAATCGTACAAAACTTTCAATTCAACGACAACAATCAAAAGGGGGGGAAACTTAAATTAGTAAAGAGTAAGTTGTGGTAACTGAGATCTTTGATGGTGGCGTGAACGGTGTAGCCGCGGTGGAGGAGGAGACGAACCAGCCACGACCCAATGAAGCCGCTTCCGCCGGTAACACACACTACCTCTCCATCTTTGTTTGCCATTTTTTGGGATTTTCTTAGTATGCTGTGTAACTCTTCTTCCACTTCTTTCTTTCTGCTTCAATCTTCTACGTCACTACTCACTACCTTGAGAGGATAAATTCCATTTTGTTTGTTGGGTTAGACCACTCACCAGTCATCGCCTTTTGTCGGAAACTACTCGACTCGATAGCCACTTACAAATGTTGTATGGAAAAATTGCAGTTTTAGTCCCTTTTTGTATGGACACGTTGCAATTTTGGTCTTTTTCACCAATATAGTTTTTTATGTTTTTTATGTTTGTATGTTGTTATAGTTTTGATTCCAGAACCGCCGGTTACGGTTCTATAAAAAGTAGAATCGGAACCTTGGAAGAACAGTTATAGGACGATTCTAGAATTGCTGGTTCGGGTTTTGAGACGGTTCCAGAACAAACAGTCCTGGTTCTGTCACAGTTTCAATTCCCTTACAATTTCAATGTCGTTCCAATTAAAGCAATTTTAATATAATAATTAGTTTATATTTATATATACTTTAATTTAATTTAATGATTACTTATATTAATAATATAAATAATGTAAATTAGACCGTGGGTTATATTATTATAATATATCTAATATAAAATAATTAGTAGTATTCTATATGTAAATAATAAGAAGAAGAAGAAGAAGAAGAAGAAGAAGGAAGAAGTAACAAAATAGGAATAAGCTTGAGTGGTTATTGAGCTTTCCTTAAGATTAAGTAGAAAGTTGAGGGCAAGGGTTCGAGACATTCTTTGTGAAATTTAAGTGCTATATAATTTTTAGTTAAGTAGGGAATTGGCGGTTCCCGGTTCCGATTCTGAAACCGTCGATTCAGTCCGGTTCGAACCAAAACCGTGGGCACCTCTACATGTGACTGGTTATGGCCAGTTTTGTGCGGTTTCTAAAATTTTTTTGAAATGGTAAAAAGAAGTTGGAGTAAAATTGTAATTTTAAAAATTATGTACCCGGACAATTAAATTGGATTTAACAAATTAATTTGCATAATTTGTCAAAATTACTTTTTTTTTTGAAATTTTGTTTCTACATGCTTTATTGTACCATTTATTTGGAGATGAATAAAAACTATTACTCAGACCACTGAAGAATAAGAAAATTATGGAAGGCCCAGTTTTTTTTTTTTTTCTCCATTTTAAATAACTCAAGAAATCGATCGTTGACCTCTTTTCTAACAGCTTAAAGTTGACCTTATTCAGTTATATGGATCAAAAATTGTGAAAACGAATACCCACCACCACAAGTATAATGATGTGACGTAAAAAGTCCGGTGTTGGATGCTCTTGTTTGGCCCAATGCATATCTTGTATACTTAGGCCCAATCTGCTAATTGACAGTTTGAAGGGATGAAAACGGAGTTGGGATCCGGGCAGCGACAGCTTGGTCCTATAACCTTCTGGAGGAATTCGGTCTGGAAAAATTCCGGTAACGGGAGAAATAAACAAGAAACAAGCGGGGCTATCCCCCTGTGTAACTCCGACGGTCAAGTTAGCAATATGTAAGCAGAAAATTGTATTGACCAAGAGGTTAAGAGAAATTGCATCAAGAATGGCTTCCCTGAAATGAGTCTGGTGACTGAGTGTTTATAGGCTCACCTTGATATATCCGTTGTGTCATGATGAGCTATAGGATATGTCCGTTGTGCCATGATGAGCTGTATGCTTAACCATTCCCCTTTTTATGTTGACTTGAATGCCCATGTAATAACGGCTCTATTTTGGCCCCTTTGTCATTATTGCTCCTGCATATATTTAAGCTAGATTCTGGTCCTACAATGATGCCTAGCTATCATGTCAATGTTACCGTTATCCAACCTAAATGTCCCAAGCTCGGTCTTGATGGTTACTTACCTAAGCTATTTTCTTAGCTTGGTTTACTGCTGACCTAAGCCATTTTATTACTGCTGACCTAAGCTTTCCCGACCTAAACTTTCATGACCTAAGCTTTCATGATCTAAACCTTCATGATCTAACCTTTCCCGACCTAAACCTTCATGACCCAAGCTTTCCCGACCTAAGCTTTCATGACCTAAGCTTTCATGACCTAAACTTTCCTTATCTTGATTGGACCAAACCCAATGGCTCTAGCTATTTTTATGCACATCAACAAGCCCCCCAGTATTATGTTTTACTTGACTTTTGCTAAAACATGATACTTAAACCCAGATAAACATGCATCCGACCTTAATAAGTTCTTGTCCGACCTTGACTGTGGTGAGGTACTGAAATCTAGACTATAATTACCGACCTAACATGAATTTTACCGACCTATTGCTATCTAAAATGCTGAACTAACAAAGAGCACTACCCCATGCCAGCCGGACCGACCTAGCAATGCTTTCAATGACAACAGAAAGACTTGCTTAATTGCATACCTCCACATCCCGACCTAAGGGTTTGACCCAATATCCTACGAGACTATGCTAAGACTTGTCCCCGCCAAATGTCTAGCTCTGCCTATGTTTGTCCCAGCTAACTGGTTAGCCTTGCTTATGTTTGTCCCAACTAATTGCTTAGCCCTTCCTATATTTGTCCCAACTAACTGCTTAGCCCTACTTATGTTTGTCCCAGCTAACTGCTTAGCCCTTCCTATGTATGTCACAGCTAACTGCTTAGCCCTGCCCATGTTTATCCCTGCTAACTGTTTAGCCCTTCCTATGTTTGTCTTGGCCAACATATTGGCCTTGTCCCTGGTTTGCCCTGATCAACGTATTGGTCCTGCCCATGATTTGTCCCAACCAATATATTGCCCCTGCCCATGTAACATTGCCTTGCCTGTTTAACATTATAACGAAGAGAAGCCATCCCATACATGATAGAAAAATGTAAAAAGTATATGCATAACTGAAGCTATGGATTAAAAGTGGTTTAAACCGGGCCTTCTAAGGTACATATGGTAAAGTGATCACATGATTTCTGTAAGTAGTAGCTGGCCAGCTATCATGGTGACTGGTATGCTCAACTATCCTGTGAGTATAACATGGTGGTTACCAAATTTAACATGATGACTAGTATGCTCAGCTATCATGATGGTTGTCATAATAATTTGAAAGGGGTTCCAAACCGTGTCTTTCACAATGCCTACTAAATAATGAAAATAATAATATGAAAGCGGTTCCCAACCATGTCTTTCACAATGTGTACTGAATAATGAACACAATAATGTAAAAGCGGTTCCCAACCGTATCTTTCGCAATGCATACTGAATAATGAACATAATAACTTAAGCATCTAAGATATTTTATTGTCATATAGACCGTACCTGATGGTCTCTAAGACCTACCAATGGTGTTTGACCCGATTTCATGACTGTATAATTGAATAACTGTATTAAATCCTGACCTGGCTCAAGGCGCCTGTGGGTCAAGTTGTGAACGAATACGTGTCCCCTGCATGCTATAAAGGTCATCCACTGATGGGTCGGCCTCCAAAATCATCCTCTGATGGGTTGGCCTCCAAGGTCATCCACTGATGGGTCGCCCTCCAAGGTCATCCTCTGATGGGTCGGCCTCCAAGGTCATCCACTGATGGGTCGCCCTCCAAGGTCATCCTCTGATGGGTCGGCCTCCAAGGTCATCCACTGATGGGTCGCCTTCCAAGGTCATCCACTGATGGGTCGCCCTCCAAGGTCATCCTCTGATGGGTCGCCCTCCAAGGTCATCCACTGATGGGTCGGCCTCCAAGGTCATCCACTGAAGGGTCGCCCTCCAAGGTCATCCACTGATGGGTTGCCTCCAAGGTCATCCACTGATGGGTCGCCCTCCAAGGTCATCCACTGATGGGTCGGCCTCCAAGGTCATCCTCTGATGGGTCGGCCTCCAAGGTTATCCTCTGATGGGTCGGCCTCCAATGTCATCCACTGATGGGTCATCCACCAAGGCTGTCCTCTGATGGGTCGGCCTCCAAGGTCATCCACTGATGGGTCATCCACCAAGGCTGTCCTCTGATGGGTCGGCCTCCAAGATCATTCACTGATGGGTCATCCATATGACTTCAGCCTTGCAAAAAAGTTAACACCATTCCTGGGTCTCCAATCTCGATCAGTGGCCGGAACGTCTTTCTGATTTGTTGTTCCTCCATTTCTCGACAATAAAGAACAAGAAATGCAACAAGAGTTAAAGTATAAAATTAAAAATATTTTCACAATATTTTTAACGTCATTTCACTGAACATTTTAATTGTTTCGAGAGCCGCCTTTCGAAGCGTTCTCCTTCTAGAATGTTAACAACCAGATAGATGCACATGGGATGCTGCTTGGAAGCGGTTCAAAAACCAAGCCTTCCCAGATGTACATGGTATGATGTCAATTCATTGATGCCAACCAAATTTATATTTCTATATGTCGGTTAAGAAATCAATTGTCCCAAAAATTGTATCTGATTGGAGAATTATTTTCTTAGTGTAAACCGCTATTCTGGAAGAAGAAGCATCCGTTCCCGAACGTTCTTGCGTCATGACTTCAACAAATTTCTTTGATTGTGAAGAAAATTTGATGAAGAAAATCGATCAAATCGTCCCCACAGACGGCGCCAGTTGATGTGACGTAAAAAGTCAGGTATTGGATGCTCCTGTTTGGCACAATGCATATCTTGTATACTCAGGCCCAATCTGCTAATTGATAGCTTGAAGGGATGAAAACGGAGCTGGGATCCGGACAGCGACAGCTTGGTTCTATAACCTTCTGGAGGAATTCGGTCTGAAAAAATTCTGATAACGGGAGAAATAAACAAGAAACAAGCGGGGCTATCCCCCCTGTGTAACTCCGACAGTCAAGTTAGCAACATATAAGCAGAAAATGGTATTGATCAAGAGTTTAAGAGAAATTGTATTAAGAATGGCTTTCTTGAAATTAGTCTGGTGACTGAGTATTTATAGGCTCACCTTGATATATCCGTTGTGCCATGATGAGCTGTAGGATATGTCCGTTGTGCCATGATGAGCTGTATGCTTAACCATTCCCCTTTTTATGTTGACTTGAATGCCCATGTAATAACGGCTCTATTTTGGCCCCTTTGTCATTATTGCTCATGCATATATTTAAGCTAGATTCTGGTCCTACAATGATGCCTAGCTATCATGTCAATGTTACCGTTATCCAACCTAAATGTCCCAAGCTCGATTTTGATGGTTACCTACCTAAGCTATTTTCTTAGCTTGGTTTACTGCTGACCTAAGCCATTTCATTACTGCTGACTTAAGCTTTCCCGACCTAAACTTTCATGACCTAAGCCTTCATGACCTAACGTTTCCCGATCTAAGTCTTCATGACCCAAACTTTCCCGACCTAAGCATTCATGACCTAAGCTTTCATGACCTAAGCTTTCCTTGTCTTAATTGGGCCAAGCCCAATGACTTTAGCTATTTTTATGCACATCATATAACGATACTAAAAATTGAACCAAAAGTACAACATAAATAATCAGACAAAAGAAGAGAATTTACCTATTGAGAAGAGTAACAATTATCTTATGGTTGGTCTCGAAACACAAAGAACAGACTACTGTAGTTAGTTCATGTCTACGGTCTTCAAAAGAAGTGCACAGTAGAAAACAAAAGGCTCAAAACAGAAAATGGACACAATTTGAATATAATAGTAGCCAAAAGTTTTGCAATAACAAAAGTAAAAGGCAGAGAAAATCGACCTCTTCCCTCCTTCCTTCCTGTCAGGCTCCCAGTAGCTCTTCGCCCACAGTTTAACAACCCCAAAATGCCGCTGTACTAACAAAACTAAAAACAGAGCTCCATTTCATCCACCCATGGCGTCCACCGAACTCGCTTTCCTCCTAAAGAGTTTTCTGCTCTTAGCCCTTTGCAGCGCGGTACAGTTTTCTTCTAGGGCTCTTGCCATGGGTGTGAACTGGGGTAGAACGGCGTCGCACCCTCTGCAAGCGGCCCAGGTCGTGCAACTCTTGAAGGCTAACGGCGTTACGAAAGTCAGGCTCTTCGATGCTGACCCTCTTGTTCTCCAGTCCCTTTCTGGTTCCGACATTGATGTAACCGTTGGCGTTCCTAATTCCATGCTCCGCGGCTTGAATTCCTCCCTGAAGGTCGCTGAGAATTGGGTTCATGATAATTTAACCCGTTATGTTTCCGCCGGAGCCTCTGGTGCTGTTAGAATAGAGTGAGTGGTTTTTATTTACATAATAACACATTTTGCTTTTTTTTTTTTTTTTAGGTTCGTGGTTTTAAGTTAACGCAATTCTTGTGGTAATTCCGTAGCGTTGTAGATTGTTTAGCTTGTCCACATGTTTTAATTTAAGACTAGAAGATTCGAAATTGGATTCTATAATCATTGAATTCATTGGATTGGAGGACTAGTCGAAGAAGATAAAAGAAGCTGAAGTGTTGAAAAACTATCCATCTGAAAGAGAGAAATAAACTAGGTAGTCTTGAAGTTGTTTTTAACCTTTTAGGTACAAGGGTTTGCGTTAGCTTTGCTGCTGCTCCCTCCTTTCCCTTAGAAGAGTCCCGTTTTGAACATGTACAACTTATTATGAATTCAAAGGTACAACACTTCAAATAGCTAATTTGACACCGGTTATTCTAGTAATGTCCTTCATTTTTAAGTGCGTGTTAGTTATGAACGACTCATGGAAATTCTTTGTTTTCTTGTATCTAATTCCTTGAGCTGATCTAAGGACTTGTGTTTTTGACGTTTCCACCATTGTCATGTAATGAGAGTGATCTATCCCTTTAGTCTTTTTGGTTGCTTTCTTTGAGTTCAATATTTTTCGCAGGTGGTAAAATGTGTCCTTCCCTAGTATCATGGTTTCCTGTCATTAATGCACTGTGTGTTGCGTATTTACAGGTATATTTCTGTTGGAGATGATTCCTTTCTTCAAAGTTACGGCGAGCAATTTTATCCTTTTGTTGTTGGTTCTGCTGAAAATATCCAGAGAGCTCTGATCAAAGTTAACTTGGCAGAGAAGATTAAAGTTGTTATTCCCTGCAGTTTTGATGCATTCCAGTCGGAATCTGGTCTGCCTTCGCGTGGACAGTTCAGACCAGATGTCAACAAAACCATGTATGAAGTTCTGAGATTTTTGACCAACCATAGATCTCCATTCTTTGTAACAATTTCCCCTTTCCTGAGTTATAACCAAAATAAGAATGTTTCCCTTGACTTTGCTCTATTTAAAGGAACAGCACGCCCTCGTAATGACAGTGGTAAGTCCTACAGAAACATCTTCGATTTGAGCTATGATACACTTGTAATGGCACTGTCAGCTGCTGGATTCCCTCACATGGATGTAATCATCGGGCAAATAGGTTGGCCGACAGATGGAGCTGCAAATGCTAGTTCATCTGGAGCACAAGATTTCATGAAAGGACTGGTGGATCACCTTAAAAGTGGATCAGGAACTCCAGCAAGGCCTCGGAATCTACCTTTGGAGACTTACATTTTCAGCTTACTAGATGAAGATCAGAGAAGCATAGCTGCTGGGAATTTCGAGAGGCACTGGGGAATCTTCACCTTTGATGGTCAAGCCAAATATCAGGTTGATTTAGGGCGTGGCTCCGGCCGGCTGGTGAATGCTCAGAATGTGAAGTACCTTGCTCCCAAATGGTGTGTTGTGAATAATAACAAGGACTTGTCCAATCTAAGTGCACAAGCTGTGGAGGCATGTTCTGCTGCAGACTGTAGCGCGCTGTCTCCCGGTGGTTCCTGCTTCAATCTTTCTTGGCCTCAAAATGTTTCTTATGCATTCAACAGCTACTATCAAGAGCATGATCAGAGGGCTGACAGCTGTGGCTTTGGGGGGCTGGGCTTGATCACCACGGTTGATCCTTCGGGCGAAAATTGCAGGTTCGCGATTGGACTGTCGAGCTCGGTCTCAGTGTCCCTTTGCAGATCTTCTGGGTTCCATTGGATGATCTCAGTAGTTGTAACTATTTTGTGTTGTTTAATGAAGGAAACATGTTGAAAACTCGAACTTCTTGTGAATTAGCTTCTGTATCCATGCCCTATTGCCATGTTTTTGCAGCTTGCAATCTATGCCTGTTTGCTAGCTGACTCTTGGTTGCGTATGTTTCATCTTGCAAATAGTGGTGATGTTGAGCTCAACTTTTTCCGAACCGATAATTTAATGAAATAGTTCTTGAATCGTTGTTTCATAATAATTAATATAGATTGATTTTGTAACTAGAATAATATATTCATAATTGTAAGAAAATGTAAGGATTTATTCGTAATTTAACCAAAATCTCAAGAGGAATAAGTGTAATTTGCCCTTGAAAAAAACATTTTATACCTTCCAACTCAATCTGCATTTACTTTTTCGTAACAAAACATGAAATAACACAAAGGTAATTTTTTAATTTAGTTATTGTTTATTAGGTAAAATCACAATTTTTTACTAAAAAAAATTATATCCAATTACCTTTAATTTTTTTCAAATTCAAAATTTAATTTTTTTTCAAAAAAATATTTTTAAAAATAATCATTATACTTTTTATTATCTTTCTTACCCAAGCTGTTAGAGAAAAATTTCATCTAAAATTTTGTCTACCCTAAAACAAAAATTCCCTAGTCATAGTAAAATCCAAACAGAACTATAAACTCATGCAAGAGTAGGGCTGACAATCTTGGCCCCATACTATATAAACAAATTTAGAGTTGAGTTTTGACGGGTTATATAGATCGACCATAATAAAATAAATAATTAAATAGGTAAGGTAATTGTTGATAATATCGACACGTGAACTCGTCAACCCAGACCTGACACTAGTAATTTATACTACAACACGAAAACACGACACGAACCTAAAATGTTCACGAGATAAATGAGTCTACACGAATAGCATGAATGATTAAATATGTAAGTTTAAAATTGAGTGATATCGACACAAAAACCCTCTAACCCGAACACGTCACGAATTGCAGAAAAAGAAAAGAAAAAATCTAATGTAAATTGACGGTTGTGATTAAGCGGGGATAAAAAGCTACAGTAGACCCGAGAAACAGCGAAAATATCTTCAAGTTGTTCCGTATATAAACCCGAAAAAATGCCCTAATCCAAAACTTCTCTCACTCTCTTTCCAAGTTTTTGTTCCAGTTAGATTCTGCTCTCAAAGGTAAACATGTACGGTCAAGAAGGCGACGGATCTGGTCCACCGCCTATGGGTGGAGGTTATGGAGGTGGTTACGGCGGAGGCTACGGTGGCTCTGGAGGAGGTGGTTACGGAGCTTCTGGGGGCGGCGGTGGATATGGCGGAGGGGACGGAGGTTATGGAGGTGGGGGCGGTAGAGGCGGTGGCAGAGGAGGAGGTGGTAGTGGGGGTGGTTTCGGTGGGAATTCACGAGGTAATGGTTACCTACGGGACTTAATTATTTTCTTCCGTTTAATTATCTCAAATATAATTTATATTTCCAGAATTCAGCGAATTTTTATTTTTCCTTGAGTTTTGTGAATGAAGTTATATTCTTCTCTGTGTTTTAGGCGGGGGCGGTGGATATCAAGGAGGTGATCGTCGCGGTGGATACCAAGGAGATCGTGGTGGCCGTGGTGGAGGTGGCCGCGGCGGCGGCGGTAGTGGCAGAGACGGGGATTGGCGTTGCCCTAATCCAAGGTAACATCATTTTGCTTATATCTCTGGTTAATTTTCAAATTTTCTATTTTGGGGGTGGTGGCCAAAAAGATCCGTTCTAAATTTCATTCTGTTGAACGTATAATTAGGCAAAGAGGAATTCTTTTAATACTTGGGTATCTTGGATGACTTATCTGTGGTAATAAGTCCAATATTACTTTTTACTTAGTAACTTTGCTGCATAAAATAGTTACATGCGTGACACTTCATTTGCGATCTTAAATTGTTGATTGTCATTGATTCTGGTATGTGTGGTTGTAGCTGTGGGAATTTGAACTTTGCTAGAAGAGATAAATGTAACAAATGTGGTGCACTCCCTCCTTCTGGTACTGGTGATCGAGGTGACAGAGGTGGTGGTAGTTATAGTAAAGGTGACAGTGATGGGGGATATGGAAATAGTCGAGGGGGAAGAAATGAGGGCAACAAAAGTGGTGGTTATGATCAAGGAAGAGATGATGGCGGTTATGGTCAGGGTCCTCCTGTAGCTCCGTCATATGGTGGATCTGGCGGAAATTTTCCACCACCACCTAGCAGTTATGGTGGGAATCCCAACTATGCACCTGATGCAGCTCCTCCACCAACAAGCTATACTGGTGGGCCTGCTTCATATCCTCCATCATATGGGGCACCTACCAACTATGGTGGTGATACACGTTCTGATTCACGTGGTGGAGGGAGAGGTGGCCCACCTGGTGGCTATGGAGGCGGTCCAAGAAATTCAGGAGGTGGATATGGTGCTCCTGCTGAGGCTCCTGTTAAAGTCAAGCAGTGTGATGAAAATTGTGGGGATACCTGTGACAACTCGAGAATTTACATATCAAATTTGCCTCCGGATGTGACCGTTGAAGAACTTAGAGAACTTTTTGGAAGCATTGGACAAGTAATGCTTAATTTTTTTCTTTGGCTTGTTATTTTGTATGGTTCGAGAATTGTGTGCCATTGGATGTTTCTACAATTTTTTATTTATCAATAAGTGCTTATATTCTGTGTTTTATTTGTCTGCTTCACTGATTCTACTATATTTAGCTGTGCAATTTAATGATTGGGTTAGCTAGTTATGCTAAACTTAATTGGGATTTTGCTTACAAGATAGGCATCCTTTATAAATAGATGATTAGAAAAGAAAGGCGTTTTTGACGTAATATGCATCTGCAACTGACATTTATGCTTACCTTTTAATGTTTCAGGTTGCAAGGATCAAACAAAAGCGAGGGTACAAGGATCAGTGGCCCTGGAGTATAAAGCTATACACAGATGATCAAGGGAATAACAAAGGAGATGCAGTTTTGTCTTATGAAGATCCTTCTGCTGCACATTCAGCTGGCGGCTTTTTCAATAGTAAACCCCAGTTTACTTTTATTATCTTTCAACTTTTATATGCATTTATTATACTGCTGATCAATTATGCTTCCATTGTTTTATTAGATCACGAGCTTAGAGGTCACAATATCAGTGTTGCGATGGCTGAGAAATCTGCACCAAAAGCTGCTCCCTCTTATGGATCTGGGTAATCTATGTTCTATTTAGTCTAGTGAATTGCTTTTTAAATTTTCATTTTTTTTTTTTTTGGTATATATGAGGAATGCTTGTTGTCTGTCTTTTAACCTTTCGCTTTGAAGGCTTATAAATTTGATCTTTTCGTGGTAACTGTCACTTGCCTTGTGGTCCATAAAATGTACCTTTTTTGCTTTAAACTTTGACAACTTTCAGCAGATTATATAATTCTAAATAACAGTCTGGAAGTTTAGATCAGCCTGCATGCCCAAGTTGTTGGTGCCCTGCAGAATTTTGTATTAGTTTTTCTAGTGCTTTTGCATTGGCTATATTTTATTTTGCCTTGGTTTCTAGCTGTTCTTTTTCCGTTGCCACATGTATTCAGTCTATTTTGCCTGCTGTTACTTTGTGCTATCAATGCTTGGGGGAATCTTAATTTCCTTAGTCTGCATTGCCATTTTTTTAAAAAGATTATTAATTATATTTACTTAATTGCGAAACAGTTGTTTCAGTCTTTCGCAGAACCATAGTTTTGGTTTCAGCACTCTGTCGTCGTGTTGTTTTTAAATAATTCAAATGATTACCTCTAGCCTCTCAGGTCTACGCTACTTTATGTTGCTCTGTTTGTCATACAATGCCGAATCTTGCTTATTGCATGTGCTGGTGTTGAAATAATTACCTGTTCTGTGATTTACTTGTTTTTTTTTCCGATATACTTGAGTTATATGATTGTGTAATGATGCAGCAGATCATAGGATCTCAAACATCTTAGCTTCAAAGCAGTACTGTCTAAAAACGTGAAACTATTGTGACATGCTTATTCTGCTATTTCATGTTTTAAGGTTTCAGATGTTGACTATTTGCTTATTTTACAGTGGAGGTGGTAGAGGCGGTTATGGAGGAGATAGACGCAGAGACAACTTTAGAGATGGTGGAGGTCCAGATAGGAATTATCATGGTGGAAACCGTTCACGGCCATACTAAACCTCACACAAGCATATATGTACTAAAATTTGTGGTGGGAGGGGTTTTTATTGTATTCCATTTGCGGATTTGTTCTCTAACTGGAGATTAAGAGGTAGGTTGTTCACTTACTCTGAGCAATACCCTTTTTCTCCTTTTGTTTTGTCTACTAGTAGGTGGGTTATTTTCCTTTTGTAGCTACAGATTGATTTGAACTGTGTGAATGTTTTTATAGAGCCAAGTGGATATTCTCCAATTGCTGCTAAGGTAGGTTGAAATTGTCAGGTGAGTGTCGCTTTTTCAATAATTGTATACTTATGTTAAGTTAGACGAGTGATCCGTTTTGCTGCATTATTTGTTGCCTTGATGCTTGCATCATGAAACTAATTGTCTCAAATGGTGTGTTAACATCTAGCAGTTTCTTCAGTTGGCATCCTGTTATATTAGTCATAGTTCCGTTTATTGGCTCAGTCTAATAGCAATCTATGGTGTCATGTCTGGGGAGTAGCTGGTATTATAGATGTTTCACACACAATTTAGGATTTTGAAAAATCATTTGATGAGCAGAATGCCAGTTGCTGGATGCTCAGGTTACTAGTTCCTTAAGGAATTGATACCAGCAATTTTCCAAAAGTATCTCTCAACATTTAGCCGCAAATATATCGAGTGAAAGTTGCTTTACAAACCTCTTTTTTTTGTTCTTGATTCGTCTTACTTTTCCCCGTCGAGTCCATCTGTAACATTTGGTCAATGGGATTTAGGAGTGTTCTTAAATGAAAGCAAAACAATGAACGAGGTGAATGAGATTGGTTTTTTTTTTTTTTGTTTGTTTTGGTATTCAGTTTATATATTGGGATTCTTATAATGCTGCTTGGTGTGATAAAATGTAAGTGGAATTCTGATAAGTCTGAAGACACAACGAAACAATTCGTTAGAGGTTGATGGTATATGCTCTATGCACAAACGCTGTTCTGGATCGTGTCAACCTCCACAACCACCTACTAGTTAAGCAAAGATAGTCGAGCCTGTCTGCGTACCAGAGGATTTGCTGTTCCTTTTGAAACGTTTTCCCCATACCCAAAAATGAGTCTTTGAGGGCTGCTTCACCGTTACATCGCCTAGAAGTAGGGCTTTATCATTTTCTTGAAAAAAAAAAAACCCTCATGTTATGTGATAGCTGTAAATTCAACTAGTTTGTTTTTGTATATGAATTTGACCATTTGCGAGACAAAATGGTGTTAGGTAGATTCTTTTGTTGTTATAAAGTAGGGTGTTTTATGTGATTAGTGATTGTTCTGTGTTTTTATTGCTTGTGTTATGCTTTCTTAGGTGAGGATCGAGGGCGGTGGTTCTTTCTTAGATAGTTTTGCTATTGTAGAATTATTCTTTCTATTTTGGAAGCCTCGCCATTGGGAGACGCCTGACGATTGGGCTGAATTCCAAACTGTTTACTCTGACTTACCGGTAAAAACTATGGAGCAAAGCAATTATGACATTCTGGCGCCGTACGCCACAACATAGTTACGAATCGATGTGGAAAACCGTCTTTTTTACGTTTTGTTGTATTTAACGGTTTTCTTTACGAGGGCAAATTATATTTGCTTAAGCTGAAAGTTGGTTGATTTTGTTCTAATTTTATTGGATGCTCTGAAGTGGCAAATTTGGTCAATTTACTAATTAATTATTGGTTTTTTGTTTTTTTTTTTTGGGACAATTATTAATAGCCCATAAATCTCCCAATTTCTAGCAAGACAATTTGAACTGATTGGTACCTATTGGTGTTACACAAAAAGATGCAACCAAATCACCCGATATTAGTACTACATTATTATCATGAAAATTGGCCGTTGGTCGTCTGGAATTTAAGTGGTAATTAAACATAATTAGCCTTTTTCTTACTTTTCACGAAGCAGCAAGTTACGCACAACTTCTTGTATTCTCATTTTATCGTCCTCCGGGGACATTCTACAATAAAATTAGAACGATACAATAAATAATGCTGATAAAATTGGAACGATACATGAATTTTTCCAGGTGTAAGCCGTCTAATTTACACTCATGCTATATTGCATCTAATATTGTTTTCAGTATTAGAAATAGAAAGAGATAGAAGTAATGAGTAATGCCGCTATTCCAGGCGTCCCACAAGACAACCACAATTAAGCCTTTGTAAAAGTCTTTTGCTCTTTATGACTTCCGTGTTACAAATTCAGTTTCAGTTTCAATATCAAGAAACATTCATCTAAAACAATAAATCTGTACTGGATCGCTACTGAAAATTCTAATCAAGAGCCCTTTCAAGGCAACAGTTCCGTGTTGAGCTTCTCGAATCCTGCAGCAAAAGCCTACCTATTTACATTCGATCGCTGCAAGTCATAAGGAGCAGCACCTGGACCATGAGGAACTCCGCCAGGACCGCCCTGGGGACTGGCATTAACACCAACCTGAACCTGGAAAATGCACATCAGGGTTTAACAACTTAGGATTGTGTTATTAACCACCTGAACTCTCCAAGTTGCGTAAAACTCACATGTATCCAATAGAAATCTACATTACAAACAAGCAAAGATTGGAACCGAGTACGCAATCATTATTGAGACATGAAGAGAAATTCTGAAATCTGATGCATAGTAGGAACTTCTAAAGCAAAAAATCAGCTGACTTCTTCCTAAGATAACCACCAACAGTCCAACTAATGTAAATAGTTTAGATATTAATTATTGTGCCGGCCTGCTAATACGAAAACAATATCAGTACTCTAAACCAGTTTATTAGAGCTCACAAGCGTCAATCTAACAGCAAGAAGAAGAAATCTCCCTAGCTACTACTAACAAGTAAGAAACACACAAAGAAGGCCGACACCGCCAATATTGGAGGTCAGGTTCTCGTAGATTACGCTCAAGCATACTGAAAGAGTCCATGAGCAACTTTGCATTAAAATCATAACTGTTCTTTCTTTTCCTACAATTCATGGTCATTGCAGAACGACTGAATTTCTCATTTTACCCATTTACTGTCATTGAGGCACAACAGATAATACCCTGGATTTGATCTTCAACTCTTTATAGCATAATACTGAAAACTTTATACTTCTACAAAGCACAGTTTATTTCAACATTCCTAGTTTCACTTTTTAAAAGAAAAATGACTTAAAAATAAAAGAAAAATTAAGACATCACGATGGATAATGATTCCTATCTCTAGCAGAATTAGTTGACATCACACATTCAACAATAAAAAAACTATTGAGGCGTGCTGGGGGACTCAATATAAACACGAACAAGAAATGAGGGTGGAAATGAGAATATTGAGAAAGATTGGAAGTACTAGTCTAGACAAAACAAATAAAAAATGCATAAAAAAGACAGTAGAAATAACTCCCATACATGAAAAAGTGAAGCAAATACATCTAAATTGTTTGGATATGCATGTAGACGAACATTAGAGACCCCCATATGACAGCCAAAATATAGAGAAACATTAATTAATATAAAGGGAATGGGAAGACAACTATAAAAATAACATTATATTTAAATTGTGTTTGCACAAACACGATAGTAAATATGAGCCATATAGTTGACTTTACTCCGTGGGATAAAGGTTTAGTTGTGTTGTAGATAATTCAACAAAAAAAAGTAATAACATTTCAAGAGTGAATTTTGGTAGTAACTTGTAAAATATTAAACAAGATCAAAATAACTAGCATTTTCTTCACATTTAATAAACAAGACATGATTAACACAAACCTGCTGCATGGAGTAATGCTCAGGATATAAGTTTCCACCATAAGCAACATCAGGTGTTGCATATACAGAGGGATATCCAGTACCTTGATAAGAAAAGTTTGAAAACTCAGTATGACAATTTGCAGAGAGAATTACATCCAAAGAATCCAACATACCAGCGGGGAGATGCTTTGAAAATTTGGCATCCAAATCTAGACTTACCAGAAGCAGCAGCAGCAGCTGCTGCAGCCCTTGCTCTCTTCTCTGCATTTGCAAGCTCAAGGTGCAACTTCTCAATTTCGTGGGACATTGCTATGATATTTTCCTTCATTACTTGGCTCTGTTCAAGGTTATTGACATGCATCTTCTTCTCATACTCAATGGCAGCCCTTTACATGTTTAACCAAACCAGAGGACAGAAGTTAATGTGTGTTACGTAACATCATTCTAAAATAAGATAACTTACAAGAAAGCAAAAAGGCAAAAAACTTGGGTATCATAGTGAACATAAATTCTCTAGAAGAAAAATTTCCCACCAAATGATTTCAGTTTTCTATCTTGTTTATGTCATCAGCTAAATTTGCAAATGCATAGAGTATAACATGATCTACCAATATGTAGTTGGCTAGCTAATACTGCTTTTCAATTTTCTCATTGTTCCACTCTTTTGGTTTTTCTCCTTCTCTTTCCAAAAGTGAGAAGCCCCGTATGTTTTCATCAATCAAATAATTCTCTTTTCTTCTTTCTTTACCTTGCTGGCTGTCACTTCAATTAAGGTTCCTGAAACAAAATGATCTAAAACTCTAACATGTCATGAAATACGACCATTCACGTTGATATGTATTCAAAATAACAAGGCAGAAAAATTCTGAGAGAAAAAATTTTTGTCAAGAAAAGTGTCATGCTATCTTGAGAGCTGCAGTTTATTTCCCATGAGCAAAACCTCTAATATCTTTTCAGAAGTTATAATATGCTTCACATTTATTTACACTGATGGCAGAGATGCTTGGGGGCCTTATAATATCATGATTAAACAAAACATTAATCAGCCAAGTATTCACACCTTCAAACAACAACAACTAATCCTTTGTACCAATGTGCAGGGTCTTCCATGTACGTGTCCAAACCATCTTAGGTGTATTTTTCTCTTCTTTTTCTTTTTTTCATCTATTGAAGCTACTCCTACTTTTTTCGCCCCTAATATTTACATTACTTGTTTTATCTAACTCATTATGACCACACATCTATCTCAACATTATCATTTCTGCTACCTGCATTTTGGACAAGCATTCACACTTTCACTGTCCAAAAATGCTCCACGTCAAATCAAAGTGATCCAGGGGTGCCACACAGAGTTCTCTGGCATATAAAACTCAACTATTTCTAGTGAGACATTAAACACTTAATGATAGAATACTCTCCAGTCTAAATGGAACTCTCACATGTCCATAACTTCCCCTTTTAAGTTTCAGCACTCAGCCAATGCAAGTTCCAGCTGCAATCTTGCCATTTTCAGGTAAATTTCTCAACTTTTTCCTGTGAAGATCGTACTTAATTTACAACAAAGGTTCAATATCATGATTAGCTCAAACCCACATTTTTACGTTTAAAATTAACCAAACTCTACATTGCTATTCCACACATACACATTGCCATTGAAAGAGGAATAACATGGAAAATTATGTACCTTCCCCTCTTTATTTCCTGGCGCATGGCTTGAATTTGCTCTTCGATGGCAGGCAACTCTGTCAAATCAGAGGGAGCCGATGCGAGCTCGGCTTTTATTTCACGCAATTTCGAGGTTAATTGTCTACGATCGGCTGTCATCCCCTCAATATCGGTCTTCACTCGGGACAATTCGACATTGAGGCCGTCAAGGGACCGAAGCTCAGCCTCCGCTTCACGCGATCTCTCGTAGACCTCGCGCACCCGAGCATCGCAGTCCGCCTTGATCTTGACGGCCGCGGAAGAGAGGTGGCGGAGCTCCTGATCGGCGGCGGTTAGCTCCTCCTTGAGCGCCACGTGGGTTGCGGCTAAGCGCCGGCTGTCGTTGACGAGGTTTTGGATCTCCCGATTTCGGGCATCGATTAGAGCTGCAGGGTGTGCCGGCGTTTGGCGATGGTGGTGGATGAGTCGATGGCTGTCAACTAGGGTTGGGGTACGAGGATGCGGTGGTCCTGGATAAGGAACGTTCCGTCCCGCCATTGACGATTCAGTTCTCCCGCGTCCCGTCGCCGTCGCTGCCACCGGGCCTCGCTATTATAGTTCGCAGTTGTGCAGTGTGTGTAAGTAAACGGTTGTAGTCGGTGAATTTTGGTAAGTATTAGTACTGTCGACCGCTTCTTTGGCAAATCCCTTTACTTTTGATAGTATTTCTATTTCTATACTTTCGAGTTAGGCATGAATGGTGTAAATATCTACCCCATATATGTTTTTCTTTTTTTTTTTATGTCACGTGTCTCGACAGTACATGATAACAATATATTCTCTATACATTCGATGACACGTAGTGTAATAAGTGTAGTTTTAGTAGTTGGTGTTGTTTATGTTTTTTGTTTAATATAACACTCGGATTTGTGTAATTTTAATCAATGTGCAAATAAACAGTTATTTGTAAAGGAAAAAAAAAGTTAAGCTATAATAACACTTAAAAAATAACGGAAAAAGTGTGCATTAATTAATGTGATGTTCAGGTCGGGTTATAAATATGGTAATAATTATACATTGATTTATATTATGTTTGAAGTTTGAATTCATGTTAAGTTCGGGTCAAGTTATGAAAAGTATGTATTAACATTGATTTATGTTACGTTCGGGTCGGGTTATTAATTATAGAAACTCTATAATTTGAATCTTGCTTATTGAATAAAATTTTTTTTCAAAGTAAAATTTTCTAATGGAACAGATTAAGATCATGATCAAGTATTATTATTATTATTATTATTTTTTGTTTTGATATAGATGAAGTACTACTTAGATAAATATAATTTTCCCACAAAAATTTGTTATCAAAACCACAATGAGGCCCAAAAGTATCTAAGACAGTAAAATATGGGCCGCTCTGACGCGCTCTCTCCGGTCTGGATCATGCATGATAGAAGAACCTCAACCGCCAATTTCGACAAAGGCAGAGAAAAAAGGGGGAAAAAACAAAGAGAATTCAAAATGTCAACTTCAGTCTCGCAGCAAATCTCTCTCTTCCGCTCTCAAATTCAAAATCGAATGTGATTTATCACGTTTAAAGTTTGCGAATTGATCTCTGTTAAATTTTCCAATAATCTGATGCTCCGATGGAGATGAAATGCGACTGATTTTCTTTGGTTGCAGATTCGGCGACATGACCATTGCAATTCTGGAGTCAGTTTTGTCTTCCAAAGACGTGAGATCGTTAGTCGAAATCCGATCAGCTTTGAAAGAGTTTCTGAGGAGCGAAACACTCGTCGTCATTCGAAAAGCCGCTGAGAAATCCTTCGATCGTAAGCTCATGATCGTTGATTTCTTCGTCCGTGCTTTTGCTCTCATTGGTGACGTCGAGGTACATCTTGATTGGTACTTCTTTGCATTTGAGAGAATTATGCTTATTCTGTACGTGATTTAGAACGATTTTGATTGAGCGGTTGATTTGTTTGCCCTATCGATCTGCAATTTGATGTGCGACAGAATTGCTTGGCCTTGCGATATGAAGCATTTGTAATGCGAGATGAAAAGGCTTCCACTGATGTCAGGCTTCGAGTTTCAGTCGATGAATGGCTAGTTTTTGCTGAGCAATCCTTTGATTATGGGTTTTATTCCGTGGCAGTAAAGGTAATACTAGTCAATTTCACGTGAGAATAAGTGAAGTAACGGCAATTATGGTTGTTTTCCTGTTGTTTCTCGTTTGGAAGTTCATAAATGTCGAAATCCTTTTGATAATCACCATCAACAACTTTTTTATTGCTGGAGGGAAGGGACTCGACAGATCTAAATGTACAAATAGTTGGACTTATGCAATTTGTTGGTGAAAAAATTGAGTCGCTTAATCTGATTCTAATTTAAACTCGATGCACTGGTTTGACTTGCTTTGACAGCATTTCCTAAAATGGTTAAATTTGCAAGTTTTTAAGTTTACTTATTGAAATTGCTGGACCTTGATCATGTTTGGAAATTTGTTTTCCTCTTTACTTGTCCTTGTGTGTCTTTTACGTATGAATTTGTCACTCCTTCTTGATTATGTTTCTTCATTGCATACATCATGTTTTTTCCCATCAGGCATGTGAAAGGGCACTCTTATGCATTCATGCGAATGATATGGTCGACAGTGAAAATGGGGGCTTCCGCCATGAGTGTACTATTGAGAAAATCAAGAGACTCAAGGACGATTCTATGATCTTTGCTTCTTCACAATCTGGTATTTACTTGAGCTGCATATTTCTTTTTCAGATTTTGATACTCTTTGTTACATTAACTGTTCTGAAACGTGATTAGATTAGATTTGATTATCAGTGTTGAATGAACATAGCAGCTTGTCCCATCCTGGGAATGGAGTGGCCACGTCTGGAATTGTTGGTCCTGATTGACAAAATTTCTTTTGCCAACCCTTGATAGGAACTGTGGTTGGGATGATTTCTGGAGTTTGGTTGTTAGGTGTGAACAAAGGCTATCTGATTTCAAGTAAAAAAAATTGTTAGAAAATGTGTAGATCCTACGTTGCCATCAGTCAACATCCCTTATTAACAGCACCAATCAAAAAGTCTAAAATTGAAGTGATGCATATAAACATCTTTGTGCAATGTCGCACAGAAAATTGTCAAATCCTATGTCGGTCTTTGCTTGGAAAGTGAACTTTCTCAATGGAAATTCATTCCCTCTCAACATATCTGAAGAAGTGACTATTTGAATTTTAAGAACAGAAATTGCACCATGGGTTCTTACCAGATAACAAATGCCTGGCATTGAATTGCTTCTTCTTTATAGGCAGTTAGAATCCCCTTCTGCATCTGTAGCACGAAGTACTCTTGAATACAAGGAAACCATTTTGATGTTCCATATGCCGTCTCTATTAGGATCTTACAAGGGATTGGCTCAGTTGTTGTGGACATGTCTGGAATTGGAGTCTGTTCTTACATAATTCAGTAGTTAGGAATGGTAGGCTTCTTGTTAATTCTGTTAGATGGTGAAACAGTTCAGGCTCAGGCCTCAAAATACTTGAAAAAGAAGGATGTTGAGCAGGTATCAACAGGACAAGATTCTGTTCCAAACGAAAAACACACTTCAGGAAGCACTCTGTTCAGGAATGGTATCAAAAAACGCAATCTGCGAAAGTTGCAGGAAAGCCAAGGCCTACACCATTTCATCTCCGATGACGCTTAGCAGTTTTGAGGTCCATGCCACCATTGCCCCCTTCTTTTTGCCGGCTTTATCTTTATAGAAAATCATATTTTGCTGCAGTTGCTTATGTTCTAATATTACCATTTTCATTTCTTTATTCAATTTAATTATGTTTGACACTTTGACTGCTGCACTTCATAAATTGGTCGGTTTGTTTAAATATGGTAGCTAGACAGGTGACTCAGATGAGTGGCTGCTCAACATGCTTCTCAGAAAATAATGTGAAAATACATGTGACTTATTAAAATGCTTAGGCTCTTCTGATGAGGAATAATAACGCGGTTGAAACTAATTTCTGTCTGAACGCTGTTTAGTTTTGGATCAATCTAGGATTATGGAGAAGGAGACATTTACTTAGAGGCAAGGTTGGAAATTAAAGCAATATTATGTTGGAAAAAAACATTTTCTAGGTAAAGGGTTGTTAAAGCTTTTTGACAAGTTGGAAGTGACAAAGACCTGATTTCCGTTTACCGTATAAACAGCAACAACAACGACTAATTCTTTATTCCAGGGCTGGTTATATAGATCGTATATCGGCATTGTCGGAACACATTGATTCATTTACATTTAATATAACATGCCATGTTTAAAGTTATTTTTCAAGTTATTTTTAGGCTTTCTTCGACCTTTTGATGTTGATTAATTATTTGTTTTCCAAGTCTATTTACAGAATGTTTATTATATATCATTACTCTCTCAATTTCAAAATATAATCATTCTAGTTTTTTTTAACTTTGTTTCAAAATATAAGTCATTCTAGCTATTTTGAACACTTTATTTTCATATTTGCCCAGGTAAAGCATTTAATTGCATACATTAATTATTGGTATATTACATGATGTGCTATTAATGAAGGGTTTATCAGATCATTTTGAAACTCTTCTTAATATGTATGTAAAAAGTTAGAATAACTTATATTTTGAAATTGTGAGTACTCTCTCTATCTCAAAATATAAGGCATTCCAGGTTTTTACACACATAATAAGAAGACTTAAAAATGACCTATTAAACCCTTCATTAATAGCACATCATGTGAGATACTAGTAATTAATGTAGGCAATTAAATACTTGTCTAGTAGGGGCAAATTTGGAATACACGTGTCAAAAATAGCTAGAATGCCTTATACTTTGAAACAAAGTTAAAAACCTAGAATGACTTATATTTTGAGACCGACGGAGTATTATTTTAGGTCCTTTGGGGGGAGAATCTCGGCAACTCTCTTCAGGCCTGCCATTTACATGTTGCTGCATTAATTTAGACTCACCGAAATGCAAATTTTAGTACTTCTGCTTCCAGCTTGAAAGTGAATTGCTGTGATTTCCGTGTTGGTCAGGCTAAGGCACAACAAATAGAGTCGATCATAATTAAGCTTCCAGCATAGTCCAGCTTAAGGTGCCTGCCTAATGGCTAGTAGTAATAGTCCAAGTCAGTACAGGTCTAGTAGTATTTTTAATCTTTACAGTCAGCCCTCCGAACAAAGGGAATCTGCCATTAATTCCAAATCAGAAAAGGGTACATTTGCAGCAAGAAAGGTGCTTCCATGAAATTCTGCAGTTTGTTTTTCCAAGTAATATTTTTGTTTCAGTTGCTTAATTAGGAGTAAACACAATTCCATTCTGGATAGACACCTCTAGTGGCAAATGTATCTAGCTCTATAGTTGAAACTTGAAAGTGAGTCTTTTCATCACCATGTGGTAGTATTGTCTTTTTTTTTATCAAAGTGCGATGGGGTTCCGACAGTACAACAATAGAGGGTCTCTGTTTCAATGGGGCAAGTTCGTCTGTCCTTTGCTGTAGCTTGTACCATGCCTCTATGGAGCTCATATATAAAAATAGTATCACTACACCTGTGAATTAGACTTAAATGTCATGAAATGTACCACTGAGTTATGCCTTGGTTACGGGTAGAGTATTGTCTTTTTCGTCAAAGGTTTGCTTCAAGTTTTGGTCTCCACCGTTGTAGAATTTGAAAAATGAAGCATCCATCCATATCCCAAGAATCGAATCTTCCATATCACAAAGGTCATTTAATGCTTGCATCGGAGGTCGCATGTTTTTTATTTTCTCTAAGACGGTGAAGATGTCTGTTTTTCTAATAGTTCGCACATCATTTCGGAAAACCCGCATGGACATAAAAACAAAGTTTACAAGCTTCTCATCCTGTCTACATTTTCTCTTCTTCCTAAGGGCGTAGGGGTTTGAATATATCTTGAAATTGTAGTAGCTGAAACAGAGAAAAACTAGCCTACTTACTTACTACGCGTATTGTGATAGTAATAGGAGGCCATTAAACAATTTGAATATTTTAGGGCAAATTACATTTACCTCCCTTAGGTTTGGTCAAATTACGAATCAGTCTTTGTAATTCTGAAGATTATAAATATCTCGTTGAACTATTCAGAAGATTTTTAGTTTGTGTTTATTTTTTGGACTAACATTAAGGGTGACATAGAGTCGAGCTGAGCCTGAGCTGAGATTTGAATTCAAACACTGATATTTTATTAAATAGTATAAAAAATTTTTAGTTTCGTTTGTTTATTAAATAAATGAACTTAAGGTGAACTTTTACCGTGCTAATCCTGAACTTTTTCGTGAAAGTTGGTGTTCGTTATTTGACAATAGCTAACATAGATCGGTTTTGAATCAAGGAAAGGAAATCTTTTGATAAATTTTTATAGTAGTGGTATGCATGACATTAGTCTGTAAAGACAAAAAAGAGTAGGGCAAGCAAAAGAGTGAGTTGTTAGTCTTACAAGAAAGACAAGGGTAAGTTAAAAAAATCTTGGTAGATATGCAAGTGCCCAAAAAACAACTAGGGGAAGAGAGCTTTTTTCCTCGGAATAGAAGAATAGAAGCTTGGAATCATGTGGAAGGCATTAAATGCAAGAAAGTGGGAATCCATTTTAGGGTTCTACAACACTCTTATAATTTAGGAGTATCAGTTCAGAAGCCTCGTGAGCCTAATTTGCTAGCAAGATTTTAATTAATTTTTCAGCAATTTCATGATGTGGAAGAAGAATCTTTTTCCTCTCCTTCTATGCCAACATTATGATGAATCAGATGCTTAATATTATTTAACTTAATCCATGCATGTGATCTCTTGCTTTAATATCTAAGTAAATAGTAGTAGTACTATATATTGTATTGTTAGGCCTATGACCTCCACACTCTCTCTGTTTTACAATATAAGTTATTCTAGTTATTTTGAACACTTCATTTTTAGTTTTGGCCTTATTAGTAAAACGGTCACATAATGTTCTATTAATGAAGATTTTGATAGGTTATTTTGAAACTTTTTTAATGACTTATATTGTGAAATGGAGAAAGTAAACCTTTACTTTTTTTCTAAAAGGAAAAACAAGAAATTATTTTCTTTTCCCAATTAACTTAGATTTCAGCTTCTTGTCGGATCTCATTAAACTCTTTGGCATTAATTCCACGGTGGGTCGTGGACCTTGTGGTTATGGTTGTCGTATTGATTTTTCAACTGTAATTACTATATTATAATTAGAAACTAAGATTTAGAATTCACACAGCATGCATCCATCCATCCCATTCTCTACACAGCTATGAAAAGGATGCAAGCTAGTTGATGCATCTGTACATGTTTTTATTTATATGTATATGTATATATAGAGTATACTATTTCAAATCATCTGTCCAATTATAATCTGTCTTATTTTGTCAAACTTAATGTAAAGTAGCATTTGCAAAGTAAGGTACCTTTTGGTGAACAGAATAAGATATGTGGGTTAGATATATTTTTCGTTTCATTATAAGAGTACCCTATGAAATTGTATTTTATGACTGATAAACAGTTGTATTACTGAACTCGATCTCCGTAGAACGGGAGTATCAACTGATTACAATTATTCATATGATCGATCCCTTTTTCTTTTCTTATTTTTGAACTGTCAAAGAGATGACATTTCCATTTTTGACCAAACAATGTGTCTAACTTAAGTTGGTAACAACTCACATCTAGTAGAGCCGGAGTAGTCAAGGAGGCTAAACTAAACAAACACCAAAACGGATATAAAATTACTCTTTTGCCCTCTCTAGCTTAACTATCAGCGTAAGTCTGAGTCACCCTAATTCCGGGGACCAACATAATATTCTTTAAGAATGATGCCCTCACGATTTCACTTCATTATGACTTGCTGATTGAAACCTACATATATACTCATTTCTGGAGGACCCATAAACCCTATTATATATATATATATATATATATATGATCCGCCATAATTTGCAATTAAGAAAGGAGAAAGATAAACTTGTTTATGTTTGCTTTACTTATTTCTTTTTCCTGCAGCTAGCTTGCAAGACTAAAATTCGAATCGCGTTACGAACCGTGTTTTTCTCTGAGGCTGATGATGATCATGATGTCCATTATTGTAATTTGTTTGCTTGCTTGTTTGTTTGTTTAATATTGTTGATCAGGGCAAAGAAAACTAGTTTCAACTTTCAAGATGGAAGAGTGTGCATGGGCATGGCTGGGCATTGAAATATTTGACATCTTTCAAATGAGGTAAGGCATGAGATGATTTTAGTGCAATTGCATGCCCATAAAACTTGATATGTTTTCATGTGAATGTCCGCCAAATCTTTATTTTTTCCCTCGTTTGGGGTTAGGGTTTTTTTTTGCTTCGTTAACTTCACAGCATAGTTAAGTTTTACTAAACCCTAGCCCTTGGTGTTCTCATTCATTTATGGCGTTTGTCCCTTTCCAAGAATTTTAAACATTATACTACTAGTGGTGTACTAGTAGCTGTACTTCTGTGATTTCTTTGTGTTTAATTGTACTATATACATCTTATTTATTTATTTTTGACTGCAAAGTATCGATGCGCATCTTAACTAATTCATCACAGTTTTTTATAGCAATTGATGTGAGTATATCGTTATTGATCAATGAATGCATGTTCAATCATTTGCTATGTAAAATTGTGATAATCGGTTGATGAAGAACAATTAGGGGTCAAAACAGGAACGTGGAAACTAAACAAATTAACTGCACACACCGCCAACCTATCTCCACACTGGCGGTGGTCAACGCCCTCATCCTTGATTCACTTAACGGTTTCCTTTTCCTCCATTGGCCTAATTGCCCTTGATGGCTTGCACAGCAATCATACACGGCTTCATCTCTAAGGCTAGAAGAGTAAATTCAAGTAAGAAGCTAGCTAGCAAACCTTTCAAGGGCATTTTCTTTTTTTAGAGTTTCTCCAATTCCCACAAAATCCAAAAAGTGCTCTCCCTTTGTCATTCTACTTCAATTTGTAAATCAATTGCAAATTGCTCAATTTATCTTTTTTAGGAATAGACCGTTTTCGAATATTTTAATGTTTTGATTCATTCTACGTATGAAGAAGCCACACGCTGCCTTAAAACCACTATAAATAGACGTCCCAACTCATTCACTTTCCAATACACCTTCTCTATACCATTAGTTTGCACTCCTTATTTTGAGCCTTTTTTTTGGCGTAAGACATATATCACATATATTTCATCCTATAGCATTTCAAATTTGGCTTTGACAAGAATGGGAGGGACCTCGCCCTGTGCTTCCTGCAAATTGTTGAGGCGCCGCTGCGCCAAAGACTGCATTTTTGCCCCTTACTTCCCTCCTGACGATCCTCAGAAGTTCGCCATGGTTCACAAGGTTTTCGGTGCCAGTAATGTCAGCAAGATGTTGCAGGTTTGTCTTCTTCCCTCCCTCAGGAATATATCTCTATGACACAATACTAAAAATAGCATTAGAAACATAACTGTTTGTATGGTAACTGTGTAGGAGAAAAACTACGAGGGAGGGAGGGAGGGAGGGTGGGGGGTTGAATCTCGAAACCCCTAGGGGGCTGGCCTAGAGCGTAGCTTATTTTGTTGACTTTTGTTTTTAACTTTTAACGGTACTCTTCTTTTCAGGAGCTGCCGGTCCAGCAGAGAGGAGACGCGGTGAGCAGTCTAGTATACGAAGCAAACGCGCGAATGAGAGACCCTGTGTACGGCTGCGTTGGTGCCATTTCCTACTTGCAGAACCAAGTATCCCAGTTACAAATGCAATTAGCCATGGCTGAGGCCGAGATACTTTGCATCCAAATGCAGAAGCAGGAGCCGGCCGCCTTACCGAACCATCATCAAGTCCTGGACGTCCCGGACGACAAGTCGCTCCTTTTGTCGACGGCCAACTTCAACAACCTACAACAGTACCTCAGTTTTGCTTCTTCCAGCAATGTAATGCAAGACCCTCTCAAAAGAGAGTCTCTCTGGACATAATTAACCAGCTGGTGATCTAATCTAACTGGTTAGTGGTATTAATTAATGGAAGTTCTCAATTATTAATTAGTGTTTAATTTTCTTCTCTCTATTTATAAGTAATCATTAATCCTTCCTTAATTACTTTCCCTAGATTTTATCAAAAGGATTAAAAAAATTGTGTTTTGTTTATACTTAATGGTTAGTTAATTGCACTAAGCACGAAAGCTGGTCTGGTCTTTTTTTTTTTATTTTTAAATTGCAAAAGATAAAAAGAGTTGTTGGTCAACTCTATAGCATGTGGGAATGTGAAGAAGAAAGATGGATGGAGTAAGAGTGAAGTAGGGTTCATATATTTTGCTTCTTTGTTCTTCAAAAGCAAACTCAAAATATGGTTGGATGTTCTTCTCAATTGGTTTTGTTTCTCGAACAACAAAGAAATCGCCGGGAAATAGTCTATCCGTCTCATTAGAAGAGTTTAGAGATATGAGTTTTAACGTTCGACTTCAAACATGAAGCAGCAGCTGCAATTTATATGCATGGAGTACTTTAATTTATATGCAAATTGACTATGGAGGTGAAAAAGATGAATCTCTCTATAAATCCATAAAATGGATATATATTACCCACCCAAGCTCTATCAAACAGTCTTATTTTCCTCCACGGAGATAAGGACTAAAAGATCTACTACTTTTATTCTGGTTTCAAAACAAGATTATTTTGTATTTAATTGTATAAGGCGGGTGCAGATTTATAAATAAAGGTTATTATACGGGTATTTACCGAACCTAAATTACCATGAGGCTCCCCAAGCACGTTGAAAATTTGTCCCAGAGTTGCTCCACATAGATTATAGAGGATGACGACGTTCATGCGTGATGGAATTCAATAGACTAAAAATTTCAATCCCTGAAAATATTGTACCAAAAGGGATTTCATCTTTCAATGCTTGATTTCATGGATTTTGTGTGGACTTTGGTCTAGTTAGGTCTCGAAACAACAAAAGGTTGCAACCTCGCAGGTTGATATATACTACGTATCTGAAAAACAAAAAAAAAAATCATCTTAAAATTAATAAAAATATATAAGTAAAAGGTCAATTTTTAATTTGGAAGCATTACCTCGAGCCCTCAAGAAAAAGGGGCACACACAAAAATCAGAATTATAAGTATGTGATACCAACGGTTATGTATCGTTCTTTTGACTCACCACAAGACTGATCGCATAGCAAACAATATTTGCCAACAAAATTTTCTCACTTAGTTGAGCATCGCTCTCAATACCGCATAGTGACATATATGTTCAAAGGGTCTTGTAATTTACACGTTATAACTCGATGGAAATAACAAAAGGCAAAATTAAAGCTAAAATTTAATTTTCATCAACGGAAACGAATTACAAATATATAATAGGCTTATGTGGCAATAAATTACATTAAATAATAGGTTTATGTGGCAGCCAAGTGGCAAGTTAAAATGAATCTTATGTTAGTTTATATTATATAAGGTAGATATATATGTGTGTATAGTGTTGTGGGCGCATCTGAATTGACTAACGTAACGGCTGAGATAAAGGCTTACCTTGAAATCTGGATTCTTTATTGACTAACGCATCTGAATTTACTAAAATATTTAGTAAATTGTTTCATTGCTCTCTCTCTCTATTTATAACCTAAACTCCATTTCATCCCAAAACTTGGATGTTATGTTTGGATCGTGATTTAAATAAGGTTTTTTTTTCAAAAGATATATATATACATATATATATATATATATTTTTTTTTTGTTGAAGGAATTGTGTTCTGGAAAATTGTGTAAGAAATAATTTTAGAGGGAGATTGGAATTTTAAATTTGAAATAATAAAAAAAATGAAAATATTTGGTTGTAGAAATTTTTATATATTTTTTTCCTAAAAAGTGAAATTTTTCCAAAAAGGGATGAAAACAAACAGAGCGGAAAATCACTTGTGATATTAGTTCTTAAAGTACTTGAGAAAACGTCTTCAATTTGTCCATATGTCATAATTTCACAAAATAATGGTTTTTTTTTTTTTTTTTTTGGAGAAATTGGTAACTTATTTTTTCTTTTATTTGTTTGCTTTAAAAATTATATTTTTCATGATATATCTGTTCCTTTTTTTAGTTTTTTAAATACCAATTATTTTCTCCACACACAATACAAATTACTCACTAAATTGGTAGTTTTGATTTGAACGAAATATGAGATATGACCACTGTAATTGGTGGATTATGAGTAAGTTTTAAATTTAAAAATGAAGCAGAATTTAGAGACCAATTTCAAGATGAATTACTCAGTGCAGCGGCAACACTTGGCACACAGAAATGAAAACATGAAAACGAATAAGTGATTTTTCGATGTTACAATTTTTATGTTTAGTTGATGTAACTCTAGGAAAAGGAAATTTTACAACTTAATTTAAAACTACTTCAATGAATTACTCGTTCATTTCCAAATACGAAGTACCTCGGATTCTCATTCTCGTACGCTTAACACGGGTTTATTTAGTTATGGTTAGCCTCGATCGCACGGCCAATACAGTAAGTATAATTAATGAAAGCGGGGGCGGTGGTGGTGGTGTGGGGGAGGAGTTAGGTGGCGCATGAACTGAATCCAGGACTAATTAGTCATTGTCTTAAGAATTTTATATTTAGTTTGCATGTGGAAAACTGCTTATTTGATGTCTCTTTACATGTGTAACGCCTTCATAAGTTACTAATTTTGGGTAAGCTAAAGAGAACAACTTCTTATTAATTAATCAGTAAACTATAATTTATCAAACTATTTAAAAATAAAGAAAACTCTTTATATGAGACAAAGAAATTAGTAGATGGTATAGACAAAATTATCTAAGGTTCGGAAAAATAATTAATCATAACTCCTTATAGCCTTAGTTGGAACCATGGAGTAGAGATTATTGATATCTCTAGTTATTTTACTTAATTTTGGTCAAATGATTATATTCCATCTGTTTCACTAGAAGAGTCTACTTTTACGTATGTACAACATTTTTAATGGATGTCAATGTACAACACCTAATATCGTTAATTTGACATCATTTGTTCTATTTATATCCTTACTTATTAAGTATGTAGTAATTGTGGACCAAACATAATTATATTAGTAAGAGTAGAAGTAGTAAAATATTTAAAAGTGGATTTTTCTATTAGAAAAAATATATATTTTTGAAAGTGGACTCTTCTGTTGTAACGAAAGAAGTACTTAACAGCAAATATAAAATTTTAAATTTTTATATAGCTTCTATCCAAATGGAAGAGTTACAATTTTGAAATTTTTTTTTGTTTGAATAAAAAAAAAGGTTTTTTTTACGACTTATACTTATGTTAATATAGTTACGTGTGATTCGTCAGTAATTTTTACTTTAAAATAAAGAATCTAGACCTAGAACTAGCGGGTGTAAAGTGCACATGCGGTATTACTTATTTTAGATATTGTATCTTTAAACTCACACAAAATTATACTTTTACCAAATAACCATAGTTCAAACGAAAACACATGCTTAAGACCGCAAACCATATTTGCGCATTTTAAAGCAATTGTCTAGGTTTCCGATGTGGTGTATAAAAATATTCCTCTTGTCGATCATCATGTATATAATGTCACAACGTGAGTAGAATGACCTCAAGCTCCCAAATATATTGTAATTCGTTCTCTAGTGAATATAATATATGTCCCGTTGTGTTTCAGAAACGAGCGTAGATCGCATTAATTAGGTTTTCTTGTAGATTATAAACAAAACAAGACAAAATGATAGTTAACTTCTTCTTCTTTTTTTTTTATTATAAAAGAACATGACTCTTTAAGTATAAAAATTGAAATGAAACTCAATTCGAAATGGAAAGCTAAGTTAAGACAAAATTAAAGAATGACTAGGTATCCTAATATATATCCAAACAATAAAAGAGAAGCATGAAATTTGAAAAATAAAAAAATAAAAAAAATGGTACGGCTACATAGAAAACCACTGGAAACCGCCACTGGTTTTGAATTAGCACTGATTAAAAACGAGTGACTGTGAGACATTGCTTATCTGTTTACTACTAATTAAGCAGGAGGTTAGTGACTTGAATTTGTCTAATTAATTAATTAATTAATTAAATATTCTCCTTAACAACGATGGGAGGGAATGGACGTTTATAATTTTTTGTTTTGTTTTTTGTTTTTTTTTTTTTTCCCAAAAGAAGATACAACATTACTACAACTCACAATAGAGACTATCACAACCATAAACAAAAATCAGTGTTGCCAGTTTGAGTGTTGACTTGGGCTCCAAGGTATTCATAATTGTCAAGCATGGTGGGGGAGTTGTGTTTGCCGTTGCTATTTAGTCACGAGGATTGATTTAATTTTACCGTTATGTTCAACACTAGTAGCAAATTCCCCCATTTTTGTGGTGTATATATGTATGACTTGGAGAAATTTGAACCCAGTGTCATGACAATTAATACCAGAACTAGACACCATCTTGCTCCATCACGGACGCATGCATGTGTATGGTGCTCAACATAGGGGTCGTTCGCTGCACTGTAATGTATGGGACTTGTCCAAGCGGATACGGTGTTGCAAAGCGTAGTGGATTGTCATGAGAGACCACATATCCTATATGGGAAGAGTATCACTCTTGTGTGGTGTATATATATGACTTGGGTTTTCAAACCTCTTAAGCTAATTTTTGGAGAAAGTTGAAACCGGGTCATTGACAGTGAGAGACGACAATCCATCTGGGCTTAGCAAATTTCGGGCCCAGCCCACCAAACCTATCACTTATGGACTGAATTTAGCAGGACCAGTAACTTATTTTCTTGTGTCATAGCCCATGGACCTTCTTCCAACTCTGATCTGGCCATCTTCTTCTTCTTCTCTCTTTTTCCTTTTTCCCCTTCCTATTTTCAAATAAATAAATATAATAAAGTTCTATCAAACCAATTTATATTCCAAACATGGGTTTTTATGGTGTACTTTTTAATTTTGTCAAGGCGAATTACATTTATTTACCTCTATGAAATTTGTGTGTGTAATTACGAAACCAACCTTACTGTTTTGAATATCTAAGTTTGGGAAATAAATGTAAGTCGCCATTTTTATTATTTGCAATATACGTCATCATTGAATTTTTAATATTTTAAAATTACTGAACTTGGCTCGACTTATTTATACCCATATAAATTACATTATAAGATATATATATATATATATATATTAAAAAGTATTAAGTGATTAATAAACATCATATCATTGCTAGTGTGATAGTTATACATTTTTTCACGGAGTATTATAACTCTAAAAGTTTTCAATACAAAACTACACCGCCATCACAAACTGTTCAAAAATAAAAGACAAAACTACCCTTGATTTTGAACGCATTCAAGCAAACCAGATTCGCCATTTGGGGGTAAAAACACTAATGTCAAGCTCAAAATTATTGGGAAAAATCCCCAAAATTGTGTTCACACATTGAAACAAAAGAAAACTTGATAGCTAGGAAGAACAATTATATAAAAATATGGAATGAGGTTGACGCATTGGAGCAAAATTTTGAGGAGGTGTGGCTAATAATGGCCGAATTTTGATGCGAATCCCGACCTGGTTCTTTGGCGATTCGCAGCGTGTCAAATAAAACGATTGCCTTCTTTTAATTTTTAATTTCGTTTACTGCGACAACAGCTGCGAACCAAGTTGCGAATCGCAGCCTAGTCGGGCTATAAAAGCCACCCTCTAAAAATTAAGCAACTTTTCTATGTCCCCCAAAAATTCCAGTCGCGACTGCCCTGCGCGAACTCCCTGCGATACGAACCTTCAAACCTTGCCCATCGCACAACTACTTTAAATCCTTCAAATTCCTTCCGTATAAATCTTCCCTAACCCCTGGAGAACGTTTTCAACCGATTATTTCAACCCAAACATCAACAGATTTCGAAAATCTGCTATCTAGGGTTTTGGGTTCATTTTTGGGGGTTTTTGAAAAATGCCTAAGAAGACTGTGGCTTCGAAAAGGAAGGCTTCTCCAGCTCCTATATTCCTTGGGACAGACGAACAAGTGAAGTATACGAAGCTTCTTAAAGCCGATAAAGCTCCAAGAGTATGTAAGTATTTTGTGAATCAAGCACATTTTCATGAACTACATTTGGATGAGATTAAGGGTTATCTAGATTTTCAAGGTTTGAATAAGCTGTTTGGAATAAATGAAAATACTCACTTAGATGAAACTCGACAATTTTATGCCAACTTTAGAAAATTAGAAGATGGCAATGATGGTGAGTTTAAGACCAGAGTGAATGGAAAAACTATCATACTAAGATGGGAAGAATTGGATAGGCTATTGGAAGTCCCTCTTGTTGAAAATAGGGCATTGGAATACTCTTCACCACATTGGCCTTCTACAGAAATTGGGTTTGATGTGCATGAGCTTGCTAGAAAATATTTTAAGTATGATGAAGCAAAGCTAAATGCTAGGGAGCATAAGATAAGCCTACTTGAACCACAATTAAGAATTGCTTTTGAAATCATAATTTCCAATTTACTGCCGGGTGGACATCCCGCCGAGCCAAGTACTCCCAAAATTGTATCATTTTATATGCTTGCCGAGATGATGCTCTTTAGTCCGGGTTTTGCTATTTTGAAGCATATGCATGCCATTTCTTCTAGAACAGATATGCACCCTCCTTATGGAAATCTCATCACACTTATTTGCAAGAAAAATAGGATAAAAATGTCATCTGATCCTATTAAGGCCATGCCGTTTGATGAAACGGATATTGCCTTCAAAGGATTAGCATACAATGTTAAGAAAATGACTTGGGTATATGAGGAGAAGAAAGGAAAGGGCAAAAGAAAATTTGGTGAAGATGGGGAGGAAGATACAAGTTTGGGAGAAAATGAAACTTTAGTACTAGAAAACCATGAGAAAAGTGATGGTTCTGAGAAGAAGTGTAAGGGAAAAATCTCCAAGAAACTTCTGAAGAAATTAATCTCTATGGTTGGTTCCTTGATGGATGAGCAAAGAGAGATTAGAGAGGAGCAAAAGGTTATGAAGGGGGAACTTGAGGTTATGAGAGAACATCAAGAGATAATGGAATCTTGTATGTCCGACATTCTTGAAAAGTTTGATCTTCCCACGTTTCCACAACGAAGAGCCGACCACATCATAAGATGTAAGGCGGAGATAATTTTCAAAATGAGAAATGATTTTGAGGCCGGAACTAGTGGAGAGAAAGAAATTGAAAAAAGTGGAGAAGAAGAAGGAAGTGAAAAGGAGAATGAGGATATTCAGAGAATTCCTACACCATGGACAAGGATGAAGGAGAAGGCATTAAAGATGAAGAGGAAGAGGGAGGGATCCATGAATGAGACTCCTTAGTGCTTTTATGGCTTTTTTTTTTTATTTTTTATCCTTGCTTTAGATATTTTAGAGATTTTATGCCTATGTTTTCTATGTTTTAGAGATTTTATGCCTTGTGTTGTAGTGTTTGGATTTTACTTTGGATGATGCATGTTTTATTTTGATGTCCTTTGGATGATTTGACATTATGCTTTGCTAGGGATATTAGTTTTTTTAACATGCTTTGTTGATGTTTTTGCTTTTAAACAATTATGATGAATGGCTTGAAGGCCTTGAAAAGGTTTTTTTGAATGTTGGAAGCAAGAGAGATGTTTTAGTTGATGAAATGTTATTGAGAGCCTTAGAAATTTGCTTGAATTTGAAGTAAAAATGGCTATCTAAAAGGCGTTTGGATTGTTTTGGGCTTTTTTAGTTTGAATTTTGCAGTGGTTTTCATGAAAAGCAGGAGAACTTTGTAAACGATTTCATGCTTTTGTTGATGATAAAAAGGGGGGGGGGGGGGGGGGGGGGGGGGGGGGAAGGGAAATGGACCCTTAAAAATGTTTTAAAAAAAATATTAAGACTGTTTTTTAAGGTTTTTTGAATTTTCAATATAAAGTATAATGAAATTTTGTTACTGAAAAGTAAATGTGGTCAAAAGCTAAAATGACCTAACTTTGATTGATCATACTTTGCATAGTTTTAACCTTCATAGAGTAAATTCTAAATTTGGTCCCTTACATATTAACTTTTAATTTTTTTAGTCCCTAACATTTTGGGCCTGTTTTTTTTGAGCGTTTTGAAAACGATTTTGAAAATAAGTTTTGAAAAATAGTTTTATAATGTAAAAAGTGTATTGAAAATGTAAAAAGTAGATGCTGAAAAGTAAAAAGTTGTATTATAAATGATGAAATATAATTAAAATATATTAAATTTACTGTTGAAACCAAAACCGTTTTCAAAACGAAACAAAAAAAATACGCACAGTTTGAATAAGCGGAATCCGCGTTATGTAAGCAAAATAGAGGGTCACATGAATATTTCCATAAGGGTAATTTTGTCCACAAACTTGTGAGGCCATCTCTTTCCTTTTTCCATTAGTACAATATCTCAGCGGCAGCTACCGGATCTTTTCCGATTCGAAGTCATGCGTTCCATTTTATTTATTAATTTTCATAAGCAGAGTGTTTCTGTCGACATTCAGAACAAGAGGATCCAGAAGAGCTTTTGCACCGGGTAAGCTATTGTAACATAAATATGGAAAATAGTCAAATTTTAACCCAAAAAAAACTCCAAATATCATCACAAGTGAGATAGACCTTTTAGCCCAACTTCATTGGAACGGAAGTCAAATCACAAGTTTAAATTTCCCCCAATTATTTGCGGAAGCATCTGAGAATGAAGATTAGAGGAGAATTTTCATTTACTAGCCAGTGAGAGTAGTTCAGCACCAATTAAAAATATAATTAGATTGTGTAATGCATACCAAGCAACAAAGATGGGTCAGGTGACATCAAATCACCAGTTGTCGGGGGCGCTCGGCTGTTCCTCCACTTCTTCCGCTGCTTGTAGCCCACCGACCGAAGAGCACCGCTATCGCCGCTCCGATCTAGTCCTGATCCTTTCCACAGCCAGCATCCTTGGTCTTTTTTCTGCATCGGCCGAAAATTCGCCTCAACATCAACCACTTCACGGCGGTCAGGCCTAAGGCTCTCCAATACGGTCGCTCCCTCCCTAGTTCCGGTCGCCGCCTGTTGTTGCATTTGGGGTCGCCGCCAAGTTTCCTCCACGACGAAACGCCGCCGCTGTACGAAAGGGGAAAGGGAAGAGATGTTCGGACAAAATTGCCCTTAAGGTGACTCTCACGTGTGACTTTTTAACCGGGTTCCGTTAACTCATACAACAAAGGACGAAAAAAAATCATTTTACAAATGTTAGGGACGAAAAAGCTATTTTTAAATGTTAAAAATTTAAAAAATTAAAAGTTAATATGTGAGGGACTAAATTTGGAGTTTACTTTACTTAAATTAATGAATGAAAAATGGAGGTTTCAGAAAGGGAAATTTTTGCGAAATTTTTTGCAGCAAACGTTACACAGGGCATGTTTTTTGTGTGGGGTTTGAAACTTAGTTTTAAAAAAATAATTTTATAATCAGTTTTCATCATTTCTAATACAATTATTTACTATTTACTTATACCTTTTTATATTTCTAATACATTTTTTACATTACAAAATTATTTTTTCAAAATCAGACTTTAAATATTGTTTCAAACCCAATATAAGATCTTGGGCCTGTTTTTTTTGTTTCGTTTTAAAAATGGTTTTCGTTTCAACAGTAAATTTAATATATTTTAATTATATTCCATTATTTCCAATACAACTTTTTACTATTTAGCATCTACTTTTTACATTTTCAATACACTTTTTAAATTATAAAACTATTTTCCAAAACTTATTTTCAAAATCGTTTTCAAAACATTCAAAAAGAACATGAAGATAAAGAACATGTCCATAATTGTTGGACTACATTTTCATGGGTCGGGCCCACTTAGTAGACAAATAGCAGAGCCAAATTCAAATCACATGTTTTTTCGGTCAAAATTTTCCTGAAAAGCGATCGATTTGAATGAAACTCGTAATGTATTATTGGAAAGAAATCCAGAAAGGTACGTTTTTACAATTCGCACAACCGAAAGCGCAGAAACAAAAACAAGCAAACGTGATTGGTTTATCCTAAACTCGTAGACCATAACCCAACCAATACAAATTCGATAAGGCGCCACGTAGGAAAAAGCGACTTCTCCTTTATGCTCTACGCTTTTGTCCACAGTACTCCAAACCCAAAAATATCTTCCCAATCCTACTACTAATAATATCCCACTCCCCTTTTTGGTACTGCAAGAAATTGAACCAGAGAAGATTCAATGGGGATCAAAAGCTTGCCTGCGTTTCTCAAGAAGGAAGATATTCATCATCATCTTAATAAGGAAAAGTCCGATGTCGATGATGTTAATGTTGTTGATGAGTTTTTCGACGGTTTTAACGTTGAAATGGATGATGGTGATGAATATGAAGAAATGAAATTTTGGGGGGAGTTCTTGATGCCTAAATGTGAGGAGAAAGAGCCTCAGTACACATTCTGCGAAGAAGAAGAAGATGACGATGATGATGAGAAAAAGATGAAGTCTTTGAATCTGAGCTTGAACTATCAGGGAGTTTTGGATGCATGGTCGGATCGAACTCTCTGGGCTGATGATTCCTCGTTTCCAACTACATCGACTATTGATGCCTACGTTGTAAGTTAGAACAAATTACGTTAGTTCGTGTTTTGATTCTGTTTTGGTTTTCTTTTCTACTGTATATGGTAGTAATACATTGTTTACGATTTAAATAACGTCTCTTAAAATGAGCTAACGGTACGCGCTGAGTTTGTACAGATGGAGATGGGAGGGATGGCAGGAGCGGTAGCAACAGCAGGAGAAGAGAGGAAGCAGAGAGTGCTAAGGTATAAAGAAAAGAGACAAACGAGGCTGTTCTCCAAGAAGATAAGATATCAAGTTCGCAAACTCAATGCAGAGAACAGACCTAGACTCAAGGTCCTTAATTACTTTTTTCCATTCATTGCGCCCTCCACCCCACACCCAGTCTTAATTTTCAATTTTGCGTTTACATAATCACACTTCATCCGTTCTACTAAAACAGTTAGGTAATATAACTGTTTTTGAGTTAAAAAGGTATAATTCAAAACAGAACTGATTATGTGGGACGAGATAGTACACTGAAAGTGTGTTAATCAAAGTTTTGGTTTTTTTTCTTTGTTGAAAACAGGGCCGTTTTGTGAAGAGGGTAGCCGAGAAGATGCACAAATGATTGTAGAAAAGTCTCAAAAATATCTAACGCTAGTCGCTATAGTTAGGCAGTACCATTTTTCTTTTTTCTTTTTTTTCTTCTTGTTTTAATGCATGATTTGGTCATTTATTTTTCTACATTTTGTCATTCAATAAATATAAATGTCTATTCTCTTATTGTCAATATGTTAACCTTTTCTGGCCCTCAATGACGAGTAAATATTGGCTGGTTAACAACTGTTACGTCATTGTTGATGTGGTGGTTATTCACTCACTTAAAATTTGATAAGTGTTAATTATTTGGTGACATATTAATTTTATTATTCATATATACATTATATTATTGGTGTACAAATGTTACGCCTATCATGTTTACCTATGATCTAATAAGTTTTAACTTTATTTTGGGTTCAATTATACGTTTAACGTTTGAAAAGATGGACAATTTAGGGGGCGCTTGGTTTGTAGGGGGGAATGAGAATTATAGTAGTAGAGAATGATAGTAGAGGTAATCATTGTATATGTGTTGTTTGGTTTGTGATGAGGAATGACTATGATTATCATTGATGGTGTTTGGTTCACAAATAAAATATTTAATAGTAATTTTTATTTTTATTTTTTTTACATTCAACATTTAATATATTATAAACTATTTATGTTTAAATATATTATAATGATAATTTTTGCTAATTAAAATATTTTAAAAGTAAAAATATACACACAAATGGGAATTATGTAGGAATGATTCTCATTCCCCTCAAAATGGAGGGGAATGGATGATTGGACAAAAGTTGAATTTGGGAGTGGGGTCCGGGGAATGAAACCCCTTAACCAAACACCCCATTTCATTCCCATTCTCATTCCCCACTTCCACAACCTCCAACCAAGCATACCCTTTTGGGCCTTTTCCCACTCCAATAGACCGCCACATCATGTAAAATTTTATGAGTTAGAAAATTGTCACCTCCACATAGGAAAACACATGGTAATGAGATGACGTGGCAATTTTTCAAACCAACCAAAAAGAACCATTTGGATTTATTTTTCAATCTTTTCTCCACATCATCTTCTGTTAGTTCACGTGGAGGAAATTAACAACAAAGGCTAAAATTGCCCCATTATTAGAAGTGTCGATTATATCTTTAAACACAAATTAATGTTAAGGGCCAAATGGTATTTTCATAATTTGTAATACAACTTTTTACCTTTTAATTAAATATTTTGACATTTTCAATTAACATTTAACATTAGAAAATAATTTTTCAAAATAACCATTTGATATTTCGACAATTACGAACGTTTTTTTCCCGTTTCACCGCAGTTTCGAGGGTTGTAATTGTTAAATTATCACCCCATTAAGAGGATGTTTTATAATTTTCATAAATTTTCAAGAGGCTGGCTCTGTTCTTTACCATTCCATTTTAGGAAAATCATCACTTTTTTTTCAAAAATTATACATGAAGAAACAACATCATTTTTTACTAAATTCACAATTTAAATTTTAAAATTTCCTCTAAATCTCCAGTCACATAAATTCAAAAAATAACATAATTATTACATTTTTTTTTATCTTTCTTACACAAATTTCCAAAAGAAATTCCCTATAAAATACATTTTTTCCCCAAACTAAAAATTTCTCATTCCAGGCCACTAAAAGAACATAGCTAAGGGTCTGTTTGGTATCGTGATTCAAGTCGTGTTTTGAAACCACTTTTAATTTTATAATATTAAAAGTGTATTGAAAATGTAAAAAGATGTGTTGAAAATATAAAAATATTTATTGAAAATGTAAAAAAATTTATTAAAAATAATAAAAAACTATTATAAAATTAAAAGTGATTTCAAAACTTGAAATCACATACCAAACAGGCCCTAAATGTAAACTACTCAAAATATCTTGTAAGACAACTCAAAATATCTTGTAAGACAACTAAAAGAATGATTGAGTTCTGCAATCGTCACACTCATCTTCTTCCTCCTACTTATTCCGAACGCCGAGCACCTCGTTCTGCAAATCAATGGCTGAAAACACAAATATGGAAACATGCAATGTAATCGTATTGCCATACCCAGGCAGAGGCCACATCAATCCCATGATGAACTTCTGCAAGCTCCTAGCTACTAGCAGCCCAAACAACATACGAATCACCGTCGTGGTTACCGAGGAATGGCACGAACTCCTCAGCTCCGATCCCTGGCCGGAAAATCTCCGATTCGGTACGATCCCAAATGTTCTTCCTTCCGAGAAAATCCGGGGCAAAAATTTCACGGGTTTTTTTGAAGCCCTCTTCACGAAAATGGAACCTGCAGTTGAGGGTTTCTTGGACCGCGTGGAGATCCCCAACCCGAGGCTTATCATTTCGGATTCGTATTTGAGATGGGCTTTGAAGATCGGGAAACGGAGGAACATTCCGGTGGCTTCCTTCTGGACGACTTCCGCTACAATGTTCTCAATTTTGCATCACTTCGATCTCCTCCACCGCAACGGACATTCCGACGTCGATCCGACGGGTGAGTGACTTCTTCTGCATCAAATTTCAGAAATACAGAGCAACTGTTAAATTCTCTCTTATAAATCGATATTTCTTGCATATGATGAAAAGAGCGTGGTGATGAGGTGATCGATTATATTCCGGGAGTGGCTCCGATTTGCGTCGCCGACCTTCCGCCTCAATTTCTCCGCATACACCATGAAATACTGGGGATTTCATTAGATATAGTTAAATCAGTGCCTTCGGAAGCAAAGTATCTTCTATTAACCTCATACTATGAACTCGAAGCTTCCGTGATTGAAGATCTGAAAGCCAAATTAGCCATCCCCGTCTACTGTATCGGCCCGGCGGTACCTTATTTTCCCCTAACTAATACTACTCTCAGAGATGTCCCTGACTATTTTGGTTGGCTAAACGCTCAACCAAAATCCTCTGTCCTTTACATTTCATTAGGAAGCGTCATCTCTGTTTCCGATGAACAGATCGATGAAATTGCCGCCGGAGTAATTGACAGTGGGGTTCGTTTCTTTTGGGTCTTAAGGGAAGATGTTGCTAGACTCCGAATTGAAGGAGGGAACAGAGGGTTAATAGTGCCTTGGTGTGACCAACTCAAAGTGCTGTCGTGTCCTTCGATCAGTGGATTTTGGTCGCACTGCGGGTGGAATTCCAGTAAAGAAGGTGCTCTGGCAGGGGTTCCGATGGTGACATTCCCGTTGACGTGGGATCAGTACCCGAACAGTAAGCACATCGTGGAAGATTGGAAGATTGGTTGGAGGTTGAAGAGGAGCGACGAAAGTTTCGTCCGAAGAGAAGAGATTTGTGGGGTTTTGAAGAGGTTTATGGACATGGATTCCGATGAGGGAAAAGAGATGAGAAGAAGAGCGCAGAACATCGGGGAAATTTGCCGGAGCGCCACCGCAGAGGGCGGATCTGCAGAACTTCAAATTGAGGCCTTCGTAAAGGAAATTACAAGCTACGGCTACGGTGGCCATTATAACTAATTAGATTTTAAATTAGAACTATAATTTGTGATGTAAATTAATTACCCCCTTAATCGTGAATTAGTAGTATAAATCTCACATTAGTATTGTTGTCAGTTGTCACGTAGTTGGCTTAGTAATTTGTGCGACCAACTCTTTGTACGGTTCATGTGAAAAGTATATATGCATGCTTTTTATTTTATTTTTATACTTTCAAACTGATATAAAAGAAATTAAAATATATATATTTTTAAATTTTTATGAACAATACAAGTAATATTACTCTTCGGTATTAGATGATACTTTTTAAAAATATCACTTTAAATAAAAAGAAAAAACTTTTAACTTAAAAAAAAATTGATATTCCTTAAATATTACTCTTTTTTTTTCAAATAAGTGGTCATTATAGAAAACAAAATTTTATTTTTAAATAATTGTCCATTTACACATTTCAATAAAAATAATTTAAAAAGTTTCAATATTGCACATTAATTAATTGATCTCATTTAATGATATTAACTACACAAGATC
Source organism: Leptodermis oblonga (assembly GCA_016801395.1). Taxonomy (NCBI): domain Eukaryota; kingdom Viridiplantae; phylum Streptophyta; class Magnoliopsida; order Gentianales; family Rubiaceae; genus Leptodermis; species Leptodermis oblonga. The sequence continues at coordinate 37,769,318 of CM028760.1, forward strand.
ATTTTAAATGCACATACATTACACACATTCCTAAATTGTAGTTAAACAAGAAAACATAAATAAGGGTAAAAAAAATAAATCCACTCATCTCCTTGATTTGTGTGATTTTTTTTTCCTGTAATAGCCACTTATTTGAGAACGGAGGGAGTACAAGTTTCATGAGTATCGATAATACACTTGAAGGGTATCATTTAAAATAATAATTTAAAATTAAAATCGTTACTAATGATATTAACTACAACCGTATCATAATGTGCCAACAAGTTTTATCAAAGATGTTGAGACAAAAGGAAGGCGACATGAGCGGCCCAGGTTTCATGGTAGGGAGAAAAACTCCAGTGGTATCTCACTTAATGTTTGCCGATGATAGTTTGTTGTTCTTCCGTAGCAACAACAAGAGTGTGTACAACATAGCAAACGTACTCAATGATTATGCAGCTTCTTTAGGTCAGAGAATAAACTTTGAAAATGCTCACTCATGTTCAGTCCAAACGTAAGTGGAGATCAGGCACAGTTCATTCGGTCCATATTAAGGATGCAGCGAGTTTTCACTGATGGGAAATATCTAGGGCTAAATATGGATTTCTCCCAAAATAAGAGACAATTGTTTTCTGAATTGAAGGGAACAATCTACAGCAGAATTAAGTCATGAAGGATGGACACATTATCTGTGATGGGTAGGGTTACACTGACTAAATCAGTGTTGAACTCGTTGGCTACCTATACAATACGGGCATGCAGAATTCCAAAGGCTATAACAAAAGAAATTGATAAGGCTATTTGCAGATTTATATGGAAAGGAGACGAGGATGGCAAAGGGATTCATTGGAGAGCTAGGAAAGTAATAACCATACCACTTTGTCATAGGGGGTTAGGGGTAAGAAATACAGAAGCATTGAATATATCAATGTTGGCTAAGATTGCATGGAAGATAATCACAGGAGAAGATTCTTTATTAGTCAAATTTCTCAAAGGCATATATTGTGAGGGAAATAACTTTATGACAATATCTAGTAGAGGATTCGGCTCTTGGGGATGGAAAGGAATTCTGTTGGGTAGGGATCTAATTAAAAATGATCTGAGATGGAAAGTGGTGAAAGGAGACAAAATAAATATCTTGGAGAACTGGATAGCGGGGCTGAACTTAGAGGACTTACAAGGAATACAAGCACTTCATTCAGCACACAAACTTGAGAGTGGAGTACCTGATTGATCAGAATCGCGAGTAGAAGGAACCCAAGCTCCAAGTTATATTCCCAGAGCAAATTAAGGATAGGATCAAGTCTATATCTGTCACCATTGGTGGAGGGGGAGGACACACTTTGGTATGATCTGGAGAACATTGGAAAATACTCTGTCAAATCAGGATATAAGAAAGCATTGAAGGAGCAAATTGGAGTCCAAGATGTTCAAGGTATAAGGAGCCTAAACAAGGTGACCAGATGTTATGGAAACGGCTTTGGAAACTTAATGTACCGGCAAAGATGCAGTTCTTCAAATGGCGTGTACTTCATAATGCATGCCCTTTAGCTGTGGACCTTCGGAGAAGGTCAATCCAAGTACCTGAAACATGTGTTAGTTGCGGAATGGAAGCGGAGAACACGGAACATATCTTCCTAAATTGTACTCACTCAAAAAGAATATGGAGAATATCCCAATTGGGTTTTAATTTTGATGTTGGGTTGCCAGTAAGCATTAAGGAATGGTTATGGAATTGGATGTGTGAGGCACTTGATGAGGAGGCCATAGATTTATCAATACATATCCTCTATGGTATTTGGCTGGCAAGAAACAAAATAGTGTGGGAGAACAGTCGAATTCAACCAGAAATAAATTGGCAACAACTACAGGGAGAATATCATCTACAACAGAGAAGACCAAGAGAAAGGCCAAGTCAGGGAGGACGGGACAATAATGGTAGGCAGGTGCAGTCTAGTGCAAGGGAAGAAGGAGAGGAACAAAGAGAACATCCTACTACGCATGAAGATTCTAGTGGATGGAGCTTCAAATTGGAGGATAATGCATGAGCTATCGGATGGGTAATAAAGGATAACTAGGAGGTTATTCTTCAAAGAAAGGGATTTAAAGCTCAAGGGGTATCAACACTGCAGATGGAAGCCTTAGCGTGCCTAAGGGCGATCTAGTATTCAACTGCAAATGGTTGGATTCCTCGAGTCTACACCGACAGCCTAGATCTGGTCAATCAATTATGTGATGCATCGACAACTCACAAGGAGATAGATGTAATATTAATGGATATCAGACGCTACGTTAGCGCCTATCATGATTTAGTTATTAAGAAAGTAGATAGGTCACATGTACATGAAACACATATGTTGGCCTCAAGTGCCCTTAGGAACACTAATATTGTATCTATTACTTAATGTTAATGAGAATTACCTTTTTTATCAAAAAAAAAAAAAAATGCTAATCTTAAATAGTAGAACTATTTTTTTTTTTTTTTTTTGAATCAACACTATTTCAATATCCTTTCAACTATTACATTGAAGACAAGGGTTATGGGGAGGGGAAGAACGTAGTTGAGGCAACCTGCAGAGTGTCAACCTGTGCTCTAAATAGGCAGAACTGACAGAGGTAGGAATCGAACCCCCGACCTCTGGGTGGCTCACTATGCATCACAACCGCTGGAGCATTGACTTGTTCCTACTAGTAGAACTATTAAAAGAACATAGCTGATACTATTTCAAAAGTACCATGCCACACTTAAAAAGAGAATGACACTCTTGTTATTTGTAAACAGTTACGAGAGTTTTAATAAAGAAGAAGGAAAAAAAAAGAAAACTAAAGTTACTAGTACGTAAATTGGTTTTATATGAATTTTTGCAAAATACAAAACTTATTTAATAATTTATACAAATCACAATATCTATTTGATAATTTTACAAAGACTGAATTGTTTAAAGTAGCACGAACCTTTGATTAAGTGCGATTTTTACCACAAATATTTTAAAATTGCTTTTTTTACCCAAAACCTTTCCAAAACGTGACTAAAATTAGCATTTCGTCAAAGTGCTCCGTTATATGCTTAACGGAAGGCTTTTTTTGAGGGCAAAATTGTCCAAATTCCCTATTCCTTTGTCTTACCTTTATCTTATTTTATTTTTTTTACACGATAAACCCCTAATATTTCGTACATTTTCACCACAATCTTTCATTATTTTAAGACTTAATTACTTTTTACTTTCATACTCTTCTAATTTTTCAATTTTCTTCCTAACCTAAGTTTCCCCCTTTTCCTTGTTTCATCTAAATGCACCAGAATCATTTCCCATTCTACCAACTGACGAAATGGAGTAGCCACCAACATAATCACAATCAGGAAACCTATTTGCGACTTCGCCATCCTCGCTATTGATGTTGATTGTCGACCCCGCCGTCCTCGCCGTCCTGACTATCGATGTTGTTTGTCAACTCCACCGTCGATTGCTGAATGCATCGAGACATAGTGATGGAGATTCTGGAAGTGGAGGAGAAGGGAAACCGATGGGGTTGGCGCCAGAAGCGATTCGGCGCTACGGATGGGTGCTGGATGGAGAATAGATTTGGCAGTGGCAGAAACGACGACGATTGCCGTTTCTCCTTCACTTTTTTTTTAAGTATTAGTGTGGGAGTAATGCAACGAGAGGTGTATATTTGGTTTTGGTCTATAATTAATATTCCAATTGTTTGAAAATTAGTGATTAATTAATGATCTAATTTGTTGGATGATAATGGTGATTCGTCTGATTGATTGTAACTACAATAGTGGAAATAATTTAGTAGTGGTGGTGGTGGCGGCGGCATTAGATGAAAGGTTAGGGTAAGTGTTATGTGTTGTCTTTACTGAGCGGGTTTATTTTTATTTTATTATTATTTTTTATACTGGGTGGATTTCTTGATTGTATCTATTGTTGGTTAATTGTGGAGGTGGGGGACTTGAGGTGGATGTGCCAGTGATGGCGACGACACTGGTAGGTTAAGGGGATGGAGTTTAAGGGCCTGTTCTTTTAAGTTTCTCAGACCCAGGTCTGAGTTTTTAGGTTAAGACCGAATGGGTTGAGACCCAAAACAAAGAAACGTCGTTTCTCAGACCCGGGTCTGCTCTGCCGCCGCGTAGCCGCCGCCGCCGCCGCCGCCGCCGCCACAGTGAGCCCAAAACCTAAATCCCCAAAATTCTTCTTCTTCTTCTTCTTCTTTTTTTTTCTGTTTCCAGCACACCACTATTCTTTGATTGAAGATTTAATTTTCTGTTTCCAGCAAACCCATTTGTTTGATTGGGGAATTTACAATCACAACCCAATTTGTGATTAATTGTGGGGGAAGAAGACCAAGAAGAAGAATAAGTGCGGGAGGGCAGCGGGAAGAAGAAGGAGAAGAAGAAGAAGGAGGAGGAGGAGACGCGAGAAGAAGGAGGAGGAGGAGGAGACGCGAGAAGAAGGAGGAGGAGGAGGAGACGCGAGAAGAAGAAGAAGAAGAAGAAGGAGGAGGAGGAGACGCGAGAAGGAGAAGAAGAAGAAGAAGAAGAATATGTGCGACGGCGGGAGGGCAGTGGGAAGGAGGAGAAGAAGAAGAAGAAGAGGAGGAGGAGGAGGAGAAGAAGAAGGAGGAGGAGGGGGAAGGGAAGAAGTGAGAAGAAGAAGAAGACAGCACCGGGAGGAAGAAGAAGAAGAAGAAATGGGTGGCACTGGCGGCGGTGGGAGGAGGTCAGCGGCGGCAGAAGGGCGGCGGCGGAAGTGGGAATTGGGTTTGTGACCCGGGTTTGAGAAATGGGTAAAGAACATGGGTTAGATTAGATTTTTGGGTTGAGACCCAAAAAAAGCCAGAACCGGGTCGGAGAACAGGTAAATGTTGATGAAAAAAATAATAATAATAATAGTGTAAAAGAAGAATAAAAAAAGAATTGTGATTGTGAAGGAAAAAAATTTATATTAATTTTTTAAATAAGTTTTAAAAGGCAAGAGGAAATTAATTAAAATCAAAACATAAATATATTATAATATTTAGAATAATTACTATTTTAGTAATATTATTATACAGTAAAATTAATTCTAACTGAATGAAAATGTAAAAAAAACAAAAGATTAGGGGGTTTGTATTGTAAAATAGTAAAACAGGGGATAGGTAAGACAAAAGAATAATGAAACAGACGATTTTGCTCTTAACATTTTCGAAAGGTTTGTGATGAAAAAAATAATTTTTGAAGGATCATGTCCATTCGGGTAACATGACCAAAGATTCGTGATGAACTGAGCAATTCACTTTTTTTATTTTTGGATGAAAATGTAAAAAACTTTAAAGATTGGGGTTCGTTTGGTAATAAAAGTAAAATAAGGGAAATATAATACAAAGGAATAGGGAATTTGGACAATTTTGCCTTCAAAAAAAGCCTTCCGTTAAGCATTTAACGGAGCACTTTGACGGAATGCTAATTTTAGTCTCGTTTTGGAAAGGTTTGGGGTAGAAAAAGCAATTTTAAAATGTTTGTGGTAAAAATCGCATTCAGACAAAAGTTCGTGCTATTTTAAGCAATTCACTCTTTTACAAATTATAAAATTTAGAAATGGTGGAAATTTCAAAATTAATAAGTAGAAGAAGATCGCAGAGGATGTATTCAAATCCGTTTTGCAATTCACTCGAAGACTCATATTGTCAAGGGGAAAGACAAAATTGATTGTGAGTTGCTTTCTAAATCGTGGGTGGCAAGTGAGATTAGAAATTCTCTTATTTCTTCTACCGTTTTGTCAACGTGACCTTTCATCTTAATCGCTATAGTTTTTATTGCGTGAGATTTTTTTTTTTTTTTTTAGGAATCGAGCAGTGGTTCAGTGGTTAATCATGAGTGAACCATCACAAAAGTCGTGAGCTCAAAACTTACTCTAGGTAAATGGAGGAAATTTTATGAGTAAGACCCACTAAGAACCCATATTCAAATGGAATACTAACTGTTACTCTTTTTGATTATTTCTTTGGTTCTAAATGAAGTATTCGTGTTTTCAAAATTATTTTTTCTCAATGAAATAATATTGTTATAGTTTTTTTTAATATAATTTTATGTGTTAATTAATATAATTATGCGTGATTCATAACTAATCCACAACTAAAAGGTTAGAATATAAATAAAAAAATAATAAATTTGTTATTTTAAATATGGAAAATGTTTATTGCACATATTATGTGCAAAAAAAATATGCACATAAAGCAGTTTATGTAGGCCAATCAGATGTTATTTTACAAAAATATTCTTATTGTATTATACTTATTTCTTTTATCCTATCTTGTCTTTTCTCCCTCCTCTCTCATCTCTTCTGCAACCAATTTTTCTCAAAATCTCTACAATTATTTGTTCTACAATTTAGTTTCCTTCTTCCTACACTAATTAAATTTTTTCTCTTTCAGTTTTGACTTTCTCTAATATTTTTTTTTTGGGCTTTAGAAATTGCATATGTGAAACCCATTTCACTACAAAACTAATCATCTAATTTTTTCTCTTAATTTTGGATTATAATTTATTCACTTTTCTCATAATAATAAGAATAATAATAATTTTATTATGAAAAAATGGGTTTGGCAAAAAAATTTAATGAATAAATTTTAATGGCGAAAAATATAAAAGGTTAAGTTCTCTTTTGTGTTTGGCGAAAAAGAAAGTAAGAAAACAAAATTATTATTATTTTAAAAAATTGAATAAATAAGAATACTAAGTATTAAGTTTAATGGGTTTTAAAATGCTTAAGAGTGAAAATGATAGGGTAATTTAAAAAAAAAAATAAAAGAGTTGTCAAAAATAAAAATACCAAAATTAAATTAGTTAAAAGAAAAATATTTGAGAAAAGGAAAAACAGAAAAACAAAAAAGAAAAAAAAGAAGAGCAGGCGTGGGGTAAAGAGAGGAGAGAGGAGAGAGAAAAGAGGAGAAAGGAAAATACCATAATATAATAAGAATATTTTTATAAAATAATATTTGAACGATCACATAAAACACTTTATGTATACACATATATGTGCATTTAATATCATCCTTTAAATATTATACATTTAAACTAATAAAATATTATATATATTTTTTGAAACACAATTCTCAGGAGAAACGGAGCCACTATTGACTTTTAGACAATGCTATTCATCCCTATTTAATCACACCCAATGGGGTCTTATTGGCCATAAGTTAAGTCATACTTTCAAAGTCAAACAATAGTATTTATTATTTTATCCGTTTCAAAATATGAGTCATTTTACATTTTCAAACAATACATATTAATTACTTGTATTTCACACTAATGAAAGATTTATTATATCATTTTGAAATAGTTCTTAATACGTGGATAGAAATGTATGATGACTTATATTTTAAAACCGATTTCGACAAACCTCTATAAAAACTTGTGTAATTCAAAGCAAACATTGAAACAAACTCCAACTCCTCATTCTTCCCTCCGTACTTCCTAGTCTTCTCCTCTGCAGCTTTTTTCCTGCAAGAACCTTAGTAATTGCTACTAATGGATTCATCAAATTCTTGCCATATTGTAGCCATTCCATACCCAGGAAGAAGCCACATCAACCAAATGATGAACTTCTGCAAGCTCTTAGCCGTTAGAAGATCCGATTTTCTCATAAATTTCGTAGTAACCGAAGAGTGGCTTGGTCTCCTTAGCTCCGAACCGAACCCGGGTAAAAACATCCGGTTCGCTACAATCCCCAACGTTATTCCTTCCGAGAAAGACCGAGCCAAGGACTTTCAAGGCTTCATTGATGCTGTGATGACGAATACGGAAGGTCCGGTTGAGGATCTGCTCGACCTGATTCAACCGCCGAAGCCGAGAGTCATTGTATACGATTCGTTTATGAAGTGGGTTTTCGGCATGGCTAACCGGAGGGGTATACCGGCGGCGTCATTTTGGCCTATGTCGGCCACTTTTTTGACGCTTGCTAATCATGCTGAAATTCTCGTCAAGAATGGGCAGTTCCCGGCCAATCCGTTGGGTTAGTGTTCTCCAATTTCAGTTAATTTTTTGGTTTTGTTTGTTTCATGTTGGCCATTTTCAGTAATTGAAATTAGGGGGAGCTTGGTTTGACGGTTTGAGAATTACATAACGGAATGATAGAGAAAATCATTGTATGGTTTATAGGTCGTTTGAAATGAAAAATCAAGAATCAAACCCTTCAAGGGCGATGGGTTTCGGTTTGATTTTCATTTCATTCTAACCTCCTAACAAATCCATACTCATCCCACTTGAACCAAACGCCTTAGTTTTTTTCTGTTTTTGCCATGACTTATTCAATTTTGACTGTTTGGTTAGGTGAAGATTTGACTAAAACAAACACCCTCAATGTAATTTAGGAATGACAATAATTTGGGTTAGATTTGATTTGACGGGTTAGAACTTATGAACCCGAACACGAAGGCCTGTTATTTTTTGTTGGGTTGAGGGTTGAGTTTTTATTTAGAAAAAATAGTTTTATAATGTAAAAAATATATTGAAAATGTAAAAAAATATAATTAAATAATAAAAAATTATATTAAAAATGATGAAAACTTATTATAATATATTAAATTCAAAACCAAAACTTAAAGAAAAGTGTTCATTATTCACATGTCAAATTTCTTAATTTGAAACTGACATGTTTATCAATTCCTCACTCCGACACGAATAACCCATTAAATCCGATTTCAAAATTTGTAATGATTGCAGAAGAAGGAGAACATCGGATTACCTCAATTCCAGGAATTTCCTCTATTCGGGTGGCAGATTTTCCCAGGGAAATGCTGGTAGGAAATATTCAGAAAACCATGAAAGATTTGCGTGATACAATTTTTACTCTTCAAGCCAAAGCAGATTACCGTCTGCTCACTTCGGTCTACGAACTGGAATCTGAAGCCATAGAAAGTCTGAAAACAGAGCTTCCGTGTCCTGTTTACTCTATAGGTCTTTCAATTCCACCCCTCAACATCACTGAAGACTTCAAAGATGATCATATTTCTTGGTTGGATGCTCAACCCAGAGCTTCTGTGTTGTACATTTCTCAGGGGAGTTTTCTTTCCTCCTCTGATGAACAGTTGGATGAATTCGTAGCCGGAGTTCGCGATAGCGGGGTTCGATTCTTCTGGGTTGCAAGAGAAAACAACGAAAGATTCCGCGATGGAGTTGGCGGAGGCGGTGGTGATTCTGCCATAAACGGCGTCGTTGTGAGGTGGTGTGACCAGTTGAAAGTGTTGAGCCATCCCAGTATTGGCGGATTTTGGTCACATTGCGGGTGGAATTCTGCTAAAGAAGCTGCGTTTTCTGGGGTGCCAGTGCTCGCTAGCCCGATAACTTGGGATCAATACACAAACAGCAAGCAGATTGCTGAAGATTGGGAGATTGGTTGGAAGTTGAAGAAAGAGAACGATGGAAGATTGGTGAAAAGGGAGGAGATTTCAAGAGTTTTGAAGAGATTTATGGACTCAGAATGCGAAGAAGTGAAAGAAATAAGGAGAAGAGCGAAAGAAATCAGTCAGATTTGTCGGAAAGATAGCTCTGAATTTGGATCTTCTCACCTCCAAATTGAAGCTTTCATCCAGGACATCTCCAAGCTGCATGGCACTTAATATAACAATTAAAATTTCGTTTTATTTCTGGATCTCTTACATCTTCATCACTTTCAGAAAGGGAAAGAGAAATAGCACTATCATTCAAGTGTATTTGGTTATACCATCATACATGGTAGAACGGATGTACTAAATAATTTATTGGATATTTTAACAAAATAAATAATGCAGAGAAACAAAATAAATAGAGGCAGTGATCATTGTAATCACAGAAACTGAATAGCCTTCGGGTTGTTTCTCGACCATATTTCGGCTTTGGTGTGCCGCACAGATTGTGTGCTTATGGGTTTGTTTATTGTTCGTTATTACAAAGAAATTTTATTTCAATGTGCGTTAATCTCTTTAATGTTATTTTGGATATATATTGTTTTTAATATCCTACATCCCTCATGTTTTTAAAGTTTTGTGAAAGCGCAAATCTTTATCGCAGGACATAATAATCCATTCACCATCCTCATCCTTATACTTTGTTTTTGTTGGAAAATATTATTTAAACCAAGCTTGTATTAATTAGGCAATTATATTTGTAGTAGAATTTATTATTTGTCTGTTTCCTATTTGGTTTAATGTTTGTTTTGGGTAACCTATTTGTTTTAGGAAATAGTTATGAATCAGATTAATGGTAACATTCAGGGATAGTTTAGCATATAAATAAGGCATTGGGTGATCATTGTAATCACAGAGATAGATACAAAGAGATACATAGATAGACAGAGAGATACAGGAGAAACTAAATAGCCTTCGGGTTGTTTCTCGACCAAGCTTGGGCTTTGGTGTGTCTCACAGATTGTGTGCGTGCGGGCGGGTTTGTTTATTGTTTGTTATTACAAAGAAGTTATATTTCGCTGTGCGTTAATCTCTTTTTATTATTCAGGATATATATTATTTCTATGTCCTACAAGTGGTATCAAAGCCAAAATAAAAGAGCAGCTAGAAAATTGTGATTGTGATCTTCCGATTGCGACACAATCAGTGCTGGAAAATTGGAGTGGTCAAAGAGTTGCGTAAAGAAAAAAAAATTGCCGCCAGTTAAGAGATTATAGAAAGCCTTGCGGCTGTTCTGTTTTCCCGACGTTGAAGCTCTGTTTTGCTTTAGTTTTGTGTCGGCACTTTTACAAGGCACAAAGCCTTTGGTGTTCGTTTCTTTGGTTTGTGTGCAATCAAAAATACCATAAATTCATTGGTGCTGTTTGACTTCGGTGCTGCAAGTCAAATTAATTTGGCTCAATTCGTTTGAAATTTTGATCGACGGGCGCAGCTTTACATTCTTTTATTGAATTGATTGTTGTTCAGCTTCAGCACTCGCGATCACAACTCCTATTTTTTATTCTTTTGTGGGCTTCGTCGAATTGTTCGAAGTCTTGATGTAAAAGAAAACAAATTTGAAGTGTTAATTATGGATTGGAGTACTTATCTTAGCAATATTCCAAAGTTAGTGGGGAGACACAATTATCCTATTTGGATAACGCTAATGGATAGTCTTCTGTGAGTTTTTGGTTTGCGACAATTTATTCAAAAGGAGGTGACAAATGATGCAGACGATGAAACAAAGGAGAAGGTACGTTTGACATTATCTCTAATTCGTCAATCTGTTGATAGTTCAATTTCTGAAAAAATTTGTCATGCGAAAACTGCGAAACAAGCATGAGATATTTTGGTAAAAAGTTATAGAGGGATGGATAAAGTTCAGAAAAATAATGTTTTGAAATTGGAAAAAAAATTTAGAGATAGCAAGATGAGAAAATGTGAAATGATTGATGACTACTTTCATAGAATATTTAAGATCAGAGGTGAGATGACATCAAATGGGTATTTTCTCGCCAAAGATATTTTTGTGACTCATGTTCTCAATACACTTACTTGGAAGTTTGATTACTTTGTAGCATTGATAACTGAGACAACAGATATTTTAAAGTTGAGTGATTGGGAATTGCTTAATATATTGATTCTTGATGAACAAATGATTAATATCAAGCAGCTAGTGATCAATGAGTTACAAGAGCATGCATTTGAAAATATTGCTTCAAGAATTGTGGATGAAGACATTAAAAGTGTTGATTTGGTCAAAGAAGAAGAGATCATTTATTTCACTGAACAAGAGCGAAATATTGAAATTAATGATCATGGAATTGTTGAAAGCTGTGTTGAATTGGAGCAGATCAACTGCAGTGAAGTCGACTCCTTATTTGGTGGAGAGTCCGACTAGGTTAAAAATGTGATAGTGGAGTCTTTGGTTTGCAAGGACATTGTTAGGTTTGACGGCATTGATAAGATTAGTAATGTCGACGGAAAGCTCTGTTCTAAAGATGAATGGGTATCAGTGAGTTCTTTGACCAATCTAAGAAATTTGATAAGGCTTTCTCAAAATACAAGTTCTTGTCCACATCTTATTTAAAGGTGATGTCTCGAGTTTGCGAGGATATTTTTGGGATTTGCAAGATTGATTGCAAGGTTGATGAGAAGATGAACTCAGATGAAGAAGAATGAGTGAATATGAATAAATTATTCGCTAAAGAGGAGTTTCCACAGAAGATCCATGGAACATTCAAAAGTGTCTCTACGATGAGATTGAAAGTAGAGTTGACCTACTATAAGGTGATGCTGTATGTTGTCTATACTGCAAAAGAAATATCGATGGAGATTCAAGCTCGTGATGGCATTGGAGCGGTTTTGATCCAAGTTTGGTTTAAGGGAGGCTATGTTGAAAAATATTATTTAAACCAAACTTGTATTAATTAGATAATTATATTTGTAGTAGAATTTATTATTTGTCTGTTTCCTATTTGGTTTAGTGTTTGTTTTGGGTAACTTATTTGTTTTAGGAAATAGTTCTAAATCATATTAATGGTAGGATTTAGGGATAGTTTTTCGTATAAATAAGGCATTGGGTGATCATTGTAATCACAGAGATAAATACAAAGAGATACAGAGATAGACAAAGAGATACAAGAGAAACTGAATAGCCTTCGGGTTGTTTCTCGACCAAGCTTGGGCTTTGGTGTGCCGCACAGATTGTGTGCGTGCGGGTTTGTTTATTGTTCGTTATTACAAAGAAGTTATATTCCGTTGTGCGTTAATCTCTTTTTATTATTCAGGATATATATTATTTCTATATCCTACAGTTTTGAACCTCTCAACTTTCAATTCAAACCTTTCATCCAATTCTCTGCGCAATCCTTCAATCCCTGTCAAACTTTGCGATGTCTTCTCCATAAGTTGCCTTCACAATCAGTGTAACTTTGATCAATCTCATCATTTTCCACTACAGTATTTTTCCCCTTTGGAGTTGCTGATCTTGCGTTATTATTTGCAGAGCATCCGATCTTGAAGTTCTGGATAACTCCACCACCATCCTCAACAGATATAGTTGAAAGTCTTGGGATTTTGTTTCTCTTGTGTGATGGCCACCTATTTATACCGAGATCCCGACAACTTTCCTTGTGTACTTTTATATCCAAATTTATACTGAAAATCTCTTTTGCAAAAATTTTTTTCTTTCAAAAGTTTAACCAATCACTCTTTTTCTTCAAAAGATTTTGTTTCTTCTTTGTGATTCTTGTGAAACCAAAAATAGAGTTTCAAGTGCGAATTGCGTCTGTTTGACTCCAGATATTTTAAAGTACTACTTTGTAATATGGTTGTAAATGAGCTGAGTTGAGGCCGAGTTAGGTTCTTATCGAGATGGGTTTGATAAAGATCGAGACTAAGTATTTGGGCTCGAACTCGGCTTATCAAAATTATAATAGGCTCGAGCTCATTCGATCTCGAAATAATTTTTTTCATTTATACTAAAAAACTTAAAATATATTATAAAATTATATATAGCCTGGCTCGATAGGCTCGACGAGCCCTAGAGCCAGTTTAATTAAGCTCAAACTCAACTCATTTACACCCCTACTTTGTAATATTGAAAATAGTATTATAAAATTGACTAATATAGTTTAATTGTTTCACACCCCAGCTGGCCGGCTGCATGTCCGTCTGGCTTCTTATCGAAAAATCAGTCCAGTTTTTTCATTTTTGTTTCACACCCCAGCTGGCCGGCTGCATGTCCGTCTGGCTTCTTATTGAAAAATCAGTCCAGTTTTTTCATTTTTTGTTTTTGGAATTTGACAACTTATTTTCGGGTCTAATCATATAGGTAAATTCCAACATTTGGGCATGCAAAAATTAAACCTAATAACCCTACAGGCAATCTGGAGAATATGCCTCTTTAGGAATCAGTTGCATTGTTGGGCCAAGGAATCTGCTGGTATTGACGCCTATCAAATGGGTTTACTTCCTCCTGGTAAAAAAAATTTCTTTCTTCGATCTCCTCGGCTACTCATTACATATCATATTTTTATGGGTCTTGAATTTCTGCTCCGCAATGCTATCGAATCAGTGATAGAGTTGGCCCAGATGCTGTTGCATGTGAAGTACTACATGTGGCCAATTCCAAATTAGGAACATCCTTCATTTCTTTATGCTTGTTGGTGTATTTCTCAATTTACTTGATTGCTTTACTTTTTGATAATTTATGGTAAGGCATTTGTATTTATCAGAGTTTACTACTTTACTTGATTGAATTCCTTTTTAACAATTTATGCTAAGGCGTTTGTATTTCTTAGAGTTTACTTGATTACATTCCTTTTTGACATGCTCAGACGTTTGTATTTCTCAGAGTTTACTTGTTCTTTTTGGGCATTTTGAAAACGATTTTAAAAACAAGTTTTAGAAAATAGTTTTATAATGTAAAAAGTGTATTGAAAATGTAAAAAGTAGATGCTGAATAGTAAAAAGTTGTATTGAAAATGATGAAATATGATTAAAATATATTAAATTTACTGTTGAAACCAAAACCGTTTTTAAAACGAAACAAAAAGAACAGGCCCTTAATTGTTTTGTTTTTCGGGCTTTGTTTTTTTTTTTTTTTTTTTTCCAATTACAAAATGTTTCAAACAAACTTATTAAAATTATTTGCAAATTTGTATATAGCGAACCTCCATTTTTCTTTTCTTTAAAGGTACATAAAATGTTTTGATATTAACAATCTAATTCAAAACGTAATAATGACAAAGAATTTTTGAGGTTGAAGATAAACTTAACTCAATGATTTTTTATTATTATTATAAATTGTTGTAAGAAATATTATTAGTTATTTGGATTTTAAATATTACCCGAACCTAATAATATTTGTATTATAATATAATTTTTTTTAACGAAAGGATTTTTTAAAATCATGTTTCCCTATTTCATCAAGTTATACAAGACAATATGTGACATACAAAAATTTCGAATTGTAAAGAGCAAAGAGGAAGAAGCTCAAAAGCTGTTACTGACACACCTATGGCTAATACATTAGCAATTTAGCTTGCATTTTTACCAAAATATCAGTAATACATAAAAGGAAAAAAAAAGACAGCAGAAGACAAACAAGCTTCATTTCAAGTCTACTCTTCACCACCTCTTGCAGCATCCCTTTCTGATGAGATCATCATTGGCTTCCTTACTCCCGAAAGGGCCCAACAACAGGAACCTCCATTTCACAGAGTACCTAGCAAAATGGCAAGCTCCGTCGTGATCACTAAACTCGCGGAAGAGGTGACCCACAAGTCAGCCCAGTTCAAAGTGAAATGTCTCTTAAAGTCTGTGAACTTTAAAGAACTTAAACATCTTCACACTCATGCTTCATCATCATTGGGCCGACCTATTCAGCATTCAAGCTTCACAAGTCGACCCAACAAAGTATTTCGCAAGCCAGCTGCAACGCAAGCTCACGATCGCAACGCCTCAACCCGCAATCGCAAACCCACATCGCAGCCCGCAAGTGAAGGGATCCGCACGTGCGACTCAAGATGGCCCAAATCGCAGGCCTTGTGCGATTTCCGCAAGTCACAAGATCCGAGAAGGATTTGGTTTTGCACGTTTCCTTTTTCTTTTCTAATTATAATTTGAATTAAGTCAAGTCACCTAAACTGTTTACAACTTGATTTAATTTAGTAGTTTCCTATTTAGTTTCTATTTCTTGTTTCCCTTACCAAATTCAAGATTTCCTCTTTTATTTTTTAGTTTTTGGGTAACTACCTATTGTTAGAACCGAAAGTACTACTTGAATTCATGTTCCTTTTGGATTCAAGTTTGTACTAGAAACTAATTATAGTTAGTTTCCAATTTTAGTTCTATTCTTTTTCTACTACTTGTACTTCAAGAATTCGAACACCTTCACCTATAAATAGGGGGTTCGAATACTTGATTTGGGGAGAATTATTTAAGAGTTAAATTGTGTGGTTATTCATTTAATTCTCCTTTTCGCATATTATTTGCTATATTGAGCCTGTGTAATTTTCGCATGTTAAATTAATCAAGTTCCGAATTTAGGTGTAATACTCCACCTAAATTTCTGTTTTTCATCTCTTAAAAATCAGATTAGTTAAACTTAAAGTAGACTATATCTCACTTAATTAATCTAGAGCTTTTCGAGTTCAAGTGAGTATTTGTAAACCACTTTCTTTCGCAGCTTTCAGTATCGAGGAGTTCTTCATCGAACTGCTCACATCAGCTGCTGCCATCAATTCATCGAATTTCTCTGCCTTTCCCGGAATGATCTCAATCTGAAAGAGAAATTACCAATCTTACATTACTTGGCAATAGGGGAAAACATGCAAGCACGGAGAAAATTAAAAAGAACAGAGCAAACGTGCTATGGCACGGCAGGAAGATTGGCAGCATAACAATGAGGTTGAGATTTATACATAGAAGCTCTCGTCATGAAGAAAGCCATAATACACAGAACCATATCTTTCATGCCCAAGAAGATTAGATGCAGGTAGTGAAATTTCTTACAACAAACCCAAAGAGAAAAAAATCCATGATCAGAAACAAACACTCACATTCCTCTTCAACAGCTGCAGCAAAATCTTCAACAGTTTTCGTTTCCTCTTCAGTGTATTGGCACTCCTCACTTACATGCACCCTGAAACTAGCCGCATGCATATGTAAGACAAATCAAATCAATCTTACATTACTAAAAACAAGGTGAACTCCTTCAAATCATGATTCTTTGATATCCGAATTCAAGAAAGAGATCATAGTTTTAAGAACACAACATCAACGACAACTAAGTGTTTGTCCCACTTTGTGGATAATATATCATTCATTGTATATAGTCACTTACACGATTTCTTATATAATCCATATCATCAAATTTGACAAAAGATACTTATAAACCAAAGTAATGAACACAAAACAAAATAGGAAGGACAATAACAACAGACAATTTAATGTTGAACCAAACAGAAACCTAAGTTTTTCTTTGTAGGTATTCATTTGGGCGCATGTCTGAAAGCACAGACTTCAGCTGCTCTGCCACAAATTCCTCAGTCACCCTAACAACAATCAATACAAAAACATAAGAATATTGAAAGATCATTGCAACCATTGCTTGTTTGACTTACTTCAAAAGACCCTGACTGGGATATATTAGAGAATTAATTATAACAGATTTTCTTTCTATATGGTATCTCTTAATTTAGTCATCTGTACATATATAGATTATATTCTTAGGCATATTCTTTACTCTGTATATCTATATATATTCTTAGGCATATTTTTAGGCATATTCTTACTCTGTATATCTATATATATTCTTAGGCATATTCTTTACTCTGTATATCTATATATATTCTTAGGCATATTCTTTACTCTGTAAGCTATATATATTGTCAATAACATACATCAAGGTCATCAAGCCTTATTCACCTTCATGGTATCAGAGCCTAATCTTCCTGGGCATATTTTCCTCTCTTTCTTTTTTTTTTTCTCTCCAGTCTCTAAAACTACCAGTTTCTTCAATGGCTTCCGATACGACTTCCTCTTCCTCCAACGATCCTATCACTATCCAAAATACTCAAGATCCTCAACATCCTCTCCTTACAATCAATCTCTCCAATATCACCAAATTGTCATCCACCAATTATCTCACATGGAGCCTTAAAATCCAGTCTCTTCTTGAAGGTTATGATCTTCATCACTTCCTTGATGGCACTCAAACTCCACCACCACCCACCGTCACCGTTAATGGTGTTACATCTCCAAATCCGGTGTACACAACCTGGAAGCGTCAGGATCGTCTCCTTTTTAGCACTCTCCTTGGTGCCATCTTCGTTTCACTGCAACCGCTTATTGCCCGCATCACCACTTCCCTCGATGCATGGCAAACCTTAGCTAATACCTATGCCAAACCATCTCGTGGTCATATTAAACAATTGAAGGAACAATTAAAGAGGTGTAACAAGGGCTCGCTATCAATTAGTGAATATATGCAGGCGATAAAGACTCGTGCCGATGAACTTGCTCTTCTAGGGAAGCCAATTGATGATGAGGATCTCATTGATCGGGTTCTAGAAGGACTAAGTGATGAGTATAAATCTGTCATTGATGCCATTAATGCCCGTGACACGTCAATTTCTTTTGCTGAACTTCATGAGAAACTTCTCAACAAAGAAGCATCTCTTTAGACCGCTCAACCATCTTCTCTATCCCTCCCAGCCACGGCAAATCCCATGGCCTTCCGGAATCGTCCACATTGGCGTCCACCAGCCACCAATCCACACCAACCAGGCCCTACCACTATGCTTTCTCCTCATGATCAACGCCAACCCAAACCTTATTTGGGTCGTTGTCAAGCATGCGGCACTCAAGGACACACTGCCAAACGATGCTCGATGTTTCGGCTCGTCACAAATCAACAATCACCAACATCTCGTCCTCAAGGCTCTCGGGGATCTCGCCCCTCCACACCTTGGCAACCACGAGCCAATCATACTACTCTGGGCAACAACACTACACCTACTTAGCTGCTGGACAGTGGAGCATCTCACCACGTTACGTCTGACCTGAGCAATCTCTCTCTTCATAGCTCGTACCAAGGATCTGATGATGTCATGATCGGCGATGGCTCGGCCCTTCCCATAACCCATACCGGTTCTACCACTATACCTACTTCCTCTAGCACATTTACTTTACAAAATGTCCTTTGTGTCCCTTCTATGAAAAAGAACTTAATTTTGATTTATCAATTTTGCACTCATAACCATGTTTCTATTGAATTCTCACCCTCTGCTTTTCAGGTGAAGGATCTAAACACGGGGGCAATCCTTTTGATGGGTGAACCTAAGGATGGCGTATATGAGTGGCCGACTACATCCCCTTCAATTTCCTCTCCACCATTGCTTGCATTTTCCAGTGTCAAGACCACTTCGTCCGAGTGGCACTCTAGACTAGGTCATCCATCCTTCACTATTATGAAAAATATTGCTTCCAAATTTTCTCTACCATTGTCTAGTCCGTTATCTTCCTTCACACAATGTAATGCCTGTTCATGCAATAAAAGTCATAAAATTCCATTTTCTTCTTCTACCTTAACCTCATCCCACCCGCTTGAACTTCTCTTTTCTGATGTATGGACCTCCCCTGTTTATTCTGTTGATGGTTTTCAGTACTATGTTATTTTTGTTGATCATTATACCCGATATATTTGGTTTTATCCCCTTAAACGGAAATCTCACGTGTATGATGTCTTTGTACGTTTCAAGGCATTAGTCGAAAACCAATTTAAACACCGAATTGTTACCTTCTATTCAGATAATAGTGGTGAATATCAAGCCCTTGATCGTTTCCTCTCCACCAATGGTATATCCCATCTTACTACACCACCCCATACACCAGAACATAATGGCTTTTCTGAACGACGTCATCGCGACATTGTTGAAACTGGTCTATCTCTCCTTACTCATGCATCAATGCCTTTAACCTATTGGACTTACACCTTTGCCACTGCTGTATACCTCATCAACCGTATGCCCACACCCACACTACATCTTTCATCCCCTTTTGAGAAACTCTTTGAGTCTCAACCCAACTACACTAAACTTCGGGTGTTTGGTTGCTTATGTTATCCGTGGCTTCGTCCTTATTCTCAACATAAACTTGACTCTCGTTCCACTCCCTGTGTTTTTCTTGGCTACTCTTCAACACAAAGTGCCTATATCTGTCTCGCTCTATCCACTTCTAAAACATACATTTCTCGTCATGTCAAATTCCTTGAAAACTCTTTTCCCTTTAGCACTCACCAATCCCATCTAGCTCGTCCCACCCCAGATATCATTTCCAAATGGCTTCCCCCGGTCCAAATCTTACCAACTTCAAGTGGCTCACTCAATACGCCTCCACAAAGGGATCCCTCATGTCAACATCCGTCACCATATACCCAAACAGCCCACTGCCCTTCCTCACCAGTCGACCGTCAATCCCTGCCCATAGACCTCCCTTTACTCGAACACAGTTCGGTTAATCGCCAATAAACCATGGTCGACCATTTACCACTAGAACCACACACTTCTGAGACCTCTTCTGCTTCAATCATAGCGCCACCTACCCATCAAAACACCCACCCCATGACCACTAGAGCGAAAAACAACATCCACAAACCCCTAACTAAGATGAATCTCACTGCTATCATTTCTCAACCATCCGACATTGAGCCTCATACTGTTTCCCAAGCCCTAAAAGATCCCAAATGGAGACAAGCTATGAATGATGAATTTGATGCTCTTGTTCGGAATGGAACTTGGGAGCTTGTTCCGTCTACTTCTGTGCAGAATCTTGTTGGATGTAAGTGGGTTTTTCGTATTAAACGGCTTCCTAATGGTTCTATTGACAGGTACAAAGCCAGATTAGTTGCCAAAGGCTTTCATCAGCGACATGGAGTGGATTATCATGACACTTTTAGTCCGGTTGTCAAGCCGACAACAATACGGCTTGTTCTAAGCCTGGCAGTCAGTAGAGGTTGGCAATTGCGACAATTGGATGTTAATAATGCCTTTCTTCAGGGCCATCTTTCCGCAGATGTCTACATGGCCCAGCCTCTAGGATTTGTTGATAAAGACAATCCAACACATGTATGCAAACTAAAGAAGGCTATCTATGGACTCAAGCAGGCCCCACGGGCTTGGTACCTTGAACTCCGCCAATTCCTCATTGAGTCTGGGTTCACAAACTCTCATGCAGACACTTCTCTATTCATTCTTCACTCAGGTGACACTACTATATATCTGCTTGTTTATGTGGATGACATTATTATCACAGGTACCAACACCAACATTATTCAGCGCTACATTGACCTCATGGCACAAAGATTTTCAATCAAGGATCTTGGCACCTTGTCTTATTTTCTCGGCATTGAGGTTCTACCCACTCCATCCGGTCTGCTGCTTACTCAAAGGCGCTACATCGCTGATCTTCTTGCCCGGACAAAAATGACTGGTGCAAAACCTGTTGCTACACCACTTGTTACAGATGGAAATCTCACACTTCATTCAGGTACAGCTCTAACTGACTGCACAGAATATAGAACAATTGTCGGCAGTCTACAGTATCTTTGCCTCACTCGCCCAGACATAGCATTTGCTGTTAACAAGCTTTCTCAATTCATGCATCGCCCGACGTCTGAACATTGGAATGCTGCAAAACGACTGCTTCGATATCTATGTGGCACATTAACTCATGGATTATTCCTTCACAAGGCCAATCCACTTTCCCTTCGTGCCTTCTCAGATGCTGATTGGGCTGGAAACAAAGATGACTATACCTCAACGAGTGCCTATATTGTCTATCTTGGTCGTCATCCTATTTCTTGGTCATCCAAGAAACAGCGTACCGTTGCTCGATCCTCCACAGAAGCTGAGTATCGATCAGTTGCCGCTACTACTTCTGAACTCAATTGGATTTGTTCCCTTTTCACAGAACTTGGCATCACTCTTCCAACACTGCCTGTTATCTACTGTGACAATGTTGGTGCCACCTATCTCTGTTCTAATCCAGTCTTTCATTCGCGCATGAAACATGTGGCAATTGATTATCACTTTATTCGGGGTCAAGTTCAATCAGGTGCTCTTCGTGTTACTCATGTTTCCTCAGCAGATCAACTTGCCGACGCTCTTACCAAACCGCTTCCACGAAGCCGCTTCCAAGATTTAAGGGTCAAGATTGGTGTCTCCTCCGGAGCTCCATCTTGAGGGGGCATATTAGAGAATTAATTATAACAGATTTTCTTTCTATATGGTATCTCTTAATTTAGTCATCTGTACATATATAGATTATATTCTTAGGCATATTCTTTACTCTGTATATCTATATATATTCTTAGGCATATTCTTTACTCTGTATATCTATATATATTCTTAGGCATATTCTTAGGCATATTCTTTACTCTGTAAGCTATATATATTGTCAATAACATACATCAAGGTCATCAAGCCTTATTCACTTTCAGGATAAAGGCCACACTAAACAAGAGTTAAGGAAGAAAATTGTTCCTAATGGTCTACAACTATTTTGAAGTTTAAATGAGAAACCATTAACAGCGGTGCCAGCAGAACTAGAACAGAAAAATGGGGAAGCTGATGGCGACTATATCAAGGTCTCGAGATACAGGTATTTATCTGGAATCTAAAGCTTGTGATTTTTTTTTTGCTGATATTGATCATGCTCTCAAGTTGTCAGCAGATCATCGTTGAAAGCAGCAGCTAGGGAAGAAGCTGGGAAGGAGAGCGAAGCCGAGTTAGGCGATTTGCTTTGGTCAGGAACAGAGCAAGGTTAGTGCAAGATTAATGGAGTTGGGAGAGGATGTGGACAAGTTCCTGAAGAAGATGATGACGAGGAAGATGAAGATTGATTGATTGATTTTCTCTTGTTTTTGCCTTTCTTCCTCCATGGAATGTACAGTGTGAAACTTTTTATTTATAATTCATAAACAAAACTATATTATAGAGAAAATAATTTAAAATTTTAAGACTTTACAAAAATGTTTTTAAAAACCAAAAAAAGGCTGATCACCATTATCATTGTTACTGAAACACTTACTATTTTCTGAGTATTTAGAATTGCTATTATGACACAGAATCCATCTCCTGAGCTATTCTAACAAATGTAGAAAAAAATTTCTTGTTCTCCAAAAAATGGAACTTCTCTCACAGTTCAAACCTAAAACAAACTAGCTAGCAACTAGAAACAGTGGGAAAATAAAAGAAAAAAAGATTTACAGTTGCACAGAAGCAAAATCATCGACCCTAACACTGCAAAGCAAAGAATGGTTCTAACTGACAGAGAGAGCGCTATAGCTTTTTTTGTTTTTTTACCTATTTACATCCTCCTCCACATTCCCCAGAACTCTCACAAGAACTACCAAAACATGGCACTATATCATGAACCATCAACCTTTTCAAACTGCTGCCCGATGCTTTCGAAGCATCCACACATTCTTGCAGGTCTGCATCGCACGCTGTCCGAACCCATTAGAAACGTCCATTTTGAAAAATATTTTTTGTTCCAATAGAAGACTCTACTTTCAAATTTTTTATTCATCTTACCCTTACAAATATAATAATGTGTAGTCCACAATTAGTCTATACTTAATAAGTAAGGATATAAATAAAATAAAGTGTGTCAAATTAGTAAATTTTAAGTATTGTACATTAACATTCATAATAAGTTGTGTATTTGTCAAAGTGAACCATTCTAATAAAACGAGTAAGTAGTTATTACAATATTAATGGTCATTGTATACAGGTTAAAACATTTTAGATCTATTAGGCTCTTTCTATTAGTGACCAATTTGAGAAATATTTTGGTTTAGGAAAGAAATTTTTGGAAGGAATTCTTTTATGGGAAATTGTGTAAGAGAGAGGAAAAAAATTATAATGATTATATTAGTTTGAAAAAAATGTAAGTAGAAATGTAGAGGAAATTTTAAATTTTAAATTTGTAAAAAAATTGATTTGTTTCTTTGTGTAACTTTTTTTTTTTTTTCAAAAGTGGTGATTTTCTTGCAAACAAATGAAAAAGAACATAACCTTAATCTACTTTTTTTGCCATTTATTCATCCAGAAAGGCATATATCGGTCGCATATTAAACAAATGAATAATGTATCTTAAGTGGATTCATTTAAGATAAGTGTCATGGTGATTTATTTAAATTTCATCCACATGTCAAATTTTAAGTGGATTAATAACCACCACATCAGCAATGACGTGGTGGTTGTTAACCATATAATATTTTTTTGGTAATGACAACTCATTTTCACTCAGATAAACTATTTAATTTTCTTCCTAAAGATTCCTACAAACTACTCACCAAACATGGGGCCAAAAATTGTATACAAGAATTGTATTTTGTTGTAAGGGATCAAACCACTATCAGGGCCCGCCCAAAGGGCGGGGTAGCACGGACGACCGTCTAGAGTCTAAAATTTTGAAGAGCCTAAAATTATATAATATACTAATATGTATTCGTAGGTTTAAGTTTTTAAAACTTTAGCTTTAGGCCCAAATTAATTTTTATGTGAAAACTGAAAAGTATTAATGTAAAAGTGAGCCTTTTATTTTTATTTTCAAATGAGAGCCCAAAATTTTAAACTTTTTTTCCTCCTATGAAAATTTACTGAACCTTTTTTTTTTTTTTAGGGGCCTATTTTTATTGTTTTGCCCCGGAGCCTTATAAGTGTAAGAACCGTCCCTGACCACTATCTACATACGCAATAAATAGTTTTTAAATTGGGTTAGCGTGGAAAGCCAGTCAGGTCTCATTGAAAGAAAATTATTGAATGTATCTGATGTATCCTTAAAAAATGTGTGATAAGCTAATAGTAAAATTTAGTTTATTTAAGAGCTCTTAACATTTTTATTACCCTTTTAACAAAATAACACTTATTCCTTTGGTATGTCAAACGACACATCATAAGTGGTGCATCGAATGCACTGAATAATTAATCCTGATCGAGAGTGACTCTTTAACAATTGAATTAATCCAGCTTTTTTTTTTTTTTTCATATCATTACTGGAAGACTCCAATCTTATTCATCAGCTTGCAATTAAGTCATAGCTCTGTTCTTCTCTTCATTTCAAACTCCAAAATCCTCGTTCTTCTCCATCTTTTCCTGCAAAATTATATCCTTAATTAGTTAGTACTTACGATGGATTCATCAAATGAATGTCCGAATTTCATGATCGTAGCCATACCATACCCAGGAAGAAGCCACATCAACCAAATGATGAACTTCTGCAAGCTCCTAGCCGTTAAAAGATCCGACTTTTTGATCACGTTCATCGTAACCGAAGAGTGGCTTGGTATCCTTAGCTCCGAATCTGACCCGGACCCGGTTCGCAACATCCGGTTCGCTACGATCCCCAATGTTCTTCCGCTCCAGAAAGGCCGATCCGGCAAGGACTTAGGAGGCTTCATTGAAGCTGTGATGACGAAGATGGAAGCTCCGGTTGAGCACCTGCTCGACCGGCTGGACCAGCCGAAGCCTCGGGTCATTTTATACGATTCGCATTTGAAGTGGGTTTTGGAGGTGGCTGACAGGAGGGTTATTCCGGCTGCTTCTTTTTGGCCTATGTCGGCCACTTATTTGACGCTCATGTATCATGCTGAAATCCTCGTCCAGAATGGGGAGTTCCCGGCCAATCCGTCGGGTAAGTGTCGTAGTGATCTCCAATTAATTTCAGCTACTTATTTGGTTTTGTTTGTTAATGTTTTTATATTTTGCCATGATTTATTCAACTTTGACTCTCTGATTTCCCAATAATTGAGATCATCTACCCAAGTTAAGTTATTGTGTGCCTGTTCGTTAAAAGGTTTAAAGAGATTTTTCGAATTTGGAAAATAAAGCTTTGTTCTCTTGGTGACCAATTTGAGAATTTTTTGTTTTTGAAAGGAATTTTTTGGAAATGTGCAGGGAGAGATAAAAATGTGTATGATTATGTTATTGTATTGAATTTATGTTAGTGAATATTTAGATGGAATTTTAAAATATGAATTAAGGGGAAAATGAGGTTGTTTAGATGTGAATTTTTTTTTGAAGAAAAAAGTAATGATTTTCTTGAAATGAAATGCAAGTAAACATAGCCAAGTTATCAAAAACATGTTTTTCAAAACATGAAAATGAACATGCATAAAAAATTTTATTCAAAGACTATGTCTAACAAAGTAACTTTAAGAGAGTTTCAACATACTAAGTAAAAGATCATTAAAGGACCAAAAAAATTATTTTAGAAATATGTTTTAGAAATAAAGTTTTGTCCTGTATCAAACAAGGTTTGAGTTTTAAAACAGGTTTTTAAACTCGAAATCACACCAAAAACTACTTTAAAACCTTATAACGAACAAGCTTGTATAGTATCCAATATACAAAATCCAGTATACAAAACTACGTTGTTTTACTTCCGTAAAAGATGAGAACAATTTTGAGGAGCAAAAAATTTTAAGTCAAACACCATACCTTTGAACACTAAACATAACAAAACACAATAATTCTGGTAGAGGATCTAAACTCCTAATCAGGTGAAAGGTTTGATTAAAAAACACATGGGTGACAATCTGTGTCGGGTTTAGGCCAAAGCTCCTGAGCCCGACCCCTAATTATTTCTTATTTGTGTCCAGTTTCTTAAATTGGACCTTACTTGTTTAGTAATTCCTCAATTCAAACACCATTTTTTTTTTGGACCTTACTTGTTTAGTAATTCCTCAATTCAAACACCATTTTTTTTTTTTTCTTTCTCATTTTAACTAGTTTATTTTAATGAATTAGAAAGGTATCTATTTACATAGGTTACACGGGTTAATGGGTGACTCGAATGACCAGATAAACCCGATTTCAAAATTTGTAGCTGAAATTTATTATCATGTAATGATTACAGAACAAGGAGAGCATCGGATAACATCGATTCCAGGAATTTCCTCCATTCGGATTGCAGATTTTCCAAGGGCAATGCAGCAAGGCAATTTCCAGAGAATTATGCCAGACTTTCGTGAATTAATTGCTTCTCTCGCAGCCAAAGCAGAGTACCTTCTGATAACTACGGTCTACGAAATGGAATCTGAAGCCATAGACAGTTTGAAAACAGAGCTTCCATGTCCAATTTACCCCATTGGTCTAGCAATTCCTTCCCTCAACATTAATGATGATCATATTTCTTGGTTAAATTCTCAACCCAGAGCTTCTGTGCTGTACATTTCTCAAGGGAGTTTCTTTTCCGCTTCTGATGAACAGTTGGAGGAATTCGTGGCGGGGGTTCGCGATAGCGGGGTTCGATTCTTCTGGGTTGCAAGAGAAAACAGCGAAAGATTCCGAGGCGGTGGCAGCGATGATGATTCTAGTATTAATGGCCTGTTTGTGAGGTGGTGTGATCAGTTGAAAGTGCTGAGCCATCCCAGTATTGGTGGATTTTGGTCACACTGCGGGTGGAATTCTGCTAAAGAGGCTGCGTTTTCTGGGTTGCCAGTGCTCGCTAGCCCGATAATATGGGATCAATACACAAACAGCAAGCAGATTGTGGAAGATTGGGAGATTGGTTGGAGGTTGAAGAAAGAAAACGATGGAGGCCTAGGATTGGTTAAAAGGGAAGAAATTTCTGGGATTTTGAAGAGATTTATGGACTCGGAATGCGAAGAAGTGAAAGAAATGAGGAGAAGAGCGCGGGGTATCAGTGAGATTTGTCGGAGAGCAAGTGCTAAAGAATGTGGATCTTCTGAGCTTCAGATCGAAGCACTCATCCAGCAAATCTCCAGGCTGCAGAACTGATTGGAGATCGGACAAAACTATTACGTATTATAGGCTTTGAATTTGATTGTCCATTCATTAGTTTGCATAATCTCGATCCTTATAGTAAGATTTTATGATTTTACAATATCAAAAATACAAAATTTATATTCTCTCCCATTCTAAAATAATTTATTAATTAGAGTAATTTTTTTTTTTAAACCATATTTTTTTTAAAGGTTATGTTTGACATGTTTCACACAAAAAGAGGGTGATGATCTCAACAGAACAATAATTGGATGGCTACTAGCAACGGTAAAGGCTAAGTTGTGCACACTGTCGTTTATATTTACATGAAAATAGTGTTACTGCACTTGAAAATTAACAAAATTCAATATTCGGTCTCCCACATCCAATGCCTAAACGCCATGGGAGTAATTTATAGATATATATGTTTATAATTGTATAAATATACATTTTATGTAGTATTTTACTATTATACAATTCGATTCGCGTGGAATTACGGTTGCAAATTACATTCGAATCTAGTAAATGAGTTCATGAAAGTGCGCATTTCGAGCGTGGCACAATAGTTTAGACTTTGAATAATGAATATTCACTTTGAGATCATGACTTTTTTTATGAAGCCAATAAATAGTGTATCCATAAGTTTGGAGATGTGACCCAAAACTTAGAGATTAGAGCAAGAAGATTTCCACAATTAGAACTTTTCTATTCTCTTTTTTTCGTTTTTGTTTTGTTGTCTTAACTTACGACGTTCGAATTTATAATCTCAGTATTGTAAGTAGAATTGTAAATGAGCGGAGTCGAATCTAGGTGGCATTAGCTTGAGCTCGGCTCGAAAAGAATAGTCAAGCTCAATGGCGGAACTTGACTCAATAAATTGAGGAGAATAACAATACATTATCAAATCTATAATTAAATGTTAACTAAACATGTCCAATAATTCATATAAAAGAAAACTATATAAAATAATGTCATATTAAACTAATTAAAAAGAGTTTAAGGAAGAAAAAGTACTTACACTAAAGTGATGTTGGATGTTCTTTCAAAGACATCAATAATATATTCAAAATCAATTTTTTCAACAATAAGGAATTAGGAGATTTCAAAGCCAAAAAAAAAAAAAAAAAAAAAAAGAAAAGGAAAGGAATTAGTATAGCATTAGGAGTCTCATCGACTGATCGACCTCACGTACGGTAGTTTTTTTTTTTTTTTTTTTTTGTGGTGGCTATTAATTATTTTTATTTATTTATTATTACTTTACTAATACATGTATCTAGTGAAAAAAAAATGAAAAAATTATGGGGTCCATGGCATGCCCATGTCTCTTAAATCCTCCGCCACTGATCGAGCTCAATCGCTCAACAAAATTATAATAGACTCAAGTTTAGACTAAAGGAAAATTTTTGATGTCGAACTCAAGCTCGAAGGTAATTTAGTGAGTAGTTTATGTTACAAAAATACACACTTGAATCAACTCCACCAACCCAACAATTATTCTACATTAATCAACACTGAGAATAATCTACATATACATCATTGCCGTAGTGGTCCTCTCCTCCTCGCCCACCATTAATTCCATTTCCACATCAACTGCAAAGTCTGCAATCCAATTCCAATGAAAACATATTTTTCCTTTAATAGAAACTTTAAAAAAAAAAAAACAATTTTAATAGAATTTAAGATGAGATAAAACTTAATCCAATCCACGTTAACACCCTATCATAATAAGAATTGTTTTTTCAAAAAATTAATAATAATAATAAGAATTTGTTTAAACGTGGATAGTCTGTATTTTTCTTTTTAAAACTTTCAAACTGATACTTGTGAACTGTATCAGTTGTATAGTTAGCGAGTATTAGTAATACTCTATTTAAATAGTATTACTTTGTTAAAAAAAAAATAATAAATAGTACTTGCTAACTATACTCGTATTATTATTAACTAATATCAATGATACTCTTTTCGAATATCAATTTGAAGATGAAAAATTTAAAGCAATAAAAGAAGAAGAACAGGAACCGTTACTCCAATAAAACTATATTTATCCTCTAACTATTCTTTTCAAGAGGTAAATGTTACTCTTTTAGCTGCAATTAATACCCAAAATTATCTTTTAATTAACTTTTGAATGATACCCCCAAATTCTTTCGGTTAGTTCTTCGACAACTAATTGTTACTCATTTAATTAAATAATAAAGTGATATTCGAAATTTGCAACACAACAAATTGTTGGATAGACGTATGCAATAAATGTTACGCAGAACATCGAATGTATAAACCTGATTCATCTAAGTTTCTCCTTAAAATATTTAACATTATTACAACGTACTAATATTTAGTATAGATCTTTTGGGCATTTAATTCCCTCCCAATTTCTCACCAATCCAGCCCTTTTAAAGCAGGCAACCACACCCAAATCCAATTGTCATTCTGAAAAAGTTCAGCACTATCACCCAGGCCAAGCTGCAACCGAAAAAAATGGACACTTCAAGCTCGGAACCAACAGGAAAATGCCACGTGGTGGCGATGCCTTTTCCGGGAAGAGGCCACGTCAATCCGATGATGAACTTCTGCAAGCTCATAGCCGCTGCCCAGCCCCAAAACACCATCATAAGCTTCATCGTCACCGAAGAATGGCACGGCTTCATCAGCTCAGATCCCCGGCCGCCCAACCTCCGTTTATTCACCGTCCCCAACGTTATTCCTTCCGAAATAGGGCGAGCCCAGAACTGGGCCGGGTTCATCCGGGCGGCGTTCACCAAACTCGAAGCTCCGGTCGAGCAGCTGCTGGACCGCCTTCGGGTTGAGCTTCCCGAGCCCAATGTTATCGTACACGACACGTATTTGAAATGGATGGTGGGTTTGGGTAACCGGAGGAACATTCCGGTGGCTTCGTTTTGGACCCAATCGGCGGCGGTGTTCTCGATTTTTCATCACTTTAAGCTTGTACTTGAAAAGGGTCATTTTAATGCCGATTTGTCAGGTGCGCCGTGAACTCTCATCATCTCAACAACGCAACTTTCCGCTTTTTAGTACGAAACGAATGCGTGCTTTTTCATGATGTGCATTCTTTTTTATATGCGTTTCCTTTTTTCCCCCCCTGTAACTCATTGTGCATATTAAATTGTTATTGTCACTAATAATCATTTATGTTAGTGCCGTAAACGAGTCCAACTGAACTGATGCTATAGGATGTCAAGTGGCCCGGTTTATTTACAGACATAGTTGATTCTATATGATAATTGATAAAGTTAATTGACATTTGATTTCGTTGCCGGAATTCCCCTGAATCTTACAAACCAGAGAAAGGAAACGAGCTAGTTGATTACATCCCCGGAGTCCCGGCGATGCGGGTGGCAGATTTTCCGACTGCTCTGTACGGAAAAGGCCAAGAAGTGTTATTCGACTGCTTGGAAGGGACAACACTTGTATCCAAATCACAGTTTCTTTTACTCACATCAACATACGAGCTCGAAGCTCAAACAATTGATGCTTTAAGAACAGAGTTTGCTTTCCCTGTTTATCCCATCGGCCCTGCAGTACCTCAATTCAACTCCACTGACGTTAATGGATCCTTAATTTCTCCGGAGACTCAGCCTGCTTATGCTACATGGTTAGATTCTCAGCCGGAAAATTCCGTCCTTTACATATCTCAGGGAAGCTTCCTTTCCGTCTCAAATGCTCAGTTGGAGGAGATCGTCGCCGGAGTGCGGGATAGCGGCGTCCGGTTCTTGTGGGTGACCCGGGACAAAACGGGCTTTTTCGATTCCGATACCAATGGAATAGTTGTGCCTTGGTGTGATCAGCTAAAAGTGCTGTCTCATTCTTCTGTTGGAGGGTTTTGGTCCCATTGCGGATGGAATTCCACCAAAGAGGCTATATTTTCTGGGATTCCGGTGTTGATTTTCCCCATTTTCTGGGATCAGCCCACTAACGGTAAGCAAATTGTTGAAGACTGGAAGATTGGGTGGAGAGTGAAGGAAGACGATGAGAATTTGATGATGAGAGGGGAAATTTCTGGACTAGTGAGGAAGTTTATGGACTTGGAAAGCGATGAAGGGAAGGAAATTAGAAGAAGGGCTAAAGAGTTGCAGATCATTTGCCAGCGAGCGTTGGAAGAAGGCGGTTCCTCTAAGAACGCCATTGATGCTTTCTTGAAGGACATTTCTTGAACCGGTAATAATGCAATTATAGTGATTCCATTTATTGGTTGATGTTAGAAGTGGTATTTTAAGATGCAGTGTTCAATTTCATCATGAACTTCTTAATGTGGATGCTTCAATCGTTTTCGTTTATGTTCTCTATATTTAATTTGATTGAAGGGTGGCAATTTGGTCATGTTCCGGTTAAGGAAAACTTATAACATGTTAAATTTAATTCGAGTAATGTCATATCATAAAGAGAATGGTGTCTTAGGCCTCGTTTGGTATCAAAATTGGATTTAAACCTTAATTTGAATTATGATTTTAAAATATTAAAATTGCATTGAAAATATAAAAATGTATATTGAAAGTGTGAAAGTTGTATTGAAAATATGAAAAGTCATATTGGGAATGATGAAAATAATTATAAAATAAAAATGATACCAAAACCTTGATTTAGATCACGTTTCTAAATAGGGCCTTAAGGGGTGACGATCGGGTCGTGTTAGATGATTCCACTTTCAAAATATTTTTTTGTTCGAATAGGAGAGACCACTTTTAAATTTTTTATTCCTCCTACCTTTGTTAATATAATAATGTGTTATATACAATTTGTTCATATTTAAAAAAGTAAATATATAAATGAAATAAACTGTGTCAAATTAACTATTTTAAGTGTTGTACTTTGGCATTTATAATAAATTGTACATTTTTCAAAATGAATTCTTATAGTATAATGACTATAGTGGAAAAATATTAGGTTTAATTCAGATTTTCATGCCAGAAATTACCACCTTTAAAGCTTGTAATAGTTTTGGGTTTTAATTGATTTCTACACAACAAGATAAATGGACATGAATTGACACAACTGGTTATTTTAGTTTCCAACCAGATGGATATGTTCTATACCATTTTGTGTGATTAATAATAGAGAACATATATTCTATTGTGATTCAATCCTTAATTAATGGCCATAGAAGCTTGGAAAGAGATTAGACAATGTACTTTTCACTTTTCATTTCACCATGCTTAATTTTAAACACTCCTATGTTCCACTCAAAATAATTTATTTTATATTACTAAAAACAATAATACAAAGTTGACATTTTAATAAGACAGGGACAATGTTAATTAACAAAAATCAATAAACGACTAACAAGATAACAATTGATAATGCGATTCCCAAATATGTTTTTTTTTTTATAAATGGATTTGATGGTAGTAATAAATACTTCATTCGTCCCACTTAAAAAATTCACTTTGTATTACTATTTTTAAAAACACAAAGTAGACTCTTTAAGTGAGACAGAGGGAGTAATAAAAAAAAAAAGAAGAAGAAATGAAGGAGAGAAAAGAAGAAATTCGTATGTAAGGAAATAAATCTCATTTAACATTGGTGTGTACGGTTTGGCCTCCAACCAAAACTTAGGTCCAAAGGCATAGACTCAAGTTTGAAGTCAACCTAGACCCGCTAAGGCCACCAGCCGAGTCCAAAAGGCAATGGTCGTGTTATAAAGCGGTACCACCCGGCTCGAGAAATAAGGACCACATCGCCCACGTACTTTTTTTAGTTGACAGTTAAGGGGGTCGTGAGTTTTTCGGCATTGGCTCTGTTACCTCTGATTGTGGCCAAAGGCCAAAAAAGTACTATTGTCCTATAATTACTAGTACCAAATCCAATTGGAACGTTCGTTTTATTTATTGCACTAAAATCCCACAAAATAACTTCATCCTTATATACTAACTTAAATTTTGGAATGGCTAATGGCAAATACTTCCCTCCAAATGTAGGTGAAAGAGCATGCGTTTATTAACAAGTGTTCGTCAATAACCATACCTCCGAACTCGTCACAGCCATATCGTGTTTCATCAAATAATTTTATAGATAATCTTTTACCTTTTTCAAATATATTTAACTTTTTCTAAAATACTTTTAAAACAAAATAAGATTTATGCCATCACAACAAATAAAAACCATAAATTTTGTCGACTCGAAGTATAATAGTAACTTGTCAATTCATACACATTTCAAATTATTTTAAAAAAAAAAATCCAGAAATTATACAACAATTCCTAATCAAGAAAAGAAAAGACTGAAAAATAAGTTAATTCCAGTTGAAAATAAAAGGGTAGACATCTCCCTGATTTTTCTCCCAGATTTATGATTTTGGCCGTAAAATTGTTAGAACTTTCGTCTTGGAAAAGTCAGAAAAGACAGCAAACGGTATTCAATTCTTAACGATTTGCTAGAATTCCCCCATAATTTTGGAACCCTAGCTGAATACCGCAATTGCTTTGCAGATTAATTCCTTTAATTCTTGTCCCTTTGAGCAAATCCCAGAATTTATCATCTCAAGAAAGAGGGAAAAACAGCAGCAGCCCGCCACCGCATTCCCCGCCTTCTCCAGTCCTCCTTCGCCGGGTGGCACCTTCATTTGCTGTACATTTGTACTCCCTCTCCGCCATTCTTGGTTGTGGCTGAGATTGATTCATTAACGGACCTAAAAAAACCCGACCCTCTTTTCGATTTTCTTAAACCCTAGTTGATTTAATATCGATGGCGGCGGCCACCACCACCACTACAACTTCTGACGGTTCCCCAAATTTCCAGACTCCAGACCTTTTGCCGCTGCATCAGCATCAGCCGCAGCCGGCGGATTACGGATTAACCCTGGATAAGCCACCTCACGATGGTCTTCACTTCTGGCAATTCATGGTGGCCGGCTCCGTCGCCGGCGTTGTTGAACACACGGCGATGTTCCCCGTGGACACGGTCAAAACCCAAATGCAAGCGTTGGGTTCTTGCCCACTTAAATCCGCCGGCATTCGGCAGGCTGTTCAGTCTATTTTGAAATCTGAAGGGCCTGCCGGGCTTTACCGAGGGATTGCGGCCATGGGTCTCGGTGCTGGTCCGGCTCACGCGGTTTATTTTACCGTTTATGAGACGAGTAAGAAATATCTCTCCGGTGGTAAAGATAATAATTCGGCGGCGTATGCGGCCTCGGGAGTTTTCGCCACCGTGGCGAGCGACGCCGTATTTACGCCCATGGATATGGTGAAACAGAGGCTTCAATTGAGTAGTAGTCATTATAAGGGAGTGTGGGATTGTGTGAAGAGGGTTCTGAGGGAGGAGGGTTTGGGGGCTTTTTATGCTTCTTATAAAACCACCGTACTTATGAATGCTCCTTATACGGCGGTGCATTTTACCACCTACGAGGCTGCTAAAAGAGGGTTAATGGGGATCTCACCGGAAAGTGTTAGCGACGAGAGATGGGTGGTTCATGCTACGGCTGGGGCGGTAGCGGGGGCATTGGCTGCGGCAGTCACGACACCCCTCGATGTGGTGAAAACTCAGCTGCAGTGTCAGGTACAATCGCCTATGTTAGTCTAATTTTGCATATTTTGGAAATCCCTTTTGAACCTGAAGTTACAATTATGCTCTATATTTTGTTGCTCTAGCACTAGCTGATAATATCTTTAAATTTTCAATGTTAACATTTCTGTCTATGGTTTCTTATGCATTCAGTATCATGCATTAGTTTTGTACTTCTTGGCCATTCAGAGGCTATATGCTCTCTCTGTAGTGGTGAAAAGAATGGAACCTTTTTCTGTTGATTTCTGCCCTAGAGAAATTCAGAAAAATGAACCTGGGATAAGAGTTACCTGAGGATTTAGGAATGTAGCTCTCGCCTAATTTCAACCATGCTTTGAGCGAGACACACTGCTTCATTTGGCTTGTATGGACCAAATATAGATGTTCTTAGTTGGATTGACCAAGTTTCAAAGATTTTTCTATAGCTGGTCATGATGTAGGTACATTAGTGGAGGTGTAGTTCAATAAATGATGATCTTAATGAGTTTTGATTTGCTGTTTCTGATTTGCCATCTGGTTCTATCGTGAATAATATTGTGTTTGACAAAATGGGAGAGTTTCTTTGACTTTGATTTCCATTATAAAACACGATGAGCTTAAATGCCCTTATGCACTCTTATAGTCAGACTCATCACCAAGCTTTGTTTTTTCCATGATGGGTAAATGTTAATTATGGAAGTAATTTAATGCTACAAATTAGCGCGAGAGTGTTGTTCAGTATCCAAAATCTAACCTTTTCTGTATACAGTGCCACTTTGCATGCTAATTTGCTCCTTAAAAAATTGTAGGTGGATGTCTGCCTTATTTTTCTACTTCACAGTTTCATTTGTCTTAGTTTTTTTGGTGTGGAAACGTGGTTCTGCCTATCAAGATTTGGAAATAGGTGTTCCTTTTTTATCTGTCAGCCTTGTGATGTTACTTGGGGTTGTTGCAGGGTGTCTGCGGATGCGACAGATTTGTATCTGGCTCGATTCGAGATGTTTTCCAAACAATAGTAAAGAAGGATGGATATAGGGGTCTCTTGAGGGGGTGGATGCCAAGGATGCTCTTCCATGCTCCTGCTGCTGCAATTTGTTGGTCTACATATGAAGCTGGCAAAACCTTCTTCCATGAGCTGAATGATGGTAACAGAAACCGCAATGTTGGTTAATAGACGGCGCAGTAGCTTCCTGACCGCCTCGATATATAACGATCGATGACTTCATGTTTGACAGCAGAGACATTTAAAGGGCCAAATGATAGGTAAAGAGAAGATTGGACTAGTGGTGTTTTCAGTCCATTGAGTAGTAGGGTGGCTGGGCAAGTCAGATCATGTTATACCTTTGTTTGTAAATTGCTTTTACCTTAATAAGATGGTATAGTTAGGAGGGAGATTCATTCCCTACACATTTTTGGTGATTGCTCTCAATTAGACAGCATAATTTTACTTTTACATTCTTCTTTAATGGAACTGTAGCTGCTCAAAACTGGGAACAAGCAATCTACTTTTCAATTTTGACACTTCTTCTATGTTAGTCAGACAAATGAATCGGATAACGAACAGAGCTTGAACACTCCGAGAATCGGATAAACGTACAGAGTTTGAGCACACGGAAGTTTGGAACGGCTCCACTCGATGTCATCTCTAGAGAAAACGTCAAAATGACCTTAACGGTAGTAAATCAAAATGATATTATTAACAAAAGGAGAACAAGATAGGTTCTTGGAGCAGTAACAATTAGATTCTGAATTGCCAACTACATAACTGCTAGGTGTGCATTAAGGATTTCTACATTCTCCCCAGGTTCCTTCTTTCAGATATTATTCTGGAACAATAACCAAATAATAACTGCACGTAAATGGTGTCACGAGCTCTCCACACGTCCAACAACAACAGTAATATCATCAAGCTTTCCGCCTGCGAATGCAACACGAATGAGTTAGCGCTGGGGGTTAACCTTTGCCGGAAAGAGAAATGGGAGAGCAAGCAAATGTTTGTTATGCTGTCGTGCCTGTTAACTTCATGCCGAACATTTTCTTCCACCAAGGTACACTAAGCCCCTGCTTTCCAAGAAACACTTTGGCTTACTGATAGCAAGAGTAAAACTAAAAAACAATGAGAATCGAGAAGGTTAAGTCTGAAAATAATCACCCTAGCTCTGGCCTCCTTCGAATAGGGAGAGTCGAATCTCAAATCCAACGAATGAGAGTGAGCCAGATTAGCCAATGCCTTTGCTAGCAATAAAACCAAAATCAGTTTGTAATGCAACAAAATGAAGTTATGAACTACAAAGGCTAAAATTTTCAGGGAAAGCTTACCAGCATTAGTAACATCATTATTGGCACCCACTACTGCAGCAATCTCACTGTCAAATGCATTATCGAAAAGGCCATCCGAGCCCATTACCAGCGTGTCTCCCTTTACTACTTCCACACTGCAGACCTGTATTTGGTCAGAAAGAGCCTCGAGACTAATTAGAATAAACGACATGGCAGTGTGTTCATGCACTGCAATGCAAAACAAATGAGTAAATGAAGCTTTAAAATTCTGAATGCATAGATCTTCATACCGTGGCGTCAAGATATGTTTGGCTAACAGACTCTGAACTCAGCTGGTATGGACAGTCGAAATAATGTTCTTGGGGAGACGTTGAAAAGACTACTTGACCTATTCACAGGGTGAAAAAGGGAAGAATAGGTGTACTAAAAGAGCCAATTGATATCAGAAGTTGGAAGTGACAAACTTGAACTGGTACCTTTTCTGATGACCCGTAAACCACAGTCCCCAACATTAGCAGTCTTCAGAATCCCATTTTTCTCCAACATTGCAATGATTCTAAGACACAAAAGGAATTCAACTTCCTTGTCAAAGGAAACAGTTCAATTTCAGCCGAGAAAAAAGGGGAACCTCAAATTATGCATAAGTGATTTCAGGGACATTTCAGAAACCTACACAGTCGCGGAACCAACTGAAGATGTGGCAGCATGTGCTTCCTTTATAAGAGTCCGAGGATCATAGCTGACCTGTAACAGCAGGGGACTTTGAGTAACCAACCATGAATCAAAAATTGAAGAGCTGATGAAATATAAGTTCCTTCCTCTTAACCATTAAGTATGACACGATGTCTGTAGCTTCAGGTCTGTTTGTTAAATTTAAATTGGTTAGACATTCGAGTTTGAATATCTGGTACAAAAGCATGACCCTACAAAATGATGAAAGGAGCTCATATGGAAAGGTGAGGTTCTAAGTTCTAATTACTATGTTGATGCATTGAGACCTCGCAGTCCATAACACCATTGAAGACTAGTAAAACTCAAGGACATATTGTCATCTACACGAAATCTAGTCCTTAAGAATCAAGGTTTTCATACCTCCTCGTCCTTAAGTAAGGAAGAAACTTTAGCCATCAATTCTCTAGAAAAGAATGCAGGATTCACATTTCTCTCAGCCCAACTGCCAATCATAAACAACAGCAAATTACTCAGATTGAGCCATTCCATGAACCATGCAGAAAGGGAAGAGGCAACAACTATATGATGAGTAAACCTACTTGACCATAAACAAAACAATGCAACCTCGCACTCAACAGGATTGGACATCATTCAAAATTTAACGTAAAATAGAAAATTAGGCAACAAAACATGATTCAAAGATAGATGGTCATCAAAGAAAGCGAGAGAAGTCAAAAAAAGTAGGAGAATTGAATACCCAGAGACGCCATCAGCAACAGCAATAACACCCCCTTTATAGCTGCTGAAAAAGAAGGCATCTTCCCCACCCTTTTCAACCTTTCAAAAATCGTTCAGAACTAAATTAGGAAAAAGGGTTTTACTCATACAAAAGCGTCCCAGGCAAAAAAAAAAAAAAAAAAAAAAAAAAAAAATCCACGGCCACGAACGCACCTTCTTAGGGTGGGGAATAGAGTGAGACCCAAAACGCAGTGACAGCTCCGGTCTGAAACAAACAAACCAAAATGATGCAATCAGAGTGAAATACGATAAACCCAATAAAGAAAAAAAGCGAATTCGATGAATTGAGAGATAAAGACTTGGCCATTATTTTGGGGAATAATAATACCCAAGAAGAAGAGGAGGAGGGGAAATGGGATTGGAGGGCGTTGGAGGAGCGCAACACAGCAGAGTGGGCTTCCTCCTCTCCCTCCGCCTTAGGAAGCTAACGGAATGAAAGGACCCAACTACTTTTGGAGTTTGAAAATGGAGGAATAATTGGGAATTCTGAGAGACCGAAGAAGCCCTGGAAATGGAGGTCGCCATTTCCCGCTCCTTCTACTTTCCGTCCAAACAGTTTACGCAGGCATTTGCCATTTTTAGCAGTCTTCTTCTGGATAGGTGATTTTCACGTAAGTCTCTCAGGTTGCCACGTCGCTGAATCGCTCGATCCATTTCATAGATTTGATTTCAAAAGCTTAGAAGATTGAACATCAAGCACCAGTGGTCTAGTGGTAGAATAGTACCCTGCCACGGTACAGACCCGGGTTCGATTCCCGGCTGGTGCATCTTTCTGGGTGCCGTGAAGATAACTGCGCTCACCGGAGATTGGGTCTCTCCAGTCATCCGATCACCGGACGAACCGTAGCCCCTCGGAGCCCCCTTTTTTTTTCCATTCCTCCTCCGGCAATGTTCTCTGCTCTTTTGCTTCAACTTCTTGTACTGTTTTCAGATCTTCTGCAGTAAGCATAATGATGTAGAAATCAACATATAAACACCATGAACAAAACTGGCAAAAGCCAAGAAAGCGCAGATCTTCCATGCCTTCGAAAACCGGCAATTTAGTACACTTGAATTCAAAATCAAAAGCAATTAACCATGATGGAGCAAGAAACTTGTACTAAATAATATTTTCATTAGCTCAAAAAAAGGCAGCTCGGAAGCGCTGTTTTTCATCCCTGAAATTCAGATGATTTAGAGAGACCCACTCTCTTGGAAGCGCATTTATCTTCATAGCAACCGGAAGATGCACCAGCCGGGAATCGAACCCGGGTCTGTACCGTGGCAGGGTACTATTCTACCACTAGACCACTGGTGCTTGCTTGTGTTTGGAGCATTCAAGGTGAACTAATACTAATATTTAGCAAAGTACCCTCTCCATTTTAATAAAACAAGCAAGTGATATGAACTGGACAAGATCAGAAGAAAGCTCCTTAATTGACCTCTCAAACGGAACTCCCTAATTGACCATTCATAAATTTATTTATTTATTTTATTTTTTTGGGTTGAACAGCCGATTAAGTAGTTGGGGACATGAGACCCTTTATTAAATTTGGTTGGATAAATACCGGAAATAAAAGATGTGCCAAGGGATGTAATGAGTCTTACCTTAGCGTTACAAATATGCCAATGCAAATGAAATAAGTTTGAAAAATAAACCTAAAATACGAAAACTACACGCATCCAAGCTTACCAAACCCTAGCTAACCAAACCCGAACCCCCAATGGCATGAAGGCGTGTGTGAACATCCTTGATTCCTATATATCACTCGCCAAGCAAGCCAAACCATCTATAATTGCATTGGCCTCTCGATAGATATGCGTGAAAGAGGAAATAGGGACAAAAGGCTGAGCCCATACTATTTGCTTCAGAGCCGATGAAGCCGTCCAAGACCATACTATCTGCATTGAGCTTTCATGATTTATGTTTGTGTTTGGTTTTGTTTTTACAATAAATTTAATATATTATAATCTTTTTTCATTCTCTCCAATTTAATTTTTTTACTATTTAACAATACATTTTCACGTTTTCAAAAACTTGACTTAAATAAAGAGGCCCTTATTCACCTTATTTTTTGGGGCATACTATTTGCAGGAACCAAATTACTATTTAATGAAATATTTTCATGTGAATTTACTATAATGCCCTTAATTTTTTTTAAAAAAAAAAAACAAGAAAGGAACAAAAAATGTCGCTTCCTGTAAGTAGTGACATTTTTACGACATTTTTGGCATTTTTTTTGTTCTTTTCTTTTTCTTTCTTTTTTAAATAATTAAGGGTATTATAGTAAATTCACAGGAAAATGTTCTTCATGCAAATAACAATTCTGTATTTTTTAAGAAGTTTCATTCCTATCAATAGAGAATGAGTATTAATTCACACTCCTTATGTTCCACTAAAAGAAGAGTCCAATTGTAAAATATTTTGTCATTCCATTAAAATACTCCAATTTTGATTTCTTTCTTTCTCATGCCCTTCAGAATATAATTATACATGTTTGTTAATTAATCTACCTTTAGATGGAAGGCATTATTGGGAAAAAAAAAAAAAAGTTGCTAATCAATTATTTTTGAGTTGTACATTGCAATTCATAAAAAGTTGTACATTGATTCTTCTAATAAACCGGGGTGAAAAGAGTATCTTTTTGTAGAGAAATGGACTAATACTAACTTATTACTTTGTTTTATATAAATACGCAACCAAGCACCAGTGGTCTAGTGGTAGAATAGTACCCTGCCACGGTACAGACCCGGGTTCGATTCCCGGCTGGTGCATAAATATTTTTTTTTCCCAATTTTATTTTATTTTTATTTTTTCCCGGTTTTTTATTTCTTTAAATGGATATTAAACCCGAACCCGATCCACAAATTGCACAATTCCCCCAACGCACCTTTAAGAAGACTTCCAATCGGTCCTCCGTTAACTACTCAGCTGAAGCTTCCAGCGATGAACGCCGCCACCAACTCCGCAGACGATTTCATCCATGAAAACGCCGGCGGTTTCACTAGCGACTCCGACACGAACACCGACGATGGGATGCCTGAGTTCTACCAACCAATCTCTGCTTCCGCCGACGATGACGATGAAGAATTAAATTTCTCCGATCGGCAAAATTCAAACTCCGTCGACGGCCAATTCGATCCTGTGCCCAATGGTTACTCGCTGCAGCCTGTGGAGAACGGAGTTTTATCTCTGGATCTGAGCGATGAAGACGAAGACGACAGTGAGGAAGAAGAGGAGGTGAGGATTAGAGAGGAGTCTGAGGTGGA
This sequence comes from Leptodermis oblonga, assembly GCA_016801395.1. Classification (NCBI taxonomy): domain Eukaryota; kingdom Viridiplantae; phylum Streptophyta; class Magnoliopsida; order Gentianales; family Rubiaceae; genus Leptodermis; species Leptodermis oblonga. Next base: position 37,811,002 of record CM028760.1, read on the forward strand.
AATGCGGAGAGCGTTACGAGATGACGATAGCCGTCGAAACTCTCCGTTGACGCCGGATAACGCAGCGAGAGTTATGGAGGCCATGCGTGGGATTTCTTTTGGTGGATTGGCTCCGGATTGGGTGGGTCGGATTCCCGAAGATCAGTGGATTGATCAGCTTCGTAGAATTCGGCGGCCGCTTCCTCCGGCTTCTCCAGCAGTTCAAGAATGAATTCCGACGGAGTTTACTTTTTACAAAATTTTGTTTCGTCTGCTTTGGTTCTCATTTTCAGTTGCTATTATCTTTCAAATTCCATTCGACTCTTTAATTACGCAAATAGACCATTAAAGTCTTTGCATCTTTTCATCTACCAGTGAGATAATTGTTGGTTTTTAGTACGATCTTGCAATTCTACACGAAAACACGACAAAATATGAACGTGTTAGATTTGAGCCGAGTTCAAATTTCAAATGAAATAAAGCAATTTGAAGGCCAGGAAAAGGAAGAAACTATTATTGCTATGGCAAAAAGAGCAGGCTCTTAATCCAATACAAATTACAGAGAAACTTTTGAGTAACAAAATTTGAAGTTTACAATACAGCCGATTACGATGCGTTTCGGTTGCTTCGGTTGCCGATTACCGCCCTCCTCTGCCATGGACAGAAAGCTCCACAACGACAGAACATATATAGACTCTAGTTTATGTTGATGATATAAACGCAAATCTTGCGGAAAATCACAGCTTTTAGGCACAGATATTTTCAAGGTCCGCAGTTTTGGCCATTCTCTTCACAATGCCAGCTATGACCTGATGATGAAACATAAGATAATGAAACCTTGCTTAATTAATCCTAAATTAGATGTGCATATTCATATCTTTTAGTGATACAAAATGATGGGATACTTCCATCTGCATATAAAAATATGAAGACAAGAAATCGGTACCTTTCCAGGTCCCAATTCGTAACTCTTTTTCAGTCCTCCGGTGAGGAGGGTCTTCACTGTCGTTTCCCATTGCACGGGGGAAGTAACCTGAGGTTCCCAAGTCAACATAACTAATCACGCGCCCGGATTATCAAGAATGTACTACTTATGAAAGGAAAACATTGATCACTAGCAGCTTTACCTGACGGGCCAATATTTTCTTAATTGTCTCGGGATCTGAATGTGGCTGTGCATCTACATTAGATATTACAGGTATCCGTGGAGTTCTGATTTCGGTTTCTGCTAAAGCAGCTTCCAACCTTGACACAGCTGGTTCCATAAAACTAGTGTGAAAAGCACCAGCAACGGCTAGGCGCACCTGAGAAAGAAACATAATGCCATAGATATCAATGGAAAGCAGCATCAACAAAGAAAGTTGTAGACCGGACATACTGTCATTCGAGCTTTGAATGATTTTGCCTTTGCTTCTACAGCTTCTACTCCTTTGAGACCTCCAGAAACCGCATAGTTTCCCTAATCAGGCATTATGCACTTCATCACGTAAATGGATAGTACTAGTTGTTTTAGAACATGAAAGAACCAATAAATTCAACCACAAAAACACAAGGCATAAAAGCTTACAGGACATAAGAAATTTGCAATTTGCACTTTGTTTGCCTCGTCAACTTCTTCATTGGCAGCATCACACAGAAGTTGCACCTTCTCTGAATCCAGTCCTATGATGCTGACCATGGCACTTTGAGCAGCATCTGCAGCATCCTAGAAAAGACTTGCACTATGAAGTTTAGCCGATCCACAACTGACCAATTCTAGGCTCACAAATGACTTAAAATTGATTTTACCTGCATTGCTTCACCCCTAAGCTTGACGAGCCTAAGCCCATCCTCGAAACTGCCAACCACAAACAAATAAAAAGTTAAATGTTACACACCTTTTTACCACTTGGTAATTCATTTACCAAATATCATGCTCAAGAATATGTTTTAGTATCTGAAGAATACATAATTCAAAGCATACTCTTTCATTTTGTTCATTCCAAGCAATGGTAGTTGGTGATAAACAAAAATTCTTATTGTTGTTGTTATCACTATTATTATTTAGAAAAACTGCCAAATTGCAAGACAATAACAGTCAATCTGAATAATGCAGTGAAAGTCTATACTTCAACATTCAAGTCTGGTAGTCACCTGAAGGCTCCAGCAAATGCCAGGGCAGTGTACTCTCCCAAACTAAGACCACATGTGACATCCACAGAATCAATAATTTGCTGACCTCCATCACGAGCACGAAGAACCTCTACTGCAGCTAAGCTCGTCACATAAATAGCTGGCTGTTGAAAGAAAGTTTCTTTCATAAGACCATCAGCTAGAAGTAAATTTGATTGCAAAAATCAAGTATTGCTCTTTTCACTGTACTTCCTAGATTTAAATGGCAAGCTGAGTTTCTCATAATAGTCCTGCTTTTTTTTGGGTGCCATGTGGAAAAGCCATTAGCCTATATATACATTCCTTTGGCATTAGAAAGGACCCTTAACTTTGAGGTTAGATATATCCATGCCAAATGGTGCCATTTCTAAGCTAAGATTATACAAGTACGGTTATGATGATTAAATGCGAAAATATCACATTACATTATAAGAATACCTGGCTGAGAACTGTGGAATCTAGCTTTTCTTTAGGTCCGTTAAGACAAATATCCAGAAGATCAAACCTTCAAGCTCAAAAAAGAAAAAAAATTAGCAACTAAGAAAAACCAAACAAAATCAAAGCCAACATTATTTCCGCACCAAGAAAAAGTGGATAACACAACAAAATTCTTGGTTTTCCTACCCCAGAATTTCATTAGCCTTCTTGTACAATTCAGCGGCAGCCGGAACCTTTTGAGCCTCTGCACCCATTCCAACAGCTTGTGCACCCTACAATTCAATGATAAAGTGAATTACAGCCGTGTCAATCAGAAAGCCACCACTATCAAACAATGTTCTTGAACATGTAATACACCAAGAAAAGAAGAAATGTACAAACAGCCACTCCAAGGTTTACAGCTAATCTTCAGAATCCATACACCTAGATAGCTCAATCACTCTATCTTCTGTCAGCTTGATCTTATGGATATGAATTCTCAACTCAACAAATTAACTATGTCAAGGATAGCAACTTGTGCTAGCACTAAAATATCTTCATTAATTCAAGAACACAATTCACCAAACCTATTGACTAACAAGAAATCTACAAATCACAACCATTTCCAAGATTGCTTTGCCCAATTATTCATGAGAAAACTAGGTTAAGAACATTACAGGCAGTATTGAAAGCATAACAACTTCAAAACGAACAAATGCCAAAAGGATTGGAAACCAAAAAAAGCCAATCAATTGCAAGTTGTGAGACATTAATTTTATTAAACTGACCTGGCCAGGGAAGAGGAAAGCATAGCTGGGCTTGTAGTCCTTAAACAAGGCATCATTCGCAACAGTTTGAGATCCCACAGCAACGCTCATGAAAACCCTAGATTTATCCAAATTCCTGAGGCTAAAACCTCGAACCCCACCAACATTCTTGAAGCCCAGAAAACAGGAAGAATTCTTGAGGGATTCCGGAGTCCCAAATGCGAGCTGCCGGTGCTTCCTGTTGACGGAAACAGAAGAAGGAAGCACCAGCGAAGATGATAGTGAGCTCATCGTGTTCGCAAAACAGCAATTACCGAATGCTAAGGAAGAATTAGCGGGACTGAATCTGAATCGAAGGAGAGGAGGACGGTGGTGGTGGGGGAAGTGAAACTTGTGAAAGAGAGCATGCATTCAGTTTTGTTCATCGAAAAGAGTTATTTTTATGGCAATTTTGTCAGCGGAGTTTACGAAGACATTTGGAGTTGTGGGATGGTGAGTTCGACCGAACAAATCATCAATTTTATCGTTCATTTGGTGAGGTTGGCTGGAATTACTGCCAACACCAACACAAAACCGTACAAACAAAATTTTGGGTTTCTTCTCCTCTCAATTTGAACCCAACACGCGCACAAGCGTAACAAATTTAGGTGCTAAACTGAATCTCAAGTTTAACCGATGAAGTATTGAATTTAACTACAAAAGAAATGATTGTTTTTACGTTAAAATAAAGAGTATGGAAAACAAAACACGCCTATTAAATTAATCAACAAATTTGCACAAAACATGAGACTCTTGCTCATTGTGGGGCTGTTATTTTTTATGAATTTGAAAATATATTTTAGAAAATAATTTTATAATATAAAAATATATAATTAAATAGTAAAAAAATTGTGTTAAAAATGATGAAAATTAATTATAATATATTAAATTTATTGTTGAAACTAAAAGTAAAACGTAAAAAACAGTCGCTGTATTCATTGTAGGCACTTTGATGTCTATCAATCAACAAATTTGCACAAACTCACCATTTCATTGGCTTAATTGACTTGAATGGTACAATTTAACCAATTAGTAAAGTTTGAGGTTTTGAGCACTAGTGCGTCTTTAGTGTGAATTTTTGTAAGTAGTGAAGTGACTGTTGTACTTTGGTTTAAACCTCACAAAAGCGTCATTTATTTTCTTCAATTCAAAATAATAATGATAATAATAAGGCTGGTTCGTTTTCATTATAATAATTTTTTATCATTTTAATACAATTTTTTACTATTTAACTATTTACAACCCCGTATGTGGTCTCCTTTCTATAGTGAAAAATGGAAGTTTCTGTTCGAATGGGGACTATACAGAGTACAAACTTGTCTGCACCAACAGCTCCTGGTTATTTGGAGATCCCTTTCTTGATGTGGTAAATCTCTTTCTTTTCACCAAAGTCGATTTTCACAGACAAATTGTGAGCTGTTGGAAAGATTATTATTTACTACAACAGTTGCTCCTCATGAATCCTGGGAACAAACATAAAAGACAAGTCAATCACAGTTTGAACATGTTACAAACTTAACAGTTTTCGAGATATGATACATATAGCCGGCATCACATATTGGGATAAACGCTTAGTGATTGTAGTTGCATATACATGCAGCAAACATTACAAGGCGGAAAAGAAGATACGCGAAACTTACTATGTATAATCAACAGCCTCAAGCTCACTGACTCTATCCCTTCTGCTCCTTATCACTCTTGCTTCATTGTTTCTTATTTCCAGAACCTGATAAGCAAGTAAATATAAGCACATTACTCCTGGAACAAATTTAGTAGGTTCAAAAACATACTAAAAAGTGACCATGAAGAAGAATAATTAAGCACGCAAAGCCATTCAAAGCATTTGCAAGCAGATTTAAGGGAGGTCTGACCAGATATATATGTGCATATAGTTCTAATATTTTACACTACCCTCTAATCTTCCAACCAAAAAATTTTATAATCGACCCCCTAATATTTTTTTGTGGCTATGCCACTGATTGCATTGGGATGATGAGGCATAGAACAGATTACCTCAGGTGTTGAGTCAAGAACCCCGCTAGACATCCCCACATCAATCAACCATATGCTACAGTTGAATTTACTGCAGTTATGGATGTTTAGAAGGTAAGTACAAATATACAACACAGAGAAGGTATAATTGATCAAAATGTAATGATATTGATGGCTTTAGTTCTGCAATACTATCATTATCCAGCACTCGAATTATTGATAATCATATGCGAGGGAACTTCCTACCAGTTGACTCCCATGGGTTGAGGAGTGTGTCCAACCACCATTGCCCTACCACCTACAGCTTGGAGTGTGTCTTCAAGTATTGATTCAATCTGGCAAGTGAACAACAATTGTTTTACTACTACACAATCTGTGTTTTGAAGACTTCAAAATTCACACTTCATCAGTTTTAGAATACCAAGAGAATTAGCTATTGTGAAAGGCCATAGCAGTGTTGAAGTAGAAAATCAATGAAGGTGGGCAAACTTTTCAACATTTGCCATTGAATTCTCACATAGAAAATTTGCTAAAACAATTGAACTAAGAATCTCATAGGAGACTGGAGGAATAATGGAATCTTGAGGAGATACAAACTTCATAAATTTGGTGAATGAATGCAAAGGATCGCACCTGATCAATCTGATATTCATCTAGATCGGAAACATCTCTAGAGTAAAGACGGTTCCACACGACACTATCATAACCTCTCGTGGCTATGAATGGGATCTCTGAATAACTATCCTGGTTGGTAAGACCCTTCATCCAATGAGAAACTTCTTTATTCAGCCTCTCTACGCCATAAGAAACTACAATGTCCAGTAATTGCATTAAATTTTTCCCAGATTTCAAGAAAAAGAAGATATTCTATCTTTTCAAACCTAACTATTACCATGATGAGGAAGAAGGCCACCGTGACAAAAAACCCAATCATTGATCTTCAGAACAACAGCATGCCTTGCCAACTCGGATGCCAATAAGCCCCCAGGTCTTAGCAGGACTGACCTTGCAATCACCCCCTTTTGTCGCTGTCCTAATGTTCAAATGACACAAATCATAAAGGCAAGTAGAAGTAGAAACTGAAACAAAAGATGATTCACAAATAACCAATATATGAAGGAGTTTGAAAGGTATTCTTCATAAAACATTCCAGCTGACAATGAAACATAAGAATTCATGGTAATTTGAATTTCTTGTTTAAAGCCATCAGATAACAAAAGTTAATAAGAAACAAAAGCATGGGTAGCGTAGATATAAGCCTACGGGCACAACACAGACAGGAAGATTTGAAGAGAGCCCATGGTTCTCTTTTCCAAAATGGAAGAGAATATGTTCAGTTTTGAAATTAGGACATACCTTTACCAAATCCCATGGATCCCAGTAACTTTGAGACCCTTTCCTTTCTTTTTTCCGCCTTTCTGATGCATAAATCCAACTAACAAACGCTTCCTCCCAGTCACGTTCACATTCTTCCCAGTAATCCAGAAAGTCTATACACTCACCAAAAGCCCCGGAATCAACATATCTGAAATCCCCCTCAACATTCATGGTTTCATGATTACCATTGACCTGCACCAGAAAGGAGTCATCACAATACATATAAAAGCCATCAAATTCATATGACACTGTATCAAAGACCCCAACATTATTGAATTTATCACTGCCCTCGCTGAAATTACATAAATATCATCACGCCATGCCATATGAAAGACTACATTATCATCAGACATCAGCAACAAAGACAGCAAGCATATCTGCTGAAAGAATAAGAACCTGGAAAACTGCTCCACCGATTGCTTTTGCCTGGATATCTAATGACTTCAACAGGGACAATATAGCGATTTCATCTTCGCCCCTATCAAGAATATCTCCAAGCTGAACCAACACCTGTTAGAAGGTAAAAAAATCGAATTTTTTAATTCAAGAACCAAAAACATTGCAACAACAAATGCAATACATTATACATCACAAGCAACTCATGAAGTGAAAAGACGCACTGTTTCTCCCCCAATCCACAAGTCTTCGCCATCAGAACTGAGCACACCGGCAATCTCAAGCGCAGACCTTGTTTTAACAAGATCTCCATGCAGGTCTCCAACTAAAAATGAATGCTAGCAACAAGTTAACAACAACAATGGCAATAGTAAACAAAACATTCATCCAGTAATCACATAAAGCAGAACTTAAATTGCGGGAAGAAGTGCTTCATTTAGTATCAGCAAGATTAGAACAGACAATAGACTTAACCAAGCTTATAATTTATAAGAGTGTAGACTCCAGTCAAAATGTTGTAACCCGAGAGTCAACTTTCAAAAACATTTTTTCTTCCAAAGTTTTAAACTTTTTAATCTTCCTAGCCTCCATAATTAATCCATACTTAAAAAGTAAGTACCCGAATAAAACGTATCAAATTAGCTATGTTAGGTGTTGTGCACACCCATAAAAATTCGTATATTTGTGAAACTGGACTATTCTAGTGGAGGGAGCCGGGAACACTGCAAAGGGCAGTTCACGTTCAATCCTAAATGCCTAAATTTACCACTATCATCAACAATCAACGCTCTGTTCAGTCAGCCATAGCCATAAACAGGAGAAACTAACTGTTTAACTAAAAAAAGCTCCAAACTTTAGTAACTAAAAGTAAACATATAATCACACATACAGAAAAACAGAAGCAAAAATCAGGGGAAAATGAACAACACGAACCAGCAACAATTCGGCGACCAGGGGCGGAGACAAAAGTTGGTGGGTCCCCATCAACGACAATGGGGCTTAAATTCTTGTGGCTACTAACGTTGTTGCTGCTGCTGCTAACTAGAGTCGGATAATTTGGAGATAAATTGTCTATAATTTTATTCCGACCCAGCGACTGTGATGAAGAAGAAGAAGAAGAAGAAGAAGGATGAAGGGGTAACGAGCAGTTCAGATAAAGCACGGAAGCCATGGATTGCGGGAGACACCCAATCATCATCCCTCCAACCCAGTCTTATTATTCAAAAAAAGGAAGAAAAAAAAAAAAAAAAGTTTTGGTTTTATTAGTGAAAAAGAAAAGCGTAAAGAAACGATAAAGGAAAAGGTTCCATTTGTATCTTGTTTTTTTTCGTTCTTTGGTTGGCGGAAAATCAATAACGAATGACGAAAAGTTGTCTTGAAAAATTATTACTTTGTGGCCGTCCTAAGAACAGTCGGTCGGGTTTCAAAATGTAAAACTTATTATGAATTTTAAAGTATTACATCTAAAGTAGCTAATTTTCGTAATTTGTCCACCGATATCTTTATCCGAATTAAGTGGCTTGGACCTGGAAACTATTTATTACTCCCTCTCATCTAAAATAAGTGTCATTTTAGAGTAAGTAAAAATCTTCAAAACAAATGATGTTTTAACATAAAATATTTTCTAATTTGCCCTTGTTTTAACTTATCTTTCTTAGAGTTTGTGATTATCTAAAATACTAAATATGAGTATAATTGGATTACAATTTCTAGAATCCTTATAGTATCATATTACAACAACTAGGGATTTATTTGTCATTTAAATAAAATTTTAATTTGTCTAAAAACTTCTAAAATGACACTTATTTGGGATGGGAGTGAGTATTTTTAAAATGGTTGAGCGAGACGTAATGAGCCTTAGATGTACATAATGATGATTGATGATGAGCATGCGTGGCTATAAAAGCTTGAAAATACATACTCCTTATGAAAAAAGAAATACAGACTCATAGTCATGGCCACGGAATTGACCCCCGGTTTCAGAATCGGAATTGTGATGGAATTGTAATCGTGACAGAATCAGAACCGCGATTCTAGAATCATCTCCCAAAGTTCTGGTTTCGGTTGCACTTTCCATGTAACCAAAACTATGGTTATATCATGCACACGTTAATATCATTACTTTTTAAATGTTGGTTAATTATGATCCATACATTATTATACTAGTAGGAGTATAAAGAGAGAAAAAAAATTAGAAAGTGGATTTTTTTTATTAAAACGTAAATAAATTTAAAAGTTGACTCTTGTAATATAACAGATGAAATATAATATATTAAATTTATTGAAAAAAAAAAAATCAAAACACAAACAAAAACAATGAAAATTAATGTGCCCTAAAATATTATGGAAGTGGAAAATGGCGACCCTTTTTGGCCGCTTCTTTTTATTAAGTGACTTATGACGGGAAGCGGCTAGTGCTGAGTGAGTATTTATCCATGAAAATTTTCCATTTCACACTTAAAAAAAATAATAATAAGAGAAAGAAAAAAGCTATACAAATGATATTTCTAAATATTGTGAATCTAAATGTCCTTAACTGTTCAAATTACTAATGTCTTTGATATTTGGGTTTCACAAGAAATGATTGATAATTTGACCGAAATTTGGAGAAGAATTGATGATATTTAGAAAATTTTGAAAAATTACTACATATTCTTTTCAAGTTTTAGTGATGTAAATATAACGGAATTGATATTTGCAGCGACGGAATCGATATTTGCAGCGACATTTTTGTGTGAAAAGACCGAAATGCCCTTGGGGTAAAAAAAATTTTTTTAAAATTTAAATTTTCCAAATTGCTGGAAAAATTTTTTAAAAAAAAAATGTCGACCCAGAACCATCGCCGGTCGCCGGCGATGGTTTTGGGTAAAACCATCGCCGGCGACCGGCGATGGTTTATCTTTGTATAAACCATCGCCGGTTGCCGGCGATGGTTTTCTACAAAACCATCGCCGTCGCCCGGCGATGGTTTTACCCAAAACCATCGCCGGCGACCGGCGATGGTCCCCCCCCCCCCCCCTCCCCCTTCCCCTTTAAAGTTGAGATTTTTGATATTTGCAGCGACCACCGGGCGGATCTTCCCCATTCCGGTAAAAAATTTCACAATTTTGACAAAACTACTAATAAATTCGGACATAATACAAGTAAAATAATTAATAAAACTACATAAAAAAAGGAAAAAAAAAAACCAAAGAAAAAAACCACGCCGGCGACACTTTTGCAAAAGTGTTGCCGGCGACACTTTGGTTTTTTTCTTTGGTTTTTTTTTTTCTTTTTTTATGTAGTTTTATTAATTATTTTACTTGTATTATGTCCGAATTTATTAGTAGTTTTGTCAAAATTGTGAAATTTTTTACCGGAATGGGGAAGATCCGCCCGGTGGTCGCTGCAAATATCAAAAATCTCAACTTTAAAGGGGGGGGGGGGGGGGGGTACCATCGCCGGTCGCCGGCGATGGTTTTGTGTAAAACCATTGCCGGGCGACGGCGATGGTTTATCTTTGTATAAACCATCGCCGGTCGCCGGCGATGGTTCTGGGTCGACATTTTTTTTTTAAAAATTTTTTTTCAGCATATTGGAAAATTTAAATTTTTTTAAAATTTTTTTTACCCCAAGGGCATTTCGGTCTTTTCACGCAAAAATGTCGCTGCAAATATCGATTCCGTCGCTGCAAATATCATGCCCCAAATATAATTACCTAGTTACTCCTTCCGTCCCATTAGAAGAGACTGATTTTAAAATGTATAACTTATTATGGAGTTAAAGGTATAACACCTCAAATAACTAATTTGCCACCTTTTATTATAGAGGACTGCTCGGACCCCAGTGCCATCATTGCCGAAGTTCGCCAACTCATGGTCCGCTCCCACTTGCCCTCCCTCTTTCGAGTGCGTACCCATCTAGCTCATAACCTAACCACCTACGGCAAACTGTATTCAACAGAATATCACCAGTAGAAGCACGCTCCCGACTGTTCCATTCCATTTCACCCCGACACACTATCTTAATATATAATGCCCTTTGGCCTTAAAAAAAAAAAAAAAAGATTGTACGTTGAAATTTATAATAAGTTGTACGTTTTCAAAACGGGATTATCGAGTAATTGTAACTGTGACCAGAGTTAAGTAGATACTTGCAAGAGCCCAGTCAAGCAAATATTCCTAAAGCTTCAGCCAACAAGAAACCAAGCCCACTGGTGGCTATGACTTCAGTAAGGTTTAGCCACCAAATGGGCCAAGATAATCTGGAATTCAGAACTTTACAATGGGCTGAAAGTTTATAAGAATGAATCAGGTCCAAGCCCAATTCAGTGAAATTTGGGCTTATTCTGGGTAGCTTGCCAACTCACTCAAAAAACTCATTTAAATAACCTATCACATAACAAATTTTGAGAATGATGATCGAGATGACATGGTGATTATTAACCGTATAATATTTTCTCGTCAAAATAATTTAAAGTGAATGATATCATGACATTAAGAAAACAAGATAATTAATTGATCATTTACCAATGACAATAAGCTATGAATAGTGTTTGTCTCTTAACACGTGTTATATCATTTATTTTATATTTTTACTATAATTTCAAACTTTATTTATTATAAAAAATATGAATTAATTATCAAAAAAGTAAAGGGGTTTTATTTTATTTTTTCCCAAATTGAATCTGGCTTTTTTCTCTCTCCCTTTCTTTTTCTCTAAAAAGGGATTTTTATTTCAAAGCTAGGCTACATTATTCTATATACATAATGTAACAATTTTATTTAATATTTTCTCAATCACAAAGTAATTATTGTTGGAGGAGAAAAAACTTAAGATATTGAAATCATGCCTCTATTTATATTTTTATTTTCTTTTTTGGGTTTGATATTAAATCTTGGTGCTCTATATATTGCTGTCTGCTCAGAATCACAATGCATGTGTCATTAGATATAAAAATTTACAAGTCAAAATACTAACCAACAAAAGGTAACGCTTGAAATGAGAAAGACATCTAAACCGTATCCATCTCATTTATTTCTTTCTTTTTAATCTTAATTTTATATTTCACTATATATAGATTATCGATCCCACAATGTTTGAATCCACAACTTAAAAAAAAAAAAAAATTTATTGTTAGGAATTGTTGGATTAGATTGGGCGAGAAAAACAACGTTTCACTGCTACACAACAAAAACCGCCACCTCATCCCAAATCTAAAGCGAAAACTAAAAGCGCCGCACAAAGGAAACCGGAAAGTGCCGCCGCCACCTAGAAAGCCGCTGCCGAGCAGCTACCACAGCCCAAAAATCTCACAAACAAAGCCGTTGTAGCACGAAAAATTTGTCGGATAAGTTGGATCCGCGAAAGTTGTTGTGTGATTGAACAACTCTGATACCATATGTAAGGATTTGTTACATTAGAGAGAAGAAGAACAAACAGAGATAAAGAGAGAGCCAAATGAACAATACAATCCACAACTGGACAAATGAGAGTATATATACAGTGGGACAAAAGACTAGTATACTCGTCACAAGTAAAAGAAGCTGAAACTATTATACGCACATTTAAACATACATAACAATTGTGACACATTTATAAAGAGATTTCTTTGATGTTTATTGATCTCTTATGGAAAAATTGGATTGGAAAATCTTTGATGTTTGTTTTTTGCAATCAATTTTGGTTTGTTGGAGGAGAAAATTTTCGTTAAATTCATGATTTCATGGACGCTTGAATCTATACATATAATTTCTTGAAATGACAGAGAAAGAAAGAAAGAAAGACAGCATTAGTGGTGTCATGGCTTCTTAATTTGACAAAAAGCTTTTTCTGTAGCTAAGACATATTGGGAAGAAGAATCAACCCTTAACTAATAATTCCACTAACGCAACTTGCCCATCCATAAGCCAACTACCTACCTAGCTACTCATGTATCGTTGTAGAGAGAGAAGAGAGTCGTCGGCCCGACGCTTGAGATAGGTGGTCGAACATTGTCTATTCTCTCATGATAAAGAGTGAGTCACTCGTTGTCACATGCGGGTCTCGCTAGCTCCTATTGTGAGATCAGATGAAAGAAAGAGACGAAAGCATATCCCATTAAATAGAGAATCGTGTTTGGAGAGTCGAGACACCTAAAAGTAGAGGGAGAAGAGAGCCGACGGCCCGACACTTGCGATAAATGTACTTAGACAGTTAGACTACTCTCTCACAATAAAAGATGAGCCACTGGATGTGACATGTCACATGTGTGTCTCACCTCCAATTATGTGAGATCATACAGAAGACAAGAGTAACTCCATTAAATAAAGGATCATCTTTTGAGAGCGATACATCTTATCGATTTGTAACAATAAACGAACTTAAATAATCTGTTTCACTTTTAATTAATGTATCTTTTTGTTACACAACAAAAAAAAATTAAAGAGTTGGCACTTTGCCTTAGCTACACATATTTTGCTCACACAGTTAGAAAATACAAGAAAGTAAAAATGTATTGAAGTCTATTTAAAACTACAACATTCAAAACATCTTATAATTGTGTATGAATTAGTAAAGATTTATTTCAAACTCATCACGAAAAGTAATTAATACTTAATTAAGCCATCCATATATGGAAAAAATCATAAGATATGACATTTACATTTACATTTAGCAGTAACCTGTCGGTCGTTACAATTTTAAATATTAATTAGTTTATCCCCTATAGACTTATATAAAATTATTCCGTACTTCTGTAGTAAACCAAATAAAAAGAAATAAGAATGAAAATATTTAGTCGATTATCTTTTATTGTCTTCTGTCTTCTTTCCAGTAAAAAACATTAAGGGTCATTTTTTCAAACAACAATTATTGTACATCAAGAACCACGTGGAATAGAATAAGATTTTTTTAAATAGTATTACCTACCTTAAACGAAGCTCAACACGGCGATTAAGAAAACGTCTATTTCTCCATAAATCGCATCTTCCTTTGTGATGCAGCAAACCAATATGAATAGATAAATTATAATCATGACCGTTATTTGTTGTACATTTACAATAAATTTATATCTCTATCAATTAATTTTATACGAATTGCATAGTCAGGGGCGATACCAAGGAGGATGGGGTGGTTTCCAAACCCCTCCAACTCTCTCGATCCTCTTCCTTATTAGCAATATATATTTACTTGTTAAAAAAATATATTCATATGTTAGATCCCTCAGAAATTTTTTTATTTTATTTTAGTTCGACCACTGTGTTATTATTTAAAACAAAATTTATGCTAGATAAACGGGTAGATTACTAAAATTACCCTTTTCCTCTTATCCTACTCATGTCATATATAGCTAGTAGGCTATGTTGGAGAAAGTTGATTATAGTACCCAAAAAACAACGGAAAATACTGCAGAAAATTCACTAAAGAAACAAATAAAAAGAGGGAATTATTTCTTGAATTACACAGAGTAATTTCGGATGAATCTAAGGTGTGAAACACTGTCCTTAGAGAATTATTACCCTCACTATCTTTGCTAAACCGGGTTAATGACAAGATTCCCCTATGATACAATAGATTCGTACATATATCAAAGTAGCAAGTTCTTTGAATATATGCACAAGATTGAGAGTCGCTGGTGTGTTTTCCGTATTGTTAATAATCAGGCAAACACCTCTATTTATATAGTTTAAATGCCACTAGCCGTTGGTAGAAGTTGAGAATCAATCTGAACAAATCCGTTCGTGAAGTGTCGCAACTCTTCATTCAAACTAAAATTGAAAAGCATCCAGTTTTAGAAATTTGTTCTTAAACTACCAACGTTTCACGCAGTACTTTACTTCATACTAGTGTTCGATATCGAACACACTTTACTTCAGCAAAACAAACTATACTCAACAGGTTAGTAGTACGTAGTGGTATTGCGTGAGCACACTTGCGAAAAGATGGTGAAAAATCAAACATGCATGCGCACGAGATTTCTTTCCAAAGAACGATAAGGGAAATGGATAAAAGATATGGATGGATCACATATATATATATGATATGTCTTTGTCTTGCCAATTCCAAACATTCAGGACAATTATTCTGTGCATCCGCTTATTTACTTTCATCATTGTATTTATTTACTTTTTAAAGTTTTTTTAGGGGTAAAAAATGTTATTTTGAAAAATTGTGTACAAATTAAATTTTATGAGAGATTATTCAGTACATCCGTTGTACAACATAAGATAATGCGATCTAATACATTCAAGGGAAATAGTTTTATTTTTTGAGGAGAATGATGTACATATAAAGGGGACCTATGAATCAATATAAATATGAATAACTGATTTACGATAGATTTGTTGTGCTGTGTTTTTTAAAATGCATCGGATGCATCCAATTATTGTCCAAATTCTATACACACAAAAGTTCATCCTAAATGACTCATTGATCGACACGTTACACCGCTTTCGGTTGCAATCTTTCCCCGAATTGGATGATTCTGAAAATGCACTTTCATGCATTGAATTCAACAGCAAATTATACTCGTCTAGAGCAAAGCTGACCGATCCTGACTTGTCTAGTTCATGATGTTCATCAATCGACTCCATCCCATCAATGTTAAGCAAAAACTTGTACATAACTTGTCGTGTGTATGATTGTTCCACTAACGCACGTATTGAGTATAGTCTAAAAATATATCTAGTGCACGTTATGCAAATACATGTATATCGATTTTAGGCTTGAGTATGGATGGAATTAATTTTTCAGTCTCAGGTATATATTTTTGGAAGTTGATAATTGCACAGAATCGGGGCATATTTTCTTGCCTCAAAAATACTATTTCTGGGGCCCACGTGTTTTCTTTTCACAATTACCCTTTATTTGCCCCTCTTTTCTTTCTTCTTTTTTTTTTTTTTTTTTTTTTTTTTTTTGAAAGTACTCATCCCTTTCTTAGTTGGCAATAAAAAACATTTTCCTCTCATTCGTCTTTTCTTCTTCCCCTTTTTACTCCCTCTCTATCCTCTTTTCTCTTCTTCTCTTTCTTTCTTTATTTTTATGTGATAACAGTGACTTTAAAATTTTACTTTTTTCCCCTCCCTCATTCGACTGTTCTATTCTTTTTTGTTTTTTCGACTGATTCATCATTTTTTTTTCTTTTTTTTTTGGTTCCAAATTGTTAACTAAATATATATATATATATAAACTAGACGGTACATCCGTGAATGCACTGCTTGTGCCCAATAAAATATTAATTTGTATCATAATAATAAAAAGTTTAATTGTGCACAGGCTAGCATACAAATAGAACAACGAATATGAGAGCTCATTTAAATTTATCATCTTAGAACAATTGGAGTCTACAAAAGAATATCAAAATCAAGGAAGAAATTTTCCATCCTGAATAGTATATGGTTACCGGTACACTACCTTCATCCGACATATTCTTGTTGTTTTTGTATGTAACTTAACATCCTTCCATTAAGGATCACCTTTAGAATTGTGAAAAATTTTGAGGTTGTTGGAAAAAAAATGATTTTTTTTTTGCATATTTAAACTTACTTCTCTACATTTTTTAAAAATAAGAAATAAATATAACAAAAGCCTGTAAAAGAAAGGAACAGTCTAGAGAATACATCAAGATTTATAATTTTACATACATGATACATTGTGAACTAATAGGAAAGAGAATTTTAACACAATAATCCTTCAACTCTTGATAACTAAAAGTTTTCACATAAAAAAATTGCAACAACAACAAAACAATTTAAACAAAACAACAAATTAAAGTAATCAACAAAAAACTTAATGGGAAAAGAAAATTCAAGAAAGGATCTATGTAAATCACATATTATTAGATGTGTAAAATGTCATAATTTTTAATAGCAAAATAAAAGAATAAAATTTCTCATTTTGAGAAATTAGTTAACATATCTAGAACAGAATAACTCACTAACCTTGATGCACTTCACAATAATTTAAAAGAGAATTTCAGTGTTATTTAAGACTGAGAGAACGAAGATGGTTGAGAATATTTCAAAATGCCATTCATAGAATGGATCAAGGAAGGAAAATATACTACTTATTGATTGTAACTAACAGAAGGTGAAAGAAAAGCAATAGTTTGTTCATATTTATAATGATAGAAGGTGAAGCAAAGAGGCATACAACATATTATTTCTATTTGTAATAAATAAATGGTGAAACAAAGAGACAGTAGACTTTTCCTATTCTTTAGGAGTTAAAAACTAATACTCTCAATTATCAATTGAGTAATTAACTTCATGGTGAAAATGTTTAGAAAATGTAAAGTTGTGAATTTAAGATTATAAGTCGAAAAAAGAAAAAAATAAAGTTTTATTTTTATAAAAAAAAATTGTACGGAACCTGAAAGTTGGTCTCATGCCTTTTTTTTTTTAATAAATAAAATCCTTAAATTATTTTATTAAAGTTTAAATTTTTGTTGACCTGTTGGTGTATATATAATTTTTGTGAGATGTGCTTTTAATAAATATATAAAAAAGTGGAAGAATAAAAGTGCAATGCTCCTATAAAGGAGTGAAAGAGCCACATGTAAAAATGAATAAACAAAAAAATTATTTAATTGAATGGTAGAAAATAAAATAAGTTCACTCAATATTTAACTATTAGATATTAAGCTTATGTGGCATCCACATAAATAGTTAAATTAAAACTCTATTAGACATAAATAGAAAGATGCTTATTAAATTAAAATCCAATGTGGCAGCCACATGACACTCTAATATCAAACCTATATTAGTTTATATTATATAGGGTAGATATATTATACACTAAAAAATTGTTACTAATATTATTAATGTTTTAATTGTTGTAATTTAATGTCAATATTAACATACATAATTTACTCTCCTTTCTTTTTTTCCCTGGGTACTTTTTACTCTTTTTTCTAAACCTATAGTAAATTTTTTTTTTGGCCATTCAAATTCTAGTTTATTATTTTAATTTTTTAACTATAAATTTCAATTTATAAATTATTTAATTAATTTGGAAATTTGAGTTGATTCAAAATTTAGATTTTAATTTTTTTTGTTGTAGTCTTAATATTAGACTTTATAAAATGATGTTTCAAGAAATAATGAGACGACAGTAGTCTGGTTGAACATAAAATTGGAAAGAAAAGGAAAATGAGAAAAAGTTAAGATATAGTAGTTTAAATATGCAATGTACGGTTTGGTCAAAGTGTATTCACGCCTCTCTCTCTTTTCTCTCTTCCTCTCAAACCCTAGCCTCTATCTTCTCTAATTTTCTTTCCCCATCTCTCTCCCATGGGAGATGGGAAAAATAGATTTCTTTTCTATTCTTTTTTATTTAGTTTATTTTTGTCTTCTTTCTTGATGGAAGCTTTTCGTTCTCTCATAGTGAGAGATTTTGTCTCCTCGAATAAACGAGAGTTTCTCCCCCAGATTAATAAATGGATATTTTATTATTATTATCAAGTGAAGATTCAGTCGGTTTGGAGCTTTCATCAGAAGATTAGTGGCAGATTCGAGATCGAATTCATACTTCGGTACATGATTTGTCCAGCGCGATGGTGATTTTTTGTTATACTAGATAGATCTATACGAATTACTACTTGTTTATATCCGTATATGTTTGATTTAGTTTATTTTTAAATGTTTGTATCTTATTATTATCAGATGAGGTTGTATCACCGATTCTCCTTTAAGTAATGAAATATGAAATTTATTATGAAAAATAGTAGTTTAAATATGAGACACAAAATGGCAAAATGAAAATTGTGTTAATGTCACTTTTAAAATAAAGAGAAATTGAAATAGTAAAAAGAAAGTTAAATTTAAGATTTTAATAAATAAAAACAAATATATATTTATTGAAAATTTATATTTCTTCCAAATAAATTGAAGTCTTAGAAGATAAATAAAATACTTTGAAATTAATGGAAACAAAAAGACAATAAAAGAAAACAAAAAGTAAATATTGATATTTTTTAAGTTCTTTATAATGTTTTTAAGGTAAAAGAAAAAAAAAATTAAAGGAAAAGGAAGCAAAGGTGAAAATAACTTCATACTATGTGATTTTCAACAAAACTTGATACTAGGTGGGGTCAATTTATAATTTTTAGTGAGGACGGAAGAAGTATTGGTATAGAAGCATTCAATTGAAGATAATTTGATACTATGTGAGGTCAATCAGTAACTTTTAAGTAAACTTGAGAACACAATTATCATTGTTCTCATTAATAACGTTTATTACAACATAAAAATGGTCCAGTCATTGTCATATTCAGATAATTTGATGATAGCACCAAAACTAATAGTATTTAAGGACTCATTTCAAAAAAATTGAGAGTATTTGGGGTTAATTTGCAATTTTTAAGTAAAATAAGGAATAAATGCATTATTT
This sequence comes from Leptodermis oblonga, assembly GCA_016801395.1. Taxonomy (NCBI): domain Eukaryota; kingdom Viridiplantae; phylum Streptophyta; class Magnoliopsida; order Gentianales; family Rubiaceae; genus Leptodermis; species Leptodermis oblonga. The sequence goes on from CM028760.1 coordinate 37,830,468, forward strand.
TTTCTTAGTAATTACGGTCAGTACAGCATAGAGATCATTCTTTTATTTTAATTTGTACTCCCATCGTCCTATTCAAAAAGTACACTTTGAAAAATGAGTAATTTATTATGGGTTATGAGGTACAAACCTAAAGCGACTAATTTGAACCCATATTTCCACTTGTATCATTATATTATAAGTAATGGTTAATTGTGAACTGTTATTGTATTAGCAACGGTATGTAAGATAAACAAATCCTAAGTGGACTCTTTCAATGGGATAAAATTTTATTTTGAAATAAGACTCTTGAATGAGATAGAAGGAGTGTATATATATATATATATATATATATATATATATCTATGAAACGCATAGAAGGAGTATATATAATTTGATGATATCATCACAACTATTAGTATAGAATGACGAAACTGAAAAAAATTGAGACTATTTGGGGTTAATTAAAATTGAGGATAAGTAAAATTTAGGACGCAACTGTAATTTTTTCTCACAAATTCAGTTCAACACACCATGTATTTCATCTTTTTATCTTTGTTTGTAGAAATTTCATGATAGCACCTTAACTACTGTTATAGAATGACTAAATTGAAGAAAATTTGATATTATTTGGGTTAATTTGCAATTTAAGCAAAATCGAGGATGCAATTGTCATTTTCTCACCAATTACCTTTAGTACAGCATGGAAATTGTCCTATTATTTTATTTTTTTAGATAATATTGTGATTGCACCATAAATATTAATATAGAATTATTCAACTGAGGAAAATATGAGACTATTTGAGGTCAATCGATAATTTTTAGAAATTGGGGAGGCATTTTTTTTCCTCCTTATTTACTAGTGGTATAACATAGAAATCATCTTATTATCTTCATTTTTAGATAGTTTGATAAGTGCCCAAAAACTATTAGTATAAGGACACAGTTAAAGACAATTTGAGATGATTCGAGGTCAACTTACAGTTTTGAGTAAAACATGGGATGCACTTTCCATTTTCTTAATTGGTAAATAATTTGATGATTGTCAATAACTATTAGTATAGAATGACTCAATTGAAGAAAATTTTAAACTATTTGTGGTCAATTAGAAACTTTTAAGTAAAAGACGCAAGTCTAATTTATTCTCACTAGTTAAATTAATAAATTAAGTACAATATACGCATTGTCCTTTCAATTTAATTTTTAGATAATTTGGTGAGTGCACCATAATTATTTTACTCTAGAATGATTCAATTGAATAGTACAAAAGTTTATTTGGGCCCAAGTTATGAAAATTATGTAAAATTAGGGCCATAATTGTCATATTTTATTTCCCGGTTATCAAAAATATAACATAGGAATCGTCATATTATCTTCATTTGTAGAAAATTTGATGAGTGCTGATAACATCATAACTAGGGATGGCCACGGTCCGACCCGGAACAGGAACCGTGGCCCACGGTTCCAGACCTGTCTGAGGAGGTTTTGGTTCCACCTTTGAAAGAACCGGGATCGCCGATTCTAGAACTGGCGGTTCCCTACTTAAAGCACTAAAAATAATATAGCACTTAAGTGTGAAAGAAATTTTTGAACCCATGCCCTCAACTTTTTATTGAATCTTAAGGAAAGCTAATTAACACTAAAGCTACTTCCTCTTTTGTTAAAATTTTCTTATTATTAATATTATATTATATATTTATTTATATGTAAAATACGTAATTATATAATATAATTATTTTATACTACATAGATTATAACTAATTATTGAATTAAAATTACTTCAATTGAACGAAATTGGAACTGTGACGGCATCGGAATCGGAATCGGAATCGTGATAGAACCGCAAACCGGTGGTTCTAGAACCGTCCCAGAACTGGAACCGGCGGTTCCAGAATCGTGGTCATGTCTAATCATAACTAGTAGTATAAAATGGCCCAATTGAAGAAATTTTAAAATTATTTGGGGTTAATTTGCAAATTTGTAAGTAAAATTACGAACGCAAGTCACACTTTATCTCAGTAATTGCGTTTAGTACAATATAAAAATTGACTTATTATTATCAATTGTAAAAAATTGAAGGATAGCTCTATAACTATTAGTATAAAAAAAAACTAGAATTAATAAAACCTGAGACTATTAAGGGTTCATCAGAAAATTTTAAGTTAAATTGGGGATGTAGTCGTTATTTTTACCTTTATTATAAAATGTACACCAAAGGAAAAGCCGTTTTAATTTTATTTGTAAATAATTTGATGATTGCACTGTAACTTTTAGTATCTATTGACTCGATTGAAGAAAACATGAGACTATTTAAGGTCAATTTAAGATAGCAATAGGCAGGTAAATTTCATGTTAGGTCGATAATTATAGTCTGGATTTCAGTACCTCACCACAGTCAAGGTCGGACAATAACTTATTAAGGTCGGATGCATGTTAATCGTTTATCTGGGACTAAGTATCATGTTTTAGCAAAAGTCAAGTAAAACATGATACTGGAGGGGCTTGTTGATGTGCATAACAATAGCTAAAGCCATTGGGCTTGGCCCAATCAAGACAAGGAAAGCTTAGGTCATGAAAGCTTAGGTCATGAAGGCTTAGGTCGGGAAGGCTTAGGTCGGGAAGGCTTAGGTCAGGAAAGCTTGGGTCATGAAGGCTTAGGTCGGAAAAGCTTGGGTCATGAAGGCTTAGGTCGGGAAAGCTTGGGTCATGAAGACTTAGGTCGGGAAAGCTTGGGTCATGAAGGTTTAGGTCGGGAAAATTTAGGTCAGCAGTAATGAAATGGCTTAGGTCAGCAGTAAACCAAGCTAAGAAAATAGCTTAGGTAGGTAACCATCGAGACCGAGCTTGGGACATTTAGGTTGGATAACGGTAACATTGACATAATAGCTAGGCATCATTGTAGGGCCAGGATCTAGCTTAAATATATGCAGGAGCAATGATGACAAAGGAGCCAAAATAGAGCCGTTATTACATGGGCATTCAAGTCAACATAAAAAGGAGAATGGTTAAGCATACAGCTCATCATGGCACAACGGAAATATCATACAGCTCATCATGGCACAACGGACATATCATACAGTTCATCATGGCACAACGGATATATAAAGGTGAGCCTACCTATAAATACTCAGTCACCAGACTCATTTCAGGTAAGCCATTCTTGATGCAATTCTCTTAAGCTCTTGGTCAATACCATTTTCTGCTTACATGTTGCTAACTTGACCGTTGGAGTTACACAGGGGGGATAGCCCCTCTTGTTTCTTGTTTATTTCTCCGGTTACCGAAATTTTCCCAGACCGGATTCCTCCAGAAGATTATAGAACTAAGCTCTCACTGCCCGGATCCAAGCTCCGTTTTCATCCCTTCAAGCTGCCAATTAACAGATTGGGCCTGAATATTCAAGATCTCCATTGGGCCAACCGGAGCATCCAGATTTTGGACTTTTTACATCACATCAACTGGCGCCGTCTGTGGAGAACGAGTTGAAATATTTCTTCATCAAATTTTCTTCACAATCAAAGAAATTTGTTGAAGTCATGACGCAAGAACGTTCGGGAACGGATGCTTCTTCTTCCAGAATAGCGGTTTGCACTAAGAAAATAATTCTCCAATCAGGTACAGTTTTTGGGACAATTGATTTCTTAACCGACATATACAAATATAAATTTGGTTGGCATCAATGAATCGACATCATACCATATACATTTGGGAAGGCCTGGTTTTTGAACCGCTTCCAAACAGCATAGCATGTGCATCTATCTAGTTGTTAACATTCTAGAAGGAGAACGCTTCGAAAGGCGGCTCTCGAAACAATTAAAATGTTCAGTGAAATGACGTTAAAAATATTTTGAAAATATTTTTAATTTTATACTTTAACTCTTGTTGCATTTCTTGTTCTTTGTTGTCGAGAAATGGAGGAACAGCAAATCCGAAAGACGTTCCAACCACTGATCGAGATTGGAGACCCGGGAATGGTGTTAGCTTTTTTGCAGGGTTGAAGTCATATGGATAACCTTGGAGGCGGACCCATCAGTGGATGACCTTGGAGGTGGACCCATCAGTGGATGACCTTGGAGGCGGACCCATCAGTGGATAGCCGACCCATAAGTGGATAACCTTGGAGGCTGACCCCCATCAGTGGATGATCTGGGGGGCGACCCCATAAGTGACCGATCTAGGGGCCGACCCCGTCAGTAAACGATCTGGACTATAATATCTTAAGTGCACCACAGATATTAAGCGCCCCTTTATTGTATGCAAGGGACACATGTTCAAAGTAGGCTGGCTGGGCGTTCACAGCCCGACCCACAGGCGCCTCGGGCCAGGTCAGGATTTAATACAGTTATTCAATTATATAGTCATGAAATCGGGTCAGACACCGTTGGTAGGTCTTAGAGACCATCAGGTACGGTCTATAGGACAATAAAATATCTTAGATGCTAAAGTTATTATTTTTATTATTCAATATGCATTGTGAAAGACACGGTTGGGAACCGCTTTCACATTATTATTTTCATTATTCAGTATGCATTGTGAAAGATACGGTTGGGAACCGTATTCACATTATTTTCATTATTCAGTATGCATTGTGAAAAATACGGTTTGGAACAGCTTTCAAATTATTGTGACAATTATGGGCTACCAATGTAAACGTTTTTAAATTTGGCAAACACCATGTTATACTCACAGGACAGTTGAGAATACTAGTCACCATGATAGCTGGCCAGCTACTACTTACAGAAATCATGTGATCACCTTACCATATGTACCTTAGAATGTTTGGTTTAAATCGCTTTCAAGCCATAGCTTTAGTTATACATATGATTTTTACATTTTCTATCATGTATAGGGTGGCTCTCTTTGTTATCATGTTAAAAAGGCAAGGCAATGTTACATGGGTAGGGCCAATACATTGGCTGGGAGTCTGGGACAAACATGGGCAGAGCTAAGCAGTTAGCTGGGACAAACATAAGTAAGGCTAAGCGGTTAGTTGGGACAAACATAGGAAGGGCTAAGCAGTTAGTTGGGACAAACATAAGCAGGGCTAAGCAGTTAGCTAGGACAAACATAGGCAGGGCTAGGCATTTGGTCGGGACAAGTCAATAGCATAGTCTCGTAGGATATTGGGTCAAACCCTTAGGTCAGGATGCGGAGGTATGCAATTAAGCAAGTCTTCATGTTGTCACTGTAAGCATTGTTAGGTCGGTTCGGCTGGCATGGCGTAGTACTCTATGTTAGTTCAGCATTTCAGATAGCAATAGGTCGTAAAATTCATGTTAGGTCGGTAATTATAGTCTGAATTTCAGTACCTCACCACAGTCAAGGTCGGACAATAACTTATTAAGGTCGGATGCATGTTAATAGTTTATCTGGGACTAAGTATCATGTTTTAGCAAATGTCAAGTAAAACATGATACTGGAGGGGCTAGTTGATATGCATAAAAATAGCTAAAGCCATTGTGCTTGGCCCAATCAAGACAAGGAAAGCTTAGGTCATGAAAGCTTAGGTAATGAAGGCTTAGGTCGGGAAAGCTTAGGTCATGAAGGCTTAGGTCGGGAAAGCTTGGGTCATGAAGGTTTAGGTCGGAAAAGCTTCGGTCATGAAGGCTTAGGTCGGGAAAGCTTGGGTCATGAAGGCTTAGGTCGAGAAAATTTAGGCCAGCAGTAATGAAAGGGCTTAGGTCAGCAGTAAACCAAGCTAAGAAAATAGCTTAGGTAGGTAACCATCGAGACCGAGCTTGGGACATTTAGGTTGGATAACGGTAACATTAACATGATAGCTAGGCATCATTGTAGGGCCAGGATCTAGCTTAAATATATGCAGGAGCAATGATGACAAAGGAGCCAAAATAGAGCCGTTATTACATGGGCATTCAAGTCAACATAAAAAGGGGAATGGTTAAGCATACAGCTCATCATGGCACAACGGAAATATCATACAGCTCATAATGGCACAACGGACATATCATACAGCTCATCATAGCACAACGGATATATCAAGTTGAGCCTATAAATACTCAGTCACCAGACTCATTTCAGGTAAGCCATTCTTGATGCAATTCTCTTAAGCTCTTGGTCAATACCATTTTCTGCTTACATGTTGCTAACTTGACCGTCGGAGTTACACATGGGGGATAGCCCCGCTTGTTTCTTGTTTATTTCTCCGGTTACCTGAATTTTTCCAGACCGGATTCCTCCAAAAGATTATAGAACTAAGCTCTCACTGCCCGGATCCAAGCTCCGTTTTCATCCCTTTAAGCTGCCAATTAACAGATTGGGCCTGAATATTCAAGATCTCTATTGGGCCAATCGGAGCATCCAGATTCCGGATTTTTTACGTCACATCAAGTATTATATTAAACTTTTCCGTCAAAAAAAATATATTTTATTCCTATCCAAATTTGACAGTTACTGTTGACAAACTCACTTGTTAACCGATTCAACTATAACCATACTCGTTTAATCATTACCGTTATTCAAAATCCACTAATTTAACTATTCCATATTTAACTATTCCAATACTCATATCTTCCATGTATGGCCGGATAATTAAGGATGGACACACACATACATATATATATATATATATATATATTCACACAACTACAACACAACACAACCATGTTAGCAGGTACACTGCCGTGCCGGTTGGAGAAAACATGGGAATGACAGAAAGTAGTGGGAATTACAGTAAAATCATGTGAATTTAAAAGGTTGAAGACAAGTCCCCATGGCAACATTGATGGAGTAGATCAAGCCCGGGGCCTCCCTCCAGGGCGACGTCGAAGCGGCTCATCCGGCAGCTTGTCACAACTTGCCGTGGGGTCCGATCTCCGATGCCCCATCCATCATCAAATCATAATCTCGTTGATGTAATAAACAATAATAAAGTCAATTATATATAATGACGGAAAAAAAGTAAAAGAATATATAAATATATATAAATATATATTTTAATGATGATTTTGAAAATTCATAGTAAAATCTGGTAATTACATGGGAAAAAAGATGTCAGGTGGCAACTACAGTGTGATGCACATTAGCCGTTAAATCTATTTTTGCTGAATATGTTCATTTTCTCCCAATTATTTTTCAATTTTTTGTGCCGATTATTCATGTTGAAAGGGATAAGTTGCATTTTGGGTTGGAAAAAATGTGTCTGTTTTTTTAGATCGTATTAAAAGTTGCTACTCATTATGTTTTAAAATAAGTGTCGTTTTAGAGTTATATGTTCATCAAAATCAAAAGTGTGCATGCGCAATATTATGTTTCTTAGAATTTAAAGATGGGGATACATGTCCAATCGCCTTATGGTTTAACTGCGATACTTTAAGAGTTGAGCTTAGTATGGGTGTTTTCATCAATACACATATATAAGGTTGAACATGAAACTCAATACACTATATATTAATCAGTAGGAGTTAAACTCAAAACATCGATACATTAACATAGAAACTCGATTATGTCAAAAGCTAAACTCACACAGAACATAATACATCAGAAACTAAAATCAATACAGGCGATTTCATAGCACATACGTAATATTTTTAAATCTAATCTGAATACGAGTTCAATAGCGGCCAATACATACATGATGAAGATGTCACAGAGGACTAGACTACTCACTTTACTCATTGGTGATAAGAATTTTTGTGCAATGATAAAATCTTGATTTGACCAGTGTGCCGAGTCCGATGACCAATCACCGGTGTCGAAGAATTAAATTCATCGTTTTGACGTTTTTTCAGCTTTGTGGAAGTCGCTTTCGAACATCAATCAACGTGTGAGTGTGTGATCCCTTTTGGGGATTGGCTCCAAGTTCTTTCTTTGATGATGTACAACGTCAATTTTCTCCTGTTTCATGCGCGGCCGTGGAATATGTATGGTCCGATCGATCTTAAAAGATTTTTGTTTTGAAAATGATTTCCCAAACTAACCTACATTAGCAGTGATTTTGAATAGAAACTCACATATTCGATCTTTAGTTTTCAAGAACTTTCAATTGTGTCGACTTGAAGATTTGTGATATCAATTATATTCGTTTGACGAAATGTGATCAAATGATCACATACCATTTCAAGTTTGAATGGAGGTTTAGGTTATTTTAATTAGTTTGCCATTATCAATATATTTTTTTTAATTACATCGTTTATGTGCACCGCACTCATCAAAAGATCGCAGTGATGACAATTAACAGGGCGACAATAATGACTTTGGAAACGATGAAGAATTTACTTTATAGGCCACAAAAAACATGAATCGGTGAGAACCTATTGGGACCATCGCCTACAGCAACAACATTGAGTAGATTATAGGAAATCAAACAAGATGTAAGCCATAATGGTTAGAGCTTTTATTTTTTATTTTATGTTCTGCATTTAATAAAATGGATAATCAATCTCATTCTTAACTCTTTTTTTTAATTTTAAAAAAGCATTACTTTTCTTAATTTTTTTTTTATAGCTACAAATCTTATAACTTGTTATTTTTAACCCCTCACAACGTGGTTCGCAACACAAAAAATTAGCAACTTTTGAGGACTTTTTTTAGGGTACTCAACTCTATTGAATTAGAATTGAAACGGATTTTTATCAAGTGCAGAGCTACATAGAGCTATAAGTTTATTATTTTAGTTTAAATTCACTCAACGAACTCTTTTTTATTTTTCGAAAATACTCTTCATATAGTATCTTTTAAAAAAATCATGAGTGTTTTAATTTTTTTATTTTTTTTTATCCCAACTAAAAATTTTGCCCCACCTGATTTTAGGGCTTAGCTCCGCCACTGATTCTTACATAACCCTAATTCTCTCCCATCGATCCCATTTGCTTTATATCAATTAAGACTCCCTCGAAAGGCCCTTTTTCTTTTAAAGAATAGTTTGTAGCTTGACTTGTAGTTCTTTTGCTTATCATTCTTCCTTATTATTATTATTTTAAAATTTTTTATTATTAAAACTCACATTGAAGACTATTTTATTACCGTTGAACACACCGCTTTAAAGAAGTGTTGAATGGGACCAAAAATCAAAGTGACCTAAAGAGAGGGGTAAAAGATCGTATGGTAAATTCAGTGATACCAAATTAAGGAAGCAGATAACGTCATAAACAATTTTGATTATAAATGTATCAGTAACGTGGAAAATATTATATTTAATTAAATATATTGTAAAATTACCTATTCACCATTAGTTTTGACCAAATTCGTACCCAAAGGGCTTGACCCAGTGGTCCATACAAGGATTTAAAGCCTTTGGTTTTGGGAGACCGAGTTTAAAACCTGGTAACTCTCCGGTACAGTGATACCATTTTCATAAAAGTACAAGAAACAACGGCTAGCAGGCCCCCGAATCAACATTTTCCCTTCCCCAAGACCTTTTCCCTTCCTAGCAGCACTGTGAATATATATTAATTGTGGTTGAACGAATTTCAGCATCTTTCTTTCAAAATAAAAGTTTTAACCAAATTGATTTTTAAATAAAATTGAACCATCCATGTGGGTTCAAGATCCGACCAACCGGTTCAAACCACGTTTTACAACTTTGATCTTTTTCTTTTTTTTTTTTCTTCCTTCTTTTTTTTACATTATTGCTTTAAAGTATATATCCTTTTACATTTATGGTCACCCGACTCACCACGTTAGAATGTCTACTACGATATCACCTACTTTGAATATGCGTTTTAACTATTTGGAAAACTCACCTCCATACTAACGATTGAAACCTATCACAGCATTTCGAAAAATTAAATCTCCTAAAAGATTTAAAAAATAGAAATTTGTAGAATTTGATAACGTTGTTTTATCGTGTATAGTCTATGATATCGATGTATCGCGTATTAGACACCTGATGCTAAACACGATAAGTTAGAAGTTAAAGTAAATACGCGATACATTTGATGTTAAACTCAATACGTAATATTTTAATAGCTAACTTAATTATAACCGCAATACATATGCAAATAAACTTGATATGTGATACTAATACCTAAACTGTCGAGTTGTCAAACACGTCAGATACAAATCTTTGCAGATATTTTAATCCTTATGACTGTGTTTTCATAATTTGTCAATGTTGGGGAATTTGCTCCCAAAGATAAATACAACCGACTTCACCATATTAATCCTCATAAGTAAATTGAGTCTAACTTACTTGTTAAGTATAAGTTAAATCATTTCGTTGGTCTCTAAATTTAAAATTATCTTAAGAGACAAAATAGAGACGACATCTCAACTTAGGGACCAATAAAATAATTTAACCTATATCACTATCAGATTTTCAACCGAAAGATACTTAACACCTACCCATAACTATCAATCCCTTAAAACCTTCAAGTGTCAAGTACCATAATTTAGCAAAAAGCTAAGAATTGAAATGTAATGGTCCCAAAATAAAAATGTGATACGAGGCTCTTACTCTTTATATCCACTTTTGCATGGTTCTCAGCTGTGGTGTAAGGAGGGGGAGGGGGGGAAGGTCCCCCCAAAAACCTATTAATCTGGCTGCAATTTGTAGGTCCCCAGCATTCCCCTCCCCCCCCCCCCCCCCCCGCCTTCCCCTTCTCCCCCACCCCAAGTCCCTTCCGTGGGTCAGAAAAAAGTATAAAACCATCACAGATAATTTCACCCATCGGGGAGTGGCAGGGTCGTGGGGAAGCTCAAGCCCGGTTGGTCCACACTCTCTAAGGTCGTCTGTCCGGCCGGCCCCGGGATATATTAAACAGCCATGATACAGTACTACAGGCTGATATGATGAGTATTGAATAGTAAGTAGCTCTGAACGCTCTGTTCATTGTGTTCATTTTTGATAAGATACAAAAATTCGAATATTATGACTTAATTAACACAGAAAACATTAAAAATTAAGCTTGTCCATCTATGAAACCATGCGTCAGCCCAGGGGCAGAGACACGCATAATTGCCCCACAGGAAATTATTTTTATATTATTTTTTTTGTTTCTAAATAGAATTTGAAAATTAATTTTGCTATGCTACTCTAAATCTTCGAGGTCTTACTACACCATTGCGTGAACCCATATTTGTGAACTCAAATATGAGTATTATCATGCTGCTTGAGACATAATATAAACCCGACACCATCTCAATGAATTGAGTTTTTTAAGCGAATTTAAAAGTTAAATAGGTCAAATAATATTTAGTGAAATTCGACGATATAAATTGGATTGAGAATGTAGATACGAATCATTAACATACGTATGGGTTATCCACGAGATTGGATTTGCAGGAATAAAGAAACTGGCGTGACCAAATTACCCCAAGATTCGTGTTACCTAAAGCAGCAAGCTGCCAAACATATTTTCAGCCGAAGACTTTTGAGAATTGAATTTTGATGGAATGGAACGAGTTGACGTTACGTTACATTAGCGTAAGACTGAATGGGAGGGCATTTGCGTATTTTCGATCGATGATACGTACCTAACCAAACCAAATGCCCCAGATTCAGAGGGTATAGTGCCCTTCGATCTCCGTGAATATACTTTACTCTTCCGTATGTATAAGTATAATGCTGACAGGGTTGTCCCTTTAACCTAAAAGTCTTTGCTCAATAGTCTCTCAAGACTGAGAACGGCCAGGGCAGGTGGGTAGGGAGGCTTGAATTGTCCTTAGTTTTGATATGTTTTTGAAAATACTAATTGAGCATAAAAAGATTAATTTAAAAAATATATTCGAATTATAGAAATTTATAATTAAACAGTAAAAAATTATATTAAGAAGGCTTAATTACTATTTACCCCGTGTTATTAGTTTTTTATTATTTGCCCCTCTATATTTTTAAAATTAACTGGTTGTCCCTCGTGTTTTTAAAACTAACTGTTTGTCCTCTCTTACCCGTCAAACTATAAAAATTCATGAAAACACAAAGTACCCATCTGTAATACTGACATCACACTCTTAAGGTTTTAACTAAAAATATTCAGATGAGTATACCCCCAAGCATTGGAAAAATACCCGGAGATAATTTTTTTCCCAAGAAAAACGTTAGACTCCGGAGAAACGACAATGGCAATGGGTTCTTTGTGAGAACCGCAATTGGAGCGGGAAAAGTGCATCATCGTCGATAATGGAGTTTGCGGCTCGATTCTGGAAAAACTACAGCGGTAGCAGTTTGGAGCGGGAAAAGTGCAGCGGCGATTGTGTATCGGAGAAACCTTCACCCATTTTTTTTCTTTCTCAAGCAATATGCAGTTAATACTTGGGGTATATTCGTCTAAAATTTTTTACTTAAACTTGAGAGTGTGATGTCAGCATTACAGAGAGGTATTTTTGTCTTATCATAAATTTTTATGGTTTGACTAGTAAGAGGGGAGGCAAACAGTTAGTTTTAGAATCACCGAGGGCAACCAGTTAGTTTTAAAAACACAAGGGAACAAATAGTCAAAAGTCAATAACAAGGAGGGTAAATAGTGATTAAGGCTATTAATAATAATAAAAATATTATACTCTATCTTTTTCCCTGTAAAAGTGAAAATTAAAATAAAAACAAAAACGATGAAAATGAAACTATAATATATGGATCAAGTGACGAGGCGTCCCTCTTTTTTTTTTTTTTTTTTTTTTGAAGCAAACTCACACACACATACACACCCTGAGTGGAACACCACTACGAGGCATCCCTCTGAGTAAGAGAAAAGGAAGAATATCATGACTCGGGTCTGGGGTTGCCCACTTCCCACTTCTTACGTTTTTTGTCTCGTTATTCACCTCAAATTATATAGATTTGTTCGTATTAGTTTCTTTATTAATATTTGGAAGTCTTCGATAGTGTTGTTCGGTCCCTACTCTTGACCTAATATTCGATTAGTGGCGGAGCTATGTTCTTAATGTTTGATGGGTCAAAATATTTGATCTTTACTTTTTTCTCTATTTTTTCTTAATTTTGGTGTGGCAAAGTTAATTATTTTGTAATTTTTACTCGTCACCGGGAGTAATTTCAAAAAAGTGAGATGGCTGCCCCTGTGCTCGGTCCCCATCCCTAATGCGATGTTTGAAAATAATCAGTGTAGCTACTCATGTATTGTAGTTATGTGTTTAGTTGCTAATGTAATCCGTTTCACCTATAACATTTGATATATTACGTTTCAAGTTTTAGTATCAAATGTATCGAGTTTAGATTATGATATATCGCAACTTTGTTAAAACAAAAATGTATCCCTTGCAAGGAATCACTCGTAGCCAAAAAAATCAAATTTAGTTTTTGAAATATCATCGTCGGACCGGTCATACATATGACTCCATTTTACTTTTTATATGAAAAAAATAATAATAATAAATAAGCTTATGCATTTTCAAAAAATATATGCAAAAAGCAAAAGAAAACAAAAATCCAATTTTATACTTTATTTTATTTTCTCTAAAATAATAATAATATTAATTACAAGTAGAACTTGAAGGGAATAGGATATTATTTACGTGGCAAGAGAAATTACAGTAGAAAACAAGGAACCATTTTCTATACTTAATTTATTCCAACTCTGGTTGATTATTTTATGATTTATTGACTCGATCCAGTGTAAAAAAAAAAAAAAAAAAGAGTAAAAAAATAAAATATTTTGGTCAACTTTGAACTCTTATTCAACAAAGCGGTGACATTCGGCAGGATGATGAACATCGTACTGTATTGAGTTTAATTCGATAACATTGTATTGTAATATAATAAATATTGTACGTAAACGAGGCTGTTAAACTACATCGTTTTTCTCAAACCTTGTTAATTGCTGGATTATATATCTAGGGTTGAGAATCTTCTTTTACTTTTTAATGTATCAAATTCGCTTATCGAGTTTAATCTCAGAAATATCATGTGAATGTTATTAAAATATATGTGTAAATTTTAGCTTATGATATATTACCAATTGAATTTTGCTTCAATTATATCGAGTTTAGTTGCCGAAAAATATCACCTATTGAATGAAAATATGCATATTAAATTTAGCTTTTGATATATTACGTATTGATGAAAAATACATGTATCTAGTTTATGTACCAAAGTATCGCCGTTAAACCATCAAACAATCGGACAATAGACTCTCTCTTTAATGTATTATTCTTTTAAAGGATAAGCAGCAAGCGGGAGGAATAATGATAGTTATCTCAACTAATTCATCACAATTTTTTTGTAGCAAGTGATGAGATATACACTCGTTTTGCTACATTTTTATAAAATAATTACTAATATTACATTATTGACCAATGATTGTGTGCTATAACATTTGATATGAAATTTTGAGATGAGTATCATTACTCGTGCCGGAAAGGTTTCGACGGGGACGTGATTAATTTGTGTTTTACAAATTATTTTTCAAATTTTTTATTTAGATTAATTTGTCGTTAATTTGTACGTCCAACAAGGAAATAGAGAGAAGAAATGTGTGATTTTATGTTAACGACATATATTAGTCCCAAAAAAACAAGAGAGAAAAGAAGTAAAAAAAAAAAAAAAACTCGATACGAAAAGTCAAAACGCGGATTAATTTCATACATACCTATGCTTGCCTTAATAATTGTTTTAATATTATAAAATAAATACCATTATTTTATATTTCAATCAACGTTTCAACTTCTCGTCCTATTAAATGGCTCGTGTTTCATAAATATATATAATATATTTTTGTATAAGTTTAAAGGTATAACAATTAAAGTGAGTAATTAGATGCAATTTCTTCCCTTGTATTCTTAATTTACAAGAACAAGCTAATTATAAATTATACATAATTATATTAGTAATGATATTTAAAGTTAAAAAAAAAAAAAAAAAACCAAAACAGACCAATTCATTGAGACAAAAATATTTTTTGAAATACAAGTATTGTAGAGTAATAAAGCAACGTTTGAGTTTGACCAAGTTCGTTCCTACGTGTTTCATTCTTTTTATTTTTTGAATTCATCATTATATTTCATAGTCCTGATCTCTTACATGTCTCATTCTTTGGTTACAAGGGAAAGTAACATTTTAATCTCTCTTATCGCCCTCGAAACATAACAATTTCAGTCTTTATAAGGATATCTTGGTAAATTATTTGAAACTATAAGGACCAAAATGTAATCTACCAAAATATTAGCAACCAAATTATAATATGTCATTTTTTGTAATAACTTTGTCCAACAAAAAGGGAGAATAAACAATGACCTGAAAATTTTTTTTCCTTCCTTTTAATACATAAAAGTATAGTTGACATTTGAATCCCCTTTGTATGTTTCCTTTTGTCTTCAGTTTAAGGGCCGGTGCCCTTTTTCTCCGGAATATATATATATATATATATATATATATAAAATAAAATATTATGATCAAAATTGCATAGAAATAATAGTCGAGGGCATTGGACTTTACAGTTAAAACTACATTTGATGATGCCTCTACAGTGGCCATCCTAGAACGACAAGATCATCATGGAAATCGATTTATTTTTAAGTGTCAGTTAAAAATCGTCCAACAACAATTGATAGATGTCAAAAGAATAGCTCGTGTAGCTAATTACAAAAGGTTAAGTCCAACAATCGTCAAACCCGAATCAAAATATTATAGTTAATCTACCAACTTGTAAATCTACACATAATATAAATATAATATTTTTAAAGTATAAAATTTATTATTGCGCTAGATAAATACCGTATCGGCGAAGATGTATCGCTAATTATATATGAAAGTTCTGAAATCGAATTTTCAATTCGGGTAGATCGATCGTGGAAATCGAACTTTAGTAGTAATGATTGAGGTAGATTGCAATCAAAATCAATCAAGATTTTGGAGATAATTTGGTCATTTGTCGGACCAAAATTGCTTGAAATCTCCATTGATGTTCATGGATTAAAGCTTCAATCACACAAAATGTGTACATTACTACTCAATGAAGCTTCTCATATAATTATCGTTCTCTCTTTCTTAATTAATTATTAAGAGTAGTATATATATATATATATATATGTATGTATGTATCGAACCACTTAATAATTACGATGTCTTCTATTACATGAGTGACAGTTGACTTAGAAAGAGAGAAGAAAGAAGCGAAGACGTCCACCTGCAAGATTATGCCCGTTTATACGATAATATGGCAGAAATTGAAATACCAGAATAAAAAAAAAAAAAGGTAACAATATTTCGAAATACAAAAAATTATCATAATGATTGCCGTAATACCTACAAGCCAAGAAGCACTCAATGTGTTTAGTTTTTAATATTCACTGTCTTTTTTTTAATTGTGTAATTTTTATATTAATTATTGTGAGAATTTATAATAAGTTTTCACCAAGAACATGAATATTTTTCTATTGTTTATTTTATTTTTAATTTATGACTTCTTTTTTAATAAAAAAAAAAGCATGCACCACATTAGTAAATTTATAATGAAAAATAGATTATTTATTTTAATACGATTTCTTTTATTGCATCAGAAAGATGTATAATTAAGTATTGATTATACATAAAATGTCACCGTACTTTTAAATTTACTTTAGCATTAATTAGTGAGAGTATATGAAGAAAGGATATTCTATGAGCTAGTGTCATGACTAATAAATTATTTTTGAGTCATTTTCAAGTACTCTTTAATAAGTGTGTCAATGTCTATTATGACACTAATTATAAATAAATGAACCATAAAGTTAAGTAAATTAAAAGAAGAAAAAATAAAAATATAATGGATGAGTTGAATTGAAGCTGGCAAATGATGAATATCTAAATATAGTATCTTTTGTGTTACATTTGGCATAGTTGCATGCTTACATATAAATATTTAAGCATGCATGTAGAAGTATTAACATTTGGAAAACTCTCAATCAATTACTATAAATCAATAAGTTTACTTTAATTAGTGGAATTTAGCAATATCTAGAAACTCCGACACAAACCTAATATGTTATAAGTGGATTTATCATCACGAGCACGGCCCAAATTGCTACATTTAAGAGACAATTTTTGATAATCTCTAACACGACGTGAAAATGCAAATTGAATCTAACCAATTATAAACGACTCGGCAACTTACAATATGACTCGATTACTTCTTCTATCATTTCCCAATTTCAACACGGACCTAACACATTATAATTAAGTGGATTTATCATCACAACCATGACTCGAATTGCTACATCTGAGAGACAATCTTTCATAATATCTAACACGATATAAAAATCCGAATCAAACCTAACCCATTATAAACGATTCGCCAACTCACAATACAACTTGATTACCGCTTCTATCATTTTCCTTTTTCGACACGAATCTCCCGCGTTATAATTAAGCGGATTTATCATCACGACCACAACCCAAATTGCTACATCTGAGAGAGACAATCTTCGATAATCTCTAATACAATACAAAAAAAATCAGAATCGAACCTTACCAATTATAAGCGACTCGCAACTCACAACCCGATTACAACTTTTTTCATTTACCTATTTCATCACGAACCTAACACGTTATAATTAAGCGGATTTATCATCACGACCACAACCTGAATTGCTACATCGGAGAGACAATCTTTGATAATCTCTAACACAACACAAAATAATCCGAGCAGAACCTAACCAATTACAAACGACTCGCACCTCACTATACGACCCGATTACCGCTTCTATCATTTCTCAATTTTCACACGAACCTAACAAATTATAATTAAGCGGATTTATCATCACGACCACGACCTGAATTACTATGTCTGAGAGACAATCTTTGATCATCTCTAACATGATACGAGAAAAACTCAAATCGAACCTAACACATTATAAATGACTCGCCAGCCCAGAATACGACCCGACTACCGCTTCTATCATTCATATGAGCAAGCTGGCTCATGAGGAAAGCGAGGACGCGTGCAAAAGTAAAATTTATGACTAGTTTTACTATGAAGTAGTACGTTGGAGTCAAAATATGGAATGGAAAGATGGGTACGTCGTAATCAATTACTCTATGATACAATGATGATAGGGGAAAATGGGAAATGGGAAATAGGCATGGCCAAGCCTGCAGGTGCAGGTGGAGCTTCAGCAATGTGTGCTGCCATGGAATTCCACATCTAGCTAACCTATACTATATAGTCTCTATACCTAGCTGGGCTAGGCTATATGTAGAAGGAGGACTTTCAACTTCACTATTTTTGGAGTGTTTATTTGTGGTTGAATAATAATTATATTCCTCTTTTTATAAATTTATAGCCAAACTGGTTAAATGTGAATCTTGACAATTATCCATTTTACAATATCGATCCATCATTGTCAAATCGAAAAAATGAATACTCTCTCTGTTTAACTTTAAAGTTCGCTTTAACCAATGTATAATTTTCGTACGTACGTGATATTTTAATTTTACAAATAATTCTAAATCAAAAGGAGTTCAGCCGTATATATTTATCTAACCAGAGAGATTCACACATATATATATATTAACAAGGACAAAAATAAAAATGTTACTTAAATTACTTTGTTCATGCGTCACTTAACTTGACTTGAAACAACATTCGTACATGCTAACTGAAAACAATGTAAATGTTGCTGTCCGTACAAATTTGAAACTAAAATTTAAATTTATGGACGAAAGTGAAACACTGTTTAATGAATGAAGCGAACTAAGGAAGCGATTTAACGACCGCTGCATCAACTATTTTGAGGCAATAAATACACTGTTTAAGACAATTTTGACGGTGTCTCTCAAAACGTATTTTCTTGTAGTGATTAAAAGGTGGAGAAACTGCCACACCCTAGTGGGTGGGGGTGTGGATTGAGCCTCCAAAGTTGAGCTGCCGACTGATATCTTCTTGTGTTGGTGTGCAAAAGACAGAGATAATTAAGTGATGATGATTGGTTTGACGAATTAATAGAGCAACTTCTCAAAGTATGACTCACTCACAAGTGATGTTGGGGTGGTGATGGACAACTATTGTAGCCATGATTTTAGGTTTTTTTCACCCATCTTCGATCCTATTTTAGGTTTTTTGTTGATTTTTTTTTAATTTTAATTTGGGCTATTTTTCTTTTGAATTTGACACTTTTACCCCCCTTAAATTTGAAGATATGGATATTTTAAATTATTTTCACCTGTTACATGAGGTTTTCAATTTATTTGAGCACTTTGTACAAAATAAAAAGGGTTAAGAGTTATAGTCAATTGAAAATTTTAAAATTGAGATGAATAGAGAGCAAATTTTAAAATTTTGTAACCCTCATTAAAGATTTTTTGTGGGATTATAAATTTTGATAA
Source organism: Leptodermis oblonga (assembly GCA_016801395.1). Classification (NCBI taxonomy): domain Eukaryota; kingdom Viridiplantae; phylum Streptophyta; class Magnoliopsida; order Gentianales; family Rubiaceae; genus Leptodermis; species Leptodermis oblonga. The sequence goes on from CM028760.1 coordinate 37,849,657, forward strand.
TTAGACCTGGAAATATTCTTAACTTTTTTTTCGAAATGGTCCAAATGACCTGCAAACCTCTTATAACAGGTGAAAAGAACCAAAAATTTAAATATTTTCAAACGTAAAGAGCAAAAATGCCAAATTAAGAAGGAAAAAATTAAAAGGATCAAAAGTGTGATGATACCAAACATAAGGGACCGAAACTGTTTTTTTTTTCTTCTTCTTTTGTTCGAGTAAAAAGAACAAGTGTCTATTGTGTAAATATAAGGGGCAAAGTGTAAAAAGGTCTTAAACACGCCATACTTTTTTTCTTTTGAAGTCAAAAGGCGTGATATATTAGAATGAAATAGAAGGAGAGAAGGGATAGAACAGTCGGGAGTATGCCGAATCCAGAAGAGGGAGGGTAGGTGGAAGCCGGATTTAAAGTTACTAAGTAGTGAAATGAATAATAACCTTGGGGAAATCCTCCTCTTAAAGTCAACTACCAATATGAATATCCCTCTCGTCCATTGGAGGGATGAAAACTCTTAAGAGTCCAAATCTCAATTTGAATTAATTTAACTAATTATCCAATGCTCGATGCGATCGGTTGAGAAATGCATTATCATTTATTTATTAATTAATTCAACGCTATTAATTTTCGTTAATTTAAATATAATTCACCCATTGAATCTAATAGTTTAGAATGTGCATGCCGACTTTCACTGTTACCGAATGCAACATCAACATCTTAATATGTATCTTCAACATGAAAAGTTCGTAATAACGCGTTAATGCTCAAACGGTATAACAGTTGTAAAATTACATTAAAATTGAACGTTTGATTTTTATCTCTATAAGTTTTTATCAAGAAAAAAAAAAAAAAAAAGACAAAATCTCCAATTTCTTTCTATTCCATATACTTCAAATTGTATGAAATTTTGTAGAGTTTTTAGTACATATAGTAACTAATTAACCAACTCCACTCAAATAAAAGGATTTGACCACATTACGTCTTCTTTTATCTTCAAAGAGTTAATTAAGTTTGTAAGTTTCACGAATTTTTATGAATTTCAAAATACAATATCAAAACAAGTAAGGTATTGGGCATATTTTTCCATTTAGAATCCTTTATTTTAGTTGTGAATCAACTAAGAATCACACAACCGTATTAGTAATAGTATGACAAATAAAAAGAAGAAAAATGAAATATAACAAAAAAAGTTTTTTTAATGAAGAACCTTGTAACTCTGATTATATGGTTCGAGCTTTGGGGTACAAGAATTGAAAAAAAGAAAAAGAAAAATGAACTTTATAACAAAGAATTAATAAAATTTCAACTAATTATTTAAATTGTATATGGCCAGCAAGGCTAAAGAAATGTGCTGGCCGGCTCATCTCATCATATAAATGTCATCAAGTGCATTTATTTTTTTCCCCCAAAATTCCTTCAAAAAATATTTGAGGAAAAAAGTAAAGAAAAAAAAAAAAAAGGTCTGTCGAATAATTTAATAAATGTATACGTACATAATTGACCAACTCCTTAATTTAATATGCTATTTAATTTGTGAATAATTAAATAAATAATTAATTAATTATTCTTCTTTGACCTCCCACGTTACCCAAGAATTTCAAGTTCTGGAAAACTTGAAGGAACTCAGTAGAAGAGGCCGTACTTTAAGGGTATTTGTACAAAGTATACATTTTATTATTGAAACAAATAATTCCCATTATTAATATTTTATCGTAAAAATTGATGGTCAAACAATCCAACTCGAAGTCCGGCTCTTGAGCAAATTGTCCCTCAAAACTCAAAGCTTTGCCGCCGCGTGCACATGAGAAAATATAATACGTTCATTATTAATGACTAAGAAATAAATGTTGTGATTTTATATAGTTAAAAGCTTTCTAAAGTTTTGTGAAATATAAATAATGGAAAGAGATTACAGCTTGGTTACGAAACCATTAAAAATTGTGAAAAAAACTTGAAATACAGTATTTTCCAGTTCCACTAAAAAAATTCAGTGATATAACTGTTTATGAGTCATAAGATATAATTTCTAAGTGGACTTTTCAAAGAAGACGAAAATAGTATAATTTACTTGCCACATCCTGTTTGTTTCGTAATTTTATACAATATATAATTCGATTTATATTTACACTTCACATGTTTCGTTTGTAGTATAAAAAATATATGTAACTATGAATATTCAAAATCAGAATTTTAATTTCCTATTTATATCCAAAATTCAAAATAAAATTACAGATCCGTTACGATATTATTCAAAACGGGAGGGTTTTCTAAACCCTGCCTTGCTTATTATTACTTTTATATCACAGTAGTTGTTTAATGAAATCTTATATCTGCTCTATATTTGTCTATCTTCTTACAATAAAATAATAAACGCCATGATATAATGTATAGATTTTACGTTTCATTGTAAGAGGGTAAAGAAAGAGAACATGAACGAAGCACATAGAAGATCTGTTCTGGTAGCTCGTACGTAAACAAATCTGTTGAATACGTACCGTGGTTTGACTGTAACGTAGTCGGCAACGTAGGGTCGAAGAAAACATAATGTCAATTCTATAAACACAAACACATGTCTATACATCTATTATCTATCTATACATACATTTATGCAAAGGTAACAGAGTAAACAGTACCAGTCACCCCCCTCTCCAACCCCCACCGCCCCCACCAAATTGCAGTATAAATACTGAAGGAAGCAGAGAAGTAAAATCCGTCCACCCAACAAATCTCATTAAGCCATTTATATAAGTTAATTAAGAAAAACCAAAGATTTTTTTTTTACATTAATTAACGTTGTTATTCTTCTTCAATCCTCATGGGATGGGATGGCCCAATCCGATTGGCTCCTCCATCTCTCTGTCTCTTTCTTCTTTCCCTATAAATATGGTGCTCTACCATTTCTACTCAAACTCAAATCTCCACTCTCTTTTCTCTCTTCCTCTCTTGTTCTTTGATTTGATGATGATGAACAGCATATGAGGATCTGTTAAGCTCAGGAGGGATAGCGCCATCGATTTCTCTCTTTGCTGCTTATGTCGTTTGTGGCGCTATCTATCCTGAGTTTCACGGCTCCTTCTTGCTAATTAATTCTCGAGCTCGACGATGCCAATTCCTGCAAGTCATGTTACAGAGTATGTATGGGTTTTGAATTTGAACTTTTGAAGTTTCATATTTTAAATTTTTCGGTTTTTCTAAAGCAAAAAAAAGAGAAGAAAATCATGGGTTTTTTGGTTTAATCTATGATCATTGCCATACATGATAGAACGAGGCTTCTTTCAGCAGTTAAAGACAGCATCATGGAGTTCTTCCCACGTCATGTCTTCTTTCTACTTCTTGATTTAGTATTTCTTTTTCTTTTTCTTTTTTTTGTTATTTATGATTCTATAAACTTTTTGTTCTTGTGGTAAGTTTCATAACTGATTAATTAATTAACTCGCAAAACTCTTTTATGATCGATCATCACAGAGAATTGAAGACCGAAGTTCAATGATTTTTACAACCCTTTTTGTTTGAGCTGCATGATTTGAAGTCATGAGTGGTTTCACTATGTCTGTTGATTTTATGCCCCGACTCCGGGCCGTTCTAAGGGGGTCTGGACAGTCTCTTTCCTGGCCACATATATGTGTATATAATTTTAATATTTTACGTTACACACTAGATCCTCTAATATATTTTTTCTGATTATCGATTTGCATTTGTTCATCTTAAAATGGGTTCGGATCCTCCCTCCTGGATTTCTTTTCATTTCTCATTTGTTCTTGAAAATTTCAGTCAAAATTTAAGGATCAAGAATCTCTTCCTCCAAGAAGTTTGACGTCATGGGTTTTTCAATCTTATAAATTTATTTTCTACTGCTTCAAGGCATAGGATTGTGCAGGGGGAACAAAACTAGGTAGGCTCCGAAGAAGTAAGAACATAAACTATTATTTTAGTTTAATTTCTTCTTGTACTTTGCTTCAATATACTACTATAACCTTGCTTAATGCTTACGTAGGGTGTGTACAGCTGTTTCATCTTCTCTATTGAAACTTTCAAGACCATTCTTGCTTTAATTGATTGGTGGAGTAAATATCTAAACCCTTTTAATTAATGATATTGATCCCTTGTTATAAGAGCCGTGTCGTATTTAAAGTTGTATCTCGTGACTAACATATACTTGTTCGATCGTGACTCTTCCGTTAGGACCGAAGAAAATATATATATTGGGACTTTTTTTTTCTTCAATTTCAGATCTTTCAGAGAATTTTTGGGAGTTGTGGAAGAAAAATGGGGTCAAGTGGGAGGAGAATTGTGAGGGAAGAGAAGAGTGGGAAGGAATAAATGCAGTCTGAATATGATGATCCTGATCAGAGGAACAGAGGGGCTCCAGAAGGTGCCTTAAAGAGGGGGTTATGGGCTGGCTAGGGTTTTTATGCTTTTGACTTAAATTTTGTTGCAGCCTTTTTAATAATGGTAATAGGAGTAACTGTGGGATGTTCACTCATTCAATTAGGTCACGTCCCCCATGTTCTTCCTCTCCTCTTTTTTTTTTTTTTTTTTTTTTTTTTTTTCTTTTAATAGTTTTCATTACAATGTACTCTTCCTTCCATAATAACCTTAATGATTTAAGGATGAAAATATGTTTTTTTTTTTCCCAAGAAAAATTGAGAAAAGGTACTGAAAGTATATAATAATTGAATTGAGATATAAGAGATTGTTATAAAATATCAATATGAGCTTCAGAAACAGACATGTGTAAATTATATAAAAGCTCACATGTCGAAAATTGGGGACATTTAGAGCCTAATGCATTAGGTCTACTTATAATTTCCTTCTTCTTTTTTCCGTTCCTTCTTTATCATGCATTAATAAAATAGGTAGCCGATCTCACTTTTAACATAAAAAATAGAAAAGAAAATGTAAATTTATTGTTGAAAATAGAAATAAAACAAAGATATAATCAAACCAATAATAACAAACATGCCCCTATTTTAGTAGAGCTTACTCATGAATGAAAGTATTTAATTGAATGTATATATATAGAACTAGAGTATTATTCACTACTAGTATCAATTTATGAGGGTTAATTTTTACCCTTTATCATGTACTCAACAACTCACCCATTATTATTTCCCCTAAAGCCTACCATTTATAGCTTCATGCATGACAAACTAACATAAACTAATATTACATTGCACAAGTTCTTTAATTAGATATCATTTGGAAAATCTCCCATGCATGATGATGAGGATTGACTAGGGAGGACTTAGAAGATTGTAAAGTTTCTAACAGTTCAGATCGTATGTCTAATTTAACTCATTTTATATATACTATTTGATTATTAATCAATAATAATAATATAAAATAAATTGGACAGATAATCAGAATACGCGGTGAGTAACATATTGGAAGGCCTAGCTGGCCATGATGTGGGCAAATGGATGGTTGGGATGATGAGGAAGAAGAGTTGAGATGCAAGTTTTGAGAGAATTGATGTGCCTTTAGGGTGCATGATGTGTCTTACTAAATGGAGACAAAGAAACCAGATTTCCTGTTACACATATCTCTCCCACCTTTGTATCCATAATTTCAATGTGAAAATATATAATAAGATCTTCCATATGATATGATCTCAAGATAGTGCACAATGTGCTTCAACAGAAACACCCACCACCCCTCCTCTTTGTGGATCACATTTGTTTTTGTTTGCTAGACAAATTAAAGAGTTTTATTTATAATTTTTTATTTAGTTGTAATGGAATAGTTTTATTTTTACTTTTATTATTTTCTTGTCTTATATAAATAATACTGTTTTAAAATTTTACAATTTATTATAAATGATTTAAGATATAATATATAAAAATATATGATTTGAGACTATTTTTCCGAGTTACTCCCTCCGTTTCATTAGAAAGGTCCATTTCGAAAAATATTTTTTGTTCCAATAGAAGAGTTAACTTTCAAAATTTTTAATTCTTTTAACCTTACTCATATAATCATATATGGTTCAAAATTAGTTCATATTTAATAAGTAAGGATATAATTGGAATAAAGTGTGTCAAATTAGCTAATTTATGTATTGTACCTTAACATTCATAATAAGTTGTGCATTGATCAAAGTGGATTCTTCTAATGGAACGAAAGAAGTATAGATTTACTTTCTAAGATATGGATTGATTGGGAATAACATATTATCATAGTAATAAGAGTATGTAATAAAAAAAGAATTATGATTACACATGCAAATCGAGGCAATTTTTTATTTATAAATAACTCTATTAATGAGATGGAGTGGGTAATATAATTATATACGTAATTCATAATCAATCTACGTTTAAAAGTGAAATAAATTATATATTTAAGATGATATTTTTTTAATTTATAAAATTTTGTAACAATTAGTAATAATGACCACGTTGTCTTCAAACTTGGCCTTATGTCGAATTTTCATCTGAACTTGAAATTATTTTTATCTAGTCCCCAAATTTGAAATGTTCACTCTCACGTATTCCATTGCCCAAATTTTGATCAAAATCAACCCAACGCAAGCAGCTTTTGCAAATTTCAGATTTTCGAGTTGTAAATTATTTCGTGCAACTTCATCACCATATGCATTATTCTTTCATATTTCAATAAGTTGGGGATTTTGCTCATCATGCTTCTATCGGCGTTGGGTATGTTTTGGTCAAAATTTAGGTGTTGAACTGTACGAGGATGGAACACGCAAGTATGAAACTGAAAGTAAACAATTTCAAGTTTGGAGACAAAAATAATAATAATAATAAAATTAAAAATTGTTATCTCTTTTTTTTTTTTTTTGATTTGCCAAATTGTCATTATATTATTCTGGATTTAGATTCTTACAAATGACCTATATATACTCAGGAAAAACCCTCAAAAATCAGCAAACAAATTTTATACTATAATTTACTTAATTTTCCATCATCAGCTTTGTGCTTTTGTTTGGGTTTGGTACGTAGCTAGACTGTGGATCGCCATTAATCTTGATCTTCATGATCATCATTGCACTGGAAAGTTAGCCACAAAGCAATCAATGCATTCACGTTAATTTGTAGTCAAAAGGAACAGTAATTTACTTTTATTCAAATATGTTAGTTTTTCTTACTTTATTAATATGATTTTTAGGGTTATGTTTAGAAAATAAAGATAAGATTGAATCAATTTTATTTACCTTATTTTTATGTTTTAACATTATTTATTAGTAAAAATATAAGTTTTTAGTGAGACTTATGGAATAAAATATAAGTCGGATAAGTTGGATAGCTCCATATAAATCTCATTCATGAGGTATAACATATCAAAAAGGGCACACCAAAAGAACTCATTGTCGAGCCTTATGAGGTAGAAAACTCTCAAATACGGTTCTAAGGGAAGGAAATAGCTAGGAAGTACATTTCTAGAGGAGAACATGCCATTCAACAAGGAGATTCAGAAATAGCTAGCGGAAGCTTGGTTCGATCAAGCGGTTGAATACTGAAAACGTGCTATATGATTTACTTCTGGTCTCTGTTGTTTATAATAGGATAAAATATTCCGAAAAATAAAATAAAAAATCTTAACAAATTTTATTTTTCGGATAAAAACAATTATATATATATATATATATATACACAAGAACTAGTACCACCAAATTTTAGTCTTTTTAATCCAAAAAAAATATTAAAAAAAGCACCAGATTCAATTAATTCCATGCTGGAAAACAAGTAAACATAATTGAACCCACTAGAATAAAGTATGAAGTATATATTTAATAGATGAGAGGAATAAGAATATTGAATACTATTGAATAAAGAACATTCAAAGGGTAATTAATAAGAATTCATTAAGAGCAGTAGTACTGGAACTGGTCCACTGTTGTTTTCTGAGTTTTTTAAAACCTTTTAATTAATGTGCGCAGTGAGGAAGAAGAAAGAAAAAGAGGACCCCAGTGGAGTAAGAGTCCTCCTGCAAATGGCGGCTGAAATTTCGCCGATTCGTCTTTAATATATTACCATCTTATATATATACTAGTAGTTGTTTTGAACAAGAAGATCCATGGAGGGAAAAACCTCCAACTGATCTCTTTCTGGTCCTTCTCCCCCCAACACCCCCCCCCCCCCCCCCCCCCCCCCCCCTTCCTTTGATATATTTTGAATTAAGACTACGGTCTCGTTAAGGAATCCGTCAATTATTAGGTAATAGCTTATGTAATGGTATTTGCCAAATGGTGTATTGTCGGAACAAATATTTATTGTTTATCTACAATTTGCTCTAAACGGTACATTATTGCTTTGGCAATAACGTCACTTAATGACATAAGTGATGTAGCTAAGGTCATTATTAAGGGTCTGTTCTTTATGAAAGAGTTGGGTTTTGGTTTTAGAAAAATAATTTTATAATGTAAAAAAGTGTATTGAAAATGTAAAAAGGTATAGCTGAATAGTAAAAAATTGATAAAATTGATTATAATATATTAAATTTACTGTTGAAATCAAAACTGAGAACAAAACCAAAACTTAAAGAACAAACCCTAAATGTCAGTTGTTCTTACAAGTTTTATAAGTTCAAAATCACAACACCTAAAATAGGTCAACTTTGTCCACTTATGTTTATACTCTCTATGTTCTATTAGTAAAGCCCAGTTTGAAAAATAGACAACTTTAGATGGGTTGTAATATACACCACTTAAAATAAGTAATTTGTCACCATATTTTTATTAGTAAAAATATAAGAAGTAAATAAATCAAGACTTGAATATTTTAGTAAAACAAAAAAACTATTTTGAAACTTGATTTTTCTGATATAAAAAAGTGAGTACTTTTTAAGTATTAATTAACTGTGGCACACAACTCTATTAATAAAATCATAGAGAAAAAAAATGACTTATTCAATTGGACAACTAACAAAACAAAAATGAAGAAGAAGAAGAAAAAGAAACATAATTCCTCCTTTGATGATGCATGATCCAACGGGCCAAGATGCCAACATTGCTTTGGGCTAAGCCGGGTAGTATGAAAAGTGGGCATTTCTCTCCAATTACAATATGATGATTAAGGACTTGAATCTTATGTATCCAACCTACAATGTAATATTCTCTTTCATATACGGGTAAGAATGTAATTTACCTATATGTAGACATGTACCCGGTTCTGGTTCTAACCAAAATCGAATCGGAACCGTATCCATCGGTTAGGGAACTGGTACCACCGATTCCGGCACCGACCTTAGACTATTCGGTTCCGGTTCCAGCTATTCAGGAATAGAAACCGACGATTCCATGGAACCGGTGGTTCCGAACCTTAGGAACTGGAGTAAATATATGAAAATATATAATAATATACTCCCTCCGTCCCACTCAAAGAGTCCACTTTGAAAAATAAATCTTGTTCCATTTAAAGAGTCCACTTTGAATTTATTTACATTACATACCCTTACTAATATAACAATATGTAGTTCACAATTAACCCTTACTTTTAAAGTAAGGATATGAGTGGAAAATGTGGTGGTAAATTACTTAATTTAGGTGTTGTACCTCACAACTCATAATAAGTTGTACACATTTCAAAGTGGACTCTTTGAGTGGGACGGAGGGAGTATAAATTAATTTTCTAATTTACATTACCTATATTATAAATATATATAATATAATTTATGATATTCATAATAAAATAAATTAATATCTAAAATTAAAATAAAATTATAGTATACATGACTCATGGGTTTGAGATGAGAATACAAGAAATAATATTTATGCATTAAAATGTTAAAACATCTAATTAATTTACAAATTACAACACTTTCAAAATGTTGAAATAATTAGTTTTTAATGTTTACAATTAAATTAAAAAATGACAAAAATTCGGACTCGGAACCATATTCGGAACTGGAATTGGAACCGTGTCGGAATTGACAGTTCCGGAACCGAATCGGAACTGTCTCCCTAAGGTTTCGGTTCCCATTTTCCCGGAACTGGAATAGGCTTTTCTAGAACCGGAACGGAGTCATGTCTACCTATATGAGAGGGCACTCTGTATCGAAAGATATAGAGAATCTCTTCTAGATGATTAAGCTAGTAAAGTCACTCGTGATATTTGTGATAAAAAGCGTGAGGCAAGATAGATCAATTAGGCTATGTTTGGAACACATTTTTAAAAAAGTGTTTTGGGAGAAAAATAGTGGATCCTATGCCCAAAATGTGTACGGAATGGGGGAGATCTCTTGTCCCTATGTCCCCTAGGGGGGATTCCCTCTGTTGCAGGGGATCTCTCCTTCATGTCCCCCCTCACATTCAGGTGTAGCCCCCCCCCCCCCCCCCCCCCCCCCCCCAAGCGAATGTGAGGGAGGACATGGGGATACGGGGACATAAAATCCCTCCCGTGTAAAGAATGAATTTTGAGTTTTTGTTATCTTAAAATGCATTATTTTAAGAGAAAACATGTTATTTTCCTACCTCCTTTAATTTTTATTTGACCTGGTCCTAAATATCGACGCCAAGCAAGAAGTGACCTTGGTCAAGCACTACTGGGCTGGTGCCACCTCGGGCCCAATCGAGAGTATGAGCCCGTATTCATCGTACACCTTTTTATTATATGAAAGAATTTTTTTTATAAAAAACCTTAAAAAGCACATTCTTTAATTTAACAGAGAGCTATAATCCCAAATTAATTATGGACTTGGCTAAAAAATAAATAAATAAATTGAGTGCTCTAATTGGAAAAATCGCACTTTTGGTCTTTGTTGTTTGCCCTCGTTGTACTCTTGATCCCTCTTTTTAGTGTCGTTGCATTTGTAGTCCCTTTTTTTTATTATTATTTTGGCAATCTTAGTCCTTATGATTAGTTATAAAAGGATTTTTAAGTCATTTAGGGTTACTATGCAAATTTTAAAAATATTTGTTGACTCAGAAAATTACTGTTGACTTACAAATTAGTCAACAAAAACCTTTTATAACCGGTTATAGAGATCAAAAGTGCCGAAACAGTAAAGAAAATAAGTCACAAGTTCAACAACATTAAAAAGAGGAACCAAACATGCAACGATAACAAAGAACAGAGACCAAAATGCAATTTTTCCTACTTTAATTTGTAACCAAGCCAAACAGCACATTTCCAGTCCGAAAATAGGAAAATCGGGTGGAATGGGACCCGCGGCGCACAGCCTTCGCATGGAGCGGCGAAGTACAGAATCAGGAAACAATCAATAAACTTCGCTGGGCTGTCCAAAATAACTAACTTTTGAAACATTAACGGTCACCCCCAACTCATAAATCCCTTTTCACGCATCTCCACCCTCTCCGTATCTCTTCTCGATCTTCCTTTTCCACTCTCACTCTCAAGAATCACTGATCCAATTTCCCCAACCCACCGGAGATCCGATCAGAATCTGCCAGATTTTATTACCATCATGAGCACCAGCAACGTCACCACCACCCCGACCACGATGTCGCCGCTGCACGGCCAACCCCGGCAGGTATGCCACCGGTTGCAACAGAGCAGCTCCTTCGGGATTTTCTACGGCGAAGATCCGTTGAAATACTCCGTTCCCCTCATGTTATTGGAGGTTTCTATGTTGATGGTGATTACTCGTATTCTCCGGTTCATTCTCCGGCCATTTCGCCAGCCCAGAGTCGTTTCTGAGATCCTTGTGAGTCTCTTCCAATTTCTCATTTCTTTATTTATCCCCGATTAATAATAGAATAACGTGTGAGTTACAATATTGTGAGACGGGTAATCTTTATATAAGAGGTTACATTGTTCTGTTTTAATTGTTTTGAAGCTGATTTAATTTGTTTTGGCCCCATGTTTTTTCCTTGTTGGGAAAAAAGGGTGGTATTATAATAGGGCCTTCTGTTTTAAGCAGAAGCAAGAAGTTCCGGACGTACTTTTTCCCCGAAAACGCCGAGTTTGTGTTGAAAAACCTTGGAGTTATAGGGTTCATGTATTTCCTTTTTATATCCGGAGTAAGAACGGATCTGACTGTGATAACAAGGGCGAGGAAAAAGCACTGGTGCATCGCGGTGGCTAGCGTGGCTGTTCCGGTGTTGTGCACGACATCCATAGCCATACCCCTTCGGAAATCCATGGAGAAAGAGCTTGCTAAGGCCTCATCCATTTTGGGAACTGCAACATTGTTTGCCATGTCTACATTTCCAGTTCTGCAGCTCATAATCAAAGAACTCAACCTATTGAGCTCGGAAATTGGCCGGTTGGCGATGTTAATAGCCGTGATCGGGGATGTGATAGGAATGAATTGCGTGGTTGTGTTCGAAGCAACCAAACAAGAAGAGGCGAGGAGCACGGCCGCCGTTTGGTACATGCTTTCGTTAATTGTTGTCATGGCATCCATATTTGGGGGACTCCGGCACGCCATGCTTTGGATTGTCAAAACCACGCCGGAGGGGAAACAAGTCGAGCAAATTTATGTTGTCGCGATTTTGCTCGGCGTCCTGGTTGTTGGATTTGTCACAGATATGCTCGGCATCGCCATTGCTAACGGGCCATTTTGGCTCGGATTGGCGGTGCCCGATGGCCCTCCCTTAGGGGCAATATTGTTGGAGAAGAGTGAGACCATAATCATGGAGATTTTCATGGCTTTTTCTTTTACTTATGTTGGTTTGCTGACTGATGTTTCATCCATGAGTGGGAACTGGTCTCATCTGCAGCCAATTTTCCTTATGGCTGTGACAGGATGCTTGACAAAAACAATTTCAACTATGCTGACTTCTCATTTCTTTGGTATGTCATGGAAGGAGAGTTTGGCCCTTAGTCTTATACTGAATTTAAGGGGTCAAGTGGAACTATTGCTCTTCATCCACTGGATGGATTTTAAGGTAATCCTGGAATTACTCCCTGTATTTCCTTTAAAGAATCTCGTTTCTAATACTGTTTTTACTCCTACTGTTTCTAATCTCTGAATTATTCCATCTATTGCATTAAAAGAGACATTGCTTCTTTTTTTTTTTTTTTTTGGAAACAAGACACTTTTAGTCAAAACATTATAAGAAACATAACTCGTCTAGTGAAATAGATAGATTTAAGGTAATCCTGTATTACTTCTTCTATTTCAAAAAAAAATGTTGCGTTTCTAATACTATTTTTACCAGTCTTCTTTCTAATCTCTGAATTATTTCATCTATTCCACTAAACGAGTCATGTTTGTGATACTCTTTATAGACTAAAATTGTCTTCTTTTTAATATTTCTTTTTTCGAAACAATACACTTTTAGTCTATAGACGGTATCAAAAACAAGACTCGTTTAGTGGAATAGATGGATTTTAAGATAATCCCTGGAAAAAAAAAATCCCGTTTTTAATATTGTTATTACTAGTTTTTTTCATGATCCCTGAATTAATCCATCTATTCCACTAAACATATCTTGTTTCTGGTATGTTTTCATTTAAAAATAGTATTAAAAACGAAACACTTTTAGTGAGAGGAATGAAGTATAATTTTCCATATCTCACTTGTTCAATTGTTCTTGATGCAGATGATAACAATTCCATATTTTACAATGCTGGTGTTGCTGACAGCAGGTTTGACTGCTGTAGCAACACCCCTGTTCAGCATATTGTATGATCCGACGAAACCTTACAGAGTTAACAAGCGAAGAAACATACAACACAACCCTCCCAACACCGAGCTCCGAATCGTAGTCAGCATTCTTGAAGAACAAAGTGTGGCCGGGTTGATTAAGCTTCTTGAAGAATGCAATCCCACAAGCAATAGCCCTTTCTGTGTCCATGTCTTGGAGCTCAACGAGCTCATCGCCCGCGCCACCCCCATTTTCATAGACCACGAAAGGGAGGGCTCGGAATCCGACAGCGCCATCCACCGCGCCTTCCAACATTTCCAGGAATCCAAGCCGGATGAAGTAAAGATGTTTGAATACACATCAATAACTGCTAAAAGATGCATGTACCAAGATATTTGCGAGCTGGCTCTAATGAAGAAAGCTTCGTTTATCCTCCTACCTTACCACGAAGAACAGGAGGATAATACTTCCGAATCCGAGGGAATGCTAGTGCAGAAAAGAACGCCATCGGTCAATTCTCGCGTGTTGCTACATGCCCCTTGCTCGGTAGGGATCTTTGTACACCGCGGCTCTTCCCCTAATCGGGTTTTAAGTATGCCCCGGTCTAACGCGCAAATTCAGTGCCACTTTGCTATTATTTTCTTGGGTGGAGCTGATTTCAGGGAAGCCCTCATTCTTGGAGAAAGGATGGCTGGGAATCCGAATGTGTACCTCACAGTGGTTCGCTTTCTTGCCCACGGCGACGTGGGGGACATTCGGATGGAAAAGAAGCTCGACGATGGCGTTGTGACATGGTTTTGGGTGAAGCATGAGGGGAACAATCAGGTGGTTTACAAGGAAGTGGTTGTGAAAAATGGGGAAGAAACTGTTGCTGCAATTCAGTCGATGAGCATCACGAACGTCGATCTTTGGATCTTGGGGAGGAAACCTGGGACTAATCCTTTGTTACTACAAGGGTTGTCGGAATGGAGTAAGAATGCTGAGCTAGGAGTTCTAGGAGAATATCTTGCCACCTCTGATTTAGGCTATGGGGCCTCTATTTTAGTTGTGCAACAGCAGGTTTTGAGAGGCTAAAGAAGGGGAAGTTTTCTCTTTGTACATATATATACTAATGTAAGAAAGTCAGTGATTTCCATCAACTAATGGCCAAATTTAATGAACATGTTTTGGATTGAGGCGGAGAAGATTAATCTCTTTAAAAAGCGCTTCAGAATGACACAATAATTTGGGCAGGTAATTTTTTTTGAGCTGTCTAATTGAGTTATATTTCTGGGTGTGGGGGGTGGGGGGGTGTGGAAGAGGTGGTGACAGACAAATATCTTCCCAAATCAAATAAATGAAAAGTACACAACTAATGCAACACTGTTCATGTGCGAAAAAATCCGCGCTAAAGTGCCGCAGGGTTGCAGCTTACAACCCTACACCACTTTTCTCCATTGTGCCACTGCTAAAAATTCGCAGAGTTGGAGATGCTCTTATGAGACATTTTCTAGTGCATATAATATCTTATTGCGGCTTGTATTTACTATTTGGTGCCTTGCATGATGATATTTCGGTGCCCGTGTGATTTGTATTAAACCTCTTCATGGAATTATAACCCAAAAAAAAGAGAAGGAAAAAAAAAATCAGATACAACATAAACGAAAACAACTTGAGTGGTAACAGAGCATAGCCAGCGATCACCAGCTC
This sequence comes from Leptodermis oblonga, assembly GCA_016801395.1. Classification (NCBI taxonomy): domain Eukaryota; kingdom Viridiplantae; phylum Streptophyta; class Magnoliopsida; order Gentianales; family Rubiaceae; genus Leptodermis; species Leptodermis oblonga. The sequence continues at coordinate 37,864,851 of CM028760.1, forward strand.
CAATTGAAGCATTAACTTTCGAAAGTTCATGACATAACTGAATTCTACATCTTAATATATACTCCCTCCGTTCTATTAAAAAAATCCAATGATTCAACCCCTTTTTTTAATCATAAGGTACAACTCAAATGTCCTTGAGCAAAGCCTTCTTTTAATGATTGTTGGCAAATGAAATAAAATGGACCTCCTTATTTGTTCATACTTAATATATATATATATATATATATGCACACTAAAAGTTGTATGCCGTACAATGCCCGACATTTGCTTAGTAATATTATTCAGTTATAGTTATCCTTTGAACTTAAGTCTTAAAAAGAATATGAGATAAGTTTAGAATTTGATTATACTTATGTGATGTATATGACACATAGTTCTAAATATATACAATGGAAGTGTATGTATTAGGTTAGATGCAAGAGAAGCAAACATTTTTCCATCACATAAGCTAATATTTTACCAACACACAGAAGAAGAGATATGATTCAATTTTAGAGGCAATGATTTATTGAAGGAAAAAAAAAATTAAGAAAAAAATCATACAGAGGAAAACAAATCAACATTAATAGAAAAGATAATCCTAGTCAATGTAATTTCGTAACGGACCATATAACATCCTTAAAGAATCTAGCATCATCCCGAGGTTTAAAGTATTAAGATAATGTATAATTAGTGATAGATAAAATTGCTCAGTCGTCAATGGTATAAAAGAAAGTCATAAATCAACAATGATTGTGAAGTGACATTCACCGAATCACAGTATTGTTTATTTCACAAAGGTTACTTGCAATTTCTTGGCATAAGCTCCGGAATTACTTTTAAAGAAATTAAAGAAAAAATATTAGAATGAACAAAAATGTGATGATAACAAAAAACTTGATGTAGTATTACATAAAAAGAAGAATAACAGGGATATGTAATGTTAAGCAAAGTGATTTAAAACACATTGCTGAACATTGGTGACAATTTTGCAAGGTAGATAAAATCCTGAATGACAAAATAGAGAACTTACACTATTTTTCTAAGTATACCTTCATCACCCACCCAAACCATATGAAAATTGAAGATACTAATTCAGTTTAATTTCCATTCCCATCAATGGATATGGGAAAATTTTCTTGTTAAATAGATAAACTGGATTATTAATCACCTCATTAAAGTACGTAGGTGATAAAGAATAATTTGGACATAGTGGGAAAAGTAAAAGGACACTGTTTTGCATCAATTAAAGATGTCTCTAATAATTATGTTAACCTAAAGTTGATTATTTTTTATCTTGTTGTTCAATTTTTTTTTTTATTGAGGAATATGGTTCATCTTTCTTTATTTTGCATACTTGACAAATGAATATTATAATTTTGAGGAATTAATAAAATGAATTAAGAACAAAACTATTTGCAATAATTTCTAGTGGTGCTATTATTAGCAGTGATAAAAGTTAGAAAGAGGAACAACAAATATTAATTAAGGTATGACTCTTGATATTTTTTTCAACTTTAATGCCAAAAAATTACATAGTCTAATCAATGCTAATTTTACCTAACTTACATGTGAATATTTGAAAATTTATTATACCTTGCCTATAAAAAAAAAATTTCCATGTAGTAGCCACGTGACATTTGGACTTCAGTCCTATATTAATTTATATTATATAGGGTAAAAATAAAGGATAAAATTACAATTTGCTTCCTTTTGAAATTGAGATTTATAAAATCACACGTATCTCAAATAATTTTTTAACAATGAAATTATTTTAAAATATAGGAAGTATATGTTTAAAAAGTAGTAGTAGGTCCAAATTATACATTTAATAATATGATTTATAAGGTATTCATTTATATTTTATATTTTTTTAATCTATATTGAAATCTAAACAAATAAGAAAAATTTATTTTTCAACATCATTAAAATATTTAATATTATTATTTCTTTAAGTGGAGAAGATGAGAAGGCATATGTAATTATTAGATTGTTTACTTATTAAAGATCTTGCCAACATGTCATCTATGTGGCACATAATATAAAATAAATATTAAATACTACCCTTATGTGGCAACCACATGTCAACCTCATATCAAACCTATGTTACTTTCTATTATATAGGGTAGATATATATATATGTGTGTGTGTGTGTGATACAATCACTATTAGTGTAATGGATTAAATTTTTTTTAAAAATCATATTAGTTTGAGTTAATCTCATGTGAAACTGGTTTATGCATGTGACACTGTTCATGTGAACAGTATCATTTAGAAATAAGAAATAAGTGAATTTCTTATCTCATTTCCCACCCACCATTTAGAAAGAAACAATTGTGAATATTCTACCTTTTATTAACACGTTTAAGAGGATGTGACAATTAATATTTCTAAGAGGAACAATATCCATTAAATTTCAATGGTTAAATTATCAAATGAATTTGTAATTTGTAAATTTTCCAGTGAATTTTAACATTGAGGCAGGTCTAATGGAGGTCTCCCGACTGACTACAACTGTCCAGGGCCGTTCTCAACCAAGAAAGCCATAGCTGAGCCCCATGTGAAATGAGCATCTATGTGACAATGCATCAGCCACACTCCTGCAATGCAAGCCATATCAGTTAAATTATTGATTCACTCGGCAACTTCTGTTACGACACGGAGCCCAAACGATATAACATTACTAGGGTTCATTGTTGGTGGGTTCACAAGCTAAATGAATCGACAGAATAACTAAAAGCATACCGTTAGGGTTAAGTCTAGAGATGATTCACGGGTTAAATTGGTTGACACATTTGACACTAGTAAATTAATAACTGAATGAGTAAGGCCAGAGTTGGAAAGTATCGACATAGAAACCTGCCAACCTGAACCCATGAACCCGGACACGAATCACCACTAATAACATTTGTAGTTAGCCAGCCAGGAGTTGTATAGCATTTACCTGGATTGTCAGCAATGAACCGGATGGCAGCCCACCCACCAACAGGCACACCGATGGTGTTCCTTTCTGGAGGATCCACCAGGTTGAAATTTGCAGCATCTCAACCCAGATCAAAGTTTCCGACTTTCTTCCAGGTGGATCTTTTTCCTAGATTTGGCATCCCAAGGGCAATAATTAGCGATCAAGGCACTCATTTCTGCAATCGCACCTGCTAAGAAGCCGTTTACGTCAGAACGGAAGGTTATAGTCCCTGCCACCACCCCGTCTTCATCCCAATCCAGAACGCCATCAACACCTCGGTAATCCATTAGCAATGTCACTTGCCACAAATACTCAGGCCGTGGCCACTACATGCGCGATTGTCCAAACATCCGGAAGGTCTTATTGGGGCAAGATGGTGAGTACATTTCCGAAGAGGATGAAGAGGAACAAACCGTTAACCCCTTGTCGGAGTTAACTGACAGCCCTAAGTCTGCACCGGTAGAGCACTTTGAGTTCATTGAAAAAGATCCTAATCAGAACTTGGTTACTCGCACCTTGACTACAACTGCTGTCCAGGATACGTCTCAACGGACAAACATCTTCCACGCCAGGACTAAGGTCAATGGGAAGTTGTGTGTTCTGATCATTGATGGAGGGAGTTGCACAAATGTGGCCAGTGAATATATGGTCGAAAAGCTGAAGCTCCCCATACTCAATCATCCTCATCCTTATCGGCTCCAATGGCTCGACAGCTCAGATGGCTACAGAGTCACCAAGCAGGTAAGCGTACCATATGCTATCGGGAAGTTCGAATCCACTATTTTATGTGATGTTCTGCCAATGGAGGCTTGTCACATTCTGCTCGGACGCCCATGGCTCTTCGACTTGAAGGCAACGCATGATGGGGTCGCCAACACTTACTCGGTTTGCCAGGAGGGCAAGATCCACACGTTCCTACCTATGCCACCTAATGAAGTGCGTTCGGAAGCAATCTGAATGAAGGACGCCCTCGCCAAATGGGAAGCTGGAAAGCGCCTAGATAAGGGGAAAGGGAAAGAACTTGTAATGGGTAGTAAGGCGAACTCTGATAAGCCTAATCCGGAAGAAGTTAGAAGTAGCTTTTTCGCTACAGTGGGGGAAATAGAACAGGTGTTAGGTAACAAAGGTTGTGTACTAGTTTTAGTATGTAAAGATACTTGTGCTAAACCTGAAGATATCCCTCGGGATATTCCTATAGAAGTTGATTGTTTGTTGCAGGAATACAACAATGTCTTTCCAGGAGAGCTGCCGCAGGGATTGCCGCCTCTGCGTGGGATTGAACATCAAATCGACTTCATACCTGGCGCATCTATTCCAAATCGACCTGCCTACGAAGCAAATCTAGAGGAAACAAAGGAATCGCAGAAGCAGATCGATAAGATTTTGGCTAATGGCCAGGTAAGGGAATCACTTAGTCCTTGTGCTGTACCTGTAATTCTTGTCCCTAAGAAAGATGGTACATGGAGAATGTGTGTTGATTGTAGAGCTGTTAATAAGATAACAATCAAGTATAGGCATCCTATCCCTAGGCTTGATGACATGTTAGAGGACTTATATGGCTCAACGATTTACACTAAAATAGATCTTACACAGGGCTATCATCAAATTCGCATGAGGGAGGGGGATGAATGGAAAACTGCTTTTAAAACTAAGTTTGGTTTGTATGAGTGGTTAGTAATGCCCTTCGGCCTAACAAATGCACCTAGTACTTTTATGTGATTAATGAATCATGTGCTTAGAAAGTTCATAGGGAAGTTTGTTGTGGTTTATTTTGATGATATCTTGATCTATTCCAAAGACATAAAATCGTATGTAGAACATATTCGCTTGGTATTAATTGAATTACGTGCTAATAAATTGTATGCCAATGTGACGAAATGTACTTTCTGCGTTGAGGAAGTTGTGTTTCTCGGTTTTGTGGTCTCTAAAGCTGGTGTCAAAGTTGATGACGCCAAGGTAAAAGCCATTAGGGAGTGGCCTACACCAACCTCGGCCGCACATGTAAGGTCTTTCCACTGTTTGGCTGGATTTTACAGACGGTTTGTGAAGGACTTTTCCACCAAAGCAGCACATCTGAACGATTTGTGCAAGAAGAATGTTCCATTCGTGTGGGGGCACGCGCAGGAAAACGCCTTTACGGTTCTTAAGCATGATCTCACTCATGCACCTGTTTTAGCATTACCTGATTTTGATAAAGTCTTTGAACTAATGTGTGATGCATCAGGTATAGGAATTGGCGCAGTTTTAATGCAGGAAGGCAAGCCAATTGCCTATTTCAGTGAGAAGTTGAAGGGAGCTGCCTTAAATTATCCAACTTATGATAAGGAGCTCTATGCAGTGGTCCCTGCTTTCGAGACTTGGTCACATTATTTAATGGCCAAGGAATTTGTTGTTCACAGTGATCACAAGTCCCTTAAACACTTAAAGGGACAGAGTAAGTTAAATAAACGTCATGCTAAATGGGTTAATTTTATTGAAACTTTTCCTTACATTATTAAATATAAGAAAGGAAAAGTTAATTTGGTTGCTGACGCTCTATCTCGCAGGTATGAAATTCTGGCTATTTTAGATCATTCTTTGCTAGGATTTGCATATCTGAAGGATTTGTATGCTTCTGATATTGATTTTGCTACTTTATAAAAAGCATGTGAATCTGGTGCATTCCATAAGTACTATCGACAGAATGGTTTCTTGTTTAGGGAACATAGGTTATGCATCCCTCATAGTTCTACTAGGGAATTACTGGTTCATGAAGCTCACAATGGGGGACTTATGGGTCATTTTGGTGTACATAAGACACTTGATGTATTACAGGAACATTTTTATTGGCCTCATATGCGAAAAGATGTACAGCATGTTTGCACTCGTTGCATTAATTGTTTAAAAGCTAAATCTACATCTAAGCCTCATGGACTTTACACGCCTTTACCTATTCCTTCTTTACCTTGGACTGACATTTCAATGGATTTTATTCTAGGTCTTCCGAGGACGCAAAGATGTAATGACTCCTTATTTGTCGTAGTCGATCGCTTTTCTAAGATGGCTCACTTTATTCCTTGCAAGAAATCAGATGATGCCAAACATGTTGCGGACTTGTTCTTTCAGGGGATAGTTCGGCTTCATGGTATTCCGCGCACTATTGTGTCTGATCGCGACGTCAAATTTCTGAGTTACTTTTGGAAGACTTTGTGGTCACGCCTCGGCACAAAACTACTGTTTTCGACTACAAGTCATCCCCAGACGGATGGTCAGACTGAAGTCACCAACCGCACCGTTGGCAATCTATTTCGGGCTTTAATACAGAAGAATCTCAAACGTTGGGAAGAAATCTTATCGGTTGTAGAGTTTGTTACCAAGCACTTCTCAACAGGGTTCTGTCCCTTCGAAGTTGCCTACGGCTTCACTCCTTTGACGGTTATGGATCTAATCCCTTTGCCGGTAAAGGAACAGGTTAATTTAGACGGCGCCCAGAAGGCTGAAACCGTCCAACTCCTGCATGCCAAGGTTCGGGCCAACCTTGAGAAAAATTACGCCAGAGCTGCCGCCCATGCAAACCAACGGCACAAGGCTGTGAACTTTGAACCAGGAGACTGGGTTTGGATTCACATAAGGAAGGAACGATTCCCTGCTACGAGGAGGACGAAACTCCATCCCTGGGGTGATGGGCCTTTTCAAATCGTGTCCAAGATGAGGCCTAATGCTTACAAGCCTAATTTGCCAGGTGAGTATGGTGTTAGTATTTCATTTAATGTTACTGACTTGTCTCCGTTTACTTATGAACAGGATGAAGATTTGAGGTCAAATCCTTTTCAACCGGGAGGGGATGATGAGGGCATCCCAAGTACATCGACAAGTCCACAGACAAGTGAGTCTAGAGAAGCTGAGGAGGTTCGGGTTCTACACCGAGGCCCAACAATGCTTCAGGATCCAAGTCCATATCAAAGGGATCCACTTGTAGATATCATTGGGCCAATGACAAGAAGCAGAGCAAAGAAGGTTCAAGAGACTCTCAACAACCTTGTACAAGCTTGCTGACAGGATGCTCAATTGATAGTAGAAGCCAATGCCTTGGAGAACAAAGCCGGAAAGGTTTAAATTGCGACTCTCCTTACAATTCTTGAAGAAGAGGAGCAATTCCCCATTCCACAATGAAGAGAAGGCTGTTTCTTGAAGTTCTTGAAGACGCCGGAAGGTTCTTGGACTTTAAAGAGACATTTCTTGAAGTTCTTGATTTTCTTGAAAATCTTGAATTTCATATTTTGCAGAATCTTGAAGAATCTTGAAAATCTTGATTCCGAAATGATTCCGGGAGATTCCAGAAGATTCCGGAAGCTCCCTACACCATTCCATCATGCGCCATCAACAATTGGGCCGACCCAATTCATGGAGTCCATTCCACATCATCAAGTCGGCCAGCCCATCAAGAAGCCCACACGCAAGGCCTAGTCCATTAAGGTTTGCGAAAGTAAGGTTTAGGGTTTGGGGGAAAATAAGGGTTTGTGCATGTTCCCTATTTTGCCCTTAGTTTATTAGTTTTCAAAAAGGATCCCTTCTTGATCTCCCTTTTTGGATAGGATTTATATTTATTTTCTACTTATTTTAAGTGTGAATTTCATCCATAACCATATCCATATGGCAGACAAATTCAGCAACTTCCAAAACCTAGTTCTTTTAGGTTTTGGGTTTGTAAGAAATCAATCTCTTGATTGGTTTCCAATTTTAATTGTTTTCCTAGTCTAAATAGGGTAGAATTTCGTCCACCTAATCATATAAAGGTGACTTAATTCGTTCACCATTGTCCTTGTTCATTTAGAACTTGGTTTGTAAGGAAAATCCAATTCTGATTGGTTTTCACTTTCGCTGTTTTCAGTTATTCTTTTCCTATTGTAATTTGGATACCCTTATACCTATAAATAGGGCCATCCACGAAATTAATAGACAAGTATTCAGATCTTAAAACTATTAGTTTGAGTACTCTCCATTTATTGCTTTATGTATTTTGCATGCTGGTAATTTATATATTGCATGAAACTTAGCTTAATTAGGTTATTTGCTCTACCTAATTAAATTCGCATGTTTCACCTCTTTTCTTACTTGGTTCGAATCCCTTGAGTAAATTAGCTTAGGTTGGTTTATTTTTGTTAACTGGATTTTCGGGTAAGTTAAGAGTTTATACGAGCTACGCCACTTAATCAGACTTTCCTTGGCAATTTATCCGCATGTGTACCTTGGTCCACATCATTACCGAACTCAGGGTAATCTGTATAGGCCACCGCAGTAGCGCCAGTATCAGAACCAGGGACCGATTCAGCAAGAAAGAGGTGGATAGACTATGGAAGATGCAATTGGAGAATTATTTGATGTTCAGAAAGGACTACTGGAACAACAAAAAGAGACACGCACCGCCATGGATGGGATTGCTCAGGTCCTTTCCCAGTTATCACTTGTCAGTATCCATGCAAGATATCAAGGGCAATCAAGGCAAACTACCTATGTAAGTCCAACTACCCACCAAGGAGACTATTAATGTTGTTGATGCCGTTACTCTCAGAAGTGGCAAGATTCTAGAACCAGCAACTGAAAAAATAATACCAGTAGGGGGCAACTTGCCCAAGCGGAAGGTTGCCACTGAAGAAGAAAATGTTGAACAGCCAGAAGTTATTGAAGATAAGGATCATGAGACTGAGCAAGCTGAACTGAGCCCAGTTACAGAGAAGAGTTCTACCCCTCGCACAAAAAGAGGAGATGTTTTCAAACCTGTTCCACCTTTTTCAAACAGCCTGAAACCAAGGGCCAAGAAGATGAAGGAGGAACCAATAGACTATCTTGCCTTGTTCGAGAAGATGGATGTCAACATACCATTCTTGAAGGATCTGAATTCTCCTCATTGGGAAGTTTTTGAAGGAATTCATGGCAGGTAAGCCGAGAGGAGTTAGCAAGGTAATTCTTGGAAAGACAGTGTCGGCAGTGATTCAAAAGAAGCTACCACCAAAATGCAAGGATCCAGGTATGTTTTCCTTACCTTGTGTAATTGGAAAATTGAGCATGCTATCTGTGTTTTAGGCGCTTCTATAAATGTGATGCCATTATTTGTTTACATGACTACTGAGAAGGAGTTGTTAGCTGTGGTGTTTGGGTTCAACAAGTTCAGGCTGTATTTGCTTGGTTTCAAAGTGATTGTTTACACAGACCATGCAGCATTGAGACATTTGCTGAATAAGAGGGAGTCCAAACCAAGATTGATCCGCTGGATATTATTATTGCAAGAGTTTGATTAGGAGCTAAAGGATAAGAAGGGAGCTGAGAACAAGGTAGCTGACCATTTGAGCAGGCTATCACTGCCCGCAGAACAGGCCCAAATTAAAGAGGAGTTTCCAGAGGAGTACTTGTATTCAATGAAGTCTCTGGTTAAGGGGGACCAGATGTGCATTACCGCAATTCAAGTCCAACACGCTGATCCATGGTATACAAATATTGTGAATTATCTAACTACTTCAATTATACCTCCAGAATATTCACATGGGCAGAGGCAGAAGTTGATCAGCAACAGCAAGCAATATATTTGGGATGACCCCATTTTATAGAAGTGCGGAGCAGATCAGATCATAAGGAGGTGTGTTCCAGATTGGGAACAAGAGAGGATATTGCAACATTGCCATTCTGCGGTTAGTGAGGGACATTTTGGGGCATAAGCGTACAACAAGGAAGATTATGGATGGTGGGTTCTATTGGCCCAGCTTAAACAGAGATTGCTATTTCTTTAGCAAAAATTGTGAACGATGCCAACGAAGGGGCAACACCCTCACTACTCGAGACGAGACCCTGCCCAACCGAATAGAATTGGTACCCGTTAAGATGGATCGGGTGATCCTCCGCTGAGAATATACTTGTATCTTGAAACACAATTTGAACATTGACGCCAAATTTTAGCTTGTAAATCTTAGTCCCAACCGTTGGCTGCCAAAGCCCACGTCGTACATTGCCGGTGTAGTCAATTTCAGCGGCGGAACAGTAAGAAAATCGGCTGTGTAGACCCCGGGGATATTCTGGTAATAAGCTTGCAATAAGGATGTTGTTCTTGGCAGAACAAATGATACATTATTCATGCTAGAACCGAACCGAGTGCCGTTCGGCCCTTGACAATTCGGGGCCGGAATGCATTTAAAGAATCCTAATCCCACTGTTATGAACAAATCCTCATCAATCTCAGTGGGAACTTCAACCTCGGACGAGGAAAGGCTTCTGAATTGAGCCGTGAAAGAGGCCGCGGTGGCCATGTCGTTGTGGGTGGGTAACCGGGGCAAGATTGGCTGAAAATACGATCCCTTTTTGGCGTTACAGGGAACAGAATTGTACTCCAAGATTGCGGTGGTGGTTGTGTTGTCAAATGGTGCACCTTGGGCGGTTGCATAGGCCTGAGCCGCCATGTAATAGCGCGCCGGAGACTGGTCGGCAGTGAGAAAAACATTTGTGGTCTGACCCGATCCGACCATGATGACCCGGGTTTGGAAAGGTTTGTTGTAAGCGGTATCAGCTCCGACAACAGTCAACATGTGATTCGAAACGGCAAAGAAAAGTTGTTGGTTTAGTGCAGCGTTGATGACTCTTAAGAGAATTGTGTCACCAGCGTCCACATTAACTGTTGCAGTATCTACGACGATTAATGTGTGATTTTAATCAATTAAGAAGCCTATTTTCCATAGTGAACTGAAGGGTGCATAGAAGTGAATTGTAGGGAATGCAACTTAATTAAAAGATTGTTAGAGCAGAAAAATCATTGCTCAAATAGTAACACGTACACTATGAGTCAGGCTGTAAGTCATGAGTTCGAATAGCATCACTATCAAGATTTACCCCCTTTTTAACAAATTGAAGCCTGGAATGGTCGTTTTCTAATGTACTGTGCAAGTCTCTGGCGTAGTATTCATAAACGTCTTTAATAAATGAGCCTGTAGTATATTTTACTATTTAAGTACCCTAACATAAGTTATATTAACTCCCTTAATGATTATATAATAAATAAATAAAAAGTTGAAAATGTGAAAAAAAAGAACTAGAACAAACCTAAGTTGGAGCATCTATAGAGATCTCCAGGTTGACCATTTATGGTGTATGCATCGGAAACATTCGGAGCAGAGCCGCTAAATAGTGCCTGTCGCATGATGCTGAGAATGTCGTTGTTCCACCATTCCCCTGTTTATGTTTCATTTTCTCGATCATACATGTCAGCTACTCTCTCCGTTACATTAGAAGTGTATACTTTCTAATACTAAAAATAATATTAGAAAATTGACTCTTCTAATGGAACTGTTGAGGAGTATTTAACTAGGGATATGGGTAATAAAATCACAAGAACAAGATGAATTACCAAGGAGCACGGGGAACACTTTATCGGGTTTTTCAAAAGGGTAAGGTGCGCCGGACTTTGGATAAATGATGAGTGCGCCGTACACGGTGGCTCTGATCCACCGGCTGTGAGCGTGCCACCATAATGTGACGTGCTGATTTTGAATGGAGAAGCGGTACGTGTAAGATGCACCGGGTTGAATCGGGCATTGGGTTACATATTCGGGTCCATCCTCCCATTGTGTTCCTTTCTGTTTGATTCCATGCCTGGATTTGGAGAGCATAAACATTAAAGCGATTTGGATTCAACAAGAAAAGCCTCTTTGATGCTCTTATTTTTCTATGTATTCGGTTTTGAATTTATATTTTATAATAATTTATCCAATCTAATTTATTATTATATAATGGCACCTCCAATACACTACTTATATTAAAATGAAATTTTCAAAAATATGTTTTAAAAGACGTCCCTTAAAATAAGTTAACGTACTGGCCATTGTAAGTACATGCATGTTCGATGTAGTTCAATTACCAATGGATGGTAACGTTGTAAAGAGCCCTGTTTATGACTTTGATGCTGAGGGAATCTCTATTGCTGACCTCTATGTTGAAGATTCCTTTGTAGTTTATAGTATAATGAAAACATTGGAAAAGTTCATGCAAGTTCATGTAGTAAAATGCACTGTCTGAGAGTCATTTGCATCCGACTCGGATGCCAGATCGGGTAACAAGTCGGACAGAAGCCAGAAGCTAGCCTTTGGTTCAGCAAGACGTCCAAGAAGTCGTCCGAGTCAGACAACCTCCAGCACTACCAGTGAGATCGGACGACATCTCGGACAAGCTCCAGTGAGCAAAGCTCACTTGATTGCAGGGAGCAAGTGTTGTCCGAATTTGCGTCCGACTCGGACGGATTCTCGGACACGCTTCAGTGGTACTAAAGAGATGCAACTCTTTGATTTCTTCCTTTGGATGCATCTTTTGGTTGAAGTGTTACATCCTAACTATTGAATGGATGATTGCATTTATTCATAGGCTGATCGTATCCCATGAACGCAACCTTTCAACTCTATAAATAGAGAGTGATTGCCACAGATCAAAAAAACTAATTCTCATCTTCTTTCTTGTCTAAACAATCTAAGCACTGTCTACTTAGTTGTTTATGATCAATCTATTTTATTCTAGAAGTGATCTTGCCATATTCCTAGTTAGACAAATAGTGGGGGCATTAAACACTTTAAGGAAAGTGTTTCTACACGACTTAGATTGCTTTTGTGACTTGTAACAAGTCTTTCTCCCTTCTACATTTCTTTCTTTATTTGTTGGTGAAATTCCTACAGAATCTCTTCATACTTTGTGTTCCTAATTTTCCTTATGTCTTGAAAAACCCCTTATATTCATCACTCTATCATCGGCCCCGGAAACTGGCCGTTCACTGTGAGTATGTTTGCGGCTTCTGCAAAGTCGCTTTATTGGGGTGGCTTGAACCTGTATGTACATAGCCAATTCATTTATTTTGAAGTAACAAAATGAGTAACAAATTCCACTTTTATTACAAAATGAAGAAAAAATAAATAAGAAAAAGAAAAAAAGAACCTAGATATTGATTGATGATACGCACAACAAACTCATGATAATGATCCTCTGCATCCGCAACTGATGCTGCAATAATCGCGAGCCCAAGGAAGCATGGTAACAATTGTAGGCCAAAATCACCATAGACATTTCCAAACCGCCGTGTCATCGGACAATTTTCCGGCCCGGATCGGAGTTTATTACCTTAATTTCTGTATTCTTCAGAGTTCAGATCAGCTTGCCTTGCCTCCTTCCTTTATATACATGTCCAATTAAGTGAAAAAAAGGCAAGATTTGGTGAAAAGGAAAACTGTGCATTTGTAATTGGAAAGACAAATAAGGAAGCAGACAAAGAGGACGTTTTGATAATTTTGATGGTTAGGTTGAGAGATAAGATATTAATAACCCTTCTCTTTTCGTCCAACCACAAAGCTGTATTTGGTTACCCACATCCCTTTTTTCTTTTTTCTTATTTTTCTATAATAAAAAAAAAATTACAATAGAACTCAATACCACCCAACAACAATTTGCTCGAAAATTCGCAAATATTGCCCGTGATGAAATTCGAATCCATGACTTATAGTTTGTGCACTAAGCATTTTACGGCTTCAGCCATGGTTGATTGGCCTTTTTTGATGAATTGAACAATACATGTAATAGCCTCATCGTCTTGCTTATTAATCAAGGAAGATGAAATCAATTCATCAAATCTATAAAGGGAGAATTCTTTCTATATATGATCTATCACTCGAGAAACTTAGTAAAACTACTACTCCTTCTGCCCCAATAAAAATTTTAAAGAGTCAACTTAGTAATATATATTGTTTTCAGTATTACAAATATGACTCTTTATATGAGATAGAGAGTATATTGTTAAAACTCCAATTCTCCTAAGGATGCCGTGCAAACTTCCTTCTCTGGTATACCTGCTTTTGGGAACTGACTCCCCGATTTAACTCTGACGCTCAAGTCAGTTCTCAACTATAAGCCAATGTAATCTTGATTTTCTCAAATAAAAATCCTCTAACCTCACAAGTGTGGGAGTGGTTCTATTTATAGAAATTCTGGGAGCAATGTCCGAGTTGTTTGAGGCGGTGGCCGAGTTGATTATGGCATTGGCTGAGTTGGATTTGAGATGGAATTGGTCCCCCCCAGGTGGTCCATGCTGAACTCGGCATGTGGTCCAGGAAGCTGTGATCCTGCCAAGTGTCCTCTAATACATTGCTCTACTTTCTTCTTCATCATTATCGCTGCACCAATAAATAGTTGCCACGTGAGCCTATGACAGCTTTGTGCTAACTCCTTTAACACCTGCAAGGTTTAAGTATTACATCATAAACCGAGTTGAACTTAGATTCAACTCAGCGCCGAATTGGTTAAGGATTCCAACTCGGAGTTTGGTTACCTACCCAACATATATAAATTTTGTAATATGGTGAATAATTTATGTCAAGTATCGTATTTTAAAGTCCATAATAAATTGCATCCTTAGAAATTAAAACGAGTTTCTAGTGCAACCATATCAAAATGTATTTTGAACCCCCAATGTTGTCTATGTTCCTCACACTGTAGTTCAGCAACTTCAAATATAGATGGGCACTAGAAAACTGAATATGGTCATTGGGAAGAAGAAGACGATTTTTTGGAAGACGAAGACAATTTTATCCCGAAAACTCCTAAAGGCGAGTGACGGCTCCAGAACTGTTTCACCGCAATAAGAATTGTCCCAAACTGGTATCTTTCACGGATAAATTATGCCAAACTTACCCCAAAAGCACCCTAAAACTTTATCACTCTTATCATAGATGCTAATATGCTAGAGTCAGTGGCCGAACCAGAAAAAACATCGCTAAAAGGTCCAACATATGAATAATTTTTTGTTGACAGTGAAATATATACTATTAATATGGGCGTGGGAGAGGGTTTGAGGGGTCTGTGACCACCCCCACCCCCGAATTCTGCCCCCGGCTATAGTATCCTTCTGGACCATCCTTGTATCTAAATTTCCATCCTTGTATCTAAATTTCTATTAACACAATTTAAGTACAAACTATATCAATTAAGAAATTTCAAGGTTACAAGGCAAACGTTGATTATAAATCTCTAGTACAACTCTTACAGTCTTTTTCTTAATCAGTCATGGACTCAAGAATCTGCAAGGTTACAGACAACAAAATATGAGATACAAACACTTCCTTAATTCTTTCAAAAATAACAATTGAAAAATGAAGAATTACACATTTTCCCCAATAATTTAATTACTATAAAATTGAAGAACCCCTGAGACTTGCTAAACAACAACAATCACCAACACAACGTTGGAATATCCGATGAAACTGAGAGATATTCTCTTTCTCCTGAACAATTTCAGGATATATTTCAGCATCGTGGCAAATCATCCGGTGGCGGCTCTACGGTCTGCGATTCTCCTTTTCCGTTCTCAACCACGAACGCCATGGCCAAACCCCACGTCAAATGCGTATCAATGTGACAGTGAAATAGCCAAACCCCTGTTTTCAATCAATCGCACCAAGAAAACCACGATTAAAGACATGTACATTAGCTTATTTTAAAAGACGTTTCTTGAAAAATGTGCAGTTGAAAAGTAAAAATGTGTACTGGAAGCTATGAAAATCAAACAAACCTGGATTATCAGCTATAAAGCGAATGACTGCCCATCCACCAACAGGCACATCAATGGTGTTCCGGACAGGAGGATCATTAAGATTGAACTTCGCAGTGTCCGTATTCGGGTTGAAGTTACCGAAACCTTGACCCACAACAAAGAAATGGTACCCGTGAAGATGAATAGGATGATCCTCCGTCGTGAAAATACCCGTGTCTTGAAGCACGATTTGCACGTTAGACCCGAATTTCAGCTTGTACAGCTTCGTCCCGAGAACAGGCTGCCACAGCGATGCTGACACGTTCCCGGTATAATTGTACTGAACTGGAGGAACTGGAGGAAAATCCAGTGTGTAAATTCCAGGTATGTTTTGGTAATAGGCCTGAAGAAGGGAGGTTCCGTTGGGAAGCATGAACGACACGTTGTTCACGCTCGCCGCAAACCGGGTGTTGTTAGGCCCCTGGCATTGAGGGCCTGGACTGCAGTTGAAGAAGCCTAATCCCACTGTAAAGAACAAATTCTCATCGATTTGAGTCGGAACTTTGACGTCGGAAGGAACTCCCCTTAATTGGCTTGTGAACGCTGTCACCGTGGCTGTGTCATTGTAGGCAGGAAGTTGTGGCAAAACAGACCTGGAATTTGAGCCTGTTTTAGAATTTGTGTACTCGAGGATGGCGGTGGTGGTGGAGTTGTCGAACGGGGCGTTTTGTCCAGAGGCGTAAGCCCGGGCCGCCATGTAGTACCGGTCGGGGGACTGATTAGCGGTTAGGAGGACGTCCGTGGTCTGGCCGGGTCCGACCATGATGACTCGGGTTGAAAAAGGCTTGTGGTAGATGGCGTCAACGCCGACGACGGTGAGTTGGTGATTAGCCACGGTGAAGAAGAGTTGTTGATTGAGTGCAGCGTTGATAACTCTAAGGAGAACTGTTTCTCCAGAGTTGACAGAGACTTTAAAAGTATCTGTAAATGCCAATCAAATCAGGTCAGATCCCATAACACTTACTGTGTACCAGATCACAAATTCAAAACATATTTGTCTTTAAAACAAACTCAAGATCCCCTGTTTCGGTTGAGCTGTCACAAACCCCTGTATAGTATATCTCAGGGGTTAAAAGTTTAACAGTAAAAACTGTCAAATTTTTAGCCCCTAAATTAGTACATGGGGTGGCACATATCAACCGTATAGGATACATATTTCGTACATAATAAGTGGTATATGTGATATTGTTTGTAAAGAAAACGCTAACCTTGGCTCGAACATTGGTAAAGATCACCGGGTTGACCATTTATAGTGTAAGCATCAGAATTGTTCGGAGCTGCCCCGGAAAACAGAGCCTGCTGGAGTAAACCTATAATGTCTCTGTTCCACCATTGACCTGATCATCGTTACAATGACTGCTAGTTAACCTTAAAGTCCTCGAAAACATTCGAAAACAATTAACGATCGATTAACCGAAATCGCGGATTTTACCAAGAATAATGGAGACGTCATGGTTGGGGTTGGGGAAGGGGAACTTTGATCCCTGCTTGGGGAAGATGACGATGGCACCGTACACGGTGGCTCTGAGCCATTTGCTGTGAGCATGCCACCACAGAGTGCCTTCTAGTTGTTCGGATTTGAACCGGTAAGTGTAAGTGGATCCGGGTCGAATCGGGCACTGAGTAACGAATTCGGGTCCATCCGCCCATGGTGTTCTCAACTGTCGAATTCCATGCCTGATGGAAGAAGAATGGTTATTATGTTAACTCTTATTGTTTAACAAAGATCATATCACTCGTACCACTAACTCTATATTAACTTTGTACTATAACTTAAAAATACGACTATTTTAGAGGCAAAATTAATAAATGAGCACTAAATTACTCGTGTTTTAAAGTTGGTATAGAATAAGTGATACTAAAGATCTGAACTCTTGGCAAACTACTCGCGCATACAAAAATAGTTCTAAACAATATGCACTCCCTGTCCGACTAAAATAGTCATATTTTTAAAACTATGTTTTTAGTATTGGAAATAGGACTCGATTAGAGAAAGCGGGGAATACTAAAATATGAAAATGATAGATTCAGTTACCAGTGGATGGTGACATTGTAACGAGCCTCGTTTGTAACCTTAACAACCAAGTCATCCCCATTTCTGACAGCCAGAGTTGGCCCTGGAAATTGTCCATTAACCGTAATAATGGAATGCGTTTTGCACAGCCTCGTCACTGACTTCGCTTGAACCTATTCCAAATAGGAAACAAATAAAACGAGAAACAATGTATAATTCGAAACATGACTCTTTATGAATGTATGGAGTAAGAAACAGGAAAACGACGTAAATAAAACTTACAACAAATTCATGGTAGTGAGTTTCTGCATTTGCAGGAGAAGGTATAGTGGCAAGAATAGCCAAAATGGCAAGAAGAAAACAACATGAGAATGCCTTTTCAGTTTTGTTAAGGCGAAGAACATCCATTTTCCTCCCTTTTTTTTCTTTCTTTTTGTGTTTCACTTTGAATGCATGACAACACCTATAAATACAAGTCCATTGTGGAGAAAATGGAGAAGCACAATTTTCATTTTTTTTTTTTTTTTTTTTTAATGTGAAAGAGGAAATTTTGGTTTGGGACAGGTCAGCTTGGAAATGAAATTTTGACAAAATTGGCAAACATAGTCCAACCATATGAAGGATTTGGTGTAACCACTGATCCTATCA
This sequence comes from Leptodermis oblonga, assembly GCA_016801395.1. NCBI lineage: Eukaryota > Viridiplantae > Streptophyta > Magnoliopsida > Gentianales > Rubiaceae > Leptodermis > Leptodermis oblonga. Next base: position 37,883,040 of record CM028760.1, read on the forward strand.
ATCTGCTAAACAACATTATAAAAAAATACATTAATACTCAGATATGTAACTAATTAATTAAGTTGTAGATCAACTTCCATCCCCTATCATATTAATTTACAAATTTCTTAGCAAGATTTTGGCTAAATCCTAATTATGATATTCTTAGTGCTAAAAAAAAAAAAAATTTGTGAGTAGTGGCGGAACTTGGATTCTTAAAATTGAAGTGGCCAATTGCAATAAATTTCTTTTGTAAAGATATTTATATATATATATAGATATATGATATATATTGTTCTAAAATATAAATACCTATTAATTAAAAAAATCTTGCAGAGGTCTGGCCTACTTTCACAGCAAGGAAGTTCCGCCTATATTTGTATGTATAGGTTCCAAATTTAAACATTTTTTAATCGTACAAATTATTTTGACCATTGAACTTTATTTGTCACACCCTATTTTCACTTCAAAATCATATCGTAAGATTATCAATTTCTGTCTACTTATATTAGTATAATCGCAGTGTTACAATTCCGTTTTCATTCATTTCATATGTAGTTGAGTCCTAGCACAATGTGAATTTTTAAATGTTTTAATTCCCAATTTTGGGAGTTCAACTACTTTAGGTTTTAATAGTTGTGATTCAATAAATCTGGTAAGTATTACACATATTTTTATATGGAAAAAATGCAAAAGTGGTCCACAATCTTTACCCCTGTTGCAAATGTAGTCCACAATTTTTAGTAAGTAGCAAATGTAGTCCACAATGTATCCATTTTGTTGCAATTTTAGTCCAAAAACGGAAAATTGACCTTGACTAACGGTCAACGGGTTTGACCGTCAGTCAAACCCGGGTTTGACCATCTAAAACCACCCCACCCCTTCCTTCCAAAACCATTTCTCCACATCAGCACCACAATTCGCCACGTCACCCGCGCCACGTCATCTTCTTCTTCTGCTGAAAATGAAAGGAGAGGCTAAAAACTTCAAAATTTGCTCCAGTGGGGTTTCGAACCTGTGACCTTTCCTCTGCGCGCGCGAGAGACAACCACTAAGCTGCAGTCGTTTGTTTGTCTTTAGTTGCTGTTCCATTTAGTCATATAGAATCACACTTTTCTTTCATACTTTATACACAAGGCCGTATTAAGACTTTCAAATTCCTTTCCATGCCGTCAAATTAATTAACTTATTTAATTAAAATTACTATTCTAACCTTATTAAATAATGTCAAACATATAATTACCTCTAATATATATTTTTAACTCTTTCAAAAATCTCATACGAATTAATTCAACATCAACTATAATATATTTTTAACTCTTCCCCTTCCATTTTTGGGAGATTCCTATTTGGTGAAATATCTTTCCAAATAGGAATCTCCCAAAAATGGAAGGGGAAGAGTTAAAAATATATTATAGTTGATGTTGAATTAATTCGTATGAGATTTTTGAAAGAGTTAAAAATATATATTAGAGGTAATTATATGTTTGACATTATTTAATAAGGTTAGAATAGTAATTTTAATTAAATAAGTTAATTAATTTGACGGCATGGAAAGGAATTTGAAAGTCTTAATACGGCCTTGTGTATAAAGTATGAAAGAAAAGTGTGATTCTATATGACTAAATGGAACAGCAACTAAAGACAAACAAACGACTGCAGCTTAGTGGTTGTCTCTCGCGCGCGCAGAGGAAAGGTCACAGGTTCGAAACCCCACTGGAGCAAATTTTGAAGTTTTTAGCCTCTCCTTTCATTTTCAGCAGAAGATGACGTGGCGCGGGTGACGTGGCGAATTGTGGTGCTGATGTGGAGAAATGGTTTTGGAAGGAAGGGGTGGGGTGGTTTTAGATGGTCAAACCCGGGTTTGACTGACGGTCAAACCCGTTGACCGTTAGTCAAGGTCAATTTTCCGTTTTTGGACTAAAATTGCAACAAAATGGATACATTGTGGACTACATTTGCTACTTACTAAAGATTGTGGACTACATTTGCAACAGGGGTAAAGATTGTGGACCACTTTTGCATTTTTTCCATTTTTATATTTTGCGACACTTACAAGACAAAGAACGGATATATATAGTTCAGAGTGTCCTCGTGTGCTTTCGTCAATAATACTCGTACATTGGAGGTTAAAATTGATATTACTGGAAGCGATACTTCTGCTAAAGTCGGCATGTGCACTGCAAACGATAATTGTTATTTTAACATAGTTCTGATACATCAACAGCTAAAAGTGATGCATTAGAGGGGAAATTCAGTATGCCATATATCGGAGACTATGCTTATGATTGCGATACATCAATAGCTAAACTCAGTATATTAAACCCAATACACGATACATAGAAAAGGCTAATATCAATATGCTTATTTTAATAACATAGACGCGAGACTTTTTATGTTAAAATCGATAATCGCAAAATCAATCAGACAGTCCCACCCGACATAAACAAATATTTGTCATAAATGAAACCTTTTGAAAGTTGGAACTGAATTAATCAAACCACAAATAAACAATCATATCAAAGTTTATAATCGTTTTTTTTTTTTTTTTTTTTTTTGTTAGTAATAAAATCTGCAGTTTTCGGACTTTGCTAATTAAAAATATCGATCTCATACAAATTACAAACCAATGAATCCTGAATATTGAAATCCAACTAAAACTTTTGACAAGATCAAAGTTCTTCAGGATATATTCTTCAGAAACCTCAATACAATAGAATGCATTTTGTAAAATGAAGCCCACAGAATGGACTTTTGTTGTTACCTTCGGGTTGAATTGAATTTGATTAAACTAAAGAACAGAAAAGGCTAAAAAAAACGTCAAAAGAGTAGAATTCGTCGGGGGTTAGTTGAGGAAAAGACTTTCTACTTCTAACTTAGGATAAGTTAATGTCTGTCGGAGTTGGTTTATTAATTTATATATTTGTAAAGAGAGACAGATGCCACTTCTGAATCAAAGGAGCAGTTCGTTAGCCAAACAATTGATATGCGAAAAGTGCCGACCAATCCAAATCTACCATTTGCCTTTTGGGGCGTTTTCAAAACATGCACAATCATCTTCGCAATGGCTTTTCACCTGATGTCATCACTCATAAGTCGTACTTCCCGTCAACAACGGTCGAGTTTAACAAATGTACAATTTTTTAGGAATATCGAGAGATACAACACTTATTTATGTCCTTATATTTGAAGTAAATGTTCATACGTAATTATATTTAAAGAGATAGAATAGTAAAAAAATTGAAAGCGAATGTTTGACAAGTATATGAATGGACCCATTGTTTCTGTTTTCGAAAAGCCTTTGTCTAAGTTTATGTTTGTTCAATTCAAAGAGAGTTTAGAAAAGAAAAAAAAAATAAAAATACAGGGTTGGTTGGAATTTGGAAACTGAGAGCAAAGTGATGAAATTGATTTTTGATTGAGATTGAATTTGGTGAGGCAAGAAAATTCCGTAAGCTACACATTTGTTTTTTGTTGACTTGGGCTATGTCAGTAAATGTTTTTTGTTTCGCTAAAACTTGTCTATGAGATAATTAAACGTGTATCAAGTTTTGACCCTAAAGAGTATCGAGAATAAGTGAATCTATTGTGGCTCTTGAAATATCGCATATCAAGTTTAATTTTTTATGTATTTAATATAGTTGTTGATATATCGCGGTTATATGTATAGTTACTAAATTATCGTGTATCTAGTTTAGTTTCGATGTATCGCATATTGAATTTAGCCGCTGATGTATCGTGGTTATGTTAAAATAACAAGTATTGAGCAAACACGTGTATTGAATTTAGTTGTTGAATATTACGCGTCGGACACCATCAGACGGTCAGGTAGAAAACAGTTTTCTTTTCCTTCAAATTATATTTTCAAATTGAACTTTTTAGTCATTTTTATTTATATAAATGCTCTTCCATTGCAATAGAGGGAGAAGTTATGGCATCCTTCAATCAAGGCATCAATTAGCACAAAATGACCATACAATAAGAATTAGTGCATGTTTTAAGCACTGACTTTAAGATCAATTAATTAGTCAAAGCATAACTCTTTCTAATTTCTTACTACTAACTGGCTACAATTCTCTTTTTCTTTTTGTCGAGAATAGGTACAATTATTTAACATCATAGCTTCCCTCTTTCTTTCAAAGCAATACGGCTGTTAAAATATATGTAATCAATCAACTATTATAACGCTGTATCTGTTAAAATATGTCGTAAATTAGAAGATGTATTAGGTAATACGGTCTAAATTACTACCAGCTTGTAAAAAAATATGATAGAAATTAAAAACCCAACCTAAGTTGTCTAAAGCAGCATGCATCACAATCGTTGAGCACTAACTCGTCCTCGTCCTACATGAATGAAGTAAAGCAAGTCATCTATCACAGTAAATTTAATATAGTCCAACAAAACCCATTAACCATAAATGGTTAATCAATTATACACTCCAAAATTCACCGTGACAAAAAGCCTGTGAATATATCAAAATCGATGGAACAAAATTTGTATTCTTGTACATTGAAGAAAAGAATTTTTGTGCAAATGAAATCGTTTACAAAATTACAAAATTTGCAGCTACAGTCAATTCAATTCAATTCACCAACCCAAACACAAGGAAATCAATCAAAACCCTTGTATGATCACAGAAAAGATACTACAACAAATGCTTCTTCACTGCTTGCAGTGATTTCACTTTTGATTCACAAATCTTGAGGAACTCCGACAAGGTGCCGCCCTGCCCTGCCACAACTTTCCTCGCGGTGTCTGCAGCGCTCCACGACTGCAGTGCCTGGGAGATTCGATCACCAAGGTCCATCTCATTCACTGACGATACCGCCTTTTCCAGGATATGGAGGATTCTTCCAGGCCCTTCACTTTCCTTATTTACTTGAAGCATGGAAAACACCGTTTGGAACTTCCCGTCATCTGGCTTGTGGATTTGTTCATTTAACCATTCTGTGACTTCCTTTATCGTATCGCATAGACTCTGGATGGAATCTAATAAACCACGAGATTTGTGGGAGCTCGTCTGTTCTAACGCTGCTCCGCCTTTCTTCTTCTTCTTTCCGTGAGGAGGAAACGAGCGGACACATGATTGGATTACTAAACTATGCCAGGACAAGGGTTCAGTGACCAACTGCACCAACACTGGAAGATCACTGCCAGGAGAAGATACCAATGCTCCTATGGTTCTGACTTTTTCAAGAATATAGTTATTCAGCAGAGAATTCACAACATGCCAAGTAGGCCCCGGTATGTCTCTATTTTGATGCTCTATCTCATGAGAGTTCAGATTCCAAGCATTTAAAAACACAACAAAATTCATCCAGTCAATCAGGTTCGAGCTCAAAGCCTGCATTTTGAAGTCACCGGTAAATCCAAGTGTATCTCCTTAATAATAATAAAAGAAGTAATGCGCAACTACTAGTTGTAAACATTTAGCAAGAGCCAGCAAGTCACTGTTCAACACTGTTCAACATGGCCAGAGATAGGATATGATCATGCACGGTTTAACTCATTAGAACACACAGGGTGAAACCCTGAAAGACCAAGATCTCCTTTCTTTGTGGTTTGCGGTACTCACAATAGCATCATGGTTGCAAAGGCAGAGATAGAGAAAAGATGTGCAATTTTACGATTATACTAATAATAACATTGTATCAGCTAGTACCTCCGGAGGATGATGTCCCCCAGAAACCCCCAGAACCAGTTCTATTGCATCCTGGAAGGCGAAGCCTAAGATACCAGCATAGCGCTCGAGCAGGGCTTTAAGCTCCAACGACAATTTAGGGTCAAGTGTTGAGCCATTGGCTTCAGTATGTTCCTTCAATGATAATGAAGCACAATGGATAGACAGATAGATCATCCGCGGAAGAAGAGATCTCTTCTCAATGTTTTTCAGCACATTTGCTTCGGTTTGTTTAATCTGGGGAAAAATCAGTCAAAATGATTAGCCTCGGTCATTGATTATGTGAAGTCCCCATTTAAAGGTCATGTTACCCTTGCTAACCCCCACCAAGGAAATATAAAGTTGATGGATTTTCATACCAGGCTCTCCTTGGGGTAATAGGACACTCCTTCAAATGGCCCTGTAAGGCAAAATAAGACCAAGCTAACCATCAACTTCAAAAGGCAAGCAACAAAATTGACTTGGAAGAAGCTCCAAAAACAATATAAAAAAAGTACAATATATATCTTGTGTAAGTTCTTCATTCAAACACAGGCATACTGCACTGACCTAAGAGATAATTTTTATCAATGGTTGGTGTCCACCAAGGTCGTAGTTGCAGATCTTCATTAAAGGTCAATGATTTACTGGCAATCTCATTAGAAAGTGTTGCAAAATGCTCACCGCATTTCAAGCTTTCCAGAAGAGACTACAAGGAAAAAGTTTACTTCAGAGCTACATTAAGCGCAAAAAGAATCTGAATAAACCAGTGTAGAAACCAAGGATCTCTATCTAAGCAAAACAAAATTAAAAACCAAAAAAAGTACCTCCTCTTCTTGGATGCTATTGGCCTTCTGCTTCAACTGTAAGATAGGTGCTTCTATTTTCACAACTAAATACTGGTTTGATCGCTGTAATCGTTCCTTGAACTGAACGAATTCAATCACCTAATAAAAAATAGATAAGGTTTAAACTGCCTTGAAAAAAGTAATGCGAATTCACAAGTAAAAACAGGACACAAATTCTATAAGAAAAATCTTCATCAATAAATCAGAAGACATTTATCATCTCACAGCCTCGAGAAAAAGGTATATGTGCTTGTTTTTATTTTTATTTTTTCAGCAGACAACATTCCTTCCTCTCACCCTCTCCAACCCTTAAAAATTAAACACAATGAGAAAGATCTTCCATAGGGGTTTGACATTATTGACTTAATCTCAACTAAATCCAAACAGAAACCAAATGAGTTTCCCATATAATACTGTCCCTGCAAAGCAAACACAATTGTTTCAAGGCTAAGTTTTATATATACATTTACTGGAACTAATATCAAATTTCTACAGTTTAATATTGACGTGCACTTCCAAAATCTTCAGATTAGCTGATAACAATCTAGAAAAAGCACATTAAAGGGCCTGTTCTCTTTGATTGTTTTTGTTTTGGTTTTAAAACATGTTTTTGGAAAATAATTTTTGCGTAAAAAGTGTATTGGGAATGTAAAAAAGTATAGTTGAATAGTAAAAGTTATATTGAAAATGATGAAAAATGATTATAATATATTAAAATTTACTGTTGAAACCAAAACCAAAACAAAAACAATCAAAGAGAACAGGCCCTAAATTACTCCTTTGCAGCCACCTATTTCAAGCATACCCAACTTCCAAAAAGTCTGCCATCCCAATAGATGCCTCCAGGACTTTTATTAGAGACTTAAGAAACTTTCATCACCAATGTGACTAAACAAAAAACATCTACAGGGACAGAGGTGTTTGTAATTACTACCCAAAGATTCTGCATGTGCAGCAGGTCGATGTCCTAACACTGCATGAGGAGCTATCATGATGCAACAAATAAGCTGCGTCAAGCGGTAAAGTGAAAAGGTAAACACACATACAAATATGGTTCTAGTTTCCCAAGTTCATTGAACTTCATAAAAGAATACTGATCTGTTTCTTGCATATGATATTATTTCTAACAAGCAAGAACCTTTTGACATAGCATAATCATTAGGCTTGTTCTTTACTGAAGGTTTGAGTTTTGGTTTGAGTTCTGGTTTTGGGAAAATAGTTTTATAATGTAAAAAAAACAGGCAACGCTATTCAAAAGGTTTGACAAGCATCCACAAACATCATTAAGCACCAAATAATAGTTGACTTGATAAAATTTAATAGATTTGTTCCCTACCTTTGAATAATTCCGGTGGCGATAGGCCAAAAATGTGAGATCTGCGGATTCCCTGAAGTGATCGTCCATGAATTTTAAGTAATCAGTGAGAAGATCATTCAAATCTGACCAAAGCGGAGACACCAACATTTGCGGTATGATGTGATGTGAAACAGTCTCCAGCAAAATATTCTTCACATCCAAAGATTTATACCTACACACAACAGGAAGAGTTGATGCCCAAACAGCAGAGAAATATGATACCGAAAACAAAAACTGTATATAAAATAATTCCAAACTAACATGCTACAATTGCAAATCATTGAACTTCTCAGACTTGGGGAAATTTAGCCATCACAAGTATTAGCTCACCAGTCATATGCAACTGGAAGAGCACCCCAGTAAGAATAAAGGTGAACCAACAACATCTTGTTCTGCCAAATGTGTCTGCAACAAATAACAACCTTAGTACAAAATATAAAAAAACTTCTACCAAGAAAATAAGGACTTGTTTCAAAAAAAAAAAAAAGAAAATAAAGACTTTGGCGGAAAAGAAAAGAAGAGAACAGGAATTTTAAGAATGAATCCGCACTATATAACAATATTGTTTCAAAATTAATAAAAAATTATACAGGCAAGCCTAACTATGCAACTTTGGTATTTGCTGACACATTTGACAAATAAAGAAAAATCTGAACAAGAGTTCATTATCTGTAATATTCTGTAAATATTCATGATTCCAACATTACACTAGGGCTCTGTTCGCTTCTCTCCCATTCTATTTCAGGAAAATCATCACTTTTTTCTCAAAAATTTTATACAAAGAAACATCATTTTTTACTAAATTCACAATTCAAAATTTAAAATTCCCTCTAAATCCTCACTCACATAAATTCAAAAAATAACATAATCATTACACTTTTTCTTCTCTTTCCTACACAAATCCCCAAAAGAAATTCCCTCCAAAACAAATAATTTCTTCCATAACCATAAAATTTCCCATTCCAAGTCACTAAGAGAACAGAGCCTAGGTGTGGGTGTTGACTCATCAAGGCAAAAGGCTTACAAGCCAAGATGGCAATAGTTTATTGGATTTATGATGAGCATCAATAGGGGACCTAGCTAACAAAACTGCATGCTCATAAACTTGAGCTTTAATACACACAATGCATAGCTTGTTCACTATCTTCGACAAGTTGCAATAAAACTATTTAAACAAAAAGGCAAATTAACAATGAATCTTTGAAGGGAAAAAAAAAAAGGATAAATTAATTAAACATAAATACCTAACCTCCTAATAGTTAACCCAAACTCCAGAATCATTATGGACTCCAGTAGATACCCAATATTCCTGGTGCGCCAGAAAAGCTATAGACAAAAGGAAATTAAAATATTCACTTGTTTCTGAAACAAATAAAGAATAAGTTACTAAAGGGAAAAAAGAACCAAACACCTGCCCAAAGTGATTCTTTTTTTTACCAATATAAGGGCCCAAGAACTTTTGCAGAGAAGTTCCCAGAAAAAAAAGTGAAGCCATTATACCTGAACCAACAGATTGGAAGCCATAGGCAGAAGCTCCTCACCATGCATATTTTCTTGAATGTCCAAATCTTTTGATAGTGGAAGACTTTTGCAAAACATATCTACCATTTGTATGGCTGAACTCTCAAGTTCTGAAAGGATTATTCAAAACTTTAAGAAAAACATAGACACAGGGAAACGTATCCAAATAAAAACATTCAAAACCAAGTAATATTAAGAGAAATCTTGATACCAAACCAACTCAAGATAAGGTCTGTTGCATGACACCAGCCTACTAAAAATTTGTTGACAGTTACAACAGTTATATAGATAAGGTGCTTAAAATCCAGGACAGGCATGCTTCATTCTCTTCATGCTGCCGATTTAAGAACTCAACAAGACAAAATAGTCCTGCAATAGAAAATTGAGGGACTCTACACAGAGTTGTATATTCATCTGAAACCTTAAAGGGTATCCACATAAAAGAGGAACAATAAACTAAATATTAGCATGGTAACATTTACCTTAAGAGATTTTAACCTTAATATGTGGCCATAATTACAAAATAAAACATAATACTCATACCCAGTTTGATGTCTTGCTTTCTTTTCATCTCTCTGAAAAATAATGCTATTTTCATTCTATTTTCATTTCCCTTCGAAGGTGAAAAGGAATATCTTAACTATTAGGCACATTATCACGAGGAAGAAAGAGATAGTTATCCAAGCATTGATTTAACTCTTTCAAAACAGTTCTCTCAACCACCTCAACAGAAGTAAGGGCCTGTACGTTAGCTCGTTTTAAAGGATATTTTTTAAGCACGTTTTGGGAAAATAAATTTTGTAAAGAGTGTATTGGAGATATAAGAAGGTGTAGTTGAATAGTAAAAATGTGTATCGGGAATGATGAGAAATTATTATAAAATACAAAAAGTACTGTAAAGGGACTAAACCAAACAGAATCAAATCATGAGCTGGGCCTAAGCTTTTTCAAGTAAATAGAGAGTTTTCTCTCCATCTTCCATATACTTTGTATGAGTCAGAAACAAGGCGTTCTAGGCTAGCTAGACAGCATATACAAAAGCGTCTACTGCAAGAATCTGAATTTGTGTATGTAAGACTTACCAAAATACAATTCGATTAAAATTTTTGGATCAAATATAAAAACAAGAAGAAAATAATAGAGCAATACCAGAATCAGAGAGGGAGAAATTGTTGCCAGTTAAGTTTCCAATTTTGAAGGTGGTAATGGCATGGCCCAAAATTTTTGTTGGTGAACTAATGGAAGATTCACATCCTTTCAACTTCTCCAAGAACTCCAGTTTGTAGTGATGATCCAAAATCAGCAGAAAACTTTCAATGTCAGTCGTAAAACAAGCCAAGTGACCAAACCTGTTTCAAAAACCAAAAGTATATGACAAAATATTCCAGAAGTACAATAAAAGTTTCAATGTCAGTAGTAAAACAAGTTGCCCGTCCACTTACTTTTGGTCCATACCCATTGAACAATTTAGTTTCCGTGTATTTAACAATCTATGTTTCAGATAGATTTTAAGACTTGCGGCACATAAGATTCAGTTATATCAGTTACTGAAAGCAATCGTAGAAAGAGTTGATCATATACCTATGCCCTCAAATCCAGCTATCATTGGTTACAGATAACTCTATCCGTTCCATCAGCCGAGTTCTATTTCTAATACTAAAAACATTATTACAAACAGGACTCTTCTAATGGAATGGAGGGGGTAGTAATTAAGAACTATAATACAGGAAGCATGGAAAACAAAGGCTGAAATATAGGTCTAAAAAAATAGAGATATCATCCAAAACTTTTAAACATTCAATACTTAGCCAGTAACATACATAGTAAAATACTGCAGAAGTCCTTCAACTAACTTGCCAGCATCCCCCTTCCCATATAAAAGCTTTCTCCTCTCAACTTCAAGGTTTGCCAAATATGGCCCTCTTATGGAGGCATTATTGCCTTCAGCCAGCAACTTTTGTACAAAAGTTGAAGCACTGGCAATACGGGAATCAAACTGCCAATAGAGTTATAGATGAGCCAAAAGATATAGAAAGTTGAAGGAAATATGGAGCCCAAGTAGCATAGCACTTGTTTCAAGAAATAATGATAACCAACAGCTTTACATGAACCCGACATACCACTCCATCCGGTAAATGCAATTTCAATTTGTCTATTAGCTTTGGAGGATGCATTTGGCTAGCACCAGTATCCATGCACAAGCTGCTTCCATCATCTAACAGACAGCCAAGATAATGCAAGAAATATTCCCAATCATCAGGGCTGGCAAAAAAGACAAACCAGAATAAATTGTGGAGGAAGCAAAACATAAATATTCTAAGTAACAGCTGAAAGAGACAAGACTATTCAGAAATCAACAAATACAAACAAGCAATGAAGAGATAAATGCCAGTTAAACCAAAAAATCTACCTCAGAAAAGCTTTCACCCCTGTCAATGCCAGAAGTTTACTCCAATACTCATAATATCTATTGTTGTTTATAACTTAACTCCTCTTAAATATTTTTAGCATGGCCAGTATCAAGTCTGCATAAAGGAGAAGGGTTGCCTTAGCTTGCTAGCCAACTTAAATTCATCACAATCATGATATGGGTCATCTAAGAAATTGTTTAGTAATCTGATTCATCATAAGGTTTAGGTTTTAAGGCTTAGTACAAAAACATACAAGCTGAGAACAAAATAAAAGCATACACAACTTGGGTAAAGGATGTGGAAAAAAGTTCAAAGGATGGCTTCCTTAACAAAGAGTCACAGGAGTCAGCCAATTTCACATATAGTATTTGGCTTGACCATTGAGGAAAAAATTTACCAGAAAACAGAAGATACAAAATCCCAAGGAATCATATACAAGGACTCAATTGTGCATACCATTTAAGATGATAAATAACTATATTCAAATGTAATCCACATTAATACTTAACAACTGAAAAGCCTTTTGTATGCCATAGTCAAGTGTGATCAAAGCTGCATACAGTGAATACAGGCAATTACTCGAAAACAAAATCTCAGGAAGCTTTTTCATGTGGCCATCATGTCGTTGAAAGCTACCTCATGCCTGGAGCACAACTGTTACTGGGTAACAAGTGTGGGCATAGGAGGAAAAAAGAAAATAAAAGAAAAATGCCAAAGACCACAAGATCCCTAGGCTTTTATGTGCAGCACGAGACTAAACACTTGAAAAACAACCAACAAAAGCAAGCAAACCCCAAGTCAGGAGATGTGTGAAGCAATTGTCAGCCAATCATGACTTTTGAAGGCATACCATAGTTCTAAGACCTTTTGGAATACATCAGCTGCCACAGCATAATCGCCTGCCTTAGCAAGAAGCCTTCCCTGTCAACTTGAAGTTATAGGGTACAAGTTTAGGGGGGGGAAAATCTATGCAGAGGAACTTGTAAAAAAAGAGTACCAAGTACCTAAAATCAGGAGATTAAGACTCAGGAAAAGAAAAAAGTAAATAGGTATAAGAGCATTATTTCACACCAAATATTGCAGGGAGAGACTAGAGACCTCAATGAACAAATTCTAAGATACAACAACTAAGCTTTTGTCCCATTATGTGGCGTCGGCTATATGGATCTATCTTTCCGTCATGTACGGTTGAAAGACATTGAAAAGTAAAAAAAAAAAAACAAAACGATACATCATGAAATGCAGCTCATAAGATAAGACAAGAGAAGAGGTAATGATTGTGGGGGAAAAGAAGCTCAGTTCAGAAAAACTTTTCAACACTTAAATTTAGACATAAAGCAATAAGGTTAATCAGATGAATACTTCAACAAGTCATGATGTCTCAATAGGACAGCCTGAACACAGCTCTAGAGTAAAAATAAAATGGTTCTTAAAGGCTCTCCCATTTGATAAGTCTCATGCAAAAGACATGATGATGGAGGTAAATACAGGGAAAGAAAATACAATAATAGAAGTATCAGTTGTAACTGAAACTGACAGTAAATGTGGTTAAGCATGCTAGATGCATTGGTATAATTATGATATCTGAGTCCCCAAGCTCATAAGATAAGACAAGTGAAGAGGTAATGATTGTGGGGGACAAGAAGCTCAGTTCAGAAAAACTTTTCAACACTTAAATTTAGACATAAAGCAATAAGGTTAATCAGATCGTTCAACTTCAACAAGTCATGATGTCTCAATAGGACAGCCTGAACACAGCTCTAGAGTAAAAATATTGGAAAAGTAAAATGGTTCTTAAAGGCTCTCCCATTTGATAAGTCTCATGCAAAAGACATGATGATGGGGGTGCATACAGGGAAAGAAAATACAATAATAGAAGTATCAGTTGTAACTGAAACTGACAGTAAATGTGGTTAAGCATGCCAGATGCATTGGTATAATTATGATATCTGAGTCACCAAGGTTGTCATACAATTAGCTATGCTAGAACCACTCAATCATGGATAGCAATGAACAGTGGCCAAGATGTATGCGCCACTAAATTCTTGCTTTTATTTCGTCTTTCACATAAGCAAATTGTTTTGCACTTGAGAAAAAATAAAATCCAATTACTCGTACACAAGAAACTAGTTCCAAGTGCAGAAAAAAAGTTTATAGGAAGTAGGAGCACATGAAGAGCAAATTTCAGGGTATACCTGTAGGCGTAGTTTATCAACTTCAATCATTATTAGAGACCCCAATTTTCCACTGAGAATTTCTAAAGCATCAGTGAACTTAGATTGTTGTTCCAGTAAAGAGATGTATACTGTAAGTGCTGCAAAAAATAAAAGATGCTCCAGCATTAGGGTGAAAAGAGAGAGAGGGGTGGGGGTGCTTGTGAATGTGAATAGATTAAACTGAAGACAAAAATACATGACAGAAAGCACAGGTACCTTCAGGTTCATGTAAACTGTGCGATGCAATATGCTTCTTGAGCAAACCTTCAGCTAAAACTAGCAGCTTCTCTCCCCCATTGCCACAACAAACCTTTTTCAGATAAGAGCCAGTAGATAAGTAATCAGTAGACGAATTAATTATCACTATCTACTTTCAGGATAGTGACTTCCTTCCAAAAACTGTGCGAGAAACACAAAACACAAGACAGTGATGCAGGACAGAATGTGTTCAGGGAAGGAAATTTCGACTATGGAAAGTATAGATCTTTTACGAGTTTTAAAGTCTTTTAGTTCTTTCCAGATTACAATTACATTTGGAATAGGAAATTAAAGGGGGGAGGACTGTCCTATAATAGGTGTTTAGGCAGAAACAAATGTAGTTTGTAGTCAACAAGATTCAGAAACAGCTCTTTGCTCATTAAACCCTAGGGCTAGGGTTTTTATCCTTCCTTCTCCGATTGTCATCCTTTTCATTCTTTTCCAATCACAAAGGTATTCTAGAAGAACTAGAACTGAATAATCCAACAATTATATCATTTACATAAAAACAAGATGGTAGTAAATTTCTATTCCCCACCAAAGAGAAAAAGAAGAAGAAAGAAAGTCCTCAGAAGAAAAACATGAAAAGTCTCCTTGACAAAAATATCAAGAGGGAAATGAAATTTCAAGCTTTCTGTCGCAAATACACTAAAGGGAACTCGTAACTGGATAAGACTCAGGAAGACAAAAGGCATGGCAGAACCTGTAACTGAATGCTGCAAACAGCCCAAAGCAAGAACCTCTCTTCACCAACAACCTTGTACATCTTGATAGCTATCTGTTCAAGGCATTCAAATGTATAGGGCAAATAAAGGAAAATGCACAATGAGACAACTCACTCCATCACAAAATGTATGTAGATAAAATAATATACCAATAACCAAAAATGAGACTATAAAGCATTTCCATCTACCTGTTGTTGCTTTACAAACGAGTATTCGCGAACATAGCAATTGAAAAGGCCCATCATCAGTTCCAAGTTGTTAGGAAATTTACTACATGCATGTTCATAACAACTGGTAGCCATTTCCACTGTCACACATCAAGAGCGAAAAAAGAATAAAAGATAAACTTGGTATATAGTATAATGAATTTGATAAATACGAAATCAAGAAAAAAAACATAGACGGGTAAAAGACATCCACTAACAGTGATCAAGACGCTGGAAGACAATTTGCAAAGTGCTCAGAGTAAGATCATCAATCAAAACAGATTCATTCGCATACAATAGCTCTTTGGCATTCAAACAAATTGAAAGTGCTTCCTCAGCTTTACCCATCCTTTCCAAAATAAGAGCCTTAAGTGCCTGCACAATTACACAGAGGCAGACAACTCTTTATTCCTAGTAAGATAACAAACCCCAATTAAACATCACATTGCGATTATACTTCAGTACAATAGCATCATTTCACCAAATTAACCGATCGCAGTTTAACTACATCTTACATAGGGACGGCAAAGTTCCCCAAAAATACCAAGAACGAAAGAAAAAACATTGAGACTTACGAGAGCATAAGGAGAATTAGGGTACTTAGTGAGCAGAGTGGTGCAGTGCTTGAGGGCATTCTTGAACTGGCGAGAATCAATGGCGTCCCAAATAGGACGAACCCGACGCTCCGGAATACCACCCGCCAACCCGAACTTGGACGCCATTATTCCGGCAACACCCGACTGCGGCGAAAAGCAGTCCGCGAATTTCTCCTTCAAGATTAGCCAGACGGCTAGACAAAACCGACAAGAATCTCCAAGTACTACGTCGAATTAACCTTATCCAGTTAAGACCGATAGGAGGTTTTGCGAACGGTGAACTGAAGCGAAGTGAAGCGGCGGTGGAGCTCCGGCGTTACGGCAGAGGTGTTGACGGTGAAGAGGACTGAGAGATACGGGTAAAACCTAGACTCTCTGTTTTAGTACGGACTGCACTTTCCGAGAGTCGTATCGTTACTAAGGCTGGGCCGGGCCGGGTTTAATTGCTGGGTGGGTGGTCAGGTTATCGGGTCGGGGATAAATGAAGGTTCAAAATTTATTTTCGTAATGATCCATAAATTTACATTATTTATTTTTCTAATAAGTTTAAGAGAATAACTACAGTCTCCAGTTCATTACTTATTCAGTCATTGAATTTGACTTTAAATATATTACTAATGTGGGTAAAAGTCAATGATTAAATAATTCTTTTAGTGAGATTATAGTTTTACCCCTAAATTTCATAGTATCTTTTGCATAATCGAGAGAATTCATGGTTGGAACTTGCAATTATAATTATGGGCATGTTCTCTTGCTAGTTTTGAAGCCTAGTTTCAAATCAAATGGGTTCCAGACAAAAACAAAGAAACAAGGTTCTTAAAACGGTTTTCAAAATAGTTTTAAAAAATCTCAATACCACCACCCTCCCCTCCCCCTCACCACCACCACACCGCCACCTCCCCCTCCCCCTCACCCCATCGTTGTTTCGCCGTCGGCTACTCCACCCAAAACCATCGCAATCCCTTGCTTCTCCAAACAATTTACAAAAGAGAGAGAAAACCACGGTGTACACGCCGAGAACTGCGGAGTACGTCAGCTCGTTGGGCATTACCCCTGTTTTGTACATACTCTCGAACCATTCCAGAGCCTTGTCGAAATGAATCATCTCATTTGCGAGGCTCTCGATGTGCTTAAATTGCCGATCGAATCTCAGGATTTCATGGTGACATGGGGAACGAATCAAGGGTTTTAATCCAATTGAAGAAGAGAAGAATCGAAAACTTAAAAATCCAAATCGAAGAAGAGAAGAAGAATCGTCAGTTGCGGGCGGCGGCGGCGGTGTGGGTGGGAGCGAAGAAAATGAGTGAAAAGGTTTTGGGGGGGAAAATGGGTTTTAAACCTAGGTGCAGAACATTGGATTTGGTTTGGTTTTGGGCAACCAAAACAAGGTTTGAGTTATGGGTAAAGAACATGCCCAAAACATAATTAGTATAGGTATTAATAGTTATACTTGTAATTTTCTGATACTAACTTTTTGATTTAAAAAACAAAATTGTAGTGTGTTCGGCCTGTAACCTGACCCAATATCGGCCCAAAATAGCATATAACTGTTCTGCGGGTGCGGAGTGTGGAATGAGAAAGAAGCGAGCCTCGCTTTGTATATTAGTTACAAGTATTAGTAATTTACTTATACTTTTGTAATACTGACTTTTTAATTGGAAAAAATAACTGTGGTGTGTCCGGCATGTTACCCGATCTGAAATCGGCGAATTAAGAAATGAGCGAACGTGGCTTAAAGGAGCATAATAGATCTTGCCAATCTGCCCAATTGCGTGGGATAGTGGGAAAGTAGCTAAGATAACCAGAGAAGACATGTAGAAAAAAAGTCTCTTATCACCCTCTATAAATACCGCGTTCAATCAATGTTTGAAAGTACACAATTTATATATATAACACACTAGTCTTGAATTACTAACTTGCATTAACTAAGATTTTAGAGTACAATTTGGGGAACTCCCTACAAGTGCATGTACCATATTCACCGAACAACCAACTACTTGTTGAGTTTCGGAGTTCATCCAACTACAATGTACTTTATCCAAATATATATATATATATATATATATATATATATATATATGATTGCGCTACTACATCGTTGAAGATTTTGGGAAGTTGTTTGCACGGTCATAGCGAAGGGAAGGAAAGAAGCTAGAAAGACTCTTTGCAGGATCCTCTCAACATGCATATATATATATATATATATATATATATATATATATATAATTGCACTACTACATCGTTGAAGATTTTGGGAAGTTGTTTGCACGGTCATAGCGAAGGGAAGGAAAGAAGCTAGAAAGACTCTTGCAGGATCCTCTCAACATGCACTTGCACTTTAAAGTATGGTAAGTCGCAAGTTACCTACATAGTCGTAACGAAGGGGAATAAAGAAGTTAAAAAGACTTAGATGGGGTGACTAGAGTCCTCTTCGTCTGCTCTCTAAATTAATAGAAATTGACTATAAGAATCAAATCAGTGCCTTAATTTTTAGATGGCTTGCATTACACCAATAAAATTTTTGATCTCTAATTATTAGGAATCAATCATAAACTCCTCCCTCAGTTCCAGACAAGAAATTAAAGAATTAATTACACTTAGTTTTGCAATTTTAGAAACTTCCTTTTTGTGTGGATTTAAATTTTAATAAATTAAAAAAAAGAGCCATCCCAAATGTCCAACGCATAAGGAATCCCATAAATATTTATTTATTTCCATCTCGTTTTTCTGCTGATTTTGAATTGAAAAATTTTCCCTTCTTCTCCGTCTTGGATTTTTCTTCTCTTTTCATTTCCTCTGGAAATTGAAGACTGAAGAACATTGATTTCAGTTGTCATTTTCATATGTTTGCTTCATAATCTCATATTTTTTTTGCAGTAATTTCAGGGTTAATCGTAATTGAACTGACCCCAAATCCATAAATCTTCTCGCCCCACCATAATTGCATGAGCCGAGCTTCTGATTTTTCACCATTAAATCGGTTGTTTTGGGAATTAGTTCTGTGAATTTGTCCGGGAAAAATGATGGGCTCGGAGAATCAAGAACCAGCCCATCTCCAATCTTCAAGAGAAGGCATGGAAAGCCTCTCCCTCGACGATGACGACGGCGGCGGAGGCGGCGGGAGTGACAATAACACAAGTTTGACCTCGCCGTCATACTCTAATTACAGAAGTGCCATGGCCACTCTCTCCTCCTCGTCCTCTTCCTCTATCCATCATCCTCTCTCCGTTCCTACCCCCGCAGACGCCGATCCCCTTCTCTCCCCACCATCGCCATCCTCGGCTAAATCCCCTAATTCGATAAAAATTAGTAACAACCACCACCAAGATAGCTCCCACCCCGATCCTTCCTCCTACGCCGACGTCATCTTCAGCCCTCTCGACGAACCCCCCAGTCCCACCGACGCCAACGGCGAAAGTCCCACCAGGGACGCCGAAAATTTCACATATTCGAAGAGATCTCAACCTTCCAGCTCTGAATATGTGGATATTGAGGTTTCCCATCCGCAAAAAGAGGCAGAGGCATCTGCTTCGATTGTGCCCGGGAATAATACTTATGTCACGTATTTAATTACGA
This sequence comes from Leptodermis oblonga, assembly GCA_016801395.1. Classification (NCBI taxonomy): domain Eukaryota; kingdom Viridiplantae; phylum Streptophyta; class Magnoliopsida; order Gentianales; family Rubiaceae; genus Leptodermis; species Leptodermis oblonga. The sequence goes on from CM028760.1 coordinate 37,902,395, forward strand.
CCAAGACGGATCTTCCGGATTACGGAGGATCTGAATTTCGTGTTAGGAGAAGGTTTAAGGACGTGGTTACATTGTCTGATCGATTGAGTGAAGCTTACAGAGGGTTTTTTGTTCCTCCTAGGCCGGACAAGAGCATAGTGGAGAGTCAAGTGATGCACAAACAAGAGTTTGTGGAACAGAGGAGAGTGGCATTGGAGAAGTATTTGAGGAGACTCGCGAGTCACCCGTTTCTCAAGAAGAGTGATGAGCTGAGAGTATTTTTGCAGGCGCAGGGGAGGCTTCCTTTGCCTACGAGTATTGATGCGGCTTCCAGGATGCTCGATGGAGCGGCGAAGCTTCCAAAGCAGTTGTTTGGGGATTCAGTTAGCGTGATGGGACCTCAGGATGTGGTGCAGCCTGCTAAAGGTGGGAGAGATTTGTTGAGAATGTTCAAGGAGCTGAAACAATCTGTAGCAAATGATTGGGGTGGGTCTAGGCCCCCTGTGGAAGAAGAGGATAAGGAGTTTTTGGAGAAGAAGACGTGGTTGAATGATCTTGAGCAGCATCTCACAAATGCATCAAAACAGGTCCGTTTCTTTTGTTTATTTATTTATGTTTTTCGAAGTGTCATACGGTAGTTTTGCATTTGTATGTTATTTGAATTTGGGCATCAGCTTAGTTATGGAGTCCAGAAAGCAATACCTCTTGTGTTGTAAGGCTTAGTTTGGTTCTAATGTAATGTAATTAGCATTTATTGAACTGTATGGGGTTGGATATATGGATCACATTCGCCATTGTATTTTAGTAAACACATTGTCATTGTGCTCTAGCTTGTAAGATCATTAAAAGTAACGCTAGAAGTACCTTTAATCAATGCACCCTTTCAATCTTTTTCTAATTGAATGTTGGGATTAGGTTCAGGTTATTAATCTTTAGTGTGAACGTGTTCAGTTAAGCTACAAGTTACTCTGCCGAAATTGTGATTTTTGAATGTGATTGCTAATGTTTTGGTGAGCATTAAACCGCCACTGATTTTGATATTGCATTGTTGTACCATTGTGTGCCAGCTTTCTATTCACAATATCTGTTTCAAATTTGCATAAGCATAGAAATTCTGTTCTCTTCAAGATATTTGAATATGTCCTTTGTTTTATTCTTTTTCCATTCTGCTTTCAGGCCGAGTCACTTGTCAAAGCACAACAAGATTTGGGTGAGACAATGGGTGAATTAGGGTTAGCGCTTATGAAGTTGACAAAATTTGAGAATGTGGAGGCTCTGTTGAATACTCAAAGAGTTCGTGCTGCTGATATGAAGAATGTGGCAACTACAACTGTTAAAGCAAGTAGATACATTAGGGGATTAAATGCAGAGACAATAAAGCATTTGGTAAATGTCATGTTTTTCCATCTGTTGTTGTTGTCATATGAATCCTATCTAATATCGTTGAGACATTTGCAGGATACTCTACATGATTATATGGGGCTAATGTTAGCTGCACACAATGCTTTCTCAGATCGTTCAAGTGCTTTATTGACAGTTCAAACTCTTCTCTCAGAGCTAGCTTCTTTGCACTCAAGAGCTGAAAAACTGGAAACTGCATCATCAAAAATATTTGGTGGTGATAAGTCAAGGATTCGCAAATCAGAGGAATTGAAGGAAGCTATTAGAAACACCGAGGATGCTAAAAGGGTTGCAATCAGGCAATATGAGCGCATCAAGGTATTTGAATTAGTTACATGGATGCATAGGGCCAAAACTGATATTGTTATTTCTTTGATTTGGTGATATGCTGCTCTGATATTCTTTATTTATGTGTTTCCATTAATATTACCAACAATTTTGAACGGCTCTTCAGTTTTCCTGCATAGCTTGTTATGTAAGTTAGATACTTATATGGCATGAACAACAACAATAACTAAGCCGTTATCCCAGAGTCAGCTATATGGATCATTCACCATCATAATTGACTTATCTGACCTTACAACTAATAATTCTCTTTTGAAAGTCTTTAATTCTAATCAGTTGAATATGGCGATGGTTTTTGTGGCTTCTAGAACCATGACTTTGCAGATATGAGTAGTTTTTAGGTATTATAAGTTGTTGAAGAGCTTAAAGGCTATCTATTTTCATTTTCATATTTTGGTTCTGTAGCAAGTTTTAGATGTCATTTTAGCAAATAGATGGTCCCTTTGTTGAAACAGCCCCAGCCTACATCCACAAGTTTCTTTATTTTTTGTCTCTACCTCCAGACACGATAAACCATTCACTTCCCATATACGTGTCTGCTGATTCTGCTCATGAGTAATTGGGTGGTGTCACAATATGGATACTTGTTTGTCCATGTGCTCTTGTGGCTCTTCTGCATGCTGTGGTTGGTTCACTGTTTCAGTTAGATTTATTCCCCCTCCCCCAAAAAAATAAGTTAACTTGTGCTCATTAAAGTATCAATACTGTTTTTGAACGATTATGGTTGATATGTGATCTATAAGCGTTAACAAACACTCAAAAACTTTCGGATGTGCTTGAGAATTATGACTTGACTGGAATACTTAACATATCTTTTGATTGCATTTCTTATTTAATAATGTTTCCATTGGGTTGTTAGAAGGAGAAGGGGGTGTGTTTTCTACTTTCTTTTTCAAGAGTTTTGCTGAAATAGCCCGTTAAAACAAATGACTGTTAATCTTGTTTTTACTTTTGACACCTTAGAGCTTTTGCTCAAAGCATGGAGTTGACGAAAGCCCATAATTTGAGATGAGGTATAGTTTTAAATGTCTTCCTGCTCTCTTCCTGTATGGGAAATGGAGTATCCCATTGAAGGTTGGGGCCTGGCTTTAGGGTAGTTATCTGCTTGGATCACTTTCTTATAAGTTAGTAGTAGTCATTTGTAAATTGGACTGTTATAGAAGATGGAGAAAGTTTGTCATGTATGCCTTTTTGGTTCCCCGCCACAGGTAGGGCATTAAGCTTAGGGTTAGTTATCCTGTATGGTTTTCTAAGGTCTGTTTTCCCGTCTTCTGATTTTTCCTCTTCGACTTCTAATAAGAGAGATGGATATGGCTTTTAGCGCTAACGTTACTTCTCCTGGAAAAGTTCTATATGGTCTGTTTCCCCATCTTTCTGCATTTGCTTCTTTTCAACTTCCAAAAACATTGACGGGTCAAGGCTAAGTTTCTTTTCGTTTATTCTCTCTTAGAAATAATATTTTAGACTGTTTTCCTTTGTGGTAGGTAAATCTTATCAAATGATTGTGTTACTGCAGGAAAACAACAAAAGTGAAATCGAAAGGCTGGAGAAAGAAAGGCAGAGTGACTTTGTAGATATGTTGAAAGGTTTTGTGAGTAGCCAGGTACTCTGTTCCCCTGTTTCTCAAAGGTTGCTGTTAGTTTTCTCTAGAAAAGCAGTTGGATAAACAGATATCTAGGTATCTGTGATGAATCAGTTGAGACGTGTATCATTACTCTTGTTACTAATGCTCGGTTCTGCCGTGAATGTGGCAGGTTACTTTTATGGAGAAAATAGGAAATGAGTGGACAAAAGCTGCGGAAGAGACCAAGAGATATTCAAAGGAGGCTGCATGAAAGGGAATTTTTTTTTTTTATCTTGCGGTGTAATCAATCCTCCATCTTCTATGATGAGAAAAACTAGTCATTCATTTGAGTTCTTAAAAGTACATATGCAATAATAACTCCTCGAATTTTGTATTTTCGGGAAAATTGTAACCATTAAATTGCAAAAAATAGTCCTTTTCTTTCTTCTTGTTTTTAGAAAAATCTTTTATTTGTGGTCGCATAATTTTTTATGGGCTGTCAAATGATCCATCAAAATCAAGATGGAGTTGTGCAATATGAGCTGAAACGATCCATGCCTGATTTCATTTTCAAGGATCACGAGCTGCTGGAGTGGACAACTGGATTCGAATTATATTTTACAATCTTAATTTTGCATTTTTAATTACTTGTTTCATTCGTGTCGAACTACTTAACTTGTGCCTAACAAATGTTTAACCTTAATTTTTATATTAGTAATGATAGACGTTTTAACTAATTATCAGAATTTTTCCATAGCAGCTCATGCGGCAACTATTTATTGGTTACATTTTTATTAAATAATTATTAATATCACATAACTAACAAATGAATGAATGTCACATGAATTGCTATGAAAAAATTATGATGAATTAAGAAATGTCTATCATTACTCTTTGTGTCAAGTTTGACACCATATGATTATGTAATATAAACAATTCCAAAGTAAAATCTCTTAATGAAACACCTTTTTTTTGTTTTTTTTTTTAATTTTTATTTTTTAAAAGTGGACTCCCTTAATGGGACATAATATTTTTTTTGAAATTAGACTCTTTGTGTAAGACAAATGGAGTATTTGTTTATATTGCATAGTTTTTTCTTTATTTTAATCAATCATCATATGTATTATACCGCACACAATGCAGGGTAAAACTACTGACAGTACAACAGTCAAATGATCCAAACTTTTAAATGGGTGGATGCACTGCACAAATTTTGTAGCTGGCAACCCCAGAAATATAGTCATGGGATTCAAATTCAGGAACTGCACCCCAAAGGGCACTTAAGTCCCCCTTGTTTATATTGAATATCCTTGTTAATATAATAATGTATGGTGAACAATTAACTATTACTTATAAAGTAAAGATACATGTGTTATTTTAAATATTATATTTTACCATTTATAATACATTTTATATTTATGAATCCCCTAAATTTCATCGAGAGTTTCTCCTATAGTAGCCGGAGGTAAGTCGGAGTCAGCCTTCCAACTTCCTGAGGAGCGAGGGGAAGCTCTTCCTCTTATGGAATAGGGTGTCCCCCAACCTAGTATTCTCTATAACTCAGGTGTCGAGTCCTATATCCGTTATTCCTGACTGGCGAAGCATGAGAGGAGGGGGAAATTTATCCATTCAAACTAGAATAGCCCTCACTTTTTTTTCTCTAAATTACCGGATCATTAGTTATCTCAAATACTCTAGTAGTATAGTATAACTACTGTATAAGCTTCGAAGTTATATTTAGGTTAAGTGAGTATTAATTGAATTACAACTTCAATTGTGCTAATAGCAAAATAGGATAGGTAAAAGTTTTATTGTCATTTAAATCGATTCTTGTAATCATTCTGAAAATGTGTATCAAATATTGTAATTTGTAACCACATTGCCCTTATATTGGATATAATTTTGCAAATATCTTTTGAGTCACTCCACTAAACCAAAATTTTCCCAATCATTAATAAGGAAAAAAAAACTAAAAAAGCCTAAGAAAAATGATGATGTTGTCCTGTAATTGTATAATGCCACCTGGCTTCTGTTTATGCTATCACGTGAATTTCCCTCAGACCTGGGACATGATGCCTGGAGCTGCGGCGGCGGCGGAGGCGGCGCCACTGATCACCGAGAACAGCCCTGAACCGGGCATTTCTTGATCATCAAGGAACAAGTCCTCCGGATCTCTGAAGGCTCCGTGAACGCACACGACCCCGGCCCCAATCAAGCTCGCCGACATAAGCAGAGATCCAACGTTCGTCAGAAATATCACGAACACCGTGAGGGCAACGAGGATGCAGAGGACCTCGCCGTTGGAGAAAGTGCGGTCCAGCAGGACGAGAGGCTGATCGGAAGGGCGGAGCAGGTAGAGGAAGAGCCAGGCCGCGAGGAGAGCGAGCAGGGTGAGGAGAGACAGCGGGTGGGAGACGAGGGAGAAAGCGACGACGGCGGTGAAGACGACGAGGTAGTTCACGCGGAAGTAAGAGACGTTCTTCCGGATTCGGGTGGTGGCCTCCGAGAGAGAGCCGGGACGCGACACGGCGGAGCGGTCGACTAGCTCGAGCCAGGGACGGCGGCGAGAGAATAAGCGGCGGAGAGAGTCGGAGAGACGCGCGAGGAACGCCCGCAACGGTGGGCCTATCGAAGCCGACCAGTTTTGCTGGGTTTGGAGTTGGGGCTTCGCGTCGGAGATGGGAATAGAAGAGGACATTGACATTGAGAGTTAATTATACTTCAATTCCAGAAGGAGTCAATGTAGAAATTCGTTTGACCGGAGAGGAGAAAGAGACTGAAAGCGAAAAGGGATGGAGAAATTTTTTTACTTCGTCAGAAATGGCGAAAGTGGGGACATATATGGTGGTGGTGGACGGCGGTGATTTGGGTTGTGTTGTGAGTTATACGCTACGCGGAGAGATGTCATGTGGCCAATGCGATGAGGCCATGCCATCTTTTACTTTAATTGGATTCGGATGTTTGTGGGCCAAGCCCAATGGATCCATCTCTTTTGCGACCCAAAAGGTCCCAAATGAATGAGACGATTGTTAAATTAAATGGCGTAAAAAAGCTCGGGTAAAACTGGTAAATACATGCTACGCCGCCTCTACAATAATTTTTTATATTTTTATATACAAAACTTGGGTATGATTTCGCTGTTGAAGGAGTAGTTTTTAGAGTTGAGAGAAATTCGAGTATCACTTTATTGTTGAAGGAGTATCATTTAAAATTAAGTGCCGCTCCCCTCGAGAGAAATTCAGATATCACTTTGTTGTTAAAAGAGTATCAATCAATTCATTCAAGAACTAAGACTTCGTTTGATAAAACTTATGTCTGAAAACTTAAGTCTGAAATCTAGATTCATTAGATGACTCTATTTGATAAAATCTTAAATTTAAGATATGAAATTAGGATTGAAGTCTGAATTTGAAAACTGAAGTCTGAATCTTATTAAATTATAAAAATAAAAAAATTATTTTATTTTTAACATTAAATTTACATTTTTTAAATAAAGTTATAAAAATAGATGATAATTTATTTTTAATTTTTTTTATAGTTATAAAATTAATTTATGTTGATTGTTTTTTTGAATTGATCAAATTTAAAAAGTATTAAAAACATTAAAAAAAAAATAATGATACAAAAAAGGAGAACATTTAAAGAGAAAAAATGTATTTTTTTAATTCAGATTTAGTCATAAGTGATTCGTTCATCACTTATTTGTTAGGCTGGAATTATATTTGTTTTTCAGACCCACTTATTTAATTAAGTTACTCGAGTTTTCGTTAACAAACGCCCTTAATCGATTAAGCACTTAACTTCAGAATTACTTAATTCATTAAGACTTATGAGTAACAGTTATCAAGTACACTTAATGCGAATAAGCTCTTAATCATTCATTTTAAAGGCTGAATCATGGCTATCAAACGAAGCTAAGTCATACTCTTTTAAAAGAATTTCAAGTATCAATTAGCTATTTGAAAAGTAGCACATTATGCCTTCAATAGTAGTGCTCTACTCTGTCAAAGAGTACAAAGGAGTGTGCTACTCTTCTTGAGTATCATACATTTCCTTTAAGAATAGTTTTTTGAAAAAAAAAAAAAAATTTGCACTACTACTCTTTAATAATAATAATATTTGTATTCTTCAAGAGTAACTGTTACTCTTCTTGATTAGCACTTTTAATTTTTTTTTTTTTTTAACTTATTAATATTCTCACTGCTACTCTTTGTAGGGCCTGTTCTTGAGGCCGGTTTGAGAACTAGGTTGAGTCTAAATGGGTTTGTGCCCAAAACAAAGAAACAATGTTCTCAACCCAAAACGTAAACACATATTCCACCACCACCCGGTCCGCCCCTCCGCCGCCCCCGCTGGCGGCGGCCTAAACCCTAAACTCCCAAAATCCAATTCTTCTTCTTCTTCTTCTTCTTCTTCTTCAAAACAAAAAAATTAAGATTGAATTCCATATTTCCACAAATACCCAAAATGGGATGTCAACTGAAGATTCAATTTTAAATTTCAATTACAAATTAAGAGAGATTGAGTGCGGAGGAGGAAGAAGAGGAGGAGGAAGAAGAAGAAGAACGTAGAAGAAGAAGAAGAAGAAGAGGATGAGGAGGAGGAAGAAGATGACTACGTTGCCGGTTGAGCCGCCGCCGGGGCGAAGAAGAGGAACGCTGAGAAATAGGTCGAAGAAGAAGAAGAGGGCCGACTTCGCCGGCGGGAAGAAGAAGAAGAAGAAGAGGTCCGGGTTGAGGGGCGGGAAGAAGAAGAAGAAGAAGAAGAAGAAGAAGAACGCTGAGAAATTGGTCAAAGAGGAGGAGTCCGGTGGCTGTTGCAGGCGGAGAAAGGAGGCGGCGTCGGCAGTGGGTTTTGAGGTGAAATGGGTCTTAGTTTTGGGTTAAGAACTGGGTAAGAAACATTGGGTTGGTCTTGATTTTGGGTCTCAACCCCAAAAAAATTGCAAAACCGGTTATGAGAACTGCGTGAAGAACAGGCCCGTAATCTTCACACGTATCATTGTTAGTCTCCATGAATAGCAGTTTTCTATTTTTATTTTAAAAATAATATATATTTTATTTTTTGCAAAGTAATATTTGAAAAGAGTATTTTTTTTGTACCTTGGGTTTAGCCCAACTGATACACCTTCCTTGCCTATGAGCAATGATAGCTGGTTCACCTCCTTTGCCTAATAGAATAGTTTGATTCAAAAAGAGAAAAGAGTATTTTTTATCAAACTTTTTACTTTATATTTTTTTACAAAGTGATACTTAAAGAGAGATATTACTAATACACAATATCACTGGATATTATTCTCGTGAACAATTATCGCATACATGAACCTATTTCACACAAACTAACTCATTTAATGGTGTCAAAATTATATTCACTTCATTTTGTTTTCATAAATGTCATATCTTAAATTATAATTTTCACCATCCATTTTATTTTTTCTAACAAAATTAAGGACGAATTAAATAATTAACTAATTTTTTAAATTACTGTATGGAGAAGTAATTACAATGTTAGTCTAACCAAGACTAATGTTTGTTTTTCTTTTCATTTTTATTTTAAGTAATCATTTTGGGTGACTTTTTCAAAGTCGATTTGGAAATGTGATTTGTGGCCTTTGAGAGTTTTCACCGAATTTCAGGCCCAACTAATGAAATGTTTTAAGAGGGAAATAGATATTGCGACTACACCTATTTCAAAGTAGAAATTATTCAGTGCATCCGTTACACCACGTAAAATAGTGTAATTAGATATATTTGGAAGATAATTGTTATTTTCTTAGGAGGAAGAAAATAAAATAATTGTTATTTTCTTAGGGTGCGGTTGGCGCGCGGGAATGAGAATGGAGGTCTGATTCCTATGATTGAAATTCTCATGTTTGGTACGTACAAGAATCTATAATTTCAACTATTATATTCTCTAAAAGGAAATTTAAGATTTTTTTAATGATGAATTCATCGATTCCCGGATATGAGATGCCCCCATTCACATTCCCTTTCTCGCGCGCCAAGTGCACCCATAAGGGCTCAGAAATAAAAATTAATTGTAGTTTCTAAATTATGATTGGTTATAGTCAAGTTTGTCTACCAAATTCAACCTCATGAATCTTATGGAAATCTATTTACGCAAAATATACTCTTACCAAACTCACAAATAAGAACATTAAGATGAACTAATTAAGTACTAAACAATAGATTAGATGTTTAATAAAGAAATAAGGCGTGGAAATGTGGCATAGGCCAAAAAAAATAATTAACACGTGGAATAGGCAAAGAGCTAAACGGGCTCCCAAGCCATGATTGACATTTGGTAATCAAATGTATATTATATCCTTTGGAAAATTAAAGAATTTGATGTGACTATTAAGTAGTGGGATATTTCATTATTATTTTTTAATAATAATTACTTGTATTGTATACATATGTTGTGTCACGCATAGTACAGAGCGAACTTGTACTAGTAGATACATAATATCCATTTTGTACGATAATTCAATAAATGACGGTGAGAAATTTCGAATCCATAATCTCGTATCAAGGAGAACTTAATTATTCTTCGATGGCTAACTCCTTGGAGATTTCATTTTAGTGGGTGGCATTTGGTCATACTTGTATTGTATGCATTTTCCCTTTGGCTTTGACGTGGAAATTTTCAACACCTAAATTGGTTGTTTCACTTCTTTGGCATCAACCAAAATGGCAAATACAATGGATGCATTACTCTAGAAAGTTTCCTAAAGGACATATTTGCATTGCATTATAGAGTTAAAATCGCATTTCTAGTCTTTATGGTTGGTTACTTGGTTTTGTAATGTTCATTTTTTTTTTAATAAAAAAAATCGTTTTTCTTTCAAATTTTGTTACTTTATCTTGTGTATTAGCAAATGGTGTGCTGGTTTGAGATTAGGCTCGGCATCGGCCCGATGCTTTAGATCCATAAAGACAGCTGAGTGAGGTAGCGTTTCAGAGTTGAGAAACCAGAGTTACGTTATCCACATAGCCGTAATAGACACGTTAAAGGGAGTTTTGATCATCTTAGAATCAGCTCCAACTAACTCTTTACGATTGTGGATGGCATGGGTTAGTGCCATAAATCAGAAGACGGGAGAATCCCTAGGTCAACCAACAGGCAAAAGTTCAATATTTCCCTGTAAAATAGGGGTGAAGCATTATTCAAAGAATAATGTTTCTTGCACATAATATGTGCAAGAATTTGTGCACATAAAGTGCATAAAGTAGGCCAATTACCTTTTTTGCCCTTTAGTGTATTTTTGATGTGTACTGCACTAAAGGGCAATGAAGGTAATTTGGCCCACTCAATGTACTTTATGTGCAAAAAATCTTGCACATATTATGTGCAAAAAACAGTATCCTTATTCAAAAGTATGTTAATTATTATTATACTAAAATACTGCTCAAATTACTTAAATTTTATTGCAAGTGCAGGTACCATTCAACCAACACCCAATGAGTATCCGATGGTAGCCTAAAAGTTTCATCCCTTACAGGGTATGAGACTACATCCTTCCACACTGCTCAAATTACTCCAACTTCACCGATTTAAGTTTCGAAATATAGTTGGAGAGACATTTTCCTGCAAGTGCAAGTACTATTCAACTGACATCTAACAAGTATCCAATGTCCGACTAGATGTTTCTTTTCTTATCGAGTACGAGACTACATTCTCTATTACCAAATAAGGGACTAACCACCTTTATTTCATATTTTTTTAAATAATGGTTCGAACTTATAGCCTCCAAATACAAGTACAAGACGATAACTCCTAGATTGGGTCCAGGGATGGTATGACTCTATGTGCCAAACTTAAGAAAAGAAAAAAAAAAAAAAAAAAGTAGGGTGAAATGCACTAAATAATACTTAACTATCGACTTTTGCAAAAAATACTACTTTCCTTTAAAAACTGCACCTACAAGCACTTTACTTTCAAAACGTGCGCCCAGTACTACTCTGTTAGTCAATTCCGTTAACTGACTAACAGTCAAAAAAAGATAGGGGCAAAATCGTCATTTTACAGTTTGCGGCACTGTTCATCGTCTTCCCCAAAAATTTTCCGTCACTGTTCATTGGTCGGAACTGTTCATCGGCAATTTTTTTTCTTCTTCTTCTTCGATAGGCAATTCATCAAGCATATAGATTGAAAATGATACCCATTTGAGGAAACAGTGTAAGGACTCGGTTCAACATATGAAGAAGCGGCAATTTGACAGCTGAAGCTTCTAATTTGGCTTCTGTTACGTGACTTCCAGGCGTAAGAGCCGTCGGAGTCTTGCCGGAGTTTTCTGGAGCAAATATGAGCGGACGCCAATGCGTGAACGAGCCTGAAATTCGTCAGGGAGGGTCTGGTGATGGCCGACCTCCATAGAAGCGAAAGCGAACAAGTAGTATTCGTGAACATTGAAGCTAAGGTTGCGATGGTTATGGTGGTGGTCGCAGCCATGGCCATTGTTTCTGGCCCCTCTGGGTTTTAGTTTTACCAACTTGGTGAGGTTTATCAGCATCTTTTTGAATTAGAGCATCAAAAGACAATGATACGTCGTCGTTTAAGGTCCACTTACTTGGGCTTTTACTTGAACTTTTACTCGGTGCCAATTGGGCCTGTCAGATTTTTATAATGCTTTTTTCCGATGAAGAAGAAGAAGAAGAAGAATTTGCCGATGAACAGTGCCAGAAATTTTTGGGGAAGACGATGAACAGTGCCGCAACGTGTGAAATGACGATTTTGCCCCTGTCTTTTTTTTACTGTTAGTCACTTAACGGAATTGACTAACAGAGTGGTATTGGACGCACGTTTTGAAAGTAAAGTGCTTGTAGTTGCAGTTTTTAAAGAAAAATGGTATTTTTTGCAAAAGTCGATAGTTAAGTGGTATTTGGTGCATTTCACCCAAAAAAGTATAATATATTTTCCTAGTATTATATACATTATATATTCCTCTCCTATCTATCTAACCCTAAAAGTCCCTAACGTCAGCAATTGCGAAACAGAAGGAACGAAGAAGGCCTCCTCCTCCTCAACTTGGTTTTTTGGAGTGTCATGCAGCCTTATCACTTTAATTAGTGTACATACTTTTTTTTAATTAAACAAATATTAAAGAATAGTATTAAGATCAACGGTCAACGGCTCAATTTGACTGATTCCAAACCAAGTGAAAAATGTAAATCAAGATGCTGTTCTCAATCCGTGGTGCCCAGCCTGTCTTGCAATGGTAAAACAACTTAGAAAATTCATCGCATTTTTCCAATGCTGATTTGGTCTTGTGTATGGCTATGTTATAGTCTATAGATTAGGACAAACACCATTTCTTTTTTTCTTTTTTTTCCTTCTACAAAGTTGATGTATTATAGCATTTCAATTAAGGCGCTCTGAATTTTGGGTATAACTATGAATCCATCACTGCTATTTTGATAAACTCACCATATGGTAAAAGCAAATCAAAAAAACGATAAAAGAACAAAAAGCTAAAAGAAAAAAAAAATTCTAGGAAGGTATTTAGAAAATAGAAATCAAAATTGTAGGGAGTTATTTGTAATTTGTCGATTTTAACTTTGTCGTCTAGTGAACCAAGGGGATTATCCGTATTTTTCAAAACAACAAGAATGTGTTAGTAGTTATACCCAAAGTTCAGGATGTATATGTACTTCGCCATTTCATTAATATGTGTTGCAATGAAAAAAGTTAAGGTGATATCTTAAATAAAAACACAAAAAACTTGCGTCCCTTACTTTCATTTTTTGAACTATTTGGTCCCTACATTTTAAAACAATATTTTTGGTCCCTTACTTTTACTTTTCGAACTATTTGGTCCATTGGCCGTTCAACCCGACAAAAAACATTAATATCACTTACGTGTCGTTCACATGACTTCGTCAGCGAATGGCAAACTTGTACCTACATAATTACTGGGATGCTAAAAATAATATTGGGACAAGTTCGCCATTCGCTCACGGAGTCGCGTGAATGACATGTAAGTGATATTAATAGTTTTTGTCGGGTTGAACGGCCAATGGACCAAATAGTTCGAAAAATAAAAATAAGGGACCAAATAGATCGTTTTGAAATGTAGGGGACCAAATAATTCAAAAAATAAAAGTGAGGGACCAAAAAGATCGTTTTGAAATGTAATAAACAAAAAAATTATTAACTAATATGTAAGGGGACCAAATGGGAAGTTTACTCTATGATTTATAATAATTGGTTCCTTCATAAGACAAATGTTAGTCTGAGATATTATAAGTTAAACCAGGGTTGTTTTTACTTTAATACCCTGGGCACCCTTGATCTTTTAGTTTAATTACTCCTAATTTTCATCAATCAAAGAGCTGTGACTGTTGAGGATATGATTAGATTAGGTTTAATTAACGTGGACATTAGGAAATAATTAATGTAATTTATGGTTTTTCTACTGCACTTGTTCATGATTAATACAACACAGTAGAGTTAGCCCAGACTCCACTATATCCTTGGTTTAATTTACCTCTTTGAAAGATTAGACTAATACTGGATTTCACCTCTCCTCACGAAATTCTACTCTCCTCTGTCTCACTCAAGTAGATTGGTTTCGAGAGCATTCCGTCAGTTTTTGGCGACTTTCCCCTTTCCCAACCAGCCCGCCCAATCCATTTTGTAAGATCGGCTAATTCAAAGGGGTGAACGAATTTGAATTAGTCAATCCAATGTCCCCTTGCATACTATGGATTCCAAACATTCATGACAGGGATGTGAATGCCATATCTACTGATATTTGTTCGGGAGACATGGGATAAGCCCGGTAAGGCTTTTCTTTTTGTTGTTCCATTAGAAGAGTTCACTTTCAACATTTTTATACTCTTTTTTATCTGTATTAATATAATTATGTGTAATTCATCATTAATACACACTTAAGAAAGTAAGGATAAAAATAAAACAGATGGTGTCAAAAGCTGGGTGCATGAAAAAGTCCCGTTACCTCGACTCGTCTGGTCGTGCTCCATCAATACTCTTTTCGTCTCTATTTTCAATAATATTACCTATATTTTTCTGATATTTTATGAGGTAAACTGTTAAAAAGAGAGATAATAGTTTATTTTTAAAATATGAAATATATATAAAAGTGATAATGATTTAGAAGTCCAAATGTTATTAAGCTAATTATTTAAACCTAGTAATAATGTTAGCACTAAAATTATATCATAAAAGTGCTCAATACTCACAAGGTAATTCTAAATTCTAATTATTGCCAAACTTTTCATTTAATATATTTAAAATTTTTTACTTTTTATATTTTTACTAATTAAATTATGTGTGGTTCACAATAAACTCTCACTTAAACTTAAAGACATAAATGGTCTCAAATTAACTAGTTTGTGTTGTCTCTTGACATCCATACAAAGTTGTACGTGTGAAATTTGACTCTCCTCGTGTAACAGATGAAATAGTGCTTATGGTCAGTAACGAATCCGTAATTAAAAAAAAAAAAGTTTTATAACTACAATTATTCTTTCTTAAACTATAATCTCTTACGTAAAAGATTTGGTCGGTAATTTTGTCAAAATTGGGGTGGCAGATAGATGTAATCCACAATTTTTTCCTATTTAGTTCAATTTTGATCAGCGGTTCGTCTTCGTCGTCCCTTCCTTATCTTCTTTTACTCATTTTTTAATCCTTTTCTGTCTCTTCTGTTTTCTTTCATTCCTTTAAGAGTTAATTGCAAAAAATAACTCTCAATTCTTTCTCAACTGTAAATTACCCTATGAACTTTTAATTTTTTCAATCCAACCCTATAATACTCTTATAGAACCATTCATTGGTTAAAGGCATACGCTAGGACTCTGAGAATAACGCTCGTCATGTATCATAAGTCATTATCCAATAATTGAATGATTTTGTAACGAAACTGTAATATTTTCTCATAAAGAAATGATAATTTGTACTCCACTTAGTTATAAGAGCTTTATAATTTTTCCATTGAATTAAGTAAGCAATTATGTCATTTTGACAATAATTTCTTAAACTAATTAACTATCTGTTCCATTATAATAGTTTACTTTCAAGCATGTATAACTTTGTATGTATATTAAGGTACAACATTAAAATGACTAATTTGACATCATTTGTTCCATTTATACCTTTACTTTTTAAAAAAGATAAAAAATTAATTCCTTCTAAAGGGGTTGGGCATCCAAAGGGGACTTGTAGGTCCTGGCTTTGAAATTTAGGGCTGTATTACTGAGGTTATCAGTCACAAAAAATGTGCAGTGCAGTGCATCCATCAGTTTAAAAAGTTTGATCATTGATTTGTATAGTCGGAGTCTTACCCGCATTGTGTGATGCACAATACACATAGTAATTGATTCCAAAAAATAAAAATAAAAAATCCTTGCTTTGAAGTGTGAGTTAATTATGAAACACACATAATTACATTAGTAATTATATGAGAGTAAAATTTTTGAAAATTAACCCTTCAATTGAAAGAAAAAAAAAAGCTTTTGAAAATGAAACATTCTATTGGAACGAAACGCGTTTGAACAATATGAGCAAATTGACAATTCAAAATATAAATTACGAAAATTAAAATAGAGGTCAATTTACAATTCAAGAAAAGTTTAGGATGCTTTTTTGCAATTAACTCTTCCTCTTTAAAGTCCCACAGATCTCTCACCAGTGTCCCCATACTTCACTAGAAACGCGTTTCTCAATACCTTTTGTACTAGTGGACCCCACCTCCTTTCCTTTCCTCCTTCCTTCCTTCCTTCATCTCCTTCCTCCTTATTTCGTTCACATTCGATTCACTCTTCTCCGACAACGAACACTCATCTATGGATTTTTCGAACTGAAAGAAGGATCACAACCTCGAATTCTCGTTATCGGCCGGATTAATTGTAGCAGTAAAGTGCGATTCCAGCGGCGACATGGCGGAAAACGGTGAGGAGAAGTTAATAGCGGTGGCGCGCCACATAGCCAAGACGCTTGGTGGGCATACTGATAACATGACGGACGACGACATCCTCAAGATCTTCTCCAACTTCGACAACCGGTTGCGGGAGAAGCTGACGGATAATCTCTCCGGAGACGACGATGTTCCTCGCGGCGGTGGAGGAGGTGGGTATGCGAAGTTTGAGCAGGCGGTTAAGTCCCTCGGCCGTCAGATCTCTATCTACGCGTCGGCGGATCATGCTATTTGGTCTGACTCTGCGGATGCTGCTTCATTTTTGGAGGTTGTGGATGAGTTGACTTCGGCTATCACGGAATGGACTCCTTTCGCCCACGATAAGCAGGTTTCGTCCTGCCTCGATCGCGCCGACGACTTGCTTCAGAAGGCCATGTTTAGGCTCGAGGAGGAGTTCAAGACTCTCATGGAGCAAGGTACGGAGTCTTTTGATTTGACTAGGTTACGCGGCGGCGAATCGGCGAACCCTAATTACTCGTCGGAGTCGGACGTGGATGAATTTCCCGACGAAGGGAGTGAAATCCCAGTCGCTCACCCGATTTCCGACTACGATATTCTCATCGACGCCCTCCCCGCGGGAATCATCGACGATTTACACGAGATCGCTAAGAGGATGGTGGCGGCTGGGTACTGGAAAGAGTGTTCCCACGCTTACAGCATGTGCCGGAGGGGATTCCTCGATGAGAGCTTCTCTCGATTACAGTTGCAGAAGTTCAGTATCGACGAAGTTCATAAAATGCAGTGGACGGATATTGAAGATGAGATTGAGAAGTGGATTAAAGGTATCAATGTAGCGTTAAGGATACTCTTCCCCAGTGAACGCCGCCTCTGCGACCGCGTGTTCTTCGGGTTTTCCTCTGCCGCTGACCTTTCGTTCATGGAGGTATGCAGGGGATCGACTATACAGTTACTGAATTTCGCCGACGCCGTTGCGATTGGTAGCCGTGCCCCGGAGAGATTGTTTAAGGTACTTGATGTTTACGAAACTATGAGGGATTTGAATCCTGAATTTGAATTAATATTTTCTGATCAGTATTGTATACTATTAAGAAATGAGGCTTTAACTATTTGGAAGAGGCTTGGAGAAGCCATTAGAGGGATATTTATGGAACTGGAGAATTTGATCCGCCGTGATCCTGCTAAGGCTGCCGTACCTGGTGGGGGACTCCACCCCATCACCCGGTACGTGATGAATTATCTGCGCGCAGCTTGTCGATCCCGGATAACCTTGGAACAGGTTTTCGAGGACAGCGTTGCGCCGCCGCTCAACAGCGGCGATGATAGAGGTTTGTCCTCTTCTTCGTCCTTGGCTGTACAGATGGAGTGGTGTATGGAGTTGTTAGAGACTAATTTGGAGGCGAAATCGAAGGTTTACAGGGATTCCGCTTTGTCTTCGGTTTTCATGATGAACAATGGAAGATACATTGTTCAGAAGGTGAAAGATAACGAATTGGGATCACTGTTGGGAGATGATTGGATCAGGAAACACAATGCTAAAGTTAGGCAGTTTCATGTGAATTATCAGAGGAGTTCTTGGAGTAAAGTGTTGGGGGTTTTGAAGGTTGATAATAGTGCGTTATCTCCCAATGGAACATCAAAGAGTTTGAAAGAGAAGCTCAAGTTATTCAATTCATACTTTGAGGAAACCATTAAAACTCAATCCAATTGGGTGATCTTCGACGAACAGCTGAGGGACGAACTGAGGATATCAGTTGCCGGGAACTTGCTGCCGGCTTATGGCAACTTCATTGGAAGGCTACAGTCTAGTCCGGATTCCGGGAAGCACGCTGAAAGGCACATCAAGTACGGTGTTGAAGAGCTCGAGGCTCGTATTGGTGAACTTTTCCGGGGAAATGGCGGCCGGAAATGAGAGCACACTCAGCACAGTAACATCCCCATATAAATTTGTGGCTTATGTGAATGAGATGATAGTGTCATTCGTGGCATTGTTTAACTGAAGTTGTGAAAAATTGGAGGGATATGATGAAATCTTCATCTCAAGAGTTTTATTCTGCAATGAATTGGATGCTTTGGTTTTGGTTTGTGTACAGCAAATATGAGGCACAGGAGGGGAAATAGGCTTTCCCACTGAGTAATTTTTTATTTAGAACAATCAATCATGTTCATGTAGGTTTGTATTCTAGATAGTTTAATTTAGAGGTAAAACATTCTGTTGTAAACTGGAAAGAGTTTGTCTTTCTGTTTGGAAGCACTCTATACAATGGAATGGATGGGATTGTAGATTGAAGTTTTAATTGAGTTTGATATTTTTAGATGGATTTGCTTCCTTTTTTTTTTTTTTTTTTAGGAAAGGTAAATGATTTTATTCCCCAAAAATAACGAGTCAGACCCGCGAGATCAACAATACATCAGTTGTGTAATACATCAAAATAGGGGCATATCCCTAATGAAACATATACAGTCATATCATAATGTATTCTAACTTGCCACTAGTAAAATACAAAGGAAAGCAGAGTTACAAACTAATAATAATCCCTAGCAATTTACACTAATTGTACTCTAATTGCCACACTTTAGAACACATTTAGTACAAATTGCCAATCTTCAATCCTGTTGCACAAAGCAGAAATGCAACGTTTGCAGAATCCACACATACTATGGAGATACCATGTTCCAAGCACAAGAAACAGCATGGTACAACAGCCCAGAAAGCATACAATAAACCCCAAGTATTTAGCAATAAATACCAAGGACATCACACCCCACCAATGCAGTCCAACAAGCCCCTCATTCAGCAAGTAATCAATAGTATCAATCCAAGATGACTCCGTAGCAACAATGATCTCCAAATATTTACATCTAACCGCCAACTTTCACGGCCAGACATAAATATCCAGAAGTGGTCTAAACCACCTTCCCCTTTATAAGCCAAAGGGCAGCTCTCCAGACACGGCCTAAGCCAACCTCTGAAATGGTATTGGGGCATTTACCGTATACCCCGACGTGATGGTCTGTACCACCTTCCCATTTATAAGCCAAAGGGCAGCTCTCCAGACACGGCCTAAGCCAACCTTTGAAGTGGTGTAGAGCATTTACCGTATGCCCCAACGTAGTGGTCTGTACCACCTTCCCCGTTATTAGCTACTGGACAGCTTTCAACGGAATTGATGAGCCTTTACCAACCACCGGTATAGTCGGGCTAGGTAGTTGCTTAACCGCCAACCACTGCGTTGACTAACCACCCTCCACGAGAGGGTATAAGTCATTCATGATCCTCCAAGTATTGGTCTTGACAATAGCAACCACAGAACCAGAAGTTGTGGTAATAGAGTCAAAGATCAAACTGTTCCTGCATATCCAAACATGGTAAACAGTGAGAGCAAAAGCAGTCATAGATGCTATATACCGCTTCCTATCCCTCTTTACCTCCCTACTAATCCACTTGATGGTGCTGTGGATCGTGCTCATCCTTCTCGGAATATTGAGCCAGTGTCTAATCTGAGACCAAACAAAGTTAGTGAAATCACAGGAGAAAAATAAATGATGAATGCTCTCTCTCTCCTTACCACAAAATGCACACTCTTCTTCAATATCCAAAAAAGATAATTTATCCTTAGTAGACAGTCTACCCTTAAAATATAGCCAGAAAATAATCGAACACTTAGGTGGAATGTAACTTTTCCAAATTGCTCCCGACCAAAATGTAGGATTACCTTTAGGCCTCAACAAATCATAAACCTGTTTAGTCAAGGACTTACCCGAAACAGACCACTGGGTTAAGGTATTGATGCATGCATATTTACCACCCAATTTTTGCACAAGTAAATCTCTAATACTAGCCAGGTTTTTGAAAAACGGAGAATCATTTTTATGGGGTACCCAATCCCAAACCGAAGTCCCTTGTAAATACACCTCATGAACCCACTTAACCCACATACTCTTTCTTTCCAAGTGAATGTCCCACAAATTTTTGAACATGAGAGCTTTGTTCCAAAAGGATGGATTCCGTAATCCCAACCCCCCTTCATCTTGTGGCATACAAACCCTCTCCCAAGCTACCAAGGACCTCCCCCCATCCCAAAAGAATTTTTTGCAAAATCCATTCAGTTTGTCAATGATAGACGCGGGTAACGGGATGCTCTGTAGCCAAAAACACTCAACTCCTTGAATAACGGATCTAATTAGCTCAAGCCTACCTGCATATGACAAAGTCACAGTTTTCCAGGCACTAAGCATGTTAGAAACCTTATTCAAAAGAGCATCATAGTGAATGGCATTCAACTTATGGGCCGCCAATGGAAGCCGCAAGTATCTAACCGGGAGAGTACCCGTTGGAAAACCAACAATATCAAGACAGTTATGCAAAAGATTATCATTCATACCTGCTGTGAAGATCTCTGATTTCTCCGGGTTAATGGCTAGTCCTGAGACGAATCTGAATTGGTCCAGAGTATCCTTAAGAATTGTCAGTGAAAGTTCATCTCCTCTAGAGAATAACAAGAGATAATGGATTTGCCTCCTTTATGACATTCTTGTTATTTACGACTGTTTGCGAGTTACAAAATATAATCTTATAGAGAGATGAGTTACGACTCTTTATGAGATACTTCTATGGTTATATTTTATACACGATATATTAGAGAACTGTGATAATTGATACTCCCTTGTTCCATTATAAGTAGACTCTTCTAATGAAATAGAAGAAAGAGTATAAACTATAAAAGTCGATCACCATGTTACACAGTTACACACAATGAAGAAGGGTGATATTTTTGCCAAAACACTAATTAAACATGTCTCACAAATTCATATATAAAGGCATACAAAAATTTGCTCAACAACATTTGCTTGCCAAGAAATGAAAAAGTGAATGCATTTGTTGCACGAAATTACAAATAGTAAAACAAGTTTATCATAAACTAACAATTCAAATTTATATTGAATCATAGTTCCATGCATGTACATCGCTTTTTATCCATATTTATATTGATTCATAGTTCCTGCATGTGCATCGCTTTTTCTCCGAAACTAACACTATATTCAATGATACAGGCGATCCACCGAATAACCCCTCAATAAAAATGCCTACTGTTAATACAAATACAAATACAAACACGGGCTGCGTAAATGTTACTTTGGCCCATTATGTAACGGAATTGAGCCGGGCCCTGACGGATCGCAAACCAGGGCCCCACTCCTTAACGGCTATGAACTTCTTAACCGCCACCCCTATCCTCAAAATCCCCTCCAATATGCGATTTCTTCCCCATTTTCTGGCGCCAATTAACCAACCTCCCCAAATCATTCCTTTCACAGATTTTCCCTTTTTCTGGGTCGATTCAAGAAGATGAAGGCCTCCATGGAAGCCGCCATGCCGAAGCCGAACCTCCTCAACAATATTCTGATTCGCATTCTCTCTTTCGGCGTCCTCATTCTCCTCGCTCGCTCCGCCTACGTTATCACCGTCAAGGGCAAATCTTGCGACTACGCCGGCGGGTTTTGTTTCTTTTCGGAAACCCTAAAGCAGAGCACCGCCACCTCGTGGTCCGCCACCTCCATCGCCGACCTCCGCAACTATTACTCATCCGTCTTTCAAGATTTGATTTCCGAAGGTTTCCTTTCTCCGGACTCCAAGTCTCTCTGCATCGAGACGGTTACGGGGCAGGACGTGGGCGCGTTGATAGACATCGGAGTTGCGAATTCAGTCGGGATTTCGAGGAAATCGTCTCCTCCCTTGGTTCGTTACGGTTCGGCTTTCCGTCACCCTTTCGGTGCTAATACGTTTGATTTTGAGTTTTCTGGCGATTCTGGTTTGGACAGGGTGGCGAAACCGGTTGAATTTGCTTCTGAAGTTTCGAGAACGCTCAAACCTGGGGGATTCTTTGTGGTTCACACCACGTCGAAAGATGAGTACAGTCTCAATTCACTCCTTCAATTATTCAGTTCTTTTAAGTTGGTTCGATCTCGTGAAATTAATGGGGCGGATTCATCATCAACTGCGATTCGCGAAATTGTGCTACAGAAAGAGGATGAAGTTGCTAACCGGAAAAGGGAAGATAATGTTGGTGGAAAATTGGGGAAAGTGTGCAGCGGTGTGAAGTATAAACATGAATTAATTCGTAATGCAGAGCCACTGATTAAGGAAGAACCATTGAAGCCCTGGATAACCTTGAAAAGGAACATAAGAAATGTCAAATATCTGTCTTCGATGGTCGATATTAGGTTCAAGAACAGGTATGTGTATGTAGATGTTGGAGCAAGGAGTTATGGATCAAGCATTGGCAGCTGGTTCAAGAAGCAATATCCCAAGCAGAATAAGACATTTGAGGTTTATGCAATTGAAGCAGACAGGGCTTTTCATGATGCGTATAGGTTGAGAAAAGGGGTGATACTTTTGCCTTATGCAGCTTGGGTGAGGAATGAGACCTTGTTTTTTGAGATCAACCGGGAACCGAATAAGAAGAATGAGGAGAAGGGGAGAGGGATGGGTAGGATTCAAGGCGTGCAATCGTCGAGTAACTTTGTAGGCGATTTTGATAAGATCCAAGGTTTTGATTTCGCAGGCTGGTTGAAGAACACTGTAACAGAGAGGGATTATGTGTTGGTGAAAATGGATGTTGAAGGAACTGAGTTTCATCTGATCCCGAGGTTGTTTGAGACCGGCGCAATTTGCTTGATTGATGAGGTGTTTCTTGAGTGCCATTACAACAGATGGCAGAGGTGTTGCCCTGGAGTAAGGAGCCCTAAGTATCAGAATACTTATGCTCAATGCTTGGACTTATTTTATTCTCTCAGGAAAAATGGAGTTCTTGTTCATCAATGGTGGTGACAGATTGTGGCTTATGCCATTTCTCTCTGCCTTAGTGCCTCTGATTCATATTCATGTTTGTGTATAGTCTTGGTGGAAATTTTGTTTCTCTGTAATAGTGTGTAGGCAAATGAAGTTATTCACAGTTTTGTTGAAGACATCTCAAAATTTTGGGAGAGAACTTAGTTTACAAATACAGACTATGAAAAGCCGAGCCAAATAGTGGGATAAATACTTAGTTGTTGTTGTATACGAACACCTTTGGTGTTGGCTGGTCTGCAACAGAGAACTAGAAGCTAGTTTTATCTGAAAATGCCTTTCAGCAGAGCAATGAATTCCTTTTAGAAAGGATAATCTTCCATGAATTTAAACTTCAAGTTTCTTCCATGGAGTGAAATGCCTTTTCTATTTTGTTAGCCCTTAAAATGTAGTAGGAGACATGGCAAGAAGGAAGGAAGAAAGAAAGAAATCACATTATACTTTCAATGTTTTTGGTTGGTACTTGTGGAAGTTTGGATTGGATATGAGCTATCCCTATCAGGGCAAAGGCCAATTCTATGATTAGTATCCATTATGGCTCTTGCCACAAACTGTGATGAATTCAATAGTGCCATATTTGTGGGATAGAAGTAGGGTTGTCAAACGGGCGGGTATTAAATGGATATTAAGTTAATGAGTAATAGGTACCATTCAATTAATGATCTTAATTCAAATGGATAATTGTTAGCTATGGGTACTCATGGGTACCCATAATACCCATTATAAAAAAATGTAAACATTATTTAATGGTTTATTAATAAATTTTTTTCAAAATTTTTTAATTTCATTTTAATTCTTTTTTTTTTTTTTTTGAAACGGATTTTAATTCTTTGAATCTATTCTAAAATTTGAAATATTATATATTGTATACTTTTATATTTAATCGTATGTAGTTTTTTTTTTGTCCAAACACAATTTTTAATTTTTTTATATTCATATAAACCCTGTGCATGCCCTGACCCCGACTCGAGGCCCGAAACTGGGCCTGAACTGAACCTGCCCGGCCCGAACCCAAATCCAGCCCGAAACCCGAGACTAAACTTGACTTGGAACCCGAACAAATTTTGAATTAGTATTTATAAGTGGATAATTTAAAAATATTATAAAAGAATAAATGGAAAAAAAACGCAAAATAATTGTAGGACATGAAAAATAAACAACAACAATAACAACAACAACTAAACATTTGTCCTACTATGTGGGGTCGGCTATATGGATCATATATTGCCATCATGTACGATCATGACACATCGATTCATTTATATTCAAATATGACATATCATATTTTAAGTTGTTTTCCAATTCTTTTTAGGTCTTTCTCTACCCCTTTTTATATTAATTGCTTCTCTGTTTTCTACCCGTCTTACTAGGGCATTTTGAGGTCTCCTACGTACATGTCCAAACCATCTTAGGCGTGTTTCTCTCATTTTTTTCATCTATTGGGGCTACTCCTACTTTGTTTCTAATGCTTACATTACTTATTTTATCTAACCTAGTATGCCCACACATCCATCTCAACATTCTCATCTCTGCTACTCTCATTTTTTGTTTATGTTCATATTTAGTCGCCCAACCCTTCTAACTGTAAAGCATCGCCGGTCTTATAGCCGTTCTATAGAATTTTCCTTTTAGCTTTTGCAGCGCTTTACGGTCACAAAGTATAGATGACGCACTTCTCCATTTAGTCCACCCTGCTTGAATCCTATGTGTTACATCTTTATCAATTGCTCCGTTTTCTTCTGTTATAGGTCCTAAGTACTTAAAACTTTTCAATTCATTTAATTCATGTTCTAAAATTTTAACTTTTATAGTATTGTTATCTACACAATTACTAAAGTGACAGTGCATATATTCAGTTTTAACTTTACTTAGTGTAAAACATTTTGATTCTAAAGCTTCTCTCCATGCTTCTAATTTAGCATTTACCTCTTTTTTCATTTCATCCATTAAAACTATATCATTTGCAAATAACATACATTCAGGGATCGCATTATGCAAATATTTAGTAATCTCATCAATTACTGAAGCAAAGAGATATGGGCTCAAAGCTGATCTTGATGTAGGCCTATGTTATTAAAAAAATCACTAGAAATTCCTACATGTGTCCTTACACATGTTGTTATATTTTTATACATATTTTTTATAGTTTCTATATACGCTACCCTTACCCCTTTCTTTTCTAATACCCGCCACATCATATCTCTATTTACTCTATTATATGCTTTTTCTAAATCTATAAATACCATATGTAAGTCTTGTTTTTTCTCACTATATTGTTCACACAATCTTTTTACTAAATGTATAGCTTCCATCGATGATCTACCTAGCATAAAACCAAACTGATTATCTTCTATATTAGTCTCATTTCTCAATCTTGTTTCTATGACTCTTTCCCATAATTTCATAGTATGACTCATTAGTTTAATACTTCTATAGTTTGAACAATTTTGTATATCCCCTTTATTCTTATACAATGGAATTAATACACTTTTTCTCCGTTCATTAGGCATCTTTTTAGTTTTCATAATTATATTAAATAAGTTTGTAAGCCATGCAATCCCAACTTTTCCAAGGCACTTCTATGCCTCAATTGGAATATCATCGGGGCCAACTGCCTTACCATTTTTCATTTTTCTTAGTGCTTTTTCTACTTCTAAGGGTTGAATTTTGCAATAATATGTAAAATTCTTATTATTTTCTGAATGGGCCAACTCTCCTAATGTAATTTCGTTATTTTTTGCTCTTCATTAAACAATTTATAAAAATAATTTTTCCAACACTCTTTTATTACTTCGTCCTCAACTGAAATTGTTTCATTTTCATCTTTTATGCATTGAATTTGTGTCAATCTCTTGTTTTCTTTTCCCTCATTTTAGCTATCTTATAAATATCTTTTTCACCCTCTTGAGTGTCTAATTTTTTTGGGTAGAATTCTTCAAAAGCTTTTGTTTTGCTTCATTTATTACTTTTTTCACATCTTTCTTAGCATTTTTATATTTTTCAATATTTTCATAATTTCTACAAGTATATAACATTTTGTAGCTTGCGCATTTTGTTTTTATTTTTTCTTGAATATCTTTATTCCCCCACCACGACTCCTTATTCCATTTATTACCTTTCGACTCTCCTAAGACGCTTTTTGCAATTCTTTTCATTTGTTCAGTTACATTTTCCCATGTGCTTTCGGAGTCATTTTCTACTTTCCAATTACTATTTTCTAATATGGTTTTTACAAAAGTATCACGAAAAATAAAGAAAAAGAAAAAATAAGTTTGAAGAAAAAAAATAAAATGGACCCACTAAAATAGGCGAGTTGTTGGGTTTTTTTTATACTTTTAAAGATAGTTTTGGATGGGTATTTTTAGTACCAATGATGGACGGGTTTTAGGGTACCCAACGGGCTATCCTAAATTCGCCCATTACATATTTAGCCCAAGTCCACCCAACCCATTATTTTTTTAAGTGAGTTTTATTGGGTTAAAACCCAATGGGTTTGGGCGGTTTTTGGGTTAATGGTTTTTTTTGCCACCCCTAGGTAGAAGTCATGAATTCAAAAATAGTATACTCCCTATGTTATCAAAAGAGGGTCCTCTTAAGGATTTGCACGAGAATTTGAGTGTCCTCTCAAGTAGTTGCATTTAGGGCTGAGAACGAACACGAACGTTCACAAACAAGCTCGAGCTCGGTTCGATAAAAAAGTTCACGAACATGATTTTTAGGCTCGATAATAAACGAACACGAACAAAAACAAGGTGTTGAAAGCTCGTTAATGTTCGTGAACATGCTCAATTAAAATATTAACTATATAATATAAATAAAATAAGTATAAACAATATTAAAATTTTAAATAATACAAATAATTAAATCTTTATATATATATATATTTATATGTACATAGATATCAATATATGAGTTTAAATTGAATTTTAATTTTTATGTAAGTTGATATAGTATATTAAAGAAACTAAACATTATGATTTTCTGTTAGTTAATGCGAGATAGAACGCACATGAATGTTCACGAACAAGCTCGGATCGGCTTGATTAATAAATAAATGAACACGAACAAAATTTTAACCTTGATAAATAAATGAACACATCAAAGCTCGGCTCGGCTCGGATCGTTATCACCCCTAGTTGCATTTTTTGACGCGTGAAATCATCCGTGCTACATAACATATGAGCCACTCTTACATAGGGAGGGTAGTTACACATTTTTACCCTCCTACGTTTGTGAGAGTGACACATGTGCTATGTAGCATATGTAATCTTTTCCAAATTACTTACTAGACATTTGGAATTGACAATGTTTTTATGTCAAACATGAATATGCTTACCAATGTTTTTATGTCAAACATGAATATGCTTAGTTTGTGAGAGTAGCACATGTTCTACGCCAATGTTTCTATGTACCAATTTTATGCGACAATGATAATTTTGTAGTATAATAAGCTGACAACGTGTCTATGTACCAATTCTGTGTGACAACGTTTCCATGTATCAATCGCGCTACTCATTCTCTTGAAAGAATCATTTCTTCAAACAAAAAGACTATCTAAACACTTGCTTGAAACCTCACTTATCTGTGGCACAACTTTTTCTGAATAATTCGCCCACAATATACCCAATCCAGGCATGACTAAATTGCAAGAAACGTGTGCAAATATGGGTGGAAAATTGTATTTCCTCTGTCTCATTAAAAAAGTATAAGACATAATAGTCATTTTTTGAGTCACAAGATATAATTCGAAACATGGCTCTCGGTATGAAACGAAGTATACTATTATCCAATTCCAACCCATTATTTTTTGTACAAAATTTGACTAGCCTATCTATCTTTCCCTTTTGGGTCAAGCTGGTTTCCCTTTTAAAATGCATGCTGTCCATTGTCGTCCTCATGCATGCCACCGCTGTCCAAAAATATTACTTGGTCATTTCTCGAAGATTTCGAAAAAAATGTATAAATATGTCTGGTCCAAGAATAGAATGAGTCGTTTGTTCTTCTTCTCATATTCATGCAATTCCAACTATAGTGCTCGTCCATCCATCCTTCTCCATCTCACAAATCTCATTACTCGCAGATGGGGTCTCGGGAAAGTCTCCATTTTTTCGTAAATCTGACTTGTTTCTGATAAATCCGTCCTCTTTTTGCTTGAATTTGGAACATCAAGAAGATGATTGAAGGCATACAGGGTGGGTCGGCAGCGTTGATCGGCAATGTTGGAGATTTGAAGACTTCCTACCTCTGCCATTTCGTGAATCAGATCAGTTCCAAAGGGATTTTGTACAATGACGATCCTTTAGATTATTCGGTTCCGTTGTTGTTGGTGCAGCTAACCCTAATTTCCTTCATCACCCGCACTGTTCACTATCTTCTGAAACCCTTGGGGCAACCCTCGATTGTGTCTCAGATACTTGTAAGTTATCGAATGATTAATTCATCGTGAATCCCTTTTGTTGCTTTTTTTCTTGTTTTTTTTTTTTTTTTTTGAGGGTTTTCGTTTACTTGTTGCTAATTGATGCCTGGGTTGGATAATCTAGGGTGGAGTGATAATGGGTCCTTCAATTTTGGGGCAGAATATGGGATTCTTGCAGAAAATATTTCCGTCTAGAGGCAGAGTTGTAATCGATACACTGTCAATTTTTGGTTTGATGCTTTTCATTTTCTCGATTGGAGTGAAAGTGGATCCGACGATGGTTTTAAGGACTGGTAAAAAAGCTTTAGCTGTAGGGATTTTGGCCTTCTGCTTACCTTATGGACTGGCAAGTTTGGTTACCTTTTCCCTTGAGCAATTTTTGTCTTTGGAAGCTGGATTATCAAAGGCACTGCATAATCTTGTAGTGATGCAATCGATGACAGCATTTCCAGTTGTTACTTGCTTTCTTGACGAGCTCAAGATCCTTAATTCGGAGATTGGACGGTTAGCATCTTCTTCTTCAATTATCTGTGATGTCTGCTTCTGGTCAGTCATAGGTATTAAGTTTGCTGTAAAGATAGCCAAGACCAAATCACCAAATGTAACTATAGGGTCTTTTCTATCAGGTATCTTGTTTACTGTTCTTATAGTGTTTGGAGTTCGTCCCGCGGCTAGTTGGGCTATCCGAAAGACCCCGGAAGGGAAACCTGTGAAGGAGATTTATATTTTTTCTGTCCTTGTTATGTTAATGGCCTGTGGGTTCACAGGGGAAGCCATTGGCATCAATGCTCTTGTTGCATCCCTTGCTTTTGGCTTGGTTATACCCGACGGGCCGCCTCTGGGAGCGGCTTTGGTGGAGAGATTGGATTGCTTTGTTTCTGTGTTGCTCATGCCACTCTTTTTCATTTCCTGTGGGTTGCATATGGATGTTTTTTCGATTAAGAAGTTGGAAAATGTAGGTTTGTTGCAGTTGGTGGTTTTTGCTTCTTTTGTTGGTAAGCTTGTGGGGACTATGCTTCCCCTTCTGTTCTGCAGAATGCCCTTCAGAGACGCCTTTTCTCTTTCTCTCATTATGAACTCCAAAGGCATTGTTGAACTAGCTTTCTTGAAGGATTTCCATAGAACTGAGGTAAGCTGAAAACCTCTTTTTTGTGAATGGATTCAGGATCCTCTGCCCATTTTACAATGTCCTATTACGTCAACTGAAGGAAAAAAAAATGTTACGTAGCTTTACTTTACCACTCACTTGTCCAAAAGTAGCTTTACTTTGTCTTCAGTCGACAGAATAAGGCACAGTAAAATGGGCAGAGGATCCAGATTTGCATGAATTGGTAACATTTCCTTGTTATGGAACTAATGATTGATAATTTTAAATCCCTTTGTGTGAACGTTTCTTGATGCAGGTGATTAACGAAGAATTCTACACCATTTCAATCCTCACTGTAGTAGCCATAACAAGCGTTGTGTCGCCTCTCGTGAAGGTCATTTATGATCCTTCAAGAAGATACATTGCTTACAAGAGGAGAACTTTGCTTCACAGCAGAGACAATGAAGAACTGCGCATCCTGGCTTGCGTTCACAGTCAAGAAAATGTCCCCCAAATCATCAGGCTCCTACAAGTCTCCAATCCCACAATGGACAGCCACATTGATATGGTGATTGTCCATCTCATTAAACTCACTGGTCGGGCTTCTTCCGTACTTGTGGTTCAACGTGAACGCGATGAACCTTCTGCAAATCCCACACAAACTGAAAGGATCATGAACGCGTTCAAGAAGCTCGAGGAACAATACGAGGGCTTCTTAATAACTAAAGGCTACAAGGCCATTTCACCTTATGCAACTATGCATGATGATGTGTGCTCACTTGCATTGGAGAAGAGGACAGTCCTCATACTCATCCCATACCACGAGCAATGGATCCAAGGCCAAAGGGTCGAATCGTGTTACGCGTACAGGCATTTGAACAGGAGTGTCCTGGAGAAATCTCCCTGCTCTGTGGGGATAGTCATTGACAGAGGGAACCATAAGAAATCCCGGTACCTAATAGAGCAGCCCTCTGTATACCGAGTGGCGGTCCTCTTCTTTGGCGGGGCAGATGACAGAGAGGCGCTAGCATACGCGAGGCGAATAGCCGAGAACTCCTTCGTACAACTGACTGTCGTATGCTTCACAGGCCAGAGATCGAACAGCATCGTGGGAGGTAGCGAAAGAAGCAAGATGCTCGACTCGGAAATCCTGAGTGATGTGAAGACAAAAATGCAGATGAAGAGGCAACTTTCATACCAGGAGAATATTGTAACGCAGGGGAAGGATGTTTTGGACATAACAAAGTCAGTTTGTGCCTCCTATGATCTTGTGATGGTGGGAAGAAGGCATGGAGGGTCACCTATTTTGTCTCAACTGAGGAGATGGAACCAGGGGGGAGAGATAGGGCCAGTTGGGGAAATTATTGCTTCTTCTGATTGGACAGGGGAGGCTTCTGGATTGGTGGTTCAGCAGCAGACAAAGCTATGGGGACTCAAGGATCCTGAGGAATCAACACACTTGAGGAAAGTGCAGTTGTAGATTTTGATTTGATTTAGATAGGTTGTACTTTGTAGTGAATTCTTTTGTTTGTTGAAAGCCACATTTGAAGGAGCAAGGAATATGTACAATTTCATGCCTTGAATCAAATGAGATTGCAACTCTCTTCTGTTTATGTGTTTTTGGGGTTTTTTTTTTTTTTTTTGAAGCTGATCTTACGTTATGAGATCAGATCTTCTATACGTCCTACTCTTTTATATATTCATTGTTTGTCTTTTTACAATGGAGGTGAGACCTACATGCCACATCATAGTCCCACTTCTTTATTGTAAGAGGAAATATGAGTCGGACAAACATAAGATCTCATATGGTTATGTTATGTTATTTTTTTTAAGACTAGATTATGCTAGGAGTGGGCATGGTTTGGTCCAATTCGAAAATCGAACTGAATTTACCGAATTCGAATAACCCAATTTGAATTTAGTATTCGAATTAGGTTTGGTTTGAAACCGAATTCGAATTATGAATTCGATTTTAGAATTGGTTTTCGAATTTGGTATCCAACTCGAAAACCGATTCGAAAATCGAATTGGGATATATGATTTATATTTTTTAATTTTTATACTTCTCATTTTACTCTTCCTATTTCCTTCTTCCATCTTTCTTTCATTTTCTTCTATTAGCCATCAAGTTTTTGGGAGAAGGTTATGGTGGTGTTGATTGTTGTTGTTGGATGGTGGAGGTTGTGGGTTTGGGAAAGGGCGGCAATGGTGGATCTGGAACTGAACGGTGCTTCTTCTCTTAATCTATTTTCTTTCTTCTCTTCATTATCTTTCTTTATTTACTCTTCCTATTTCCTTATCCCATCTCTCTTTCATTTTCTTTAAAGCCTTACTGTGTTAAACTATTAACTATGGAAACAAATTTGTGAATTTGGTTTCCACGGTCCAAACCGAATTCAAACCGAATTCGAATTACGAATTCGATTTGGTTTCTTCAGTTTTAAAACGAATTAGGTTCGGTTTTCGAATTGGCAAAAAAAAATTTATAATTCGAGGAAACCAATTTGTGCCCACCCATAGATTATGCTATGTTAGATGAACATTTAGGACTGATGTACAAAGAAAAAGGAATTCTCAAGTAGATATTGAAGAACTACACATTTTACTATGCAGATGGATCTAAAAATCTATACAAATGATGAAAAAGGGAAGGACGAGACTATAGTCCTGTTAAAACAAGTATTCAAACACTGAATTTGGTCTATGTAATTGCGTATGCAATTGCACTCTGGTTCGAACTACTATCACTATCACTAGATGGAGCAGAGCTAAATTTTACCAATAATGTGGAGGAGAACTACATTGATAGATGATTTATGTAAAATTCTAGCAAAGATCTATAAATAAAATCCATCAAAATATTTACTCTAATGGATAAAAGGGTTTAGAGTCACATTTGTGAAAGTGGTGGTGTGATTGAACCTCTCTAATATCATGTTAGGATTTGTCAGATTGAATTGGGTGAGAAAAAGAATAATTATAGAGAGGGAGAAAGCCAACTTAGACTTCAATAGCACAAATGAACAATGCAATCTGCAGTTTGGGCAAATAAGGGTATATATACAAATAATACAAAAGATTAGTCTAAATTTTTTTTTTTAAAAAAAATGTTATACAACATTAACGCTTTTTGTGTGAAAAAATGCGAAAATAACTACATTTAAGTATTGTTAGGTGAATTTTTAAACTCATGTTATTTTTACCAAATTTAAAATTTATTAAGAATACGTGTATACATTTTAACAACAAACACACTTTTAATTAGTTCAACTAAAGGAAAAATTCCTATTAAGGGTGTAATAAGATTCATAATTCTTAAAAACATCGTTAAATTTTTAAAATTCCTCTAAAAAGCATAAAAATATATTATTGCATTAAATAAATTTCTAAAGACCAATTTACCCATTTTAAAATAAAAGATTATATTTCATTCTTTCTTTTAATTACTTCACTCACGTCTCTCCTTCGTCAGTTAATATATTGGGACTAATATAATAGAGAAGCCTCTTTCAATTCAAACATCCATTAAACAACATACCCTCTTTTCTTAGACTCAACTGTGAATCAAAAGTTCTAACGTTGAAAGAATTAATCCAAGAAATTCAGGAGTGAACGAAAAACTACAATTGTCTTCACCTCTACTCAAACTACTTCAATTCAATAAGGTAAAATAAGATTTTATTCCTTAATTTTTTGTTATCTATGGATTCAATGCTTAAGATGATGATGGTTCCCAAGTTCTTTAGGAGCCAAACATGAAGTATGCGTTTGTTTTGTTTTTCAATCTTCACGTTTTCCATCATCATCTTAATTCTGTTGCATTTTCATGGTAATATCTTAAGAAAACAGCACAGAAAATATGCGATTGAGTTGTGGGTCTTTTTAATGTACAGCCGGAAGTGGGAGGTTCTCAGGAGAATTTCTTCGATTCTCTGCAGGAATTGACAAAGTCAGGTATAGCCGAAAGAGTGAAAGCAGGCTGTTGCAGCACTAAATCACCCAAAAGGCCTTCAAACTCCATTAACTTATTATCTTCTAGGCTCTTTAAAACCTGCAAGCAGTCTCAATACAGAGTTTATGTTGAGGAAATAAGGGAGACGAAATCAAAGGACTAAATAAATCTGAGTTAGAAGAAACGGGGAGAGAGGCTTGCAATCTTCATTTTAATTAATCTTTCGGGTTGGAAATTAAGTGTTGTTTTTTTAAGTTTAAACGTTTGAATTCTGTTTACTGTTGATTTCCTTCAACCAGCTGATTGCAAAATTTCCTTACAGGAATAGGGAGTTTTTGACTGAATTAGCCCAGATACGATGAAATCTTCGGCGCATATGGATTGTTTCTACTTCTACTACTAAGGAATTACGGGAGAAAGAAGAAAGAAGGGTAGGAAGGTATTAGAAAATACATAAAATATTAAACATGAATTTATGCCCTTAATAAGAATTATGAAACATCTACACCCCCATTAAGGAATTTCAAATCCTGCAACGCCCTTATTTTTCCTAAACTAAATTATTTTTTGTTTACAGTTTGCCCTTATTTTTCCTAAATTTTTGGTGGGGCAAAATTAACTATTTTATCTATGTTTTGTAATTTTTATAACCCAGCCAAGAGGAGCAGATTGACGAATTAGACGAAATCAGGATGGCCATTGAAGAAGACGAACGAGAGGCGGAGTCATGTTCCGTGGAAGCTTCTAATGGTAAGAACATTCTCTCTGCTCGTGATAACTTGGAAATTTTGGTTGAATGTGTGACTGTGAATGAAGTAAAATTTTCTCGGTTTCCTTATAAACTTGAAGAGGATGTTAATTCTTTGGAATTTCCATTTGCTGCGATTAAATTTGAGAAGGTTATGAATAATGTTTCTGAGACAATGAATGCGGAAATCTTTAGAGGGGTACAATCCTATTGAAAAATTGCAGTATCTGGGATTCACTTTTGTAAAGGAATTCATGGCTCATAGGGAAACCATGATGTCTTCAGATGGTTGATTGCCAAACAGAGACGAAAAATATCATGGGTTAAGTCGATAACAGGGTTTAAGGGAGGAACTAATAGTGGGGTTAAAGAATATGTTGATAGAGCTACACAAGTAGGGGATGAGCTAATTGATTGTTTCGAGATTTTGATTGGGAGTAGTATCAAAAATAGATATGGGAGTTTCAGTTCATGGAACCTAAAAGGTGAACATGGTTCAAATTCTGCTACTGAGAATTATGATGCAAACTGGGGACACAAAGAGGGTTCTGTCTATGAAGAAACTTCTATTAAGGGAGAAAATTGCACTGATAATGATGACATGGTTGTTGGAGGGATACTTTCAAAGGATATGAGCATTTATCTTGGAATTGAGATGTATGTGGCTGAATCGATTCAGCGAATATTCCTTAAGTGTGATATAGATTGTCAAAAGATGTGTTGTAGGAACTTTTGCTTTCTAATATTTCAAGTTCTGGCCAAGTTTCTTATGGAATTCTTGCATGATTATTTGAATGATTTCCTGGGAATTGTTTGGGGTTCTCTTCATAATCTTTCGGTCTTAGCTAACAAGAGACAGCAGAACATGAGTGCTATGGAATACAATATCACTGGTATCTCCAGTGTGCTTCATTGTCCTTTCCGCAGTGATGACACTATACAATTTGTTGAAGTTTATGGCAATATAGAATTCTGCATCTCTTATATTCTGTCAATTGAGGATTTCAGCAGAAATTATGTGGTAGGAAATTGGCAAGAGACTTTGTTGGCTTCCCTTATGTTAATTTTAGACATGGCTGTAGTTCTGAAGTGTAAGAAACAACCTCCAAAATCCTGGATGGAGATGTTTACTGCTTTTAAGGGAGGAAGTAAGTTTCTATATGAGCTTTTCAATGGAAATTCTGAGTTTAGGAACATTGGTGCAAGGATGAATTGGTTTCCCATGTGGAGTGCTGCTACTGGGATAAGAAACCAAAAGAAGGGAAGCGCCTTCCCAACTCTGCTTAATTATGATTCATGTGGATTAGGAAACTGGCATTTAGCTAAAATGTGTGAAGATTTTGAATGGGTAAGAAAGGCAACGTTGTTCAAAGGCGGAACAGATACTTTTGTGGTAAGATTGGTATTGAATGGTGTAGATCCTCATAGTTGTGTTGCGGATTGTGTTATGCTTGAAAATTCAATACTATTGTTAGTAATTGGGTTAGTTGGGTTTGTTGTTAAAAGTGAGAATGTTGAAATTTCAGATTACAAGGATTTTTTAATTTCTTTGGGACCTAATTATGTTTTGGAGTGTTTTCAAAAAGTTGCAGTGAGAAGGATGTTGATAATACCATATGGATAGAAATGGTTTCGAGAGGATCTTGTGTGTGGGATTTCAAGGATTCTAATGGTGAAACTCTGAAGTTTGGTTCTCAGGTTGCTCACTGCCACATTACCCTTTTGGTTGAATATGGCATAAGGATTTCTATTAGGATTGTTGATGTTCACCCTGGAACTGCCTTATTGATGAGTTTTTTGGGAAGTGGCCATCTTGGCTCTTATGAAGAGGTATTGATTGTTGGAATATTAATTCCTTCCAGATTTGGGATTGAAAATTGCTATCTTTCCAACCTACCGAACTATGAGTACAAAGCCAGTGTTGATTCAGTAGTTGTTGGCGATGTTTATGCTTGGAGTACTGACAAAGGCTTGTGACAGTATGGCAAATTCAGGAACCACTTTGTGAAGGATTTTCTAAACTCCAAATTACACCAAATTGTAAAGTTTACCGTATTTTCTGATTTTGGTGCTATGATTTTTGCAATAATGGTTTTTGAAGTGTGCAATACTGATGTTATCTAGTGCTGCAGAAGGATGTGCTCAATTTGACAACAATCATCTACAAGTAATGGCTTGTGAAGTTCTACAATATGCATGTCTTACATGCAATGAAGATTGTTGGCAAGATGGAAATGCGTGCTGCCCCATTTTGAAATTTTTTGTTGATGCACAGAAGAAAAACAAAGGGAAGGGTATTGGTGGCTTGGATAGTTGCTGGAGTTTGCTGGAATTTAGTGATACTTATCTCTCATGTGCTGTAGCAAATCACAGTTTGAAGTATTCTTTACATTTGGAAGCACTCAATGAGTATGTGGAGTTGGAATTGTTTATTTGGAAGCTCAAGGAGTTTAATCTGGGAGACAACAATCTTCTAAGACCTTGGGAGGAGTTTGCTACTATACTCAGAGGAGGTACTTGCACAGAGTTTGCCACTATATTCAGAGGAGGCACCGCACAATGCTTTATCTGAAAATTTCATCATTTCTCAAGCTTGAGGACAAGCTTTGTTTTAAGGGTGAGGGTT
This sequence comes from Leptodermis oblonga, assembly GCA_016801395.1. Lineage (NCBI taxonomy): Eukaryota > Viridiplantae > Streptophyta > Magnoliopsida > Gentianales > Rubiaceae > Leptodermis > Leptodermis oblonga. Next base: position 37,939,258 of record CM028760.1, read on the forward strand.
GTCAGGACTATTAACTAAACAACATCGTTTTAGCATTATTATTAGTTTTCTTCGTAAAATGCGTATTAAAAGTAATTTGTCGTGGATATATATATCTTGTAATAGTTTTATAGAAAGGCATGTTGATTTTGAATGAAAATTCTTTTCGTCTAATTTCTCTCTTCCTCTCAGGGTCTTCTTCTTCCCCGTTCTCTGCTCTCCATCCGTTCTTCTGTGTTTCTCCCATTTCTTCTGCTTCTCCCTCATTTACAATTCTGGTTTGTAATTTGGGTCTAAGGGCATGACATTTTCTTTGTTTGTTTAAGAGCCTCTTTTTCTTGTTTTGTCCCGGGGCATTATAAGTCTGTTTATGTGTAAGGACCGACCCTGCCCACCAGACCCCTCGGGAAATTTGGACATCATGAACGACAAACAAGGCCTAAATCATTCTAGAATTTCATTAAAGAAAACACACAATTCCCTCCTCCAATAGACGTGGAGGCATTGCACGTCAAGAGCACAATTCGGATAACTATGCGATCAGACGTTGTCATTCAACAAATTTAATTTGGATTACTTAGATTTACCTCCTCTAATTTAAAGAAAATTATTCATATTATCATCGATACTACTTAAATTTGTCAATACTACCATTTTTTTACTCTAATTTTATCTTGATCTCTACCTGTCTAGAAAATAACAACACCACGAGAATTAAAAAGAACATGGAAGATTCATCTGCCAATTATGTGGATTAGGGTCATCTTAGCTCAAGAGTATTAGACCTTAGATCATATATATCGAGAGGCAAATAAAGCAGCAAATTTTATGGTAGTAGCAGCTCAATGGAGACTTTCGCTAATGATTTGGAGTCTGTACGCTCCTTTGGATCATGGGAGAATCATGCGATCAGATGCATTACAAATCCCCTAAAGGCCGATAGTTTTCGTTATTTTTTTTTCTTACTTCACATTCGTTTGTACAGGAAGTGCAGTAATTATGCATCCCTCTTCATGTCTCCTTAAAATTTCTAATAATTAAGGTCGCCAAACCCGTCGGCCACTTAATAGGCTATTTTCCAAAACAAGAAACAAACATGTAGTTAATCCATTTAATTTTCACTTATTTTAACTAATCAAAGAAATTAATCATATAAAGAGATCAGACAGAGTCTCTTGTTCAACTGTGTCACATTTCGACATACGATACTTCAGTCGTTACTCGGGACACTTTTGCAGCTAAACTCAATATTTCAATATTTCACTTTGCGAGTTTTGAAAATACACAATATATATATATTTTTTTTGTTTGAATATATACGCGATACTTCAATACTTAAATTTAACATTTCAATATCAAAACAAAGTACGCAACACTTCAACACCAAAATTCAATGCACGCGATACTTTAGTACTAAACTCATTATTTCAACCTATATAAACAATATGCGATATTTTGAGACATAAATTCAATACACGCAATATACATTATTTCCTCCCTTTCATTAGAAGAGTCAAATTTAAAATTTATTTGTGTTCAAATAGAGGAATCCACTTTCAATTGTTTACTCTTCACACTCTTAATAATGTAATAACGTGTAGCTATAATTAACTCTAACTTAAAAAGTAATAATATTATTGGAATAAATGGTGACAAATTATTTATTTTAGTTGTTGTACTTTCATATTCATAATAAGTTGTACCCTTTCGGAATCGAACTCTATTAACCAGAGGAAGTATATTTTAGAGGCTAAACTCGATACGTAACAGTTTCTCCATCACGCACTTTTCAAATTTTTGCGAAATGATTAAGCCAATATAATTAAAATAAAAATAGGAGTAATGAGTAAAGTGTAGAGCATGAAATGTACGAAGGCAAATCGATCAATGCTATTACAGTATAACAAACCTTCCCATTTCTCACGCTAATCCACGTCCTCCATCCCCATTGTCAACCTCGTTCAACAAAATTTCCCTCTTTCATCTTGTTTTCCTCTTAGTCAATTTTTGGGATTTTCTTGCCGGAGTAATCTCTCTATATGGTCTAATCCATTCTGTAAATTGTTGTTGTTGTTCATCTTTTCAAGAAAAAAAAAAAAACAGGGAGAGAAAATGGCACCAAAAGCAAGAAGAGTATCATCTGTGTCAGGGCCCGTGCAGGGAAGATTCAAACAAGAAGTTTTGGTGTGCCAATTTACAGATATGGTGAATTCGCATGGCTATCTATGGTCTGGAGGTGATCCATTTTCCTTCACCCTTCCGGTTTTGATGGCCCAACTCGCTGTTATTCTCACGCTCTCAAGAACCATACATTTAATCCTGGAACCTTTTAAACAAAGTATGCTCAGTGCCCAACTTATTGTAAGCTCTTGCCTCTGTTTTTTGTTTTCCATTTCATTTCTTCAATTACAGCGTAAGGAGCCGGAAAATTATCATGGGACAAAGGAAATTGAGACAAACAAATTTGATTGCATTTATTATATGTAGCTTGACGAGAATTATGAAGGGGCCATTTTGTTCTGTTTAGATTTGATCTGTTCCGCTTTTTGGTTTTTAACATGGATCGTTGGGTTGGAGGGATTTGAATGTCATGTTTTAATCTTCGTTTTTGTTAAATGTTATTGGTAATAGGCTGGTATTTTTCTGGGAAGATCTTTTCTGGGAAGAATGGGCCATTTATCTCAGGAGCTTTTTCCTCCGGGAGGTAGAATTACACTGGAAACTGCCGCTGGTTTTGGCCTAATTTTTCATTTGTTCATACTGGGAATAAATGTGGATCCAACCATGATAACAAGAACGAAAAGAGAAGCCATTGGAATTGGGCTTTCGGGTTTTTTGTTGCCATTCACAATTGGGATACTTGCAGCTTTTACCCTTCCTCGTGTGATGGAGGTTGATCAAGACATACAAGAAACTATCTTGCGTATAGTGACGCTGAATTCAATGTCTTCGTTCCCAGTGATTACTAGCTTACTTGCTGACCTGAACATTCTCAACTCAGATATTGGAAGAATCGCCTCATCGGCCTGTCTGGTCAATGAGATCTTCAATTACCTGATGTATTCCATATTTACTGTGATCAGCTCAATCTTACGTTACAAAAGATGGAATCTAGTATGGTACCTAGCATGGGGTGTGAGCCTGGTCATAATTTATGTGTATATTGCCCGGCCGTGGATGGCACATTTGGTTAAAACTATACCTGAAGGAAGCCCCTTGAAGGAGTTCCAGTTCTTGGCTATTCTAACATCAGCATTGATGTGTGGATTTTTCACTGAGCTCATGGGTGTGCCTGCTGGAATTGGGGCTTTCATTTTCGGCATAGCAATACCAGATGGACCGCCTGTTGGTACATATTTGATACAAAAGATAGACACATTCTGTACTGGTTTGTTACTTCCAGCCAAATTTGCTGTCACTGGTTTGTCTATGGACATATTCTCATTAGCCAACAGTCCCTCAGGATTTGTGGTTGAGTTGGTCATCATCCTGGGCTACTTGGGTAAATTCACTGGTGTTCTGCTCTCAGCACTCTACTTTCGAACGCCTTCTCTTGATGCTTTATGTCTTGCTTTGGTAATGTCTTGCAAAGGGATCGTCGAGGTTACTGTTTATATAATGCTGAAGGAAAACAAGGTATGCTTTCTTTACAGTTTTCACTTTCCAATTCTGTAAAGAAGTTGGTAGTATTTAGTAGCAAGTGCAAATATAGATCAAGAAGCACATTTCCTCGTAATTGATTGCATCGTCGAGAATGTATGGTTTCTGATGCTTGATTCTTGAAGAGTTAAAGTCAGAACAATTCACCCTTAAATTCTAGTGACTAAACATGTGTTTCTTTCACTATCACTAGGATTTATAGCATCTTATGCACATGACTTCTTTTCCTCATTCTAACTTTCTTGTATATTTCCATTCGATGATAGACGAGGAAGCATATCATATGCACTTCTGTTAATCACTGGAACTTCATCTAATGCATACATGAGTTCTTTTCCTCATCGTAGCATTCTAACATTTTTGTGCATTTCCAACAGTTGATAGACGATGAGACATATGCACTTCTGTTACTCACAATGCTGGTCGTAGCAGGAATTGCGAGACCTGTGATATCAAGTATTTATGACCCATCGAAGAGGTACTCATTACAGCAGGCAAATAGCATATTATCCTCGAATCCTGAACTTGACCTCCAGATTATGGTGTGTGTCCATAATGAAGAAAATGTTCCAACATTTATAAACCTCCTTGAAGCCTCACACCCCACTCCAAGCTCACCAATCTCTGTATTTGTACTAAACCTTATAGAGCTAAAGGGAAGGGCGGCCGCTGTTCTTGAGAGAAATGTATATGGGGGTAAACTCACTTCAATGCCCAGTAAATCAGAACATGTAGCTAAAGCCTTCAACTATTTGATGCAGAAGAATCCTGGTATGATGACCTTGCAACATTTTACTTCCATTGCACCCTATTCCAGCATGCACGTTGATATCTGCACAATTGCCGCTGATGCAAGTGCAAATGCTGTGATCATTCCTTTCCACAAACTCTGGGAAATTGATGGAACCATTGGATCAAACTTACCCGCTCTCAGATCGGTAAATCAGAGGGTCATTCAGAAAGCCCCTTGCTCAGTTGGTATTCTAATTGACCGAGGACATATAGCTGGAAACAGAAGTATCTTAGGCGGAAACATCAAGTTTTTTATCACAGTTCTTTTCATAGGTGGTCCTGATGATCGGGAGGCGCTTGCATATGCTACGCGCATGGTTGGACATCCACAGGTATATCTCACTTTGGTTTGGCTAACAGTGGACCATAAGAGTAGGTATTCTGAAACATCATATAGTATTGAGTATCAGGTAGACTATGATGTGATCAGTAGCTTCAGGTCTAATACCATTGGAAATGAAAGAGTGTCTTACAGGGAAGAAATGGTGAAAGACGCGGTCTGCACGACAAGAGTGCTCCGTTCTTTGGAGGGAAACTGTGATTTGTGCATAGTTGGAAGGGAACATGACCCCGACTCACCTCTCACACAAGGACTTAATGAATGGAGTGAATGCCCTGAACTCGGGGATGTTGGAGATATGTTAGCTTCTACAGATTTCAGATTTTCGGTGCTGGTGGTGCAACAATTGCCTCCGGGGGTCGCCTTTCCAGGTTCGAAACCCCTTCAATCTGTTTCCAGTAGTCGCAGTCTGTTTTAGCAGTTCATCCCTTTTGTGAAGCCGGCTTAGTTGGCGATGTTAAATATTCATCTTCATGGAAACATGTAATGAATGAAGGAATCTGACACAATTTTTTGTAGTATTGTAGTCTAGAGAATGGTTTTGCGTATAAAAACATACCTGCATATGCATGATTTAGTCCTTACCATTTTTTTCCCTCTTAGCATTTGTTGTGCAAGTGGAAAGGATGTATCAATTACAGAACTAATAGAGTCATAAAACCCAGTCAAATCTCATCTTTCCTAACGGCTCATAAAATAGGCATTCATAGGAATACTAAATAACACAGCACAATAAGCATGCAAATAAACAAGAATGAGATACCGGGATTTTTAACGTGGAAGAGGGAAAAAATCATGGGACTTAGTCCAGTCAAATATCCACTATAATCAATAATGGGCACACAAGAGTCTTCACCAAATAAGTGGATACACAACAATCATCAACAATATATATTCTAATTTTAATTTCAATGTCAAAATAAAATTAGAAGAATCTAACTAAAATAGAGAAAATGAGAAACTACTTTAATGGATTCGAAAGGTTAGATGAGAGTAACCCAGAATTGCAATTTCATCAAGATTAGGTTTCAAATTGACTTCTAATCTTGGCTTGAAGAGTACAATCTTTACTTTACAAGAACCCTAATTTTTTCCCCAATTTTTCTATTTCTTCTCTCTCTATTTCTCTCTCCCCGATTTCTTTGCTTCTCGGCTCACTCAGTACACACACCAAACAGCCGCATCACACAAAACAAATTGAATCAAGTGATTCATTTGTTTGGTCAAATGGGTTAATGAACCAATGGGCTCAAATACCATTAATTTACCAAGTGGGCTTAATGAGTTGAAGACAATTGGGGTGAACCCAATTCAGCCCAACAATCTCCCCCTTCACCTCAATTGGGGGCACAATCATTCCCGCTTCTTGTTTACAGAACAAGAGCTTCTCTCTAAACACTGCCTTAATCAACATATCTGTACTATTCTCGTCAGTATGAACTTTCTCAAGAAACAAAGTCTTGGATTCGAATACATCTCTAATCCAATAGTATCTCATATCAATGTGTTTAGAACGAGAATGAAATGTAGAATTCTTACTCAAATGAATAGCACTCTGACTCTCACAGTATATCACATACCTTTCTTGCTTCATGCCTAATTCTTGTAGAAACTTATGCAACCAAAGAGTTTGTTTGCATGCTTCTGTGGTTGCGTTGTACTCCGCCTCTGTCGTAGACAAGGCTATACATTTCTGTAGCTTACTTTGCCAAGAAACTGCTTCCCTTGCAAATGTCATCAAATATCCAGAAGTAGACTTCCTACCATCAAGGTCACCTGCCATATCAGCATCTGTGTATCCATTCAAAGTGGGCTTGCCATTGCCGAAGCATAAACATAGTCTAGAAGTACGTCTAAGATATCTGAGAATCCATTTAACAGCATTCCAATGTTCTTTACTTGGATTTGACAGAAATCGACTGACAACTTCAACTGCATGAGCTATATCTGGTATGGTACAAACCATAGCATACATCAAGCTGCCAATTACTGAAACATAAGGGATTTTCTTCATTTCTTCTTGATCATCCTCACTTGTAGGACACTATTTCACACTTAACTTGAAATGACCTGCAAGTGGAGTAGCAACTTCCTTTGCTTTGCTCATGTTGAATCTATCTAGAACCTTCTCAATATACTTTTCTTGCGATAACCAGATCTTCCCATTCTATCTATCGAGGGATATTTTTATCCCAAGAATCTGTCTAGCTGGACCCAAATCTTTCATTGCAAGAGATTTGCTTAGCTCACTTTTAAGCATGTCAATCTTCATAGCATCATGACCAACAATCAACCTATCATTAACATAAAGCAAGAGAATAATAAAAGTACCATCAGAAAAATTTCTCACAAAGACACAATGATCAGTTGTAGTCTTTTTGATGTGAACCCTTGATTCCAACTTGTGAAAACAAGAACTCATTACGAAAAATTGCCAAGGAAAGTCTGTATGCAAGACGCAGCTCTCAAAACTTTAGAATCCTTACCCTTGGATTTGGCAGACTACTAATTTAATAAGTTAAATTAAACACGCAATTCGAACCAAGTGGAGAATAATAGAGGCGAAACAAAGCATGCAATTAGATAGAGCAATTATCTAATTAGCCTATAGTTCATGTACTTTAGCAATTAACAAAGCATGCAAATTACTTAAGCCAAAATAAAGAAGAGTGAATAATAAAGTATAAACTTTCATTCAATTAATCACTGTCGAATTATGAAGTGCAGCACCCCTATTTATAGGTATAGGGAGCACGAAATTTACACAAGAAAATAAGGAAAGAAAACACAAAATTGAAACTTAATCAAGAGATTAAGTAACTCACAAAAATCAGCAAGAAAAAAGAACTTACTTGCTGAAAAAGTAAAAGAAAAGAAGGAAGAATTTTGGCTGCTTTAAAGTAAGCAATGCACGAAATTCTCACAAGAAAAAGGAAGGAAAATTCAGATTTTACCTTTAAAGAGAAGGGAAAACCGAAAAATAAAGGAGAAAAGAAAAAGAGGAAATTATGAAGAGAATTAGGTAACATGCACAAAACCTTAATTCTCCTCCTAACCCTAACCCTAATTGTGAATTGCTTCTCCTTGGGCTTGGGCTTGGCCGAATGTGGGTTCATGGAGTGGACTTGATGGATTCGACCCAATTGATGTAGCATGATGATGTAGATGTAGGAAGCTTCTGGAAGCTTCTGGAAGCTTCCGAAATCATTTCAGAAGCTCAAAAAATATTTCACTTCTAAAATTCTTCAATCTTCATGAAATCTCCATTTCTTTACTGGAAAGACTTGTAATTACCATTTTCACCATTTCTTTAGCTCGTAAATACTATTTCCACCATTTTCACGGCTTGGAAATACCATTTCCACAATTTCCTTAGTTGGGATGATTAGTATTCACCATTTTCACCCTTTCTACTTTGATAGCGAGTAGGGTAACTCTTGTAATCTTCATTTCCTTCTCATTAAGGTCATTGGAACTTTCCTTTGTCTTCGTGAATTCTGACTCATAACTTGTGTTGTTTTAGCCTTGGATTTCCTCATCAGCCAATCTCTCTTTCAATCATGCTATGAAAATTCTTAAACATCTCTAAAACCTGATTTTTAGATTTCAAAGAAAAACACCAAACCTTTCTAACAAAGTCATCAATGAAAGTGACAAAATATAAAGAACCACCATGAGATCTATTTTTCATATAACATACATCAGTATGAACAAGATCTAAATGACTAGACTTTTTAGATGGAAGCAAATTTTTAAATGCAACTCTATTTTGCTTTCCATAAATGCAATCAACACAGGGTTTCAAATGCATACCTTTCACCTCATGGAGAATCTGCTTCTAAGCCAGCATTTGAATGTCCAAGTCTTCTATGCCAGAGATCAATGGAGGAATCTTGCACTGCATTTACATCTCCATTCTTCAACTTTGCATTCATCACATACAAAATATTATCCTTTCTTCCTCTAGCAATGATGAGACTCCCCTTAGTAAGTTTCTATTTGCCACCACCTTCAGTGCTATGATACATTTCATCGTCAAGTCTTTCTGTGGAGATAAGGTTGAGGCGCACATCTAGAACATGCCTCACATTCTTCAAGACAAGAGTGCAACCGGTCTCCATATCCAATAATACATCTCCAATGCCAACAATGCGACATGACATATTGTTTCCCATCTTCACATAGCCTAAGTCTCCAACAGTGTAAGATGAGAAAAAAAAAAAAAAAAAGCTTGTGAGGACTCACATGATAAGAAACACCTTAGTCAATGACCCAATCACAATCATTGCTTGCAATATTTACCACACTGTCTTCATGAAACACAAGAAGATCATCCTTAGCTGCTACTACTGCAGTAGTATCATTCTCATCTCTTTGTTCATCTTTCTTGCCTTTCCCTTTCTTCGTTGACTGTTCTCTCTTAAGAATTCTGTACTGATTCTTGTAGTGACCAACTTTTTGACAGTAAAAATATTTCACATTCTTTCCTGACTTGATCTATCTCTGGGCTTGTCATTTTTGTTGTAAAGCTCTCTACTCTTGCTTCTTCCCTTTCGGTCGTTCTTTTCTGTCACCAAAGCATGCGACTCATTTTCAAGGCCTTGCCCATTTCTTCTAATCTATTCATTCATTAGATCTTCTTAGACTTGTGCCAAGAATAACATATCATCTGGAGTGGAATTCCTAATTGAAACCACCAAAGTCTCCCAACTGTCCGGAAGTGAGCTAAACAAATACAATGCTTGAACTTCATCATCCAAGTTCAGTTTTAACTCACAGCCTGATTTAACAATACTTGAAATGTGCTCAAGTGCTCAGACATATTAGTACCATCTTTATACATCAGCCTGGTAATCTGTTTCAACAGAGAAGCTTTATTCAAACCACATTTTCTTTCATACATACCCTCCAATTTCTCCCACAGTTCATTACCTTTTGTTTCTTGAGAAAAATGATGAAAGATACACTGGTCTATCCAACGCCTAATTGTGCCAACAGTCTTCCTATGTATATCATTCTATTTCTTATCAGTCATTTCCTCCGGTCTACCCTCGTCCCCTAGAACAGGATCAAACAAATCCTTACAATACAAAAGGTCTTCCATTCTAGGCTTCCAAATTGAATAATTGGATGAAGTCACTTTAATCATATTATTGGACGATGACTCTTCCATTTTATAAGCACATACAACTCAAACAACCAAGGCTCTGATACCACTTGTTTTGCAAAGGGAAATGATGTACCAATCACAGATCTAACTGAGCCATAAAATTCAGTCCAATCTTATCTTTTTCAACGGTTCATAAAATAGGCATTCATAGGAATACTAAATAACACATCACAATAAGCATGCAAATAAACAAGAATGAGACACCAGAATTTTTAACGTGGAAACCCAAAGAGGGAAAAAATCACGGGACTTAGTCCAGTCAAATCTCCATTATAATCAATAATAGGTACACAAAAATTTTCACCAAATAGGTGGATACACAATAATCATCAACAATACATTTTCTAATTTTAACTTCAAAGCCAAAGTAAAATTAGAAGAATCTCACCAAAATAGAGGAAATAAGAAACTACTCCGATGGATTCGAATGACTAAATGAGAGGAACTCAGGACTGCAATTTCATCAAGATTAGGTTTCAAATTGACTTCCAATCTTGGCTTGAAGAGTATAATCTTCGCCTTTACAAGAATTCTAATTTTTCCCCAATCATTCTTTCTCCTTCTCTCTCTCTCTCTATTTCTCTCTCCCCGATTTCTTTGCTTCTCGGCTCAGTCAAAACACACACCAAACAGCCGCAACACTCAAAACAAATTGAATCAAGTGATGAACCAATGGGCTCAAATACCATTAATTACCACGTGGGCTTAATGAGTTGAAGACAAACCCAATTGGGGTGAACCCAATTCAGCCCAACAGCATTCTCCCAAACCCCCCGCCCCACCACCCCTCCCTTGCCCCATAAATTTTTTCAATTGGACCTAGGTGGGTTCGAGCTCGCGGCCTCTACGATAGATTCGTTTGTGACTAATTATGGCTCGATTATCCATTGGCATTCCATCAAAAGATGGAAACTACATCACCCAATTGGCTGCTTGCTTATTCCTTCCCTCTATGTGTCATTGCATAACTAGTACTAGTAGGGAAGGTTTGAGTTCCAAAATGTGATCATTGGGTGAAGAACACTAATGCCATTGTTTTAAAATTTGTGGACAAAACGAGAAACTTTTTGGGAAATTTCCTGATAGACGGATAGTTAATAATAGTTCTAACATCTAAACTTGATATATATGATTTCTTCACTACGGAAAACATTTGTTACTTTAACATAATTGCGATGCATAACAGTTAAATTCGATACATGAGACTAAACTCAATATTTAATATAGCAGATGCTCTATGGAATACATTTGTGGACAAAGCGAGAAATTTTTTGGGAAATTTCCTGATAGACGGATAGTTAATAATAGTTCTAACATCTAAACTTGATGTATATGATTTCTTCATTACGGAAAACACTTGTTACTTTAACATAATTGCGATGCATAACAGTTAAATTCGATACATGAGACTAAACTCAATATTTAATATAGCAGATGCTTTACGGAATACATTAGCAGATAAACTCATAACTGCGATAATCAGCAATTGCACTCAATATATTCAAGTCTAAACTAGATACTAAATAAATTATATGCTACACGCGATACATTAACACATAAACTCATAATCAGAAGGATTATAATACATCGATGCGTCCCCAATCCGTTGGATTCCATGTCATTAAGAAGGTCAGCAATACGTCATGACATAAAATGCGACCTTCTCAATTAAAGTATTCCGATCAAACCAAACCCAAGCCAAAGTGAAGCGGAGGCACTACTTTAGAGAGGTTCCTTGAGCTCTTGTTGAGGTTTGAAACATACTTTACAAGGTCGGGATCTCACATAAAATCAATTTTGATGTAGAATTAAATTATAAAATCTCGCACAAAATATGCATGTATAAAATTAGAAATAAGTTATGAAAATTACTTTTATTGAGCTACTTTAATAAATTTTTTAAGAAATTAAATAAATTAAAACTATGGTCAATTTAGTATTTTAAGATCCTAGTGTACATATCAGAATTCTACAAACTAAACAATATCTTAGTCCAAGGAGGACATGGTAGATTATCGATGTTCTTGAATGGAGAGAAAAAGTCAAGCCACATTCTTTGCATTATAATTGAAACCCACACCCCCAATTTCATGGGATCTTCTAATCAATTAAACAAGTAATCAAAATTTGAAAACAACACAATATTGAATGTCATTATATATAGTTCATCTAACTAATTAAAGTTGAATTTTGATAATTTTTGTTTTATAAGTAAAAGTAGTTGAAGGCTTTTTACTCAAACGAACTAGCAAAAATAAAGAAAAGTAAAATTTGTAGATTCAATTGCATGCTAAACTGAAATGGGGAAATGTGACGATGTTGTTGGGTAAAAGTTCATTTTAGCTCTTAATATTTTATTTAAGAGTCAAATAAATTGCGGGGGTGTTCTCTGTTGTGTCCCAATTAGAGATGGCCATGGTTCCGGTTCGAACCGGAACCGACCCGGAACCGTGGCCCCCGGTTCTAGAACCGGAATCGGACCCGTCTCTGGCAGTTCCAGAACACGGGACCCTTTGTTAGAATTGAAAGGTTTTAAGCAAAGTTGATTAACCACTTTAACTATTTTCTTTTTCTGAACTTCTTTCTTATAATTATAATTATAATTATATTATATGTTTAACATATAATATATATAATAATATATAAACTAATAGTATACTTTATATATATTATTAATATAATATAAATAAGCATTAAATTAAATTAAAATTATTATTTATTAAATTAAATTAGATCCAACCGTAACTTCCGCAAATGATGAAGATGAATTATATTGAATATTCAAGATGTATTTATTTTGTAAAAGTTTCAATGCTTCAAAGTTCAAACTCTGATTTCTCACGATTTATAACAAAGCACGACTCTCTTGATTTTTTAAAAAAAAAAGAATATATTGAGGTATTATTCATCTTTATATATATTTTTTCACAATTTATTTTTGTATCTTTTATTATATAAATTATTTAATTGTTTAAATTATGTACCGTCGCTACAGATTTTATTTTATTTCTGTAATTTTAATTATTTATAAATAATTGAGTTATTAATTGAGTCAAAATAAAATAACATTTATATGTTAAGTTTGTTAAATAAATGAAAAAAATTGTTAAATAAACGGAAAAGATTATAATCGGAACGGGAACCGTGACAGAACCGGAATTAGAACCGGAACCGACGATTCTGGAACCGGCACGGAACCGTCCCCCAAAGGTTCCGGTTCCACTGATTCATGAATTGTAATCGGAGGTTTTGGAACCGTAACCGGCGGTTCCGAAACCATGGCCATCCCTAGTCCCATTTACACTCTAACATTATTTGTTGTGTCTAAATACACTCTTTCTTAACAGCGGGTCACTGGGGAAGAGGAAGGATAACTTCATTGGGGGTACTGCTCGTGCTCTATTGCTACCTTGCTTCATCTTGAGCATTTCAATGGCATGCCTAGGATTTGATCCCATGACCTCCTGGTCCCCTTGCTTAGGTGTACCATCTGAGCTAATCTCAAGGAACTTAAATACACTCTCAATATATAAGAAATTAGGTTAAATTAGTCACTCTCTGTTAATGTGTATTTTCACGTAAAGGGACTAAATTGACCTTATATTATAATGTTGAAGGCTTATTTGAAACCATAATAATGTTACAAACCTATTTGATCATTAGATAAAATATTACTCCTTCCGTCCCATTCAAAGAGTCCACTTTCAAAAAATAATCTTGTCCCATTTAAAGAGTCCACTTTGAATTTATTTATATTACATACCCTTACTAATATTACAATGTGTGGTTCACAATTAATCTTTACTTTTAAAGTAAGTATATAAGTAGAAAATATGGTGATAAATTACTTATTTTAGGTATTGTACCTCACAACCCATAATAAGTTGTACACATTTCAAAGTAAACTCTTTAAGTGTGACGGAGTGAGTATGAATTAAAATGAACCTTATAGCGAGTAAAGTAGGTAAAATTTTTATTTTAATTTTGGTTATTGTCCCCATTAGAATGTGGTGTGGGAGTGAGTGAAGATGGGGAAAATCCATGTGAGTTCTGAAAGGCAGTTTGCCAGCTTTTATTTTTGGCATTGACTACATATACACGTCGATTTTTCCTAAGTACAATGAACTTAAGCCTTAATTTGTGTCTTTTTTTATTAATTAAAACTAAAACTAGGAGTTCTTGTCTCCTTTCCCTCCATCATTATCACTTTGTTTTGTTATTATTGATGTGAGATTTTCCTTAATCAACCGTACGGCGCTTTTATGCTTTACCAGTGGTACTAATTAATCTTTAGACTATGAAATGGATGCAACATTTATTGAAAGATTTGAGGAAATATGTCTCTAATGACTTTGACCAATCAGTGGTGATTAACGTCACATCTAATAAAGATAATGATGATTTAGTGTTTGACAATTTTCGGCACAACATTATATAAATGCATTAGGGTTGAATTTTGGCGTGTAATTTGCAGGTTAAATGTGTCGACGTAACTAATTAATCTAGTAAAGTTAAGATTGTGAGAATGTCAACATGCGGACTCGTAAACCCATTACAATACGAAAACATGACATTATATAAACATGTGTTGACACGAATAATATGATTAAGTAAATAGGTAAGGTTAAAGTTGGAAGTGCCGACACGAAAACCTTGGGACTCGAACTGGTCAACTTGGACACAACACGAATTACCAACCCTAAATGATGACAAGTAATGTGCATAAAAATTTAAAGGCTAAATAAGTATATTACATTATCGAATATGTACATTAGAGAGTTTTTTTTTTTCACATTATCGCGGGTTATATTGGTCGACCCAAATAACTAAACGAGTCATGTTAGGGTTGAGAATATCGACAAGTGAAACGGCCAACCTGAATCCGACACGAGTAATTTGTACTACAACACAAAAACTCAACACGAACCCAAAATGTTTGTGGGTTAAATAGATTAACACAAGTAACACGAATAATTAAATATTATGTAAAGTTATGGTTGAAGAGTGTCGATACGGGAACCCGTCAACCTATACAATACACGAATTGCCACCCCTAGTTACCAATGGTCTATACCCAAAATATTACCACCCCACATCAAACTATGGGACAAATTGTTAATTAACAAAATAATTAGTAACTTAATTAGTGATAATACATTTTGAACTCTTTTTTTAAAAAATTAGAGCAAACTTAATTAGATTTGCATATGAGTACTGGGTTTAACAGCTCGGACTTCTGACAAGAGTCACTTGGAAACCCACATGCCATTTGAAGTTTGAAACTCTGCCCCCAATTATATGAAAATTGCTATCTCTCAACACGCTTTTCTCTATGCAATATCACCATCTGCAGCAGCGTTAGCGACCTTAAAAAACGGTGGCTCAGACAGAGACATAGAGAAACTAACTAAAATTAATTAAGGTTAATTAATTAAGTTGTCAGACGAATCTAGTGTAGGTTTTCTGTTATAATCAATACTAATGAGTGGGTAGGAAGTACCATTTTCCGTATACATCCTACAAGCTTGCTAGTACAGCCTGTTCTGATCAGTCTGACAAACATTACATTCTTGATGGCTAGAGAGATTATTGGTATAATATAAAGCTATAAAACTACGATTACGTTAAGTAATTATTCGGTTATTATATAGTTGTATTTCATGACTAAATAATTTATTTAACGGGACTATAGTATCACCTTATTATATAATCTGATATCGATTACTTATATTGTATCAAGCATGTATTATAACAGTTCCGCATTAGGGTATGAAAAAAATTTACGTGCGAAGTTGACTCGGGTGACTTTTCAAATTGATTTATGCCTCTAACCTCAAATTGAGTCAAACCAGTGGAGTACCCGATCCAAACTTTTGGGTAGGGTTGGGGGGTGGGGGTGGGGGGGGGGGGGGGGGGGGCGGGGGGTATCCCCTGTTCAGGGGCACATTGTGCCCTCCCTCACAGGGGGTGGGCCCCACAAGTAGGCCCCACGTGGGGGCCCACCCCCTGGTGAGAGGGCATAATGTGCCCCTCGGAACAGGGGATCTGAACTGATCCAAACCATATAGGCCCCTAAACCATGACCTTACCTAAACATGATCTGTTCTATAGAGTCGTAGCTCTGTATCATTGAGTTCTAAAGGCCTCAAACCGACCCGACCAATCTGCACCCCTCGGTTTGAAAATCAACCCAAACCGAAGGTTTCGTTTGAGTTCGTGTCGGTTCTGACCGTTTGTGCATACCTACCGTGCATGTGTAGAGAATTTGCTGCGGTACTTCCTCTTCATTTATTTAAATACATAATGTCACATTTTTTTTGCTCCTATTCTTTATTTTAAGTTGAATTACTCACCATTTCATTAGAAAATTCTACTTTCAAAAATATTCTATTTTTCGGATAGTCAATAGAAGAGTTTAATTTCAAATGTTTTAATCTACACATTTATTAATATAATTATGTGTGGTCCAAGGTTAACATATACTTGAAAAATAAGGACATTATTAGAACAAATGGTGTCAAAATAATTATTTTAAGTATTGTACTTTAACATTCATAAAAAATTATATATTTGTAAAATTTGATTCTTCTATTAATAAAGAGAAAATATATGAATAAAGAAATCGGAAACACGATTCATTTATTAAAACAAAAGAACTAGAAATAAGACATTTTTCATGGCTCGGAAGAATAGTATACATAATACATATGTTTGCATGATCTGCATTTTGTATTTTGTAAGTTAAGGTAAGACTCATTACGTTTCTCTCGGCCAAATTTATAATATATATTTTTTTGGTTATTAATAATGGGTCACCATATCTACCCGCCACTTAATCGGCTGTTAAAAACTAATAAGAACATGGAAAAAGAACATATGCTTGCATTTGAATGAAAGGTAGAGGAAATTAATACTAATATTTATTCGTTGGGACTAGAAAGAAGTACATTGTAAAATGTTGAAGGTCAAAGGATAAACCACCACCTAAAGCTAACAACCCCAATCATTAACGTCCATCTTATATGATGACAACTAATCACAATTTAATTATAGTATTGGTACTTGTAACGGTGAGGAAATTCTTCTATTTTTTTTTTGGAATTGTTATTCGCAGTAACCGTTTTACTATTTACAATAACATTCTTCTGTGAAAAGTCAAAAATGCCCCTGACACAAAAAAAAAAGGAAAAAGCAAAAGTGATTCCTAACACAAAAAAACAAAAAAAAAAGGAAAAAGCAAAAGCAGCAGAGCTAAACGCATAATGCAGTCTATAAATAGACTGCATGTTAGTCTTCAGAGTAAAGGAAAATCAATCAGAAGCAAAGGTGAGGCTGTAGAGCTGTGTGGAGAAAAAGGGATCCCAAAATTGGCCAAATCGGATAAAAGTCGACACGAATCAGATCGACAGAAGGTGAGTGCCTAAAATTAATATATTTTTCGGTATTGTTTTCTTTGTTGTTTTGCTTAATTTAGTTGTAATATGTCCTGATTTATTAGTATTTTGTCCGAAATTATTGATCTTTTGCCCGGATCAGCGCAGATCCGGGCGGTTATCGGCGGAGTCGGCTGAAATACCACCCGTCGCCAGCGGTATTTCCTACGACTGGCGGTATTCCTTAGGGAAAAACCGCTCGGCGGTATTACCCGCAGGAATACGGCCGGCCGACTGCGATATTTTCTGGAAAAATACCGCCGCCGGCTGGTGGTATTTATGGGAAAAAAATACCGTAGGCGGCCTCAAAAATACCGCCGGCGGTATTTCAGTATTTTTTCCCAGGTCGGCTGGATTGTTGGCGGTTTATCTGCCCAAAAGGGCCCAGGTTTGAGCCAATATTTTAAATTTTCTTTAACTCTAATTGTGTTCTTGTTCCTTATATGGTATCACTTTATTTCGTATTGATAAATACGTGTTTATATTATTGCAGATGGCAGAAACATTTAAGAAATTAAAATTAAGCAAAAGCAAAAAGGATGACAATTTGCAGCAGGTTGAGAGATGCAATGAGGCGACACAGTCCTCCTCTGAGGAAGTAAGTGGTCGAATACCGCCCACTGCATCCGAGCGGCAGAGAAGGGTGGCAGGAAGAGCGCATGGCTCTTCTCACTTATGAAATGCGACGAGGGAGAGTAACATTGATTACGTCGAAAGAGAATTTGCCCTGCCATACATTGGAAATGCAGAGGAGGATGAAGCTCGGGAAAATGCGGAAAGATTTGAGATGAACATGTCTCAATCGCAAGGGTACATGAGAGGGAATTCGGACGGGCTGGAGTATGAAAATGAAGGGAAAAATGCAGCGAACCAACGAATGAGCGAAAAAGGCAAAGAATTAATGAGCTCATCGCGTAGGTCAGTGTCAGGGTCTGGGTCCGGTGCTGGCTCCGGGAGGGATGCCGGGTGGAAGGCTTACCGGCCTTTAGATGGTCTGATTGACGGTGAACCTTCAGATCCAGATTGTTACGGATTTTCAAAGGTTATGTTGCCTACTACGTATGGCATCAACAGGTATCGTTTTATGCTTTATTACATATTTCTTGATATAATTTTTATTTATTTTCGATTTATGATTAATAAGGTGGGTTTTAAACTGTGTTATTTTATTTATTCAATTACGTAGGAACGTGGTGTATTGTTGTGCCATAATGGCTGGAACAATCTGCAAAGGTGGGAGTTAGCCGATGGGAAAATAAAAAGTATAGTTGACCAGTCCGGGTTGGCACATTTGGGTTGGTCCATGCATCAAGAGGTAAACTCTGCACTCCTAAGTGCCTTTGTTGAGAGATGGCATCCGAAAACTAATTCATTCCACCTGTCATTCGGAGATATGAGTATCACTCTCCACAACGTTGCGTGCATATTGCGGATTCCGATTGGCTGAACGCCAATTGGTTGGAAAATTAAGCCGGCAGAGATGAAGGAACTGCTGTTAGAATTGTTGGCGATTGAAGAAGACTAGCTCGGGGATAGAGATTTTGCAAGTGTTAAAATGTCCCTCCTTCGCGATCAATGTGTCAGTGGACAGGTGGAGGCCGCCAATTCTGCTGCAGGGTATTTGCTGTGGTTAGTTAGAAACACTTTGTTCGTGGATAAGGAAAAAACCCACGTGCTTGGGCATTTTCTGCCTTACCTCCGCGATGTAGAGACCGCAAGCGGATTTGCGTGGGGTCCAGCTTGTTTGGCGAACCTTTATCGTAATCTTGGTAGGACCTCTAGGGCAGACGGTGCCCAGTTAGGCAGGTGTCTGACCTTATTGCAGGTTTGTAAGAATCGTTTATACTTTATTTCTATACTTCATACCGGTACATTAAAATGACTAATATATTTTTATATTTTTTTTAATAGAGCTGGATATACGAGTACTTTCTCGCGTTCAGTCCGCTATAGCTGAGATCCTGGAATGTCGAGTGGCCAGCTGCAACCAAGTGGCATATCGGAACCGGCAGGAAGTGCGAGCCTAACTGAGATTTGTTGTCATACTGGACGGAATGAAATCCGAAGAGGTAATATTTCTATGTCGTTTAAAGTTTCTATTCTTTATTAGTGTAATAGTGGACTTCGTCGCTTATCCATTTACTATGTTGCACATGAACTAGGTTAATTGGCTTCTTTTTGGGCCAAATCCTACAAGAGAGCACCCAATAACTTTGTACAGGGGTCTTATTCATTACCCTGGAGTCGTAGAGTCATACATGCCTGATCAGTTCCTACGGCAATTTGGATTCATTCAGTCGATCCCTCACCCAGTTTTAGAGCCAAAGAGCTGTTACAGAGGGTCTGAAATAAAACGGTACTCCTACGTGTATGATACGAATCTTAAGGGGTCGCAAATGTACAAGAGTAAGGTGATAAGTTGGATGGAGATGGCTCATTGGCCCGATCAGTCCTGCCTTGAGTACCTCTACTACTTTCTTCCGCGCCCGCACGGTTCGTGTTAGTCCCGACGACATGGAAGTGGACGAGACATTAGACCCCAAAAAGCTATCTGCGGTTGCGGTAAGAACTACAAATTTATGCTTATTTCTGTCAATTAATTATACAATTGCTCCAATATTTTTTTACTATATTTCGATATTTCTTCCAAATGCAGCGCTTGCAATATATAGCAAGTAAGATGTATTATGCTTATCCCCGAAACCGCCATACCATCCCCAGTGACGTGAGGGAGAGTGCCATAGAGGAGGTGGCTCGCCATTTGGAGGATTTGATGCCGGCACTGGAGTATATTGCGGCAGGGTCCCATGTGTTGTATTCACTGTTTTTCATCGCTTTTTTGTATGCATTGTACAAAGTAATACCACATTCGGGATGATATATA
The DNA here is from genome assembly GCA_016801395.1 of Leptodermis oblonga. Lineage (NCBI taxonomy): Eukaryota > Viridiplantae > Streptophyta > Magnoliopsida > Gentianales > Rubiaceae > Leptodermis > Leptodermis oblonga. The sequence goes on from CM028760.1 coordinate 37,959,516, forward strand.
GATATTTTATTTGACTGGAGTACTTATAAAATTAATTGCATAAGAAAGTTAAAACATGAGAAGCTTAAACACTAAACGTAAAATCAAACATAAATTGCAGTTGGGAGTGTAAAGCATATTAAATTGAGTATGTGTGTATGTATTTAACCACAATGACATGTTAAAATAAAATACATATATTCGTACCTCGTTGTAGTGCATTCCTTTCTGCATGCTCATACCCTGATAGATCTCGTTGGGTTGAATTGTGTCTGGGCCGTCCCCTGTGTGGCCTATTAACCGGCTCAGCTAGATCAACAGTTTCCGGATAAAGCGTCGAATACACCACACCCATGACCCTGTATATCTCAGCGCTCGGACGTGTCATTACATCCAGAAATATGTTATGCAGTCGGCCTTCAGCGGTTTGCCTCTCCTCCTGAGTTTCTGGAATATGATTATTCCCAAATGCAGCGTCTTCCAAAACGCGTCAACGTCGATAGGATCAATTGGTTGGTACGCGCGCACCAATTGTTGCATCTCACAAGCACATGGCAGACCGCAACTTGTCCGGAGTTCTCAACCACACAGCGCACCATCGTCCCCGATAAGGCCAACTCTTTTTGTATATTCTTCCTCCACCATTGTAATACCAGCGAAAAATATTCTACCGTTAAGCCTACTATACAGTAGGTAGTCGCTCTTCTGGTATGTTTTGCTGTGCGAAGATTTCATTTTAGTCCGAATTTCATCGAAGTGTAACCCTATCATAATATTAATGTCGTGAAAAATACTTGGGAACGCCTTTCTATCCGTACCAATAGCCTTCTTCACCTGTGCATGTGTACTCTCAACCCTAAAAGACAATTGACATAAAAATTCTTCATATAACATAAAGCCTTATATAAAATATCGCGTAATTGTACAATATACAAATCATAAGTGAAATCAATAAATAACTTACATGTTTGTTGTGCGTCCTCCGTAATACTTTATACTTTTCGTCCAACAAGACACAAACTTCTCCTTGTAAGGATCTAACCATGTCTTCTTCAAGTACGGAATAACATTTCTGAATCTAGATTTATTTTCATATCTAGTATCAATATATTCCACAGCTTCCGTGAACTGTTCATATGTCAAGGCTTTCACCACTTGCCCCCAACGATATAGAAACACATCCGTTGTAGTTCTGTCGTTGCCAGCCTATACTACATGTTTCTTGACATCCATTTCAATGTGTCTCTTACAAAGTAGTTGGGTAGCATGTGGGAATACTAGTTCCACAACATTCATTAAGGCGGTCTCCCGATCAGTGATGACCACGTGTGGGTATTTGTTTCGCTCGAATAAATTGCTCAATTGTGCTAATCCCCAGTAATAACTCGGAGTAGTCTCATCCCTCATGAAAATGAACGCGATATGAACATACTGAGCTGTAGGTACATGAGCTACTATTTGCAGCAGAGGCATGTCATACCTGTTTGTCTTATACGTCGTATCCATAAACAACACGTACGGAAACAGAACAAATAGACGGGGCGCCTTCTTATGCGCAAAGAAGATGTGGCCCACTGCATTACTGTCGTCATCACCTGAGTACGCATAGAAGTATTCGTGATCATGCAGAAGTTTGAAGAAATACTGCATGTTAGTCATACCTCCCCTTGCATCCCTTTTACTTTTTGCTGATTCGTTGTAAACCTGTCTTATGTGGCTGACATTTTTCGGATCATCCGCGCGCAATTGGGCCAATATATGCTTCGGCCTGATGTTAGTACTAGACATTTCTGCAATCTTCTTCTTCTCCAGTTCTGTTAAACGTGTCTGCACTGAATACCAGTTTCGAACTTCTTCTAATTCATGATTGTGCGTACCGTTTCTGACCTCTAACGTCCAATTTCCCCCATCAATTTCTCGTCCCTTCAGGTGAAATAGACAGTTTGTCATCTTGCTGCTTGTATTGTTCTGCCTGTTTTTCCCTTCCGGTATGGGTGCCTTCTCTCTAACTTTTCCTGATCTATCGCACCCTATCTCAACTCTACCTTTTCTCCCTCTTGTAAGGAACAACCCCAACATTTTCGAAGAGAAAGTAATTTTTGCCGTCATATTGTTTTCAGCTGCTCGTGCTTTAACCCATGCAATCATATCTTCCTTACTTCTGAACTCTTCGTTCGTCTGAAATACTTCGGTGTGGTCAGCATAAATGTCATCACTCTCAATACAGAAATCCTTTTAATACAAAAAAGCTGGTTCAACATACTTAAACAAAAAAATTTTGATGCAACAAATAAAATACGCAATTATCTTGTGGGCGAGAGCCAAAGTTCTGATAGAATTTTGATTAGCATAGATTGCAGGAATATTGCGAATGTCCAGAAATTTTCGGCCGGAAAATACGGCCGCCCGCCGGAAAAACGGCCTGCACCCGCCAGTTTTTTTCCCACCGAAATACCTCCAGCCGGCGGCGGTATTTCAGGCCAAAATACCGTCGGCGGTATTTTGCTAGGAAATACCGCCCTCCACCAGGGGTATTAACCCAAGAAATACCTCCCGGGGGCCTGGCAGTATTTCTTTGGCCAATGCCGCCGGACACTGGCTATATTTCACGGCCGGCGGTATTTCCAATAGAAATATCGCCATGTGTATGGCGGTATTTCCGGAAATTCCGTCCAGGGAGACAGTCTCCCCTGCCGAAATGTTACAGATGCAGCAAAAATCGTCCGGATAATCACAGATCCGGGAAAAAAATTTCCCCCCCGAGTTTTTTTTCCCAAAAATGAAGGGGTATATAGAGAATTTATTTAGGCAAACTAATTTAAAGTAAAAAAATAAATACAGTGTTTACTTACAGTGTAATATGGATTGTACTCGGGTATACCGGTCATATTTGAATAAACATGTCAGTGATGAAATGGAAAACAAGTGTTTTTACAGTTTAATGTAAATGGAAAACAACTAACTCTGAAGGTTGAAAAAGGATGGAAAACAAGGCACCTTACTTATAGGTGAAGAAATGGAAGAAAAATAATTTTTAACCATAAAGGGTAATTCAGACTTTTCAGGGGAATGTTACTGCGTTTAGTAAAACGGTTACTGCGTTTAGTATGCCTCTTTTTTTTCTTTAATTGATAAAATGGCATTTATTTTACTTCTTAATTAATGTTTGAATCAGTGATAAAATTAGAAGTTTTGAGTTTTTTTTTTTTGGACGAAAATGTCCCTAACAAAGTCTTTCGTTAGGCACTTAACGGAGTGATTAAAAAAGTGCAAAAATGAAATTATGATGACTACAAAACAATTTAAAAAAGTACTGTATATGGACTAAAACGTGAACTTTCGGGAAGCAAAGTGACCAAAATCTCAATTCATCAAATAAAATTTGAAAATATATTAAGAAATTATTAGGTGTATCGTTATTACTGCTTAAATTTTTGAATGTCATATTTTTAACTGTTAGGCCACTCTTATTATATGATGTCATATCAATTATTGAGTATTTTCTCTCTTTTAATTATTTGTTGTGAATTGATTTTTTACCTCGTTGAAAGTTAAAAATTCCGATTTTCCTCTTCAGTTTAATAAACTTGATTTTAAGGCCAGTGGTAGAAACCTAGGCTACATCATGGACATGCTCTTTGATTGGGTGGCAATTTTGTCCCTATATATTTCTTAAATTACTTCACTTAGATTTAACGTAGATGTTGCAGATCCAGTAAAAGAATGGTACATGCATGCATGGATTTTAAGATTTGTGTCATATCTTCATTTTAAACCAGATTCAATAGGAATACTTGATTACTAGCAAGCCTTAGTTTGATAAAATTGATCTGACTCTGAAATCTGAATTCATTAAAAAAGTTATTTTAAATAAATGTTGAAATTTTAATTCTATATATTAGCCAGGTTTTAAGACGGAAAGTCTCAAATATTCTGGTTAATGAATCATTTAGTCGTAGAATTTGATTTTGATGTATTATTAATGCAATTGCATAACCTAAATCTAATGACCAAATGGTTCATTTAACCAGACTATAATTTCACCTTAATGTTTTTTCTTTTTTTAACTCTTATAAGATTTGAGTTCATGATGTTTCAAAACTGCAAGTCATTTATCACCACCCTAACCCTAAGCCAAAAATCTATTTTAATCTTATTAATGAATTTACTTATGTATTTAATAAACCTACAATCTAAAATCATAACAATATAAATAACTATCACCCTTTAACTAAGTGTTATCATATCAATTAAATCTCAAATTTTTTAAAAGTAATTACTTGAAAGAATTTTTAATCGTTATAGGGTAATGATAGTTTGCCAAATAGATCTCCTTCTAATATTTTTTCACTTTGATGTCAAAAAATTATATTAAAAATAATAATTAAAAAAAATGGAGGGAGTAATATAAAATTTACTATAAAAACAAAACACAAACAAAAATAATAAAAACGATCCAAGAGCTTACGAAACCAATATATATTTCATTAAAACATAAATTATTCCTCGATTATCATTTCGATGACATAGATCACAAAAACAAGTGGTGGATTAACCCCAAGAATCTTACATGAGAGTTGATCGATCCATCATTCTTTTACTTACAAACGATGATCATCATCATCATCTTCATCGTCCTCTCCGATGATTAACATAAATTAACATCGGAGAGACCAACCAACCCCCTTTTTGTTGTTCTTGGGGCAAACAAAGATCAATATGTCATCAAAAAACCTTTCCAAATCTGCTCTACTATTACGCGCAGATGGGATTCAATTTCTTTAAACCAAAAAAAAAAAAAAAAAACCCAAATTTATCCACAGAATCGATCGCCGTCCCAATCAAAAGGGAAGGGAAAAAAGGTTATAATTTCAACCAAAAAGAAAGATTAATATTAGTCTTCATAAATGCTTTCCAGATGGGGTCTCCACACAGCTACTCTGTCTCTCCGGCGATCCCGGCGGGACGACGACGACGATTTTTTCTCCGATTTAGCTTCCTTTAACTTCCCATCCCGATCAGCTCCAGCGGGGTGATGATGGGTTGTTGTCGCGGTGCTGATTTTCTTCGAAGACTTTCCCGGAAAATTCCGGATTTTCTTTTTTTCCGGCAAGGAAGACTCCGGTATCAAGAAATAGATGCTGCCCCTCTTGAGCTCCGTCCCCGGCGAGAGGATTAGAATCCGGCGGGCCATGCCTTGGGAAGAGGGCTTACTCAAGACGTGATTTGGGTTGGCCGTTAGGACTTCTTGGGCCGTGACCGGACCCGTTAATTCTTCAACGTTTCCGTTTAAATGGACGATGCGGATCAAATCTAAGGCTCCGCAGGGAAGAACGCAAGCCAAACAGCACCTTAAACTGTTTCCCATTTTCTTCTATTTTTCGGATTTCCGGCGAAGCTCGGAGTTTATTCTTTTGTGTGCCGATCGGCTTGTGAAGCAGAGTCGAGGTTAGGCGCTGTTTGGATGAATTGGAAATGGAAATGGGATAGAATGGACTTGGAGTGGGAGTTGAATGGGAGAGGGCTTGGTTATATAGGGGAAGGGGGACCGTCCAAATGGAGAAGTATTACACTATTGAACAGTCACGTATGAGTTTAAATGACGTAAATGCCCCTGTTTTATTTGTTTTCTACTTGTACTTTTAGTTCTTGAACATTTTTTTACTGGGGATAATCAAACTATTTGATAATATGAAGTTCATACAAAATGACTAGGTCATAATTAGGGCGATATGCTACATGTTTTTAAAATATGTTTTGAAAAACGAATTTTTCAGCATGAAAAATGCCCAATTGAAAATCTTACAACGTGTATAAGATATGATAAAAAAAAAAAAAATTGCAAAATGATTTGGAAAGTGAAAATGTAGAGTGAACGATGTGGCATCACATTACAATTTGGCACGTCGTTCACTCTACCATTTTCCCTCTACTATTGGAAATTTTAATATCTGAAAATTTAGAGTGAAAGATGTGACATCACAGTATAATTAAATAGTAAAAAATGTATTAAAAATGATGAGAAATTATTAATATAAAAAAGTTAACAACATGTTTTCGAAACAAAGCAAGCGAACACATGTCATCCTTTTTAACCCCTTTTTGTTAAAAGTACATTAAAAATCACTTTAAACTAAAAAATAATCTAAGTCATCTCTGCTAAGGCCTAACTAACTCAACTCACCTAACATAAATAGACCAATAAAACAAGTAACATGCCGGCCATTTTAAGTAATTTGGCGTAATCCTTTCAATTATTGAGAAAATAAGTCTTAGATGAGTACTTTGCTATGAAATAAAAAAGGAAAAAGTGCCCAATATGAATATGTTTCCTAATGCAATCAAAATGAAGTATTACATCATTATGGTATATATTGTAACAGGGTTGAGTCACATCTAAATTATAGTGTGCTATAGTTTATTGTGCCTTTTAGGTAGGTAGGGTTAACAATTTCTGACCCGCCACGATACATACAGGTTAAGGTTGAGCTTTTGTGGGTTCGTATGTTATATGAGTCGACCCGAATAATACAAATAATTAAACGGATAAGGTTAGGGTTAATAATATCTATACGTCAACCCACCAACTCGAACTCGACATGAATAATATGTCTGAGAACACGAAAACGAACCTGAAATGTTCCAAGATTAAACGAGTCGACACGAATAATTAAATAGATAAGGTTAGGGTTGAATGGTGTCGATACGAGAACTTAACAACCTGAACCTGATAACCCGGACATGACCAGAATTGCCACCCCTACTTTTAAGTGTTGAAAATTTACATTTTGCTCTGTAAGAATATGTGATTTTTTTTGAAATTTATAGCAGTTTCCCCACACACGAGTGTAAATATATAATAAAACAATAATTGAACACTAAAAAGTGAAATAAAAATTCACAACCTTATTATATGTACATAGTACGTACTTTTTCTTTTCTTTTTTTTTTTTTTTGAGAAACCATAGTACGTACAAGTGAAGAATTTTGTGTGGGTCCCGAGCAACATGAGGCGATGGGAGGCCCAGTCGGAGTTAATGACAGCGCCGGTGAATTAGAAAGGAGCCTAATTTATTAATTAATTTGAATGGGTCCGGATCGGATCGGATCAGATCGGACTGGACGGTATTGGGAGATTAGGTGCGGAATGCGATTAAAACTAATGAACTCCCATTAAAGAAATTAGAAATGAGATATTTTGTCTGGTTAAATCTTGTCTTTACTGTTTACTTTTTTACGATAAGAGATAATACTCATATACTATTACATTACGGTTCCGCTCACTCCCTCATTGTAAGAAAGTAGACAGGAAAAACAGAATTTTGTGTCATAATCTTTAATAATTACAGAGTTAGTGCAGTATTAAGTATTTAACCATTGTTTTTACTTGGTTAAGTTGCATGCTTTCAAATTATTTTCTAAGTATTTCTTTTCGTACAAGATTGTGGAGCTGACAATATACGTATTAGCTTCAACCATTATGATGAACTCATTTTTAAATGTCCAATTTTCTCATCTCAAGTTCTTCGCTTCCTTCCTTTAATTTCTTCTACTTTTTCATCTATATGTTTCCTCATCCCATTATAATTCTTTCTGATTTTTACTATTTTATATTAACTCGGGTTTTAAGTCCTGACATTTTTTCAAAAAAAAAAGATTAAATAGACGGGCATGTAACAGATAAAAATATCTCAAGGTCCCATTAAACCAAAGTATCATTTTATTGAAATTATTTTATTTTCTTCGAATAAAACAAAAAGAGAGTCATCATCATCATTATGATTGTCTCTTACTCACCGCCTCGCCTTGGGATCTATTATAACTCTCTTTCATTAAAAGTCTATAACTTAATAGGCTTTCCAAAAGAGATTTACTCATAGTAGTAAGTTCTCTGTACTATATTTCTCTTCTTTTTCTACCAAAGAATGCATAGCTAACTCTGAACATGACTTTCACTACCCCAAAATGTCCGGAGGCGGGTCCTAAGGGGCATTGGAGCATGCAGCACCCGCCTCCGCTGCGGGCGCCTCCCTTTGGAGGTGCCTGCACCCGCCACCCCTTAGGGGGTTATTGGAGCTGCACCCGCCTCCAATAACCCTTCGAAAAAAAAAATTTATTTCTTTTTTTGCACTTTATGGCTTTAATAGGAATCGAACTCGCGCCTTCAGATTCACTTGACTCTTGCATATTAAATTTACCACTAGGCTACATATATTTATGTATTTCATATTAAAATAGAAAATATATATTTCTATATTTCCTTCTAAAAATTGTAATTTTTATTACTTACTAATTTTTCGCCTCACTAGAATCCCGAAAAATTATTAAAATTATTTTCAACAATCCAAAAAATTTTTTTTTTTTGAACTACTGTTAAAAATTTTGCAAAAATGCACCTGCCTCCTTTTCAGATAATGAAATTGGAAAATTTGCAAAACACTTTGGAGGCGGGTTTTGGCTTCACCCGCCTCCATTGAGCTATCCAAAAAAGATTTGGAGGCGGGTGGAACTAATTATTGGAGGCGGGTGGATGTTGCACCCGCCTCCAATAATTAGTTATTGGAGGCGGGTGGATGTTGCATCCGCTTCCAAAGACTTTTTCGGCCCCTTTGGAGGCGGGTTTTTGTACACCCGCCTCCAAAGGGGCGCCTTCTTTGATTATTTCTGTACTAGTGTTTCTTACTAGTTGCGATCGATATTTATTAGTAAAGATACTATATATTTAAATAGTTAGACTGAAAAAACATAATTTTTTAACACAGAAAAAGCTCAAAAACCTTATAATGATTATTCTTAAACTAGTACTTCCTCTGGTTCGGACGATTTTTTTAAGATGGAGAAAGTAATTAATTAAAATTATAACAAAAAGTACAATAATAAGTTAAGTTCTTTGGCTTATAAATTAGGTTAGGTATGGATGGAACAAGTGAAGTGAGTTCCCCGATTTCTTTGATTGCTAAATTCCAAAGAATCCAGCTGTGTTTGGATCCATGGGGGAATGAATACTATTATCATTTCTGACCCCTCTCTACCTTTCTTTAATTTTGTTCAATGAATGCTTTAACAAAATCAAACACTTTATTCTGACGCGTTCCCTACGGAAATCCTTCATAGATATGTGCGAACTATAATTTTATCCGACAAGCTCGTATCGTGTTTATCCTCCGATGTATCAACGATCATAATTATATTTTAAAAATATGCCTATGGAGTTTTATTATTCATGAATTGAATGTAAATATTAATGTATCGTGGTTATATAAGTTTAGGTGGTAATGCGTCATGTATAACATTTGATGTATCGTATATTGAGTTTCGTTGAAGGTGAATCAGAATTATGTTAAAAACAAATATATATTGAATGTATGGTAGAAAACACGCCTATCGAATCAATGACGAGAGCAGCGCATGAAGCGCACGTATGAAGTTGAATTTATGATATATCGCGTATTGATAGAAATATACGTGTATTGAATTTAGCGCTATCGAACCGTCAAAACATGAGACTCTCTCTAATCTTAATTATTGAGTGGCTAATGAGTTTTCTTCTTACTTAATTAATTTGAATCCACATGATTAGCCTAATCATATGGTTGCATGATTTTTTCTGCTTGGCCACGAGAATCACGGCTTCAATTCACTTCTAGTTAGTCATGATCAACAGGTTATATTGCACGTAGGATATTGTTTAAAATCTCATGTTACACTTTTTGATACCTCACTTAATTATATGGTATATTCAAATTGTGTGATTTTATTGAATGAATATTTAAGATTATAAAATGTAATTAATAATATATAGAATTACGTGAGACGATATAGTAAAAACACATTAGTTATTAATGAGTGAAAAAAAGTTTTCGTTTTGTTAAAATATATACAAAGTTTTCATTTTAGTTTCTATTATATTATTGGCTGGCTACATTATTTTTAAATTTGCGATGGATGTATAATTTTCCTTAATTATCTCACCTTCCAAATAAAATACTTCCTCGGTCTCACTCTCAAAGAGTCTACTTTCTATTACTAAAAACAGTAATACAAAGTAGACTTTTGGAACGAGAGAGAGAGTAACACTTATTTTCCAAGTGTACATGTTTACACCACACTATCTAATTTCTTTGTATAGTAGGAATAGGAGTCTAATGTGGATAATGGGTTAGGTCAAGCCATTTGAGCAGTGTGTTGAGAGTAGTGGTGGAGTTAGAAACTACATTATTAAAATTTTCAAGGAGTCCAATATATGTATAAACTTTTTTTGACAGTTTCGGAGGACCACCCCCTGATTCCGCCCTTGGTAAATACATTTTTAGGTATATTAATACACGTACGAGTTCTTTACAATGTGTAGTGTTTTTATATCGTGTAATAAGTTGTCATCCTTGATTAAAATTATTTCATATTTAATATGAAAACGAAGAGTATGCAACCATGATGTAACTATCACTATACAAAGAATTTCATAAGAACATGAAAGATTAATATATTAACAAATGGATAAGTTAATTTCATTTACAAGGAAACTAGATAAATAAACAGGACCGATGGCCGGAGGAGACAATTCACAGACCAAAAAAACACAAAAACAAATAATCTTCTTGTTCTTAAGTTACTGCAGCTTAAACATTCTGCCGGTTACGCAGTTTCCGATTAATCGGAACTCTAAATGGGAGACCATGGCCGGCGGCCGGAGATCCAGCGAGATGCACCTGTTTCCCCATTTGATTAAGTTCAATGAATATTAATTAATGACTAATCAGCACTTCTTACATAACATGAATTTGGCCATGCATCCTAATAAGCAGCCTTGCTTCTACCCTAAATAAAGAATAAATTGCCTCGAACTTTTTCTCGATTGTAAATTATTCCCTGAACTTTTAATTTTTTGTAATCAACCCCTTCAAATATTAGTTTGTTGCGATGGAAGAAAAATATAATTTCTTTGGGGCGGTTGACAGTAAGTACCAATGCATCAACAATGATTGTGAAACAAAGTTTGGCAGGGTATGCCATCTACTATCATCACTATCATGAAATGAGATGTACGTAGCAAGTTCATGAGCTACAACATTTTGTGTCTGTTCAACCCAATAAATTAACCTCGCCAGACGGTTCTCATAATAGGTTTTGCCATAAGATGTGTTGGCCGGGCACACTCCGGCCAGGGGATGGATCAATATCATCTCTGGCCGATAGTATTACATTAGCGAAGAATCCAACAATTATGTTTTTTTAATAATGAATTTCTTAAATTAAGATCCATATCTTCATACATTGTAAAAACTTGATAATTCAGAGAGTCGATTGCGAAAATTAAAAGTTATAGAGATAATTCACAATCGAGTAAAAGTTGAGGGTGATTTTTGCAATTAACTCTAAAGTATACGAATGGTGAAGCTTCGTAGAAGTAGTACGTAAGTAAGTTATAAACTTATAATGGGACAGGCTGCACCGACCAGTTGGAGAATTAAGCTAAATTTAGGACTCAATTATTATCTTAAACTTCACTAACCTCAATCATAGGAATGCACGAGGTCCATCTGTTGTGTTCCTCTCACACGTAACTAAAAAGATTCCTACCTCCCACATTCATTAATGAAAGAAGAGGAACGAGTCAATCTGCGAACGATTGTGACTCCTAAAGGGTTATTACACTAGATTAAATTCAAATGATGCATCAATTAGGGAGTGGCTTAATATCGCTTTTCCTTAAAAAAATGATTAATTATCACATTGCAATTTGCCCACCTCTATATTAAATATATACTCCTTATATACCCTTAATTTGGATCATTTCACCTCTTATTTTTGCAAATGTTGTAAGATTTTATGAATGTAAAATTGTCCAAAAAAGTAATAGTGAATATATTTTAAAAAGACATGATTAAAAAAACTGAAAAAATAATAATAATTTAGTGGTAAAATCTTTGTTAAGCATGAAGTATGTATTAATAATAGATGGCGTATTCTGTCCAAATGCCCTGACCGTTCGACAAGTCACATTTCATTCTCTAACATAGGCAATAGTTGTTGTTTTAACATCATCGCAATATTTCAACATCTAAACTCAATGGTTTAGCACTTAAGAATGGTACGATTGTTTCGAAAACGCTTCTTCGTTTAACATGCTAGCAAAAATTTGAAGGTTATATTCAATATTTCTGCACCTAATTAAAGATGGTAAGCATATTTTGAAAACACACAAAACTTATTTTAAAATAAACGCGATATTTGGGGGGCCCTTGTAACCTCGAGGTCATGAATTCGATTCTTAGGGATGTAAGGGGTAAAAAAAATTAAGCGCGATACTTCATAGGCACGCCAAACTTAAGCTTCAACATGTAAAAATCGTGTGCGATGTTTCAAACATTAAAATTCAACATCCATGGTACGCCCGAGAATAAATTTTATACGCGTGCATTAAACCATAACACATATCAATCAGGGACGGATGTAGGGGTCGCTGGAGCCCCAATTTATATATATTTTATTATTAGAATTATATATATATATATATATATATATATATAAGGCCAACTTCAGCCCACCTATTTTTTTAAAATAAAACTACTAACTACTAACTACTAATTACTAAGCCCAACATAACTAAGGCTAACACAAAGCATGTTCAATCCCTTCTAAACTGTAAATGGATCGTGGGTCCACTTTCAGAAAACTAAAAAATAAAAAAAGAAGCATTAAACTTGTAACAAAATCGTGTCCAACACTGTTCACCCACTAATTTGTCAAAATTGATTTGCGGTATATATATGATTGGAGACAAGTGGATTAATTAATTATAGTCTATTGTACACATTGAGAATAATATATTTCAACAATTGAAAATGAATAAATTTTGCAATATTTTCAAAGGATGCAGACTCGTTATCAAGTATCAATAAATAGTGTAATTTGAGTTTTATAGTCGCGACCTTGTAATTTAGTTGTTAAATATATTTATTTAAAGGCTTTTTTTTTTTTTTTTAACCCTATTCCACTCCAAAAAAAATTTCTGTATCCGGCCACTGATATCAATACTTTGCATGATGATATATATACTTAGGCATCTATAACAATGACTCATTGAACCATTTTAGTCCATTTTTTTGTCCAAACCATTCGAGATGATCTTACTAAATGATCTTGATGCATGTTTGGGGATTTTTTCCCCCAATATTTATATTGGGGTCAAAAATTACCAAAATAGACAATTTTTTTTTTTCATTCCCAAAGTATAAAAAACGAAGTTGGGAGATTCGTTTTCATTGAAAACGAATTTCCCAACTTCGTTTTCTTCAAGAATAACACAAAAAAAAAATTAAAAAATAAAAAAAAAATCTTTAAAGAAAACGAATTCATGATTTCGTTTTCTTTGGAAACAAATTCCATGATTTCGTTTTCTTTGAAACGAATTCCTTCCTTCTTTTTTTTTTTTTAATTAATTTCAAATTAATATTTTCCTTTTTTGTTTTTTTATTAATTTCATTAATTCAAAAGAACCCCCATAATTCGTTTTTGAGTTATTATGAAAAAAAGCAAAATATAATTATATAACTGAAATTTTAAATTGTAATTTAATAAAATTTTAGAGGAAGTAATTTACGGCATTTTTTGAAATGGTGGTCAATTACCTTTGTCTTATTTATTCTCTCCATTTTCTATATTATCGCGCCTGCCTAATCCCACTAGTATTCCCTATGTAAGCTCATTTAAACTAAAAATAATTAAAAATGAAAACATCAATATCGGTCTAATGTTATTTCTCTTTAAGAGAAACGAATTTATGAGTTTTGTTTTTAATGGAATTAATTATTTTTAAAACATAAATGTGTGACTAAAATTTTAAAGATAAATAAATTCCCCAAATTCATTTATACGGAGATTTTATGTATTTCAAAAAATGCTGTAAATTATTTCTTCTAAAATTTTATTGAATTACAAATTAAAATTTCAGTTATATAATTATGTTTTGCCTTTTTTTTTATTTTTTATAACAACTCAAAAACGATTTACGAGGGTTCGTTTCGAAAACCCTAAAATTTGTTTTTCATTAAATAATATTTATTTTTTAAAAATGAATAAAAACTTAGAAACATGTTGGTGAACCGTTTTCAATGAAAATAATTATTTAATTTTTTTAAAATTCGTTTAAATATAATTATTTTTATTTATTTTAAAAATCATTTTAGTGGAATTCGTTTCTTAATGAAATTAATAAAAAAACAAAAAAAGAAAAAATTAATTATGTGTTTATTAACAAAAAAGAAAAAATCATTTTAGTAATTAGCAATTACTAAAAAACAAAAAATCCTTTTGAAACGAATGCATGGAAAACGAATTCGTTTTCAAAAGAATTTTTTTTTTTTTTTTTTTGGTTAGTTTGGAAGAAAACGAAGTTGAGGGATTCGTTTTCATTTGAAAACGAATCTTCCAATTTCGTTTTCTATAGTTTGGGAATTTCAATTTTTTTTTGTTTATTTTGGTAATTTTTTCCCCCAAAATGAATATTTAGGTAAAAAAATCCATGTTTGGCGAAACTAGGAAGGATGTTTTCTAAGTTTATAAAAAAAAAATAATAATAATAATAAGTAGAGGTTTTTGGGCTCGATGTGAGGTGGGGCCGGGATCCGCACATACGTCCAAAAATGAGAGCGGCAGAGGGTGAGTGAACGTGCGCAAGCCGCAAATCGTGTGGTGTTCTTACTACCTTAATCGGAAATTGCGATTAGATTTTTCATTTTACGTACTTTGTCCTCATGCACCAACCTTATTTCTCAATCACAAAGTGATCATTAATGTAATCCAAATTAGTATCATTTAAACTCACTGCCACTTCTCTAGAAATGATAATTAGGTGTGAGGCCACTGACCGAAATCTCTCGTAACTTGGGAGAAAATCCACATTTGATTACTAGTTAATTTATCTGATAATTATTGGTATACGATGCATCGACTTTTAGAATAATCGCAACCCAACCCCAATCAATAAAAGGTAGGGACTAGCTGCTAGCATGTATTCTAAATAGGTTGTGAAAAACAACAGAAGATAAGAATTGATATTTCAACAACATCTGAATGACACGCTTATGCATTACAATCATAAGAACACGGATTCGTCCTTTAAGGACGGTTGATATATATGGGAAACCAAACAAAAATGCCGATGAATCTTGTGTTGTCCTTAGGAAGCAAATGGGGCATTAAAGTAAACTTTTTTTTTTAGAAAAAGGAAAGATACTTGAAAAACAATATTGTTATAATCGAAAGTTTTATTAGGGCTCGGACAAAATGAAATGAGGAAATACCGCTAGATAGTTTGGGTGGTGGGTGGTTAGATAGGGCCATACGTCCAAGAATGATCTTCATTCTTCATAAACAACATTTAACACTTTTGGATCCTTATTACCTATCTCCATACACACTACATCATCAAAATCATACACATTCTACTACTATGGGACCAATATTTCTTGCTCTCTTCGTCCTATATATAAAAAGAGTCATGTTTTGAGTCATACCACGATACTATTTTGACAGGCGAACGGAGGGAGTATGAATCACAACTAATGGTAATTATAATGAGACGTGAAGCATGATGGAAAGAAAATTAATGGTGATAATCAAGACTGCAGAAAAGGATCGATCTCATTTGGGAAAATCTTGAGTAGGTGAAAGAGATCGATCTCTGATCGTAGTGATAATATATGAAGCTGCAGATCGAATGCATGTTGAAACACAACTATAAATTTTGATCGATCCAGTGGGTGTAACAACTCCCTTTATAAGTACTTTAGTTTCATGGCATGAACATTATAAAAGTAGTGTGTTTCTTGTTTGTGGGCATCGAACAAGATTGCTTCTTGTCCTTTTTTAATAATTTTCTTGTGATAGTTAAGATTAATACGTATAGGACTGATCAAATTAATGTTGTTTATATATTAGGAGTGTATGCATTGGTTGATTGGATTTTGCAGATTTGAGATGTGTCAGTCGTATCATTGATCGTATCCCACAAAATATGGCCTCCATTTGTGAGGGAAATGCTGAAGGATGTTGGAGTATGAGTTGTTGAATGTCTTTTATTAATTAACCATCGAGTTTATGTAATCGTTAATGAATATGTAGGTATCCAATGCTTAAAATATTTAAATGGAAGGAAGTGCGGTTGCAGATGCTCTGGTGTGTTTAACAAGTACATATCGGGTCTCTATTTACTTGCTACACTCCTCACCTTCATAAGAAAGTACGGAACTTAATAGTTTTAGATGCACATAGTTTTTCTTACGCTACATTTCGATGCAAAGTTTTAAATGGAATGTGAAATTGTGCAATACTTGATGTCAAAATTTGCATCACATTTTGTAGGCGGAGGTAAAGCTCATTATGTCTCGCTTTGTTTTTTCCTTTTCAGTTATATATTTTTAGTAAAGGATATCTATGTGTCAAACTACTTAATCGGTTGTTACTATACACGCGCACACACACACACACAAAAAAAAAATTACAAAATTTAAAAAATTTGTGGAATTGGATTGGGTGGAATTAGATTGGGCCGAATCATTTAGACTTTGTCAGGAATGAAGGCTAAGACGATGTTAATCCAAAATTCAGCCCATTACATTATTGTTTAGCCCGTGGGCCTTCAAATATGGAATGGGCCATGAAGATTTTGCACGTCTCACAGAGTCACAAAGCTAAACAAGTTTCAAATGCCCAATTTCAGAAGCTCTAGAGTTGAGGGATTGGTTTTTTTTTTTTGTTGGCCTATTAAAAAATATATATATGTACAAAAATGTTTTAAAAAATATATATATATACATATATATATATATATGTACAAAAATGTTTTAAACCCCTCCCAAATAGGTTTGGAGCTCAAGGCCACACGTGAATTTTATTTATGATTTACAATTAGAGCAAGTACTCGAATCCTTCTTTCGACTTGTACTATAGAAGGAATATGACTCTTTATCATGTCAATACTAAAAGAAAGAAGAGGATTGGTGGACCCTGTTTGGCATAGGTCTAACCTCGGCCCCAATTGCTAAGCTCACAGTCTTAGCATTGCTGACGGACCAAAGGCTCAAGCCTCAACACTCTGTGGCGAGCCCTAGGAGGCGCTGAGACACGTCAGGCACACCCTTCGTGAGCGAACTCCACCATGCTTCACCGCCACGCCACCCATGATTCGGGAGTTACGGGTACCCGACTCCGGAAGACTCGGGCGCTCCCACTTGTGGATACCCATGATCTCGCCCCTCAATGGCCTTGTGGGCGAATCCTGAGTTTCCCGGAGCAGTTCAAAGAAACCCGGCACTCGCCAACGGGTGGAAGGAACCGTCCCTTATAAATACCCCCTACCCCCATGTGGTAAAAGGTACATAATATTTGGCTTATGCAATCTTACTCTTTATTCACTTACACTCAAGCTAGAACTAACAAAAACTTCAAAGTGCTCATGAAGGATTCCCCCACCCCTCTTTAGGTACTTAGCAGCTAATCCACAGTGGTTGATTCATCTCTAACGGTCAGATTTATAGCTAAAAGACTCCCAGGTCTTGATCGGCAAACCGCGTTCCATTAAGGATGCACAAATATAGGTTTCCGACTCAGGAAAAAAAATTCATCATTTTCAATACAAATACGTACCGTAGTTCTTTATAACATCTTTGTATGAATAGTTCAACAATGTACACCCCTATTCCATTGGGTTGTAAATTAGAAAAATTTACTCCACCTATCTCATTCAAAAAGTTCATTTTGTATTAATGTTTTTAGCAATGCAAAATTAGGGCCTGTTCTTTTTGTTTCGTTTTGAAAACGGTTTTGGTTTCAACAGTAAATTTAATATATTTTAATCATATTTCATCATTTTCAATACAACTTTTTACTATTCAGCATCTACTTTTTACATTTTCAATACACTTTTTACATTATAAAATTATTTTCCAAAATTTGTTTTCAAAATCGTTTTCAAAACGCCAAAAAAGAACAGGCCCTTAATTTTTTGTATGGGACGGAGGGAGTATTTAACTTATTACCACAATTTAAATTGATCAATCTCAACGCCATAATAACTCATGCCATTAAAACATGAAACCACAAACTCAGAACGTTTCAGCAAAGCTTCAAGTCTCGAAGCATTTCTGTTTATTTTTAGCCCTCATTAAAAACTCATTAATCCTCCATCTTTAATGGCTTCATCTTCATCAATTCCCCATTTAAATACCTCCATTTCCATTGCTGTTCTTCGCTCCAAATTTTCAAAATGGCAGGGCCACTCCTGATGATCAACTTGCTACTGCAATTTTCAGCCATTGCTATTTCCCATTGCCATAAGCACCCCCAAACTCAGCCAAATATTACAGCCCTATTCACCTTCGGCGATTCATTTCTAGACACCGGAAATAACAATTACTTAGATTCAGTACTAATCAAAGCCAACCACGCCCCCTACGGCCACTCTTTTCCGGGCCGGATCTCGACCGGCCGATTCTCCGACGGGAAAATCCTCTCGGACTTCCTGGCCTCCGGGATTGGGGTTAAGAACGTAATTCCGCCCTTCGGGGACCCGAATTTGTCGGGCAAGGAAATCAGAACAGGGGTCGGGTTTGCCTCCGCCGGGTCCGGGTACGACGACCTCACGACCCTTTTGACCCACGCTCTGCCCGTTTCCAAACAGGTTTCGAATTTCGCCGGTTACGTACGGACGCTGAAGAACGTCGTCGGCGAAGTTGCGGCGAAGAATGTACTACGAGCGTCGCTCGCCGTTGTCGCGGCGGGCACCGATGACCTTCTCGCTAACGTTTACCAGACCCCGGCGAGACAGATTCAGTACGGGCTCGGTGGCTATCAGGATTTTCTCCACCAGAAAATTCATGTTTTTATAACGGTGAGATTCATAAGCTGTACAAATTTTGTTCACCATATATAACACCGATTCATATAATTTGCCGCGTCTGGTTTTGGTGGCTCAATTTTTAAAAAAATTCATTTTCGTCCCTCCCTCGATTTCAAGTGTTATTTTTTAAATAGTCCCAAACTCAAATTGTGACCGCATTTGAGATGTCTTTCACGAGTACTTGACCTGTTTTAAGCAAAGTTAAGGGGCGAATTAGTGACTTGCTTCTTCTGTTTCAGTAGCAGAGTTCAATTTTATTTTATTTAGTTCCAATAGAAAAAATTTTAAGTGAATTTTTCTAATAGAATATGAGTAGTAACATTTTCTTTTCCATTAGCTGCCCCTACTAATTTGAGTAAATATCATATGCTAGTTAAAATATCTCAAATGTTGTCGGAATTAGAGTTCGAGACAATTTAGAAAACTAATTTCAATGATTGATAGACGAAAATGAAACTTTCATTTTTGTAAAACCAAAGCGAGATCAGAATGAATCATCTATTCAAATTATAGTATCATGTTATGATCAAATTAGTAAAATAATGTAATTTTACTATAGAACAACACAATTTTGATATTTGAACAGAATAAGATAGAATAATTTGGGCAGACGATCTATAGATACAATTGCCAAAGTTAAACGTGTGATTTTAACTTTTACATCCTAATGCTTGATTTGATTGTGAATGAATGTTACCAGAATCTCTACAACAAAGGAGTGAGGAATTTCATGGTCGCCGGGCTTCCTCCCATCGGATGTTTACCGATTCAAAGAGCCACAAAACTGGGTTTCCAACACTGCGTGGAAGACGAAAATTTCGATTCACAGACTTATAACAAGAAGCTCATCACCTTTCTTCCCAAAATCCAAGCAAATCTTCCCGGAAGCAAGATTGTGTATGCAGATATATACACTCCGATTATGGACATGGTTTCAAACCCGGCAAAATACGGTAATTAAGAGACGAGACCACATATTCAATATATTCTGTTTAATTCTCATCAAATCTCGGGTTGGGGAGGTAAATGCAATTCGCCCATCGAATTTTGTCCAATTTAGTGAAACACCTTTAAATAACGTTATTTCACTAAAATGGATAAATTAAATTTGAAGGGCGAATTGCATTCACCTACATCGAAATTTGATTAAATTATAAATAAGTCCCTATAATTTTTATAAACAAAAAAAACCCACTAGGGGCTTCAAAAGTATTTTGCTTTGTATCTATTTTTTCACTAACGGTAAGGGTGATGATGTCAATCTGAGCCGCACTGAGATTTAGAGCACTTAAACTGTGATCATTTGCTAGTTAATTGAGTCTAGAACCCTTTCATGTTCGTTTATTTATTGAATAAATGAGTTTGAGGTGAACATCTACCAAGTCGATCGTGAACTTGTTTGTGCATGAAAGTTTGTATTCGTTAGCCATAACAAACCGAGATTGATTTTGTAATTATGATCAAACCCGAGTGAGGTATTTGTGACTTATTTGTAATTTAATCAAATCCCGGGGATAGGTAGTTGAATATTATGGATAGGCAATCCAATAAAGGTAATTATACCCCAAACTTTAACCCCATAGGCGTTTCTTTATTGTCATTTCCAAAACTTAATGAATTTTTTTTTCACAGGTCTGGCGGTGACTGACAGAGGATGCTGCGGAACTGGGCTCGTGGAAGCATCCTTTCTGTGCAAAGAACTCAGTCCAGTTTGTCCGAATCCGAACCAGTATTTGTTCTGGGATGCGGTTAATCCTTCTGAAGCTGCCCACAAAGTGTTGGCTCAGTTCTTGTTGAAACATTCTTTGCCACAGTTTCATCAGAAAAGCAGCCATCTTTGAATTCAGTTTTTCTCAATCGAAGAAATTATGAAATGGCTTCAATAAAATGGGATATTCTTATGGAGTCAGTGGCTATGTTTCTGTTTTTTTGTTGTTCTTCTTCTTTGATTGGTATGATATGATTTTATGGTTTCTGTTAAGAGTTATACAGAAATGCATTTCAATCTTCACTCTCGTACCCGGGGGTGTCGAGGGGTTTTTGTTTTTGGAACAGACGGCAGTGTTTTGTTGACGCCTCGAATCAAACTTCTTGTGCCACATGCTATGTTTTTTTCCACATTGCTAATGGGTTGATGGGTCGCAAGCCCGACACACATGTTTAGGCCATATTCGTTTCATCGTTTTTGTTTGTATTATTGTTTCGACATTATATTTTATCGTTATTATCATTTTTTTTTCCTTCTTAAAATATGTTTTAAAAAACGTTACATTTGCTTCTTGTAAAAGTTGAGGTTCTGGTAAAAACGTTTTCTTTAAGAGAAATGAACAAAATTGAGATTGTTAAGATTAAAAAAAAAAAATTAAGTCTCCAAAATTGATGGACATGAATTTTGAATGCATTGAATACTTCACTTTTGTGTAACATTCAGTATAATACATTTTAGAAATATAACGTGCACATTTAATTAAGATGGAGTCTTCTATCAGACATTTGACCGTTGACATGTAATATTTCAACTTTTAAAATTGATATTCTTTTTAGAAACAAGTAATACATCAACCGTTAAACCCAGTAGATGATACTATGAAAGTGACTGTTGGAGTATTTTAATAAAATAATTATAATTAATATAATTATTATTATATTAAGTGTGTGAGTTACATATGTTATATGTTATAATGAATATGTTTTAAATACCTATTGTAACTGTTGATCAAATTTAAAAATGTTGTTACGTGTGAAATTAATTTATAATATTGAATTACATTTCCAAAATATATGCCATAGGTTTTAAATGGTGGCAAAGTATGGGGAACGGTTTTCAAATAATTAAAGCAATGATTTAATTATTATTTATTGGTTTCAGTTATTAGCCTAAACAAATTCACCCAACATTAATATATAATGGTTGGTAGTGGCGTGAGTTTTTTGCTAGAGGTATTTTTTTGCTAAACAAATTTTATATCTTTGAAAGTTTCCTTTACATATTTGAGATATATTTGAGATATGTTTAGAAGAGTTAATCTATGGCATTATAGAGATATGGCAAGATGACATGGTGTAAACCGAGTGACCTTCGATTAGCAGTGCAGACTATCAAGATGTGTACAACTAGTGTGCTGGGTTGTTCAATCCTGAGGTGACAAGCTAAAATGAGAGTGATCTGCTGCACCGGATTCTTCTGCAGAGGCGCTTAAATCACCTAAGAATAGCGATTACGCACTTCACCTCATGCCGCACTAGTTTTCTTTAAATTATTGTTATTTACTTTAATTTATTTTATATTATTATTCATACTAATATTTTGATTTTGTTCGACCAGAAACAACAATCTTAGGGGCCGTTTGGTTGGGGGGATTTTGAAGGTTCAATGGGAATGGAAAGAATTGATTCCCATTGCTCTTGTTTGGTATGGGGGAATGAGAATGAAAATTTCATTCTCATTCCCAAATATTTTGATATGACCAAATACCGACACCCCCCCCCCCCCCCCCCCCCCCCCATCCCCGATTCGGAATCCACAGCTCAGTCCGGAATCAAAATTTTCTCCCTTCCAAAAAAAACCCTCGTCTCCTTCTTCCTGAGTTTGCCACATGATTCCATCTCCATCTTATCATGGCCACCGCCTCCTCTGCAACACATTCAAATCCAAGGTTTTCTTTTTTCTTTTTTTTTTCCTTTCCTTTTTCTAGTAAAGTGATTTTTTCTCATCTCCATTTTATCATGGTTGCGTCATCCTCTTCATTTTTCAAATCCAAGTTTTTTTTTCTTTTTCTGGTGAAGTAGTTTCTTCTTCTTCGCGTGAAATCGGAAGGACTCGGCAGCAATGGAAAAGTGGTTTCTTCTTCTTCTTCAGATCTGACCAGAATTGGGTCACCTTTTTCTGGAATTGGTATATATATATTTTTTTGCTGCGGGTTTGTGGCTGCTGAATTCCGGCAAATTAAAACTCCCAATCTACAACAACAATAGGAAGAGGAAGAGGAAGAGGAAGAAGAAGAAGAAGGAGAAGAAGAAGAAGAAGAAGAAGAGGAAGAGGAAGAAGACAGAACGAACAGCAAAAGGAAGAAGACACAGCAATTTTGCTTTCAATTCTTCCTTTTGCTTTCCTTTTTCTTTTCTTTTTGAATTATTTTATTAAAGAAATATAGGGGTAAATTTGGAATTTTGACTAATTTTCATTACTGATATTCAACTGAACCAAACATCATGTATGACATTGATATCCATTCAAGGATTTGAACCAAGCAACAACTATTCATTCCCATTCCCATTGATTCTCATTCCCATTGACTCCTCAATCAAATCCATTCCCATTCCGATTGACAGATTTGAACCAAACGGCTCCTTAGGTGATTCAATCTTTGTGGAGAATCATGATTTTGATTATCTAATGTATGATCATTATATTATTTTGTATGTCACGATCCATGGAGGGAATCAAATATCTCATGCATACGTTGCTCAAGGGTTCATGGTCGACTAATGAGAAGAATTAGCACGGAATACAAAATTTATTGAGGCTATATTCAATGATTTCGTTATAAGTTTTCTTCCATGGTTTCTACATACAGAAACTCGAGGTGTCTGTTTATTTGAAAAAATACATATCATGAGCATATGAGTGAGATGCACATAAATATGTTTTATGCATATTTGTGTTTCTAGGTTTAAAATCTTATTAGATTGATGAGATGAATGTTTTATGCTTTGAGATGCTTTTATATAATATGCATATACATTGATAAAATTATATGTGTTTGTATTATGTACCATACATACCACTTTATGATTCTAAAAGTCAAATTATATAAATTTAGAATTTTTGTTTGTGATAAGAAATAGTGCGGGTACATCTTGCACATATTTATGATTATTAATTTCTCTTGTGAAAATATAATGTTGAACATGAAATGAAAATATTTAAAATTATTTGAAATTTCATGAAATATTATGATCATGAATTTATATATCTATGAGTATGTTGTATTCATGATTTATATGATTTAAAGTTATCAAATTGTGAAGGAATTATTAGATTATAAATTTGTAGTGACTAGTGGGGGCATCCTAAAAATAATAACTGAGAAAATAGATATTGTTCTATTGAAATTATTTTGTCATTCACTACATCAACTTGTTTTTCACAATATTATCACAAATGAGTATTTGATAATTTTGAGAATTTGATATAAATGAAAATTAATGCTTTATGCATGTGACCAATTTGTGTGGTGTCATGAATTTTCATAAATTGTGAAAATATGAAATGAAAAACATTTGTTTAAATGAATATTGAGATTTGATAAATTTTGATTTATTTATTATTTTGAGAATTATATGATGTTCTCAATTTTATTAAGGAATTATTATATTTTTTATATAGTAATGGAGTGTGAAAATAAATGGGGGTGCTACCTTTTTGCATATAATATTTTGCAAATGGTTTTAGGAAACTCCTATTATGAAATTATTGCAAATACTTAAATGTTTGAGAATTTTGAGAATGAAGAGAATTCATTGTTTGCAATACTAATTTGAAAATTATTTTTGGGATCATATTATATATTTGATTCACTTAAATTAATTAGCTAAGTGCTTAAATGGTGAATATCATTTTTTGAGAAAATTTGATAACTGCATTTGGTTGTTGTGACATTTTTCTTACAATATGGAGTTGTCTGAGATTGACAAAATAGCTCCTAGTCGTATAGAGACAACTAGCCATTGAACACTTCAAAAATACGAGAAAATAAACTAATAGCTCCTGTTAGTAGACTATTGGTCATCTTTATGATGATTCCTAGTAGTTAGACTACTGGCTATGCTTATTTGCCAATAATAGTAGTAGACTACTGGTCATCTTTAGATGATTCCTAGTAGTGAGACTACTGGTGATATTGATATGCTAATTATTGGTGATCCGGAGATCAAATTTGCAGAGATATATAAATATTTATATATCTTGAGGTGATTAAAATTTTATAAGATATTTTCACCATTATGTGATTGGTGAAACATTTGAGATGCTAAAATTTAGCAATTTATTTGACATTGCATTGAGTGCTAAAATGTCAAAAATTCATGTCTTTGCTATTATGAGAAATCCAAGCTTGGTGCAATGACATGGATGTACCTTGAGGGGATGAGACGCAAGTCCATTTAAATACAAAAATCATGTGTAAGGATACCCAACCTAATGATTGAAGATCCCAAGAGTTAGGTTCAAAGGGAAAAACGAATTACATGGTGATTGTAATGGTATGCACAAAATTAATTTTGTCCATCCCTGTGGTACATGTGCATACATCCTGTAATCATTTTTGGAGGGTAGTGGCTTATTGTCATTAATGAAGTCTATAGCTCTATATGAGTAGAGTCTCAAAATTATAGGAGCAGTCTTGATAGATTTCACCTATATGAGTGTAGGGTTTGGCCGCCCAAAGAGAATATGGAATTATTCTACTTACGCACTCTTGAAAAATAGGGATTAGAGCACAAGGCCATAAATGTGCCAGCTTATAAAAGCTCAACGAAGACACCTGGATAATCATGCTTGTGATGCAATATCCTCTATCTTTATAGTAGCCAAAGTTCAAGACCGAAATTCACTTTGGCTCTGGTATTGGAGATTGCCTTTACACTAAATATAGGTACAAGGCATTGATACCTATATGATACGTGATGGTCCTTTCTTGCCATATTAGATAATGCCTATAGACTATATTTAACTTATTTTATTAAAATAAGTGGGGAATTGTTGGAGTATTTTAATAAAATAATGATAATTAATATAATTATTATTATATTAAGTATGTGAGTTACATATGTTATATGTTATAATGAATTTGTTTTAAATACCTATTGCAATTGTTGATCAAATTTAAAAATGTTGTTACGTGTGAAATTAATTTATAATATTGAATTACATTTCCAAAATATATGCCATAGGTTTTAAATGGTGGCAAAGTATGGGGAAAGGTTTTCAAATAATTAAAGCAATGATTTAATTATTATTTATTGGTTTCAGTTATTAGCCTAAACAAATTCACCCAACATTATTATATAATGGTTGGTAGTGGCGTGTGAGTTTTTTGCTAGAGGTATTGTTTTGCTAAACAAATTTTATATCTTTGAGAGATGTAACAGTTTCCTTTACATATTTGAGATATATTTGAGATATGTTTAGAAGAGTTAATCTACGGCATTATAGAGATATGGCAAGATGACATGGTGTAAATCGAGTGACTTTCGATTAGCAGTGCAGACTATCGAGAGGTGTACAGCTAGTGTGCTGGGTTGTTCAATCCTGGGGTGACAAGCTAAAATGAGAGTGATCTGCTGCACCGGATTCTTCCGCAGAGGTGTTTGAATCACCTAAGAACAGTTATTACGCGCCTCAGCCCATGCCGCACTAGTTTTCTTTAAATTATTGTTATTTACTTTAATTTATTTTAATATTATTATTCATACTAATATTTTGAATTTGTTCGAGCAGGAACAACAGTGACTATATGCGATAATTCAACAACTAATTCATAACCGTGATACATCATAGACTAAATTCAATAAGCAACATATCACATGTTAAACTCGATACGTGTATTTTCATAAATAATTAATGCGATACTTTTGAAACTAAACTCATTACGCACAAGTTAGACTGTCAGACGCGTCAAATAAAAGCTTTTGCATATTAATTAATGTCTCATTTAAAAAAAAATAAATAAATAAAACTAAACTTTCACTAAATCAATAAGTCAACAAAGTATTTGATTATGGAAAAGTAGTTGAGATTTCGTGTTTCTTTGAAAAGTAAATGTAATAATTATACTTCATGTTTGCACAGATGGCAGCAGTTCATACCAAATCTTTACATCCAAAACATTATTGGCACCCAGTTAATTAAAACTTACAAGATTCAAATTTCTTTGTATCAAAGTTATTGTATCAAATTTTGGACAATTCCATGCACTCATTGCATAAATTGATACTATATAACTTGTATTATTTCAGGATAAAATCATAAATATTTTTAGTAAAATGATGAAAAAAGTAGTTATTTATTTTAATTCTAATTAGTCTGTTACACTAAAAATGTGAATGAAATGATTGTATTTGAAATATTTTTTTTCAAATTTTATAAATATCTTCTAGAATACCTCCAAATTGTGACAAATTGACGCACCGAATAATTCTAAATCATTTGGTACCACAACAGTAAATGCCAAGTATCATATATATATTGTTGTGATAAGGGTTACTAGGCAAATTACAACTTTCTTAATGTAGCAATACATAGTAGAACTTCATCCGTTTCACTAGAAAAGTTTAGTTTCGATAATGTACAATTTATTAGGATTTTACTATACAACACTTTTAAAATATTTAATTTATTACCATTTATTCTACTGATATCTTTATTTTTTAAGCATGAGTTTATTATGTACCAAACATTATTATACATTAGTAAGAATAAACAATAGTAAAAAATTTAAAAGTAATTTTTTTGTTGAAACAAAAATAAATATTGAAAGAGGAAGACCCTGTTTGGTATCCATTTTCAAAACATGTTTTGAGATGTATTCCAAAATATATTTAGGGACATGTATGATACTATTCATAAGTCCAACGTTTCCCTATAAACACAAGGTATATGTTGAATCCTCGCTTAGCGCTGACCTCGTTTGACGTCGGCCTTCACCTTATGCTTCTTGCTTTTGGGAATAAATACCTGATTCAACTCCGATACTTAAATTAGAACAGAGAAAGAGTAATATATCCAAGGCTAAGCTAGAATTTAATACATTTCAAATGAGAGGATAAATGGGTATTTATAGCAGAAAAAAGAGTGAGTGGATCCAGCTGTTCAGTCATGGTGTTATTTTTACATCTTAACACGTGTCACTCTTTCTATTTGAATGTCACATGTCAATTGTACCACCTATCGCGTATCCATGACTCTAGACTCTAGGTCGGCCACGGCCGAGGTCAGCTCCAGGTCGGCCACAGATGAGGTCAGCTCTAGGTCCGCCACTGATGAGGTCAGCTCCAATTCACTTCAACATTAATCTATTATCCAACAATAGCCCCCAAAGTAATGGAGTTGAAGTCGAAGACGAAGTCCATTACTTTTCAGGAGCGCTTAGCCCCTAATTAGCGCAACTTTCGCTGGGTCATCTTCAATCCACACATGATCAAACAATGGCTGAGTGGAAGAAGCTAAACTTTGACGTCAGGAATTTGAGGCTAGGGTTAAATCCTTGAAAGAAGGTCATACCCGTGCTGAAGAAGATGGGGATAAAACACTTTTAAAGACGATGTCGACATCACCGACCTTAGACACTGTGAAAACAAATTGAGGGGTTTAAGCAATTTTAACGACGATGTCGACATCACCGACCTTAGAACCTCTGTGAAAATAGACTAAGGGGTTTAAGCAAATTTAACGACGATGTCGACGTCACCGACCTTAGAAACTCTGTGAAAACATACTAAGGGTTTAAGCAAATTTAATGACGATGTCGACATCACCGACCTTAGAAACTCTGTGAAAACAGATTAAGGGGTTTTGTTTAATTACCCAAGGTTACGTCTAACCTTGGATGTAACAATTATAAGAACATAAGAAGTAAATTTCTCATTAAAGTTGACAAGAAACAACCAAGATTTTCCATTAGTCACTCGGAAACTTATCATAGCAACAACAAAAGAAAACAAAACATCATACAAGGATCATTAAAGCATGAACACCCCCCATATTTTTTGCACAACCACCCCAAATGCAATCATGGATAAAGTTTTTGCAAATTACTAGCATTCCAATTGTTGGGCAACAAACCTTTATCCATGTAGCCAACTTATAACTCTCCGTGGGAGACATTTTCTTTTTGACCTCTGTTATTATAAACTCTCAGCTGGTCCAACTCCCTCTCCTTTTTGATTAACTGCGTTTCTTCCATCCTAATGTGCCGATTAGCGATTCTCATCAACTCCATAAATGAGGTCGGAGTGGTGGCAGATACCTCCTTGCTCATATCACCTGATATTAAACCATTTATAAATGTTATCACCTTCAATGTATCAGATTTGTTCATCACAGCTACTGACTCCTTGTTAAACCTGGTAACATAATCTGCTAGCGACTCAGCTCTCTCTTGAAACAAGTTCATTAAATGCGATGGACCCTTGGCAATAAATTGACTACCTGTTAAATTTTTCAGAACATCCGAGCAAACTGGTCCCAAGAGCTAATTGACCTGGGTAGAAGAGAGGTATGCCAATATCGAGCTACATCTTTGAGTGTTAGAGGAAATGTCATGCACTTGTTTGCTTCCGAAAAATTGCACATCTGCATGCTGGTACAACAGTGCGATAAATGAGTTCGCGGATCCCCATGGCCATCGAACTGCTCCATATTCTGCCATCCTCGAAATTTGCGAGAGACGGAGCTGCTTCAATTTCAGGGGTAAACGGTGTCTCAGGCACATCATTCCAATACTCCGCTCCCAAAACAACTTCATACTGCAACGGCACAGCTGCATATGCCTTCTGGGGTTGGCGTTTAGACCTGCACAAGGGAACGTAATCATGTATAGAAGGTTCACGCTCCCAATGACTAGAAAAAATTTCCACCGGTGAATTTCTAGGATCATGTCTCCGAGAAAGTGACTGGGCTTGATCAAAGGGAGGATCCTCAAGAGCTTTGCGTTTTCGAGCCCCTTCTTCTGTCGCTCACGACACATCTGACTATATTCTTCAAAGTTCGCCATCACATCCATAATTCTTTGATGTGCATCCGTCAACAGAAATTCTGCTCTTACCAGAGCTTGGGCTCCTTCTTGTGCCATGACTTTTTAATCTATCGGGTCCTACGATGGGCGCTAATTGTTGAATCCTCGCTTAGCGCTGACCTCCTTTGACGTCAGCCTTCACCTTATGCTTCCTACTTTTGGGAATAAATTCCTGATTCAACTCCGATGCTTAAGTTAGAACAGAGAAAGAGTAATATATCCAAGGCTAAGCTAGAATTCATTACTTTTCAAATGAGATGATAACTGGGTATTTATAGCAAAAAAATGAGTGAGTGGATCCAATTGTTCAGTCATGGTGTCATCTTTACATCTTAACACGTGTAACTCTTTCTATTTGAATGTCACATGTCATCTGTGCCACCTATCGCATATCCATGTAACTCACATACTTAATATAATAATAATTATATTAATTCACATACAGCCGAGGTCAGCTCCAGGTCGGCCACAGCCGAGGTCAGCTCCAGGTCGGTCACGGATGAGGTCAGCTCTAATTCACCTCAGCATTAATCTATTATCCAACAGTATACACCTTATCACTCTACATACTTCTCAATTAATTTCAGATTTACTAACTTAAATTTCAGAATGTAACTGACTAACGGCCATTACGTACTTCAAAAATAGTCGTAACACTATACGCTTTAAATGTGACGATAACACGATAAGATGTTTCCTAAATTTCTTAGGATGAAAACTACACCAAATGTGTGTGTGAAAACTGAAAACAATGTTATCCACATAATATTCTGTCCCTTCCAAAATGAAGTATGAACACACACTCATTCTGTCCCGTGAGCCGTCATAACAGCATATTATATGTCATATCTTCAAGACAAAACTAGATTTTTGGAACTTGGAAAAACCACTCTGCCGCAAAACGACAAATGTCGCCTTGACGCCTCTTCTACTCCGATAGCGCCATTTCGTCCCATTTCTTTGTATTTTCTTCCCACTCTTCCTCCACGTACTTCTGCTACAAGGCAACATTTTCTGGATTTCTTTTAAGTTTCCCATCTGCAGAAAAAGAAAGCGACAGACGAAAATTATTCCGCTGTAAACGAGATCCAATTCGAAATAAGACTTTTTATATGGTAAGGTTGACGTTTTAGCTAGTGTTACATAATTAAGAATTGAAAATTTCACTTATCAATAAGGTACAACTCAAAACAAAACTTTTTATATGATAAGGTTGACATTCTAGCTGGTGTTACATAATGAAGAATTGAAAATCTCAACTGTCAACAAGTTACAACTCAAAACAAAACTCTTTATAGGGCAAGGATGACATTCTAGTTGGTGTTACGAGTAAATCCGAAATTTCCAAAAGATGACTGATAATTTAAGTGTAATTAATTCGGAATATTGTTCATAATAATATCTTATTAATCAAGCTTTCTAATTTTGGAGAGCATAAATGTATATAAAAAGGGACCGAGGGAGGAAGTTGATGATAAAGGAATCAAGATTTCCATTTTAATGGCGTCCAGATTCAGGGGAATGGGATTTCTTTTCTTCTTCCTTTTGGTGCAATTTTGCTGCAAAATCACAACCGCCACTGCCAAATGCAGTAATAATTCATGGTTTTCCAATTCATTCCCTGCGATTCTGATATTCGGGGATTCCACGGTGGATCCGGGGAACAACAACTACATTCCGACGTTGTTCCGAGGAAATCATCCCCCGTACGGGCATGATTTTCCTGGCCGGACTGCCACCGGAAGATTTTCTAACGGCAAACTGGCTCCCGATTTCTTGGCGTCAATGCTCCGTTTAAAAGAAACGGTCCCTCCTTTCCTGCAGCCGAATTTATCCGACGAGGAATTACTCACCGGCGTCAGCTTTGCGTCGGCGGGTTCCGGCCTGGACGAGCTGACCACGGCGGTTTCAGGGGTGATCCCGATGTCGAAACAAGCAGAGTATTTGAACGATTACGTGCAGAGGCTGGTTACGATAGTGGGAAAAAAAGAGGCCCAGAAAATTGTTGCCGGAGCTTTAGTCGTTATCAGCGCCGGAACCAACGATTTCATCTTTAACTTCTACGATAAACCCACAAGAAGGCTTCAATTCGGCGTCTCCGGCTACCAAGATTTTTTACAGAACAAGCTCACCAACTTCATTAAGGTAACCATTAACGATTGCTTCTTGAAATCTTGACATGAATTAAGGTTGTGTAATATCTGATAATTTATTATACAAGATGAACTCGAAATTATATAAATGAGTTAGAGTTAAAAGGATTCGGATTCATGGTCAACCCGTTTCGCCTTAATAATAAATAGGTCAAAATTGAGTCAACCCGGGTAACTTGTTTGTAATTAATAATAAATTACTAAGCTAGTTGTTCATTAACTTTAAATTTGTAAATATTTCTTAAAATGCATGTCTATGCAAGTTTATTTCCATTGGCTTTAAAAAATATATTTACAGTTGTGGGTTTTGAAATTGGCTTAATAGTTATTTGGGTTATTCAGTTCACCTGTCAACCCATATAATACTCATAAATATTTAAATTTGTACCAAGTTCAGGTTAAAGTGTTACTGAACGGGTCAAACTCGGGTTGATTAATTTTACCCGAATATTAAACGGGTCGTGTACGATTCATTAGTTTTGATTGGCGAATCCGGCCCAAACTGTCACTGCTAAATTACTGATCTGATACTTTTGTTGAATTTATCAGGAACTATACGACATAGGATGCCGGCAGATGGTGGTTTCAGGGCTTCCTCCGATTGGCTGTCTCCCAATCCAATTGACGGCCAAGTTATCCATTTTGAGAAAATGCGTCGAAAATGAAAACATGGATTCTCAATCTTACAATCTCAAGCTCTTAAAACTCCTTCCCATAATACAGAAAACACTCCCGGAAAGCAAAATCTTCTATGCAGATGCATACAATAACTTACTGGACATGATAAAAAATCCTCAAAAATATGGTACGTTATTTTTTAAAAGACTACAGTCCCGTCAAAAGAACCATTCAGAAACTGGATAATTCCTTTAACGGGCACGTAATCTCACAATGTTTTCTTGCTGTGGCTAATGAGCAAAGATTGGGTTTTTTTTTTTTTTTTTCTTTCAAATTTCAGGATTCTTGGAGACATCAAAGGGATGCTGTGGCACTGGAATTCTGGAGGTAGGGCCTTTGTGTAATGCATTGACTCCAGTTTGTGAAAACCCTTCTGAGTTCATATTTTGGGATAGTATTCATCCTGGTGAATCAACCTACCGTTACTTTTCAGAGCAATTGGTCAAGAAATTAAACTCCACACAAATTTGTCTTGAAACAATATGAATTCATTCTTTGTTGGAAAACAATGTGTTATTCAAGTTCATGAAATTCTTTAGTTTCATTTGTGATAATGTACACATGTTCAATTCTTTAGTCTCATTTTTTTTTTCAACATTGACTGTATGAATTTGGGATTGACTGAAATGGGAGTTGGTAACATACACAGTTCGTAATATCGAGATTTTATTTGGAATTTATATGGGGTGTATGATCGGAATTGATAGAATCAAATTATAAAATTTGGACCATTCAACAATAGTATAGCCCACCATTCAACAATTAAATTTGGCCTATGTAATCACATAGTTAATTTATACAAGACCAAATTAAAGGGTTGAATAATTACTTTGAAAAAATTATAGTCTCACCTTGCATAAAAGAATCAAATTATAAAAACTACTAATATTATTTAAGTCATTTTAGTAAAAAAAAATTTTGAGATTAGGATAAAATCAGAGTAAGTCCCAGCCCAAAGGGTCCGGGCGATGGGCCACAGCCTAATTATAGGGCCCAAATTTGCTATAAATATAGTAGTATTTTTTACTAATAAAATTTTACATTAAAGCCCACACTATTTTAGTTTGAAATTAGTTAATACAAAAGTGGGTCATTATGTTTTCTTTATACCACAAGGCCCATATTTATTGTCCACATTTACTTTTGTATTAAAAAGGTTGATGTAAAAGTGACTTTTTTCTTTCATCAGGTCAAGGCCCAAATTTATTTTTGTTGGAGATGAGTTAATGCAATAGTAATTTTTTCGGCTCAAATGCCACATTATGAAAATTAATAATAACAAAATTTACTAAATTATTACATTATATTTATTTTGGGGCCCTTCTAACATTTTTCACTGGGATTCCTACGCTTTATGATCGACACTGATCAGAGTTATGATCAATTTGGTATTTTGGAACTGTAAAATAGTAAGATCATATGATATAGATTGAGATTCTGTAAACTATGGACGGTAACTCCAAAAGCAAATATTTTATTCCACATACTTTGTTGGACACAAAAAAGTGGTGCTAAAAATCATATATCAGTCATTCCAACCTCCACAGATAATGCTGGTGAAGTAGGAGGGAGATCTGTTGTCGCCCCTGGAACAGTGACTCCCCTCACAGTGATATGGGAGCCGCAGTGGGGTCCACTTGTGGGCCCTCACATTACTATGAGGGGGGACACTGTCGCACACGACAGCAGACCCCCACCCAGTGAAATAGTGGTATGTCTGAAATGGAGTTCAGGGTCGGGCTAGGCCCAAAAATGTTGAAATCCCATAAAAGGTATATTGCGGGATATCGACTGGGCTGGATGCGAATGAATTATAGGTAAATAAAGGACAAAGAAGATAGGGAAAGGAAGTCCATAACAAAATAAGTAGTGAAAAAAGGGTAAGGAAATTCATGGATATCGGGTCGCATGAATGTTATTCAAAAGAAGGGAAAAATGAAAACCTGTCCAAAAAAAAAAAAAAAAGGGTAGTAGATGTTACCGTAAATAAACATAGGGTGGTGGTTACAAAGGAGTAATGGCTCAGTTAAGATTGGGTGAATATTCAAGTCTAATGGCGTTACAGAATCATTGACCAACAGTCGGATCAAGGGAAAGGGAGTTTATAAATATCACGGAGGTGTGTTGAAGAAAACTATATGCAATTTGACTTGCACTTCTAGTTACATTTTGAAATACTTTTGAAACTACTCTTAATCTTTACATTTGATACTGCAACGGAATGACAGTAGACTGTAAGGTGAGCAAATGTGATACCCGGCCCGACCCGACCCGGAACCTACCCGACCCGTCGGTTTCGGGTTGAGTATAGCCCCGGCCGGGTCGGGTTCTGGGCCGGTTTTTTTTTTGGTTCCCCAAATGAAAAAGTTCAAAATTATATTATTTTTGCTTAAGATGAGATTTAAACACATGACCTAAGTTCAACAATTGCTTTTAAGGTATGCTGATTAGCTACTTCTTCTACTTTTTGTTTTATTATATTATCTTATTATCTTTATTATATTATATGTTTATTTATATTAATTTCATATATCAATTCTTTATACTACATATATTATAATAAATTTTTTTAAAAACAATATACATTATAATACTAGATAAACTAATGGTAAAATTTACATTTTGTGTTATTTTTCTCTTTACTGTTTGTACATTTATATTACTATTTAAAAAAAATATTGTAATAAAAAAATAATAGAGTATAATTTTACTTATTTAATATATCAATTTTCAATTGATAAGCATAGTATTTAAATTTGAAATAATATATAAATTTACGAAATAAAATATTATTTATTTTTTTATATAAAAATTAATTTTGTTTAGATTGTGAAATACATGTGTGATGTAATTTAAATCATTAATATAATTGAAAAAGATATTAAATAATTTATAGTTTAATGTTGTATAATATAATAATAAGAAGAAAAAATAACAAAACAAAAAGTTACTGGAGTGGTTAATTAGCTTTCCTTCAGATTGGTTTGCCAACCTTAGGTTGTGTGTTTGAATCCTGACTTATGTCAATATGAGCATTATAATTTTACATGTTTTAAGTTTAGAAAACCCAAAATTGGATGGAGAACAGAACCGGACCCACCGGTTTGAGAGTGAACCAGACCCGCGGGTCTGACCCGGAAAAAAATCCAACCCGCAGTTATGGAAAGAAAAAAAAAAATTTAAGAGGGAACCGACCCGATTCGACCCGCGGGTTCGACCCGGAACCGAACCGGAAAAAAACCGGACCCGCGGGTCTGGTTTTTCTGGGTCAGTTCCGGGTCGACCCGCGGGTTTTTGACCACCCCTACTCTAGAGGATAACCTGCAATTCTAGAGCCCTTTTCGAGATCCAGAGGATTTATTCTGTCATTCAGGAATAAAAACCTGCACCCAGTTATTTGTTTGCAATATCTTATTTCCTTTGGCAATTTGTCCCACATCATGTAGCATACAACTTTGAAATATGTTTTATTTTTCCTTCCCCAAAAAAGTCATATTTGACATAGAATCTTGTTATTTATAAATTATTATATCTCATAACTCTTCTATTTGAACATGGTAAGTAGAGGTGGGAGAAAAAAAAAAATAGACATGGGAAACATAAGGATTCGCTTAGCTTGGCCTTCACCCGTGTTTTAAGCTTAAGCCATGAACAAACAAGTAGTATTAAGTAATAACTAGGCATTTCTTGAAGAAAAGGCAATTTGTTTAGTTTGGATAGATAAAATTTGGAGCCACTTGAATGCCCACCATGTATAGACCTAACCCGATCCGATCCAACCTAATCTAACCCGAGAGCCATATTTACTCTCCGTAAAATTGTAAAACTGTAAAACCTCCTCAACTCAACTAATGAAATCTCAGTAATTAAGAAAGATAATAGCATGACAGAATAATGCAATGCCAAAATTACAACCAAAAAAAAAACTTATTGGACTAGTTCAGCATAATATGGCAACGGGCAAGAATAATGGATACGTTGAGGTTGGTCCTGCAAATTTATCCTAGTTTCTTGGTTTTTTTAGTTTCATCAAGACGCAATCTTTTTTAGAGATTTTTTAGCTTAACTGAATCCCTCACATTTTGGTTGAATGTTTAAGAATTCAACGGTATAATTTACTACAGATAAATATATTAGACTCCAAAACTCTAGAGTGGGATTAATCATCTGCAGGTTGTGATGACTTTGTGTTCTGGTTTTGAAATTCAGGAACTAAATCCTTGATAAATCGTATCAATGGCGGCCAGGCTGATAGAATCTCCAACCAGGTCAAAAAAATGTTCATACTTTATGCCCCTTTCTTTGTTTCAATGGCGGCCCATCATCCCATGTTTTTGCCTCTTTTCTTCAGGAAGTTAAAATCTGCAACAACAACAACAGCAACAGCATCATCCGAGGTGCAAATTTGCGTTAATGGCGAACCCTTCATGCTTGACAGGGTAAGAACAGAACAGAACCCCATTTCGATTTCTAAACATTCGTAAGAACAGAACCCTTCATTCTTGTTTTTTCCAGGAAAATCTGGTTTTGAAATCAGGGAAGCTTGCTGCGTTGCTAAGAGAAAATCAAAGGTTGGATCTTTCCCCTGTTCTTGGAGACGACCTTGCCGACCCAGAAATTTTCGAGCAAGTTGCAAGATTCTGCCATGGCTACGAAATATATTTCTCAACTGAGAATGTAATTCGTGTCGCCTGCGTTGCTCACAACCTAGGAATGACCGAAGAACATTGCAGCAACAATTTATTAGAAAAGGCCATAGCTTTCTTCGAATTCCACATCCTTTCCAGCTGGAACAAATCCATTAGAGCCCTCAAGGCATCGGAAAAGATTCTCCGCCACGCGGTGGATCTCGGCCTTGTCGGAGCCTGTGTTGATTCAATCGTCACAAAGGCATTGAAGCAACCGAATTTGCTCGGAGAACCGGTGAAGATTCCGGGCTCCAACGTCGATGATGATGAGGAAAATGGAAATCCCTTCAGGGTTAATGTGAGGAGAAAGCTTTTCTCCATTGATTGGAAGTCTGATGATTTGAGTATGTTGTCAGTGAGGCTTTATGAGCACATTATATCTTCATTGATACAGAGGGAAGCTCCGCCGGAATACGTCTGCGCCGCCGTGTTTCAATACGCAAAAAGATGGGTTTTTTCCGGCATGAATTCAGGGGAAAAGGGTTCAATTTTCAGGAAAAACAACCAAAGAGAGATCATCGAAGCAGTGGAGAGAATGATCCCAAACGACAGAGGACTCTTGCCCTGTTCTTCCCTGTTTGAACTGCTGAAATGTGCAATAGTTTTGGAAGCCTCCGATGAATGCAAAAAGGGATTTGAAATCAGGATTGGGAAACAATTAGACGAAGCAACGGTGGAAGATCTTCTCATCCCTTCTCAGGGATACGCAAAGGGCGAAAAATTCGACACCGAATGCGTCAAGAGGATCCTGAAAAACTTCTTCCAGAATTACAATGGCGAAAATGGCCAAGAGCTGATCACAGTGGCAGAACTCGTGGACAACTTCTTGATTGAAATTTCCAGTGACATTGATTTGAAAATGACCACATTCATGACTCTTGCTGAATTATCCTCTGCAGTTTCTGAAGGAATCCAAAGAAGCTCAGATGGGATTTACAGGGCAATCGATATCTACTTCGACAAACACAGATATCTGACAGAATCAGAAAGGGAAGAAATGTGCAAAATATTGGATTGCAACAAAATGTCCTCAGAAGCCTGTTTCCATGCTGCACAGAATGAGAGGCTCCCACTGAGAGTAGTTGTGCAAGTTTTATTTGTGCATCAGCTGAAACTAAGAGACACTATCCCAAACCCGAAACACGAAGACAAGGCGGCTGCCGAGGCTGCGGCACCAGGGCTGAAACACGAAGATGAAGAGGAAGATGAGGAAGAAGTTGAAGAAGTGATGAGGGTTGAGATGGAGAAAATGGGGAACAAAGTGTTGGAGCTTGAAAAAGAATGCCATATGATGAGAAAGGAGATTGAGAATGGGAAAAAGGGAGGAAAAGGAAGCATGTGGAAAGAAATGAAGAGGAAATTTGGGTGCATGACCACCAGCATCCATGATCAAAACTGCCATGTGAAGAAGAAGATTGACAGAAGACGAAGATGAGTTTTTTTTTTTTTTTTTTCTTCAAAACTTTTTGTTTTCAAGAAGTAATACTTTGGGCTGAGTATTGAAAATGTTCTTTGGGCTAAGTTAACTTTTCATTTGATAAGCCC
The DNA here is from genome assembly GCA_016801395.1 of Leptodermis oblonga. Classification (NCBI taxonomy): domain Eukaryota; kingdom Viridiplantae; phylum Streptophyta; class Magnoliopsida; order Gentianales; family Rubiaceae; genus Leptodermis; species Leptodermis oblonga. Next base: position 37,998,256 of record CM028760.1, read on the forward strand.
AATTAAAACAGTTCTTTATTTTCTGATTTTTCTGCAATTTTTTTTTTTAAAAAAAAATAGAGGGATCCATTATATATCAAGGTAAATTTATACATGCATTAATATATAATGAAATAAGTGTCATTTTATAAAATCATAAAATAAAATTCTTATTTTTTCCATTTAATTCATAGTCCTCAAACTAATATTGCCTCCGATTCCATATAAAGGGTTGTATTTCTAAATTGATTTTTGTCCTAATAGGAAGTTATGTTTTTTTTTTTCCTACATTAATCACACCTACTACAGTAATAGGGTGTGATTTATAATTAACCCATACTTTGAAACTAAGAGTATAAATTGATAAAATAGTGTAAAATCACTTATTTTATGTGTTTTATCTTATAACTCATAAAAAATTATAAATTTCATAAATTAAACTCATTTTAATGAGATAGAGAGAGTAGTATTTAATAAATTGTTGAAATATGTGAATATAATAAAGGGTAAATGAGTCAATGTAATTGTCTCCTTAATTAGTCTACATTATCTCCAAATGACCCTTATTTGAGAATGAAGAAGTATTGTACATAACTATTACATTCTTAATGTATTGAATTAAATACTCGATTTTTCAATAAATAAATAAATAAATACTCGAAGCTGTCTAAATTAGTACTCATTTTTGCAACTGAGATCAAGTGTCCCTCCTCAGATTTCGGTGGAGTCCAAAAACAAACTTTACTGAATATGTCGGGAGGGACACTATTCCACTCGAGATATTGGGTCTATTCTCTTAGTTTCTATATGATTAAACATTAATTTTGTCGATTTATGTTCGCCATATCTTTCACCCTCTCATTTTGCTCTTCCTATCATCGTTGTAATAAAATATTAACCAAATGTGTACCATTTTATGCACGTGAAAAACGAACATTGTGGTGTCTAGAGAATGGAGAGTCTCATTCCAGATTAAAAAAAACTTGTCAAATGCCTAACATCTTTTTGACTAACTTTCGTGCTTCCATGTTTCTCTTCTTCTTTTCTCATATTTTACTAGAGCCTCCACCACAGTTGGGTAAAAATGATTGTGTTGTCTTTTCTTAGCTGGCCTTTCTTTCTTTTTTTTATTAGACTCGGTACTATTACTTATCGATTACATAAGAGGCAAATGATGTAGAAAAAATAAAAACAAAGTAGGGGAGTTTTTACTTTTTAGGAGAATCTTGCCAGTTTGCGTTATAGATAAGTAGAAATGACAGCAGTAAAAACTAAACCGCTAATATTTAAATGACTCTCTATATATCATAACCGTTGAGTTACTAGTTCGTTCCTTCTTAACCTGGTCGCCGTGGTAGGGAAGGCCTTGTTCCTCGTGCTAAGGAATCGCAGCGCCAAAAGGAATTCTTTTGTAAATTCCCTTTGTTTCTTTGTGCATTTCAAAGTTTGGCAGGTGTGTAGGCTATATATAGCCTATAGCTATATAATAGTCAGCCAAGATGAAGTAGACAAAACAAAAATGACATCGTTATCTCATATTAGTTAGTTGCTTCTATGCATAATACTTTCTGATAAAGACGAAATATCGGATCTTGATTTCCTCTTTTATTTATAAATAGGAAAATCTCTTCCCAAGAACCCTTTTTTTTTCTTTTTTCTTTTTTTTCCAGCTATCATGAACTTTTAAAGACTTTATCGCCAAACTATCAATCGGGTCTGAGTTACTACCATGAATTCCTTGGAACTTTATAATCCCACAATTGATTACATATTTTGTCTTTCAACAAAATATGAAACTTATTAATCTTCAACAAGAACTGTCAAGATTCGAATTCACAAAAAAAGATATTTTATCTAAAGCCTTAGATATATCTTTTTTTTCGTGAATTTTATTGTTTAAACATTTACTCGTTTTTAAATTCCCTTTCCACTTGGCATAATGTTGCAGACAGAACTACATTTACGCAAATGAGCATTCATTAGGGGGTTGATGGATCGAACCAACTATTTTAAATAATTATGATAGTACTAGATACTAAGACGTATGAGGAGAAGTCAGAAGGTACCACAGTATGTTTTGTCTTAATAATTGAGGACAAACCACTCACATGTTTCAATTGTGCCCTTTCCAAAGTGGATTCATTTAGGAATGATCTAGTGCCTCATCGATTAGTGTGTAAAGCGGGTCACTCAAATGTCGAAGGTTCGATTCTTTTACCTCTGTCAGTTTTACTTATTTATAGTGTAAATTGACAGAACTCTGCAGGAGTCTCCTCACTTCGTTCTTCTCTCCCCATAACTCCTGATTTTGATGTAATAAATTAGGACTTTTAATGAAAATGAAGTATTTCTTCAACAAAAAAGAAAACTAGATTCATTTGAATTGTACAAATAATGATAATTTTTATAATTTGTCCATAATTTTACATAAGCACGTTTTATTTTGAATTTTACGCTTCTATAATTCGATCATATCGGTTTTGATTCTATACTCAAATTAATCCTGCGCGAAATCCCGATTTTGCAAACTATGCGTAAACGTACGTACCTGGTCCCCAGGCCTATTTTTTGTGGCATTTTGTAGTACAATTCATGGGGTTATCCTTTGGGCGAAGCAAGAGCAAGTTGCTGCTGAGCTGAGATGAGAAATAGACAAATCCAATTGCCGACAGTGATCACTAATAATTCATCCATGGCCATGGTTTGAGCGGTATCTATTAAATGCTTCGTGTTCTGCAAGTAATAGTAGAAACGCATAAATTAGCATATTCTACGCTTTGGATATTTGTTTGGCAGATTATGTATCGAGTTTATCATCAAAAGTATCATGCGAATATTACGTAAATGAATTTGGAGCGATTACTAATTATTCATTCATGGCCGTAGCGGATAGTGATGGTTAGAGTGGCGGTATCTGTTAAATGCTTCCTGTTATGCAAGCAATAATAAATAGAAAATGCCCTGAAATTAAGGTGGAGATTTTTCCAAAAGCAGCCGCCCCTGCACTGTTCCATAATCTTATTAAGCTGGAGATTTGATAAATCATCGAATGGATAGTTCTGTAACAACATTGTAGTCTTACCCGATCTTTATTAAAATAGAAAAGAAAACCCGATGTAGATTTGGGTAAATCCCTATCTAAGTTGGGTTGGGATTAGTGGATTTGAACCGATAAATTTTCGTCTTTACACTTTCTTAACTCTAATATTTCTTGTACATTTATTCGTATTAATCTATTTAATCCGCAAATCCTTCAAAACACAATACTAATCTGTTTATTCAAGTTTGTGTCGAGTTTTTGAGTTATATACAAAAAAGTATTGTGTCCAAATTTAAAGGTTTGCGTATCAATATTTTTAATTTTAACTTTACTATTTTAATTATTGTGTTATTCCCATAACTCTTTCAATCCCACCAAAATTCAACTAACTATAATCCGTTTATATCAAATCGAGTTTGTGACAATATATCGTGTCAAAAATTATTACTCGTAGTCTCGTACCCCTTTGTTGGGAACGGGAAGGGAGCCCCAATTTTGGCGGTGATTACTCCACCATTTAACAAATGCAGACACAGACAGCAGAGCAGATATGCTTGGGTGTAAAAGGAAAATTTTAGAATGAATTCTCTTACATATTCTCGTCTACCTCTAACATCTAAAATAAAATAGAAGACCCGATAGGAAAATTATGTCGTTTCACTATATATTTTAAATATAATAGCGTTGTTTTAAAGTGAAATTATATCGTGTTATTAATTTGAATATAATTGGATAAAATATTTTAGATCTGTAATCCTCACTTAAAAGCTTCCTCCAAACTCTATTGTATAAAAATGAAACTATATCTCAAACATGATTAAATAAAATATTTTAAATGGCGATCCCATAGTTTAAGTCCCAATCCATATCGTATGATCGATCTCAAAATACCCAATCGATCTTAACTCTGATTTTATTTGATACTACAAAATTTTTGTTAAAATAGCTTAAAGAGTAACCTTTTATAATTTATCTGTAATTTTACGCCTGTATATTTTGTATAAAATTTTACAATTTTATAATCTGATCATATCAATACTGATCTTACACCTAAATCGATCCCACGTGAGATTGCGATCCTGAACAAGAAGAAGCCCCCTCCCAAGGTTCTGAATCTGAATAGAAGTTGCCGTGCACACAAAGAAATATGGCCTCACAAACACTCACATTCCAGCCAGCACAGACATAGGACGATGACACCTTACCCAAAAGTCTTTTTCTTGGATAACCATCGGCTCACACTAGAAAAAAAAAGCCATAAGAGATATTATTAGGCAAGTTTGTTTTTGAAAATATAAAAAGATATACGAGTAGTAAGAAAGTTTAAAAAATAATAATAATAATGAGAAATTAATATAAAATTTTAAAAAATATATTTTTTAATATATGGAAATGAACAGGGTCTTATATTATTCAAGAGAAGTGTCACTATGAATAGATAAAAGTGTCACTAAAGAGGTAGCGACCTTTAAGTCAAACTCAAATTTTAATTTGGAGCGGTGATAATTAATCAAAAAGTCTTTCTGACCTTGAAATGTCTTTGGTCCCAGGGAACTGATGGATTCTTGTGACACTTACAAATCGAGAAGATTACTAGGAAATCAGCTTAACTTTTAACGTTTTTATATTGTATCGGATTCGTGTTATATTAAAAATTACTCGTGTATGAATTTAAAGTTTTGGAGTTGACAGGCTCACGTGTGAAGATTTTTAACCCCATCAATATTTCTCATTTGATTATATATTACGACCTATTTAACCTGCAAACTCGCTAAAATTCAATTATATTGTGTCGGATTTATCTGAGTACCATTCCAAAACCCTTATTTCTAAATTCTTAAGGAATTGTTATTTGCAGTAACCATTTTACTATTTGCAGTAACATTTTTCTGTGAAAAGTCTATTTTACCCTTTAGCTATAAAAAAAATACCGCACAGCATTTGATTTTATAGTCACGAGTACGATCTATATTACACGGTATGTAAATAACCTACACATTTTTTCGGATAAAGGTGATTTTTTCGGCCTATGGACGGGATTCTGAGAAAAATCCCTCCCAGGTGAGATTTTGGGAAAATACCGCTCATGCTGGGCGGTATTTCATGAAATACCAATTTATAAATTTGGTAAACCAGTAATGAATTTTTCTTTCCAAAACAAGAACCAGTCGAACAAACAAGGGAATCCGGACCAGTAATAATTGAAGAATACTCAGATAATCAACTTTTAATTCGTTTTCCTAACACTATTCCTGTTTATCCTTCTTCTTTAAGTTCTTACAGGTCAGCATCTTCCAGGTTTTCTCAAGATGAAGATGTTCCTTGTTCATCTAGAGCTCCTCCTCCTAGGTACTCCTTCTCGGGACGGTCAAGGTACTCCTTTTCTGATCCTTCTACTAGTTCACAGGATCCTACTCCTAGTCGTCAAGATACTCAACTTAAATTCAAAGCTCCTATGCCAGATATAGTACCTCCACCTCGTAGGCCTTCTTCACCAGATTCTCCAACTCAATCTCAAATGAGAATGTCAGAAATCTTGGTTTTAAATAAAGAATTCAAAATAAATTTTGATTTATTAAAAGAAGATTTTCAAAATGAAAATTATGAAAATGAAAGACTATGGTTTCAAAATTTAGATAAAAAATGTCGAGATAAATTAATTTCAGAATGGGTAAAAGAAGTTGAAAAATTAAGATTCAATTTTCCTTTCTTTAAGTGGTTAGACTATTTTTTGCAAAAAGAAAAATTGAAAAAATTTAATGAAACTCCAACTATTGAAGTTCAAACAAATTTATATAAAAAATGGAATTTAATTTCAGGACAAGTAATTACTTCAATACACCCTTCATTATCAGGTTTTACTATTTCAACTACAGAAGGTAATGTTACTGCTTATCCATTTAAACAAGGTAGAGAGAAAACTGAAAAAATTGATTCTGATGATTTTAAAAAGGTTTATCAACAGAACAATTATACTAATCAGATTTTACAAACAATTGCAAACCAAGTTGATTTGATTTCCAAAAAATTAGAAACAATAAAACCAAAAGAATGATTTTCAGTGGAAACTGCAAAACCATTTTTTCAAGTTTCTAATTTATCACGAGAATTTAAGAAGAAACTTTCTTTAGCACCAAAGTCTTCCGACCCAAGTTCTTCTAAACAGATTGCAACTATTGAGCAAACTACTCCATACTTAGATTCTCAGTCTAATTATTCAAGTTCTTTATCTTCTTCTGATGAAGAGGTTAAAAATCAAATCAATTTAGTAGAAAATCAATTCGATAGTCAAACCCTATTAGAACTCAATAAGATATATAGGAAATCCAGTAGATATAATTCCAATAATGATAGGCAATTGCAGTCAAGGTCAACTAAAAATTATTATCCTCGTCCAAGTCCTCCAGATATACTTTTCGAAGAAAGATCTCAGTTTATAGCAAAGAATTATGATGGCAGTTCTTTATATGAATGGAATATAGATGGTAAGTCCGAATATGAAAGCCTTAATACACTCCAAGAAATGGGTATGGCAAGGTTAGCATATAAAGCAAAAATTAATGATGAAAAATCTCATATTGCTTTTTGTTTAATTTCTTATTTTACAGGTCAATTAAAAGGTTGGTGGGATAATGCTTTAAATAATGATGAAAAAATAACAGTTATTAATCATACTACTGAACAAATAGATGAAAATGATGAATATGTTCAAGTCCCAGATGGTAGTGAATTTTTTATTTATGCTATTTCAGTTCATTTTATTGGAAATCCAAAAGAAGAGTTAGCTAATACAAAATTTTCCTTACTAATTTACGATGTCCAACTTTGACAGATTTTCGGTGGTATAAGGATATGTTTTTAACTCAGGTCATGAGACGACCAGATTGTGGTTATGCTTTTTGGAAAGAAAAATTCATTACTGGTTTACCAAATTTATTTTCTCAAAGAATTATGTCAAGTCTTCAAAAAGAAATTGGTACGGATCATATTGATTTTTCTAATCTATCATTTGGTCAATTATTTGCTTTTATCAAAAAAGAAGGTTTACAGTTATGCCAGAATCTTAAAATTCAGAACAAGTATGGTTTGGAACGCAGAGAGATGGGCTCTTTTTGTCAAGCATTCGGCATCACATGTATAAAAGCTCCTTCAAAAGAAAATAGAAAATTTAGAAAATATAAAAGCAATTATAAAAAGCCTAGAAGATATAAAGATAATGATTTCAAAGAAAACAAAAAGTTTTATAAAAAGAAAAAACAATTTTCAAATAAAAAGAATTTAAAATGTTTTAAATGTGAAAAAATAGGTCATATAAGTCCAAACTGCAAAACAGAAAAGAAAATTAATTCTTTATTTTTTGAAGAACAAGAATTAAAAAATAAACTCATGTCTTTAATGATTAACAGCTTAGATGATGAAGATATTCAAAATTCTTCTGATTCAGATTCTTCTGAAAATGGAAAAGATTTTTGTGAATGTAAACAAAAAACTATTAATATGATGACTACTCCAAAAAAGTCAAGCAATAAAGAATTTTTATTTGATATAATTGAAAAAATTGAAGATAATGAGGTTAAGTCAGAATATTTGAAAAAATTAAAATCTTTAGTTTTAGATAATGAGGTTACTCCAAAGATTTCAGAACCATTTAGTTTATCAAAATTAATAGATAAATATGAGAAAACAAGTAAATATCAAAAAATTGGGAAAACTCATGATATTCATAAAGAAATAATTCAATTAAAAAAGGAAGTAAAAGAAATAAAAGCTGAACTAACTAATTTAAAAATAAAAGATTTAGAATTAGAAGCTCAATTATTTGTAAAAAATAAAGAAAATAAAGATACTCCTGAATCATTTGATAAAGGGATAAAAATTTCTGAAGAAATTCCAAAAGATGAATAATTTTTAAATATTTTAAGTAAAGTCAATATGGAAAATTGGTATTCATTTGTTACGGTAGGTGTGGGAGACTTTTCCACTATTGTGGTGGCTTTGATATACAGCAGAGCTGATCAATCTTGCATCCGATCAGGTAATATTCCAAACACTTATTTATTTAAGTCTCGAGAACAATTATTAGCAGCAAATGGTACTCCAATAAAAATTAAAAAGGAACTTCCAAATTGTTTTGTTTGTCAAGACAATTATTGTATAAAGCATTCATTTTTAATTTTAGATAATATCTCTTATGATGTTGTTTTAGGAAATTCATTTTTATTTCAAATTACTCCTTTTAAAAAGACTACTGAAGGTATTTATACAAAAATTTTAGGAAATAAAGTTTGGTTTCCATTTATTCATCCTACTGAACAAATAGAAATGGATTTACTACAGTCACACTCAATTTATAAACAAATTCATCTTTTACAATCAAAAAGGAAATCAATACTATTTTTAAAAGAAGAATTAAGTTTTTCTAGGGTTGAAGAACAACTTCAACAATCCAGTACTCAAGAAAACATAAAATTATTAGAAGATAAGTTTAAAACTATAATTTGTTCTGATCATCCTAGTGCTTTTTGGGATAAGAAAAAACATGTGGTAAGTCTACCATATGAAAAAGATTTTGATGAAAAAATGATTAAAACTAAGGCAAGACCAATTCAAATGAATAGTGAATTACTAGAATTTTGTAAAAAAGAAATTCAAATTCTTTTAGAAAAATCACTAATAAGAAAGTCACAGTCTCCTTGGAGTTGCCCAGCGTTTTATGTAAATAATCAAAATGAAAAAGAAAGAGGTATTCCAAGATTAGTTATTAATTACAAACCACTCAATAAAGTACTTCAATGGATTCGTTATCCAATTCCAAATAAAAGAGATTTACTTAATCGTTTGGTGTCGGCAAAAATTTACTCAAAATTTGATTTAAAATCTGGTTACTGGCAAATTCAAATTGCTGAGAAAGACAGGTACAAAACTGCATTCATAGTTCCTTTTGGGCATTATGAATGGAATGTTTTACCTTTTGGTTTAAAAAATGCACCTTCTGAATTTCAGAGGATTATGAATGATATTTTTAACAATTACTCATCTTTTCTTATTGTTTATATTGATGATATTCTGGTTTTCTCAGACTCATTGGAAAAACATTTTAAGCATTTAAATATTATTTTTAATATAATAAAGCAAAATGGTTTTGTTCTATCAGCAACTAAAATGAAATTGTTTCAAACAAAAGTTAGATTTTTAGGTCATGACATTCATTTAGGACTCATTAAACCAATACAAAGATCTTTAGAATTTACTAATAAATTTTCATATGAGATTAAAGATAAAAATCAACTACAACGTTTTCTTGGATGCTTAAATTATATTTCTGATTTTTTCCCAAAATTACGAATTTTGTGTGCTCCCTTATTTCAGAGACTACAAAAAGAACCACCAGCATGGACTCATGTGCATACTAATATTGTAAAAGAAATAAAAGAGAAAATTCAAACACTTCCATGTTTAGGCATTCCTCATCCACATGCATTTATGATTGTTGAAACTGATGCATCTGACATAGGGTATGGGGGTATTTTGAAACAACGGATACAAGAGTCTACTAATGAGCAGTTAGTTAGGTATCATTCTGGTGTCTGGTTAGGACCACAGAAAAATTACTCAACTGTTAAAAAAGAAATTTTATCGATTGTTTTGTGTATTTCAAAATTTCAAGATGATTTATACAATAAAGAATTTTTACTCCTTGTAGATTGCAAGTCAGCAAAAGAAATCTTGCAAAAAGATGTGAGAAATCTTGTCTCTAAGCAAATCTTTGCTAGATGGCAAGCAATTCTATCTGTTTTTTATTTTAATATTGAATTTATTAAAGGATCATCTAACTCTTTGCCTGATTTTTTAACTCGTGAATTTCTTACAGGTAAAGAAAATGGCTTTTAGAGATCGGGGTAAAGCCCCGGCATCTTCCACTCTCACTCCACCTACTCCAAAATCAGTCAAAGATTACGAAATGAAAAGGGAAGTTATCCCTAGGCCACTTACTCCATCCACTCAAATCCCTTCCTCCACTTACGTATATTCATGCAGCTCAAACTCCATCAGCAAAACTCCAAAATACTCCAAACCATCTACTACTCCTTATGTAACCAAATCCAAATTCGAATATCTTGTTCAAACTCCATATACTACTCCACCAGATATTCCTACTCTCAAAAACTTTACTCAAAGATTATTTTTACCAAATTGTCAGTGGTTTGCTGACAATATTTCTAAAACTCAAACATATTATGAACTTATTCTTGTAGATACTAATTCCGTAAATATTACTCATATTCCAGATAAAAATAATCCAGACCGTATTTCCTACTCCAAATTTATGATAAAAAAGATTTGTCATCCTAGAGAATTCGACTCAATTCATACACGACACTCCTTCTTTGTTAATTATATCCCAGATGGGTTTAATTACTTTGACTACATTTTAGCCTGGTATCAGGCTCTTTACTACAGGGGTTTTGATCACTCATGGTTCATTAATTTTACTTCAAATTGTGATAAAACTAATTTTCCTGATTGGTTTTATGACTGGTGGGATTACTTTGGTCCTACTAATCAAATTTATACTCCAATTGCTGAAAGAGGCTTGGAAATCTATGCGAGAAATATGTCTTCTCGACTTGGTTTTCGTACTCCAATTGTTTTTCATGCAGAATTCAGGGTTCCTTGGATTTTTGCTTGGAGTTTTCAAATAAAGCCAATCACTCAAGGACGGCCATATGCACTTATCCGTGATTTCCGCATCAAATGGTGGCCAAATTACAACAGTGATAATAGTGGGCCCGATTTGGTTCTCAGTTATCTTCAATCTATTCCAACACTCAAAAAAGCAGTCAAAGATGCTTCTAAGGCGAATCCTTCACCATCAATTACTCATGATACTCCAGCTAAGGCTCAATCTACCACTCCAATTCCAGACAAACTTGTGCAACAGCACCTTACTCAAATAACTCAATCCTCTCAAGACTCAACTTCACGAACTCCAGAAAAAACACAACAAGAGAATGATGACAAAGATTTTAAAAATTTTTATCAAATGTATAAAACAATGAAATAAATAGAAAAAGAAGAAACAACTCCAGTAATTAATCTTTCGGATCCACATGATCCATTTGGGGGTCCTTTAGCTCAGGATCCTTTTGATATGTAAAAAAAAAAAAAAAAAAACGGAAAAAAGACCCACAAAAATAATTAAAGGGGCATTTTTGTAAACTCACAGGTACTAAGTGACGCATGCAATGACTTAACTACAGGAACTCATGACGTACTCAATGACGTAGGACGGCGGATTTCAATTCACGACTCCAAATGAAGACGGACTTCAACAACTAATTAAATTTAGCTTACTCATTCAATCTATAAAAGAGGAACGACTCCACTACTCAAAGAAAACCGATCGAAAATCCTAACTTTGAAAAACTCTCATCTACTTGTAAACATTTTCTTTCTTTCATACCTTCACTTATATTCTACTCTATTTATTTGTATTCCCTTCACTCATCAATACAAGGTTCGAATCCACTCCATCCTTATTCTTATTTCTTCCTGGGTTTATTTTGGTGGCGGTATTTTCTGAAATACTGCCCACAATGGGCGGTATTTTGCCAATATTCCTGTAAATAGTATGAGATTTTATGAGAATTTTTTTTTTAATACCTAAGAACAAAATAAATTTTTTACAGAAAAATGTTACTACAAATAATAAAATAATTACTGCAAATAGTATGCCCCAATTCTTAAACTATAAGACACTTTTTTTTCGTATGGAGTGTAGCAACCATATAAGGTTGTTGGAAAATTGGAAGTATCTTTTTATGCCGTAAACTACCCTCGTTTCTGCCTTTGTTTGTGACTAGCTCGCAGTGATTACTTATGGGCCAAGGAGGGCTAGGTTTGGTAAATAGGTGGGGGGTGTGGGACTGGGTGTGGGTGAAGGGGTACGTTGACCTTGACCAACGTGTGAACCAAGCAATTCATAAGTGAATAATCTTTGAGTCTTGACCCGATCAAAGCTACTTTCTGATTAAAATACAATATTTTATTACAATTAGGATTTAGGATGATGACGTAACTCATGACGTTGGCGTTGGCACGTCCACAGCATCGTGTTGTAACTCATGACGTTGCCTCATCATGGGATTTAAGGGCGGTTTACATATAATTAATAATTAATTATCACTTTAAACCAAATTCATTTGTACTTGAATTTCTCAATTTTTTTTTTTTTTAAAAAAAGAGAATTATTAGTGTATCGAAATATTATAATACAAAATATATCATGATATAAATCCCAACTCTTGCCCATTATTCAATACAATTATTTCAATAATTCGACTCCAACTCAATTCAAACAGTTGGTAGTTAAACTCGATACGCGATGTTTGAGTAAATAAATTCATAATCACGATACTTTGCAGTTAAATTCGATATACTAAAGGATAAACTCAATACGTCATCGGCTAAATTCAATACGCGATATATCAACAACGAAACTCATGATTGTAATACATTAATAATCACGAGAAATATATTATAAGTTAAATTCAATACATGATACATAAAATCCTAAATTCAATATGCATATATTTTTAATATAACCTAAATACATCAAAAAGTTGAAAGTTAAAAATCAATACGCGCCGCATCGGATACAAATTTTTATCAAACATTTTTAGGAAAACTGAGACTCCATGAAAAACCTTTCTATGGGAAAAAGTGGGGTCACTCAAAAATGATAAATTTAGTTAATGTTTTCTCTTTGCAAATTTTTTTAGGAGGAAGGCGGTGCCAGCAGTAAAGCAAGAGCAGCTGGCATTCTCATGAGATAACTAACACAAGACTCAACCTATAATACTAATAGTTTAAAATAATTTTTTTTAACACCTATACTATTACAATGATCGAAAAATAAGACAATAGTTAAAAAATAAGAGGCGCGAATATGCGTAATCCTACAACCTCTGCATAAATTCATTTTGCACTACCGAAGAACCAACACTACCGATGAACCAACGTTATCCAATATTTTAAAATGATTAAAAAACCAATTATGGGTGGTCAATGTCAGCCTTACATTATTCCAAGAAATTACCATTCTCAGGACCACCTTAATTAAACTTGCCATTTGGCCTTAAACACTTTGTCAGTGAAATTGAGTCAGAAACTTCTTGCTTTTTTTCTTTCTTTTTTAAAAATTTTTTGATTAAAGAAACTTTATAACTTTCTTCCAAGAAAATGATTTTTTGAAATATCTTTCTTTTCCTTTCCAATCTATTCAAAGGGTGCAATTTACAACAATCATTTTCTTTTTGTCACACGAAAAATATTACTATTCCTTCTAATATTCTGTTTTAACAGCTGCAACTTCTACAAGAAATGGGCTAGAATTAAGGAACTTCTATACCATATATCTTGTGTTAAATATACAAAATTTCATCTTCCAAAAAAAAAAGCAAGCCAAGAACCAAACGAATCTGACAATTTTCTTAGCATAGAAGTGATTCCAGAAACATGTCGTCTCTGGGCTCATCCCTGCCTCTGGAAAACATGTTATCTTGCTGCGAATTCATGTAAGGAACTATTGAATTTGAATTTGAATTTGAATTCCCGTTTCCATAGCCATAGCTACCACCGGGACCCTGCAACATCTCCAGCGTGAACGGCGCTTGCCCTTCGGGTGGCGTCGGGCCACCGCGGCGAGCCGGGGCAAGAGCCGGATAGTTGGATTGGTGGAGCATTGCTGAGGGCCTAATCGTAATCGCCATGGATGATGGATTGTTGGTCGGCACAGGCCTGGTTATGGAATTGTTCCCGCCGCTGCCGCGTGCCGCCGGCACGTCGTGGTTGTGCTTTCCTTCGTAGGTTGTTATGACCGCCCTGAGATCCTGCGACGCCCGTTCGACATGTTTTCTCACCGGACAACCTGGACTTGTGCACTTGTAGTAGCTCCTGCAAAAGGGAAGAAGCTAATATGATCAGATTATATCCTTGAAACACAAGACTTTACTAGTTGTATCTTCATAAGTTGCATCAATGTCTCATTTCAAACTAAGAAAGACAAAATCAGAACCCCTTAATAACCAAAGATTAGACTTCCAATTACAGGAAATGGCCCAAAGAATTTGGGGAATTTGACAAGATTTTATTATAACTTTCTACATTTAGATCCATTGATAAGATCCCCCAAAAGGGGAACAGGAAACAAAGAAAAAAAGTGCAAATCAAGATTGAATTTTTACCTTGGATTTGGATTTCCCTTCACCACTTTCTGACCATACTTTCTCCATCTATATCCATCATCAAGAATATCAATATCACTTGTTGTTTGAACTACAACTCTAGGTTCTCTCACAGTCCTGCTCCCTGGAGCTGAAATCCCTTCATTCTCACAATCCCTCCTCCTGAAATTCCACGTATGAACAATTATCAGAACAAATTCATCCTCAATTTGAAAAAAAAAAAAAAATGGTGAAAGTAAATCAAGTAAAAGCTTAATCACTTACCATCTTTTAGCATCTGGTTCTTCATCATCAAACTCATGATCATGACCACCTGACTTGGTCTTTGAGCTCTGCTCAAAATCATCATCCCCAACAGAAATGGAAGAATTCTCAGGAGTTCCAGTGGAGGCATAGGATTGATGATCAGGGATGTCATTAGATTGTGAATTATAAGGATTAATGACAACGGACGAGGCTGATGAAGACGACGATGATCTTCGTGTGGATTGAGGTTTGGGATGATTGTGACTTCCCTTATAGACAATCTCAGTAATCTGCCCATCTAAAGATCTCTCCACTTTTTTCTTCGTGGGACAATTGGGAAATGTGCACTTGTAATAACTTCTTGGATTTTCGCTACCTTTGACTTGCTTTTGCCCGTATTTTCTCCAATTGTAACCATCCTCGGACCTTCTCCTCTCGCTCGCCGTTTGGGACGATTGGTTATAATTGCTCTGAATATTTGCAATTTCAGGGGAAAAACTCTGTAACTGTGTGTTTTCTGAGGAATAGTTCCAAGGTTGATCTATCTTTTCCTGAAAATTGAAAAACCCATTAATTTAGTAATGATTTTAAACAGAAGAAACGTTTCAAAATTCATCAAAATCGCCAACTTACTGTGGGAACTGCGTTGGTTTTTTGTGACCCGGAAACTGAGACGGAAGACTCTGTTTGGGGATGGAAAGAAAAATCCGAAAAGTTCTTATCTTCTTGCTTAACAATATCCTGCTGGCCGTTGCTAGAATCGTTCTTCCAGAAAAAGGAATGGAATGGAAACGACCCGGTGGTCGGAGACGGAAGAAGCTGCAAAAATACGTGTAAAGAAAGTATATTAATTTAACTAGAACTAAAGAAACAGCACAAATATGAAATAAAGATTCAATCTTTTCTATCATTTCCTCTGTTTTTAGGAAATCCAAACGCAACCCAGAACGAAAAACGCAATCAGAAAGCTACATATGAACGTACGTTGTTGCCGGAGAGGAGAACCGGCGAGTCGAGAAGCTCAGTGGGGCTCATCCCAGGTGGAATAGCGAAGTACGAGGAAGGAGAAACAGGGGGAGGCGAAAGGGGCAGAGACGGTGGGGGAATCGACTTGAATTTCGGCACACCGGAGTTAGTCCTCTCTGCAATTCTATCGCCGAGTCCCTTCTTCCCTCCACCGCCACCACCGGCAGCGACGGACATGGGGAAGTCGCCGGATGCGAGAAGGTCCGTGAAAGATGTAGGCATGAAGGAGAAGTTGGAGGGTTCTAAAAAACTTCTTGAAGAAGCAGCCATTTGTTTAAAGGGAGGGAAGAAATGAGGGCAGAGTTTGATTGGAGAGAGGTAGAGAGTTAGTTGAAGGTTTTATATACACACAAGAACAAGAAAAAAATTTGAGACGAGGGATCCTATCCCAACTTGGGATACTATAAATTCTACTAAAGTATAAATATTAAAAAGATGTCTCGTATTTGATATGTCTGACAGTCACATACATGATATTTTAATAGTCAATATTTATATATGTATTTTTTTGTAGTATTTATTATTTTAACACAATCACGATAATTCTATAGTTAAACTTAGACAATCCAACAATTATACTCGATATGTGTAATTTTTTAATTATTATTATTTTAATATAATCGTAATATTTCAATAATTAAAATTGATAATTCGAAGATAATATGTATATTTTCAAATGATTGTTGTTTAATACGTGCGCCTTTTGGCTGTGCGGTCAAATATCTCCATATCTTTGATATAAGTTTTTGCAAATGTTAAACTTTATTATTCTCCGTTTCGTTAGAAAAGTTAAATTTGGACAATGTACAACTTTGTATGGGTTACAATGTAGTATAATATTTAAAATAAGTAATTTGTCATTATATTTTTTACTAATGTCTTTACTTTCCAAAAGTATAGTAATTGTATATCGACCATAATTTTATTAGTAAATGTATGATAAATAAATATATCAAAATTTAATTTTTCTAATGAAATTAGACAAATGTTGATGGTTGACCCTGTTAATAAAACGAGTGAACGAAGTACTTTTTCTATATTTTCAATTTAAGCATGATAAAGTTACTAACGTGAGACAAGGGAGTTTGCACGTAATTTGTTGAGACGTCACAATTATTAATATTAATTGTCAAAAATAATTTATCAATATTGAAATTTTTTCCCCTTTAATTGTTGAATTTTTTTGGTGTGTCGGAGACTTCTAAGAAGCTCCGGAGTTGTTTGACCGTGAAAAAGGAAGATGCCTCCCGAGTTACAAATTTTTTAGACTCCTTTTTTTTTTTTTTTTTTGGGTCAAAACTTGTGGGTTTGACCGGGATTGCCAGCCTAGAGAGTGGCGGCTTGGATTTGGATAGCTTCACGCGTTATATCAGTCGTTCTCAATCTTTTTTGTTACTTTTGTTTTCGTTTTATATTTTTCTTCTTAAATTTAATCCAATTTTACATAAATGTCGCCATTTTATACTAGGCTAAGGTTCAAAGGAAAAATAGTATTTTTAGTTCTTTATGTTTGAGCATATGGCTTATTTTTTGGTCTATTTTGTTTGTCTGTGGTAATTTTAGTTCCTTATATTTGAGTCTGTGACAATTTTAGTCCATTTTACTTATAATTGCATGTTGAACATGTCATTTTGGGCATTTTTACTAATAAATTATGGGTTGATACATAAACTGTAAAACCAAAAAACTGAACTTTTAATATCCTAATTTGACCTATATTCTTCTGAGATTAAGAATTTTTCATTATGAGTTTGCAGTTATAGCACTTTATATCATTTTACTGAAAGATCAAATTTTCAAGTGTCTTAAATTAAACTTCAAACTCATAAGGCAAAATTCTCAATTTCAAAAGAAAAAAATTAAAACTTTAACATGGCTAAAAAAAGGGTATTAAAAGTACAATTTTTAAATTTTACAGCTCATGTCTTAACCCATAATTTATAAATTTTGTAAAAAAATTCAAGTGACATTTTCAACCTTTAATTACAAGTAAAATGGACTAAAACTGCCACAAGGCCAACCGTAAGGGACTGAAACCGCCATAGACATACAAAATGGGAAAATTGCAAAAATGGTCCACAATATTTACTTATATTTCAAATGTAGTCCACAATCTTTAGTAAGTATCAAATGTAGTCCACAATGTATACGTTTTGTTTCAATTTCAGTCCAAAAGACGAAAATTGGACCAAATTAACGGTCAACGCATTTGACCGTCAGTCAAAGGCGGTTTTGACCTCCTGAAACCACCCCCAAAGATTGTGGACTACATTTGAAACATGGGTAAAGATTGTGGACTACTATTGATTTTTTTTTTCAAATTATTTAAGAATAACACATTTATCTTACTTTTGAAGATATTGACAATTTTTATTCCTTTTACTTATTATATGAGGTTCCCAAGTTACAAAAAATTATGTTATAATTGTATTATATTTATCTCAAATTTACATTTTAAAAATTAATTACTCCATCTGTTCCATCAGAAAAATCCATTAAATTTTTTTTTTCAATAGAATAGTCAACTTTTAGGGGCTGCTTGGTTTGGGGTTTTGGGACTATGGAATGGGAATGGAATGGGTATGGAAATGAAAGTTGTTGTTTGGTTAGATTGGGGTATGGGTTTGATTCCCTCCTTTGAGGGAATCCTCCATATCCTAGCATATTGGGGGGTATGAGTTTGATTTCCTCCTTTTGTGTGTATTTTTTATTTTTTAAAAATTTTAAGTGCTAAAATTCATCATTATAATATATTTTAACACAAATAGTTTATAATATATCAAAATTTAAATGTAAAAAAAATAAAAATAAATTTTAATCCTAAAAAGTTTATTTGTGAACCAAACACCATCTATCATTCCCTCTACTATCATTCCCTCTACTATCATTCCCCACTATTATCATTCCCATTCCCATTCCCATTCCCCTCTACGAACCAAGCGGCCCCTTAAATTTTTTTACTATTCATACCCTTACTAATATTATAATAATGTGTGGTCCACAATTATCTCATTCTTAATAAGTATATATATATAGAATAAATAGTGTCAAATTAGTTATTTTAGTTATTGTACCCTAACATTCATAATAAGTATATCAGAATATTTTAAAGTATTTTACGAACATTTAATAAACTTATAAGAATATTTTTATAAAAATAATTTTAGCTGAGAAATATTTTCTTTATAAAATTTTATAAAATCATAAAATTATTTTATTTCAAAAGTCCCTGAATCGGGTAAAACCGATTGTACTGCTGTGAATAGTAAAAATATAAGTTCTAAAGAATATTGTAGGGCTGTTTAAGTTTTAAATTTTATATATTAATAAAGAATATAAATTTTTGTAATAAGCATATTCTGAGTCCTGGTGTGAACCAGGTAGACATCCGGTGAAGCTACTCCTTGTATGCGGGGTAGTGAATCTGGGGTGTCACAAAAATTAAGGTGAATAAATGCTTAAGAAAAACAGAAAATAAGAGTTGGGTAGAAAAATAAAGAAATAAATGAAAGTAGAGAGAGAGAAAAAAAAAAGAATGACAAAGATAAAAAAGAAAAAAAAAGGGTACAAATTACAAGGATGAATAGAGAAAAACTTAAACAAAAAAGGTAGAAAAATAAAATAATGTCATAAGTTTGAAAATGAAAAATTATCGAAAAAAAGAAACTATTTAATTTCAATAATTTCTCATTTCCTAAATTCTCATTCTCATAATTCTAAAAATTTCCCACCAACAATTTGGAAAAAAAATCAATAGTAATCCACAATCTTTACCCATGTTTTAAATGTAGTTTACAATCTTTGGGGGTGGTTTTAGGAGGTCAAAACCGCCTTTGACTGACGGTCAACTGCGTTGACCGTTAATTTGGTCCAATTTCCGTCTTTTGGACTGAAATTGAAACAAAACGGATACATTGTGGATTACATTTGATACTTACTAAAGATTGTGGACTACATTTGAAACAGGGGTAAAGATTGTGGACTATTTTTACAATTTTTTTCATACAAAATGGACTAAAACTGTCACAAGCTCAAACATAAGGGACTAAAAATGCCATTTTTCCAAGGTTCAAATATACTTTTTACTTTTGTATTATCACTATTATCATGAAATAAGTTTGGTTAAATAACATCATTGATCTATCCCTCATCTTGGTCTCCCAAATTTATTGAAAAGAGTTCAAATATAATGTAGTATGAATATCCATGTCATGAAAATTAAACACATATTTTTTCCTTATATGAAAATGACAAGTATTTGTTTGACAAGAAAAAATATAATGTATAATAATGAATGTGACTAATATCACATTATTGACTATATTTTGGTGGAATTGAGGCTAGCTCAGTGATAGTTTTTGCTTCCCGCATATCGTGGGATTACTTCGAAAATGTTAGTGTGGGATGCAGTAGTCCCCAAATCAGAAAAAAAAAAAAAAAGAAAAGAAAAAAAGACTATATATTTAATTGTTGTGTAACAATACCCATCTCAACAAATTTATCACAAATTTTCATAATAAGTAATGCGATATACATTTATTGGCTATTTTTATAAAACAATTGTTAAAATCACATGTTAACCAATGAATACATATTATATCACTTGTTATAAACAAATTGTTATAAATTAATTGTGACGAGTATCATTACTCAACAAGTATAAATGTTAGTCACATTCTTTTCATTCTTTCTTTTTCCTTGTCAAACAAATGAGTGAAGTGAATGAAACTGTGTCATGGAACCTAAAAAATGCGTAGTTGGTTGAGAAATCAGTGTCGTTTTATATGACTGATGAAGCCAGAGCTAGTGATTTGCTTTACTGATATGAATCTAGCGCGTAATAAATTGATATGAATCGTTATTATTGGAAGAAGACAAATTTCTACCATTTCTAAAGCATCACAAAAACCTAATCTAGCACGCTATAAACTATCTGACAACATAAAATTAAGACAACACGATTATCATCCCATGAGATGTTTCCATATATATATTTGGAAACATCTGAAGAAAATGGAGATAGAAAAACAAGATTGAGATGGAATTGCCTCTTATCTTTGACCATCTAAACCAACAATCTTTGACTTTGAATTTTGAAAACGTTGACTTATATGCTTCTCGTCTCCGGTGTGATTCTAGAAGGAAACGGGAATGAATGGTCAGATCCGATCCAACGTCGTTTCATTTCTTTCCTTTTATTTCTTATGCTATACTCCAAAATAGGAAGAATCACATTTCTAGTATTAAAAGTTTGGATTATTTATAATTTTGGCACTAAAAGTTTACTCAGTTCCAAACTTGTGCTTTATGTTTATACTTTGTTATATTTTTAGTACCAGTACCTGCTATAACAGATTTTACGTAGTCAAACTGAAGTCAATGATAATTTGAGAATATTTTACAATTTTACAATTTTGTGGGGGTTAAAAATATAATATTTCTAATATAATTTCCAAAATATTTTCGCAGTTTTCTTTCTCCTTAGTCGGAAGAAAACTTGTATGCCGACTGAGGAGAAAAAAACCGCGAAAATGTTTGGGAAATAATATTAGAAAAATATCTTTTCAACCCCTACAAAATTATAGAATTTGTAAAATATCTCCAAATTACCTTTGACTTCGGTTTGACTACATAAAGCTTGCTATAGCAGGTATTGGTACTAAAAATATAACAAAGTATAAACATAAAGCACAAATTTAAAACTAAGTAAACTTTTAATAACAAATGTGTCATTTTCCCTTCCAAATTATGTATAGTTAGTGTCTAAGTGTGAACGGAACCCAAAATATGAATAATTAGAGACGACTTTTCAAAAAGGAAGTAAACTGTGTTTGTCTCTCTCGTTTCCCATTGGAACCTACTATTTTGTTTCTTCTCTCCTTAGCCTTCACAATCTATCTTGCAATTTTCGCCATACATTTATAAAATATATTAACTTTTATGATTTTAAAATTTATCGTATTATTTAAAAGTATACATTTTAAGGGTGTATTTATCGTGTATATTATAAAACATTACATAGTTGAATAAAATTTTGACGGACTCATATGGCACTCGTAATATTTACTCTCCAAACATTTTGAGTTGCATGAGATCAGAGTAACTTGTGCATATTGTGAAACTTTAGAATCATTTATCTTCCATTATTACGAGATACAAATATTTATAGAAGTTTATTTAATTACCTTCCACTGGGACCCGTTATGCCAAAAACGAGAAAAATCCCATCCTTCATTTTCTATTTTTCACCTGGCGCACGAGGATGTAAAAGGGGGAGCTCGTTTCATGGGTTTGGGAGGAATAATTAAATTACTTAAAAACCAACCAAATCTTCTTTTTCAATGAACTGGGACAAACTTAAGCGGAGTTTATAGTAATAATTTCACTTCACTCCTTATTAATTCTGGACTCAGTCAAATATTGCTCTCTCTCTCTCTCTCTCTCTCGATTTCTCAAAAAATGAAAAATTAAAAACGATGATACACACTTTGAAAATTCATATTAAATTCTCATATCGACTGATACGACATTCACATATAAACAAATTATTAGTTTCTTAAAATTAATAGACGATAGTAACTGAAGATAGAAATAAATTACTGGTTTATTAAAATTCATAAAATCTAATGTAGAATGTGTGTTGAAAACAATGTTTAAATTATATTTTGAATTATTGTGTAGCAAATTATGAAATTTATATTTTTCAAGTTCAAAATTAAATTAAAAAAAGAGTAAATAAGGATGAAATTAGAGAATTATTGAAGGAAAAAACAGTATTTATGATTCTAAAATATTAATTGGCACCATCGTACTCGTACGTAGTACTACTATGTAATATTTATTTATGAAATTAAAGTGTTGCATAATTGATGATAATTATCCTATGGACCACTTCACTACATTTCAGTGCTTATCACTTTGAACAGTGGACCATATGATAGATGAATTCATAAATTGTCTCCCAAATCACAAAAAGCTATCACCATTCACTTTTGGCATTAGAGGAAAAAGTTTTTTGTCACGTCCCTTAAAATTGATACTCGTATTTTTTGTTTTTCATTACAACCGATACTTTTATAAACAAATGATATAATATTTATAAACAAGTGATATAATATTTCAACATTTGAAATCAACACTTTCTTTTTTCACTACAAGCAATATATATATATATACAAAAGCGATACATCAACAGTTAAAGTTGATACGTTGATACATTAATTTATTTTTCTTCACTACATACGATATTTATTTTTGTATAGAAAACAGATAATACATTAGCCTATAAACTCGATACATTAAATGGAATATTATTTGGTTTTTGCAAAAAATGTTGGAAGTTTGTAGTGGGATGTGGATACCTTTACCAACGAAACCTTGGTGTCCTAAAAAAGTGAAACCATGTTTTCTTTCTGCCTCTTTGAATTGTGGGATATTATAAGTATTATGCACGTTGTTCATCTTTGCACTATTTATATTTGATATTATATTATATTAAGCCTATATTACAATATTTATCGCTTTTCAACTTTTGACAAAATGAAATTATCGTGATTGTCTAGAAGGAATAGTCAAAGATTAGTTTGAATTATAACAAAACGCTATCACAATGTCACAATTTAGACTAAGACGACGTTATTTTGACACAATTAGTGATATATCACAACTCATAAGTGCAATACATTATCGTAAGTGATACTCCTCCCTCCGTGCCATTGAAAGAGTTTAATTTCATAAATATTTTTTGTTTCAATAGAAGAGTCCACTTTTAACACGTAAATCAGTACGCCATACTTCAACATTTAAATTCCGCGCCATTGTTTAATACACGCGATATTTGAACGCGATGTTTATTATTTTAACATATACGTGATATTTTAGAAAATAAATTTTTTTTTTTTCTTTATGAAATTTGAAGCCCACTGAGCCTACCCTATTGCTTTTCCCACCCCATATGGGAATTGAGCCTGCAATCTGCAAGTTGCTGCTTAGCAAAAACTACCGGTGGGCTATTCTGCAGTTCCCAATCCAACACTTCATTCCATAAATTCAATACATAACAGAAATTGTTTCACAAGTGTGTCTAAGCTCAAACAGATATCATCTGCAAACTAAAATATATGAAAATTAAGCAGCTGTGACATTCCAACAACAAAGACTAGTTGTCAACTTACTTGATCCAATGATTGGAGTATGAGTTTTTGGAACAAGGATGCATAGAATAGAATAAAAGGAACATGGTCAAAGTCAAATGTCTGGTCAGAATGAATGAAGTCAATCCAAGAGCATAAGCAAAAACAGTTGGTCAAAATCTGCATCTCTTCTTCAACTGGTCAAGACAGTATCCCATTCCAAATCTGCAGCAACACAAGAATATATTATGGAAAATAGCCTACAGACACATGATTGATAAATATAAAAAAAACTTTAGTTCTGTTGCCTATTTTTGACTGCCAATAGTAGTAGGTCTGCACTTGATTCAATACAGGCCAGGTCATCTGTACCGCGTCCTCTGTACCGACCTTGTATCAGAACGTTTAAATAAGCTCACTCTGCGCGGGACAGAGGATGTGATGTGGCTTCATTATAAATGAACATTGATGAACACCCCTTGGTTATCTTCCAAAGCTTGACTGCCATTCCTTTGGATCAGCATCCACCTGTAGGTGCAAATCTCCTCAAGATGAAATTCTCTTGACAATAATTAACTAGTTGGATGTATATCATGTAGGAGTATTATGCATGCCTAGTCTTCACAATAGAACGCGCTCTTTTCGCTTTTCTGTTCTGAGTTTGCTAGGTAGCTTAGGTATCAGTTGTAGTTAGAACTAGGGAGCAATATAAAGATGCTTACAACATCATTGCCAATGAATTTCAAAAGAGTGAAAACCATACAGAACGATAAAGCACATGTGTTCGCTAGATTTGCTTAAGTTATAATTAGAGGTCGCATGTTTTCGAAGAGAACTGATATTCATCTTTTGCCCAGAAAATATCATCATATTGACAGATGCAATGCAAGGTGTTGCAAAATGCAAACTACAGTAAAACAACAAATCCACCATTCAGATATGTGAAATTCTAGAAATGGGAAGACCGAAAAAACCTGAAATGCTTTGTTCCTCCATTGAAAAATGCAGCCACGAGCTTCCATGTGACTGAGGAGAGCCAGAGGGATCGAGGCTTTGAACGTTGCATTGAGCTTCACTTTTGTCAGCCCTTGACAGGCAAAAAGAGCAGCAGCAAGGCCGCTGGCAGACAGTCCAGTTACATGAATGACAGTCACAATCCGCATGCGATTCATGCTGGCCAGTGCCATTAGCCCAACATCTGTGACTGAACAATATGAGATATTTATCTGCAAGTGAATAAATCAGTTAGTCCACTCACTCAAATCAATTTCCATGTACTTAAAAATCAGAAGAACAGTAATACCTGCTGGAGACTGGGGCAATATCGCGCCAGAAAAAGCATTCCGGTATCATCAATATAACGACATTTCTTAATGTCTAGAAGCGTTAGTTTCCTACATCCTTCAACAATGGCGGATAATCCCATTGAAGATACACCGAGGCATCCTCGAATTTCAAGTGCTTTCAGTCTCAAGCATTTTGACAGAGACTTCAGTGAGCTATCAGTAATTTTATCACAGTAGGCCATGTTAATCATCACCAAAGCAAGGCAACCATTTGCCACTGCCAAAATGCCCACATCAGTAACCCCTGTACACCTGAAAAATGTAAAAGAAGGCTCAATCAAATTACCAGCACACCGAAACTCCATAATAACATGATTTTGACAAAAAATATGAAATCCGAAATAACATGATTTTGACAAACTAGAAGAAAGAGGTTACAACAAGATTAGGAAATCCGAAATATGAAACGAAGTCAGTGGTTATATTATTTCTAAATGTACAAAAACTACTGACAAACCTGTACAAGTCAAGATGTGTCAGATTTTGACAGAACATTCCAACATAAGAAAGGCCATTATCAGTGATTTTCATGCATATTCCCAACTTCAAATTCAAAAGCCGAGAACATCTTGAGATCCCCTTCAAACCTGCATCAGCAAAACAGAAGCAAGTCAGAGAAATGTTTGTTAAATGCCGAAGATCAGGATAGGCTTGAATGAGACCTTCGTCGTTGATTTCACTATCGGTAATATCCAGTTCCTCCAGAGATGTGCAACGTTGTCCAATCAACATGAAAGCCTCTTCAGGAATCAAGCTACAAGACTCCATTTTGAGGGAAGTAAGGGAGGTACATGAACTAGTTATGCTTTCTAAAGAGGCATAAGTTATCTTTCTACAGCATGTTATATCCAACTTTTTCAACCCATGGTGTTTCTCAGTAATGGAGGAGAGACCCTCATCTGTCACTCCTATGCACTTAGAAAGGCTTAGCTCTTTTAAGGATGCACAACATTCTGCAATGGCTTTCAGTCCAGCATATGTGACCTGGCAGCTATCTAATTTAATGCATTGCAGGTGAGGAGAGTTACGCCAGCATTTTGCTAGATCAGCTGTAATCTGAACCACCAATTTCCAAATAAACAATTGATTTAAGACATGCACACACGGAAAAAGAAAATTCACAAAAATACACACTGTACATACAACAAAACAATCTGTCAAGTTGAGATGGTTGAGGGATTCCATTCCAGTCATTAGAGAAGATAAGCCAACGTGGCTGATATTCTGAAAGCTTGATAGATCAAGCTTCTGCAACAAATATCAGAAGGAAGCGCGTGAGTCACAATGTAGCATCTCTTTTAGCAGTCGACATCAAAACAGATGATAGGAGGAAAAGAAACCACTCAAGAAACACACCTCTAGTGGTCTGCATTCTTGTTTTAGGGTCACAAGGCCACGATCATCAAAACCAGAACAGCCAACAAGAATCAACTCCTTGAGTTGTTGAAGCTGCAGAACTAGTGAAAGGCACTTCTCTGTTATCTGTGACATAAACCACACGTAGAAAAAGCTTAAGGAAGGTTATCCAAAATCTGTCATTTCTCCACATAACTTTAAGACATAAAATGAGTAACCCTGTTGCTGATTATCATGGAAAACAAACAACACATTGTGCCAAGTTATGTATGTCGCATACCGGTATCAAAGTTTACCCTTTTATGCAAATAAATCAACCGAGAGATACCGAACTACAGCATCAGATGACAACCACATAATCATGCAATAATTGCAAAGTCAAACTTCAGTCCCAGTTGATGAAATCTTATCAAAAAGACTGGTGCCAATATAACAAGCCTAAATTTTCCAAGGTACAGTGTTGATTACAAAATTCTCCAAACTTGACAAAAGAGAGGATATTCTAACTTCCAAAAATTCTAAACTAGTCACCAGAACTAATTAACCTATTAGGCCAAGTCTTAGTCAGCTAGTTGAGACTTCAATGTTTTTTTGAAACTCTAATCAACAACACAAATGGAGCATTGCCCACTATGACGTACAAGATAAACTATTTGTGAGTCACAAGGTACAAATCCAAAAGTGGACTCTTCTAGGAACCTAGGGAGTAAAAGGCACAGAAATGCAATTGAATGAACAAGAGAAAGTAACAGAAAAGGGAAAAAGGGTAATTACTGGCATGTAGGATAGATCTAAAGAACGAATCTCTTTGCACTTCAGAGCAATCAATCCCACTCCCAAATCACTAACTCTTACACACCATTTCAAGCAAACCCACCTCAATTTTTTGCAACCAACCGCAATACACCCAATCCCTATATCCGAAATCAATTTGCACCTAGCCAATGACAGTCTTTCCAAGTTCTTAGCTTCGGCAATGGCAGCAGCAGCCAAGTCGGTCAACTCCGTGGCATTAGACAAATCCACCTCAACCAAACCCGTACATTTCCCAGCCAAACTCGACAACCCAACGTTTGTAAAAAATCGCGACCTCGAGAGATCAATAACTCTTAAAAACGTCCCGCACGCATCCGCTGTAGCAGCAAGAACATCATCCTCAACACGAGGGCAACACGTGAAGTCAAGGTGAGAAATTTGGGGGTATCTCTTGAGAACCCTGAGAATAGAATCGGTTCTTAGGGGCTTCAGGAATCTTCTGTGCATCGATTCAATGGAGTAGAACGCTTTGCTAAAAAGAGAGAACGATTTCTTGGCTGGTGGGTCGTCATTGAGGCAATCAAGAATGTTGAAAATGATTTCTTCAGTGAGATTCTCAAAAGGGTTGGTGCGATGATGAGCGGATTGAAGAAGACGCTGTTGTTGCATGGTCCTTTCGGTCTTCTTAAGATCAAATTATACTCTGAACTCTGCAATCTGCAATGGAGAAAAATATGTTTAGGGAAGAAACAAGGAGGAGTTTGATAGTTTATGAGAAGTTCATTGGAAGAAAAAGGGAGTCTTATTCGAGGATTCATAGTTTTTTATTCAGTGAATGTGTAGTAACTTTAGATTATAAAAATGGCGGACTGAATGAGAAGAACTGGGGAAGTTGGTTTCTTCAGTTATTAGGCTTACCTGTGAAAGATATGGGATTATGACATTTTAAAAGCGGAATTGTTATTTGCATAACATTTTTATTATTTGCAGTAATATTTTTCTATAAAAAATCTATAATGTCCCTTAGGTTTTTTAAAAAAATAAAAGAAATTATTTTTACTTTAATTATGGCCATAATCCATATTACACGGTAAATAAATAATCTATACATTTTTTGTACCTAAAATTGGTTTTGAGATTTTGAGATTAAAAAAAAAGTTGGACAAGATGATCTAAACTGAAAAGTTGAAAACTAATCGGATCTGGGATCAAATACATTTAAATTGACAAATGATAGTAGTAGAAGAGCACACAAAGCACGAGAGTCCCCAAATGTATTATTCCCAAAACCCCAAATGCATTATAGCCTCCAGTTCCCCTGCATGAGAATTTGTGTGATTTAAATATAGAAAAAGAAGCAATTAGATTTATTCATCGCATTCTTAAAAGTAATGCATGTCAATACGCCAGAGCTATTCAAAATAATACTTTTATCTCCTGAATATATTTGCATGTACCATCCTACGTGAGACACGAAAGAGATATACCGAATAAAAAATGACTCATCCATGGGACACAGCAGGACAGGGACAAAACAGAGGGTGGAAATTGAAGAATCTGACTGGTTAATGGTCATGTTTATGTGTGGTGGGAGCATTGGCAAAGCAAAAACAATCAACAAGTTTTTAAGAAATGGAATAAGGGATGGTGGACTAGTCGAACTACGTAAGTGCACATAGTGGTACGGTATATAAAATGGGACTTCGACTTTTATTACATGAAATTTGCCTTTTACACTATCGCCAGGAACTTAATGCGCGCTGCGGTAAGATATTCAAAATTTTCCAATCAAATACCTTTTATTATAATTTTTACGTAGCGTTAGAGAATACTTCCAACAAAGTGAAATGGGACAATTGTCTCAACAACCAAATACACGGTCATGTAAAATTTGATACACGCTTAGTATGATAGAAGATCTTCTTTCCTTCATCGAGGGCTGAAATCAAAAGTCCTTCTCCTTTTGTGGAAAGTTTCTGGGGGTAATCGAATCAGAAGTTCACAGGAGGGATTAGAGCAACCAAAATCAAAGGACTAAGTACAGGTCGGGCTATCAACAAATCTTAGTTCAGATCCTCTACTCAAATTATCGTGTCTTATTGTATTCAATATCTAAAACTGCGTTCTAAATTTGAAAACTAAGCGTCTAGGAACAGAAAATTGTTTCTGAAATATTATAAATCAAAAGCTGAAGATAAAATACAGTACATTCAACTACTCAGCTATTGCAATTCCTCAATACAATCCAAGCAAAAGATGCAAAATGACCAGAGTTAACCAAGTAATTACACCACTCACTTCTTGGCATAGGTGATTGCCATGGGATTTTGGGGGGTGATTTTGAAGCCCTGAAGAGCCTGCATGGCAACTGATGACTGTATATCGTCTTCGAATTCTACAAAGGCTATACCTGGTTTCGCTTCAATCATCCGAACTTCCCTGAAACCAGGGTATTGCTTGAAAAGTACTTCTAGCATCATACTCGTTGTCTCATACGGTAGATTCTGTATGAAGAGTAATTTGTTTGGATCAGTAACAGCTTCTTGAGCTCCTGGCCTTCCTTGACGGGCGGAAGCCTGCAAAATTCACCATAAAAAATGAGTTGGGACAGCCAACTAGGTCGAACTGCGTGAAGAATGACTAATAAACAGCCCATAGATCTAAATGCTTCTTTTACATAAGTCCACATAGATGGTCACAACGGCAATGCCATCTATCCTTAAACTTCTTCTGGAATGCATGCATGGAAATGAATAACTATATCCGCCAAACAAAAGCAAATTTTTAAGCATATGGTGTGATTGTGTACTGATTGCTAGCTTGAGCACAAGCAGTGAAAGAAATGAAGTAGCTATAGAAATAGCAACTTACAGCTGGGCCACCATTGCTGTCAGCTCGTGGACCATTAGGAGTAGCATTTTGCTGAGCTTCTTCCCCACGTCTTTTCTTTTCAGCTGCATGTCCATGCCAATGTGAACAAACGTTTATTCAAAACAGCAGGAAAACAAATTTGCACAATGTAACTGTAAAGAATAACCACCCAGCCCAGTATCAACCGTCATTTGTTCAGATCATATCATGCGTTAATAAGAAAATATGCGAATAGCAGAAAAATTTTGCACAGTGAAAAGGAACTCGTAAGACTATCATGCGGGGCATTAAAAAAGCTAGACAGCTGGCAATGCAGGATGCCGCTACCTTTCTCCTCTTGCTTCTTCTTCCTGTCATAGGTACCCTCTGCTTTAGCTATACAATCTGATTTTCCTTTAGCATACTGTATCCGCTGCATTATTTACAAAGTTGCGGTGGAACTTATCATTATATTAACCACAAAAGTTAGTAAGATACTATACAAACATGCATAAAAATTAATGATATACATGTGTGTGTGTGTGTGTGTTTTCTATTCTTTTAAATCACCGAGGAAGTAAACACATATTTTTGGAAACTGCTTATTTAACAGCAGGCATAAGATGCTAAAAGTCATGCTACCACATGGTTGCAAGTGATAAATATATTAAACTCCTTGATTCTCAAACTTTTACCATAGGCTTATCATAAAAGGGAAAATTTTGCATCTGTCGAACAGCATTGCTGGCAGCAGTTACTTCACTGAAAACAACCCAAGCCTGCCCTCTAAGTTTGGTTGTTTTTAGGGCAACAATATCCAAGATCCTCCCATACTGCGAGAACAATGCATAAAGAGATCTCTTCAACTCTGTCCAAGAATATCATGTGAATATTGCATCAACTTTAGAAATAATCAAGACTGAAAAGAGAGGCTGCATTTCACAGAAACAGGTAGTAATACGACGTCCAATTATGAAATCAACTTTGAGGCCAGTATAATTGAAGATAAGAAATGCAGAATCCTTTAACTTATATGTTTCCCTCAACCAAACTAGGTATACTACATCGCAACCATTAAAATATCAATTTGCTCCTGTTTGAAATCATCTTTCAAGACTAGGACATCCCGACATTTAGCCCTGTATGTTTTCCCATTTCAAACCTTGGTTTAAACCATATCTTGAACTGTTGTTTGGTAGGCACAACCTTTTAGTCTAAAACCCAATTCCAACTTATTTACCCAACCAACATTTTACCATGGGAAGCACATTTTTTTAGTCCAAACCTACAGGATCTCAATTTCTAAACCATAGCCATAAATGCACAAATGAACACATTACTGCTGTCAAAATAAAAAAATTTCAAGTTTGGCATAAAGTATTCAGCCTACGCACTAATATATGTTTGTAACGGTTCTAGATACGAGAACCTAAAATTCTTCATATTCTCATCACAATGTGGATGTGGAAGCTCACAAAAACTATGCAGCCATCAAAACGCTTGCAGCTAATACGAGATAGCGTCCCTAACTAAAAAATGCAGACCTCAACAAACCAATTTTATTCGGAGCCATAAATATGCAGAAAAAAATTTCACGAACCCAGCCAGTGAACTAGTTGTCTAAGTTAAAATTTGAGCTCGAAATCACAAATCAGCTTCTACACCAAACACAGTAACCAAACGATAATCCCATAGATAACCCCGTATTTTCAATATAGCTACAAAACATACAAGAATTCGAGAACTTGCATTACTGAAAAAGCAAAAACAAAAGGAGTAAAATTCAAAATCCAGAGTAGTACCTTCCTTTTTAACCTTCTCGTTGAGGTTCTTGACATATATTGTTTGATTCGGAGGTATATCCCCAGTCAACATTCTTGCTCCTCCACTTCAAATTCTGGGCGATGGGGAAGAACCGAAGAAGAGTGTTTAGCCCTAGAGAGCAAGGAGGAAACCAGCAGGTGGTTATGGCGGTAGAGAATCGATTTTTGAGTGTATGTTTGGTATGGGCTCGGATATTTCTTTCTTCAAGCCCAATGGGCCTCCAAATTGCAACTTTCACTTTTTTTCTTAACTTTTGGAGAAGCCCAAATTACTTTGTAAATTTTTTTTTTTTAATTTTTTGGTTTTTTCTTTTTAAATAAAATTTTCAATCAATAAATATTAGAAAACGTTATTAAAAACATGACTATTTCGCTGGTTTAGCGATAATTTTTTAGAAGAAAGCCGCAGAATTTATGCTTTTTGTATAAATTTCCAAGTTTTCTTTTTTAACCCGTTCAAAATTCAAATCATGGATTCAGGGTTTCAAGAACCTCTCATTATCTCCAACCCTATCCCTTTTCGTTTTGGTTAGAAAATAGTATAGTTTTAAAATATTACTACTTATTATGGATTTCAATAAACAACACCTAAAATAACTAATTTATCACCAGTTATTCTACTAATGTTCTTACTTTTTAAGTACGGGTTAATAATGACTCACACATTATTATCTTAATAAAGGTAGAAAAAGTTTTTTTTTTAAAGAAAAAGTTGACTCCTCTATTGAGATTTTAAAAATAAACTGTTCTAATGGAACAGAGAGAGTATAATATTCTTTTTTGCAAGAGATATCTTTTCATTACTTATCAATTATGAACTTCCAAATACAAAGTTAGATTGCATGTGAGCAATCGTAACCATCAAGCGTAAGAACTTATTAGTATTTTGAGTGTTATACATTAACATCCATAATAAATAAGTTGTACGTTAGTAAAAGTAGACATTTCTATATTAGAAGGGAATTATGGCGGTGGATAATTGATTTTGAGTTTCCAGTAAGTACTTGCTCCTTTCACTTATTTTTCTTAAACTTTTCCCAAATTACTTTGTACTGGATTCACTTCCCTCCCTTAAACTAAGTAATTTTTTCCTTTTTCAAAGATTTTTTTTTTCACTCAATAAATATTAGAAATCGTTATTAAAATTAAAAAAAAAAAAAACATTATTAAAAACATATTTGGAAGAAATCCACAGAATTTATGCATTTTGTACAAATTTCCAAACTCATTTCTACTAGAAACTCAGAAGTCAAGACCAATTGCAAGGAAAGAAGAAATATGCAATTTCACCCAAAACTTTGGCTTTTCTTTCATGTTTTGACCTTAATTTGTGCTATACTACTTACCATGGTGCATTTTTTCATTAAATTCTGGAAAACAAAACCTACAAAATCCTTATATTATGCCATTTGACATTTGTTACCAGAATATGTATGGTTTTTGGATTCAACAGCCAGAAGAACGACTTTAAATCGACTGTATAAATCATATATCGTCGTCCAGAGACATGTTGGTTTTGGATATTGAGAATACAAAATTCCTTAGTATCAACCTGCAAGTAAATCGCTCTGTTCAAATGAACTTACAGTTAGCAATGAAACTAGCAGTCATTCCGAAATCTCACCCAAAAAAAAAGAAAGAAAAACGCATTATTAAACCCGATACAATCTGAGTGTTTCCCCAAAGGAAAAGTTCTCCAGTATAAACATTTCAAGGTATCTTGATACCAAAATGGCTGCAAAAGGAAGCAAATTGACTATATCCTTGCAAGAATGATGCTGATGGCTCTATTTTCAACCTTCAACTGGAGAGAAATTTCAAGGGCTGAGGTCTTTTTTCCAACTGATGAAAGATAGGGGAAGCTCAAATGTACTCCCCAGTTGAAATGTAATGAACGTAGCTGGAAATAATGCAGCAGTAATTGTACAGAACCCCCAAAAATCAAGATCTGTGGAGGAGTTTATACTTTGTGTGAAACCTTTGTAAGTTGCAGCCTTAGAAGAATCTGTGGTCACCTCATTAAAGGCATTAAGTGCCTCATCTCTGCACCATTGCCATTGGCAAGGTAATATATCTTCTTCCAGTTATCCTCGGAAAATACATCCCGATTTACCAGCTCTTGTCTGCAATTCATGAAAATAAAAAGAAGGTTACTATTAAGCTGTGATAGCAAAACTCACAATTCAATATCTATTTTACTTTCAACTGACTTCGGATAATGCTTCTATATTTCGTATAAGAAAAGCAACAGCTAAGATACCACCCGAAATATGTACAAGGAGTGACTGATGGTAATCAAGGTTACTATCCGTTTTCAGATATAATTTGCACAAGCAATAGATGGTGGAAAGAACAAATGCACACACTCAAATAAACAGCCATCTTTCTTTACCAAATTCTCATAAAAATAATAAACATGAGAAGCCAGGTCCTCAGAATCTTGGACAATATCATCTAATTCCTAATTCCCAATCAATTGCATCACCTTATAAATAAGCCACCTCAAAAATACAGATCCCACACACCCAGACCAAAAAAAGAAAAAGAAATATTTTTGCCCAGCAGCTACATTTGAAAGAGGGATTACAATCGATCGACTAGTTAAAGAAAACTAATTGCAGCTCTATGTGCCTCAACAACCAGGATAGAGAAAAGGTAGGCTTTATTTTGCAATTCAACCAATGTGATATTAGAATTTGTAAATGAACAAAACCTAGAGAATGGGCAATGAGTAGTATACCTGGCATAATAATGGGAGACGATGCCAGCTTCATCCAAACTGTAACGGGGTAAATTGAAACGGGCATCTAGAGGTACAGTTGGTAATTCTTGACGCAATTTCCCAACTGCTGTTGAATGTGAGAAAGCACCTACCATCATCAGATCCTTGTGCATCATAGACCTAAATGCATTCACCTACAATTCGTATACAATATAACAACTGGCTCAGTTACACAAGTAAAAAAGAACCTAAGTAATTGTATATAGGAAGACTTGGTCAAAGCATACAGAACCCAATCAAAGAAAGTTGGTTCCAGTCTTCAATAGGTACACAATTGTTGATTTAAAACCATAGTCGTATGAGTACACTAGAATCAAGATGCAATCGGAAAAAGTGGTAATAAAACGATTTTTGGCTTCCAAGTTCTAAATAGAGAGCAAGAAATCTGTATTTCCAACTTACAGTTGTGAGCTCTCTGGCATGAATTGGACGACAAGAACGAACAGTAACGGGCTCCCCATATTCACTGAACGTGAACCAACTGTTATACTACAAAAGCAAAGTAGGAGTTTATCATAGTGTGGTTCAGATATTAGCGCACCCCAAAATAATGAAACAGAGTAACACAGAAAAATATACGATTATAGAAAATTGGGCTTACTTGATCAATTGCAAAAAGTACAGGATATTTATCCACGAGCAATAACTCCTCTCTTAATCGAACTAGTGCTCCAACAGAAGCATGCGTCTGCTTAATTCCAGATTGAGCCAGGTCATACAGTGTAGATCCTTCAGCCACTGGCATTGAATCAACGCCCTTCAACCATCCAACACCAGCACTCTCCCCTAGAGGAATAGGCTCAGTTATTTTGCAGCGCAGTTCTTCCAAAGTTTTTTTGTTATACTTTAAAAAATCCTACAGCAGAGAATACCAAATAGGTTCATTAGAACCTGAAAATCTATCACCAAAAACCACAAAACCAAGATAAAGACACAACAAAAGCCCCATTATTTCCATGAATCATCTAGTTCCATCAATCTCTATAATAGTAGATTAAACAAATTAAACAGTCCCTAGTTATATACCAAAAACAATCCATCTCCCCAACGACAACGAGGCAGAATAAAAAGAGATAAAAAATAAACAACTACACAAGATCCTACCTGAAGGACATTGGCTGCCTGCACAGGGGTGTCCCATAAACCTGCTTGAGGATTTTTATAAAACAGTCCTCCATGAGTCCATTCTCTTCCGCTGGGAACATAAAAAACCAACCATCCTTCATTACGAGCCCAATGAACAAGCATCGCCAATGCAATACTCTTCCCACAGCTTCGCGGTCCATCTAATACAATTTTGCTCCTAGTTTGTGGAACTGCTAAGTGGAAGACAACAGTAAGTCCAATTTTTTCATAATTAGTTGCATTATCCTAAAAGTGCCTAAAAGTGCATAAAACAGCATTTTAACATGAGCAAAAAACTTAAGTACTCCCCAACACTTATTTATTGGAACAGTCAACTGCCTATTACATATTATTGAAATAACTCACTCAAGCCTTCCTCTGCAACACACACAGACGGAAGGAAAATACTCTAAAACAACTTCTTAATCCTATTCATCTTAAAATACAAGAAATCTATCCAACCATCACGCAGATGGTCCTCAAATGCATAACTATTAATTACAAAGGTCTTCTATTGCGATATAAAAATCTAACAAGTAACTAATGAAACTTTATTCAGGTAAAAAAAGGTTCAAAGCAACGAACTTTCAAGATGTATTTGTTAAGTGTAATACTTCTATCATCTATTTTAAATAAATTCTGAAACAATTTCTGAAAGGTTAGTCATCATTAAATACAATACTGCTCCATTTAATTTTGCAGATAGTCCCGGGATCATATACATATTTCATTGCGAAGGTTTTCTATTCACAAAGGTTCAGCAGGTAGGCAAGAAGTTCTTCAATAAAAACAAACCAGGATTCAAAGTTACGCACTTTTGGAAGTAGGGTACATTGGAGGATCGACGATCCGCCTGAAATTATCCCTCAGGTCCAGGAAACTCTGCCGAATCAGCAATGCCGGCCGCATTGAATCGTCGAACTCCTTCTGCATACCCGCCGGCAACCCCTCCGGCAACACTCTTTGCAGCTCATCCTCACTAAAACCAAACACAATTAGAACGGCAGCCCACATATGAAAACATCATACGAACATACATCATTTCTTCCTATTTACATTTGCGCCAAACTACAATCAAGTCACCTGAATTCCATGTAATGGCAAACGTCTCTACGAGAAAGCTGCGAAAGTGAAGGGGTGGCGGTGAAGAGATGCCGTCCATCAGGTCCCACGTCTAGGGTTTTATTACCGGCGCTCTGAGCAAGGCGGGCAAGTCGCTCCGATTTAATTCGGCTGTTTGATTCGTGGGCAGAAGTATTTTGAGCCACGTCGGCCTTGACTTTCACGTCGTCTTCGGGGCCATCTTTTTTACTTTTCTTTTTAGCGTGATTCTTGTTCGCTTGTTGCTGTTTGTTGGCTACCGGTTGAGATTTTTTCTTGACGGAGAAGTTCCTGGAAGCTGTAAGCTGAGCTGGTTCGGCGGTGGCGGGGAGAAGAATCTTTGCAATGTTGGATTGGGGCTGGGAGCCGGTGACTGACCGGAGAATCGAACGCAGCATTTCTGACAGGGCTTTGGGAGGTTACCCGTGAGAGGGGTTTTTGGAGGTTTTGAGTGAAGAAGAAGAAGATGAAATCCGGAATTCGAAAATGGGCCTAGGGTCATTTTGACCATGATTCGAAATGGGCTTTGTCGTAGCCTAGTTGAGTTATTTTTTCACTAAATGAAGTCGAAAATGGGCCTATGATCATGTTGTTATGCTTATACGGATTTAAGACAAAACTAGGGCAAAATCAATTTGGGAATTTTCATTAAGTGGGAGTTCCTCCTTTATTGGAACGGCATCGTTGCGAGCTAACCGAAGGAGTACTCTTGTTCTGTTCTAACACTTAGGGCATGTTTGGTATCACGTTTTCAAAACGTGTTTTAAAATTATTTTTGTTTTATAATAGTTTTTCATCATTCTCAATAAACCTTTTTACATTTCTAATAAACTTTTTTACATTTTCAACATATATTTTTACATTCCCAACACACTTTTAATATTATAAAATCAAAAGTGATTTCAAAACATGACTTGAATCACGATACCAAACAGGCCCTTAGTCTATTTTCAGTTTCATTTGTTGTTTCTTTTGCTGCAAGTTTGCATTGTTGATGATCTCATGGTGAGCACACTTTTGGTGCCACCTGTACTGTTAGTACACTTGGGAGTGAGTGCTAGCTAGTGTCATATAAATACCTTGTGAAAGGGATTAGGGATCATGTTTTTGGTTTGAATTTGCTTTTTTCATATAATAGATCTTCATCTCATCCGTTCTTTTCTCATCTCATAATCTTTGCTTTGCTTTTCTCATCAAATTCTGTAATTACTTGTAATTTGCCTTACAGTGGTATCAAAGCTTCACATCCTTGGCTGTGGAGTTGTAATGGAGGACGGTACACGTTTTAAGCAGTTGGAAGAACATGCTAGGAAAGCTGAGGAACATGCCAAGAAGTAGGATATGAAGATGCAGGAATTAGCTAGCTCTATCGATGCTAAATTCGAGAAGTTTTTTCAAAGGCTAGAACATCATGAGCAAGCTATCAATTCCATCAATGGCAGATTTAATCAAGGAGACAAAAGGAAGGAGAGAGCAGGAGATAAAAGGGACAGGTAGATCCAGATTGTTTCTCCTTTGATTCGTACACCTCTAGTAGGACAAAAGGGAACATCAATAGGGGAGTGCTCTCAAGGAGTAGACAAACATAAAACCAGTGGGAAGAATGTAAGCAGCTGGAGGGAGAAATTGCAACAAGCACCATGGACAAATCAGGCTAAGATTGAACTCAACCCTTTCTCAGGACAGAAACCCAAGAAATGGCTACGTAAGTGCACTAAATTTTTTCATTTCTACCAGATTCCAGATCATGAGAAGGTAGAGGCTGCAGAGATTTATTTAGAAAATCAAGCTGAAGCATTGTATGATAGTTATAAGGTGGATAAGGAGCAGATTACTTGGCCAGAATTCTGTCAGGAGTTAGTCCATAGATTTGTGGAGTTAGGAGCAACAGATGAAGTGGAGGATTTCAACAAATTGCAGCATATTAAGGGGGTGAGGGAGTACCAGGAGTTTTTCGAGGCATTAAAATCCAAAATGCTATTTAAGAACCTGAAGCATCCTGAGAGTTACTATATTTCTAGTTTTATCAGTGGATTAAAGGGTGAGTTAAAACCCATGGTGCGGATGATGAAACCCAGAACTCTTGAGTGATGCTGTAGAGGTAGCTATTTTGCAGGAGAAATCCCTAACTGAGCAACAAAAGGCTAGTAGGATT
The DNA here is from genome assembly GCA_016801395.1 of Leptodermis oblonga. Lineage (NCBI taxonomy): Eukaryota > Viridiplantae > Streptophyta > Magnoliopsida > Gentianales > Rubiaceae > Leptodermis > Leptodermis oblonga. The sequence goes on from CM028760.1 coordinate 38,037,219, forward strand.
GGGAATTATGGGAGGACAGTTGCTGAGAAACCTGTAGTAAGGAAGGAAGGAGAGAAAATGTTAGTGTCTGACAAGTTTCAGAAAATCACTCCTCAGGAGTTACAGTATAGAAGGAACAATCACTTGTGTTACAAATGTGGGGAAAAGTACCATGTGGGGCATCAATGTAAGTTGAAACAGGTGAATTTCTTGGTAGTGGATGATAATGAGGAGGTCGTTGCCATAGGAGGGGAGTTTGAGAATGAGGTGAAAGAAGTGGAATTAGAACCAGAAACTAAACAACTGGCTGTTAATGCTATTACTGAAAAGGGGAGAAAAAACACCATAGCATTACAAGGGATATTGTATGGAAGGGCAGTGAAGAAACTAGTTGATACAGGAGCTACTGATAGCTTCTTGAACAAAAAGTTAGCTGAAGAATTGAACCTGAGAAAGATTGAGGCTAAGCCTTATCTGGTAACTGTGGCAGATGGAGGAATTACCCAAGGCAATACTAAGTGTCCTAGGGTCAAATGGAGCATTCAAAATTATCAGTTTCAGATTGTTGAGTATGGAAGGTTGGGATATCATTTTAGGGGCTGACTGGATGGCTGCGTATAGCCCTATTCTTTTTTATTTTGAGAAATTAAATAGCTATAATTCAAGAGGGGGACTTATGTTACATGCAAGGAGAGACAGAGCAGGCGGTGATGCAGCTGGTGAAAGGGAGAGAAGCCAAGCTAATGACTATCAACAGGAGAAATAGAAGTAGTATGTTGCAACTTCCTCAAGGGAAGGAGGGAGATTCTCAAGCTGAACTGCCTGTCAACATCCAAAGGGTGATTGAGGAGTTTCCAGAAGTTTTCCAAGTCCCCACCACCTTGCCACATGAAAGGACCATTGATCACCAAATCAATTTGAAGCCAGGAACTGGGCCTTTCAAGCTGAAACCATACAGGTACTCTCATTTTTAGAAAGATGAAGTTGAGAAACAAGTTGGAGAAATGCTAGATAATGGTATTATTCAATATAGTACTAGTCCTTTTGCATCACCTATTTTATTAGTGAAAAAGAAAAATGGAAGCTGGAGATTATGTGTAGATTACAGGAGGTTGAATGATTTAACCATCAAGGACAAGTTTCCTATTCCTGTTATTGATGAATTACTAGATGAGTTGCATGGAGCTTGTTATTTTTCAAAAATGGATTTGAGATCTGGTTACCACCAAATCAGAATCAGGCAGTAAGACATCCAAAAATAGCTTTTCAGACCCACCATGGGCACTTTGAGTTCTTGGTGATGCCATTTGGCTTAACTAATGCCCCAACCACTTTTCAAGCACTTATGAATCATATATTCCAACCCTTTTTGAGGAAATTTGTGCTAGTTTTTTTTTTATGATATTCTGATACACAGTAAAACTCTAAAGGAGCATGGGCAACATTTGAAGAGTGTGCTACAATTGTTGAAGGAGAATCATTTGTTGGCTAAGCTGTCTAAATGTATTTTTGCACAAAGGAGTGTGGAGTACTTGGGGCATATAATAGGTCCAGAGGGAGTAGGTATAGATCGTAGTAAAATACAAAATGTTCTTGAATTGCCAGTACCAAAAACTCTTAAGGAGTTAAGGGGATTCCTAGGATTGACAGGTTACTACAGACGTTTTATTAAGGGCTATCGAATATTGTGTAAGCCACTCACCAATTTATTAAGGAAGGGGAAGTTTGTTTGGAATGAAGAAGCTACTGCAGTTGCAGCTAAACTCAAAGAAGTGATCACTTCAGCACCTGTTTTGAAGCTACCAGATTTTGAAAAGGCCTTTGTGGTAGAGACAGATGCTTGTGATGAGGGCATGGGAGCAGTACTGATGCAGGAGGGCCATCCAATTTCTTTTCTCAGTAAGGCATTCTATGAAAAGAACAAGAGTTTATCCGTTTATGAGAAAGAATTATTGGCATTAGTTAAGGCTGTAGAGAAGTGGAAGCAGTATTTGATTGGTAGTCATTTTATTATCAAAACAGATCATCAGTCATTAAAGTATTTGTTAGACCAGAAGTTGACCAACAATTTGCAACGCAAATGGCTAACAAAGCTCATGGGATTGAGCTTTGAGATACAATATAAAAGGGGAAAGGAGAATAGAGTAGCATATGCTTTGTCTAGAAGAGGGAATTCTGAGGAGCAATTATCTGAAGTTTCTGAGGAAGGTGTAGAAGAATTGAATCTTAATGCTGTTTCAGGAGTGCAACCACTATGGCTGCAATAGATTGAAGACAGTTATGAAGGGGATATAGTCTACCAGCAACTAATTACTGAGACTTTACTCAGGAATGATTTAAGTGGAGAGTATCAGGTGATTCATGGAATTTTGAAAAAGGAAACCGAATAGTAGTTGGCAGTATGGCAGAAGTAAGGAGTTTGATTTTAGAAGCCATTCATGCTTCTGCTCTAGGAGGGCATTCAGGGTAGAGAGCTACACTAAAGAGGGTTAGCAATTTATTTTTTTGGCCAAACTTGAAGGAAGAAATGGAAGAGTTTATCAGAAGGTGCACTGTGTGCCAAAAGAACAAACATCTGAACCATTATCCTCAAGGTTTGCTCCAACCCCTACCAATACCTCAACAAGCCTGGAAACAGTTGTCCATGGATTTCATAGAACAGCTCCCTAACTTTGAAGGGTTTACTGTTGTTTTGGTTGTAGTGTATCGACTGACTAAGTACAGCCATTTCCTTCCTTTATCTCACCTCTATAATGCTGCTCCTAAGATTGCAAGATTGTTTATGGATGAAGTGTTCAGATTGCATGGTTTGCCTGATTCCATTGTGAGTGATAGGTATAGGCTTTTTACTAGCAAGTTTTGGCAATCTCTATTCAAGATATTGGGAGTTAAGCTGAATCTTAGTTCCTCTTACCATCCTCAATCTGATGGTCAAACTGAGAGGGTAAATCAAGTGTTAGAGAATTTTCTCTGGTGTTTCTGTTGTGAAAAACCAGGGACTTGGAAGAATTGGTTGAGCTTGGCTGGACAGTGGTATAACTACACTTGTCACAATAGCCTCTCTGTTTCTCCATTTGAGGCACTTTATGGTGTGAAACCATCAACTTTTCCTCTGGGATCTTTTTCTGAGGTAGTGGTACCTACTGTTCATGATCTGACCAGGCAAAGGCAGGAAGTGTCCAAACTCATACAGGAGCAACTCCTTAGAGCTCAGAAGAGGATGAAATATTATGCAGATAAAAAACGAGTGGAGAGAGAGTTCAAGGTGGGAGATTGGGTCTATTTGAAGCTGCAGCCTTATAGGCAGCAATATGTTGTTAACAGACCATTTTCTAAGCTGTCCTCAAAATTTTTTGGTCCTTTTGAAATCTTAGAGAAGGTTGGTGTTGCTGCAAATAGACTGAAGTTACCCAAGCATAGCAAAATTCATGCTACCTTCCATGTTTCTCTGCTGAAGCAACACATTGGCACTGCACCAGTAAACAGCATTCCTATACCTGCTGATTGCCAATATGTGGAGATGAGCTTGAAACCTAAAAGGCTGTGTTGCAAAGGAGAATGATCCAAAAGGGGAATACTCAACTTTGTGAATGGCTGGTGGAGTGGGAAGGTTTACCAAAAGAAGAGGCTTCATGGGAGGAGGTGAGCTTCATGAAGGAAGAATTCCCAAATTTTAAAGCTTGAGGACAAGCTTTCTTTAAGCATTGGGGGTCGTTATGCTTATATGAATTTAAGGCAAAACTGGGGCCAAATCAATTTGGGAATTTTCATTAAGTGAGAGTTTCTCCTTTATTGGAACGGCATCATTGCAAGCCAACCGAAGGAGTACTCTTGTTCTATTCTAACACTTAGTACACTTGGGAGTGAGTGCTTGCTAGTGTCATATAAATACCTCGTGAAAGGGATTAGGGATCATGTTTTTGGTATGAATTTACTTTTCTCATCTAATAGATCTTCATCTCAACCCTTCTTTTCTTATCTCATAAGCTTTGCTTTTCTCATCTAATTCTGCAAATTACTTGTAATTTGCCTTGCACATTTTGACCATGATTCGAGATGGGCTTACCAATTTTACTTACAAGTACCATTTAAACAAATTTAAAGAGAAAATAAAAAATATCTCTACAGTCACACAAAAGATCTCCTACCCTTCAATTATTATTATTTACAGACCCACCTCTGCCGACCGGCAGCCCCTACTCCGGCGCACGTCAGAGGTAGGTTTTCTTTATGGAAAAAAATGAAAATAAATAAATAAATAAAAGTGAACATAGAAGACAAAGGTCAGTACAAGAATATTTGTGTATTTTCAGTCCTTAATTTTTTTCCAATCCTTATGTGTATTTTTAATTTTTTTCCAATCCTTATGTGTATTTTTCCACTGTTAGTTTGATAACAAGATCATTAAGATGAACTGAAAGGACCAGATTTGTCGGGGCAAAGGAATTGGGGATCGGGACGGGAGTCCACCAAAGGGTGATGGTTGTATATCCACATTATGATGTCTCCCACTATGTACCATTAGAGGGCAGTAAAAAAATTTAACTGTAAACTTTTTTACTGTCCCTTAATGGTACATGGTAGGGGACAACAGATCTCCTCACTCCTTCAAACCTTTAGACATAAAGGACCAAAACTGTCATGTCAACTTTGCCAATCCATGTATTATGCTATATTCTGTGCAAGCAATAGAATCAAAACTGGTACTAAGGTCACTTCCTCTGAACCAATAAAGCTAACTCCCCCGACTACATTTGAAGATATGAAAGGCAAGCAACGACGCCCCAAAAAGTAGTTGTCTGCAACAAAGGCAACACACATGTATAAGCAAAAACTACGCACCTTCATTCATTTCTAATGACAAATAAGCAAAAAATTGTTATTCCATTCCCATCTTAAGGGAAAAAAAAAAAACACATTCGAACTCACCATGTTAGCCTTCGGATGTAAGCTGGGGACTCCCAGATAGTGAAAGGTAATGGGGACTCTCCAATGACGAGCGCGATCAAAATGCACCCAACTGACTGCCTCAAAAGCTTATAGCTTGGTTCTCCAGGCGTAAATTGGCCCTGCTTTCACTTGATGTCTCATAACTCGCCACCCAACGAGGGCAACCGTATTCTCAGTAAATATTCTGATACATGTGTTTACACAAAAGAAACTGACAAGTAAACCAGTTACTCGTAATGCAATTAGAAATCACCGGGCATCCCAGTCATGAGTAATCTTACGCTTAAAATCTTGAGATCAGAAAGGGGACTGGCATAGCGGACAAGTTGACTTGTGGGAAGTTGAAAACCACTTGTAGAGGCAGGCTGAGTGGAACTTATGCTTGCAGGTTTTGCAAGCAAGGCGTGGAAGGCTATGGTTAGAAGTATGGATAACACTGTAACAGATGGGACACTCCTCCACTCCTTCAAATTCCTTATCAAAATTGTTTTTCCATATTCGGATTGCTTCAGCTATGGCTCCATTCTGCATCATACAGTAGGGGAAAAGTTACTATTAGGCTCTTGTAGGAGCAAGGTTAACTTCAAGCCAAATAGTTGGAAGGGAACTGACTGATCGCAATAAGTTAAATATTAGGTGGTTATTAACCACCGTACCATTGCTGATGTAGTTGATGAGTAAGCATTACATGTACTATTTTTTTGGGGTAGTGGTGTATTTACCTGTAATGCTTACTCAACAACTACCTCCAAATAGCACATTTTGAGTGGATTAATAACCCACCATATAATACTTTCTTGTCAAAATCACAAAGTTTTAAGGCAATCAAAATGTTCAGGGAACCCCAATTGTTACCACAACATTCTCAATTGAATTCATTGTCAGCAAACCGAAAGACAACAACAAACATCAACAGAAGATTATTAGTGAAGGGAATAAGCAATTTTAGTCCCAAACACTATCAACTAGAAACTTAAGTCTGAAAGTTTGGTAATGCATTTCTTTTGGTTTTTAAAATGAAAGACCTTGTAAAGGTAATGGAGCCTCATAACTTGGGACATTTTCCACTTCAATGGACCAAAAGAATGACTAAACATAGAGGAGAAAATTCTCTTACCAACAAAGGAGAAAATTCTCTTACCAACAAGTCATCACACACTATTATCTTGGCTTGATTTTCCATTAAAAGGACCAAAAGTCATGCATTTCCAAACTGAGGAGTACTGTTTTGAATAACATTAGGGATTGAAAGCCTCAACCCCTTAAATTTGAACTAAAACTGACTTTTATTTCTCCCATTAATCAATTGAGCAAGTTTTATTTGTGTAAGCCATTAAATGAAGCAACTTAAAAGGAAAATCGCATTAAACAATTGAAATTTGTAGCAGATACCTGATTGCGTACAAATAACATCATTGACATAAGCCATTTTCTCTGCTTCACGTCACTAATGCCAAGACTCCTAGGACAATCTACATCAACAGGTCGAAGTGGATAAGATGCAGGAAGTCGAATTACAAGATCCATTCCTGTCTCATCCTTTGTGTAGGTAGCCACAACCTCATTGGCTGATTTGCTAACACTAACTGAGAAATTATCATCCCCAATATTAGCTTTCTTGATCTGCACGTACGAGTTTACAGCCCAATAATTAGAAGGAAAAAAAATGTAACATCTAGGCTGGTCAAATACTCAAATACTCGTCCTAACACAGCAGCTACAAACATTTCTATCCTCCATAAAAGAAAAAAAAAATTATGGGTAGCCAACCAGCCATTTGATAAAATGAATGTTCTCACAAAAGTAGAAGCCAAGACACTCCCACAGCAAGTTTCTTCTTGCTTGAAACACCTGCAACACTATGTGAATTGAAAAGCATCTCTAGTTTACATGAAGGAGCTTAGGCATGCCACGACTAATTACCAAATCCAAGTTCCCACATGTACCAAAACACTATCCACTCCCGATTAAAAATAGAAAGTTCTAATTTAGGTTTCTAATTCTTTCTTAATGCCTAGAACACCAAAATGTAGTAGTCACGCATGTTTCTTTGATTAATTAATGTCACCCTAGACAGGCCCCAGCATGTTCCCAGTTCTTCCTTCAAGCAATTAAATGTATCATCAAGACAGTCTCAACTCTAAAGTGGAACTGCAGTGATGTATTCAGCTGAGGCACCCTAAAGTTTATTCACATTCATGCAGATTAAAAAGCAAGAAGATTAGTAGATTTTAAGCATCTTAAACAAACCTGAGTTAGATCATTTGCTATCAACACAGGGCTACACCATCTTATTGTGAAGGTTTCAATCATAGATGACCGAGAACGATCTCTAATATTACTAAACCAGTCTCGAACGTAAGCTGGAAGAATACTCAGCATCAGACCATATATTGCACCAGCCAATGAAGTCATTGTCTCTGCTTTAACAGGCCAAACAGTTTCAACAGAGGGCAATATAGATCCTGTGGTGATTGCATGGGTTGCAGCTGTTGCTGCCACTGATATCGTTGCTGGAAATTCTTTCCTCTTCAGGCTGGATCCCCCAAAGGATTCCAATGGTATATGTTGGAAAATACAGTCTATTATCACTGAATCAGCAGAATCTTTTATGTACTGAATAATTTTCTCCCTCACAGGCGTTGACGAGGGCAAAGAAACAAGATGTGAGAGCAATAATGCCCAAGCAATGAATGTATTTACCTGCAAAGAATAATGCAAAATCAGTGCACTCCAGTTTTTACCATTATTTGTACATGAAAAATTATGTGCATTATCCATTCCATTTCCATCAGGTTATTGTAGAATGTGCCAAATGATCTGGTCTGGAACCACAAGGTAAACATGCTTGGAAACAGAGGCATCAGGCCCATAAATTCTTCAATAAGACAGAGCAGATTTGAATATTTTCTGATAGATCAAAGTAATACTTACCCGTTCAGATGCCAATAAATCCATTTCAAAGACTTCATATGGGAATTTTGCAAACATGAAGCAAATTTCTTCTCTTAAGCAGAAATTTTGTTCTAAAGCTAAACCAGGAGAGCCAGAATCTAGAGTAACGGAAGTATCATCAAAAGCCTGAGCCAAGTCTTTGCTTATGAAAGCAAACTGAGATATAGGTTCACTGGAAAGAATATTGTAGGCAGCAACCTGCAAAAGAGGGAGGGGTTTTGAAGAAAACAGGATTGCATATAGAGAACTAATAGACCCTTTACTTAGCCCCCACATCTCAATCGCCTTTGTGGCTTTATCCCTTGCTGTTGATGATGATTCTAAAACACAGGAAGCAACTAACTCCCAGAACTGCGAATGCTTGACCCTAGATCCTGCTATAACAGACGAAAATTCAATGGAAGGCCCTGCTATTGCCTCAGCAACACCAGTGGAAAAAAATAGACGAAGAATGGATTCAAGAATTCGATCTTTCATAACTTCCCATCTCTCGTTTCTCAATGGGTTTGAAATACCAGCTTCATCCTTTTCGTCATCACAAATGCCACAAGACATGGAAAATGCAGCAAGAGCATTTCTTGCTATTTTCATTGTAGAATGGTCTGCATGTGAAACTGCAAGCTCGAGCTTCTTTAAAGTATCTTCCAAATCATTACAGGTAGAACTATTTCCAATAGTATCATTGACAATTTCAGTGACTTCTTCCAGCGTCACAACTGCAGATTCAATCCACCATCTCAAATGATAGAAAACAAATTGCCAGTCATCTTCACAAAAGTCCTCGCAGCAATAAGCAACTGAAACCAACACTAACTTCGATAACAACACCTGGACAATTGGCAATTTGTTCATCACAGTTGATGCACCAGCCTTTTGTCTTTGATTCTGAAATAACTGAAATAGAAGCACTCTCTCCTCAGAGTTTATACACCTTGCTCTTTTTAAACCTCGCACTCCTTTTGTTGCCCTCACAGGATAACAGGAGACAACAAGGTGAAACCAGCCCTCAATATCTGCAATAAATAATTGGGTTAAAGAAACAAAATAATCATCTAGCTTAAAGACGCAAAATATTTGCAAGATAAATTACAACCAATTACCTTAATGCCGTTTTAGCTAGTACTAACCATAATTCATGCTAAACGTTAAAAAGAACAAGGTCTTGCCACTTGAATCACATGAACGTTCAAAATTTATTACTTTGACCAAATTGTATTCAGAATTTGCTCCTCACAAACAAAACAATTTCAACAACTGTCAGTCCAAAACTGAACCTTCAAGTGTATTTCAGTTCCTTCCATTTGTAGTCCATTCCAACATCATGTTCACATCCTCAAAATATAAGCTTTTAAGTTTTAAATTATTTCCGGTTTGAATACCTCAAAAACAAAAAATGGGTAGTCATTCCATAATTCCCTCAGATTCCTAATCTTTCAATGAAGCAATATTTGCGAGCCGAATTGGTTCAGGCGAATATCATTTATTTTGGACTCTTGCTTATAACTCTTGTTCAATCAAAACTAGGAGAGGACATTCAATAGTAGATTGAGGGAATCCATTACAAAGTAATTTCAGTAATGTTATAGTGAACAATGAACATTCCATACCATTTCCAGTCGTCCATGTATTTAAGGCAGGGAAATGTGAAGCTTTCTTGAGCCAGTCCACAACAGCAGTATGCAGCTCAGATTCCTCAGAAATACCAGGTGGATCACTAGCATCAGATGCATCACATAGAATGCTCAATGGTGCAATGAGAACATTCATACATGCAGCGAAAACACTCAAACAATTCAAGTTCACTGTTTCACCAATATAGAGTTTATCTTTAAGCATTTCAAAATAGATCTTAGCTTTGTCTTTTCCCCATATATTTTTTTGGAAAAGATTAGAGAGTAACGATGCAAGAGCTCTCAAAAAAGGCTCACCGATACTCTCAACCTCAATATGTGAACCAGGCCATACATTTTGAAGGGTCTGTTCACCTTTCTCTCCATGCACAAGGGCCCCATCAAGCAAAATGGTAGCAATAGAATCTAAAATGCCCTCATCAGGAGAATAGATTTCACTCATTGCATAATTGCATAGGAGAGGCAAGAAGGAACTCAAAGCACTGCCACATTGCCACTTCCATGTGCATAGCATCTCAGCAGCAAGCCAAGCACGAGAATAACAAAACTCCACAATTCTCGGATTCATATTAGGCTCCTGTGACGAAGATAAAGAATCATGTGATATAGCCCCAGCAACAACTTTATGAATCCCAATTCTCGATATAAGTTTGTCGATCATATTTACAAACTTCAGATTTCCAGATCCCTGCACACAGGAGTCCAAATATGTGAGTTTCCACACCTTGAACTCAGATACTTACAGATGTGCACGTGCATATCGACAGTAATTTGACTGCCTGTCCAGAAAAGGACAAATGTTACAGGAGCTAGCCTACAATGTGGTGACAAATGATCTGAATTGAAATTCAAAATTAAATTATGGCTTGCAATAACTGAGAGAAGATCAACCATGATATCAGAAATGCACGAGGAATGCGGACCATGTATTTCACTAAATCTAAACAATCTAGAACCTAGTTAGTAGTTACACCATCTTTACTGAACAAAACTTGAATTCTTTCTCAGTGGCGCATTTGTCATGTAACCCATTGTCCTTCATCTTAACACTTAAGGAAAAAGCAGTGTATAGAAAGAGAACCAAAACAATCAAAAGAAAAGGCACCACAAAATATGGAACAGTTTCAGGCATCTTTAACCAGGGAAGAGAAAAATGTTGTGAACAATCTTTTACCTCAGCCAACCGAAAAAGTTAAGTGAAAACACAAGAGAAGAGAAAAACCACCTTTCGTTATTGATTCCCATGAAATCATGTCGAATGAGAAGTTCAAATTACCTTTGTAGAGCAAACAACCTGGAAGAACTATAATGCCTAAAACAATCACTTGAGACCAAAACCTTGTTTCTATAACAAAATTTATAATCATCAACATACACTCAGTTTCCACCCCATTTTCAAACTATGCCCAGTCTAAAAAGGAAATGAATAACCAGAACTCTCTGACTGAAAGCAATATGTAATGGTATCAATTCATCAAGGACGGTGTTATGCGAATACACTTCAGAAAACAATTATCTTGTAAACTCCCAAACATAATATGTCAAAAGCTGAAAATTTAAATTTATAAAAAATAAATAAATAAATAAAAATAAAAAAAGCAAGAAGAGGAGTTAACTTAATCAAGCATACTATGCAACAAAAGTCGCAATGAAATGATCCAGAAAACATAAAAAGGGCCTGACTAAAGGATATATTGACCCACAGAAGCAATAAATAGTATGGTGAATCCAAATTTAGCAACTCCTCAGTGTACACCACTTACATTAAGTATTGTATAGTCAGATTTCAATCGAGTTGATTTCCCTTGAGAATTAACATCTGGCAAGATCCATGAGGGCCAGCAGTCACTTTGGCTCAATAACTCATCCAACAACTTTTGCTCCTCAAATTGGTCTACGCACAGACACTCAAATATTTCAAGCAACCAACAGCAGTATAGAGAGGTGCTTTTCTCAATGTCTAACTTATCTTCTTTCAGTACGGCCCACCTTAATACATGAACCAAAATACTTTGCAAGCTCTTACGGTTCTCAATACAGAGGCTCTTTGAGAGCTGGAAGCTAATGCTACTGCGGAAGGCATGCATGGATTCACAGAAAGCCATCCTCATCTTCATCTGTTCTACACATTCCTCATCAAGTTCACCATTCAAACCAGTTGCTAAGCAACTAAACTCCCAATCAATCACGAAAATAGCAGCCAGAACACAAGCAACTAATTCACTCTCAGAATCTAACTTCACCAAGCAGAAGAAACTACCAGTCAGTACTTCAAGAGCAAAATGAGCTTCATCAAGAACAGTATTAGAAGATTCAAACCTCATCTCTGAAAATTTTCCCAGGGGATGTATCAGATAACCCACATACTTGGCCCAGGGAAAAGTTGAACTAGATATGAAAGATAGCAACTTTCTCAGGATTTCCTCAAATACTAAGTTCAATGTACTTTTAGATAAAAAGGAACTTTCTTCTTCAATATTGCCACAAATAAGAGCCCTGACAAATATAAGAGATAACAACATAAGGTGATGAATTAGTACATGTGAAAAAGTGCAATAGATTTTATTCCGAGAGACATTAATTTTTGAACAAATAAGAACCTTGACAGATTTTTGGATTTAATCAAATAGCTTATTGTTTAAAGGCAAGAATAATAATATCTAAGCTTTATCTGCCACATGGGTTGGCCATATTGATCTATTGAGCCATCATGTTAAGGACAAAATGCCAAAATACTTGAATAAGCAAAGGTTTCTTCCAGAGCCAATATACTTGCTATATCATATACAACAACTACTAAATATTTATCTCACTATGTGGGGTAGAGGTCGGTTATAGGAATTATATCTCACCATCAGGTTCAGTCAATACAGTTGCTATATCATATGAGAAGAAAAATATATATCCATAAAACACTCCTGGAGTAGGACATGCAACAAACTCAAAATCCTCTAATGCGAAAACAGGGTGCATTTTGGGTATCATGGCAATATGGTAAACCTATACAGCCTTGAAGAGAGATCGTAAGATAAAAGCATCCCAGTCGCTACAGTAGCAATGATGACAATTCACTATTAAAGAGATGGAGAAGTCATGCATCAAGCTAGACTGTACTACTGATGGAAATACTCTACATACAAAACACGTCTTTTGTTTGTGATGCTATTCCAATATCTAGAGCATTTATAGACCAAAAAATTTGGCTACAAAACTAATATCTTCCAAGCTGCATGATTTTTCTTTCAGAACAACAAAACAAACATGACTTAGTTTAGTTGGGGTCCAAAAGAAGCTGGCAACAAACTCATTTTTTACAGAACATTTAAACACCAACAGATACTATATTCCTGCATAGAACATAATCACAGAGGTAATGGCATAATGCACATACCGTAAAAATCGAGCTTCAGAAGTTCCAAATGGTGGCTTAAAATTAATAATAGATAATGCAGCACTGTCTAAATTTTCGTGTCGCCAGTCTTCAGGTTGAGACCCTTTTACACACTTCACCTGTCTAATTCTCTCCCTTGCCTTCTCCATCAGCAAAGCCAATATGAGTATTTTGGAGTCTGAGGTTCTCAAAGTGTCTTCTTCTAGAGGTATAACATGTGTAACTATACTATTCCACTGCTCTGAAAAACATTCATTGTCAATTAAAGCAAGCAAGAAATCCAATTTGGGACTGGTTGAGGGACTGTATTTCTCCAAACACCAAGGAACAAATATTTCAGTGAAAGCTTCCAAAAACTGCTCTGTCCCTGAGTCAATGCCCACAAGTTCTTGGATAATCTTTCGAGGTCCAAATATGTAAGCAGCTGTTACCATAAATCTCACAGCATCTGGTGAATCCTGTTGTCAGTAAAATCAGGCATAGTAATTTATAAAGATTAAATTCAAAATAAATTAACAATATAGAAGACTCTATTCAATTGAATCTCCAACACAAAGGACTTACTAACAGAGGAGACAACAGTATTCAGCAAAAACAACTCAAGATCATTCGGATAATTTCTATCAGGAACTGAAAAAGGAAAAACAGAGCCAAGATAATATGCTGCATTATCCTCAATTTCACTTTTCAGGTAAATACAAGATTACAATAATCAATGGTATTACAGTGGTGAAGTTCTAGACCAAGTTGCAGCATTAACACGTCATAATCTGACCCACAATTTCAGGATCCAAGCCAACACTGTACTGCATGCCCAAGACTTGTAAAATACTGGGATACAGGTGTCCATTATTATTTATTGATAAAGCGAGCGAGAGATAAAATTAAGTAACCAAGAATAACTTACAAGTGTCTTAGTCACTTGGAAAGATTTAACCAATATAGGCCCAACCAAATAATCAAAGGGCCATGTTTCACCCTTCTGCACCACATGCTGATCCAGTATTGACAAAAAACAGATGATTATTTCAACGTTTCCAGAAGAATTCTCAATTTGCTGGATTATATTGAGGCAATGATCAACAAATGTAGAACAGAACTGTAAAATTAGGCCTTTCTCTAAGTTATAGACCCCTGAAAGAATCTCAACAATGCATTTCCCTATATCTTGCTGGTAACCCACTGGATACTTGATGTGGATATTTTCCTCTCTTTCCTTATTGGAAGGCTCAATTATATCCTCGGAAGAAGGAAAGGAAATCCTCGAGAGAATTGTGCTCTGATCTTTTGAGCTGTCTACTAGTAAGTACTCATGCCACAAAAGCTTTAATAGGACCTCATTGATAAGAAGATTCTGTAGATGTAGCATAGCATCTACTCCATCATAATATCTGGTAGAGATAAGAATATACCGGGATCAACAAAAAGTTTACTAAAGTATGAAAAGGGAAATAGAGAGGAAAATGCTGAATAAAAAAATTATAAAAAAAAAGAAGTTTCAAAAGAACCACATCATAGTAGCTAATATGAGCCATATAATGCTGCACTCCCACCTTGAAGCATTCTGTAAAGCCCAAAGTAAACACTCTTTTACAGTCTGGAAAAAAGCTAATCGATCTGTGCTAGAAGAATAAGACAAGCTTCTTCCCTCCCACAACTTCTGGAAAAACTCAAAAAAGAACTTCTCTCCTGATACTGCAGTTGGAGGTATTACATATAAAAATAGAGCTAGAGCTGGATAAGATATTTGTTGGGAGCCAAAGCAGCCATTCTTCAGAAAATGCCAGAAACGGTTGAGAATTACTTTCTGGACATTCAGCAATTTCCAACTTTCAGGGAACTTTTTGGAAAATAGTAATACCATATCCCACATTGGAGAATGGCATCTCGGATCCTTTTCCTGGAAAGCACCAAGAATTGAAACCGAAAGAGATTTTACATTTTCTTCATTAATGGCATGATGAATATTCTTTATGAAGCTTCTAAGTGCAGAATATGTAGCCGACCGTATGCCAGAGCTTTGAGACTTCAGGAAGTCTGAAAAATATTTATGCTCAGAAAACAACTTTTCTGCATGAGCTATTGCATTGGCTCTGGCTTTCGAAGCATTCTTTGGATCAGCTGTTATGTTCTCAAAACCTGGCCTATCTGATTGTAGGGACACCAAAATATCAAGAAGGGTGGCCAAAGCAAGTAATGACGATGAGATCACCTGTTACCCACAAATAACTACTTAACACACATGATTAGGGTCAAGCAGAATGAATAAAAGTTTATACAATGACATTTCAGCAATTAGCAAAATGCAAAGAAGATTTATTTCAAATTCATTTATCATTTACACCACTAATTGCTTTATTCTAGCATAGAGTCTTATCACTAGTGTCTTTGCAAACATCACTTTTTAGGGGGGATTATATAAATCAAGAGACCTCAACACCAGAGATAACCAAAATAATACACTGTATGTTGGACTCTGATCCACTCACTCCAAAACAGAAAGAGGCAAGGGGGAACAACAACAATCACAAATATGAGCAAAGTGTAGTGGTTTCTGCATAGAACATGCAATTTTTAAGGAATAATAGACTGCATTTAGCTGAATCATAGTATAGAAATGAGAACATAGAACCAATACCTGCTGGTACATCTCCTCCAATTCATCAGCTGCAGTTACTTTATCAGACATACTTTGAGGTGTGAGCTTCAGATTTTCTTCTATATACACAAATATTTCATTTGTACAGAGAATTAAGGCATCCAGTCTTCTCTCATGTGCTGGAAATACAGCCTGTTTCAATATCAGACATTAACTGCAGGAGATCTAGCATTTCCTGATGAATTTCTCCATAAATAATAAGAGAAGTTCAAGGAAAATGAGGGAAAATAAATAGATAGTAGAAAAGAAGATAAAGCTCCTTTAAAAATCAAAATACTATTGGAAAATATAAGATGATTTAGAGCTCCAAGAAGAGTGCACGGCATTAGAAGCTCATAGCTGGATGCCAACCAAAAAAATGATCTAATTGGATAAAACAAATAACTGTGCAATGGATTTTCACAGCCACAGAGAGAGAACAATAAACCATATGCACAATGTTGCAAAACAGAAGCAAACCTGAAATGACCTTTTGGCTGCTTGAGAAACTTCAAAAATTGAATCAAACTGAGAAAACCACCAAGGTCCCATAAAATATTTGAGGTGTGGAGCCAGTTCTCTCCTGAAAAAGACATAAAATATAATAAAAAGAAATAATCTCTAAGGACTCAGATGAAAAATGAATCCTAGTATATGTACAACATAGCATATCATTGAAGGCTAAAAGAAACTTCCAAATCAAGAATAGACTTCTGGATATCAAGTATATTCAAAAAAATTAAAATCCTGGTCCAGTGCTTCAATTCAATCTCTAAACAGAGATGCATTTGAAATGGCTGTCCGAGTTATGATATATGATGGCCGATAGGGCAATAGATCAAGTAATCTGTTCTTTTATCAACAAAATAGAAAGTCTCTGCAACGAGTGAGAAATCTATCTACAGGAAAACTTCCATGGTTAAAGGAAGGCCTTTATGTTTAACAGCGAGTCCTCAAAGGTGAGGTCCACTTATCACTCATAAGACCTTGGACTCAACGTAAGGATCAAAAATCAGAGTGAATCAGCAGTATCTATCATGTGCTCAACTAGAGACCAGTTCAGAATGAACCAAATGCCCAAACTACATTTGCAATTTCTCAGTAGCTATGGAACTACCTTGCTTTCTGCTTCATCAGACCTTCGTTTAAGGGGATGGATATTTTAATATAACAGGAAACTCGTAATATCATGCCCGACACATCCAGAATTTAACTTTTTTTTTACTGATCAAAACACCGTTAACTGGTAATACCAATGAATTAATGCTTCTTCAAGAATTTTCATTGGAATAAACATTGCAACTCAAGAAAATCAACAAAAGGAAAGAGAAAAAATCTGAAGGACTGATGCCAAAGGATGTCTTGGAAATTGCAGACAAAAAACAAAGTATCATTAAGTAGGCCCAAAGTAAAACCCTGTTTGGAAATCATGTAGGACAAACATGGAATGCATTGCAAGACAAGGTTATTGATGCATTCTGCATGAAATTTAAAGGTGTGGCAGTATTCTACAATCATTCTCCATCTCCAATAAACAAACCAGAAAGCAGAAACACTTAAGACAATACAAATCATTTTTAACTTAAAAGAATTTCATGAAGGGTAGTAAGAGCAGTTCATGCACAAACCCGACAGCACGGGCAAGAGAAGTCATTGTATCATGAGTTGCTCGCCTAACTTCCCGGTTGTAATCCAGTATGAGTTTCTTGTACTCAAATGCCTGAAATTGAGGAGAATAAGATAATGACTTAAATTCCTTAAAACTAGTGAGTTTACCATACAATACAACTCTACATAGGCCAGTTGCACAACATCAGAATCAATTCCTGAAAGTAAACTATTTTCCCAATTCTGTAGCCAACCTCACCAATAAACCTCCCCAACCACCCAAAAGGGAATATTGCAAGGTATCTTGGTTCACAACCAAGTTTGAAGCTCATTCTAGATTTTATAAAGAAAATTCATCATTCTCAATACACATTTTTACATTTCCAATAAACCATTTAATATTTTTAGAACCAATATAAACCAAGGTTTGAAACCAAACCGTGATACCAAATTGGCCATAATAACAATTTCTTTTGTTTCTTACATTTGTATCCAGCCTAAAGTAAAAGCGATACTAAACTCTTAATCTTTGCTCACAGTTTTGTAGCATTAGCCATTATATGCATACATAAAATTTAAACTATAAAAATTTGTGATCCTTTAGCTAAAGTTCCAACAACAACAACAACAACAACTAAGCCTTTGCTCACAGTTTTGTAGCATTAGAAAGAATATATTTACAAGATATAATATCATAGCCACATACCGATGTTTACAACTATTTATCAGAATGTTCCTGTCAGTGACTATTTTTACCTATTTCATAACATGACAAGTAAAAGATTGTTTTCCATTTCATTTGTAGGCTCAATTATAAACTAAAATGGGGAGAGGACCGTAAATGCTAATCACATCAGAAAGGAAGGCACAAATAGACACAAAAATCATTCCAGACGACTTGGACCAATCATATTTATATGCATGATCAACAACAGCTAATAACAAAGCAAAAGCAAGAGTTCAAAAAGGATGCATGGTATCTATTCCAGTCTAAAATCAGCAGCATACCCACTGTGGAATTAATAGAGCTATTTCCTTTGCAGATTTTTCTTTGACCAGCTGAGACAGTGCTGTTAATGCTTTAATCTGTCGTGTGACAAAAGTTTATGAAATTGTCAGCTACAAGAAAACTGAAACAACAAAAACAAGCAGCCTTTATCCCACTGTGGGGTTGGCCATACAAGAAAACGGAAAAATGAAGGGAGAGAAAAAAAGGAAGGATACAGAGCCACTAAAGAGATCATAAAATATGTGATCCAGAACCAAAACTTCAGGATCATGCTAGAACATAACAGCAACCGAAAGAAATAATCAGAAGGCCAACATGTACATCCATGAAGACAACTATTTGCCTTGAAAGTAAGGCTAATGCTTTATAGCACAAAGAGAAGCCATCATTCACGTATAATATCAGTAGGCAAATATAAATAGAAAGCCCGATCTAAAATAAAGAAAGAAAATTCATGTTATGAAAGCAGAAAGCAAAGCCACAACTCATTATTCATTTCACAATTGAATGTTAAATTAAAGAAGTGCTATTCATCCCACCAACCTAAAGCCAGTGCAGAAATAACACAGCGAAATGCATCTTGCTTGATCAACAAAAATTCTGGCTAATCTACTAGTAACTATCTTTTGGGTGATGGCCAATGAGCCGGAAGGGCAAGGGGGAGGGAGATAAGCATCGGAGTGTATCATTTACCTTGGTAGTGGGATCCTTCCTGGAAAGTCTCTTCAAGTGTTGCGCCAATTCACCATCTACATCCTACTTGCAAAACCAGTTTTCAAACCAATAGTCAGACACCTCACAAACCCTAACAGAACTTCAGAAAAAATATTAATAGAATTAACACATGTAAATATAAATTCATCTCCTTAGAAACTGCTTATGATTGAACTTTTGCCAATATACTAACGAATTTTAATACATTAACAAAGCAAGCGCCATCATTGCTTAAGCAAATGCCAAATTCTGCTACCCCTTTGCTTCTGAGTTCTGACTTACTATAAAGAATGCGTGGTTCGGCTTCGGCCAGCTAATTAACAAAGTAAAAAGAATAAAATCATAAGGAGCACAAACAGTACCAAAGAAGGGTTAGAAGCCTCAGCCGAGAGAGATGAATCAAGACGCGAATTGCCGACATAGCCTCCAAATCCCAGAGTCGTGGAACCAGAAGGTAAAAGTGACGCAGCAAGACTGCAACAAAATGTGAAGTTCAACATTTCTTCCAACACAAAAATTCAATGGAAATCAAACAAAATGAAAAAAAAAAAAAAAAAAAAAGCGAAGATGAAGATGAAGAGAACCTGCTGCTGGAAGGACGATACTTGCTTCTTGCTCCATCCCCTTTTGGTTTCCCCATTCTTCCAATTCGGTAACACAGTCCTTTCCTTCCCAAATTCAACGAAGAGAGGAAAGCTTCCCCGAAATTTGTGATGTCGAAGATTGAAATTGAGCCAGTTCAATTTATATAGGGTTTCCTCAGAGCTTCGCCGCCTTTCTATGTTTTGTCTTTCATTTTTCGTTTTCTTTTTATTTTTCTCCTTGGATTTTCCCTCTTTCCTTTTGACTTCTCATTTTTATATTCTTCTAATTTCCCGTGAAATTATTTTATTATTTCTAAGACATAACTTTGAATACTTTCCATTTTGAATGCACATTTTCTTCTTTATATATGCTTTTAATATTTATAAAAAATTTAATTACGAAGACATTTGTGTAACGTCCCAACCCGACCCCATATCCAATACGGGGATCGGACTGGACGCCAGCCTGGTTCGTACCAAAACTCAGTAGTGCAATTAGAACAATAGAAACTAAATTATAATGAATGCGGAAGCTTTTAATATTAAGTCGTAGAATTACAACTTAAAGGTCCCAATCTCGTAGCCTAACAATCTATCATTTAAATGGCACGCGGGCCAATTATTAATTCTTAAGTAAATACTTAATAAGCTTATCCGTAAGGTTCAATAGCTATCCAATCTAACTCAGCTCGCCATCCTGTGCCCCATACTGCCACTGCAAACCTGGGGTATGGTTTAAAAACATACAACACCTATGAGCTTTTTTTGCTTAGTGATATTCCCCGTTTAAAATAATTAAAGTAATAAAATATGCAATTCACATAAAGTAATCAATCATATATATATATATATATAATACGATTAGGAAAACAGTAAAGCAAATCGTAAAGGATACTCCCGAGTTCAGATGGAACTATAAAGGTGATTTTAATCTCTTATTTCTAGTGAACTTTTGCGCCCACACAAGGCTTCGATAACAACGCCCCAGTAATTTGACACCAGTACGTGGATTCGCCAACTCAGTATGGGTCTCTAGAGTTGCCTGACACACCAAATCACTATTTCGCCAAATGCCCAAGCCCTGGCTGGCACATTTGACTACGTAGATCATGGCTCATGGGATCCCATTCCAGTAATTAACAGTATCATTCAATCAATTAGTAATATTCAATTTATCAGTATCATACAGTTCACAGTAATTTCAAACATATGTATAAGTAATCAATCTCACATTTTCATACATACATAAATCAGTACATTCTCATGCTATAATAGTTCAAACATTGAGTCGGCGCGAAAAGTAGTCAACCGCTACTTAAAACAGTATAATTAAATAAGAAATAATTATGATCTATACTTGTCATTGGCAAATCAATTAATCATATATACATTATATATTTTCAGTGATTTAAACACATAATACACATTGTCAATCACACACTAATCAAAAGTAAGTTTTCAGCGAGAATACTCACCTGAATCGGATGGAGTATAATAGACTGGATTGTTGAGATCTGAAAAATTAAACTATTCATAATTCTTTAGTATGTGATTTAAGTCTGGTTGGAAAATCAATTAAGGCCCTGTTTGGTAAAAAAACTCAAACCATGATTTGAGTTTCATTTTGATTTTCTAATATTAAAATTATATGGGAATGTAAAAATGTGTGTTGAAAATGTAAAAAGTTGTGTTGGAAATGTAAAAAGGCTTATTGAGAATGACGAAAAACTATTATAAAATCAAAATAAGACTCAAACCAAATAAGGCCTAAGACATCACTTTCATCTCTTCGTTTACTATTGTTTTACTCACCATATAATATGCCTCTATTATTATTACTAGTAATTTACTACGTGGAGATACAAATATTAGGTACAAATATTGATTATGTAATTAGGCTTACATCATATATGTGTCATACTATATTCATATTTTATACTTATCCATGTTTATGAGTTATGTTCAACTATAACAGTAGCTTAAGGTTCCATCATATTCTTCATCTTCAACTATAACAGTACTCTGTTTTCCTCTTTCCTTCATTCCTTTTAGTACTCTGTTTCTTCCTTAATGCCATATTTTATATATTTCTATCTTTCTTTTCTCTTCTAGCTTACAGGATTCTTGGTATAAATATCCTTCCAGATTATTCTTCTCTTTTATCATTAACGAGAACTGTAAAGCACTAATTCTAAAAATAACATTCTTAGCATGCTCTTGACCTTATAAACCAATGGTAAAACATGAAGCATGCATGATATAGTACACATCAAATGCTTCAGAAGGGAGATAGCTGCTTAGAAGGAATTAGCATAGCAACCGTATATGTGGTTTCATAAACCATTTTTTTTTGTTGTTTCAGAAAATAGACTCTTAAAATCTTCAAAGTTTTCTAGCATTTATATGAGTCCACATTACCGAAAACTACATAAATTGTTGAAAGCTACAGGTTCTGTAAGTCCCTAATTTTCATTTCATTTTCAGCCATTCCGCAAACTAACTATTTGATGTCTTTTAAATGCTCGTTAACAGGTATTTCAAATTCTCTATATCAACTATCAAGCATAGCATGTTTCATTTTCTAGAAAGCTAAAGCATGGTTCATAAAATTAGAAATACGACTTTTACGACATATTTTCAGTTTCCTACGGCATACTTGGCCACAAAATCTAGTGGTTACGGAGGGTGTTAAAGGCTTACCTAAGTGGCGATACTCGAAGTCGGGACTACGATGATTAAGTGTGCCGCTTCGGATCGTCTCCCTCCTTCCTTTCTCCCTTCTTCCCCTATTTCCTTTATTTTCTTCCCCCGTTTTGGTCACTGGCCGAAGCTTTTATTCCTTTATTTTCTTCCCCTGTTTTGTTCACTGGCCGAAGCTTTTATTCCTTTATTTTCTTCCCCTGTTTTGTTCACTGGCCGAAGCTTTTATTACCAGCATTTCTCTCCCTTCTTCTTCCTGTCTCCACTCCCCTTGCTGTTACCCCTTCTCTCCCTCATTTCTTTCTTCTGCAGTTGGCTCTCCCTCTTTCCATTTTGACTACTGTAAACTACCCACTGCCCCAAGTTTCCCCTTCTCTTTTCCCTTCTTTCTTTTCCTTCAGTTAATCCGAGCTGTCCCTTGTTCTTGTTCGTTTACTCTCTTCTTTTATTTCTGTCTTTCACTACTGTTATTTACCCATCGCATTAAGTTTCCTTTTTCTATTGTTTTTATTTTTATTTTCTCTTATTTTATTATATATATATTTATTGCACTTAATTCTTAAATTAAGAGTTTACTCTTTAATTATTTTATCTAACTTTATTACTTTTATAACTATTATAATTAAACTTATTTTAATCTTATTAAATTTTACGGTATACTCCTATTTATAAGTTTTAAATTTGTCACTATTTACGGTTTTAATTCGGGTCCTCACAATTTGTGTTTATAGCACCAGTTTAAGAAGTCATGAATTAGTTTAAAAAAAAAAAAATTAAAACATTTGTTGAAAGGTAATTTTAATTTTAAAAAGGCAAACTATGTTTTATTCTTGTGTTATTATTTTTTAGGGCATGTTCTTTTTGTTCTATTTTGAAAACGATTTTGGTTTCAACAGTAAATTTAATATATTTTAATCATATTTCATCATTTCCAATACAACTTTTTACTATTCAGCATATACTTTTTACATTTTCAATACACTTTTTACATTATAAAACTATTTTTCAAAACTTGTTTTCAAAATCGTTTTCAAAACGATGAAAAAGAATAGACCCTTAACTATCAGTCATATTGTGTTTTAAAAACTACTAATACTTAACCAATTTATCATCAATCAAACAAAATAAATCCATAAAAGACCAAAATGACAGAGATTTAATTGCAAAATAATTTTTGAGCAGCATAACCAAAGAAGTTCATATCTAAACTAACGTAATTAAAAATGTCACGTAGTCAAAATTAATTTGAAAGACAACTATGTAATGCAACTAAATAGATTAATATTCCCTTCTATAGAACCCATTACTCATTGCTTAAGGCATGTTCTTTAAATTTTGATTTTGGTCTCAACAGTAAATTTAATATATTATAATCAATTTTCATCATTTCTAATACAATTTTTTACTATTCAGCTATACCTCAACCAAACCAAAAAGAACAGGCCTTAATAATTACTTCTCCGTTCTATTAAAAGAGTTGGATTTCAAACATATACAAATTATGAATTTCAATAAAGTTTATTATGCTAATATTCATATTTTATAACTGTGAGTTATTTATGAACTGGTCATTTATTATATTAGTAATGATAAGAAAGTACAAAAAAATTGTAGTTAGACTCTTTCATTATAACATAAATAAATTTTGAAATGAACTATTCTAAAAGAAGAGAGAGTACAAAGATTCATCTCCCATTATCCCTCGTCCTAATCCTCTCCTCCCATATGAATACTTCCGACATTAATGAAATAAATAGTGCTAAATTAACTTTTTTACGTGTTGTACCTTAAAATTCATAATAAGTTATACATTTTAAAATCATATACTTCTAATAACAAGACTATTATAATGGAACGTATGGTTACTATTTATAACTCCACAGTCCACACCTGTGACAGTAAAAATGAATAGGCATTAATAAGTGTGATCTTTCATTCATTTTCTGCAATTGAAAAGAATAACGTGGAAGAAAATGAAAAACATTAGATCCAAAGTCTCCTTCCATCAAAGAAGATGACAACCATAGCCACAATTAACCCAACATCACAATGTCCAGGGAATACGGTCACCCGAAATCTACTCCTCGGAACAAAAGCCTTCTGCATCCCAAGCTGGTACATCAGGCTCGTCTGCATCAAATTCACAATCATGAATCAATCATCAACTCATAATAAACATTTCAACAAAGATCCCACAATGTAGACAAAAAAAGGGTAACCCAATGCACTGAAACTCCCGCGCGTGTGGGGTTCGGGGAAAAGCTTAAGCCATTGAAGCCCTACTGTACGCAGCCTCGCCTTACACAATTTAAACCAAGTCACGTGGCAACAAAGATAGTACCTCGGCAACTATAGAATCGCCATCAGAGATAGTGCAGGATCTCTTGAAGGGAGAGCCTCTCATCTTGAGAGTGTTGTTCGCCTCTCCAGACTTTTCGCCGGTAAGGAATATCTCAAACTCAGTTCTGGTGAGTTTGTCTAGTTTCTTTTCCACTCTGAATATCAGTTCTTCCCTACTATCTGTGACCCTATAGCACTGCCACAGTGCATCCTGCCAGAAAAACACAAGTATTAGGTTTTTTTCCTAATCACAACCACAACTACAAAGCTTTTGTCCCACTCGACTATATGGATCATATCCATTATGTTGTGGTCAATCAAATTTCACTTTTCAGTTTAATAATTTTAATCTAGGAGAGGAAACCAAGCCAAAACAATGATTCATATGACATCAATACTAGTTGAAGTGCAAATTTGGATTGACCACATCATATGAGTCCAAGAGCAGAACCTTAAATTTCACAAATCAAATTGCAAATGTAATACCTGAAGTGATTGATCTCAATAACCTCAGGAAATATCTTACTTCTTCACTGAGCAAATTCCTAATTAATCGCTCAATAACTTAGTAATTCTTACCGTAAGTCACAAAGGGAAAAATGATCTTCCCTTTCTTTATGTTCTTTGCGAAATCAGTTTAAATTGTACCATAAACCTTGATTTACGGATTAAATTATCAATCTTTGATACTTTTAAGTTGTTCATTCGATCAGCCAATCAAGACCAAATTATAACACACTGCTAGTAGGTCAAAATTCTCATCGATTCTGAAGCAAAATATCAGAACGTGGTAAAATTCAAGAAACCCATAGACCAATTCTTCGAACAACTGAAGCTAAAATTCTAATAAGAGGGGGAAAAAGAAGCTCACTTTTGGTTTCTGTATGGAAAAAAGAGTATTCCCGGAAGCATCAAGCAGGAGTTTGATTGAAGAGCTGGGTTGAGAACTTGTTGACTGATTCTTCGATGATGGTCGTTCAACTCTGAATACTAAATTTCCGGAAGAATCCTTGAACTGTAAGCAGCTTCGGCCGCCAAGTCCATCCTTATGCTTCTTTGACACAAAAAGATCGAAAGGGATCTGGAAACTCCCCGCGGCGTTCGGAAATTCTTCAATATCACCTGGGGCAGCGGAGCTTCCCATTTCAGAACATGATTTTCCTCAAAATTACAACCGTTTCATCGTTTGTTTATCGATTGAGTGAATGGAAAGGGAAGGTGATGAACTTTAGAAGAACGGTGAACTGAAAAAAGCGATGATCATACGGAACTGATCACAAGTGGGGAAAGGAATAAAGGGAAGGGAATTGGGAATGTCTCAATTTGTAATTTGATGGGAATAAAAAATTGTTCTTTTTCACTTTAAAAGGGACAATACTTTTTTTTTTTTCCCCCACTTTTCAAATATGTTATTTTCCTTTAAAAATACTTTGTATGGGTTTTCATGTTTTATACTATTCAAAAGAGGTAATTTATTACTAATATTTTCATTTTCATTTATGTTCTTATTGTTGCGTTTTAAAAAATTCCCATTGAATCGTTTTCTTTAGAATTTTTTTTTTCCTTTTCTGAAGAAAACGATTTTCGAGGAACAGTTTTCTTCATAATTATTATCTTTCTTTTTTTTTCTGTAGAAAACATTTTCTGCAGAGTCCTTTTTCCATAAATTTTTTTTTTCTGAAGAGTTGAGAAATCATTTTCTTTAGAATTACTTTTTTTCCTTTTCTGAATAAAATGATTTCGGCGAAAAGTCGTTTTCTTTAGAATTATTTCTTTTTTCCTTTTCTAAAGAAAACGATTTCGCTCTTGCTCTTTTTTCATGTCAAATAAGGCAATCGGAATTACGAAGGAAGGAGAGTTTTTTGCCTAAATAATCCTATTTTATTCAAAAATTATGAAATTAGGGCATGTCAGGGATACTTCCCGAACTAGAGGTAACGATTTCAGGGAAATGTTCATAATTAAGTTTTTATTTTCGGAATTGTTAATTGAATGACACATTTTACTAAATAAAGGACACTTTTTAAAAAAATTAGACTTGAAATTACTTTTTTGCCCTTCCCCTTTCTACTTCCTTCTGCAGTAAAAGTAAGAAAAAAACAACTTTTAAAAAGAATCGCCCCATCTGGGCGATTCTATGGGAAAAAATCGCCCCATCCGGGTGATTCTTTCCCAAAGAATCGCCCCAAACAGGCGATTCTATAAATTATGTCTAAATTAATTTAGACATAACTTTGGGGCGATTCTTTGGGAAATAATTTAGGCATAAGTTATGTCTAAATTATTTTCCAATTTATATTATAATATTTACAGTATTGAGTAATTTATATTATAAATCTGGCTAGACCGCATAATCTCATTCACACAAATCATTTTTCTTCCACGACAAAAGTGAAAAGAGGGACTAGGGATTTAAAGAAAAGAAAATACGGATACGAGACTGTAAAGCGTAAAGTTGCTCTCTAAATTCTGTAAAAGGGTACGAAATTAGGGCCTATAAGGGGTATTTCCCGAACTAGACGAAACCATTTAAGGAATATCTTAAGAAAATTTTTTTCTTCTTTTTTGTTTCATTTTAGGCTTAATTATCTTTTGCCCCCACATGTTATTGGGGCTGTGTGACTTTTGCACCATCAGTTTATAAAATGAGTGTTTTACCCTTTTTAATTGCTAGTCAAAGGAGTAAGAATTGTTAATGACCATGATACCCTTTATTTCATTACCATGTGATTCTTTTTATTTTATTTTCTTCTTTCTTTTCTACAGGTTTTCCTTCTCTCTCTCTCTCTCTCTCTCTTTTTTTCTTATGGAGAATTCAATTGGAGAGGCCCTCTTCAACTCGGGTTCATATCTGATTGTTGTGCCATTTTCGTTCCTCTGTAGCTGGGTTTCTCTACGCTGGCTGGATTAACAAATGGATTAACAAATAACAACAGCAAGAAGACGCAACGATGGTTAGTGGACGCAGCAGCAAAGATAAGAAGAGACACGTACAAAGGCGGCGGTTGGGTGTCTCTGAAACCCAATGAGGACCGTTGCTACGCCAGCCAGATTTACTCTTATAGTTTGTACGTAAAAAATACTTAGAATAGCTTTTGTGAGCTGATTGCATTTTGTTGAGCATTTCAAACTTTGTTCAATGAAACAACAACGCAAAGACAACAGCCCAGAGATTTGGATATAGTCGATGGAGATACTGGTGGCGAGGCTGGGACCGGCGGCGATAACAGTTTTGAAATTGGGAGAACAAGGGGAAATGGTTTGAACCTAGTTCGGGCGGCTCCAAATTAAAGGGGTAGACAATTATGTTAGTTTAGAGAGTGTACACCAGGAACTTAAGAAAAATTAAACTAGCAGAAAAGGAAGGAAAAAAAAAAAAGAAAAAAAAAGAGAGGGAGAGAAGGAAAATTGTGGGAAAGAAAGAAAGAAAAGGGTAAAAGAAATCACTTGGTAATGAAACAAAGGATATTATGGTCATTAATAATTGTGACTCTTTTGACTAACAATCAAAGAGGGCAAAAGACTAATTTTATAAATTGAGAGAGTAAAAGTCACACAACCCCAATAATACGTTAGGGCAAAAGATAATTAAGCCTCATTTTACAAAGAACACAATTTCCACCTAATCACTTATTTCAGAATTAAGTTTTTTTTTTTCCCCTGAAGAAAACGATTTGCTTGGAATTCACGTTCATTGATGACCATGAGTTTTTTATTTAGTTGTCTTAATGAATTATCCTCATTGTTTTGCTTGATCAGCACTGGTCATTTTGTATTTTTAGGAACGGAATTGTTATTCGCAGTAACCGTTTTGATATTTGCAGTAACATTTTTCTGTGAAAAGTCTAAAATACCCCTGACACTATAAAAAAAAAAAAAAACAAGTCACATGTAGTACAGGAAAAAGAAAAAAAAGAAAAAAGCAAAAAAAAGTGGCAGGCATTTGTCTATCAAGCAGAGCGTAAGTTTTTTGCAGTGCAGACCATTTCATTCTGCACTGCAAAAAATTAAATCCTGCAAAGCAGAGCCGTGTGGATTCACAAAATCGGATAAAAATCGAGACGAATCGGATCGGAAAAATGTGAGTGGCTAAAGTCAATATTTTTTTTGGGTATTGTTTTATTTGTTGTTTTGATTATTTTGGTTGTAATATGTCCGGATTTGTTAGTATTTTTCCCAAAATTGTGAATTTTTTTCCCGAATTGGCGAAGGTTCGGCCGGTGGTTACTGCAAATAACAAATTTGGGGGGGGGGGGGGGGGGGGAGGGAGTGACATTCCGGGCGCTATTTTGGAGGAAAAGGTCTCCGGCGATAATTTTGGGAAAAATACCGCCGAAGGCCGGAGCTATTTTCCAAAAAATACGGCAACGGAGAGAATTTTAGGAAATTACCGCCGGTCGCCGGCGGTATTTTCCGGCAAAAATACCCCCGGAGACTGGCGATATTTTCCCAAAAAATATCGCCGTATTCCAGCAGTATTTCCGGGGTAAATACCGCCGGTCGCCAGCAGTATTTACGGCACGAAATACCGCCGGTCGCCGGCGGTATTTCACCCGGAAATACCGCCATTTTGCATTGCGGTATTTCTCTGGGAAATGCGGTCGGTATTTCCGAAAAATTCCAGCCAGGGAGACACTCTCCAAGCCCGAAATGTGACAGATACGGCAAAAAATTGCCGGATAATGGCAGATCCGAGAAAAAAATCCCCCCAAAATGAGTTTCTTTCCTGGCAAATGGTCTGCACTGTGATGCATGTGACTTTTTTTTTTTTTTTTTAGTGTCAGGGATATTTTAGATTTTTCACAAGAAAATGTTACTGCAAATATCGAAATGGTTACTGCGAATAACATGCCCCTTTAAGAAAAAGATGTGTTGGCAATAGAAGCTTTAGTCAGATATTTCCTAAATTTACTATGCAAATAAGGGCAGTTGTGGACGATATATTATTATGTTAGTAAATATATATTATGTAAATTCAAATCGCCGTTAAAAAAAACTAAATTATTCATATGGGACGAAAGGAGGAAGCTTATAATATAAGCAAGTAATAGCAAAATGTCACTAGCTTTTTGAAATACTACATGAGAGGAGCTTTATTACATGGACAAATAACTGGAGAGAGAAACAACGAGATGATGTCTCACCATCTCCTGCTACCTTTCTATGAGGTCAAATGCCCTTCCTTCCTTGTATCATTTCAATTTTATCGGATGTCCGAAGGGACGAAGCAGTTGCCCTTAAACACATCAATACTAGACACTTCAGCTTCCAAGTGCTCAAGATTCTACATCTTTGACATCACATGGTCCATTGCTTCCACCAGAAAATCTACATTGAGGTTAAGGAAAATCAAAATTGCATCTAACTTGCAAATGACTGGCAAAAGAAAAGCACAAGTTGAAGAAAAATGGTGAAAAAACTTACCAGCATCTTCTTTCTTGAAGCAGAGCGGAGGAGTAATCCGAAAAACATTACCGAAGAACCCGCCTTTCCCGATTAACACTCCCATCTCTAAAACCAGTAAAGAATGCCTGTCAAAAAGGTATACAAAAGCATAAGACCTAAGAGTAGAAATAACAGATTCAAACCTTTCATCTCCTCCATTATATGAAGAGTCTCTGCCTTAGCTGGAGTTTTCAACTGGTGATCATTCACAAGTTCAACTCCAAGCATCAAACCTCTTCCTCTCACATCACCAATGACTACAAAAACACCCAAATTTCATCACTTCAGAGTCAATATATAACAACTTCGATAATACATTTAAGATTTTACACTATACGAACTTCAGATAAATCGAGGAAGGAAACATACTCTCATGCTTCTCCTTAAGTGATGCAAGGCGCTCCTTCAGATATGATCCCACAGTTAAAGCATTCTGCTGAAGCTTTTCCTTCTCTATCACTTTAAGAACGGCTAAGCCAGCCGCGGTGCACAGTGGATTACCACCGAAGGTGTTAAAGTAACTACGACTGGTCAAGACATTGGCAATCTCAGGAGTTGTAATCACAGCACCGAGAGGAATTCCATTCCCAATGCCCTGCAAGTGCATAAAAAGTCAAATATGAAGCATCTTATCAAGCAAGGCTAATGCTAATCATCTGCAACTGCGTCATAAATTAGCCGGAAAAACAAATTGATGAACAGTTGGAAGAACAAACTTTCATAGAGATCCCTCAGAAGTTGCAGACATAGGACTTTACCTTTGCCATAGTAACAATATCAGGTACAACACCATGGCCCTCAAAACCCCAAAAATGGCTTCCAGTGCGACCAAAACCGGCCTGGACCTCATCAGCTATACAAAGGCCACCGGCCTTTCTGATTGTGTTATAAACAGCAGGCAAATATCCCGGGGCAAGCTCTAAGATTCCACCCACTCCCTGTCAAAATAACAGCATATTTGTTGAGAAACTGAGGGCATTTTTAACTCTTTGTGATTTAATTTAATTGTGTAAAGATTAAAAAAATCACCTGTATAGCTTCAGAAATGAACGCAGCAACACGGCCAGAAGTTCCATATGTAATGAGGTCTTCCACATCCCTTGCATAGTTTGGTCCATCTGACCCGAAAATACCTCTGTACTGATCTGGGTTCAAGGCATGATGAACTCCAGCCTGTTGAATATTCAGAAATTGTAAGAAAACTAAACAGACCATAGAAAAAACAAAATAAACTACAAAAATAGGTGATTATATAATAATAATTTCACTTCAACTTCAACAGGCAGAGACAAGACAAGGAATTTTGAGTTCACACAGCATAGAATTTAGCTAAAAGTTCCATCCAGGTCAAATTTCCAACCAACCACTCATTCTCATCACACTTCTTATGCGAAACAATGAGCAAAAACCAAATCAATAGAAATTCAAAATAAAGTACCTGAACAACATTGAACTTATAATTGCTCTGGGCAGTAGCACCCATTGTAGCAGCACCATTTCCATGATAAGCATTCCTCAGAGAAATAACATCCTGGCAGCCCGAGTGTAATCGCGCCATCAGCAACGCCAACTCATTTGCCTCTGTCCCAGAATTCGTGAAGAAAACAACCTACAGAAAGAAACTCACAATATTCAAACCTCCACATTCACAATACAGAGAATACCACAAATAAAAAAGAAAAGAAATACGCCATTTTTAAACAACAACAAACCTTGAGATCACCGGGGAGTTTAGATGCCAACGCTTCAGCAAAATCAGCTATGGCATGATTCAAATACAGAACAGTGGAATGCTGCAATTTATTCGCCTGATTAACAATGGCATCAACCACACCCGGATGACAGTGTCCAACACACACCGTTGCAATCCCACCAAACGCATCCAAATATCGGCGACCCTTTTCGTCAAACAAATATTGCATTTTCCCATCCACCAAATTCAACTATCCCAGAAAGAAAAAAAAAAATTCAATCTTTATCAATACGAGTCAATAAATACGCAGAATCAATAACGAACAAACAAAACATTTCCTTACAGGGCTTTTGTATAAATGAAAGACAGCAGGGCTGAGAAATTGCTGTCGCTTATGGAGGATTTCGTCGGCGGAGGGTCCGTTATAAGGTGGCGGGGTGTAATCGAAGGGGGGCATTTGGGGAAGAAAGGCACCATCTTCCTGGAGAGACGCGCTGGAATGGGACTGTCGCGCCAACGTTGAAAGGGATTGACGGGTGAAGATGGAACTCTTCCCCGAAAACACCCTTGGCGCGATGAAACGCTGCATTTCTCCGGCCAATTTCTGAACGGAAATGAAGGCGGAGGTTGTTTGTTGTACTTTGGTTTGAGAAGTTTGGGGAGAGTGAGTGATAATTAATGATGTTATTTCAGTAGAATTATTTATTAGTATATAGAAGTACCTGGGGAAGTTATCGTGGTGATGACGTCGGAGTAAGTGCAGATTCAGTGAATCGTTATCGAACAGATCGGAATTGGGACTCACCCTGGAGTGACGCGTGAAGGAGTGTTTTTTGTTCAGGTTAGAGATAAACGTACACATGCAATCATATATCGAGACGACGCTATAATTTCTAATTAACTGCACTAAATTAAAATATTCCTGCGTCCTAAAGCTAAAGATAAGCAGACACATACAATCATATACACACCTACTATAGTTTCTAACTGCAACAAATTAGAATACGCATGCAAGTGGGCTATAAGATGTGTAAGGGTGACATTTCGTGTCGTATATGAGTTATCAGGTTACATGTCGACACTTCTCAACTTTAATTTTATATGTTTAATTATTCATGTCGACTCATTCAATCCGTGAACATTTTCGGTTCGTATCTTATTTTCGTGTAGTAGTATAAATTATTTGTGTCGAGTGCGGGTTCACGGATTGATATTTCCAACGATAACCTTACCCGCTTAACTATACGTTCGTGTTATTTAGGTTGGCCCATATAAACCACGTGTCGGCTTGGTGGCGTTGACACATGTACATTGACGTGTAAAGGAGTTTGGTGGAAGAGTTTTGTTCGTTTGTGGGTGCTGAGCTGTCAGTGCCCATCATGAACCTTAAAAAATTGAGGACTCTACGGTGCGGGCAGTAGTGACGGAGCTAAAAATTTATTTTAGTGAGGTCACAATATATATTGTATGGTCAAAAAATTATATTTTAAAATAAGGTTAAACTATAAAAATTTACGAAAATAATAATAGAGAAAGAAAATGAAATTTATTTAGTAATTCTTTACGTTTTTTACTTTGAATGCAATTTTAGTTCTAATCAATTTAAATCTTACTAATACTAAAAAAATAATAATCACAATATTAATACAATTTGCTTATGTGTTGTGAATCTTAGTAATACTCTAAAAAAATAATTATAACTTTAATAAAATTTAGCTCTATGTTGTGTATTTTTTATGTTTAATTTATAATTAAAAATTATGGAACACATTATATTAATTTAACAATTTGTTAAAAAAATTTGACCAAATATATAAAGGGTGCTGGAAGGGACTTGGGGTGGGGGGTGGGGCACGGCACGAAATCCGCCAGTGGGTGCGGGGCCGTTCGGCATTCTTTGATGTCACTGAATGGGCTCCGCCATTATTGTATGCTAATCAGCAAACGCCGATCTGATGATCTCTGTCAATCTTGGAATCGCTATTTGATTCCTTTTAACTTAATCTCTCTTTTTTTCATTGAAGAAATACTTCATTTAGATGTAGAGAGGGAAATACCGAAGTGAGGATACGCACTAATCTATTACATCGAAGACAAGGGTTGTTGGGGGAAGAACGAAGTAGAGAGCCTCCTGCAAAGTCCTGTCAGCTTTGAACTATAAATTGACAGAACTAATAGAGGTAGGAAATCGAACTCTCGACGTCTAGGTGTTCCGTCCTGAGCAACCACAGGAACACTAGATTGTTCCTCATTTAATCTAGCAAAAATAATGCAGAAAAGAGTCTCACGAGATCTATCCAAAAGAGAGTCTCCTAAAAAAAACAATTGATGAGAACTACATAATTTTTGAAAACTTTAAGATTTTATCCATATTGTGTCTAGTTGATATATATACACTTACTTGTGTCCATATCGTGTACAGTTACGTGTAAGTTACAGTTTGTTTCTATATTTTAAAAAAATCGCTTAAAAATAAATATCGTGGATCGCGTATAACATCTGTCGTCACCCAAACCAAAACACTGCCTCGTTATCGTCCTACTTTATCAATTCAATATTGTATTATTGTATAGAATCGCGACAGTACATATACGGGTGCCAGCAACTTGCTTATCGATGAGCCTTGCCCGTAGGCCCAGCGTTGCTTTGTAGTTTTCTGGGGCGTGGCATTTTTTCCTCATCCCAGCAGCTTTCCATCAAACGCCACAAAACAATACTCGGGATTTTGTTGCTTCCACGCCATATGACAACAAAGATAGTTCAGTGCAATAATGGATGATGCGAAATCATTCAATCCATTCCAATAACTCTTCACAGTTCAATTACGAAATCATTCAATCCTTTCTAATGGCTCTTATAATAACATTAGTAATGCATTTAAAAAAACCATTATCAACTGACTTCCGAACACTAACTTTTTTGTGTCTATAATCATGTAAATGGAAAAGGCTTACTTCACCAACATTTTATAGAAGGCCGATCTCATTTGAAGCAAACTAGCGCAGACGCAAAACTACAGTTCTTAATCACTACCACGGAAATACGACACGATTATAATGTGCCAACTCAATATGCACAAAAGGGTGTCAAAGCCATAAGTGTTGTCACCTCCAGTCTTCTTCATCCTCGTCGTCGTAAGCTTCCCAACCGTCATAAGCATCGTGTATTTCGTCTTCAGATAGAGGGTATGAACCATTCAACCCCGACGTTTCATGTTCAGAAAACCTCACACTGGTAGTCTCACCTTCTTCTGATTCATGGTGAGATGATCTGCTCTCAGTTTCTGATTTGTCATCGGAGGATCTGCTTCCGTTTTCATCATCAACATCGGAGGACTCTTCATCCGGATAGTCATTCAAAGGATGGTCTTCAGCTGAAAGAACAAACATTGTTGGGTTACACCACAAGCATTTTCAATTGGAGATAGACGAGAAGAAAAGTATGACGACAAACATAATTTAAACCACCGCACCATTAGAGTCATCAGTTTCATATTCAGAATCATCTGGACCATCGTAGTATTCTTCATCCTCTACTTGCACTCTGAACCAGTAAAAAACATTGTTTCAGTCATAGAAGTTTAAGGTCAAATCATTATATCTGGCTAAACAAAGAAAATCTTACAAAGGAAATGGGCTAGGAGCATTTTCTTCAGTGATGCTCATATCGTCCCTAACAGCATAGTAATCATACACGTAATTATCTGGCAATGCTGCAGCACATTAAAAGATAAACAATCACATTAGTCACAGAGGAATGGACATCTAGGCACAGGGCACTATTATTCCTTCAAAAAAGACCAAAACATCAATATGGAAAATAGGGGTGGATTGTGGAGTAAGGCGTATACAAAAGAGAATCATTGAAGTCTCGGCAAAATAACATTTTCTAGTGTACCATGGGGTAAGAGAGTAAGTTGAATGGATTGATTAATTAATTCCACATAAATCCTTTAAGGTTATTATTATGAGTTCTTCTCCTGCAGATCTCACAACTATGATAGGCAAGATATACTGTTTGGCCGTTCCCTTCTAGTATGCTTAATTGCTCTCACTAAAGATAGTTTTACCTAATTACTCCTGTTATAATCATAATAAGAACTTAAAAGGGGAAAAGCCAGCAGGGTCAAAATCTAAACCTTTCTGGATCCAGTTTCATCACTTTGGACAAAGCTGGAAATATTATAATGGTTGATGAGGATTGGAAAATACAGTTTTCCTAAATTTAACAGATTTATTTCTACATGATTTTAAATCAAAGAAGACAATTTGAGCAGGATAACAAATAAAAAAGCAAATCGCTCCGGCCAAAGGACTAAACAGAAAGAAAGTCAGACCCTTTCCGACCAAAAGAAAGAACAAAGACACAAAAGTCAAGACCTTGTTTGTTCATAGTGTCATAAATATCTGCTTCAACCTCCGCTGCAGCACTGGGTAAGACTTCTCTCAAGAGAGGCAAAAATTCAGACATCATCTTGCAGTCATCCAGGTCCGAACTTCTGTAGAAAAAGCAAAGAAGCAACACAGTTCTCAGAAAATTAAGCAGTCTCATAGCATTACAAGCGACACAAATGTACCAAACTTACTCATTGACATTCAATTCACTACTCTTCTCCTCAACCTCAACACGAACAACGTCATAGAGACGGCACATTTCATCTAAGCCTTCATCACGAGCATGTGCATTCTTCTCCTTTCTACTTCTCCATATTTGCTCAAAACGAGCATTTTTTGACAAGATCTAGAACACAGAAATTATTCATGTAAAAATAGGTCTTGAACAAGTTGAAGATAGAGAAAGTAAAATACTCCTAAAGGAAACTCAACATGGCAAAAATATTCAACCAACAGCATGACAAGTGTGCTCCCTTGCCTGTTTCTAAAGAAAATATATAAATCTCATTTTGGTAAGCTTAAATTATCCCCAGGACCCTCCCAAAAGACATAAATCACATTCTGACAGCTCAGATTACCCCCAGAACATCAGGCTCAAGAGCAGCACTCATGCACCAAAAGCCACCAATAGTCCTTGAGAAATGAAGATCATTTTAATGATTGAGATTCTCTCTTCTGTGGCTCGCTACTGGATATGTCACAATCTTATTTTATTAAAACTTCAGAGAAGGGGGAGATTATGGATTCCATGAAATGGGTCCTGATTCATATCAAAGGTTAAAAGGTTTTTAATTGAGCCATAAAAGCCAGGCTTCAGGCTTTCAATAGCCCATGATGCAGCCATAAAGAAAAATGTTAAATCCAACAAGACATAAGCAGACATTCTCAACAAGAACAATAAGTAAATTCCATCCCCAACAAGAAAAAAGAAACCAATAAAAAACATGGGTAATCCAACAAGTCATCTTTTTTCTATCTATAGGGCTAGGCAGTTGAATAGGCAGGAGGTAAACTACAGACCAGCCAGCCCAAAAATAATTTACAGAGATAGGAAGGAAATAAGTTCATGCCATCTTCAACAGGGGAAAGATACATGCATGTCAAAGTTAAAAGAAACAGCCTACATACCCAAAACTCAAGAAGCAGGTATGCAGAAACTACTCGATTTTAACAGGGGTGAAAGTAAGTAGACAGAAACAAAAATCAAATAAAAATTATGCAGTACCTCTTGCTTTTGTTTTGCTTTAGACAGCAACTGGTCTTGTTTCTGCACACATTACATACACAGGAGACAATTAGGTGCAATAACAAAGAAAGGAATTTCGTACTCTTTGCTAGACAGATAATGCCTACTTGTGGCAGAAGTAACAAGAATAAACACCTAACTACTCATAGACAAATGGAAATCCAAATAACTACAATATAATTTCACAAACATGCTTCCATTATAATGGATTACATTTGAAAATGGCAACATCCATGTCAGGGCCCTAGAATATAGGGTCTAGCTGCATCTTAACATATAAGAATCAACTATTATTATGTAAGAAATTAAATATCTTTTTTCAAAGAAAGAAAAAAAGGTAAGACATCATGGTTCCAATTGCAAATCCAATCAGGAACATACTTCTGAACCAAAAATAAACAATTGCCACTGTATGCATGATCAAACACATTCATATCCTGAACACAAACATACAAACACAAAAACAAAAAAAATGCATGTACAAACAAGGAGATAGATTGAACTTACACTCTCAGTCTTATAGGGTCGTCTAGTATCACTTTTTTCTTTAGATTCTGGGCCATCTTCTGAATTAGACTGTTCAACATTACATAAACAATTAGAATTTTCTTGAGTTCTGATTCTTTGAGGAAGAAAATACACTTAATCACAGTCAAGTGAAAACTTCAACCAATAGCTTCACCGAGCCAACAATCAGTATAATACAAAGGCAAAATACAGGGATTAGCCAAAACACTAACCAGAAAGGGTTGCACAATATCAACAGTGACCTCAGAAGTAGTTACAGTCTCCACATGTTGAACAAAGAGCTTTCTACTCGTTGCCTCTTCAACTGTAAAAGATAGAAGTGCATTATACTCCTAAATAGTGTATCGATCTTTTGAATGTGAGGAAAAAAGAGCAATCATCTTAATATTTAAATAGTGCAATGTTTAGGTTTAACCAATTCACCATTTACAATCACTTACGCCATCCACACATCCTCAAATTCGTTAACATATAACAAACAACTGGCTACCAAGTAGTGCATGGAGCATAATTATAGTCTACAATAACTCATTTCCATGCATACGGAAAACGACCAAAAATGGAAGAAAAATCAGAGACAAAAAGCTTTTAAAATACCTTTAGTAGAAGAATCAGAGATGGCGAGCTTTTCAAAGTCAATCAATGGCCGCTTAAATGGTCTTTCATTGATTTCGAGCCCTTATTAAGTACAAAAACGTCACAGCGCACATGATTCAACATCTTAAATAACAGATAACTTTACGAAGACAGAATTTTTCAGAGCTTCAACGGAAAAAATGAAGAAAAACAAGTAAAATTCAGAAAAAAGAACCGACAGAAAGCATCGAGCCGCGACTGAGAAGCTTTCCTTTTAACCCTGACAATTACCGGCTTGTCATTCTCCGCCGGAGCCGAAGAACTCGACGCAGTAGAAGCCATCGAGATGGCCAATTGGGAACAAACGACAGACTAGGGTTTCGGAATCGTATTTTTGAATGAATTTGAGCTTGTTAGTGGTGGAAATTCGAAAAATGCTCAGTGGAGAAGAAGAGAGAAGAAAGAAGAAAACTTTCCGCTCCTTTTTCTTTGAGGGTGCAAATGGTTTATTTGAAACGGGTCAAAAAAACACTCTATTGGGCCAGCGATGTAAATGAATTTAATTGAGAAAATGAGGAAAAGCCCAATACAATAGGGCTCAAGATTGTTAAATGGATTGAGTTTTCTAATTTCCAACCCCACAAAACTACACCTAATTATCAAATTTTGGGTGCGCTTGGTGAGCAGAAATGAGGCATCTCAATCTCATATCAGAAAATTGGTAAATCCTTTGTTACAGAAATCTTAAATTATCTTTTAAAGAATATATTGTAATAATTTAAATTATTAAATTAATGTACGTACCAATACCAAACATAGAAATGTTAATCCTATAAATTATATGCTCATTCTCATTCCCCATGCGTCAAGCGCATCCTTTGAATTATTCGTGATAACTTTTTAGAAGGAAAAATCGCTGAAGATATATACTTAGTACAAGGACTCTCTCATACCTTTCATGTACCAGGCAGAATCCTAATAGAATTTCACTAACTTGTTTAGCAAGGATCATCAACTCTAAATACATACATACATACATACCTGGTTTAGATGCGCAATCAATACTAGCTTATACTCACAAACTCGTTGCTCTAACTTAAACATAAGAGGGATTTAGGGAATTAGCTCCTCACACTCTCATGTACAAACTCTTTCTGCCGAAGACCTACCAGACCTCGGCATCGACACGAATGACACTCATTAGTCAACAAATTGAAAACGAAAGTTGTAACACCGACAATCATCAAATTGTAATGTATCTAGACAGGAAAAAGATAAAGGTATATATTAGACAAAATATCTCATCTCGTAACGAAAATTTTCAATCATTAGCAAGAGGTGGCAAATGTGAAATCACTTACATGAGTCACTATTATTTTGTCCACAACTTTCAAATTGGTTTACCTTATATAATTGCAACAATATTATTTCAACTTTAGCTCTTCTATGGTGACTACAAGTAATTTAATTATGTATATGGAGTTGAATAAATATGGCTTGCAAATGTGGTACATGTAACGTTAGTTAGCTTTTATGTGTTCATTTATTTGTCTTACATTATTTCTCACAAAAAATAAAGTTCATTTATTTACTTTAAACAAGATATTTGTAATTTTATCAAAACATGATAAAGGTAAATATAAATATCAAAAAATTTCAAAAAAAATATTTACAATATCATCAAAACTCGAGAAAAGTAAATATAATTACCCCTAGAATCAACAACTTATTTTACCACAACTTAAGTTTCGGACTACTGCAAGTTTGCAAAAATATATGACACATGAATCATTAAAAGTGTGGCATGAGAACGGAGAACATGATGAAAAACTAAAAAATGTTACAAAGATGGAATTTTTTTTTTTTTAACTCGACACGATTACTTAACTATTACATAGGAGGTGTGAGGCAGGAATGAATGAAGTTGGAAAATCTCCTACAAAGTCTTACCAATATATATTATAAAAATGCACAACTGACAGAAGTAGTAATCGAACTCTCTATCTTCGAATGTCCCTGTATTTGTCCCATGATACACTGACTCGTTTTGTTCCTAAAGACGAAGGAATACAACGTGGACTCATGCATGCATGAGCATGACGCCAACAATGAATTTCAGATTAATTATTATTATTATTATTATTATTGTGAGGTGGGAATACGAAACTCTGAAACGGGGGACGGCACGGAATTAACAGCAAAACGTCTACTCTCGTAGCCTAAGCCCGATGGCGATGGCTACCTCTGCCCAATAACCGTTTTTCCCCACCAAATTATTATCACTACAATTAGTATTAGTTTGCGTTCTTAATGATCTATATTCTCTCTCTCTCTCTCTCTCTCTCATTCATTTCCTTTCCTTCTACACACAACATTTGTACATTGTACATAGGCCACACATGGAGCATCATAACATTAAATTGCAAAGAAGGCGAGTTGTCCACCTTTCATTTCCATTTTAGATGCGACACGAATATGACATGTTATAATATTTCTAAGTTAGTGATAATTACAAAATCGATTTCTATTTATTATGGTTGAGAATGAATATAAATTTTTATGAATAATTTTATAATATGCTTAGTAAAAGTTCAGGTTGAATTCATATTTATTTAATAAATAAACGAATATGTGTGAACAGAATTTTAAAATCAAATGTTTAATAAGCTATAAAAGTTTGAACACTCTAAATATCTATTCACCTGAGATTGATATCCACCTTAAAAAAAAACACACACCAAGATAATTTTGGATAGTTCAGAGAAGTATTTGTGAGCTGTAATTTCCAAAAATCACAAATACTAATAGGTAAACATATTTCGCCCAAAGAATAATAACCATTTATGGCACCATACAAAAATATTTGCACTTATATTGTGTATTCTCTCTGTCCCAATCAAATTGTTCACTTTGTATTATTGTTTTTAGTAATACAAAGTCGACTTTTTGAATGAGATGGAAGGAGTACATTCATGCAACAATACAACATTCGCTGTCAATCTCTTCACTTTTAACGCTAACCCAACATGTTAAAAGTGTTTATCAACCTATTGATGATATAAATTGTCATTTTTCAAAATGACAATACTAACTTCTAATACAACAAAAGTGACCCGTAAATCAATATACGATCAGAACAGCACCCTTGACCAAGGGGTGGTCATTGGAAGAACACATTCTTGGCTTAAACACCACCAATATATAATTTGTGACCCCCTCATTCTCGGTGTCTGGATTTTGACTCTTGCTTCATTCCTTAGCACCCATTTACAACAATATTACTGCTGATTGCCCCACTCAACAAACTCGTACTATAAACACACGTATCATCTTAGCTTTCATTTCAACATTTTTTCATTCACTCTCTTCCCAGACCTCTCGATGACTACACAATGGCTCAGTTTGATCGCTGCAATTTGGCTGCAATGCTTTAGCGGCACGAATTCCAGTTTCCCGGCGTACTCTTCTCAGCTCAAACGCCTCCTCTCCTTATCACAGCTGCAGCTCAACAACCTCGCCCTAGCCTCCGACGCCGGGAAACTACTCGGGTGGCTTTCCGGCATCGCCGTGGCGTACCTGCCGCTCTGGTTAGTCCTCATGATTGGCGCGACGTTGGGATTCGTCGGGTACGGAGTGCAGTACCTTTTCATCGCGGAACAAATTTCGTCTCTGTCGTATTGGCAGATTTTTCTGCTTACGTCACTAGCCGGAAACAGCATCTGCTGGATCAACACCGTGAGTTACGTCATCGCGATTCAGAATTTCCCTCTGGATCGGCAGATTGCGGTGGGGCTATCGACGAGTTACCAGGGCCTGACCGCCAAGATTTTCACCGCCATCGTCGACGCCACCGTGGATCGTTCGTCCCCAGTTCAAAGGGCAAAAACGTATCTCCTCCTGAACTCATTGCTGCCCCTGTGTATCTGCGTCGCGGTTTCCCCTGTCGCCAAGAACGTGAAGATCGGAAAATTGAAGAATTTGGCGGGAGGGTTCATGGCGATGTTTGTTATAACAACCGCCACCGGAATCTACGCCATCCTCAGCTGTTTCCCCTTCGTAACTTCTTCGCTCCCGCCTCTTTCTTTCGCCGCCGGGATGGGATTCTTCTTGCTACTTCCCCTGGTGGTTCCGATCTGCGAAAGAATCAGGGAAAAATTACAGAGGAAGTGCTGGATAAGAAAAGATTCCAGAGTTTCCAACATTGCCGCCATAGACAGTAATTACAACGTGAGTCAGGACAATCTCGTCGGAGATGATCACAAAGAAGGGGAAGAAGACGATGAAAACGGGGTCGTTAAAGGATTTGAAGTTACCGTGAGGGAGGAAATCGGAGCGAAACAAATGCTTCGGAGAATGGATTTCTGGTTGTATTACTCTGTTTATCTGTTCGGAGCGACACTGGGTTTAGTTTATCTGAACAATCTGGGACAAATTGTTGAATCACGTGGAAGCTCAAGAACTTCTTCCATCGTTTCTTTGTGTTCGGCGTTCACTTTCTTCGGCCGCCTCATCCCGTCCCTCATCGATTACCATCTTCTAAAGTACACTTCTCTATTCCAATTCGTCTATTCGGGATCAGATTTTTTATCTGACCAAACTTGTCTTTTCTTGTGTCTGTCATTTTATAATAAAAGATGAGATCTACATATCACGTCATGAAATTTACTTCTCTATTATAAGAAAGTAGAAATGGAGGATAAAAGTTGGACAGACAAAAGATCTCATGAGTATCAAATTCATAATTATTACAAAGAAAAAATAACAATATTGATCTCTTATATCTAATTTTATGACAGCTTATTAATAGCAACCTATAGAGTATAGGGGCTAAGGAGAAGCGCGTAACTGTGCTTCCTCGAATGAATCAAAACTGTTACGGGATCAAACATATGGGCAAAATATCTTTTTCTTTTTTCATTAGGAAGGCTATATTCTGATCTTCGATTGTTTTTCTTTCTCAATTATAGGAGGAATTATGTGGTGTCGAGGCCGGCGTCGATTGCAGTGACGATGATCCCATTATCTGGTGCCTTTTTCTTGCTTCTGGTGAAGAACAATCTTGCCTTGTACATCAGCACCGCCATCATCGGAACATGCACCGGAGCCATCACGTCGATCACGGTGCCCATGACGACGGAGCTGTTCGGAGCCACTCATTTCGGCCTGAACCACAACGTTCTGGTGACCAACATCCCGGTGGGTTCGTTCTTGTTCGGAGACATGGCGGCACTGCTCTACAAAAAACAGCAGAGTAGCTCCGCCGCCGGCGGAGGCTGCATGGGAGCGAAATGCTACCAGACTACGTTCATTTTGTGGGGTTGTTTCTGCGTTTTTGGGACTTTTCTCGCCGTGATTCTTCACTGGAGAACTAGGAAATTTTATTCTCAGAATATTAGAGGATAGGTGACAGTAAAAATCAAAGCTAGCTGCAGCTTCATGATTTCTTGTTTTTTTTCTTTTTCCAATTACTTGGGAAATTTATTAATTAATATAACATATGACAATATATATATATATATTTTCAGTATTGTCCATCTTAGTCTTTCTACTCGGTATTTATGCCGCCTAATTAATAAATTATCATCATGATCCCATGCCCTTAATCGCCTGTTACCTTAGACCATTAGTCAAATGGCTCTTTGATTAGAGTTCATCCACTAATTAATGGGTTAGGTCCAAATTTTCATCGGGTAGAATTTTTATATATCGAAAGAATGTAGATTCAATTAACAAGAAATGTTCGTAAGCAAAAAAAATATCTTTATCTTAATGAAAACTCGTATTTTCATTATTAAGATATTTATAATTTTACTAAGATAATTATATATAATTCATAACTAATGTATATTCAAATAGTAAAAATATAAGTAGAGTAAATGATGAAAAAAATTACTTATTTTTTAGATCGTTTATATATATGTGTTAAATTCATAAAAGAATTATACCACGTACAGTTTCGAAATAAGACGGTTCCAGAACGGAAGAAGCATTGTTCATTGTCAAAATGAGGCCTATAAAGAAGACAAAATTAAGTTGGAGGAAAGGTTCGTTTTCAAGTCCTGTCCGATGTAGAGTTGCACTAATTATGGGTTGGTTTGTGTGAGTGTGACAAGGGTGAATTCCATAGTTTTTGTTTGCCTTTGGTTTGGCCTCCCGGCATAGGGTTATCTAACGAAAATTACTTATGTAATATTCGGATGATCAAATCCTAGCTTAACGACAAACAAAAATTGCCTCCGCTGTGCTTATGACACGTTTAATACAAATTTTTTACGTTTAAACAATGAAAAATTATCATAATCCAACTCAACAATTTTTTTTTATTTTTTGAATTATCAACTCGACTTTCGTTGATTCGTCATGCATTACAATTGCTTGGATACATACGTACGTATTCGAC
The DNA here is from genome assembly GCA_016801395.1 of Leptodermis oblonga. Taxonomy (NCBI): domain Eukaryota; kingdom Viridiplantae; phylum Streptophyta; class Magnoliopsida; order Gentianales; family Rubiaceae; genus Leptodermis; species Leptodermis oblonga. The sequence goes on from CM028760.1 coordinate 38,082,000, forward strand.
TTTAAATCAATTACTTATAAAGTATTAATTTTGTATGAGAGAATGTGTGATATATCATCAGTTAAACTCGATATATCATATGTTAAATTCAATATGCATGTGTACATCAAAGGCTAAAATTAATATGCTATAACATACATGTGCGTCATCTGATTAATTGATACAGGTGAGACTAAACTCAATACATGCGTCATCTAACCGATACACATGCCGTTGGACTATTTGACACGTCAAATACAAATTTTTACGTTAAAAACAATGAAAAATTATCATAATTGTGGGAAATGTAAATTGAGACTACGATTCAAATCAATGACACGATTCGATTCAGGTGGATCCCTCTCTGATTTCGTAGGAAATTGTCGACAATTTTGGAAAAGGACGTTAGGTAATTATATTGTTAGGCGGCCCCCAACTCAGTAATTAATTAATTACGAGTAATTAAATTCAAAGAGAAAAGAGTCCGTAGCCATGCATTTGTGGCTTAAGTTGATGGGATGGGATGGATTGAATTAATTTGGCATGCTTTAGTTGTTGGCTGCTCAAACATTATAACAAATTTTGTACTTCTTTACTAACACAACTCTTTGTAACGGGCGAAGGGAAAATGATAGACATGAGTTAATGACAACCACCATAGGTCAGATCCATGTAATTAGAAGAAATTTTTTTTTTTTTTTACTAATAGGTATTTATATTTGAGCAAACCACCATTTTAGTTCATCAGAAATTGCCTAATGTTCTTTTTTGTCCATCACATTTTAAATACTTAAAAAGAATCATTCACATTTCGCTAGTGTAATCTTTTGTTCCTCACTAACTCTCCATTTTCATTTTTTCCATCCAACAACTTGTTTATCTATCAAGTGGTGACTAATAAAAGCGCAAAATTGGAAAGAAAAAGTAGACTTACGCCTTTCGGGATAATACTGCAGCTTATCATAAATTTTTTTGCCATAACGATATAAAAGAAAAACTGAACCTGCTTCTCTGACTTTTATATCATTTTTTCTTTGATTTAAGCTTGAATTACGGAGCAAACTAACGATGGCCTTGTTCTTTTTGAACGTTTTGAAAACGGTTTTAAAAACAAATTTTGGAAAATAGTTTTATAATGTAAAAAGTGTATTGAAAATATAAAAAGTGGATGTTGAATAGTAAAAAATTATTTTGGAAATGATAGAATGTGATTAAAATATATTAAATTTACTGTTGAAACCAAAACCGTTTTCAAAACGAAACAAAAAGAACAGGCCCGTAAAAACTGAACCAAAAATCCATATGCATATGAGGCATGTTAATTGCAGGACCCATTTTACTGAACACATGATACTTTTTAAAATTTTAAGTGATAAATAAGACCTTAATGCCCTTGATAGTTTCTAACTTCATAAAAAAAATTTACCCAACTTTCTTACCCTTACATTCCATTTTTATCTTCTTCAAGAACACAAAGTCATCCATACTCCCTCCCATTTTCACTCAATCATCTCCCTTAAACCCTACATTCATATCATTACATTAAAAATTCTTGAATTTTGCTTGCGTATCATGGATGGTAATGCAAATGACGATCCATATTACATGGTACATATCACATTACTATGTTTATGGACAAAATGTGGCACATTTTTTGGATTTTTTGTCACTAGGAGTCCTCAGGCGATTTTACCATATAAAATCGCCCAGAGGAGGCGATTTTATCGGGTAAAATTACCAAAGGACACCAATTTTTTCTAATAAAATCGCCACACCAACAAAATCGCCCAGTGTGGCGATTTTATTGGAAAAAATTGGTGTCCTTTGGCGAATGTTTTCCCATTATGCGCCTACTAGGGGCGTTTTTTTCCAGTCCGGGGCGATTCTATGCCTTCCTCAGTTTTAGCTCTGGATTTCGGTGATATCTAATGTCATGTTTTATTTTCTAGCCAGGCTCTGTGTTTTGCGGATGATCGCATTTTTCAGATTACACAGATGTATTTCGGATTGAGGAAGAGTTCAGGACTAGAGCTGAGTTGATTGGTTGGATTGAAACCAGAGCAACCGAGCATCATTTTGATACTAAAATAACTTCTTCTAAAAAGTGGAAGGGGCATGTAAAAGGAAGAAGAGGGAGAGTTGATATAGGTTGTGATAGATTGGGGGAAGTTAGAAGTAAAGCACCCTTAGGTGAAGGGAAAATAGGTCGTAACAACACAAGTAGCAAGCTGACTGGTTGTCCCTTTCAACTAGTAGGAAAAGAAATTAATGAGTGGTAACTGGAAGTTGAGTGCCATAAAATGTCAGCACAATTATGAATTACCCCTTGTTAAAAAAACTCCAAGTTGAATGAAGCAGAAAAGGAGAAAATTTCAGAAATGATGAAAATAAATTTGGCTCAGAAGCAGATGTTGGCAAAACTGCGTCTGATAATGCGACTAATATCACCCGTATCAGACAGGTGTACAACAAAACGACAAAAGTTAGAAGAGACGATATGGGAGATTTAAGTAATATACAGTACTTCTTGAAACTAATGCAAGATTATAGGTACTATTATTGGTACACAGCGGAAGATGAGCTTAATGCTTTTGAAAATGTGTTCTTCGCGCATGAGGATGTTCTTGGTCTAATTCATACGTTTCCTTACGTACTGTATATGGATACGACAGATAAGACCAACCAATATAACATGCATCTGTTTCAGATAGTCGCTCATGTGCCAACGGATTAATACATTCATGTTGCTTTTGCTTTCTTGAGGGATGAGACCTATGCAACTTATTTCTGGGCAATGACTAGATTGAGGCAATTTTTGATCCGCTAGACTATCCACATGTAGTTATGACTGACAGAGAGTTGACTTTACTGAAAGATGTGTACAATATTTTTCCCTTTCTAAACTGCTACTGTGCAAAATGCATATTGCTATGAATGTAAGAAAGAAAGCACTGAGCGTGTGTACGGACACAAAGATATTAGATGAGTTTGAAGTTCGGTGGAGAAGAGTGATGAATGCTTTAACGGATGACAAGTTCACGAAAGCTGTGAAAATCATTGAGACTAACTATAGAGGCCGGTGGTTATCAGTTGTTAATTATATGCACCATACATGGTTGGATCCCCACAAGACCAAATTTGTCTCAATATGGACTAAAGAAATAAAACATTATGGAGGACGCACAAACAACATGTGAGAATCTATTAACTTTCATCACATATAGTTATAGATATTACTCCATTATAAATTATTCTCTGATTTAAAGTCTTAATTTAGTTTTATTTTTAATCTCTGCAGGGCTGAGAGTGCACACGCAATGTTGAACCGTGTCATTAAAACTGACAAAGAATCATTTTCTACAATTTTTTTTGGGCATAAATAAGATGATAAAGGAGCATTTGGATGAGATCCTTAGTAAAATTGAAGCATCTCGGAGCAAAATATTGCGTGAAGCCAATTACTTATTGTATAGTAGGATAAATGGCAGAGTTTCGCAATATGCCATATTGTTGTTGTTAAATGAATATAAAAAGAGAGGTGCAATCTACGGGGCAAATAGTGAGCTGTGTGGTTGTGAAATGCGAACCAACTTCGGCTTGCCGTGTGTACATGAGATGGTTGAAATGGTCAAGAATTACAGACCTATTGATCCTTTGGATGTGGACCTCTTTTGGCGGACTCTATCTTTGGATACGGGAAACATGCCTAGTGATGAGGAGCGGCAAATAGCACAAGGACGACTGCATGAGATGTATGTTGAGGCCTCGCAATGTCCTACTGCGGACATTTACAGATTAGCGGGTGTTATGCATAGCACTTTGTATTCAGAGATTGTTGACATCGCTGATCCGATACAAAGGTCACACAGGAGAAGGTCGAGAAACAACTCTACGCAGCGAGATCTATCAGGCTACGAGCATGCCGAGAGGGTTGCAGGCATAAGTAGGGGCAGAGCCAGAGGTAAAGGTACATTAGTGTGCTATGTTACCCAATTTTTGTTGTGTTGTTCAAGTTATTATTTTCATGCATGTATGGTTTGATGCATACGAATAACATGTACAGGGCGCAGTAGGACAATTGGGTCATCAACCAGGAGGAATCGAATGAATTCTAACGACTCTAACTGGCCTTTCAACCTTCCGTCTTTGGTAAAATAGTTTGTGTTCAATTATATGGTGGATTATAATAATGTAATGGGGATGGACATTGTGATTTTAGGGTAATAGCTAGATTCGTACATGGTGAACAGTCACTTTGGTAGCAAATTCGGCGGGAGCTGTTACATGAGCTTGACGCCTATGCCTCACTTTGGTTTGAAATTCTAGGTGAAAAAAGCTACGATAAAGCTCATACAGTGTTGGATTACCATATAAGTCCTGCAACAAAGGAGTTTTGGTTTGATACTTATCTATTTGGACTACTTGTCGCCACGAGGTACCAAAGGGTATTCGCATTCTACGGAGCGGAATGTTGTACCTTCCTTCCACTCCACTTGAGGGAGTGCGGCATATTAGATTATCCGAACACGTATATCACTATGGGTCATATCCGGGGCAACCATTTCATTTGTTTGGAGACGAGTGGTGAAATCTTGTTGCCTCCAATTTGTGTGTTGTGGCGACACCATAAGAAAGACATGATGGATGAGTTGAAAGACAGGCTACAAGCTCGCTTAGATAATTATCAAATGTTGTACATCAACAGCATAAGTAATATAGGAACACAACCCACGGCAGTTATCGATTAGGAATTATATTTTTTAATTTGGAAAGTTTTAGTGTGTGTTTTGGTTTGTATTGAAAACTGAAATTTTGGTTGTAAGAATAAAATTATATACTTTTTTCATCAAAATTTAAATTTATTATTCAATGTGTATTTAGCCTGGCAAAATTTGGGCATAGTCTCCCCTATACGTGAGCCAATCAATCTCTCTAAAGACCACAAAACGAATCACTAAATTAACATTTCTAAAGTATTCACCAGCAACACTCCACAAAGGCACTAATTGAACATCCAAATGTATATAATAAAAAAAAATTCAGTGGGCTACCATTACATTTAAGTCACTAAATACAGAATCCAAATCTTATAAGACAATGTACTACGGCTCAAAAGGCGGTCTTCTCTCAAGTTCTTTGAGTCCTGGCATATAGGCCTCTAAATGATAAGCCACTTCTTCCAATAGCCTGCCTACGTGTCTCAGGGTGGACCGCATGTTCAACCCTTGGATAAAAAAGACAGTCCGAGATGCTAAGTATTGAATTCGCTGCAACAATTAAACTTATTAACACAATATCCTACTAGTAATACAAATATAGGTAAAAAGAAAATCTAAAATCATCCTAAAGTCACTGCATTGAGGGACAACTGTGTTGGCTCAGGAGTGTATTCCTCGACCGGACCCCTACTGACACGAACGTGCGACCGCGACCGAAAGTAATCAAGGTAACCCTCGCATGCTTCGTCAATATAATCGACTCTCTTTATATCCCGCAGAAGTCTTGTATGATATATTTCCCAACCACTGATATCATCAACGAACTTGCAGACATACTTTTTTGTCTCTGGGCCTTTGTAGTACCCTTCGGTTTGAAGACTTAAAAGGGAATTTATTAGGCGTACCCAAACTGTCTTAACACCCGATCCGGCATATAGGGCTCTTCAACGTTAATGCAATAGATAAGTCCCATATACAATGAAATTTTATGTACCAACGCCGGATTAGCCTCAAATGGTATCCAATTAACCTGTTCGACATTAAAATGAATCAACAAAGAGAGGACAGAAAAAGCAATAACTGTTTTCAACCACACACGACGGATATATTACCTCGTTCGGCTGCAATGCATCTAGCGCGCTCCTGTAAGCCTCCAAAGCATTTTGTGCAACACGCTTCTTGCCGGTACCAACGTGCCATTTTATTGCCGCAGGCCATCCAGTATTCCACGACAATTCTTCTTTGGTGGGCTGAATGTTGAGAAATATTCATATATCCAACTCTAATAAGAATAAATAGAAGAATAATTCAAACATATGTTTGACCAAAATACAGCCCTATCTCATAAGTAAAGGTACATGTAAAATGACAAACCTGTAGTAAAGTCAAACAAGCAGAAAATTAAGCACTTTGTTGCACTAGATGTATTCCCAAGTTGGCGATATAAGTATGACAAACAAGCTGCGCCCCATGTGTACTCACTTACTTTCTCAACATCAAGAAGGAAAGTTAAAAACTACACAGATACGTGAGTTTTCGACATGTCCACAAACAGGGAAAGACCTAAAACCTACAATAAATAACCTGAGGCAACATTCACTTGATCGAATCTACCGGCACAATTTGCCTCAATGCTTGTCAACTTCATAAATTCAGGCTTATCCAGTTTCACTTCATCTGTTCCCAACACAGCTGCAACATTCCCCGCTATTTGTGCAGTCTTTGTTTTTTCATAAATGGGCTTATCCCAAGCGGAATGCGCAGTATGTAGGCAACATCATGCAGTGTTATTGTCCTCTCCCCGAATGGCAAGTGAAATGAGTTGGTCTCTGGATGCCACCTCTCCACAAAGGCACAAAGTAGAGCGGAGTCTAATTCATCATGCATGCAATTAACTAAATGCGACAAATCGGACCCCGTTACAAGCTTTTTCATGTCATCATCGCCTCACCAAATTTTCAAGCGATTTGCCCCATTATGACATTTCAATATCCTCTTTCATATCAAATGTAAAAAAATTGAATTACAACAAACGGTTTAAACTATGCGAAAAAACTTTATCATTGCACTTTGGATCACAAGTAATGAAGCATATATAATTATGAAAAAATTAATTACTCAAGTACATTACAAATACAAGTACGCAATTTACTAGAATTACCTCTCCATGCCATACGTGGTAGGCAGTGTGTCCTTTGAAACTCAAAAGTAACTCAGGGATTAAAGGACCACCTTTGAGCGGATGGTCTAGCTCCCTGTAATCCTTCCACCCTGCAATCAATGCCCTAGCCTCACTGCCCATTAATCATTTCCCTACTCTTCTAGTTGGTTCGGTGCTTGTATTCGCCCCTTCAGCATCACTTCTTCCACAAGCCCCCTCGCTGTCACTATCCTCATGGGACATTTCAACATCAAAAAAGGGTGGTGCGAAAGGTTCTTTAGTAATAGAGGCAACGATGTATTCATTTCCAGAGACGGAAGGTTCAACTGAGTGTTCCGTAAGGGGAGCATTGACATTCCCAGTCACGGAAGATGTTCTCGATCATCCTACAACCCTCCTCGAACGCTCAGACGCCGTTGGTGGAACATGAGGGGCATTTTTCGCATCCGGAATAATAGTTTCCCAGGATTTATCTGGAATACTACTTTCCCCAAATGTATCCGGAATACTACTTTCCCCAGATGTATCCGGAGTACTACTCTCTCCGGATTTGAATTTTTTTTCCCTGCCTACGGAATGTATTACCTTTATATCTATCTCCCATCTGTAATTAAAAGGTTGCACAAGAATTAATATTTTAAAAAATTCAAAAGCAAACGACAGATTAAAGGGAAAAAAATTTAAAAAAAATCGTCAGACCAAGGAAAATCGCCTAATCCAAGCGATTTTTTTAGGGAAAATCACATAGCACAGCCGATTTTCCTTTAGAAAAACACCTCCTTCTGGAAAATTGGGGAAAATCGCTTTGAGTTAGCGATTTTCCCTAAAAAAATTGCCCCATGACGGCCTTTTTTTGAGGGATTTTCTCGGTCGTTTGTCGGAAATCGTTTTTCGGACGAACGACCCCGAAATTTACCCTAAAATTTGACCTACCCGGAAAACCCAACATAAACACATTAACATTACTACACAACCAAAACAATGTAAGTTTCAAGATTCCCAACAAAGGTACCATTCAAAAAACAGCCCAAAATCAGTAAACATTCATAGATGCATGGAAATTACTCATTAATTATGCACAAAACAGCCGAAAAACGCAACAAACTTCCGAAATCATTCATAAATATGCTGCCCATAAACTTCACAACAACCAACTCAATGCAATTTCAAGTTTTGGAAAAAAATTTAAAAACTCCAAAAAAATCGCACCAATCGATTTTTTGAGATGCAATTTCGGTCGGCCTTGGAGATGGAGTTGTCGGCGGCGGTCGGCGGAATTGAGTCACGAATCTCGATCGGCGAGGAATGGAGAAGGAATGGCGTCTCCCAAATGGAGATGGATTGAATGGCAAATGGGCAGTTATGTTTTTTTACTGTATGAGAGGGAAGGGCAGTAAGGTAATTTCACTGGCCAATTTTTAAAAATGTGTCCTTCATATAGTAAAATCGGTCCTGCAAGTAACAATTCCAATTTGGAGAATATACAGACATGAGCAATATATTTTATTGATTAAAAATTGAACCAAATTATAGTACTTTTGGGGGGACATAATGTAGAAAAAAGTTGAACCAGATCCTATGAATTTTCATGCCATATGCAGCAAACACATGGAAAGAAAGAAAAAATTCACATGCGTATTCAATTTTAAAACCCAAGTTCCGTCAGCAATCACTTCAACCTACTTCCAATCAAAATTGTAATCCTTTTAATAGAATGATAACATATTATGATACAATACGAAAATACCATATATAAACTCATACAAGATAAATAAAGTGATCTGCCAACGTCCCATATATATAATTTATATTGTCATCCCTTAAACTGCAACAAACGATCGATATATACTTTCTGTCCAAATTATTTTATCTTATTTTATTAAAATTATTAAGTTTTTAATAAAATGACTAGATTATGTCGTTTTAATAATTTAGATAGAAAGATAATTGTCCTATTCTTAGACTACACACCAATGCATAATAATAATAATGAAGTAGCGAATTCTAATGTCAATCCTAATCTCGCAAGAGAAAATGGAAAGCATGGGAATCAGTAGTGATTCTTTTGAGGGACAGCCTTCCCATTCCTCCTTCCTTAAAGAGGTATGAAAGGCAATACTTTCTGTTATCTTTGATTTCATTAATAGTTTCACAGTTTATAAGATCGGAATTCTACATAAAATTGATTTAAGTGTAGAATAGAATTGTAGAATTATAAGATTATACATAAAATGTGCATGTACAAAATTACATATAAATTATAAAAATTACTGTTATTTGAGCCACTCTAGTAAATTTTTGTAGGGTCAGATAGAATCGGAGTTAGAATCGATTTGGTATTTTAAAATTGTAGGATCGTAAAATCCTACTATCCGGATCGGAATTTTGCAGACTATGATCTCATCGGTGATCGATCCATTCCATTTCATCTCCTATAGTCGATGGGAGTGGATTGGAATAATGGTTAATGAGGGAGTCTTGTAACCTTGATATTATAATTCGAACTTTAAGGGTATAAGAGTGTTAAAATAAAAAGCATTATCGCATTCCCATGCACGCCTGATTTTATTAATTAAAAGTGAGATTGATTACCCATTTTATTAATACATACAAATAAAGAAGGAAAATAAAGTAGATGAAAAAAAATATCTACAAGGCCAAATACAATTGACTAAAAACATTGAGTATCGACAAGTTAGTTTTTTATAGTCTACTCGTACTGGTAGTTTGTTGTTGTGTACTGCATAATCATCTCATGCACGCCTGATCTTATCTTTGTTCCTATTCCAATTCCAAGCATACTGTATATAATAAGGGCTATTTCTCCCTCGTTTTCCATGAGATATTGTTGATGATACGTCGCCGTCTCGATCATCTTTTTCCTTTCACCAATATTAATGTTGTCAACACTTCGTGTAGTCTCGATCCCCATTCCCATTCTCATGATCTGCTCATTAATTTTTAGTATGCAAGAGAAGAGACCACTTTTTCTTGTGACATTTTAGGAAGTCTTTTTTGTCTTCCACTCTTCTTTAGGTGTGCTATTGAAGATGCTTTTGCCACTTTTATCGGATTATGTTTCTCTCTTTCATTCATTTTGTCACTCATGTCTCATATTGTCTTGAAAAATAAATCGTCTGTTCAAATAATTTTGTATTAATTATTATGTTTAACTATGAAAACTACGTCGTTTTACTTAAAAAGAATTTAGTCAAACGATATCATTTAAAATTTAAACTTTTTCGTTTTATTAATTTGAACAGAATACGACATCATAACTTGGACATGTGATCTATTATGGTCAAGAGGCTCAATCTATTATAATTAAGGATATATCCTTCCATTATTACTTTAATTATTCACTCCTTCTGTTCCCTTCAAAGAGTCCATTTTAAGTGGGATAAAGGGAGTATTTTGAGGTCGGGTGTATGTGTAGCGAAAGTGAAATTGTTACACCTTGTGTTCCAATGGAAGTGTTCGGTCCTATGATTATTTATGAGTTACAAAACACAACTTTTAAACGTAGTTTTTCAATTAAGATCGAAAACTAAAATAGATGTGCACGTGTATACTAAATTATATAACACGACTAGTATAAGTATTATAAAAAGTGTATAATAACTTCACATGACTCTTCCATTAAAATTGAGGGAGCAAAATAGATGTGTAAGTATACTAAATTAGATAGAATAAATAATACAAAACACGTTGATGTGACGCAAAATGTCCGGTGTTAGATGCTCCGGCTAGCCCAATGGAAGTCTCGAGTATTTAGGCCAAAAGTAGAGATTTTTGGCCGAAGCAAGCAGCAACAAGGCTCGGATCTGCGCGGATGAGAAGGTATAGCTCGGATAGACCTGAAGGGTACTCCGTCACCGAAAATAAATAGCAAAACAAGCGGGGCTATCCCCCCTGTTTAACTCTGACGATCAAGTCAGTAAGGATGAAGACGATAAACAATATTCACTGAAAGCTTAAGCGTAGAAAAGATTGTGTACCTCAGTTGGTCTTATGACTTAGTATTTATAGCCATACTTTGACATGTCCGTTGCACTATGATGATTTGTACTTCCAACTGCTCTCCTTTTTTTGTGATCACTTTTACACTTTTGTCTATCATGGCCTGACTTCAGACTCCTTTTCCATCATTGCTCTGTGTACTTCCTGCATGAATTCAAAATGGGCTCCTGGTCTTCTGATGATTTCTATCTATTGTGTCAATATTATCATTAAACCGACCTAACTTTCTCGAGCTCCTTTTTTATGGTGTTAATAAGAAAATCCCATAGGATTGACCTAAGCTAGTAACCGACCTAAGCATGTTTCTTTGGCTCGGTTTTTAAAGAGTTTTCCGACCTAAACTTGGGTTTGAACCTTTTATGCGTCTTTTCTTTCTTACTGTTTATGTGTTCCTTTCTTCGATTGGGCCAAGCCCAATGAAGACTTAGTTTTATGCACACCACACGTATAATAACTCCAATTGATAACGATATTTATATTAACTAATTCATCACAACTGTTCATAGCAACGTAAAATGGTGCCTAAACTTTGTAGAGCAAATATATATTCCTTGCACGGTTTAACAAGCCTCCAAGACTTATGTCCAACGCGATTAAGCCATGGTCTGAAAAGTCAACTTCAGAATCCCACTCAGATTGCAGAAATAAAACACCAGTTGCTGCAGATTTCGACTTGGGACAAATTAAGGTAAACTTTCATATAAAAAATCACGTTTCTAATACTGAAAAGAGTGTTGAAAACCAGACCAATCGTCCCTGTGCTAAAAGATACGAGGAAGGCACTAGAAGGAGAAGAAATTAAGGCCAACTTGTAGAAGAAGAAATACAGGATATTGGGCCTGTTCTTTTTGTTTCGTTTTAAAAACGGTTTTGGTTTCAACAATAAATTTAATATATTTTAATCATATTTCATCATTTCCAATACAACTTTTTACTATTCAGCATCTACTTTTTACATTTTCAATACACTTTTTACATTATAAAACTATTTTCCAAAACTTGTTTTCAAAACTGTTTTCAAAACGCCCAAAAAGAACAGGCCCAATGATCTGCAATCTTATCCGAGAATTGTTTCAAAGTGCGCATCATCATACAAAAATTTGACTATGCATGAAAAGAAGGAACATTGGGCTTCCTCATTCAATCTTGAAAGAAATGTATTTCCTACTCCATCCTTCAATCTTGATTCTCTCAAATCAACCATCAAAACAACAGGATATGAAGCTGGAATTCAACTGACTCAATCCACATCTCTGAAACAGTGGTGCCGGGGGATAAACAAGACTGACAAATCTCGAAAAGCTGCAAAATTTTCGACCTACTCATGATGCTCCGCCTCTGTTCCACTCTCCGACTTTTCCTTCCACCAATCATTATAAGCAGTCCTGACTTCTACCAATTGGCTTTCAGGGATGCCTGTGTTGGCATCTAAGAGTTCTACCCAGTCACTCCAAGGGTATTTTGTAGGGTCCAAGAATTTAGAAATCTCAGGTAGCATTATCTGATGGTAGAAATCATCCACAGAGTTGCGGATTTCTTCTGATTCGATCATTGTTGTCATCTCTGGCCTTGTTACTTTCCCGGGCCGTTTTCTCAAGGCAAAATTGTTTCCCCTCAAAATAAGAACTTCAGATGGGGCAAGGGGTAGGACAATCCGCGAGAACTTGCATAGAGACAGCTTCAGAGTATCCGGAGGAAGTAATTTCCGTTTGATGGCAACAGCCGTTCCCACCATTTTGCGTATCTGATTTGGTTCATTTTTTCATGGCCCAAGCAACCAAATATATCAGGAAATGCATTATAAATATCAGAGATCATGTCATAAGCCGAACTCTAAATTAGTACAAGAAAATCATCATGCGTAATGTAAACAAACTTGGCAAGAGAACTTTTTGTTTTCATAATGATGATACCAAGCAAGAGAACCCTGACAAGTGCCGTTGAAACAAACAAAAGAAATCAACAAAGACTGCACACGAGAGGTAATTAGAATCTGAAGTCTTTCCAAGAATCAAAAGATACTTACTTGATGTAGCATAAATGATTCTCCGCATATTGAGATCTCTACGTAATTCATACCTAGCACCTGCTCTAACTTCCCACAGCGACAGTCAAAAATCTTTCTGAAGTGGGAAGCACTAAGTCTATCCCTCTCATCAGGTTCATATAGCCATCTAGCAATTGGCAAAAGAGAGCTGTGCTTCTTCAAGCCTTTTTGGTCTTCCTGACCGTTGATTGATAGAGGTTTACTGGACAAACTATCATGAGAAGAACTAAGCTCATTTTCCATCATATCTAATGCAGTTTCCTCAGCTTCAGGATACTGAATTCTATAGCATTCCTCATCTGTGTCACCTTTAGTTTCAGAACTTTCTTCTTCAACATCTTCCTCACACTCTGATGCTGATTCCTGATCAGAGGAGAACTTTTTCCTTTTGTCAGACACACGACCACGTCTAAAAGAGCTTCTGGGAATAACTTGCTTCCTGTACTTGGCTCGTATTGTATAGTTGTGGAAAGGATGTTCTCCCTGCAAGCACACCCAAGAAGATTAAATAATTGACAATGACTGTTGCACTCAATAATCATATGTTAATCATCCACCAAATCAGGTAAGAACAAATGTTTAATGAAACTTCAGAGACATTCATGGTGGGACTAAGACTAAGCCCAAAATTGCTAAGCAAATTTAGTGGCATTCATATCCTCAAGAGTTACATTGTAGCTCCTTGCATGTTCAGGACGCGGAGAAATATTTTGTTGTTTCCTTTTGAATGATGGGAAAATTACCACAGAAGAAAAATACAGTGTAAGCAGCCTGCAAATGTGTAGCGTGGAAAATTGGCTATTGACTAAAACTATACCTGAAAGGATTTTAGGATGTCATTAAAATCTGATAGATGAAAATCAGCTTCAGCGGTAGTAAATTCACTCTTTATGCCGATGACTTCAGCAGGGAGGAGATAAGAATATTCACGCATATCACATTCCCTTCTGGCATCAAAGCTCCTGAAATGCCATAAATTAAAAGATCACATGGCAGTTTGCGATAAATAAATTATAAGAGCACAACCATTGTGATCGCAAGATAGACTCACTTGTATTATAGTCAGTAGAAGACAAGCACACAGATCATAGAAGATCTCAAGAAAGTAGCATAACATTCACTACTAACTTAAATCATTGAGAGAATGGCAACTCTCTAATTAACAGTACTCCAAAGAAAGAAATAGGGTAAACAAGTTTTCTAGTTCAACATCTAATTTCCTCCTCAAACTCATCAAAAACAAGAAGTGGCCTATTTCCTGCATATGTGGCTCGTATTTCTGACGCACACTTGATGTACTGGAAATCCTTTATTTTACTTATTTTGAAGCAGTAAGAAAAGACAATGCTGCTTCAACCAGATTATAATACCCTTCCTTTTTTATATAACTCTCTGCACATAAGCTAATCCGGGAAAATTTCTTTTCACTTTTGAACTTTCAAAACCGAAAGGTTGTTTAAAGCTACAACTGCATGCACTTTAAAACTCAGCTGGTAAGATATTCTAAATAATTCACTCTGGCACCTAATCAGCAAGCTAGAACATCAGATAAAACTATGAAGCTAAAAGGGACAGTCAAAGTTCTGACCTTTGAGATGGTAAGATGCTAAAAACTCGAATGTTTTCCGGGAGAACTGAATTAAGATAATTAGCTAGAGCCATTCCACTAGGATCATCCTTCCAAGCATTTTCAGGGATTTCCATCTTAAGAGATATCATTGTAGCAAGCGAATGAACCTGAAAAACGTTCAATTATCATGAGAAATGTACACAACACACTGTTACAAAGACACCACACAGAGGCAAATATAACTTACTCCTTTATCGGTTCGACTACTTCTTGCCCAACCAATTTTTTGCAATTTCCCATAATTACTGTCACGAATTCCACCAACTTCATAAATAGCTTTCTCCAATTCTCCTTCAATGGCTGCACTGCGAAACCATATTGCTTTAGTGATCAATGATTCAAATCAGCTAAAAAAGCAATAATGAAATTGCAATTCAAACAAAATCTTACTGGGTATTGATGCATGCTCATCTCTTTGCTTTTGCAGACCTATGCAATCCATGTCATTTAATTCAGTACTTAAAACAAAGTTAATAGGGCTTTTCTCGGAAAAATAAAAAATTAGAACAATTTACAGAGAATAATACCTCGGTAATCGGAACCGACGTAGCCGACTCGCATTACTACTTTCTTCTTGCAGAAAGGTTCCCATTTCTTGCTTATTAGATTAGATGGTGAAACTGCAGTAGCAGAGTCTTCGGCGACGGCAACGGCATCGGCGGCAGCTGAGGCGGAGAAACGAAGACAGATTCTAAGAGGCTTGTTGGCGCTGAGCAGAAGGGCCGCCGGAGATTGAGCCGCCAGCCATGGGAACCACGCCACCCGCGGGCGGCAGACGGCCATTGTTTTGGCTTTTTGGTATTTACTACTCCAAGCGATTGTTATTTGAGATAAGGGTAATTTGAATACACTGTTTATTTTCGATTGGATAATGCTATTTGAGAATATTATAATTGCTCCCCTGAATTATGACCAAATTACCAAACAACTCCTAAGAATGGTGTCTAATCTATATATAAAAGCATATTTTAAAATTTGAGACAAACTAATTTAATTTTTCATTCAATTATTTGTTTTTGAAAGATTTTGAACAAAAAAAATAAGATAATAAGGTACTTCCTCCGTCCCATTCAAAGAGTTCACTTTCAATAATTTTTTTTTTCCCATTTAAAGAGTTCACTTTAAATTTATTTACATTAAATACTCTTACTAATATAACAATGTGTGGTTCACAATTAACCCTTATTTCTAAAATAAGGATATAAATGGAAAATATTGTGGTAAATTACTTATTTTAAGTGTTGTACCTCACAACACATAATAAATTGTACACATTTCAAAGTGGACTCTTTGAGTGGAACGGTGGGAGTAAAATTTAAGGTTAAGGTATTCTATTAACTACTATATCAAAGCATATTTTAAAATTTGAGACAAACTAATTTAATTTTTCACTCAGTTATTTGTTTTTGAAAGATTTTGAACAAAAAAATAAGATAAAAAGGTAAAATTTAAGGTTAAGGTATTCTATTAACTACTACTGTACTAATAAACAAACTTACCTATGCACTCTAATTCTTGTTTTTGTTTTTTATATTATTCTGGTTGTCCCTAGTGGGTTCCACACTTAAATTATTCTCTCTCTTCTCCTGAATATAATTTGAACTCACATTTTTAGCGTGAGTTTGATTGTGACTAAACACTAAACAAGTGATTCTCACTCTAATTATTGTTGAGCACACAAAAATACTGATATTTTATTAATTACGCAATGTGCATAGGGATCAAAACTACGTATTGGATATGGATGATAGTTATGCGTAAGCGTAGGGATGACCTCGTCATATCACGTATTAAATTTAACATCTGATATATCGAGTTTATCATATAATGTATAACAATTATGTTAAGATAAAAGTTTTGAGAAAATACACATGTCGAGTTTAAGGTTAAAGCATCGTCTGCAAGATCATTAGACAGTCTGACACGAGACTCACTCAAATAATAAATAATTTATTTCATGTATCATATTTATAATACTTTGTACCCTTTAAAAATATGATATTATTTAAATATAGGGTCGATTCGTTAGAATGTTTTATGATATAATTTAGAAAATAATTTATAAAAATATGTTTTCAAAATATGCAAACGAAGAGGTATGTTTTTATATATTTTTGAATGTTTAGCAAATAAATTTTAAGACAGTTTCAACATAGTAGTAGAAATATCATTTAAAGGACCAAAAAATAGTTTTGAAACCCATGTTTTAGAAACAAATTTTTGGCCTGTAGTTTGAGTTTTGAATTTGATTTTGAAACTCAAAATCACACCAAAAGCCTTCATTTAATTGGAGTATTTCTCATCCTTTACCTTTTTTAAATTCTTCACCAATTATTATTCTTTGTAGTTTTATGAACCTTTTTCTTTTTGTTGGTATAGCTCTAGTATAATTTATTAAATAAAACTAAAATCAAAACAAAAACAAAAGTAAAAATGTTGATGCTAATGTTTGTGTAGAGTAGAGACAATGGATGAGTTTGTCCCACGGAGAAATGTGGGGGAGGTGAATGTGATTTGTATGAAATTGACAGGGCTTCTAATTAATTACCAACAACTCAGCTCATATTATCTTCTCCTTCACATTCTCCGCCTCCTCAGCCTCAAAAACCCACTGCTCCTCCTCCACCTCTATCTGCCTTCCTTCGTTAAACCCTATAATTCAACCTCGTACCGCCGTCGCCGTCGCCATTGAAGCAACCTCAATTTCTTCCTTCCAGCTCTCTCTTGCACCCGCTTACGCACTTCCCTGATTCCCAAATCCCGGTTTTGAGCAGACCGGCAACGAAAGGGGAAGTGCGAAAATGAATTCTTCACTTTTGTTAACAACGAAACCACCTTCCCCACACCCCACTATCCTAGTCTCCCCCTTTCTTCCTCCCAATCCTCTGCGTTTTTCTGCAGCTGTAAACTACCACCATGCCCGCCGCCGGCGTTATAGGATAACCACTACCTGCGCCGCCTCCGGTGTCCCCTTATCCGTCACTTCAGAACAGGGTGGAAGCTCCTTTAAGCCTGGTGTGTTCGGGGAGAAGAAAGAGCTCACTGGAATTCAATCGCTGGTGGATGCAATGTCGCCGCCGGTGAGAATTGCCAGCTCGGCTCTTATATTGTCTGCCGCTGTTGCAGCTGGGTATGGACTTGGTTCTAAGTTCGGTGGGTCCCGTAATGTTGCGTTAGGTGGTGCTGCGGCTCTTGGTGTGGCTGGTGCTGGTTTGGCTTATGCGTTGAATTCGTGCGTCCCTGAGGTTGCTTCCATTAATTTGCATAACTATGTGGCTGAGATTGACGACCCTGGGGCTTTGAAGAAGGAAGATATCGAAGCAATTGCGAATAAGTTAGTCCTTCACTTTTAGTTTTGCGGTAACCAAATTTAGAAACTGTTCAATCTAACACTGATAATTCTGCTGATGATCTTTTTCTTTGGGCTGTATCTCTCATCGTCCTTGTAGATATGGAGTTAGCAAACAAAATGAAGCTTTCAATTCAGAGCTTTGTGATATTTATTGCCGGTGAGTTTAATCCTCAGTTTTAGAGAAGTAATTGTCAATATGAAAACAGAAAGTTCTTCCCTTTGCACCTAAGGATGAATGATTTCAGTTCTAAATAAACAAGTTTGATGATTTACTGGCATGATAGTTAGCTTTCTTGTATTGCGTAATGGGAATACCTTCCTTCTCACCTAATGGGGCGGTTGTTATGGATGTTGTCAAAATAGGATAGATATTCGTGTCAGGGCTGAGCGTAGGAGAGTGGTCCGATAGGAGGGTTGTTTTTTTGGCACAAACTAGTAGTGTGGCTCTTTAATTAAACTTATTGTATATGAATGATTATGTTATTGTTTCTTCCTATATCTTTGTGTGTATTCAATGGTGTTACCAGTTGATATCAATAAGTTGTGGTGCAGTATGAAAATATAGCAGCAAGAGATTTTGGGAATTGCATGATATAGTTTGGATTTTTCAGATATGTATCTTCCGTCCTTCCTCCTGGAAGTGAAGAACTTAAAGGTGATGAAGTGGATAGAATTGTAAAATTTAAAAGCTCATTGGGTATTGATGATCCAGATGCAGCTGCTATGCATATGGAGGTAATTCAATATACATTCAATTTAAAACCACAAGTTGAGCGCCTAGGCTTTGTAGGATGGCAGGTGACTTTTTAATCGTTAATTTTTCAGATTGGTCGGCGCATTTTCAGGGAAAGGCTCGAAACTGGAGACCGTGATGGTGACCAAGAGCAGCGTCGGGTATGCTGTTATTCTGATAAGTCTAATTATTATAGTTTCTTGCAATGTCTTAGGCTATAGATTGGGTATGGAACTTGACCGTTCTTAGTATTTCCAGTGCAGGCATTTCAGAAGTTGATTTATGTATCTACCCTTGTGTTTGGGGAGGCATCGTCTTTTCTTTTACCTTGGAAACGCGTTTTCAAGGTTACTGATTCACAGGTATCTAGTTCATTCAACTATCTTTCTACCCACTTTGCTTATTTAACTGTGGTCTTGGCTTTCTCTCTGTTGAATACTCCTGTATTAAACTTTATCTGACCTCTTTGGAAGCAAAGCCAGTAGTAGGTGCATGCCTGAACCTCACCTTATTTGCCTCTTTTAATGTTCTGTATTTTGTCACTAGGTTGAGGTTGCTGTCCGGGACAATGCACAGCGGTTGTATGCCTCTAAGCTTAAATTGGTTGGCCAAGGTAAATCTTTGGTGTCATCCGTCCTTGTACTCCTTTATGGGAGTGCTTTCATATTTTTCAATGTATTATTTCTAAATCAGATATTAAAAAGGCATTTTATTGAGTATTTTTCTGTTAGATAAATTCCAACAAAGGTATTGCTTTATGCTTCCTACATCCTGATCTATGCCTCCTCTTCCACCTTCATTCAAACTCTATTGATTGAACAAACATAAAAAGTTCATATTTAGTTGCCAAGCTCTGTAGCAGAGCTTGTCACATAGGCCAGTAAAGTGGCTGAAAGTTTGTTATGGTTTTTGATGCAATGCTATACCTTCTATTTAGATATCCTTGGTAAACTTTGATCTGGTAGTAAGAAGGTTAAGTTATATCACCTACGAGTTGTTCCCATAGTAAACTTGTGATTATCTTCTAAGTGCAAAAGATTTTCATCTCAGAATGACTTGCTAAATGTGTGCGTGCTATGCTTTTTATCTTCTACTATTTTGTATCTTAATGTCCTTGGCTTACATGATGCGCTGCGATTAATTTGAATGGACTTGTCAGCTTTTGGTAAATATTAGATTGAAATATGTCTTGTGGGGAAACCTACTCTACATGTATCTTCATTCCATGGTTATGGGCAGATAGGGGTCTCGTTGTCTTTGTGCAATTTATCTTTGTAAAATTTGGAGTTGGTTCATTTGGTTCCTTAATCGTCTCACACCTCTGAGATTCATAGTACACTGCACTTTTCTGCACCTTAATATTAACAATAGATGAAATCTTTGCTAGATGTTAATGTGGACCAGCTGGTTGGACTCAGAGAAGCACAGCTTATGTATCGTCTATCAGATGAGGTACAAATTTTTTATTCTGACTCTTAAGTACATTACCACTACATGTTACAAATAAGAATATACCTCTTGTTCGTGAATGTTGGTGTCTTATTTGGTTGTGGACTCTCTTCTTTGCAGATTGCAGAGGATATGTTCAAAGTGCATACGAGGAAGCTTGTTGAAGAGCGGATTACAACTGCTTTTAGTATGTTGAAGTCCAGAACTAGAGCGTATGCTTTCTCCTCTACTCTTGTTTTTGTAAACAAAAGAACAAGCACAGTGGTCTAAGCTCAATATTGTAAAGGAGTTGAGCTTGAAAGTTAAATTGTGTAGTGGCTATGTGATAGATTTTTGAAAAGTCTTTTAATGGAGTGTCTGTCTTTCTTTTTAATAAAGCTAGTTCTAAAGTTGCTCTGTAGTGAGTTCATCAGAGAATTTGGGTTTATATGAACCTGATTAGAGAATGTGCTCATGGTGCTACCTTCATTCTTCTTTTGACCGGCCAAATGCTAAAGTTCTCAGTAAAATGTTTCTGTACCCACAGGGAAGCCCTTCGGATTGTTGAAGAGCTCAATAAGGTACTGAAATTCAACGATTTGCTTATCTCATTGAAGAACCATCCTGAGGCTAGCCGGTTTGCTCGTGGGGTTGGACCTGTTTCTGTAGGAGGTGAGATGTTAACTGATGTCAGTGTCAAGTTGGTTTTGTTTGTTTTTTTTAAAATATAAATTTATTAACTATTATTATTATTATTATTATATTTTAACTTCTGTCTTTGTTGTGCAACTGGTTTGTTTTAATTGGATTTAGCTCTTCTGGACCTTAGTTCTTTAATTGTCTACTTTTCACTCTAACAACTGAACTTACCTTGAATTTATATTGGCCAGGTGGAGAATATGAGTCTGATAGAAAAATTAATGACTTAAAGCTTCTTTACAGAGCCTATGTTTGGGATGCATTGTCAACTGGTCGCATTGAAGAGAATAAGGTTCTTTGATAAGCTGTTATAGTCCCTTATGAAACTTCTCTTTTTCCTTGTGCAATGAAAGTACTTACAAACTGTGATTTTGTTGTTGTTTTATTTTATTTTATTTATTATTTATTAATTTTTATCTTTGCCGAAGAGGGTAGACTTTGCATACACTTGGATTTACTATCTTGCTTTCTGTCTTTGGTTTGTATGTATTTCTTATCTGATGCATAATTTGATGAATTTGGAACGGTATGTGAGAACAATTTGATATTATAATTGAGAAGTTCTTCTGGAATTTCATAAATGCCTATATTATTGCTATTTAATTGTGCATTGGTATGGTTGTACAACTTCATTTGCTTGGATTTGTTCATTGTATCTCATGATTGTGCATGAGCTAATAACATGCTGGCAAAGGCCAATGTGTAAGAGATAAAGAGCATTGCTATTGATAATAAGATAAATTTGACCTGCTAATGACATCTACAACCATCAGTTTTAAATTTGTTTCTTTTTTTTCCCTTTCTTTTTCCTCGTGATTTTGAACACCAAACTTTATTAGAAAGAAAGAGTTTTTTCTTTTTTTTGGCTGGGGGCTCTATGTTTGGACACTTTCCCATCCCATTTCACATTTTTCATCTCACTGCTCATTTTATAATTTTACTTCTACATTCTCAATACACCTTTCATTTCCAGTGCACGTGTTTGATAGTGAGTGTGAGACATAGCCTTACTTCAGGAATGCACTTTTTGATCTGTGCATTTTCAACTTTTGTTTCTTTTGTAGCTTGTTGCTTTGAACCAGTTGAGGAATATCTTTGTTCTGGGTAAACGAGAAGCAGAAACTATTACACTGGAGGTTACCTCAAAGAAGTATCGTGAGCGACTTGCTCAAGCTGTAACTAGTGGCAACTTAGCTGCTGCTGATAGTAAAGCAGCTTATCTTCAAAGTCTCTGCGAAGAGTTGAACTTTGATGCAGAGAAGGCTGTTGAGATTCATGAAGGTAATAGTGTTCATTATAGATGGTGGCTATCTCATGACCACTGTCATGGGCTAGTGGACCGTTTTAGTTATGTTTTTTTATTATGTTTTGCAAATCTGTACTGACTTGATTTTACCCGTGATGCACCAAGTATAATAATGAAAATTTCTATATACGGTTAAATAAGTACTTAAGGTTGTCTGTATATACAATATCTTACTACATTTCTAGTTGATATCATGTTCTTCACGTGCAGAGATTTACAGACAAAAGCTGCAGCAAGCTGTGTCTGATGGAGAACTAAGTGATAAGGATGTCAAAACGTTGGAACAGGTACAGATTATGTTTTGCATTCCCAAGGAAACAGTTGAAGCAGCTCATGCAGACATCTGTGGCAGTTTATTTGAGAAGGTAACGAGACTTAAGACTTCCACATCTTCTCTGCCACTTTACGTGGTGATACTCTTATATTTATACTAAAAAAAAAAGAAAGAGCATTTGAGGAGTTTCTAGATTTGTACTTTACACTTGACAGTATATTGGTCTGTGGTTACAGGCCATTTTTAGTACTGTTTGGTAAGTTTTTCTTCCCTGAGTGAAGATATTATGCTTCTGGTGATTGTCTCGGTGTACATGTGCCTTATCCTAGTTCATTCAGTTGTTTTAAGCCTTTTAAAGCCCTGACTAAAGCAAGACTTGGTGAATGAAGGGATGGAATTCAGCCTGTCATAATAGACCTTTTTCCATCTACGTTGCTTGTTCCTATGGATGAGTTCATCTTTGTCGGGATTTCTTTTGAACAGATTTTCTTTTCCCACTCACAGCTGCATAAACAAAACCTTTGATAGGCTTTAGGTATTTCTGTTGTGCAATGTGCATATACACCGTGTGGATGTTTACAGTTGGATATGATAATATGGTTTTTCTTCCCAGATTGTTAAGGAAGCAGTTGCTGCTGGAGTTGAGGGATATGATGCTGAAATTAGGAAATCTGTGCGAAAGGCAGCATATGGTTTACGCTTAACAAGAGAGGTTGCCATGAATATAGCCAGCAAGGCAGTAAGTATCAGATGAAGCAACATTTTGCTTAGTTTTGTCCCCCATGTAACACTTCGTTTAGTTTTCACTCATGATCATGGAGTGTCTCTTGTGTTTGTATGATGTACGTGGTATTTGTTTCTCTTCCAAGTACTGATTAAGTTGACTATGTGCAGGTTCGCAAGATCTTTCTCAGTTACATACAGAGAGCACGAGCGGCTAGTAATCGCACCGAATCTGCAAAAGAATTAAAGAAAATGATAGCCTTCAACAGCTTGGTTGTGACTGAACTAGTGGCAGATATTAAGGGTGAATCATCTGATACTCCAACAGAAGAGGTTGCCAAAGAGGAAGAAAAACCAACTGATGAGGGTGAGGGTGAGGAAGAGGAAGAGGAATGGGAAACCTTGCAGTCACTCAGGAAAGTTAAACCTAGTAAAGAAAGTTTGGAAAAGAAGGTCCAAACCGAGATCAGCGTAAAAGATGACCTACCAGAAAGAGAGAGAACTGATCTGTACAAGACATACTTGCTGTACTGTATTACTGGTGAAGTGAGAAATATACCTTTGGGTACGCAATTCACTACAAAGAAGGATGATTCCGAGTATGTGTTGCTGAACCAACTCGGAGGGATACTTGGCTTGATGCCCAAAGAGGTTGTTGATGTACATAGAGGCTTAGCAGAGCAGGCCTTCAGGCAAAAAGCTGAGGTGATTTTGGCCGATGGTCAGTTGACTAAAGCTCGAATAGAGCAGCTAAACGATCTGCAAAAGGACGTTGGCCTGCCATCTGAATATGCTCAAAAGATCATCAAGTCAATTACAACAACAAAAATGTCTGCGGCTCTTGAATCGGCTGTTGGTCAAGGGAGGCTCAGCGTAAAAGAAATTAGGGAGCTAAGAGAGGCTGGAGTTGAGGTGGATACCATGATTTCTGATAGTTTACGAGAACGCCTCTTTAGAATAACCATCGAGAAGATGCTGTCATCTGGTACCGGAGACTTTGATGAAGAGGAAGTGTATGAGAAAATCCCTAAAGATCTCAACATTGACACCGAGAAAGCCAAACGAGTTGTCCATGATCGCGTAAAGAACAGGTTATCAAACTCCCTTATAGACGCCGTGTCAGCTTTTCGACAGAGAAATCATGCTGGGGTGGTAAGAAGCTTATTTTATTAGCTTAATTGCCTGGTTTCTTATTCTATTTGCAGTTAAAGAGTTTCTTCATTAATTGCTGGTCTGAACTTATTGCAGGTGGCCTCGTTGAATGACTTATTAGCCTGTGACAAAGCTGTAACGTCGGAGCCTCTATCTTGGGACAAGCCGGAGGAGTTAACCGATCTGTTTCTCATATACCTGAAGAACGATCCAGCACCGGAAAAGTTGTCCAGATTGCAATACCTTCTGAACATAAGCGATTCAACTGCTGAAGATTTGCAAGAAATGAAGGAGAAAGCTTTGCCAACCGGAAGTAGTACTGGTGAGGAAGAGTTTGTATTTTGAAATGTTGTAATTCTTTATTTTTCCCTCTGTCCTTTGAAATATGCGATTGGTAAGAACAGTTTTGTTTGGGTTACGGAGAGACAGCAAAAAGAAAGATAATACGGGTGGGCACGAATCGGTTTCCATGAATTGGTTTCCTCGAATTTAAAATTTTTTTGGCCAATTCGAAAATCGAACTTAATTCGTTTTAAAACTGAAGAAACCAAATCGAATTCATAATTCGAATTTGGTTTGGACCATGGAAACCGAATTCACAATTTGTTTCCAGAATTAATAGTTTAACACAGTGAGGCTTTGAAGAAAATGAAAGAGAGATGGGAGATGGAAATAGGATGAGTAAAGAATAAAAGATAATGAAGACAAGAAAGAAAATAGATGAAGAGAAGAAGTACCGTCCAGTTCTAGATCCATCATCGCCGCCCCTTCCCAGATCCAGAACCTATACCATTGCTGCTCCTTTTCAGATCTACAACCTTCACCATCCAACAACAACAAACAACACCGTCAGAACTTTCTCCCAAAAACTTGATGGTTAAGAGAAGAAAATGAAACAGAGATTGGAGAAGGAAATATGAAGAGTAAAGAAAGAAAGATAATGAAGAGAAGAAAGAAAATAGACGAAGAGAAGAAGAGGGAACAGAGGTGAGTTTGCAGGGAGAAATAAAAGAAAGAAAAAGAAGGAGGGGGAGGGTGGGGGGTGGGGGGTGGGAGAGAGAGATGTAGTGGGACAGAGGAATTAAAAAAAATGAAAAGTATAAAATTAAAAAAATATAAATCATATATCCCAATTCGGTTTTCGAATCGGTTTTTGGGTTGGATACCAAATTCGAAAACCAATTCTAAAACATAATTCATAATTCGAATTCGGTTTTAAACCAAACCTAATTCGAATATTGAAATCGAATTGGGTTATTCGAATTCGGTAAATTCGAATTCGGTTTGATTTTCGAATTTGACCAAACCATGCATACTCCTAGATAATAGTGGAAGAAGCAAATAGCCAATTTTCTCCAATATAAAATCTTACATTTTTTTTGCTATATCCATGATATTTCTGCACAACGGTGAAAAACCGTTGTAATTTTGCTAATGTTTTTACTCCCTCCTCCGCTCCTAATTAAGGGCCTGTTCTTTAGCTAGTTCTGAGAACAGGTCTCAGAACCTGTTCTCAGCCAAACTGGGTCTCAGCCCATTTCTGAGAAACAAGGTTCTGAGAACTGGGTTGTAACCCAGTTCTCAGTCCACTAAAGAACACGAGTCTCAGTTCAAATTTAGTCCGAAAATTCTTTTTTCTATTTTTTAACCTTCTATTCATTTTCCACTAAAATTTATTTTATTTATTTTAAAAAGGCAGCAAAATATATGGGAAGGAAATGCTTGTGAAAAGGAAAATTAGCAATTCAAAGATATAAAATCCAAACAGCCTTCCAAAAATGAAAAGGATTGGTACTAATTGACAGAAAAAATTCCAAACAGCTCAACACTTCAAACAAAATTTTTTTTTTTTTTTTCAAAAACAGAACAAGAATGCTAGTAATTGAAAATTCCAATCAGATTGAAGCACCCGCAACTGAACAGCAAAACCGAACACCAATTCAGTTTAAAGCAGCAAACACCGAACCAAAATCCAATTGATGCACCAAAACCGAATTCCAAACAGCTCCAATCTTCAAATTTAAAACAGCAAAAATAGAACACCAAAATCCGAATGAAGCACCAAAAACCGAAATGGAAAATTCCACACAGCTCCAAACTTCAAAGGAGATTCTAGCAGCTCAACAAACAATAAAACCAACCAGTTCCAAGCAAACTGGGATTGGTGGTAAAATCGGGTTCGATATGCCCGTGCTCACCCCTTCCCGAAGCGCTTCTCTATGCCGTACTTCACTTCCCAGAATCGCTTGCCGGCCTCGTCAATTTAACCGAATCGGTTGAGGCCCCAATTTTCCCAAAATCCCTAAGTGGAAAATCGGAGGAATCACGAACGAAATGAGGAGGCGTTGATGCAGAAGATGAACCAAGAGCGGAGGCCGGAGGGAGTACAGCGGCCGTCACAATGGGTCAGCTCGTTCGTTATCGGCGCCAATTTTGGTTTGGATCAGAGAGGAGGTGAAAAAATCCGTTGCCGGCGTGGGTGGGAATTTGGGAGAGAAAAGATTTTCGCTAGGATGGGGACCCGTATCTGGGAGAGGGGTTTTTTTTGGGTCTCAAACCTAGAACTCAAACCTGGGTTTGAGCCCATTACTAAAGAACATGGGTCTGACCCATTTTTGACTACTTTTTGGTCTCAGATCCAAAAAAACCCTCAACCCGGTTCTCAGCCCAGTGCTGAAGAACAAGCCCATTACTAAATGTTCCTTTTGAAATTTATGTAATATATGTGCAGTGTAATTAATACTCCACTGATTCAGAATAAAAATCGTTTTAGAAAGAGTAATAATTTTCAAAATAAATAACGTTTTAGTAAAAATTACAATTTTTTTACTAACTTACTTTTGTTTTAACATATATAACTAATACATACCGACTATTTATTGGATCAAGACTCTAAAACTCTTAGGAATAATAAATTAGGGCAAAAGAGCAAAAATACCCCTAACATTTCCTCCAGAGTGTAAATATACCCTCAAACTTGATGAAGGAGCTAACGTGACATTATTATTCCACCCAAAGTTTGACACGTGGATTTTTTAAAATCTACTCAGCATACTCATCATCGCCTTCTTTCTCCACCCATTTCCTCCGTCTCTTCTCTGCTACTTCTTCAACCAATTTGATGAATTATTTTCACCTTTATCTACTTGAACTCTTCAAATATTATGAATCTTTCAAGATGAATTAAGATCCAATAATGTAACTTCAATTTATTTCTCATAAACATTGTTCAATTAATTTATTATGTTTAGATCTAGTCTTTGGAGTTTAAAGAATTTGGGCACAAAACTGAGATGGCACCGGTGAGAAGAGGCAGTGACGGGCGAGAAAGGACGGGGTGGAGGAGGAGACGGGTGAGAAGGGAGGGGTGAGAGCACTGAGAGGCGGGAAGGCTTGGGATTGGAAGTGGAGGTGGTGCAGATCCATGAAGAGAAGTGGTGGTTCTTGGAATTGGGAATGGAAGTAGGGGAGGAGAAACGTAGATAGTCCAAATACAATGACAAGGTCTATTAGTTGTTTAGTCACAAAAAACAATGACACTGGGCTTAACTTGAATGGATTATTAACCACCACATCAGTTAATAATGAGTATGCTGACTAGATTTAAAAAAATCCACGTGTCAAACTTTGGGTGGAATAATAATGCCATATCAGTTACTTCATAAAGTTCGAGGGTATATTTGCATTCTGGAGGAAACGTTAGGGGTAATTTTGTTCCTTCATAAAGTTCGAGGGTATATTTGTACCCTGGAGGAAACGTTAGGGGTATTTTTGCCCTTTTGCCCTAATAAATTATAGTCAAATTTTTTTTTTTCCCATTTAAACAAACTCCTTAGAAAAACTTTAAAACTACTTTTATCCTGCCGCTGAGCGGGTATCATTTAATAAGAACAACTAAATAAGGGGTAAAATTGAGATATCATAGGGTCTGCTCTTTTACTTTTGGTTTTAGTTTTGTTGCTCTTTTACTTTTGGTTTTACTTTTGTTTTCGACAGTAAAATTAATATATTATAATTATTTTTTATCATATTTAATACAATTTTTCTATTCAGTTATACTTTTTTATATTTCCAATACACTTTTTATACATAAAATTTATTTTCAAAAATATGTTTTCAAAATCAAAATTTTAAAACATAATAGTAGTATTAGTTGCGTTAGAAATATAAAAAATATTTAATTTGAAAGATAATAAATAAAGAAAATTTTAGAAGAATATTTGTAAAGTCTTATAGAAATGTCAAAATATCACTTATTTTGGAAATATTTTGAAAGCTAAAACATCACTTATATTGTGGGAGGAGGAGGTAGTACTATAATAGCTGGCCTAAAGCTCCACAACCACCATCCCAAAATGATAATTTTCATGTTTTGGTCTATTGTATAGTAATCTTTCAATTAAAAATAGTTACTCTCATTATTACGAAGTACAAAACAGTATTACAAAGTATTCTTAATCTGCAATATGGCCATTATGTCATTCCTGAACTTTTAATAACAATATTTTAATAAAAGCTCTCAATGCCCCCAACCATTTAATAGGATGTTCACTTAAAAAATAGTATTGCAAAGTATTCTCTTTTAATATGACGGAGGAGGGAGTATAATTTTAGTGGATTTATGTTTTCCCCTTTTCAAACCAGTGTTATTTTACAATAATTTGACTTTTTCTTTCCATCTAAATTTATCATCAATTTTTAAATATTAATTACTCAGAGTATATAAAGTTACACTAATTAAGGTTTTTAGAGCCAATTTCAAGTACTCAATCCTTAATAAGTGCGCGCGTGACATTAGGATGACAATGATCTTGTAACGACGTCGTATATCAATCATTTATAAACAATTGGTTGGAGTGGGTGAGAATGCATTTGAAGGTTCGAAAGTTTGGGGACATTGCAAAGGGAAAAAAGAGAACTCAGATTTCATCTTCACCCCTTGTTAAAGGACACGAGAAATGAAAACATTGACTAATTACGTTTACTCGTTTTAACACGGTTTTGAAAACATATTTTGAAAAAAAAAAATTTTAATGTAAAAAGTGGGGTTTTTTTCCCCAATATTTATATTGGGGCCAAAAATTACCAAAATAGATCATTTTTATTTTTTCATTCCCAAAATATAAAAAATGAAGTTGGGAGATTCGTTTTCAATGAAAACGAATCTCCCAACTTCGTTTCCTTCAAGAATAACAAAAAAAATAAAAATAAAAATAAAAAAAATGTTGAAGAAAACGAATTCATGGAATTCGTTTTCTTTGGACTCCTTTTTTTTATTTTATATTAATTTCAAATTAATTTTTTCCTTTTTTGTTTTTTTATTAATTTCATTAATTCAAAAGAACCCCCATAATTCGTTTTTGAGTTGTTATGAAAAAAAGCAAAATATAATTATATAACTGAAATTTTAAATTGTAATTTAATAAAATTTTAGAGGAAGTAATTTACGGCATTTTTTGAAATGGTGGTCAATTACCTTTGTCTTATTTATTCTCTCCATTTTCTATATTATCGCGCCTGCCTAATCCCACTAGTATTCCCTATGCAAGCTCATTTAAACTAAAAACAATTAAAAATGGAAATATCAATATCGGTCTAATGTTATTTCTCTTTGAGAGAAACGAATTTATGAGTTTTGTTTTTAATGGAATTAATTATTTTTAAAACATAAATGTGTGACTAAATTTTTAAAGATAAATAAATTCCCCAAATTCATTTATACGGAGATTTTATGTATTTCAAAAAATGCCGTAAATTACTTCTTCTAAAATTTTATTGAATTCTAAATTAAAATTTCAGTTATATAATTATGTTTTGCCTTTTTTTTAATTTTTTATAACAACTCAAAAACGATTTATGGGGGTTCGTTTCGAAAACCCTAAAATTTGTTTTTCATTAAATAATATTTATTTTTTAAAAATGAATAAAAACTTAGAAACATGTTGGTGAACCGTTTTCAATGAAAATAATTATTTAATTTTTTTAAAATTCGTTTAAATATAATTATTTTTATTTATTTTAAAATTCATTTTAGTGGAATTCGTTTCTTAATGAAATTAATAAAAAACAAAAAAAGAAAAAATTAATTATGGAATTCGTTTATTAATGCAATTACTAAAAAACAAAAAAGAAGGAAAACGAATGTATGGAATTCGTTTTCAAAAGAAAACGAATTCCCTGCATTCGTTTTCAAAAGGAAACGAATGCATGGAATTCGTTTTCTTCAAGAAATTTTTTTTTTTTTTGGTTAGTTTTGAAGAAAACGAAGTTGGGAGATTCGTTTTCAAATGAAAACGAATCCCCCAACTTCGTTTTCTATAGTTTGGGAATTTCAATTTTTTTTTGTTTGTTTTGGTAATTTTATGCCCCAAAAGTTAATATTAAAGTAAAAAAATCGTAAAAAGTGTATTGAAATATAAAAATATTTAATCAAATAGTAAAACATTGTATTTAAATAAAACATATTATATTTTTCATTCTTGCGGCAACCCAAGCCGCCCCTCTCCCCTCCCCTCCCTCCTCTAGAAAGCCTAAAATTTACCATCTTCTTCCCTCGTGTGGGAGGATGAGGGAAGCAGTTTTCCCCTTGTTTCTTATTATTTGTTAGTTAGTTTTCTCCCGAATGAGAGTTTTTCCTTCAATTTATCGTTGTTTATTGTGTTTTTTCTCCATGCATGTTTATGGTGTTTTCTCTGTGGCTATATTGATTTTCTCCGGTGATTCTATTCATAGGACTATGGTGTATAAATAATTGGTTATGATTCTATTCATGGCCATGGTGTATGAAAATTTGGTTGAAGATTCATTCTCGAAAAAGCTTTCATTAGTAATTAGGGGCAGATCTGTAACTGTAGGCACGAGATTTGTTCAGTTTTATATTTCTGCTTTAGATCTATATTAGGTATAGATTTACAGTTTAGTAGAACAGATACACTGGTGTGATGGTTCAGATCTGATAAAAATAAGATCAAATCTTTTGTAATCAGTTGTATGAACTGGTTCTTGATCTTCTATTGTCAATCGCTGTTGGACGATTTCCAACACCATTAATAAAACTTTTATTTTATTTAAAAAAAAAAACATATTATAATATATTAAATTTTCGATAGAAACTTAAAACAAAATTAACATATCTAAGATTCTCTTAGAAATCTGTGTTCACACCAAATCCAACTCCAACTCCAACATATCCATCGAGTCAAAGGAATATTTTGTGAGTAATCTGATCACGGTCAAATGGGGTGTTACTGAACTGCGAATTGAGAAAAAGATAAAGCCGCACTATGTATTGAGGCTTCATTTTTATTTATTAATCAATCTTAGCCCGATCAGAACTTGTTCGTGAACATTCATTTACATTTTATCACGTCAGCATGTTTATTAACGTTAACGAACTTTCATCATCTTGTTTATTCATTGATTAATCAAGTATAAAATTCTGTTCATAATTGTTCTTAACCATAAATATCAAATATACAATATTTGATTGAAGTTGCGATATGATACCTCCAACTATAACGCGCTCTTTTTAATCATGAATATTTTTACTTTGTTACTGATACGAAATTATATGGAGATTGATTTGTTCCAATAATGTAACTTCCCAGAATGGATAACAATACATGCAATTAGTCTACGGATACCAACCCCATGCCATTACTCCTTCTCCCTATTGGAGCAAGAACCTCAGTGCAATCTTGATCATTAATTTTGACTTTTTTTTCATTAAAAGCGTTCGTTGATATAACTAATTTTTAATCACAAATTATGACTCGGGACAAAATTCTTTATATATATGGCGCCGCCTAGAGCCGGACTCGGAGTATATAAATACATGGCAGCAGCTAGCTTATCCAACCCAAACTAGCTTTTTCAACTATGGCATTTTGCAGCTTATACTCGTCGTTCTTGTTACTACTACTAGTCTTGAAAGTCTCAGCGGCAGAGTTGTCGGTCGATTTTTACGCCACCACCTGCCCGACAGCTCTTTCCACCATCCAAACGGTGGTGAGGAGCGCCGTGGCGAAGGAGCATCGCATGGGGGCCTCACTCCTCCGCCTTCACTTTCACGACTGCTTTGTCAATGCAAGTCCTCCCCTTTTCATTTACGTACTTTGTTTTGATACGATGATAAAACTAATATGTTGTGATATTATTAAAGTAACGGAATAAATAAGGAAATTGTACTAATAAATAAAGTAATTGTAATATAATTATGCTCAGAGGTGAAACCAAGGGGGTGGATGGTCCCGAACGCTTCTAACCCCTCCCTCCAACCTTATTAGCAATATATATTTAACTGTCGAAAAAAATTATTTATATGTTCGACCCCTAAAATTTTTTTTTTTCTAATTCCGGCACTGATTACATGTTAACGTTAATATTGATTAAAAGTTATGCGTATATATCTATGAAGGGTTGTGACGCTTCAGTGTTGCTGGATGACACTTCAAGTTTCACCGGAGAAAAAAAGGCCGGTGGAAATGTCAACTCTCTCCGGGGATTCGATGTAATCGACGACATAAAAACTCAGCTTGAGAAGATCTGCCCCGCCGTTGTTTCTTGTGCCGACATTCTTGCCGTTGCTGCTAAGGATTCTGTCGTTGCTGTAAGCTTTCTTTGCATGCATGCATGGATCTTATAACTTGTTTGATCGGTTATATGGATTATATCTTGTTAGTATGTACTATCGTAACACACCAAAATCTGTAGTCTTGATTAATTTCATGTTTTCGATGTTTTTAATGTTGTGTTGTTGATTGATTTAATCAGCTAGGAGGGTTTGCTTGGGCGGTTCAATTAGGCCGAAGAGACTCGACTACAGCAAGTCTTGCGGCTGCAAATTCCAACTCAAATATTCCATCTCCAGTAATGGATCTTAGTGACATTTTAAATGTTTTTACCAAAAAGGGCTTCACTGCTAAGGAAATGGTTGCACTTCTAGGTCAGAATCCATTCATAATATCACACTTATAATATTTGAAATGTTAAATCACTTTATCGGTCTTTTAACTTTAGTTCGATCCCTGAATTTAAATATAGTCCTTAAATGATCCTAACACTCAAATTCAAGTAGTATTATCTGAGTTGTTTTCAAGTAACACATAATGAGCTATCTTACGCTAAGGGGAGGATAGAAAGATTTAGACTATGTATAATATCGCATTTTGAAATACATTTTGGGATGTGTTTTATGATATATATATAGTTTAAGCCATGATTTGAGATGTATATATATAGTTTAAACCATGATTTGAGATGTATAGTATGGTATAAATGTCTTGTAAACTTATGTTTAAGATATAGTATATGGTACCATATATAGTTTAGAATAGTTGAGAAACAACGTTTAAAAAGTTATATTTCAGTATTGTTTCAAAAACACACTCCGAGATGTGTAAATTGAGAAATGTGATACTCGTACCAAACAACGTTTTCAGTGGGTTTCAAAACACATTCCAAGATTTATTTTTCATTTATTGCCCTACTAATACATGTGAATCTCATATGTTAGTCAAAAGCAGTGTTGTTTGGCCCCGCCCGGTCCAGTGGGTCGACTCGGTCGGCCCGCGACCCGCAGGCCTTGCCGGGCCAAATTATAAGGGCAACCCGGATGTGGGGTGACCCGGTCAAATCCGGTAAAGCCCCGGGGCGGACCGGGAACCGGGTCGACCCGAAGAGCCTTTTTTTTTTTTTTTTTTTTTATAATTTTAATTAAAGGACTTTTTAAATATTTTGGCTTTAGTAGGGATTGAGCCTTGGTCTCCAATATAAACAATAAGAGTACTTACCATTAGACCACAATGACTTGTTTGATTATTTTTGTGCAAAATAGTATTTTAACTCATATTTTAATATGAATCATGGGCTTTCTAATAATAATATATTAATTGAACCATCTAAACTAATGTTAATCTCATTGTAATTCCTTACTATTTATAATTTTAAGACTATAATTTTTTATTAGTTATTTTCTATTCATTTAAAGCTTGTTTAATTTTGTCATGTATTAATCTAAAATACGTTTTCATTTCTTTTACATCAAATTTTATCTTTTTTTCCTAAGAAAATGTAGTAATATAATTTTTAGAATATAACTAATATTTTATCATTTATTTACTTATTGAGTTTTATAGTAATAAATTTTAATGTTTAAGATACTTGTAAAATTCGAAAATATATATAATTGTTGTGAAGAAAAAATATTTTAACTAATATTATTTATATTTTATATATATATATATTTATTTATGATGTCATCCGGGTTGACCCCGGGTCGAGCGACCCTTGGGCCTCGCCGGGCCTTAGCCGAACAACATTGGTCAAAAGTAGATAAAATATTGTTGAAAATTTGAATTTGGAACCATTAATTAAATACATGTATTTTATGTTGAGACACGAAAATAAAACCTTTTGAAATTGAGAGATGAAAGCAAGACAACAACCTAATTTAAATGTTGAAACCTACCTGAAAATTTCAATATCAAATCTTCTTTAATTTCATCAAAAAAAAAAGAAGAAAAAAGTATACGTAGTTAATCGAAAGCATGCATGAATATGCAGGATCTCACACAGTAGGGCAAGCCAGATGCTTCACCTTCCGCAACCGCCTCTACAACGAGTCTCTGATCGATTCCTCCTTCGCGACGTCGCTCAAAACCAACTGTCCGATCTCGCTCGGCGACGATAACCTCACCGCCCTCGATGTCGCCACCCCTAATTTCTTCGACAATAATTATTACAAGAACCTCGTCAACAACAAAGGTCTCTTGCATTCCGACCAGCAACTCTTCAGCGGAGGCGCCACCGATCCCCACGTCACCGCTTACAGCAAGAATTTCTTGGCTTTCTTCGGGGATTTCGCTAATGCCATGATCAAAATGGGTAACCTTAGCCCGCTTACGGGAACAAATGGACAGATCCGAACCGATTGCCGGAAAGTGAACTGACTCACCTAAATTGGCTTCAATAATGATAATATATACTGCCTCGGTCCCATTAAAAAAGTTCATTTTATATTTTTAGTAATATAAATTGAAATTTTTAAGTGGGACGGAAAAAATAATATATATGCCTATCCCCGTAATCTTGTTATTGCATATGTTTAAGTTTTAATGTGCTCATCTAATTAAGAGCAGTTCAGATCGTTTGTTTAATTTGTTTGGTTTGGTTTTATTATGTACGTCCTACTATGATAGAGTTAACTTTCTCTATCACGCAGTTCATATCGTTTGTTCGGTTTTATTGTGTCATGTAATGATAAAGTCAACTTTCTCTATGACTTGTTATCGAGTGATTTTAATTGAACAACCCAACGTTCTGATGCGTTTTTTCTACTTTATTGATGTGTGTCGAAAATGTGACAAAAGTCATTTTCAAATTCTGTCTCATCATTACAATTTACACAGATTTTATAACAAAGAGGAGTTGCCATTCGCTCCATATATCTTCTTCAATCAATACTTCTTATTATTTTGGTCATCACGATATTTATATGTATTTTCGTTGCTAATAGTCGGGCTATTATCTATCTGATAGTATTGTTGCAATTTCATCGGAATCTCCGATGGGATATATTAATTTATATATAAATTAATTAAATGTGTGATGTCCATGACTAATTAACATTAATGAAGATTTTAAAAATTATTTGTAAATGATCTTCAATAAGTGTGTAAATGCTTTAAACCACACTTATTGGATATCATTAAATGAAAGGACCAAATAACGTATTTGCAATATGAAGCACCAAAGTTAAACATGACCCTAAATTGAAGTATTACTTGTGTAATTTTAACCGCCATTTTCAATTCTTTCTTTGAAAATAAAGTAAACCACACACGTTACGACATTACAAGGAAAAAAAAGTTACTCTATTTGTTTCATTAGAAGAGTCTATTTTGTTGTACTGTTTTAGTTCAACAAAATAGACTCTTCTAATGGAACGGAGGGAGTATTTAATACGCTCTTTTGTTGTAAGAGAATCTTAGGATGAGGAACGTGTAAATCATATACTTACAATGGCAGTTCATCTCGTTGTAAAAAAGCACTACAATTAACATGGTCGTCGTAAAAGTTCATTTCCTCATTGTAATTGTCCAGCCTTCTTTGAAATTAACTTTAAATAAACGAATATTTAAATGTTATTTCTTAGATACAATTTCTTATAAATAGACAAACTAAACCATTTTCAATCTTTTCTTTGAATACTTAAACATGTAGTCGACGCGTCGTGCTTAACATTTACTTGGATTTTAATCTTTTTCTTTCACTTTCGGAACATTAATGAACAATAAATTTATAAAATATGTAACACAGAACAAATTAAAACGACCACGAATAATTAATAAATTAATAATGGGATGTCCTCTTATTTTTTATTAACTTTTCTGCAGTTGAGCCTGATTTCTCCTTTGTGGCCCGGCGGAGGCAATAAATCCCCCATCTTGATCATAGAAGCCCCAAATGCATACCAAAATGCACCAGGATTTAAGCTGTACAATCTTACAAGCCCATCGGTACTCGTAGCGCCACCATCGCCTTTAAAAAGCTCCTGATCGGAGTGCAGAAGGCCCCTAAATTGCACCAATTTCTGGTAATAAACAGTGTCAAAATACGCCGGAGTGAAGTCAAGCGGATCGGTGTAGCTATCGTGCGCTTTAGGGTTTTTCGGGCACCCCTTCTGCAACATGGCTCTATATATAGGATCGATGTTTGTGTCGTTTACTATCCGGGACTTGTACACCGCACACCGGGCGAGGCCGATGGTGTGTGCCCCAGATAGAACAACCAGGTCTTGCAGATTCAGGTTGTGCTTTTGGAAGTTCTTTACAAGTTGTTGGAGGTTGTATTTTGGAGAAGGGATGTCGTTGTTAGCATCGTGGAAGCTGGCGGTTTTCGAATCCAATCTGCCGAGGTTTACCGGCCACCATGGCCCTCCCAACTGAAAAACACAGTATCAAAATGAAGTTAATAACGAAAATATAACTTGATCGATCGATGTTAATTCAGGTAGTACCTCCTGCGCTGATCCCACTAAAAAGTTATGTTTATAATACTTTTTGAATGAAACGCAAATATTACTTGATCCATCGATATGTCAAAGAAGTCCTCCATCCATTCTAACAAAAGAGTTACGTTTTAAAAACTTTTCTAGCGTGACAGAAAAATTCGTATTACTTGATGCATCGTTATTAAAGAAGTACTTATTCCATCACATACCTTTTTAGTGAGATAGAAGAATTAGTATTACAACTTGATGAATTGATAGTAAAGGAATACTCATTTCCACTAAAACATGTTTGGTTTCTAATACTTTTTTAGTGCATAGGACGGAAGAATTGAAATATTAAAAAATACATTCACCATCCCACTAAAGCAGTTTTGTTGTACTACTTTTTAGTGAGTCGGAGGAATTAATATAACTTGATTTATTGATATAAAAAGAAGTATTTTTTTCCTTCCTACTAAAATAGTTATGTTTCTATTAATTTTTCAGTGGGAGGGAGGAATTAATAACTTGATCTACCAATAAAAAAATAATCTTTCAGTGGAACGGAAGAATTAATATAACTCGATCTACCAATAATAAAAAAGTACCCTTTCAATGGGATGGAGGAATTAATATAACTAGATCTACCATACTAGAAAAGTATCCCTCCATCCCACTAAAATAGTTATGTTCCTATTATTTTTTCAGCGGAGCAGAGGAATTAATATAACTTGATGGGTGATTTGATCTACGGATATTAAAAAAGTATTCTCTCTATCCCACTAAAAGGATTCTGTTTATTCTACTATTCCAATGGGCCGGAGGAATTAGTAGGAGTGTTTACCAGGTTGACAGAGTCCCTTGCGGCCATTGTCAGGATGTCGGCACATGAAACCACGTTGCCGCCGCATACTTGGTTCAAAGCTGACTTAATCTGGTCGATGACTTCGAATCCCCGGGCGGAATTGAGATTCGGGGCGGCCGTTTTCTCGCCTCGGAAAGCCTTAGTATCATCTAGCAGGATCGATCCATCGCAACCCTACCAGCCAGCCACCAACAATAACATTCAAAAATTATCTAAAAATGTGTAGCCGAAAAGCAAAAACAAACATGGCCTTACGTTGACGAAGCAATCGTGAAAATGCAAGCGAAGCAGAGAAGCTCCCATGCGTGGCTCTTTCAGAATTGCTTGAAGAACAATTTGTCTGATCGTGAACGGCGCTGCCGGACAAGATTGGTCGTAGAAATCTGTTGTAAGAGCGCATGATGTAAGTGTAATAATTGCAGATGAAGCAATCATCAAGAACATCATGAAGAAAGATTGAACTACTCTAGCCATTTTTTAGTAGCTGATTTTAACGATAACTACTCTAGCCATTTTTTAGTAGCTGATTTTAACGATCGAACCAGGTTTTCTTGGAGATCAATATTGAGGCTTTTGCACTGCTACTATTTATATATACTTGGGCGAATTACATTTACTTATCCCGAGATTTAGTCAAATTATAAGTAAGTCACTGTAATTTTAGAAATTACAAATACCTCTATGATGTATTAAAAAAAAATTGTTTTGTGTTAATTTTTTCAGTAACAAAAGGATGATTATATCGCACCGTGGTTCAGATTGAAACATCAAACTGTGATAGTTTATCAAATAATTGAGTTTGAACTTTCGTTTATTTATTGAATAAATAAGCTCGAACTGAATGGTTACCGACTCGATTCTAAACTTTAGTAAATAAAATTTGTATTCATTCTTAGCCATAACTAATAGAGATCAATTTTGTTATTACGACCAAATCACAGAGAGGTATTTTTGTAATTTTCAAAATTATAAAGACTTATTTTTAATTTGATCAAACCTCGGAAGGAAGAGGTAAATGCAATACTTTGTTAGTTGTCATTGCGTCGAAGTTGTGAAGGTCTTCCTTAGTTAAATTTGTGAAGGAACCCGTTTGCCAAATTTGCCTCCACCACTGCAGGAGACCTTTTGAAATGCCTTTGCCCGATATGGATCATGATTAGATTCCCTACACAAAATCTTTAGGGGGAATTATATCTCGGTCCTTGAAGTTTTAGCGAATTGTAACTTGGTCCCTCTATAGGGACTGAAATGTTATTTTGAGATAAATTATAGGAACCAAGATTTTACTTTGGTGTAGCGTCTAAGGATAAGAATGTAGTTTAATTGATATTGGG
The DNA here is from genome assembly GCA_016801395.1 of Leptodermis oblonga. NCBI lineage: Eukaryota > Viridiplantae > Streptophyta > Magnoliopsida > Gentianales > Rubiaceae > Leptodermis > Leptodermis oblonga. The sequence goes on from CM028760.1 coordinate 38,121,412, forward strand.
ATTGAGATATCATTTGTTGAAACTTCAAGGATCTACCTGTAATTTAACAAAATATTAGGAACCAATATGTAATTAGCCCTTTTAACATAATATGAGAGAGAGTGTGTGTTATGTTAAATCGTTTGATGGTTCGACGATCATATTTTTACACACACTAAATGCAATAGTACTTGTTGTGTTAACATAATAGTGATACATCCGCAGATAAAAACGATACACCAAAAGTTAAATTCAATACGCAATACATTAAAAACTAGAATCAACACGAGTATTTTTGTTACATATAAGTGATACATTTAGGCTAAAATCAACGTGTTGGCTGTCGGACGGTCTGGCCCGATGAATACAAGTTTTTGTCTATGATATAAAATTAAAGATGACCACGTCCAGAGTAACTTTTATAGGGGTTTTTTCCCCAATATTTATATTGGGGCCAAAAATTACCAAAATAGACCAAAAAAAATTTTCATTCTCAAAGTAAAAAAAACGAAGTTGGGAGATTCGTTTTCAACTTCGTTTTCTTCAAGAATAACAAAAAAAAAAAAAAAATCTTGAAGAATTCCTTCTTTTTTTTATTTATTAATTTCCAATTACTTTTTTCCTATTTTGTTTTTTTATTAATTTCATTAATTCAAAAGAACCCCCGCAATTCGTTTTTGAATTGTTATGAAAAAAAGGCAAAATATAATTATATAACTGAAATTTTAATTTGTAATTTAATAAAATTTTAGAGGAAGTAATTTATGGCATTTTTTGAAATGGTGGTCAATTACTTTTGTCTTCTTTATTCTCTCTATTTTCTATATTATCGCGCCTGCCTAATCCCACTAGTATTCCCTATGCAAGCTCATTTAAACTAAAAACAATTAAAAATGGAAACATCAATATGGGTCTAATGTTATTTCTTTTTGAGAGAAAAACGAATTTATGAGTTTTGTTTTTAACGGAATTAATTATTTTTAAAACATAAATGCGTGACTAAATTTTCAAAGATAAATAAATTCCCCAAATTCATTTATACGGAGATTTTATGTATTTCAAAAAATGCCGTAAATTACTTCCTCTAAAATTTTATTGAATTACAAATTAAAATTTCAGTTATATAATTATGTTTTGCCTTTTTTTTTTATTTTTTATAACAACTCAAAAACAATTTACGGGGGTTCGTTTCGAAAACCCCAAAATTCGTTTTTCATTAAATAATATTTATTTTTTTAAAATGAATAAAAACTTAGAAACATGTTGGTGAACCGTTTTCAATGAAAATAATTATTTAATTTTTTAAATTCGTTTAAATATAATTATTTTTATTTATTTTAAAAATTATTTTAGTAGAATTCGTTTCTTAATGAAATTAATAAAAAGAAAAAAAAGAAAAAATTAATTATGGAATTCGTTTATTAATGAAATTACTAAAAAACAATGAAAACGAATTCCATGCATTCGTTTCCTTCAAGATTTTTTTTTTTTTGGTTAGTTTTGAAGAAAACGAAGTTGGGGTATTTCTTTTCAGATGAAAACGAATTTCCCAACTTCGTTTTTTATATTTTGCAAATTATATATATTTTTGATTATTTTCGTATTTATATGTGTCCAAAATGAATATTTGGGGAAAAAAATCTGCATATAAAACTACCAGTCTGGATAAATGATACTTCCATGAATGGTGAATTATTAGATCTTGAAATAACATCACCACACATTCTATTTTAGGGTTTAATAGTGTATGAAAATGTTGATTTATTGTCAAATCAATGTGAAATGAATAATTTGCATAGGCGAAATGAATGCTTGAAGAAGGAGAAAGCGAAGGTTCAACCATAAAAAGCGTAATAATTTAGGGGAAAAAGACAGGAAACGTTTCTTACTATGATAGGTTGAAAACTTGAGTTCCCAACTACCTGTTGCCTTGTTAATTTTGATGTCTCAATAAAGTTTTCTATTACTTAAAGAGGCATGTTATATGCAGTAACCAATTTACTAAACGCAGTAACATTCTCCTGTAAAAAGACAAAAATGTTCCTGGTCAAAAATAAGAAAATTAGAAAATACTAAACGCAGTAATCGGCCGGAAAATACCGCCGACCGGCGGCGGTATTTTCCGGCGAAAATATCGCCGGATTCCGGCGGTATTTCGCCGGAAAATACCGCCGGCGATATTTTTCCGGCGGAATATCGCCGGAATCCGGCGATATTTTATCCGGAAAAATATCGCCGGCGGTATTTTCCGGCGAAATACCGCCGGAATCAGGCGATATTTTCGCCGGAAAATACCGCCGCCGGTCGGCGGTATTTCCCTACGAAATACCGCCGTTCTCCGGCGGTATTTTGGCCGGAAATATCGCCGGCGATATTTCCGGCGAAAATACCGCCGGAGAACGGCGGTATTTCGTAGGGAAATACCGCCGGTGGTATTTCCCTACGGGAATACCGCCATTCTCCGGCGGTATTTCCGGCCAAAATACCGCCGGCGACCGGCAGTATTTTGGCCGGAAATACCGCCGGAGAACGGCGGTATTCCGGCTATTTCGGACCGGGAGACCTTCTCCCGGTCCGAAATGTTTCAAAATCAGCAAAAAAAAGTTCGGATAATCGCAGATCCGGGAAAAAAAATCCCCCATACTGGATTTTTTTCCCAAAAATTAACGTGAAACATTACATACATAAATTTAAAAAATAAATACATAAATTACGCACACTGCTATAAATTAAAAAAATAAATACAGTGTTACTTACAGTGTAATATGGATCGTACCCGGGTATACCGGTCATATTTGAATGAACGTGTCAGTGACCAAATGGAAAAAAAGTGTTTCTGCAGTTTAATGTAAATGTAAAACAACTAACTCTGAACGTTTTAGAAAACTTCTGATTTTCACCCTTACTTATAGGTGAAAATTGGTACTGTTCAAACGCGGGTACTGTTCACGAACAGTACCCCCGCACTTAAACAGTACATTTTGTTTTTTTTTTAATAATTTTTGGTCTCAGGGGCATTTTAGTCTTTTTACAGGGGAATGTTACTGCGTTTAGTAAAACCGTTACTGCGTTTAACAATTCCGTACTTTAAATAGCTAATTTAACATCATTTGTCTATTTATATCATTACTTTTAAGTGTGAGATAATGACAGATCGTACATAATCATATTAGTAAGAATAGAAGAATAAAAAGTTGAAAAGTGGACTCGATATTTTATTTAAACAAAAAATATTTTTGTGAAATTGAACTTTTATAATGAAACGAGGGAGGAAGTTTTTTTTTTTTTTTTTTTTCCTTCTATCCCACTTGCTGTCAAACCCTTATGCGTAGCGGCACTCGACATTTGACAAGAAAGAAACCAAGCAAATGCAAATTTGAAGATTAGTGGCAAAGTGATCATTCATGAATGTTATTAATTGCTTTTTTGAACGCATCAGTTAACTATTGAATTGAATTCCTTCTGCCCAAGTAAATTAATTAACCACTTTTACAAATTTTTGAGTACTGTTGGTTAATTTATTAATGATAATTTATTCTATTCAAAAAACAAAAAATTGGCAAAGAAAAAAAGAAAAAACGAGAAATATCTCAAAGGTTTGAATTGAATAAAAATAAAAATAAGAAAAGATTTTTTTTTAATAACATTTGAAATTTGTCAATATCAAATGATTAGCAATTAAACAATATTAGAAAATAAGGTACCAATGTAATAACAAAATAAAAGTATATGAAAATTAATTCATGAATTGGGAGCTGAGGTTTTGAAAGGTTATAGCTTTTCGGTTCTCTGTCTTCGGGGTTTTTTGAGGGAGCTTTTTTGGCTATTGTGATGTGTTGTTATGGGAGTCGAGGTCATAAGATATTAAGTTCCTACTTATGTCTCGTTGATGTTTATAGGTTGTTGATGTCTAGGTCATAAGAGATATATTTCCTGCTTATGCCTATGATCTAATGGATTTGTGGACGTAGGTCTCAAACAACGTTAAAAATAAAAAATAATTCATGAATTATCTACCCACTAATTAGATAATAAACTCTGCATTTATATATTATTAATTAGATTTGACATATGTGATAGATGGAACAAAATTTAGCTTTAAATAATGCTTCAACTTTTCCCTTGTTAACATTGCCGCCTTGAAGTAGATTGACGTTGAACTCAAAACTACTGGTAATGGTCAAATTCATGAATCTGTTAGGTTACTTACGTAGAAAAATGAACACAATCATTCTTAACGCAGTGAATTCTTGCCGTGACTGATCGCATCATAACTATATGACCCGATAAAATTGATGGATACTAAAATTTAAAACCTACTAAGTAATTTTTATATACTATGTGATGTCACATCAATCACTAAAATATGCTCAGATCGAAGAAAATCGATGAATCGGGTAATTTTTTTTGTTTGTAAATAAAGAAACAAATTACGTACGTGGAACTAATTTGTGACTCATTGATTGAATTAGAAATTAATACTCAAATATTAAATAAATAAAATATCAATCTAATGAAGAACATGATGCCAAATAAATGCAATTATAAACAACTACAGTATATATTTTGGAATTATAACAGCAGCAGCCTCGATACTACTTTTTAACAACTTCTATTTGTTTTTTCTGTTGTGGAAGAATGGAAACAAGTTAACGAAAAAGACATTAATTTGACAATATTTTAATTTATGTGTAAATGTGTGTGTATTTGTTCTAATCCAAACTGCCAATCAATCTAATCTGTGTTTTTCTAATTAAAAAAGATTCGGAAAATGAAAATATTTAATGAAAGAACTCACTATAACGGATGTGCTATTACATAACAACCGCCATTTACTAGTTTTCATTCGATGCGGTTCCTTTATTATTTAATTGTCACATCAGTTATTATTTCATTTCTGCATATATACTCCACCATATCTTTTTGAATATTTGGATTTTGAAAATGTACAACTTAATATGAATTTCAATGTACAATATTTAAAATACTTAATTTTCTATTAATGATTCCACTAAATCACACATGAATTATCATATTAATAATGGCAGAAAGAGTAAAAAAAAAAAAAATTGAAAATCGACTCTTTTGTTAAAACAAAAATAAATTTTGAAAGTGAATTATTCTAACGAAACAGGAAGACAAACTATTTGTTTGTTTTGAAAGTTCTTAATTTAACGAAATTGTTATACGCAGTAACCGTTTTACTATTCGCAGTAATATTCCCCTGTGAAAATACAAAAATGCCCCTGGCCTAAAATAAAAAAGAAAAATAATAAACCGGGTACTGTTCAACCTGCGTGAACAGTACCCGTTCACGCACCTTGAACAGTACCCGGTTAGAAAAAAACTGAAGAAATACCGCCGGTATCCCCGTAACCTTTTTACTAAACGCAGTAACATTCCACTGTAAAAAATTCGAATTACCCGAGTACGATCCATATTACACTAAAAGTAAACACTATATTTATTTTTTTACTTTAAATTAGTTTACATAAATTCTCTATATACCCCTTCATTATAATTTTTGAGAAAAAAAACCCATTCGGGGGGAATTTTTTTCCCGGATCTGCGATTATCCGGACGTTTTTTTTCTGTTTTTGCAACATTTCGGCCGGGGAGACTGTCTCCCCGGACGGAATTCCGGCCAAAATACCGCCGCAACAGGCGGTATTTTCGCCGGAAATATCGCCGGCGGTCGGCTGTATTTCCGGCCAAAATACTGCAGGAAAACGGCTGTATTTCTGCAATTTTTTTTAACCAGGTACTGTTCATGCACGGGTGAACAGTACCCAATTTTCTTCTTGGCAAGGGGTATTTTTGTCTTTTCACAGGAAAATGTTACTGTGAATAGTAAAACGGTTACTGCGTTTAGTATGCCTCTAATTTAAATACCACCCAAGGCTTGCTTTACATGCATGGTGAAGGTGTATTAATTTGACTGTGGCAGTGCACGTAGGCTAGTTTTTTTTCTTGACTAGTAGTGATTTAATAGGACAACATTTTAACAGTATAAATTATTTGTGTGGACTTTTATAAGGCACGCGAACATATAATTAAATTAACACCATAAATCAAACATCACATATAGATTAGGGTTATTTTTAATTTTTAAAAAAAATGAAAAGAAAAATATTGCTCTAATTTTTTGGTCCACATATTAATGTTCAAAATATTTTAATTCAGTTATCAAATTTTGAATTTTTATTTTCTGATCAGTTCTTTATTAAAAATTAGGTCAAATTAATTACAATCTAATTCCAATTAGTTCATTGCAAAATCATATGGAATTTAAATTTTAAAAAAAAGAAAAAGAATGATTGATATACTATAGTTGGGTATTACTATATGAGCATTTCTAGAAAATATTTTTCATTAATTTGTAATTGTCTAATAAATATAGAGGATAAAAATTATTCAAAGCTTCCCAAATTTTACTAATAATGCAACTAGGTGATTTTCCTCCATATATATAGAGTACTGGTAATATTTAAGCGTTGATCATCCGCACCTGGACGTTGTCGTTTTGGTCTTACAATATTAACTAAACGTATACAAACTTGAATTAAAAAAATAGTTTCCCGTTAAACATTCCGACCATCTCAACGATCGATATTTCAACATTTAAAATTGATACTCTTATATATTCTTTTTATTACATTTTATCTTTTAATAGGAAATACTTGAAAATAAAAAAGAAGCATTAATACATCAAATGTATACACTATACATGAGATTCTAAACTCGATATGCATATTTTCATAACATGCATGTGATACTGTTGAGACTAAACTCGATACTCACATTATCTAACTGATACATGTACTGTTAGACGGCCAGACACGTCAAATAAATACAAATTTTTGTCATAAAAATAGTAAAGTTCCCGGCTTGGCATAGTTGAACTGCGGAGTAATTGATTAACTAATCACCAGTTGGGAGTGTTGAATTTTCCGCTAGCTAATCAAAAGTTTTAAGTGTTTATTTTAATCGTCCATCTATCAGTCTCATATAAAAAGTTCGATTTTAGAAAAGTACAACGTTTTATCAGTAGTAAAATAGAACAACCCAAAAAGTTGTTGGAACTTGGAAGAACAATCTAATATGATCGAGTAACATTCAAAATAAGGGTGCGCCAATGATAGCCGCCCTCAACTCTATAAATTAATTCTGTAAAGTTACTCACTGAACCACACAAACACTTAACTAAGCTAGCTTCTTGGTATATATCTATAGTAATTACACCAAGAAATGGCTTCTGTATCCTTTATTATTTCTACTAATGCTGTGATTAAAGCGTTATTTATGGTGACGCTGATCACCGCGATGACGACAGGCGGTTCGTCGGCGGATTTGTCGACCGCCTTCTATTCAAAGAGTTGCCCTAATGCGTTGGCCACCATAAGGTCACAAGTAAAATTGGCTTTGGCCAAGGAAAAACGAATGGGGGCTTCCATCGTTCGCCTTTTCTTCCATGACTGCTTTGTTCTTGTAATTTTTTAATTCTTTCTTAATTTTCTCGATTAATCATGTGTGACATTGCAATATTCGATGATACAGAGTGAAAAATCATAGTGAATTCTCGTTATTGACGTGACATTATGGTTGTTTGTTGTAGGGATGTGATGGATCGATCCTGTTGGACGATACTTCTTCTTTCAAAGGGGAAAAGACTGCTGGTCCAAACAACAATTCCGTTCGAGGATTCGAAGTTATTGATAAAATCAAGGCTAAGGTGGAGAATGTATGCCCTGGGGTAGTCTCCTGCGCCGATATTGTTGCCGTCGCCGCCCGTGATTCCGTCGATCTTGTAAGTACGCATGCATGCACAGAATATACGTTACAGTTCCTTTACAAAACTATTCAGTAACGAAATAATGTTTTAATATATATATATATATAGTATTAATGTCATTGCATAAGTTATTAATTTATTACTCAATGATTTTGTAACGAAACTATAGTCTTATTTACGTACCTGGAATTATATGAGTGCAGCTTGGCGGACCTAGTTGGAAAGTGAAATTGGGAAGGAGGGATTCGAAAACAGCGAGCCTTTCAATTGCCAACAGTGGGGCTCTTCCTGGTCCAGCATCCTCCCTTTCTACTCTCATTTCTAGGTTTCAAGCAGTTGGTCTATCTGCCAGGGATATGGTTGCCTTATCAGGTATATTATTCCGTATCCGGCTAAAAGAGTCATGTTTCGATTATATATATAATTTTAAGCCATAATGTCTGAAATAAATAATTTGTACACACTATTTTCTTACTTTTCAAATACAAATTAATTATAAACTACGTACACATATTTATATATGTTAGTAAATGTATGAAATTAGGTGAAAAAATAAAAATAGAAACCATATAATTCTTCTATTGAAATAAGACTTTTCTCATGAAATAAAGAGAGTAAATATCGTGGTTGCCTTATCAATTTTGTCAGTCAGTATCCGATCCTCTATCTAATTTGTCTCATTTATTCTATCTAAATACAACAACCTAAACTTATTTTTGCCAATTTGAATGCAAAATACAAATAAACGAATTTACTTTTTCATTGTTGAATAAAATAAAGCATGACAAATTAAATCTTTTTAATGCAACAACAACCACGTCGTTGTTGCACTAAAATCTTTTTAAGTAAAAACGTGATAATTTTGATATTTGAATGTAACAAATCAAAATAATTTGAACAGACGATCTCTTCTCTTGAAAATATGACATGATTATTTTGAAATGGATTATCAAATTTCTTATATGTTACAGGAGCCCATACGATAGGCCAAGCAAGGTGTACCTCGTTCAGGACTCACATATACAACGAGAGCAACATCGATACTTCTTTTGCCAAAATCCGGCAGCACAAATGTCCCAGAACCGCCGGCGGCAAGGGAGACAACAAGTTGGCTCCTTTGGACTTCCAATCCCCCAACGGTTTCGACACCAAGTACTACCGGAATCTTGTCGCCAAGAAGGGTCTCCTCCACTCCGACCAGGCTTTATACGACGGCTCCGGCGGCGCCACCGACTCGCTGGTCCTCGCCTACAGCAAGAATCAAGACGTATTTTACTCCGACTTCGTTGAAGCGATGATCAAGATGGGCGACATTAATCCTCTGACGGGATTGAGTGGGGAGATTCGGAAGAATTGCAGGAGGCTCAATTGATTGGGCGTCGAACGGAAAAATTACAGTCATGTGAAGAAATTATTCAGTCATTGAATTGGACGAGATTTTATTGTTGCTTTTGCTTGCTTGTTTTTGACATTGATATAATTAGTAGAATATTCTGTATGAGGCTTTGGCTGAGCATGAGGTTACAAAGTGTAATTTTGCTCGCGAGCCCAGTTGATTAAGGGTTCTTTTGGATTTTCTGTGTTACAATAAGTTGTTTCGAAAGGAAAAATGTCACTATATGTGTGTTGAATGGATAAATTTCCTCTATAATTAATAATCTTTTGGTTCTATTAGAAGAGTCTGATTTTAACGATGTACAACTTATTATAAACTTTAAGTATAATACCTAAAATAAATAATTTGCCATCATATATTTCACTCATATCTGTACTTTTACGTATAGATTAATTATGAACCAAACATTAATTATTATACTAATAAGGGTGAGAAGAGCAAAGAAATTGAAAGTAAACTCTTTTAGTGAAATTGAAATTTTTTCCTTTTCCCCCCCTTTCGTTGGTGAAGGCCCAAGAATTCCAGATGAATGTATGGGCCATTTCTATGAGGCCTAAAATAGTAAATTGGGCCAAATATCCTAGGCCTATTTCATTAGTAGCAGTAGTAGGCCCAGATAAGATTTAACACTTTTGTATTATGGGCTCAATTAAACTGCTACTACTATAATCTAAATGAGTAAAAAAAATAATTGAAAAAATAAAAAATAATGTTGATTTCCTTTTCAATATTATTTTCCTGATCTCAAATCAAAATCCTTTCTTCAAGTTATGTATATCTGATTTAATCCAACTGTTGTAGCCAATTTAATCAAATAATCTTGCCAATAGAGTGTGTAGAGAATCGGTGATAGCCTGTCAAGGATCGAAACCTTTAGGCCGATGATTAGTCTTATGCTTGACAAAGAGAATTTCATGAAGTGTGTAGAAATATTCGACCAGTGAACGTGAAAATATCTCTACGGTAAAACAACTCCCACTCTCCATAGAAAAAAGGTACCCTAATTAAACAAATAATCTTGCCATTCCCTTCCCAATCTATCTGTTTGATTAATGCAAGACAAATTGAAAATGGAAGAATTAAACAAAAATTAATAAGGAAAACAGGGGGTGGATCATGTAATTAACAGAAACCTAATAAACAAAACAAAAGAAAACAATACTATGAATACCTTTTTTTTTTTTTTTTTTTTTGTTACGATCGTATACGATAGCGAGATATGATCTATATATCTGACTTTATATAATAGGACAAAAACATAGTTGTTGTATATGATCAAAGTCAACTGGGATGCTAATATAATTAGCCCTTGACAAGGTTCTCCTTGTTCAATACTGCCAGCGATGAGTGATGACCTTGAGATCTCAAACCAAATTAAAACAAATATTTAAGTATATTCACATACACTACTAAATTATATATTATCCTTTAAACTAAGATTTAATTATTTAACCAGCTCCTCTTAGAGGTCCTCCTCCGCGGTGTGTAGGTCTTGGGTTCAAATTCAGGACGTGCATTCCTAGGGTGTTAGTTAGGTCAAAATGTGCCGTTTGCGTGCACCTACCGATTTTAGTTTGGGTCATAACCGATAATTAATTTGTTGTACTATTGAGAGTCTCATCAATCCCATTATAACGATCGATTACAAGAAAAGATTTATTTATTTTGTATTTAGATAGAATTCAATTTAAAGGTAGGGAATGGGGATGGGGGATAGCATAATTCATTGCAACTAGGGTGAAGAACCCCATGTGAGAAGAAGACCTAGTAGTATGAACTATGAAAATGCAATAATAATTTCCATGCTATATTCTTAATTTCCAGATTGAAGTTGTGGCAATCAATTAGCATATAATAATGGCTATGGAATTGAGGTACCTGTGTTTCTTTATTTATTTTTTTTATTAATCTAGATCTGTACCATATAAAATTTATAATATTAAAAACACGATTCTTTATATAAGGATAATTAGCGCGTTTGAATTGGCGGGTTCCATGTTGACACTTCAAAATTACCTTAACCTTATTCGTCTAATTATTCATGTCGGCATATTTAACTTGTAAACTTTCCAAAGCTCAACCCTAACCTATTTAGATTGTATTAGATACGTTTGTGTTTTTTGTTGTAACGAATATAAATTACTTGTGTTCGTATTTACGGATTCAGGTAGGCGTGTTCATGTCGACAATCATAAGGAGTTAGGGTGTGGGCATGACTCTCATTATGGGAGTAATTTGCATCGGGAACTTGTATTTATTATGCTTAGCGCATTGACATCTGTGTCATATATATATATAGTCAATGCCACCATTAATTGTAAACACGTTTTCCTTCTTATTTTACTTCTTTGTTGAACATGATGCTTCTCCATATGTCTCTCTATGATCTACACACTGCACAGTCAACAAAACTAATTTATTGACCCCAAAAAGAAAAGAAAAAAAAAACCAGAAAATTAAATTAGAGAGTTAAATTGAGAAAAAAGCTTGACTTTAAAAGCCTAAATTAATGGGTATATTCCGAAAACTTTTTTAGAGTTTGTCTAAATTACTTCACAGACTTTCAAATTTATCTAAATCATCAATCGATCGTTGAGGTTTCGAAGAAACATTACCATGCCGATCTTGAATTTGCGCCATACTGGTTGTTGATTTTCGAAACCTCATAACCTTCTAAGTAATTCAGACAAATCTTTCAGTTGTTCATTTTTACATATATAGGGCCTATTTTTGGGCGTTTTGAAAACGATTTTGAAAACAAATTTTGAAAAATAATTTTATAATGTAAAAAGTGTATTGAAAATATAAAAAGTAGATGCTGAATAATAAAAAGTTGTATTGAAAATGATGAAATATGATTAAAATATATTAAATTTACTATTGAAACCAAAACCGTTTTCAAAACGAAATAAAAAGAACAGGCCCATAATCTACCTTAAATGATCTATTATGAAAGTTATTGAATCTTGGATCAATCCATTGTTACAAATAACAATATATATAGTGAAAAAAATTTATATATTATATGTATCGTTGAAGAAATTTATATATATACACATATACAATTATTTATGAGTTAGTACGGAATAAACTTTTTCATATTTCGCAACTATACTTATATCATTACTCTCTAATAATTAATCTTTCTTGATAGGGATCGGCCCTCTTAGATTGTTGCTTCTTCTTCTTAATTAAGCTCCAAATTGTTTAGCAATTTACACCAAAATTGTTGTAACAATTTTTTTTAAATAAATAATAAAAAGGGATGAAAGCCATTGACCTTTACTAAAACGAAAAGGTCATGAAATGCGACTAGTTTAAGCAAACCATATAATGACGTGACAACAAATTCGATTACAAAGCCGTATGTGCCTCCCCCCAATACTATACACATTACAATGACGTGATAACTTGTACTAGAGTTTCATACGCTTATTATAAAATTAGATTTTTGATACATACGTACGAATAATAAAGTAGATAATTTGTATAGTAAATACGTTATTAGTTACGATACGCATCATGATACATATTGCGCAAAATATATACCTTGTTTATGAACTAGTTCATAAGATTTGTATTGTGCATATCGTAACATACCGACAACTATGTTATATACATAAAAGTCCTAATTGGTCTTTAAATTGAACTGTTGTCTCCCTTTGGCCTTATAACTTGATATTGTTTCATTTTCGTCACTTAACTTCAAAAACTATTTTAAAATGGTCATGAATCCAAATTCTGACAACAATTTAGCTATTTTTTACTAACACGTGAAATTCATCCATATAATCAATAGAAACGGCAAATGGAAAAAATAGGTTAAATCACTTTGTTCACCACTTAATTAAACTTGAGCTTAAATATTGTAAGAATTTGAGGTTTTAGGACTATTTTAGAACAACTTTTGAAGTTGATGGATGTAAATGAAACAATTTCAAATTAATTGACGAAAAAGGCCAGAGAACAACAACCCAACTTATAGGGATCAATGGAAATGACCTTCTAAAACAAATATTTCTTTACTTTTTAAATTATGAATCAATCAAAAGAAGATAATTAATTGGAAATGAAAAGGTTTTAAACTGTATTTATTTTGACTGAAAAACTGAATACTCCGTACACGTATAAAATACACCATTTCGCTTCGAATAAATTCAAGTGAAATTAAGTAACATGTGAATTTGAATATTTAATGTATAGAACCATATCAAGACTCCACGCGGGGGATCTCGTCGTAAGATCTTACAGAAAATGTGTATATGCAAATTAAATTAAACATAAATTATAAAAATTAATTTTATTTTAACAATTTTAATAATTTATTTGTAGAATCGAATAAAACCAGAATTATGATTGATTTGTTATTTTGAAATCGTAATGGATCGGAATTTTGCAACTATGTAAAGAACTATATAGTGTATACTCCAACTTAATTGTGGATGTGCTCCACACGTCAAGATAACTTAAAACTCCTTCTAAAGTAAAACATGTTGTCACTCATTATTAAATTGAATTCTTGCTGCCCATTTTCGTTGACACAAACACAACGTTTAATATACTTAAAAGAAACAACCCTCCAACTGAGTTTCATGTACAGTTAATTTTATACTAATCATATACTATAAGTTGAAAAATAAGATTAAATTATATTTTTTTAAATAATTGTGCCAGAAAACATATAAACAGTTATACATTTTTGAATTCGCCGGACTATTGAATAGAAATAACAAGAGTAGAATTTTGTCTTTAAAACATACATACATACCCCCCAAAAAAAAATTATGGTATTAAATGAGTAATTTGTCTAAGTCGGGTTTTAAATTATTTTGTGACTTATAAACGTTTGTATATATAATAAAAACAGGTGAGACTTGCAGTGTACATGTTTACCGTTTCCAGCAAAATAGTAAAAAAATTTCTTGATGAATAGAACATTTCCTTCCAAGATATATGCATTCATGAAAATTTTCAAACAACAAACCTAGAAATTAACTAGAAACAATATTTTCCCTTAGATTAATAGAATCAACAAACCAATGACTAAGGCTCCGTTCTTTTTGTGACCGTACTGGGGAAATTTTGGTTTTAGAGAAGAAATATTTTTTGGAGGGAATTTCTTTTAGGTATTTGTGTAGGAAAGAAAATAAAAAAATGTATAATTATGTTATTTTTTAAATTTATGTGAGTTAAAATTTAGAGGAAATATTAAATTTTGAATTTAAAATTGAGTAGAAAATGAAGATATTTCTTTAAGTAAAATTTTGAATGAAAAAAATGATGATTTTTCTAAAATGGGATGAAAAATAAAAGAGCAAGGCATGTCAAATGAACAATTCAATCAATGAATTTGGTGGTCTATGCAATTACACTCGCAATTGTATTAATAGTGCATCTAAAATTAAATTGAATGACTGAATAAGTTCTTAACGAGATTGGCCATATTTGGAAACGTAATCTCAAGACACCTTTTTACATTTTTAATATATATTTCTACATTTATAATACAATTTTAATATTTTAAAATCACAATCTAAATCAAAGTTTGGATCTAGTTTTGAAACCGAACAGGGCCTATAGTTTTCACCTAATCTGTATTGTATTTTTTGGAGATTGATCTATTGTGTGTTTGTTTCTGTAATTGCAATATAGCTGTTTTGAAATGAAAGGAAACATGGATCGATCAATCAGGCATCAATGAAACCATCAATCTCAGAGGCTGTAATATTGACAACCCATTTTCATTCTTTCTACACGCAAAAGCTTTGGATTTACATTTGTCATTCACTATTTTTCAACAGCACCCATTTTGGAAGCTTTTTTGGATTTAATTATTTGAATCCAACCGTGCCTACATACATAATTAAACACCATGTATTTGAACCCAACCGTAACGCTTTTTGTCTTGCGTTTAATACCTCTTGTATTGTATGTAAATGAACCTTTAAAAGAGTTATTTTACACTTTTATCTTTACTACTTTATTAATATGATTATTCATAATTAATTTATAATTAGAAAAAGTAAACATATAAGAAAATAATAAATTTATTCTATACATCATGTCATTTCTATGAAGAGAGTGTTCCTTAATTAGTGACTGAAAATTAACTCTCCAAATTATTATACTTTATCATATTTAAATTAGTGAAATGTCTTAGTTTCACTTCAAAATGATAACGTAAAGTAAACATCGTAACTTTAATACTTAAATAGGATGCGAGTGCGTAATTTGGACAAATAATATTTTCTCTTAATCTGAAAGCATAGAAAAACAAGATGAGAATTAACAATTAATTAATGTATTTAATTATTAGACAAGATCCCATATCAAATTTTATGTCCTACCAAGTACTTACAACATCTGAGATCTAAGGTGTAACAAAACCAAAATAAGATGCAGAAGTACATTTAAACACACCAAAAAACAAAAAGAAAGAATAAGAATTGCGTGCAGAAGCAGTAGTGTACTATTGGCATCTACAATACATTTTGTCTCCCCAGTGTGGCAGTGCCCTTTCTTAATCATTCACTTCCCTTCTTTTTGGCACAAACTTGCATGTTTTTATTGTATTTCCAGTGTCTCTATTTCAAACTTTCAAGATCAGTAAAAGCATTTACACCCCCACACGTCCATATTTCCATTTAAAATTATTAAAAGTATTATCGGGTTGCTTCCGAACTTGCAAAATTCGCTTGTCAAAACTAAAAGTATGAAGTATCGATCACGTATCATATATTGGCAACATGCTAAAATGAGACGAGGGAGTATATGCCAGAGTGAATATGA
The DNA here is from genome assembly GCA_016801395.1 of Leptodermis oblonga. Classification (NCBI taxonomy): domain Eukaryota; kingdom Viridiplantae; phylum Streptophyta; class Magnoliopsida; order Gentianales; family Rubiaceae; genus Leptodermis; species Leptodermis oblonga. The sequence goes on from CM028760.1 coordinate 38,137,368, forward strand.
TTTTCAGAGTTAAATTTCTAGCTTTCCCTTTTGTTTCCTTGCCTAGAGTAATTATATGTGCATGCAAATTAATTTCACAACAGCAATTGATTGATTAAAAGGGGAAGAAGTGCGCCGTCTTATTAAACAAGTTCAGTAATACAACTTTTTCTAAGTTACAAATTACAATTCAAAACAAAACTTTTTATATACGACAAATGGAGAGAGTATGATCACGATATGTTATGAGAAACCCTAAGTTGCCGGAGACAACGACAGAGACTTTCTCCTTAAGAAAGGACAATTAATTCATAACCAAGAACAATGGTGGAAATAGTAATACTATCAATTAATAACCCAATCAAGCTGGAAACTAAATTAATAAAAGAAAACAAGCTTTAAAAGGAGGAAATGAATAGAAAGAAATACGCACAATCATATTCTCCTAACATTGCCAGTGAATTTCTCAAGGATAAATAATCGAGATTTCCTGTGGACGGGTTCATATATATTTCATAAATTTCACAGATTTCGTACGTACGAGAGTGAATTTTTTCTATGAACCCTTATTTTCGTTTGACCTTAAATCTTGACAACAATAATGGGGGCGGCCTCCAGAAAAGATGAAGTTATACTGCCTAGCTAATAACAACAAAAAAAAAAACATATATATATATACCCTCATCTACGCTAATTCATGAGTTAAATTTCCATCTCAAAAAAAAAATTTAAATCTCAAATAAATACTCATGATCTCAATCAATTAATCAAAAAAGGGTATATTATTGTTGGCATGAACGGTGCTAAAACTAGCCGTGTTAGAAGGCGGCGGGGTGTACAAAGCCGGCGCCGGGGCAGAATTGGAAATCACAACCACGGAAGGCGGGGGAGGCCGCGTAGCGGCTGGAGGAGAAGGCTGAGGAGCCGGGGTGGGAGTCGCCGGAGCTTGCGGCAACTCGGCAATCGATACAATTCCAGCAGCAGTAGTAGTAGGGGAAAGCAAAGCAGCAGCAGAAGTAGAGGTAATTATGCTATAAGTATTAGCAGCCTCTCTATATCTATATCTCAAGATTTCATTCCTAACTGCATGAAGTTCTGCTTGTAAAGTTTGAACCTGTTGTTGCAATGCTGATATGGCTCCCATGCATCCATAAACTGGATCTCTCAGCCTCACATTTGCCTCATATACCAAACTATTTGCAGCATCTGCTCTCTGGCTCTCCGGTACCTCCTACGGGAAAAAAAAGTCAGGCGATACAACTATTTAGGATGATAAAACTAATATTGCGATACATGTAGCCTTTATACAAAATTTATACGCCCTCGATCTCAAAATATCAAAACCCTTCGTTAATAACACATCAAGTGAGATACCAGTAATTAGTAGTCAACTAAATGCTTGTCTGATAAGGGTAAATCTGGAAAGTATGTGTCTTAAATGGGTAGAATATCTTATATTTTGGAACGGAGGAAGTATAAGGGACTACGAACTTATAGACCTGTTAGAAATAGATAACAGACTCTCGAAGTCTCACCTGGAGCATCTTGGAAACGTTGCTTGCACCGAAGACCTTGTGAACGGCGGCGAACTTCTGGGGTTCGTGAGGGGAAAAGTATGGAGAGAAAGGGCATTCCTCGGCGCATCGCCTCCGGAGAAGCTTGCAAGCGGCGCAAGGGGTTATGGTGTTCAAAGTTCCGGGAGGACCCAACATGTGTCTCCTCCCCTTCTGGGCTGATGCATCGAACTCTGTCTTTAACTTCTTGGCTATTTCATCTATTCTCTCCCTGCATATCCAAAAAAAAAAAAACAAAAGATTAATTATGAGCTTTTATTGGGGTTTTTTTCACAAATATTGAATTATCTCTAGATATATAAACATCATACCTTTCTCTGGACATCCAGTATTGCTGGTTTGGAGCAAGAATAGCTGGAAAAAATGGAGGTGATCTTCTTCTTGTGGAGGGATGAAGGGGAGAAGGAAAGGAGAAGAAGAGAGAAAAAGGGGGAAAGAAAAGAAAGAAAGAAAGAAAACTACTTGGGTGAAATAGGAGTGCTTAAAAGGCAAGATAACAAAGGGAAGAAAAAGCAGGTCAATGTTTATTTTTATATTTTTTGTTCATCAAATTAATTAATTGTAGAGTATATCTGAGATTGTGAAATATTATACTATTCTCGACCCGTTTGAGTAAAGAATAATGGGGCGGCCTTGGAATTGATTGCTGAAGAGAATTGATCATCCATTTGGGGTGTTAATTTTTTTACACGGTACAAAAATTCAATCCGAATCTAACACATTATAAACAGATCTATCAATATATGACTTGAATTACCACAACAAAAAATAATTTATAAACAATCTGTTAATCCGAAACAATCCGATTACCATAATGATGATAATTAATAATACTATCCTATGGCAATCTCCAGGCTAATGCACGCACATAAAGACACAATAAAAGGAGGAAAAAAAGGCCCTAGTTTTGGTCAAAGCATGATGCTAAGTTGGTTTCCTCCCCCCACGTGTGACTTTTAATGTAGCTATTGACTTTTGAAAGGCCAACTGGGGCTCTCTTATCAGATTTTGGCATGTTATCATAGGCCAATTTATTTGGTATTGACTCTTGAAATTATTGATTTGATTTGGAAGAGTGAAAGTTGTTTGGTTTTTTTTTTCAACTTTTAAGTATTAGAAGTAAAGGAAGAAAATGGTGATTGTTCATATCATATTCTTGAAGAAAAGTGAGGTAACTTCATAATTGGGGAACTTTGGTATATTGTAAAGGTAAAGACCAAAGCTAGAGTTACATTTTATAATATCGGGATCTCTCGGGAGATCGATTTAAGGGTAGGATTAGAAGTGATATGTGTACATGTGTAAAATTACAGATAAATTATGAAAATAATTCTTATTTGATCAATTTTATAAGATCGGATAGAATCAGATGTATGATCAATTTTATGTTTTGGTATTATAGAATCGTAAAATCTTACTATATGGATTGAGATTCTGTGAACTATGGCTGAAGCAATGAACTGTTTAAAGATTTAGTTTTCTTGGCAAAATCTTTTGGTTTGTTTTCTTTCCTTGATGATGTCCATTTCATAGAACCCACTCAATTATGTGTTTAATTATATGTATGTGTGAAAATGAAGGATGGGGACTTCATGATTTGTCAATTTCAAACCTAATTAATCATCCCCCTTCAAGCAAGAGAATCATTTATATCTTTGATTCTCCTTATAAGCAAAATTAAGCAATTTATAAACTTTTGTCATGCTAATTATTCATTTGCAGCAGAAAATGCATAGTTTCTCCCTGTAATTAGTCAGAGAATTAATTCGGAATAGTGATAAAAGAGAAGGTTTGCAATTCTAAGGTCATGAGTTCAAATATTAAAAATTACGAGATACAAAAAAAATAGTCAGAGAATTAATTGAAGCAATGGATAAATTTTCCTATTGCAAATATGAAGAGTCCTATGCATTTATATAAAAAATTATTATAATATATTAAATTTACTGTTGAAACCAAAACCAAAACAAAATGATGCCCTTGATCTTAACTTTACCCCTTTGAATTGTCAACATTTTTACAATTTGTACCCTTTCTTTAAAAATACACTCTTTATTTCCTTTTATAATTTATGGGTAAACTTGTCCAAAAAGGGACAAATAGTATATTTTAAAACGCATGGGACAAACTACAAAAATTATGATAATTAAAAGGGGACCAAATGTAATTAAGCCTAAATGTGGCAAAGGGTATTAATATAATGCTGTCAATTTCAAAAAAGAAAAAAAAATCTGTGTTTTGAGGAAAATTAGAAGAAACTATGATCTCATTAATTGGTAAGATTTACGTAGATGTAATTACCCACCTAGAATTTCATTAATCAATACTAATATTGTAATGCAATATACTACTTCCCCCTATAATCGATACTTGTGATCAACACGAAAATGTGAAAAACTTGTTGTTTTAACATAAATTTAATACTTCTTCCCTTATAATCGATATTTGTGACATTAAACTTAATTTTTTGTATACATGTCGAACTATTAGATACATCGAATACAAGTTTTTGCAATATGTATATAACGAACAAAATTATATTTTTCTTGCCTAATTAATTTTTTATAGCGCACGAACTCGGAGATCCAATGGATGTATTCATAGCTAGAAACGGTTGTAGTATTAATTGTTCTTCCCCAATTGAAAGTATTAAAAAAATTACTTTGTGTCGACATGGCCAGTGGCAAGTTACGTTAGCATCTTTCGTGTTATTAATCACCGCTTACATATTTGTTTCATAATCATAATAAAGGAATGAAATTAATTAGCTACTTTTTAATTAAAAAAATTAATTAAAGCGGCAAAAAATACGAGAGAGAATTACATGTCCACAATATTGTATTTAATCAATTCAAAGTTTGTCAAACAACGTAATTACACTTTTAAAACTACACCATTTTATAAATATTGATAGAATTTGACAAAATATTTTGCATAGATGAGCTCCTCTAAAAATTACGCTATAGAATTTTAAACTATGTAAAACGACAAAAATTTTCAAATGATAGAAACGTTCAAAAGAAAATTTTCGAACTCATATACACATGCGAAGAGTAAGAAAATTTGTGACCGTCAGAATTGTTCCTCGCATATCGTGGCGGAACTTCCTTAGCCGGGAAGTAGGTCAGGCCTCTACAAGAATTTATTTATTTATTAGATAATTATATTTTAGTACTTAAAAAATTTTATATAAACGTTTGACCCCTACAAAATAAATTTATTGTTACTGGCTCATTCAATTTTAGAACCCAAGTTTCATCACTGGTCACATAACAATTCCGGTAACAAATCTGACCGGCTTTTTTTCCCAGGTTAAAGCCTAGACTTCACTCGGCTGGAAATTCATCATTAATTTGTTAATAAGATAAATTTTTGTAATAAAAACAAAAGTCGAACCAAACATGTGCATAGGAAACGTCAAAAAAATGGTTGGTTAAATATAGTTGGCAAAACGTACGAAAGTATCCAAATTATTTAAGTCCGCGTCGAACAGTAATAGTAGTAGAAGTAGTAGGTGTAGAAAATGAGTGAAACCACTAAAATATCGACTAATTAGATCTTGGAAGAATATATAAGTAAATAATTTTACTTAAAAAAAAAAAAAAAAACCCGTTACGCATTACTCTTTCCGTTCGGCCGAAATAATTGTTCCCGTAAGGAGTTACATACAAATTAAGGAGGTAAGTGAATTTTTTTCTTTTATATTTATTTATGTTTTTCCGTTCAATTACATATTAAATGTGTGTATATTTAAGATGACACTATAATTAATTAATACTGCAAAATGAGATCGATTAAATAAGGAGTACTATTGAAATTTTTTAAATTCGTTTGCATTGAAATGTGTAAAGAAATACTTATTTCTGAACAAAAAAAAGATGCAAAATGCTGGACGGAAAAAAGGCTAATTGCAGGACGAAAAGATAATATTTTACAGCTTTGTATATATTCATTTCACCCTTGTTCCCTCCCTCCTAGCAGCAGACCACCACCACCACACCACTAGACCCCACCCGTCGCCACCACCAGACATGAAATGAAACCCACTTTGGTGGTCCTGTGGCGGCATCCAATGGTGTCAGGCGGTGGCGACGGTGTGGGGTCTAGCAGTGTGGTGGTGGCCAGGCCTACTACTAGGAGGGAGGGAAGCAGGGGTGCATTGAGTATGAAATTGTAAAATATTATCCATCCATCTTGAGTTTAACGTTTTTCTATCGTGCATTTAACAAACACAATTCAAAAAAAAAATCTAAGAGAACACTTACTTGAGAAGGGTGTTGTGAACTTGTGATGTAAAGGGTTGCTCTAAATGCAAGGCAAATGCCCACGGTTTGACCCCCGCATTTTCAGGCCTAGAAATCGCTCTCTTATTTGTTTTATATAATATAATATAATATTATAAACTTGGCATAATTTTTACCCCTAGATCACATGCATGATCCCAAATTAAGTTATAATTAAGGTAGCAAATGTATTGGAACTTCAACTTCATAATTCATGCATCTACTCCAAGACGGATTGATTGCTGTTAAATTAATTCCGAGTTGCAATGGGTAATGGGAGGAAAAATTATTGTTTGCATTAACCGTACCATGTAGGATAGTATAGTTAAATGCATTTGAGGCGATGCTTTTCTGTGAGGGTGATGAACATTTAGGAAGTCCATAAATAAAAATAAATTTTAGCTACTATTTCACTATTGGTTAGATATACTATTTTTAAGAATGCAACAGATGTACTCAATAAGTTTTTTTTCAATTAGAGAAAAATTAGAAAAAAGTCGAATGAGGATTACTTGTTCAAGATATTGTGTTAAATCTTATAAAAAATAGTGAGGCGACATTGTTTTCGGGCCTGTTCTTTACACTGGGCTAAGAACCGGTTCTGGCCAATTTTTAAACTTAAATATTGTGTAAACTTAAATATATCATTAACATTAAGAACAATTACTATGGGCTGAAATATTATTATAATGTAAAAATTAGTTTTTGGTTAAATATGTAAAAAATGAAATATTGGAGTTTTATCTGCTAATAAAAGTAAAAATTTTGGAAAAAAGATATGGTAAAAAATATTGGATTGAACCTCATATTCTTTAACTTGGGCTGAGAACTGAGTTACAACCCAGTTCTCATAACCTTGTTTATTAAAAATAGGCTGAGACCCATCAGTTGAACTGAGAACAGGTTCTGAGACCTGTTCTCAGAACTCCTAAAGAACATGCCCTTAGTTAGAAGTATTCACTCGAATAAAAGTGTGAAAATGTAACCCATGTTTGGTTACTGTTTCAGCCGTTGGATCTTGGTTGGACTTACTCCAGTGAATGTCAGCCGTTGGTTCCTAGTTGGACTCCTCATGTGAGCAGCACGTGCTATTTTTTATTTATTTATTTTTGTTTTCTTTTCTTACGGTTTTTTTCCACTCCTTCCTTTCCCGCTATCACTCCAAACTCCAAATCTAATTCATCCTATCGAATAAGCTGCTTCAACTCCGATCAAAATTCTTGCTTCATAGCCCGCATTGGCAGTCAATTATTGGGTTTTAGCAAGGTAATTCTAATTTCAGGTATCTGTTATATGTTGGTTATGATTGGGGATTTTTTTCTTCGCAGAAGGAACATTAATTCAAGTCCGTAATTGAAGATGTGTATATTTATATATGCTTTATGGTTTTTGCCTTTTTGCGTTGTGATTGATTTTGAAAAAGATTGAATCTTTGTTTACAAGTTTATAATGGGTTGGTCTTTATTGTGATCTTTCTTTGCTATTTTTTTGGGTTGATTTTTACTATATAGGCTCAGTTTCTGTGAATCTGTTGTTTGAACTTTGAATTAGCGTTATGTGAAATAGTGATATTATGTCCAATTATCACTGTAATGAGAAGGTCGTTAGTGGGATTTTATTAGTTTTGCCCTTAATGACTAAAATCCAAGCTTGGTTTCTGCAAAAGAATGGAACCAACTTTTCGTCCCCTGTGCTGTTGATTTGCTTTTTCGCTTTTGCACTGTTTGGAGCAAAAAGGGAATCATGTAGATACCAGATTTGGCTTCTAGGCAAGGAATGGAAGAAGAGCTTGCTTGAAAATGGCTCTTTGGGCATACCTAAGCATACTCTAGGGTAAAGTTTCGGGGGTAAGACTACAATCCCGTTGCTGAATGATTCGATCGTTCGATAATGGCTTTAGTAATGTAAATTACTGCATTCAAGCGTTTAATCAAATGACTAATCATTTCACAACTGAACTATAGAACATATAGCCTAGTTATGCTAGATGTCAGATAGGAAATGTAGAGAGTGAAGTCTTAGGTGCCTTCAAATCAGATGAACTGTGTTTTCAATATGATTATGTCACTTTGAAGGTTTTATTGGCTTTTCAATCTTACTTTGAAGCCAATACAAGTTTTACATGCTCTCTTGCAGAATTGATCATGCCTCACAAAATCGCGCAAATTCGCCTCGTAAGCTCACATCCTGAAGTCTATGAACCCTGTGATGACTCATTTCTGTTGGTTGATGCATTAGTAGCTGATCAAAGTAACTTGCTTGGGCATTCTCCTAAGATTTGCTTGGAAATCGGCTGTGGGAGCGGATACGTAATCACTTCACTTGCCCTTCTGGTTGGAGGGGAAGACTCTGGATCATACTTCCTAGCAACAGATATTAATCCTCATGCAGTGAGAGTGACAAATGAGACACTCAAAGCACATGGAGTTCAGGCAGAATTGTTAACCTCCTAAATCGCCTCAGGACTCGAGGCGCGGCTGATGGGATCCGTGGATGTAATGGTTGTCAACCCGCCCTACGTGCCAACGCCGGAAGAAGAGGTTGGCCGTGATGGGATTACCTCATCTTGGGCCGGAGGAGAGAATGGAAGAAGTGTTATCGATGAGATATTGCCAGTAGCTGATAAACTTGTATCTGATAAGGGCTGGTTATACATGGTTACACTCTCAGCAAACGACCCCTCTGGTTTATGCCTGGAAATGAAAAGCAAAGGTTACAATGCTCGTATTGTTTTGCAAAGATCAACAGAAGAAGAGAGTCTCCATGTTATTAAATTCTGGCGAATTAAAGATTTGTAGTACTTATGACGAGTGAGTGCCCCGTACTTTGTATCTCAATCGCTGCTGGACGATTTCTAGCGTCGTTAATATACATTCTCTTTTGCCCCAAAAAATTTTCACACGGTCATTGTTAATCAACAACATTAGTTTCTGAACATCACTTTAAAGTATTATCATATGTCTATGATTAATTACATGCAAAGAATCTTCGAAGATGGCAAAGTCTTCAGAATTGGACAGCAATTTTATATTGTGGAACCAAATCCATGTGGCCTCTCACGTGATGATCGATCTTGTTCTTGTTTTCAGAGAAAGAGTTTAATGAAGAGTGAGATCGCATTTCACATCACATTATCCCAAGCAGAAAGACACCAATAAAGAAGGAGGAAAAAAAAAAATCCTGGTCAGGGCTTTGGGGACTATCTTGATGATGGTGTGTTAATGTGGGATGTACAAGTCCCCAGTGATATAGTCTCCAACATGGCGTACAAGTCCCCGTAGAGGTGTTTGGTTTCCAAGCCCAATGTGATGTGAAAATGCTTCCAATGTCGTACACTCAGTAAAGCAACAGTTAGTGATGCCTCAAGTATATGAGGAAACATTTTTTAGTGTATATAGTGCCACAACATGGGTTCTAATTCAAAAACCCAAAATCGGTCGTGTTAAGTTCCCTCGTGGATTATCGATAACGACAAAAATATAAAGAAAAAAACCTAACAAATTAAGCATTAAATTAGATTAAATTGTGTTGATCAAAATATATATCAGAAGCTTCCAATCTGACCACCTTCTTGTTTAGTTCCTTTCTTCTCTGACTGCCAAATTCGCATGCTTTCTTACTGCAACCACATAATGACAATACAGATCAAAAGTTTAACACGAAGTGGTCCATTTCTCCATGGCACTATAGCTGGTGCAAAATGCAATTCAGCTGGACACTTAATGGAAAGTGGAAATCTACAAGATCCACATTACACAAACATCAAGAAATACTATTCATCTTTAGAATTTGAGTCCGCGAATCGCTTATAACGTTTATGGGAACGCTTGAAATGAGATAATTATAACATGTTTTGCCAAAATAATCAAGGAGGGTTGTGATTAAAACAGTTAAATTACTCAACTAGATCCTTCAAGCAGAGCATTTGAAGCTTGAAAATGACCAAAAAAGAACAGAATTTTGCTACTTAATGGCCATTAGCCAAGCTTGATGTTGAAACCAAGAAAGTTACTGATCCTAATTCCTGATGAAACCATGACTAATCTTCCCTAAAATTCATCGTGTAGAATTTCAACTTTTTGCTTTTTCTACACGAAAGAACCACTCAAAGATCGATAATGCTGCTTTACAATGACATTAATTCTACAATAAACAAACACGTTAAATCCTTCCATTCTTAGAACTAACAGAGATGGCTCTGTTCTGGGTTCCGGTTCCGGTTCCGATTCTGATTCTGGTTCTGGTTCATGCATGTTGTCGAAGTAACAGCTTGATAAAATTTACATAGCAGCCACGTTTGGAGGAATTACTCCGGCCAGATATTCCAAAGCAAAGACTTTCCAACTGGGCATCTTTTTCTTCTTCGTCTTCTTCATCTTCCTCAGCTTCACCATCTTTTCTTCTCAAATGGTGTGCCAGGTTTCTACTACGAGGCCTACTTTCGGAATCCGAACGCGAAGAAGAAGAGGAGGAGGAGGAAGACAACGACGACGGTGGCGATGATGAATGAGAGTGGCTTTTCCTAATTAAGTTCAGCCTAGGAAGAACATTGTGCAAGATCCCACCGCTGCTGTAAATGTCCCCCGCCTCTAAATGATGCTTTTTACCGGACTTTCTTGCCGGGCTGGAGAGGTAGGACGGCGGAGGAGTGAGAGGAGGAAGCGGACGCCGGTCGCCGGAGTTGACTTTAGGAGTCCCCGGCCGAGATTCCCACCTGAATGGGACAGAAACAGAGGAATCCCCATAGTAGATTTCAACAGCAGAATTGCGGCTTACGGATCCTTGCTTGGAGAGACGCCGGGGAGGAGTCGCCATCGCTGGAGACCGGACTTTGACGGGCTTTATGGCAACATCTGAGATCTTATTGTTCATTTTCTGGGATTAGGAGGTAAGAAAGAAAGAACAAAGCTGGAGCTTGGAGAAAGAAACTAAGAAGAAATGCCAATTTGTTTTTTGAGTCTTCAATGGCTTTATATACTGTTAGATTCCCAATACAGATATTGGATTATATTTAGAAAGAGTCGTGTTTTGAGTTGTATCTCGTGATTCAAAAATAGTGATACCATTTTACTCTTTCGCCGTGATGTGCGTTTGATTTAATATGGTAAGGCATGTGGAAACCTGCAATCTTGCTGCCACTTTTGAAGTGATGATGCTAAAATGGCCATCTCAGTCGGGAATGGCACGTGTCTGACTTTTCTAGATTATAACATTTCCTTAAACTAGGAGAGAGAGGGGAATTAATAGTCGAGCTCGAGCCAAGCTTTGACTCGATTTCGAGCTAATAATGCTCAAGTGCCCCTGAGGCTGTGAGTTCCTCAATCAATGCTGCTGTCCATTTTGTCTTAGAATCTAACTTGGGAAGAAGGAAATTAAGAAGAAGAAGCAGGACCAGAATATGATGGCTTATTGTGCTATGAATCTTTGAACGTTGGAAATTTCAGTCATACTTTCCGGAGGCAGAGGAAATCGTTAGATAACGACTTGCACCTGCAATCAAGATTCTACTATTTGACCGCAGGCATAATCGAGTGGTTCATCCCCCTCGCCCTAAATGTGAGTGGAACCTGAAGGTCTTGGAATCAAATTTTCAAGACTTTTCCACGGTACTAAAATACACTTTGTTGTCCAAGCCGAAAGACGACAATCTAATACATACATAACTTTTAGGAAGAAAGAAATAGAAGAATTCACGAGGAAGATAACGATTTATTTTCATCATATTACCTACTGAATCCTCTCCTAAGTCCTAACAACTAACCCGTTCCTACACGACTGCAAACTAAATCTAACCGTATTTCGGTTCTCCTCAGTTGTAACGCCCTACCTCCCCATAACCCCTTGTAATAGTATATGTAATATAGAAAGGCAACGGTCCTCCTCAGTTGTAACGTTGTGCCTCTCCATAATCCCTGGTAATAGTATATGTGATTCAAAAAGGGAAAAAAAAGTTCTACTATTTAACTCACCACTATTGAACTAGAAAATAGGGAACTGTAAGAGAAAATCAAATTTTCTATATTAGCAAATAAAGGTTAGATCAACTGTAACGCCTACTCTGTACCATGACATCGAATAATGCAGATAAGGGGTAAAGAGGATTTGATGCAAAGACTCAATGCCCTCATGTATGCATTTTGCATATCTCATTTTCTATAGCTGAAAAAAAAAAAAAACGTAACTAGTATACATAAACTCTTTTTTGAGCCCAGAGAATGAGAGGAAAGATAGCTGTAACAGCCTTTACTAAATGGAGAGGAGACTTTTGAGTCAGAACAAAGTAACAATACATGTTTTGTACAAAAGCTATACTAGCACATCCAAAGAACTTATGATTAACTTAATTCTGTTGATTTACTTCCAAAAGAATTCACAGTATCCTAACAAGAGGAAGATTTAAATGTAAGAAACCTACAAAATCCTGTCAATGAATGGCTTAAATCTCAACCAAGAAAGGAAAGCATTGTACCATCTGATGACTGATCACCAATAATCCTTGCAAGAGCAGAGTCCATCCTTAAAATGGTGGAAACGACTCTTGTCCCTCACTATAATCTCTCTCTTGAGCACCAAAGAAGTAACCTTGATAGCTAAGTGGCAGTCATTACAAGTTCGGAGATTCTTCATGACACGAACTGTCTTCCCCGGTGGCGTATTCATGAGTCCGAAGGCAACCGCTAGTCTCTCGCTGTGGTACTTCACTTCACTCTCTTTCTCTTCATCCTCAATGTCATGGAGGACGGAAGATGTATCTGGCTCGTATCCATGTGCCAATAATCGCCGTCCAATGTCATCCAGAAATGCACGGATTTCTTTCAGCTGAGGATGTGATACGTCCCCAGCTAAAAACTCATGTACTACATTGTCCACCTCCACTGAACTACATCCAGGTACTTTGTGCACTCCTCTGTCCATCATCAGCTTCCGGCAGACATTTACATCGCTCCAGCGCTTTTGCGATGCATAGATGTTGGATAAAAACACATAATTTCCTCCATCCAGCGGATCCAATTCCAAGAGATTTTGAGTTACCTTCTCACTCATTATAGAATCTTTATGCATTTGACATGCTCGGAGAAGACTTCCCCACACCACGGCATTAGGCTTCATAGGCATGATCTTCACTAGTTCTAGTGCTTCTTGGAGGAATCCGGCTCGACCCAAAAGGTCAACCATGCAGCCATAATGTTCAATTGCAGGTTCAACACCATAGAAGCTATGCATTTGTGAGAAGTAACTTCTGCCTTCAGGAACCAACCCGGAGTGGCTACACGCGCATAAAAGTCCCACGAAGGTAACGCCATCTGGTCTTATGCCATCCTTTTCCATGGAAAGAAATATATCTAGAGCTTCCCTTCCGAAACCATTCATGCCCAGGCCTATAATAATAGAATTGCAGCAGAAAATATTTTTCGTTCGGAGACCATGAAAGACATCCAAGGCAGCTTCTATATTCCCGCACTTCCAGTGCATATCTATCAATGCATTACCTAAAACAACATCAACTCTCAATCTTCTTCTCCTAATAAAACCATGGATCCATTCACCCATTTCTAAAGCTCCCAGATGAGCACATGCAGCTAACAAACTAATCATAGTTACCTCTGTGGGCATCACATTTTCGGCCTGCATCTTTCGAAACAAATCAATGGCTCTCCTATATTCCAGAGAGTGAACGTATCCTGCGATCATTGTATTCCACGTAATGGCATTCTTTTCGGCCCCCATCCTGAAAAACAACTCCTCTGCCTTCGCCAATTGTCCGGCTTTGCAGTATCCATCAATCATTGCATTCCACGAAATCACATCTTTGCTCGGGCTCTGATCAAAGAGCAACCGAGCAGCTGATATATCCGCTGCCTTACAATAGCAAGTAATCATGGAGTTCCAAGAACACGAATTTCTCACCGGCATAACATCAAACAGTTCCTTAGCATCCCGAACACGTCCATTCTTACTAAAAGCCGCAATCATGGCATTGCTAGCCACAATATCTTTCTCAGGCATTTCTACGAACACCTGCTCTGCACAAACAAGATCCCCAACCTTCGCGTAAAAATCAAGTAACCCAGTTTGCAGAATCACATCATACTCAAATCCCAACAAAAACATTTGGCAATGGAAAGCTTTCCCTAACCGGACGGCGCCAAAACCAGAGCAAGAACGAAGGATCAAAGAAAAGTTACTATTATTGGGAACCAACTTAAAAGACCTCAACCCATGATAAAAATCCAGGAAATCCATCAAATTTCTCGATTCTAATGAAGCCCGGATCATCGAATTCCATAACAGTGGATCTGGTTTGGGTAGAGAGTGCAATATCTGTCTAGCATAATGTGGGTGTTGCTTATGGTAACAGGAGAAGAGACAGTCAGTAAGAAGGGATGTTGAGTTGAGGAATCCATTGGTTAGGATCTGAGCATGAATTTGCTTTAATTCCTGAATCGTCGGAAGATTCCTTGTGTTTGATAATTTGAAGCTGAGATAATCGGAGAGGGATGAGAAGCTTTTGGTGATTGAATTCATCAAATTGTAACTGATACAAATTACAATGTTTTTTGGCGCTAACGTTTGAAGTTTATGATCTTACGGTAACGGACTAATCTAAATTAAGCAATGATACAACCTCCCTCCTCGTATTAGTATATTGACCAAATTTAATTCCCTAAATTTTAGGTATAACTACGAATTCATCCATACTGTTTTGAAAAATACAATTAACTATCTGGATTCACCGGACAACAATGTCAAAGTTGTAAAAGACTACAAAGGTAAAAGAATTCTTGAAAGTAGGAGTGGGCATGGTTTGATCCAATTCGAAAATTGAACCGAATTCGAATAACCTAATTTTAATTCAGTATTCGAATTAGGTTTGGTTTGAAACCGAATTCGAATTATGAATTCGGTTTTAGAATTGGTTTTCGAATTTGGTATTCAACTCGAAAATTGATTCGAAAATTGAATTGGGATATATGATTTATATTTTTGTAATTTTATACTTCTCATTTTACTCCTATTTTCTTCTTCCATCTTTCTTTCATTTTCTTCTATTAGCCATCAAGTTTTTGGAAGAAAGTTATGGTGGTGTTGATTGTTGTTGTTGGATAGTGGAAGTTGTGGATCTGGGAAGGGGCGGCAATGGTGGATCTGGAACTGGACGGTGCTTCTTCTGTTAATCTATTTTCTTTCTTCTCTTCATTATCTTTCTTTCTTTACTCTTCCTATTTCCTTCTCCCATCTCTCTTTCATTTTCTTCAAAGCTTTACTGTGTTAAACTATTAATTCTGGAAACAAATTTGTGAATTTGGTTTTCACAGTCCAACCCGAATTCGAATTCGTTTGGTTTCTTCAGTTTTAAAACGAATTAGGTTTGGTTTTCGAATTGGCAAAAAAAATTTAAAATTCGTGAAAACCAATTCGAGGAAACTAATTCGTGCCCACCCCTACTTGAAAGGTATTTAAAAAAAGAAATCAAAACAGTTGGAAGTTATTTGTATTTTGCTAATTTTGAATTTGCCGTCTGGTGAATCAAGGGAGTTATTTTTATTTTTTAAAACAATAGGGACAGATTCGTAGTTATACTTAAAGTTAGGGGAGGTAAAGGTACTTTGTCCATTGTATCATAAACTATTAAACTATCGTTGTCTACTTTTAGCCAATAAATTTTTTGGTCCACTTTTTTCCGGTGAATTAATGAAAGTGATCACTAATAATCTTTCTATTAATAAAATATGTTAAGCTCGTCATCAGTGTGTCGTTATCTAACTCTGTTTGTTGCTGCTTTCTTTTTATCTAATTTTGTCGAGTAAATCCGCACATACATTAGGGCAGCCCCTGTGCATGAAATGAAAGCAAAATCCGGAGTGTAAAATGTGTTCATACATCGCTGACTGAAGTCATAGTAGTTGAAAAAAGAATAATAGTGAAATTGAAATCCGCAAATATGGATCACATAGCTGAGCGAAAAACTTCATAAGAGAAAAACCATTTTATTAATTCAGCAGTCAAAAGTAGGGGGAAAAAAATAGTGACCAAAAGTGATTTGTCCTAATTATTATATGCACATACGAAGCCACACCAAGGTTATTAAAGTCGGGATTTTAGCTAGGATTGATTTTGGCGTAGAATCAGAATCGTAGAATCGTACCATAGAATCGGGATTCTAGCTAATGTATATAAATAATTATTTAAACTGAATTGTAAAAGAAAAATGTGCATATTTGGAATAATTATGGGTGAAATTATTATGTTCAATATTTAAAAAATAATTATTTATTTATTTTTAATATTTATAGTAGATTATTAATATAGAAGAATTAACAATTTAATAGAAACAAACAAGTTTTAGTGGGGCTAAATTAATGGATTAAAAAAAAAAAAAGGAAAGCAATATAATTAGGCAAAAAAGAATGGGAAAGGGGAAGTTTTGGAGGAAATTTAAAAAAAAAAAAGGAAAAAAAGAATGATGACTCAAAAATAAAATAAAAGAAAAGGAAAAAAAAAAAAAAAGAGGATGAATTATTATGGTGAATTATCATGGTTAATAGAACAATTATAGGTGAATTATTATGGTTAATATCTATAAATTTATTAAATTAATTGTTATTTTTAATATTTTCAATATTTTTACTTATAATTTAATTAATGGTTAGAAATTAAAACTTTGATAGAAAAGAGGATTTTTTTTTACAAAAAAAAAAAAAAAAGATGAACTTTCAAAATGAAGATAATATCATATTAAGGCAAGAGATATTAAAGACTTGCACGAAGGTTTCATACGAACGGAGAAGTTTCAGAGAAAATAAATAAAAAGAAAACAATGAATGATGGATTGAAAAAAGAAGGAAATGATAAAGAAAAAATAAGATAGAAAGAAAAGAATGAATAAGGATTAAAACACGGAAGAAAAAAAAAAAAAAAAAAAAAAAAGAAGAAGTAAAAGTGATTTTGTGGAGAGGTGGGGTTCGAACTTATAGTATACCATGAGAAGTTGTCTAGCTATGGTAAAAAAAAAAAGTTACATTAAAAACCTAAAAAGCATCTTAAAATCAGGAAAAAGAGTTAATTTAAATAAAGTAATACTAAAAAAAAAGAGGCATACTAAACGCAGTAACCGTTTTACTAAACGCAGTAATATTCCCCTGTGAAAAGTTCGAATTGCCCTTTATGGTTAAAAATTATTTTTCTTCCATTTTTTCACCTATAAGTAAGGTGCCAAGTTCATTCCATTTTTTCAACATTCAGAGTTAGTTGTTTTCCATTTACATTAAACTGCAGAAACACTTGTTTTCCATTTCATCACTAACACGTTTATTCAAATATGACCGGTATACCCGAGTACGATCCATATTACACTGTATTTATTTTTTTACTTTAAATTAGTTTGCATAAATTCTCTATATACCCCTTTATTTTAATTTTCGGGAAAAAAAACTCATTCAGGAGATTTTTTCCCGGATCTACGATTATCCGGACGTTTTTTGCTGTTTCTGTAACATTTCGGAGGGGAAACTGTCTCCCCGTACAAAATTCCCGAAAATACCGCCGGCCGAAAATACCGCCATGCACATGGCGATATTTCTATTGGAAATACCGCCGGAGACAATACAGCCAGGCCCCCGAGCGGTATTTCTAGGCTTAATACCCCCTGTGGCGGGCGGTATTTCGGGGGGTAATACCGCCGGCGTTCGGTGGTATTTACCCTTGAAATACCGCCGGCGGTATTTCAGCCAGAAATGCCGCAGGTGAAAATAACGCCGGACGGCGGCGGTATTTTCCCCCGAAGGTATTTCGGGTGGGAAAAAAACTGGCGGCTGTCGGCCGTATTTTTGGCGATTTTCCCTGCCGAAAATGCCGGGACAGTCGCAATATCCCTCCAACCTATGCTAATTATAATTTTGTCAGAACTTTGGCTCTAGCCGACAATATAATTGCGCAATTTATTTGTTGCATCAAAATTTTTGTGTTTAAGTATGCTGAATCATGTTTTTTATATTAAAAGGATTTCCGTGTTAAGAGTGATGACATTTACGCTGACCACACCGAAGTATTTCAGACGAACGAAGAGTTCAGAAGTAAGGAAGATATGATTGCATGGGTTAAAGCACGAGCAGCTGAAAATAATATGACGGCAAAAATTACTTCCTCTTCGAAAATGTTGGGGCTGTTCCTAACAAGAGGGAGAAAAGGTAGAGTTGAGATAGGGTGCGATAGATCAAGAAAAGTTGGGGAGAAGGCACTCATACTGGGGAAAAGCAGACGGAGCAATACAAGCAGCAAGATGACAAACTGTCCATTTCACCTGAAGGGACGAGAAATTGATGGGGGAAAGTGGACGTTAGAGGTCAGAAATGATACGCACAATCATGAATTAGAAGAAGTTCGAAACTGGCATTCAGCGCAGACACGGTTAACAGAAGCGGAGAAGAAGAAGATTGCATAAATGTCCAATATTAACATCAGGCCGAAGCATATATTGGCCCAATTGCGCGAGAATGATCCGGAAAATGTCAGCCACATAAGACAGGTTTACAACGAATCAGCAAAAAGTAAAAGGGATGTGAGGGGAGGTATGACTAACATGCAGTATTTCTTCAAACTTCTGCATGATCACGAATACTTCTATGCGTACTCAGGCGATGACGGAAGTAATGCAGTGAGCCACATCTTCTTTGCGCACAAGAAGGCGCCTCGTCTACTTGTTCTGTTTCCGTACGTTTTGTTTATGGATACGACGTATAAGATAAACAGGTATGACATGCCTCTGCTGCAAATAGTAGCTCATGTACCTACAGCTCAGTATGTTCATATCGCGTTCATTTTCCTGAGGGATGAAATTACTCCGAGTTGTTACTGGGGATTGGAGCAATTGAGCACTTTATTCGAGTGAAACAAATACCCACACGTGGTCATGACTGATCGAGAGACCGCATTACTGAATGCTGTGAAACTAGTATTCCCACATGCTACCCACCTACTTTGTAGGAGACACATTGAAATGGATGTCAAGAAACATGTAGTGTCGGCTGGGAACGACAAAACTACAACGGATGTCCTTCTATATCGTTGGGGGCAAGTGGTGAAAGTCTTGACATATGAACAGTTCACGGAAGTTGTGGATTATATTGATACTAAATATGGAAATAAATAGAGATTCAGAAATGTTATTCCGTACTTAAAGAAGACATGGTTGGATCCCCACAAGGAGAAGTTTGTGTATTGTTGGACGAAAAGTATAAAGCATTACGGAGGGCGCACAACGAACATGCAAGTTATTTATTGATTTCATTTATGATTTGTACATTGTATAATTACGCGATGTTTTATATAAGGATTTATGTTCTATGAAGAATTTTAATGTCAATTGTCTTTCAGGGTTGAGAGTGCACATGCACAGGTGAAGAAGACTATTGGTATGGATAGAAAGGCGTTCCCAAGTATTTTTCACGACATTCATATTATGATAGGGTTGCACTTCGATGAAATTCGGACTAAAATGGAAGTTTCGCGTAGCAAAACATACCGGAAGAGCGACTACCTACTGTATAGTAGACTTAACGGTAGAATGTTTTTCGCTGGTATTACAATGGTGGAGGACAAATATACAAAAAGAGTTGGCCTATCGGGGACAATGATGCGCTTTGTGGTTGCGAACTCTGAACAAGTTGTGGTCTTCCATGTGCATGTGAGATGCAACAGTTGGTGCGCGCGTACCGTCCAATTCATCCTATCGACGTTGACGCGTTCTGAAAAACGCTGCATTTGAGAGATAATGATATTCCAGAAACTCAGAAGGAGAGGCAAACCGCTGAAGGCCGACTGCATGAAATGTTTGTGGATGTCATGTCGAGTCCGAGCGCTGAGATATACATGGTCATGGGTGTTGTGTATTCGACGCTTTATCCGAAAACTGTTGATTTATTGAGCTGGTTAGTAGGCCACACAGGGGACGTCCAGACACAATTCAACCCAACGAGATCTATCAGGGTACGAGCATGCCGAAAAGAATGCGCTACAACAAGGTACGAATATATGTATTTAATTTTAACATGTCATTATGGTTAAATAAATATACACATACTCAATTTAATATGCTTTACACTCGCAGGTCGGCGATCCACAGGCGAGCAGAGAAGACGAAGGGTTGTGAGGCCCCACGCTTTTGAATGACCTTACGACCTTCCCGTATTTCTGAAGCAGTTCGTGTTCGAATACATTACGGGGCACGTTAATGTAGTGCCCGATGGACATTGTGGTTTTAGGGTAATTGCCTATTTCGTACACGATGCAGTTGAGGCGCAGTGGCACCAAGTGCGTAGAGACCTGCACCAAGAACTCCGGAATGAATCTACTTTTTGGCGCTTCGTTCTTGGGTCAGTCGATTACGATTTAGCATTCAGGCTGCTAGATTGTTATGTAGTTCCGGCAGAAGAGAATTTCTGGTTTGATTCTCATCTTCTCGGAATACTTGTCGCAACGAAGTACCAAAGGGTGGTTACATTATATGCCCAACAGAGTAATACTTTCCTTCTGCTGCTGTGGCTGGGGGCCAGCGTCTGTACTGATCCGAGCAGTTTCATCAATGTGGGGTTAATAAGACAAAATCATTTCATTACTTTGTTAACGACAGGGGAGGTCTTGCTACCCCCAATATATCCGACGAGGAGTAGCCGAGCCTCAGAACAAATGCAGCTGTGGAAAGCTCATTTGGATGAAAAATTGGGTGAATTCCGGAATAAATCGACTGCTGAGTGTTAGTATACGATATTTTTCATATCAACAGTTTAACGTTAACAGCAATTTATTTTATATTTTACGTTCGCAAGATAAGATCCTCATTTTTAGAATTTTTATGTAATTAATTTTACCAGTACTGAATTCAAATAAAATATCTATACATCATCCCGATTGCGGTATTACTTTATACAATGCATTAAAAAAGAGATTAAAAATAGTGAATACAACACATGGGACTCTGCCGCAATGTACTACAGTGCTGGCATCAAATCCTCCAAATGGCGAGCCACCTTCTCTATAGCACTTTCCCTTACGTCACTGGGGACGATATCCCAGTTTCGGGGATGAGCATAATATATTTTACTTGCTATATATTGCAAGCGCTGCGTTTGGTAGAAATATCGAAATATAGTTAAAAAGATTGACGCAATTATATAATTAATTAACAGAAAAAAGAATAAATTTGTAGTTCTTACTGCAATCGCAGATAGCTGTTTCGGGTCCATTGGCTCATCCACTTCCATGTCGTCGGGACTAACACGAACGTGCGTCCGCGGATGGAAGTAGTCGAGGTACTCAGGGCATGACTGATCGGCCCAATGAGCCCTCTCTATCCCCCTTATCACCTTATTCTTGGGGTACATTTGCGGGATCTTAAGATTCGTATCAAACAAGCAGGAGTATCTTTTTATTTCAGGGCCTCTGTAACAGCTCTTTGGCTGTAAAACTGTGTGAGGGATCGACTGAATGAATCCAAATTGCCGCAGGAATCGATCAGGCATGTATGGCTCTGCAACCCCAGAGCAATGAATAAGACCCATGTACAAGGTTATTGCGTGCACTCCTACGGGATTTGGCCCGAAAGAAAGCCAATTGACCTATTGCATGTGAAACATAATAAGTGGATAATCGACTAGGTCGGCTATTACAATAATAAACATTAAAAAATTTAAATGACATAGAAATATTACCTCTTCGGATTTCATTCCGTCTAGGGCGCATCTGTATGTCAACAAATCCCAGTTAGGCTCGCGCTTCCTGCCGGTTTCGATGTGCCACTTAGTTGATGCTGGTCACTCGACATCCCAGGATCTCAGCTTCGCTGGACTAAACGCGAGAAAGTATTCGTATATCCAGATCTATTAAAAAAAATGAAAAATAAATTAGTCATTTTATCCCCCAGGTATAAGGACTGAAATAATTTATAAACGATTCTTACAAACCTGCAATAAAGTCAGATACCCGCCTAACTGGGCACCGTCTGCTCTAGAGGCCCGACCAAGATTGCGATAAAGGTTCGCCAAGCATGCTGCACCCCACCAAGTCGGCCTAGGCTTTCTGCATCTTGGAGGTAAGGCAGGAAATGCCTAAGAACGTGGGTTTTTTTCTTATCCACGAACAGGGTGTTTCCAACTAACCACAGCAAATAATCTGCGGCAGAATTTGCGACCTCCACCTGTCCACTGAGACATTGCTCGCGGAGGAGGGACATTTTGACAGTTGCAAAATCTCGATCCCCGAGCTGGTCTTCCTGAATCCCCAACAACTCTAACAGCAGTTCTTTCATCTCTGCCGGCTTAATTTTCCACCTAATTGGCGATCCCCCAATCGGAATCCGCAATATGTACACAACGTCGTGGAGAGTGATACTCATCTCTCCGAATGGCATGTGGAATGAATTAGTTTTCGGCTGCCATCTCTCAACAAAGGCACTGAGGAGTGCAGAATCTAGCTCTGGATGCATAGACCAACCCAAATGTGCCAACCCGGACTAGTGAACTAGACTTTTTATTTTCCTTCGGCTAACTCCCACCTTTGCAGATTGTTATAACCATTATGGCACAAAAATGCACCACGTTCCTACGTAATGGAATGAATAAAATAACACATTTTAAAAACCAACTTATTAATCATAAATCGAAAATAAATAAAAATCATATCAAGAAATATGTAATAAAGCATAAAAACGATACATGTCGATGCCATAGTAGTAGGCAACATGACCTTTAAAACTCTGTAACAACTCCGGATCTGAAGGTCCACATTCATTCGGACTATCTAGAGGCCGGTAAGCCATCCACCCGGCATCCCCTCTGGAATCAGAACCGGACCCAGCCCCTGACACTGACCTACGCAAGGAGCCCATTACTTTTTTGCCTTTTTTGCTCCTCCGTCGGTTGGATGCATTTTTTCCTTCATTTTCATCCTCCAACCGCCCCGAGTTCTCTCCCATGTACCCCTGCGACTGAGACATGTCCATATCAAATCTTTCAGCATTTTCCCTAGCTTCCTCCTCCTTCGCATTTCCAATGTATGGCGGGGCAAATGGGATTTCGCGGTAATCAATGTTACTTTCCTTCGTCGCATTTGATAAGCGAGAAGAGCCATGCGCTCTTCCTGCCACCTTTCTCTGCTGCTCAGATGCAGTGGGATGTATTCGGCCACCTACTTTCTTAGAGAAGGACTTTGTTGCCTCAGTGCTTCTATCACCCAATTGCAAATTGTCATTCTTTTTACTTTTGTTTTTGGTTAATTTCAATTTCCTAAATGTTTCTGTCATCTGTAATAATATAAACGCGCATTTATCAATACGAAATTAATTGCTAACATATAAAGAACGAGAACACATTTACAGTTACAGAAACTTTAAAGTATTGGAGCAAAAGTCGCCCCGTTCGGGCATAAAACATCCGAAAAAATCCCCCCGACCGCCGAAAATACCGACGTCGGACGGCGGTATTTTCCCAAAAAATACCGCCGCCGACCGGCGGTATTCTTGGAGGGAAATACCGCCCCGCGGGCCGCCGGCGGTATTTCTTTGAGATACCGCCGGAGACCACCGGTATTTCATTCCAGTCCGGCGACAACCGGCCGGATCTGCGAAGATCCGGAGAAAAAATTAATAATTGCGAGCAAAATACTAACAAATTCGGACATATTACAACTAAATTAATCAAACAAACAAATAATCTCACAAATAAAATAGTACCGAAACAGATATTAATTTGAGGTATTAACCTTTAGTCGATTGTACTCGCAGTAACCGTTTTATCTGGTTTAGCTAATTTTGTGATTCCTTCTTCTCCACACAGCTCCGCAGCCTCAATTGTATTTCATTTCCTCTGATTCAGTCTATTTATAGACTTAAGCAGAGGAATTTGGTCACTTTTGTGTTTTCAATTTTTTTTTTTCTGCAGTCACAGGTTGCTTTTTTTTTTTTTTTTAACGGGGCTGTTCACCGTGAACAATACCCGTGTTTTCTTATTTTTCTTTTTTCTTTTGCGCTAGGGACATTTTAGTCTTTTCATAGGGGAATATTACTGCGAATAGTAAAATAGTTACTGCCTATAACAATTTCGAAAAAAGAACACACACACATAATGCAACACGAGTTTAGACGAATTGTTAAAAGGGTGACTTATTAACTCATGTGAGATTAACACATTAATTTGAAGTGTGGCAGTCTATAACCTTTATATTGAGACAACTTTTTACCCGGTTATTTAAGTTCACAATCTATATTAAGTTCGAATGGGGTAACAGTAAAAACAAATAATATACTTCTAGAGTGAAGACAATAAAACATAGTTGGCAAGAATGAGATTTCATGCAAGATCAATTTATATATTATAAAAAATAGCAATTTTGGTCCTTTTTGTTTGAACTTATTGTATTTTTGATCATTTATGTTTCACTATTGCAAAAATAGTCTCGTTTGTATGTTGTCGTAGTTTTGGTTCATATGACCCGTTACGACCAGTTTTAAGCAGTTAAATATGTGGTCAATGATTTATGAGGTCTTTTGAAATGGAAAAAATTAGAATTAGGATTTTTTTTTGTGGGTAATTTCCATATTATTCAGTGGCCTTTTTAATAATTTTTACTCATTTGTATAAATCGCACAAACAAACTGAAATTAATGAGAACGAACAAGCTAAGTGATATGTAGTCTGGCATGGGTAAAAGTAGGTGAGAATTATTACACGGGCTACTAAAGAATATAAAAATCACAATAAAACTCCTTTTTTTTTTCCTTCTCAAAAAACCCCCAGAAATCGTTGACTTCTAATTTGGCTGTTTAAAATTAGCTACAACATGTCACATGGACCAAAACTGCAACAACGAGCAAACATAAGGAATTATTTTTGCAACCGTGAAACGTAAAAAATAAAAAAATTAACATATCCAAATAAAAGGTACCAAAATTATCATTATTCCTTAGATATAAAAAGACCCAATTATAAAAACCGTAAAATATTAAGAAAACAATATCATAAGATTTTGCTATACGAATCAAGATCCTAACAACTGCGACCAAAAATAAAAAGAAAGACACACTCAAACTCAAGAAATGAAAGTTGAGTTGCAAAAATAAATAAATAAATAAATAATGAAATGAAAGGATCAGAAACTCTGGATCTCTAGTGAGCTTTTACAGATAACTAGTTGCGGTGTACTGCACTTTGTGCAGTCTTCACCCAGTTTTCATCCAACACAGAAAATAGATAAATGTGAAATTTACACAGGACATAAAAAGCAAAAATGGAGTAGAAGAATAAACAATTGTACAAATAGAACTAAAGGCTGCTTAACATAACCAGAAGAGCAATACCAATAAAAGACCAACAGATAACCATAGAACATAAGTTTGACCTTCCTGGTTTTCACATATTTATCAAAAAATATTGCTGGAAGATAAATTGGAATAAAATTGTATCCCTTCTCAGGAATGCAGTACCACCTCTTAAGATCTTCTTCATCGTGAATCTATCCTTTCCTATGGGTGATAGCTTTTGATAAATCATCGAAATAAGTCATCAAAAGGATCTGGAACTCTTGACACTCTAGAAAAGGCACTGAGTTTCACATAAACCTGTCAAGAAAAGAGTAAGGTGCAATAGATAGTGATGGAACCTATCAAGTGGGATACATCCACAATATGTTGCCGGTATCAAACCTAGAAATGCTAAAACAACATAAACCATTACAGATAGACTACACTGTAGAAATTATCTAGTAAGGAATGGAAAACGGAGGTCATATTGCTGACATATTTTTACCTGAGGAAATCTGGACCACCTTAGTAGTTGCCTCATCTTTCATTCACAATACTAAACAACCTTCCATTATGCTACAATTGCCATTAGGTAACTTTCGATGGAGGTTTACAAAAACCCAGTTGATCAAACAGAACAGTAGTTTTAGGAAACTATGTGCAAAGTTACCCAATTTCTGGCGAATGCAGATTTAGGCCCTGAAAAGGGTCACCACAGTGGTATGTTGCCAACTTGAGATAAGTAATGGCACCTTTTAACTGCAGTGTGGTTTTTTTTTTTTTTTTTTTTTTTATAAATTTTTTACAGGGAGTAAGTACATCATGTAAATAGATGTGGTCTTTTAAAAATGAAAATGAGTAAAATAGAAACAGAATATTTACATATCAAATGATAATTGGCTCCTTGTTACAAAAACTAAACAGTGTGCTGCATAGAAAATATAAAAAATCAAGTAGCTGGGAAGGAAATTGGGGACTACTAAGCTTGAGCAAGGTTACCAACTAAACCCAACCAATAAGTGCTTCCAACAGTTGAGCTCATTAAAAAGGGAAACAGAAATTCATTCTTCCAAACTTGTTAACGAATTAAGTTGGTTTTTACACAAACCGAAGAGTATCAGACATCATGAAAGTTAGATTAAGTAGAAAATTCTCAAAGTGGTTGCTTCACAACAACAATCAAACAATTAAAGAACTGCAGCTTACTTTAAAGTCAACAAAATGTAGCAGTGACCAGTAATGATACAGCACGTGTAGTTTTTGCAGCTAATTAATTTTATCTGTGATGAAAATACAACAAAAATGTAAGTCAGATCAAATTAACAGGTGGACGAAAAAAGAAAATTTGATCAACAAATAAATCAAAATGTGATATCTTTCAATTGGACAGAGTTTTAACATTTCCCTCTTGCTTATAGGCTTTGTAAAGGCAAGCCAATGCAATAAAACAAGGTGCTCAATTGATTAAACCCAGCAACAGGGTAATAACGGTAAGCTATAAACCATTTAAGAGTGGTTCTTTTTCAGCCATGCTTGTCTCTTTTACTGGAGTCCTAGGAGAATCCTGAGTGTTATTGTCCAAACTATTGAAGTATTAGCAATTCAATTTTGGACTGCAACAACCATTACAAAAAATATCATGAATGTATAAGTATCCTATAGCCTAATGGTAAATGATGAGTAACTGTTCCTTGTATCCACTTCGTATAGTATCCTGCATTACATACTCCCTCCGTCCCATTCAAAGAGTCCTGTTTGTAATACTGTTTTCAATATTACAAACAGGACTCTTTGAATGGGACAGAGGGAGTATTAAATATAGTTCCATGAGTGTAGATTAAAGCAACAATCATGCTAATCAGAAGGGAGCACAAGACTAATATCAACAAAATTATGCTAAGAGTTACAAAATGCATATGGTCACATGCTCTTAACTTTTCCAGGCATGGAAAAAAGCTCCTTTCTTTCTAATACATTGGTTTTAAGACAGAATCTGAGGCTTCAACTACAGCTGGTAGATAATATATCTTTCCATGTTCTTTGCCTTTCTCTTCCAGGAACTCCTAGTAAATGCCACAGTATATTGAAAGAGGTAAAAGTTCTTATACAATAACCAACTAAATGATGATTAAAGAAACAAAAAAAATCGAGAGAAACAATAAGATAATGTTTTAACAATTCAACTATAGTCTCAAAATATTCAGAATATTACAGTCACTCTAGAAAAAAATAAATTAAAAAAAAATTTAAAAAGGAAAAAAAAAAACATATGAGCATAGTCCTATCTCCACATCCAAAGATGTTACACAGACATACTTCATTCTCATATACAAAAAATTTTGAGAAAGGTAAAAGTTTTTCGCTTATCGGTTTCCACGCAATAAAAAAAGAACACCAACAACAAATATACCTACTGTATCCCGTGCCATCTTAGATAGTAAGCATCCACATTTCCATGGTCCCAATGATTTTCTTGGTGAGGAGAGCATAAACCCTGTGTAGCTATCTTAGGAACTCATTTGTTCCATCAAACACACCAATTGTCTTCTACAAATTAGGGTCCCAGACTTCTAGTAAGGTAGGAACAAGAATACAGTTTTTTTTTTTTTTTTTTGTAAGTTCATATTCGTACAAACTTGAGTAAAACAGTTTTCTGATCCATTTAACCCGACCAAATTCTCAAATAAATCAACAATCAACTTTGCAGGAGATAGCAGGGAAATAAAAGAGTAAAAGGCGGCAATGAAATGAATTAATTCAAGCTTACTTTCAGAATTCATCCAACTACCGATACTGACATGGAACCAGAGAAAGCTTCAATTTCTATGCAGCCCAGGAACAACATTCAGTAACTTAATCCCAAAAAATAAATAAAGATGAAATTTAAAATTTAAAAGAACAAAAAAAATAAAAAGGAGGACGGGAACTTGTCCAAATTTGAGAATTCAGAAAACCACAAAGCCAAAGCAAAACATACACATTACTCATTAATCCCTCCAAAAAAAAAAAATTATAAACGGAATTCAGGAATAGAATTCCAAAAAAATAAGATGGAAAAGGAAATTCCTAACCTTTTCCGATTCTCCGGCGAAATTTTAGTCTGTGCTTCCTCCTCCCTAGGATTCTTTTCCCCTCTCTTCTTTGACATCGAAATCATCCCTCTTTTCCCCGATGAGAAGATCGTGAAAGCCGGGAAGAATAATTAACAGGGGGGGAAGCGAGAGACGACGGGAGTCTGTCGTGCTGGAGGGAGAAGACAGAATACGCGTGTAATCTTTTGACCGGCAAACTCGCGCTTTCTTACGCAAACTCGCGCTTTCTTATATGTAGATTCGTACTTTTGTAGTTCTGAAAAAGTAAAACACGTAAAAGGTTTAGCGATTTTGGGATCTTGCGGTGCGGAAGCCACACGTGTCCTTAGTTACCGTGGACCATCGCACAGCCGAAATTTCCCACCTCTAGCTGTTTCCTGCCCCCAGCCCGTCCAAGTCCCGGCCTTTTATGGTTGGACACATGTAGTTTTTTAGCCCATTCCCTCTTTTGGTGGAATATTACTGCAATTTAAGCCTATTATAGCGAGAGATCGCTTCTTCCTTCTTCCTTCTTCTTCACAGCACCAGACAAATCATGCAATTTCTCCTTTCCTGTGACTCACTGTTGCATTTCTCCTT
Organism: Leptodermis oblonga; assembly: GCA_016801395.1. Lineage (NCBI taxonomy): Eukaryota > Viridiplantae > Streptophyta > Magnoliopsida > Gentianales > Rubiaceae > Leptodermis > Leptodermis oblonga. Next base: position 38,166,166 of record CM028760.1, read on the forward strand.
TTTTTTTTTTTCATCTGGGTCTTTCTAGTTTCTGTGCTCTGCCTCAAAAGGATTGTTGTTTGAAGAGGTTAGTTTTCGTTTTTCTTGATTTTTCATGTTGGTTTTTGGCTGTCGTTGGCTTAGCTTAGTTCTTAATTTAATGCGGGATTTGATTAGTTTTTGTTATTGTGACGATTTTTTTGGGTTGGGTTTGTATCGAGCTTTATTCGTTTCAGCTGGGATGTTTTTTGGGGTTGTTTTTGTGTGTTCTTCTTGGAATTGGGAATTGAAATGTTATCTTTCTTGCAGTTGATCATGGTTCTGTTTGTACTAGCCAAAATTTGTGAGTAAATTCTTGGGAAATTTGTTTGTTTTCCCTTCCTACTTGCTGCACTCGTTGACTTCTGAATTATATCTCAGCTTGTTTTCTGCGTATTTGGTTGTCTTGAGTTCTTCATTTCTAGCAATTATAGTGTAGATCATTGTCTGGGCAATATGAAACTTTACAAGAGGAGAATTTTACTTGCAAAATGGTTGTTCCTCTGCACTCATTTTGTTCTAACTTTGGTTAGTCTTAACCATGATCTTATCAATGAAATTGAAATTTTTATGTGTATTGTGCATCAAAATTTTCTATCAAGTTATGATTGGGTTGCACCTGTCGTTGATATTGTTCTTATCTGTGCTAGTGATCCCGTAAAGATTGACTCGAAATGGTAGTTTCTAGCATGCTAGTTGTTTTCATCTGCATTTTAGTCGATTAACACACTTGCATTTTACTTGCTGTAACACAGGTCTAAAATCTCATTTCCCTTGGCGATCTTATTTCATGCTCGTCCCTTAACGCTCTTAGCATTCATTACCAGTTCAACTTTGAAATAGAGAAGCTAGGGAATGTAGAAAGATGTGCTTGTGCATATCACATCCTCACTCCGCCTTTGTAGATATTGATTCCTTCATCGTTCATGGGATTGGTTGCTTAGGTCATAGTTTTTGTGCTTACAGTACTAAAAGGAAATTTGAGGCTAGTAGTTCTGAAGTTCTGATTCTGGTGGTTATGGCTGACTGCTGCGAGGATGGTTGAGCTGTTTTGAGTACCAAAGATAAAAATGTGTAGATATCACTGTACTATCTTATAGTTTAGAAATGGAAAACAAAGTAAGCATACTAATGGAAAGATATGAATTAGGTAGATTATTAGGACAAGGCACATTCGCAAAGGTGTTCTATGGTAGGAGTATGATTACCGGGCAGGCTGTAGCCATCAAAATGATAGACAAGGATAAAATTTTGCGGGTTGGGCTTATCGATCAGATTAAGCGAGAAATCTCTGTTATGAGACTGGTTAGACACCCAAATATTGTGCAGCTTTATGAAGTCTTGGCCACCAAAACTAAGATTTATTTTGTACTGGAATACGCTAAAGGGGGTGAACTTTTTTTCAAGGTAGCCAAAGGGAAGCTGAAGGAAGATGTTGCACGGAAATATTTTGTACAGTTAATAAATGCTGTTGATTTTTGCCATAGTAGGGGTGTTTATCACCGGGATTTGAAACCCGAAAATTTACTTCTAGATGAGAATGAGAATCTGAAAATATCTGACTTCGGCTTAAGTGCACTTGCTGAATCAAAGCGCCAAGATGGGCTTCTTCACACAACTTGTGGTACTCCTGCTTATGTTGCTCCTGAGGTAATTAATAGAAAAGGATATGACGGGGCCAAAGCTGATATTTGGTCATGTGGGGTGATTCTATATGTTTTATTAGCAGGTTATCTTCCATTTCAGGACTCGAATTTGATGGAAATGTATAGGAAGATTGGGAAAGCGGAGTATAGATGCCCTAACTGGTTTCCACCAGAAGTGCGTAGACTACTTGTAAGAATGTTGGATCCAAATCCAAATACTAGAATCTCAATTGCAAAAGTACGGGAGCATCCATGGTTTAAGAGGGGCATGGCTTCCAGAATTATGAAGCCTTCTTTGGAAAATAAAGATATAGCTTCCTCAAGTACAGATGCAGGGTCTCTTTCCAGTGAGAGTAACAGTACAGGCACCGGTGAAGAGCCAAATCCCATGGCGGTTTCAAACTTTAATGCATTTGACATTATCTCCCTTTCGGCTGGCTTTGATCTATCGAGACTATTTGAAGAACCTTGTCGAAGGAAGGAAGCTAGATTCACTTCCTGGAAACCAGCTAAAGTGATCATCTCAAAGCTGGAAGAAGTTGCGAAGCATCTAAAGCTAAAAGCAACAAAAAGAGATGGAGGATTACTAAAATTTGAAGGAACTAAAGAAGGCAGAAAGGGAGCATTGTCCATTGATGCAGAGATCTTTGAGGTCACTCCTGAGTTTCATATGGTGGAGATAAAGAAATCAAATGGCGATACATTGGAATATCGTAAGATACTAGATGATGGTCTAAGACCTGGTCTTCAAGATATCGTTTGGGTTTGGCAAGGTGACAAAGAATGCGAGGATTCACCGCAGCAGGATCAACAACTCGAGCATCAGCAGTCGGAATCTCAAGTTCCAAATGACCAGAGACAGCAGCAGCAGCAGCTAATATTGCAGGATAAGTTACCTTGATTCTGTACAGTATACTTCTTCTCCTGTATCTTTACATGTTCAGAGTGGCATTTTTTTACTTTTACTAGCTTCTCCTTTGTGTCAAAATGTCACGCGTATTGATGTTTGTGCCGATTGTTGCAATATTTTTTCTCACTGTCACAATCTTGAGATAGTTATTCTTTTTTTCCTGCTGATTGCAACCATCTTCTACCTTTGTGTAAATAATGATACAACGATTACGAAAACCGTGTCTTCGGATGTTATCTCTATCCACTACTTGTTGATTACAGGAAATGCTGCAATGAGAAACTTGCTTCTGAACTTTTTATCATTTCAGGCTTTCTTTCTGTCATGTGATAATTTCCTTCATTTCCACAATAGTAAGGATGGAAGCATTTCTGGTCTAATGATCTTAACTGTATATGAAAGTTTCTTTACGAGTAGACCATATCGAAATCATCTTATTCAAAGAAAATGTAGTGTTTCCTCAGTTTCGGTGCGCAGCATTGCATAATCAAGATTATCAGTTACAACTCCACGTGGTGGGATAAAGTCTTAGTCAGGCATTATTCTGCGCGTATTGTTAGGATTTCTTACATTCACAGACTCAGAGAAAGGCCACATTAAAACTCAAAACCTCTTCTACTTGGAAAACTACCAATGCAGGTTTTATGACCGTGCAAAGAAACAGGTGCCTCGAGTATTATAAATACAATGTTGCAGGACACAAGCAAGATAAGATCTAAGATTGCATCTCCTCTATAATATATGTTCATAAATACAATGTTGCAGGACACAAGCAAGATAAGATCTAAGATTGCATTCCATGTTCGTTTTTGTTATTGCCAGATCAAATTTACATGATTTTAGGTATAAATTTGCTCTGACCGATTAATTGTTGTTCTTGCAATAACATTACGCGATACAAGTTTCATGTTTGAGAACAAGCTGGGCAGGGGAAATGCCCTCTGGATTGACATTTGGTGCACGAAACGTATGATCCTTTGGCTTGATTATTGAAGCTGAGTGAAACACCGCCATTGATGGAACCAGTTCCTTTGCATTTTGAGCATGCTATCAACCTCAAATCCCCACATCTCTTGCACATACCCGCAGAACTGCTCGACCCAAACAGTATTAAGACAAGTACTCAACGTTACTCTCTCCGTCCCATTAAAAGAGCCCACTTTAGAGTTGTAACTCGTGACTCATAAACAGATGTACAAAAAAAATAAGGGAAGTGAGAAACTAATAGTACCTGCGCTGGGAAGCTGCAATGAAATAGTCAATCTTTGGGGCGGAGAGGGTGGCGGAAAGAAGCAGAGCACCGACGCAATATCCTGCTACTTCGTTTGCTGTGATGTGTTCGAACATCTTTTTGTTGTTTTTATGATTTCCGAGTATGAAATGGCGGAGCAGAGTGCCAAAACGGTGGTTACCGGTGGAGTGCTCTCGCCGGAGATGGTTGGTCGTTAACTTGCCACCTTCAGTGTCCGATTTTTATCACTCTGAAAAGTGCAGTCGATCTTGTGTGGCTATATTTATGCAGAGACAAGGATGACCACACGGTCCCTCCCACCTTATCCACTTGTATCCCTTTTGTGTTTTAAGGAAGTGAAACCGTAAAACGTTGATTTATTTTACAAGATACAAAAACACGACATGATTATGATGTTTAAAGTAATTCATCGATCCATATACAGCTTAGAACAAGAAGTTGCTGGGATTAATAACAACACAGAATGAATTCATGAAATTTATTTCTGAATCCAGTAGTACACTATTAGTACAGTACAGTACAGTACAGTATACCCATTTTCTCAGGTAAAGAAAATATACAGTATATTTAGACATACAAAGGTGATATGGTCAAGTCTATAATTTCATTTTCGGAGCGTCTTCGTTTCTTGCTTCTTTTGCTTCCATTGAAGTAAGGTGAAGGAGTAAACACATCTATTACCTCAACATCTGAAGGAATGTTGGCACGTTGAACCTTGTCCGAAACAGTTTTCTCTCGAGTTTGTCGATGATGTTCCACCTGATCAGGTTCATCTAAACACTCGTCTAGCAAGCGGAATATTCTTTCTTTATGTTCATCAATGGCTGCTACTTCATTGCAGGTGGAAACAGAACAAGACTGCTGGTTATGAACTTCATTTTTCCGATGTCTCGTTAAATCATCACTGCAACATAAAACTTGTGCATCTTCAGCAATTGTTATCACGTTCTTGCAGCTGGAAACCGACAACAATGCCGCTTTGACCGAGCAGTCATTGAGTTGTAATGACTGCTTATGGACTTCCTTTCCTCCAACTCCCATGATTCCCACATCTTCAGCATTTGTCACCATTTTATTGCAACTGGAAAATGAAAAGGGCGGTTCCTCATCTAAATTTGGATCATGTTGAGATGAACCCTTACTGAGTCTTTCATCAAGTCCTGAAATCTCCATCCTTTCCAAGACAGTTCCTTTTGTGCACCCTTCAATAGCATCTTGAACAACATCATTAATTTTTTGTGCCTCTACTGATTCGTTCTCCACAGATTCCTGAGATCCGCCACTTTGCTCACAGTCATCATCGGCAGAATGCAACTCATCATTTTCATCCGCACAAAAGCTTCCTTCAGTATAGCATGGAAGCTCGTCCATGGTACAAACTTGGACTCTCATATGTTCTGGCAGACGAGGGCCACCAGCCGCGTGCTTGACATATTTCGTTGAGAAGTAGTTTACAGTAAGATTCAGGCTGAAAGCACAGAAATGGATCGTTTTTAGCCATTGAGTGACACTCATATCCTAAGTGATTTGAAGTTAGAAAAGCATGGAAAATCATATCTTTACCTCTGCCAAGAAGGAAGGGTAAGCATAGTATGCGCCAATTTTATCTTATTTGCAAGCCCAGAAAGAGATTTAAATGCCACAGCTGCTTGTCTCACTGCCAAAGATTCCACAGGGTGCTGCCAAGCCCACTCAAACTGCAAATTTGAATGATCCCTCAATCAATTATAATTCTTGATCCATGTTAATACACATAGTAGGAAAAATAGGCATTGCCAGTCAATCAACCGAATTTCAAACTTTTAGTTAACTGAAATCCAGGAACAAGCTTCAGTATGAACAGAACTATCGGCAGTGAAAACAATAGCAAAATTCACATTAATCAACGAACTCAACTTATCAGGAAAAAAAAAACTTTACATCGACATCTCCACTTATGTGAAATGTTTATGTACCTGAAGAGCGGCAACATTGGTGGGGAAACCATAGATGCACAGAACCATTTCCCAAGGACGCCTCTTCTTGGTCCTCCAAGCCCCACTCGTTATCTCCCCATTGTGTTGCCTAATCCTCCGCCGGGGATCCACCGTGAACCTACAAAATTGAACCAACCACTCTTCTATCAATTAATCGGATTGCAGCACAGAAAATTCGTAATCAATTGTCAAAAACTTCATTTCGAGATCAGAAACTAAAATTTTCGAGTTTCAATTCCCAAATTGAAGGGTTTGGATCCCGGAATTACCCAATATAGGTGTGACCTTTGAATCTTGGGGAGAGCGAAGTGAGGAGATAGCAGGCAAAGAACTTCCCCTTCCCCTTCGCCTCGGCCTCTCCATCTCCATCTCCTTCTACAAAATTGGCAGATAACGATTCATCTTCATCATCGCCCTCCTTCTCGGCGATTCTGGACTTGAGGGTTTCTGCAACAAATTTTCGCCCTTTTCTCCTCCCCATCGCCGCCGCACTGCGTGAATGTGCGTGACTGATGTGAATTTCTTACTATAGTTTTGGATCCAGAACAAATTTGACCGTTGTAATTATGAGGTTGGCTTCCTCAAATTACCGTTTGGCCCTTCCCAGGAAAGTTTTGAACTTGAAGGTTTGTTACATTTTGGGGCTCACTGTTCATTAGATGGGCCCGTCGACTTATTCTTCGGCCCAAATCTACAATACAAAAAGTCCATTAAGAGGTTGTGGTCATCCCGTTGCCCGATTGGGGCTCTCCCTTCGTGTTAGTACTGTGAAAGTAGAGTAAATGATGTGCCATTTATCGATACTTGACAGTTTTAATTTTTGATGTTCAATCAATTTCATGTGAGTACTCTACAATTTTGCTTTAAATTTTCATTAGATGTGTCATCATTTTCAAATGGCTTTTATAGTTCTTGACTCTCTTTTTTTAACGTTATTTGTGATTTTGTAGGTATATGAATTTAACTTCTCCCTTTTAAAGGATCGTCACATGTCACAATTGTTCATGAACTCCTTTCTAATTATTATTGATATGTATTATATATACCACACTCAAAGAACGAGGCAAAAAAGTCATTTTACAAAATGTATAGAACTATTCAAAAAAAAAAAAAGTGATGATAACCACATGAAATAATGTTATTGAATAATTAAAATTTTAACTGCGAAATAGTTCCAATCACATAATACCACATATTTTTTCATACTACATTTTTACTCTCTAAATCATGATTATTAACATATCTTATCTTTTTCTTTTTTCTTTTTCGACAAAATACTTCATAACTTTGCACACTCTCTATTGTAAAATCTTTTTATTAATTAAAAGTTATGGTTTCAAAAGAAAAAAGGAAAAAAAAAACTAAAAATTGATTTAACAATGGTGGTATACAATCGCAAATGATTCCGTCGTTCTCATGAGATTCAATATATGAATGATTAAGTATTCCAACAATCATGATGTATAAAGAACCAACTAAAAGCCGTAGATTTGATTCCAACCTCTGCCAGTTTTAACTTTTTTTTTCCTCCCTTTCCCCATAGCTTCGAAATCTAAAACAGTGCATGATGGAACGAATGGAGTAACATAATCGAACGGAGGAAGTATACATTACATAACAAAATGAGACAGGGAGTATACATTTTCGAAACACGACTTTTCCAACAAGGGATACCCGCATTTACATGTACGTTACAATCCCCAGACAGAATTATACGAAGTATATCTCCACTGTGATTTGTGGAGTTTAGATATACGAAGTATATCTCCACTGTGATTTGTGGAGTTTAGACATCAACTACCACATCCTAATCCTAATAATGATAAGGTAATAAGGACATCAAACTTGTCTAGCCTAACTGGCAAAAGCAAGTGAGATACCATTTACCGCAGCGGGAGGTCCTGGGTTCGAGTCCGGCGGACAACAACTTAAGGGGACTTTCCCTGCAAAATTAAGGGGTTGACGGGGTTCGAATCTGGGCTTCCCGTTAGCACCCTTTTGCCTCCAGGGGCTTAGCTCAGTTGGTAACTTGGCAGCAGATTGCAGCCAAGGACGCAGGATCGAGTCCTGACAGCCGCAGTGTGGGATTTTCATCCCCCCAATGTGGGGGGTGGATCCTTGTGGGCACCAGGCACTGGTCCTCCTGCCAAGGTTATCGCTGAGTCACCCTGATTTACCTCCCACACGAGGCTCATGGGGCTGGACGGTGTGGGCCCTGCGGGCGAGGGATATCGCCTTTTAGCCAAGGTAATAAGGACAAAGACTAAGCGATATGCATCTACAAATGAGTGCTTCAGAATATACTAATCCTAATAGTTACTTTAGACTTTAAACCTCTTTTTCTTAGTGAGAAATTGACGCCACACCAACCCTCACCCCTCGGCCGTCACCACTTCCAAAAGCTATGGGTTCCACCACCAACTATTCCACTTTATGTTTTTCCATCTTTCAAAGAACTCCAACTCCATAATGAAAGAGAGTTTTATTCTAATACTCTCTTCATTCTATTAGAAGAGTACACGATACAATCACTTTTGAGTTACGAGGTACAACTCCAAAGTATAGACTCTTCTAATGGAATGGGTCATTCCATTAGAAGAGTACACGATACAATCACTTTTGAGTTACGAGGTACAACTCCAAAGTATAGACTCTTCTAATGGAATGGGAAGGGAGTACTGCTTTTAGAAGTGCTGTCATTCAGCCCTATTCTATACAATTAGCCAATAACCTAAACACATGGAAACTGTATCTGTATGTATTACTGAGGAAGGAGAAAAGAACTTGTGAGCAACAGAAGGAATGCAAGAGAACCAAACTAATGCAAGAAATCCCACATCAATATGGCATTTCAATTCAGAGAAACCAACATTGTACTCACAAGTCATTCAACCAACAAACAACAAACAATGAAACAACACATGAGAAGCCAATGAATCGTAAGACTATTGAGCACTGCAGCTGAAGAATGGGAAACAGAGATCTCTGTGTTTATCCTTGAAGAGAAGGGTGCAAATCAGTTCCCAGAAAATTGCAAATAGAATGCACAAATTTCACAAGGATTACAACCTCCTGCGGGATATTATTCAAGATAACGGACCCAAAGAAGAATATGCTTCCCAGAACTTAGCTTATCATACTGCACGCTCCAATCAAACAAATCAAATCAGAATAATACTTTCAAGGGTAAACATATGATACTAATTCCACCAAAACTCTAAGCATGACCTAGAAAGATACTACAACTAACTCATGGAATCAACCTCAGTCCATTAAGCCTAATCAATTAGTATCTGCGAACATATTAAGGATAAAAAGTTATGAAGAAGAAATGCATCTGTAAACAAAATATTCAGCTAGCAACTTGAAGATTACAGCAAACCAGAGTTATATAGAAAACCCGAGAAAACGCTGCAACAAAACTGAGTCAGATCAAATACTTCTAACTTGATCAACTGCAAGGCAACCGATATGAACAGCATTTCAAGACTTTTATGCATATACGTCTGAAGTAATTTAACTCTATACTAAGAATTTTAACAACCAGCAATCTTCTTGTAAGTATATAAACTAGCCTGCATATGCATCTCTTAGTAGTATTACCTGTAAAAGCAACAGGGGTGCGTCCTTCCCGCCCCACAAACCATTTGCAAGGTGAACAAGTGTCAAAGGAAGAACGTACGGAAACAAAACATGTTAATTAAGAACAAATCATCAAATGATTAAGTTCACAAAAATTCCTGCATACTGAAGGATTCAGATTCGAAGGATCAAAAGAACTTGCCAATTCTTCCAATGGTAAATTTAAAGGCTAATTCTACATTCCAAACTAGACATAGTAAAGAAGCACGACCAATTTGGAAGCCGTCGAAGAAAGAAAAACGCATTCCTAATTCCAAATTCCAACTTCCTAATTTGTTGAACAGTAAGTACCATATCTTCACCAGAGCAGAACAATTGAATTCTACAATCACCCAAGAAGAAGAGTGAAAATCACACACCTAGACGTTAACACCGCCATGGTGTTTTCAGTACCACAGAACTCTACAATCAACAACATATATATGGGAACATCAACAATGATTGTGGTTTTAAATTGGGCAAGACGAAGAAAGTGAAATACAGGTTGTAGTCAGCCCATACAATATTAGAACAATTAAAAACTCTACAATTACAAACCCATTTCAACAACCCCCTTCCCCTGTCCTTTCAACAATGAACTGATGAACCTCACAAGCTCCGATCATGAATTGGATCAGTGGGCTCGTTTAGAAGCAGAGGAAGACTCGGACCCAACCAAATTCCTCCACAAATACCTTCCGCTCGCCATGTCCACACAAGTCCAAAATCCTTTGACAAACGCCCCACAAACCTATTTTTTTCAATAGAAAGAGGAAAATGAAAAACCCAGGTCAAAATTCACACGAATTCCACATGATTAACCATATTACGCGAGAAAAGGAAATGTAGGAAAGCAACTCGGACCTTGGACGAAAGTGAGCTGGAATCAGAGGGATCCTTGGTGGAACTGCTGTCCTTGGGGTTGACGTCGGTGTCGTCGCCGTCGACAAGATCGGCGGGTTGAGATTTGAGGTTCCGGAGGACGAAGAATCCGGCGAGAGTTGCAGAGAGGAAGATTAGGATGACTCTCAAAGGGCACATTTTCTGTAGTTTCTTCGCCTTGTTCTTCCTCAATCTGTTGCTTTTTTTTTTTTTTTTTTCGTTTTTCTTTCTTCCTTTGCTTTTGTAAGAGGATTTGAAGAGAAAGGAGGAAGAAGAAGAAGAAGAAAAAAACACAGAAAGATTTTGATTGCAACGCACTATTGCCAATCTGCCACCACCCAATTCCACAAAAAATTACTGCGATTGCGACTTGGTGGTGTAATTTACAGTGTCAAAATTCAAAGAAGTACGAACATCTAGAAGAAGTGTTGTTAAAGTTATAACGATCCCTATTTGCAAGAAAAATGTTGATTAGATCCTTCATTCATTATGTGGTGTTAGGTGGTGGTAATTGGTTTGTGTTTTTGTCGGTGGATTCGGGTTTACGGGTCTAAACTCATTGACCCGAACATAATCCGATTGTATTTTAGAGTCATAATATATTCGATTTGAACATAATTCAATTGTGACACAAGTAACTTAAAAATATATTTACGTAAAAAATGCAAATTTATTTTTGTAATTATATATTAAGCATAAATATACGACCCTGATGTGCATAAAATTGAAATCCCCATTGGGCCTAGCCCAATGAATTAAAACAAAGAAACAGTAATGTATAAAGAAGCCCAAACCCATGTTCAGATCAGAAAGATCCTACAGACCGAGTATAAACTGTCACAATTTTAGATCGGTCATGAAGGCAGCAAGAAAAGATTCATTAAAGCTTGGGTCAGAAAACGTTGTAAACCAACTTGATAATCTTAGATCGGTAGATCTTAAAGCCCAGATCGGAAGGATTAAGTCGGTGTAACTTTATTCAAGTAGCCCAGGTCGGTAAAAGCTTAATGAAGTTAGATCGGTCAAGTACTCATTCCTATTTAGGTCGGTAACTCATGCAAGATTAGATCGGTATGACCGACCCGAAATAAAAATAATATTATAAGATATCATGGTAGGGCCATTATTTTAGTACATACAGAGCAATGATGACAAAGGAGCCATGCTAAAGCCATTATTACGGGAACGACAAAAACCATCATTGCAAGAAGAATAAAGAGGAGCGTATGTCTTCAAGACCCAACGGAACCATCAAGAGTAAGCTTATAAATACTCAGGCACAAGCCTCATTCCGGTAAGTTCCAATAAGCAATTTCTGGCAATTCTCACTAGTATTTCTCAAGCTATTCTCTCTCATTTACAATTTCTTTGAACATTCTTGTTCTATATTGTTTATCTCTTTCATATTACTGACTTGATCGTCGGAGCCTATACAGGGGGGAAAGCCCTGCTCCTTCTCTTGATTACTCATCAGTTGGTCAACAGAGCAGTGCAAAATCATCAAGCTTCATTCTCCTTGCCAAGCTCAGCAATCCTACTTAGTTCACCCCTCAAATTGCTCATCCCAAGTTGGGCCATTTTGTTCCTCAAAGCTTCATTTGGATTGGGCTATTACTGTCTTCAAGAATTCATTGAGCCGCGAAGAAGCATCGTTCCATCATTGTAATTTTTGCGTCACATCAGACCCGAATACACTTATATAACTCAAAAGACTTGCACTAATAAAAATAATTCTTTAAAATGATAAATTTACTAGATGGGTTAAACAAGCCAGGCGGGTTGATTTTAACCCAATCTGTTTATTATTTATTATCGTTTCATTCGTGTTTGACCTAATTTTAACCTAAATTCTTTAAAAGTCATGTCTCTGTTCTCTTGTGACAATTTTTCAATAATAATCACTTTTTTTTTCTAAAACTTTATACAAAGAAACAACTTTACTTTTTTAACAATTCAAAATTAAAATTTTAAAATTCCCTCTAAATACTTACTCACATAAATTCAAAAAATAACACAATTATTACACTTTTTTATCTCTCACATACACAATTTTCCAAAAAAAAATTCCTTCCAAAAAATTACCAACAAAAAACTTCCCTCCAACAAAATTTCTCCTACACAAGTCACAAGAGAACAGAGCTATGCGTGTAAAATTCGTTTAGAGTGACAGTGGTGTAGCTATACCTAACTTTTACTTTTGTCGTGAAGGAATCTCAAAAACAAAAACAATTGAAGACTTAAACAAGAAAGTAGTGTTATTGTTAGCATAAAATTGTAGGTTAGTGGTGAAATTTTTGTTTGATGTTAACAACAAAATATAATGATAATGTAAACTGGGTAAGGGCTGGCCAAATGGCCACCTTGGGTATTGGGAGATGCATTTCCTTCACAATAATTTCCGCAACACTAAGTGCTAACACAAATAAGATACTTTTTCATTATATCCTATAAAAGGATACGTACAACTATTAGTATGTGATAATGTTCAAATTTATCGAACTTGGACTTTATTCTGCGAGGGGAAGAGCCGGTGAAATTTATTCTCGAAAATAAACTCTAATAACTAACTCAATCGAGAGGATGAACAAACTTTGACCATGTGTAGTTGTTTCTGATGCGTTTGAGATCATGTTCCATATATAAGTGTAGTACATTTAATTATTGACACATATACAATTCAAAACATGTTTTTTTTTTTTTTTTTTGGTTACATTGGTTGTATATGTGTGTGTGTTTTTGACAAATGTGATTTTCTGTTATAGACAATGTCAACATATTGGTTTTTTGGGTAGAGGTCAAATAGAAAATTGGCAGACACGTCGGAAGAAACAAATAATCAAAGCGGAGCATATGCTGAAATAGTGAATAAAATAAATGGGTTGACCCGTTCGTTCCGGTTCGGTGAGATCACCCATGGCTTTACTTTTCAAACGTACTACGATTCTTTCTTTGAGTAATGGCCCGATTAGATTAGGTAAACCACTTCCAAAGCTGCTCCATCTTTTTCTTTCTTTATTTAATTCACTTGTGCTTCCCTATGTTATCCAACTTTTCATTGCTCACCATCTTAACAAAAACTTGTATTTAACGGGTCAGACCATCCTTAACGTACATTAAATTTGACCCCTGATGTATCATGATTGTGATCTTAATTCTTAATATATAGTGTATAGAATTTAACTTATGATACAACACATTGTTGATACATTGGTATTAAAACAACAAATATTATCTTTTATACTTATCAATTTTAGAAGCAAAAATATCGTTAATAATAAATAATAAAAAATATGTAAATCAAATTTAATATCTAATGTATAGTTTACTAATGAAAACACGTATATTAGTTTAAGAAACATAAATATCACTATAAAAACTGTCCTTTGGGACAAGCAGATTAGTCTCTTCTCCAACCCCCTCTATTATTCTACACATTCAAGTGTAGCGTGTTGTAACCACATACCTAACAAATTTGACGAACAATTACTAATCAATTTCTTTCCCGCGCATTATGAATTTTATTAGCTCTCAATCTGTGACTTCATTTCTTCCTTTTACTATATTATTACTTATTCTTATTTCACACAAAGAGTCATATTTCGAACTACACGTTGTCATTCAAAAATAATTATATCGCTAGACTCTTTAATGAAACGGAAAAAGTACATCTTTTTGCTATAGAAAACGCAAACTGCCCAAAATTCCATTTTCTACCTAAAAGACAATACGAACATGTAGCAGGTAGTGCCTTTTGCATTCATAGCAAATCTGGGCAAAACACCGTCACAAAATACCAAACCATTTGGTAGGACATTCAAAAAGGTTCCCACCGGTGGATAAAAATGAATTTAAACAAAAACAAAAATTGTATAAAATGTGGAAGACAAATGTCCGTGATTAAATTGTGGGTAAAGTAAGACTTATCCTATCATGGTTTGATAAATAGACAACTTACCTCTATGGTTTGAAAGTTTACAACTTCCCCTTCGTTGTTCATTTTCAAACAATGGGGTAAGTTGTCCACTTTCAAACCACGAGAAAGTAATTTGTACTTTACCTTAAATTTTTAAAACAATTAGCAAACTTAGAGGGTTAAAACAACCAGAGAATCAGCTAAGCTGCACAGAAGGACAAAAAAATTTCATCGTAATTTCCACGTGTTAAATCAAATCTAGCAACCAATCTGTCACCTGCTTGGCGTCCCAGCCAGTACTTTTGGGGGCTGTGAAGCGAACAAGTATTCGATGCTTGAAATTTCCAAACTAAAAACAATGTTTACCATTTTATCAAACTCTTCAACAGCCTGTACCTGCAGCAGATTCTCCACATGTCTTCTGTTATTCGCCGGTCTCCCTCTCCAGCGGACACAATTTGATGGCACATCGTAAGTGCAGGATGCAACAACGAGCATGGTCATTTAACTAGACATCAAACCCAGAAGGCACAAATCAGCACACTTTTCGTAAAATGGACCAAGAAAACCAGACTCATTCTGTCTATGATCTTGGAAATGTATATCCCGCAATGATAATGAGATTGTAGAAATACCTCTTATGGTTTCACAAAGCGAGCGATCTTAGTCAGTGCGGTTCTTAAACTTCGGATGCCAGCTCCAGTTTTTGAGCTTACCATCATCTGCAAATGAAGTTCAAGTCAAGAACAGTTGGAAGAGTTTTCACTGTGAAAGCACAAAGCTTCAGAAACAAATAGGACAATCTTAAGTCCATATTACCACTGGTTGAACTGCTAACTTCTTTGCCTTGAGGCTCTGCAGAATTAGAGAGCATTTAATTTAGTCTCACAAGAGAGTTGTGAAAAGATCAATTAACAAGATTTCTGTTGTATTCACCTCTTCAATTTGCATTGCCCGGCGTGCCACATCAATTGGGAAAACCACGTCTGTCTTTGTTAAAACAATTTGATACTTGGTCTGTGACCTGAAGATTTATCATTCAAACATCAAAGATAGAAATCAAGTAGATAGTCAGAAAATAATAGAAGTAAAAGTCTCAAAACAATGTTAACAAATTAAACTCCAACGGCTATAGGTGAACTGTCGGTAAAGAGAACAATCGAATCACAAGAGAAAGTCCCTTTAACCAGTAACAACCCAGGACTTGAATGCATAAAATGTTGTGTTATTTTCAATGCAAAGTAATAATTACCTTTCCATCAAATCGATAAGTTCATGATCCCTGGGTTTCATACCCCATTTTGTATCAACCAGAAGACAAACTCTCTTTAGGCCAACACGCGTGGACACATACTCTTTCACCTGCAAAATTACAAT
Organism: Leptodermis oblonga; assembly: GCA_016801395.1. Taxonomy (NCBI): domain Eukaryota; kingdom Viridiplantae; phylum Streptophyta; class Magnoliopsida; order Gentianales; family Rubiaceae; genus Leptodermis; species Leptodermis oblonga. The sequence continues at coordinate 38,181,761 of CM028760.1, forward strand.
GTTTATAAATGAAAACTATGAGCAGTAGTTGCACAGTACCAACCAAAGAACACAAACATTGACATAGCATCAACCAAAAATGAAGAAGATCATTGACAACAGAAAAGGTGTAGTATAGTTTAGCAATAATGACAACAACAATAGACAGCATTAACACAATTCATTTACAATGTAAAATTAGTCCAATTCCATAATTTATTCGCATCATGGCTGACTTTCCACTTCCAAGGAATCATTCTACTGAATGCCAAGAGAAAATGAGATATGACTACTTAATGTAAGAGCATATTTCTACTATATAAATCTGTTGAATTGCATAAAAATACTGGAACCTAAGATCTACCGATAAGGAATCATGTGGCTGGAAAGAAAAGACTACTCAGTCATGGAAAGAGCATTTTCAAGCAATATTGAATCAAAATCTAAGTAAGAATGTTGAGGAAGTCGGATCAAATCACAATCATCATACAACCATGAAGCCAAATCATTGTGACCTTTCTTTTGCTAAAATCATCCAAGCTAAAGAGAATAATTGAAAATTGTTAAACAGACCAAAAGCTATTTGTAAACTCACAAGTTCTTCCCAAGCTTCTTTGACTTCTTCTTTTGCATAAGCAAATCCATATCCAGGCAAATCAACTAAGCAGAGCTTTGAGGCAAGCGGGAAAAAGTTAATTGTCTACAGAAAGATATAAATTTGTCAGCATCAATATCTCAGGAACTTTGAATTTGACCCAAGGGCAAAAGTGAGCACCTGTGTAAGGCCCGGCTTGTCTGATGTCCGCACAACTCCCCACTGTCTAGTTAGTGCGTTGAGTAAAGATGACTTGCCTACGTTCGATCTTCCTGGTGGAATGTTCAATTCAGTACGACTGATGATATCTCATCCAACTAAAAAAGGCATATGGACATAGCCCCCGAGTCTAACCACCCAAGTTAACATGAGCTATTGAAAATTTAACCACAGCAACCTCAATAGGCTTGAAATTTGGCAGAAGCAAAAGTAACGAAATTCCCAAATAAAAAGAGAGAAGACGAAAGTAATAACAGAACAACTGAGATAGACTGATCTTTGAACAGGATATCAATATGCCTGCCATACAACTCTTTCAGGCATAACATTTAAGTTTACTTAGAGCCTGTATGTTATTACAGTTTGATCTGAAAGTGTGGTTCAGATTGATTTTAAAAATATTTAAACTGCATTGGAAATGTTAAAAAGTGTATTAACAATATAAAAATATATATATTGGAATTGATGAAAAATTATTACAATATGCAAAACTTAGTTTGAAACCATGGTTCAAACCTTTCTTCCATACAAGCCCTTAATTTCCCAAACATTGAGAGGAATAGGCTATTTCAGTCAGGCTGATGCTAAATATTATCACCAAAACTATTTTCAGAGACATCCTCCGGACAAAAAAACAAAATCACATGTTATACAATCTTAAATTACAGAAAGAAATTTGTTTTGCAGAACTGTGTGTCATCCAAATGATTTCTATACTGATGGTATATTCTCTCCAACTTTTAAGTAAATATTTGATGATTAAGGGCACAGCAAATGCACGATTTATAATGTAAAACCCGTGTTCTGATTCATATTGATCCTACCAGCAACGAGTGCACTCAGCCATCTCAAAGAAGTTGACACGTGATTTTTCCTCAAAACAATAACCATTAACAAAAGGCACTATTTCATAGATGAAAAGTTAACGAATCAAACTATAAATGAATAACTGTGAAATAGAAAAAATATAAAGAAGACACACACATATTTGGAAAAAATAAATGTTCTATCTCTTAAGGTATACCTGCAAATGCAATCTCCGGAAGCTCAGGTGGCGGAAATGATGACGAAATCTTTGCAGCAGCAAAAAATGTCAATTTATTTCTAAATACCTACACAGCAATTAACCAAAAATAGTTAGGAAGGTCAACAAAGATAGAGTTCATTATCAACATTTTCTCCTTGCATCCCCACAGAAAAATGTCACAAGGAAAGGAAATAGGGAATTTCATTAAGCAACCACCAGCATAAGCAAATAAGAGCAGAATGGAATGTCAAGAAACCAATAGCCACCATATCATACAAGTGCAGAAAGAATTTCAATACTTAGAATCTATGTGACAGAACAAACTGATTCTTCTTCCTGAAATATGAAATCAAAAAACCAAATAAAAGCAGTTCCCTAAGAATGAATGACATATCAACATACTGGTTCTTCAATCCTCTCCCTTTCTGAGCTTGATGAATGTGGAATGTTATCTAAAGGGGCAGACAGCTCAATGTTGTAGCCAGCTCTCCTAAATTCAATTTCTCGTCTACGGCCCAATAACTGTTACAAGAATTACCAACAACCACTTTAGTTTTACTTTCGATGGAGAGTTATAAAAATTACAGGCTTCAATATTTTTCTACCTCAAACACACAATAACTTACATTGTCTTCGACAAAGGAAAGGATAGAGGGGCTAGGAACTATTGCTCGAAATTGTGCATTTTGTGACAGTTTAACTTCACTACTTTTTGAATCTTCTTCCCTCTTTTGAACACTATCTGTATAGCAAGTGTCAAATACAAGTTATAAATGCAACAAGCGCTAAAAAAAAAAAACAAATAAAAAAGGAAATGCAAGAAACAGGGAAAGACTAATGCATAAAGAACCATTTAGATATGAACTGCACAAGAAAAAACAAAATGACAATTGTAGAAATAAAAGAAGAGACATCATATTGTGTCAGGGAGCAAATAGGCAAGAACAATATCGCTGATACTCACTGTTATCTGCTATTCCATCATCGAGCCTCTTGTTTGATGTATCATATCGATCTATCCTAATCCGACGCCTCTTCATTGAAGTCCTTCCAGGAGAAATTTCTTCCTGCTCTGATTGGTTTGTCACTTTGAATTTGCTTCTAGAACTTTTCTGCGGCTTATCACAAACTCCTTCATCTTTCATAGATTTGGTCATCACACTGGCTCCAGATTTTCTCTTGTCCATAAACTCCATTTGCCTATAATTTTTTCTGCCAGGGAATGAAGCATTCTGGGTTGATCGTTCAAACTTGTATGGTTTCTCCTTCGTCGTCTGCTTTTCTTCACCAATGTTATCTCCACGCTTATCCTTCCTCACAATAGTGATAGACTTCCTTTTGGGTCTCCCTGCATTCTGATCATAATCTCTCCCCTCATTTGTAATCATCCCAGCATCACTTTTTTTCCTTTTCTTATCAAAATTCAACGACTTTAAGCCTCTGTTTCCCTCAGCCAGCGATTCGCTCCTTTCTCCACTTTCAAACTTTCTACTTTTGGCCTCCCATTTCTTCTTGGGAGTTGAAGTCCCATTATCACCATTAGATGATCCCCTCGATGTTGGACTTGCAAATTTTAACCCGTTTTCTTGCTTATCACCCCGCAGAGTTCTCCCCAGAACCATGGTGGAGAAATTTAGTAACTTTTCCTAAGACCAATAAATACCTAAAACCCTCAACAAAAAAAACACCAGAATCTCCTCTAATAGAATGCCATATCTAACAGCAACTCTGAAGCACAACCTGTAAAACATGAGCAAATGTTTAGACGGATGAATCACTGAAAGATAAACTTCTTCAGAATTTGTGAACGAGCTGTGAGATTGACGGAAAATGCTGGACAATTTGCGAGGAAATCCCATTAACTCTGCCACCACTCACACGCATTTTAGCAAACATCTACCATGCAATACATGCAAAACCAGAAATTTTCAAGCGATTCAACAACACTATTGAGTCTGCGGGAAGAATTACCTATGCAAATTAGAGTCCTCTTTTCCATCACAGTTCAGCAATTCTTCTCCGAAATTCCTGAAGAAAAAAGAAAAAAAAATGTTCTTGGAGTGCTATTCAGTTTTGCCGCCTTCTCCCATAACTGGGGTTTAGCAGTAGGTTTTTCAGGGTAATGAACCGAAACTAAACGACGTCGTGTGTGATGCGTCGAGCTTTCTAACGCTTTTAAGTTTTATATGCACGCTTTCTAAGTTTCATTAACCATCTTATGTGTGGAAAATTTTATTAATTTCGCGGAACTAATAATACAACTTTTTTTTTTTAACTCATTCTAATAGTTTCTCTATTTCGGACTTACAAGAGTCACATTTGAAAAAACTTATATTCAACATATTGAACGGTTTAAGGTGCATTTTTTTTTTTTTTCTCATTTTATGATGTATGTAGGGGTGTTCATAAATCGGCCAATCCAAATAAACTAGCCAATCCAAACCATGTAAGATAAATGGATGGGCTTATTTGGTTTTTGGATCAGGTGAATGACTCCACCCGAATTCTTAAACGGTTAAATGATTTGGAATTAGATTTATATTTCAATCCAAATAAAGGACTCGAATAAGCCAAATGAGAGTTAATATAATATGATATATATTAAATTTATTTAATAGCTATTTAATTTAGTTTTTACGTTTTAGCTTTTTCTTTTATAAATAAAATATATATTTTTTGATTCTTAAAGACTTTATGACTTCAGCCTTTATTTTACCATTTACTACTAAGATTTTTACTATTTTCCTTCCTTGATCAGCGCCGTACACACACAAAAGTGACAAACACACTGAGGATAATCTTCCTTTCCTTTTGCTTTTTTCCACGGGCAACACCGGCAACGGCTTCTCCCCACATTAATCTTTTGTGTTTGACAATTTTATTATTGTAAGATTCGGATTATGGGATGAATATGTTTTTTAAAGTATTTTCAGAAGATTTTTTTCTTCTTCTTATTTGGCTTATTTGGGCCCCAAATCGAATATGCCATGGGTTAAATGGTTTGGTTTGGTTTGGTTTTTACTTTAAACGATTTGTTGTTTGGGTGCTGATATTTTTTTTTTTTTGAAAACCCGAATTAGCCAATCCAAATAAGCCATTCACCCGAACGATACCCTAATGAACACCCCTAGATGTATGTATTGATTTAACCGTAAATAGGATCACGTGTATGTTATGAAAGTACGCATACCACGTACATCATCTTTGATCGTGTGTAGTTATTCATATGTTGCGGTTATAAACGTGACTGTTGAAATATTGTTATCGCATATACTGTCTATGTTCTCAAATAAGTATTTTCGTAGCGAATGAGCACACAAATTAGGAGGGTGTGAATTTCTTATTTCACCCTTGTTTATATTTCCTTGTTTAACAAATGTACATGCATTTGGAAAGACAATGTATTAATACTATTATATGAGATCAACTAAATTACAGGGATAAAATTGAGAGTTTTGAATTTTTTTTTTTCATTGAAATATGTAAAGGGATATTGATTAGAAAACATAGGTTCCTATAATGTATCATGTATCACTTATAACTTCTGACGTATTGAGTTTAGATGTTAAAAGTATCCCAATTTCAATAAATAAATAATAATAAAAAAAAGCTGAAATAAAGTTTGAAGTGAAAGAAAAAAAAAAATCAATTTTAAGGGTTCAAATAATGTCTGTTTAGAAAAGTATTGTCGCTAAAAAATTAACCTGTTTAAGAAAGAAAAAAAGTATCGCCCAAACGCCTATATTAATTTCCTACTTTCTCTTTATTTAAAAATAAATAAATAAAGACTCCGTTAATGCAACCGTTAAAAGAAAAGTTAAGAAAAAAGGTTTAAAATTTATTCTTTTAGTGAGAAATAATATGGTTTGGGAAGAAAAGTATAAACCGCACTAATTAATCATCGATGCTCCATGAACAGCATTAAGAATAGTGATTATTAGTTGGGTTTGATGATTACAGCATAATATTTGTACCCATATTATGCTATGGGCATATTTTTTTCAACAGTAAATTTAATATCTTATAACTGATTTTTATCATTTTTTACTATTTAACTATATATTTTTATATTTTTAATACACTTTTTATATTATAAAACTATTTTCCAAAAATCAATTTTCAAAACAAGTGGCAAACACATCAAAGAACCGGCAATATATTGGATAAGTTGCTGATAATAATACTTAGGGGCCGTTTGGTTCGAACCTGTCAATCGGAATGAGAATGGATTTGATTGAGGAGTCAATGGGAATGAGAATCAATGGGAATGGGAATGAATAATTGTTGTTTGGTTCAAATCTTGGAATGGATATCAATGACATAAATGATGTTTGGTTCAGTTGAATATTAGTAATGGGAATCAGTTAAAATTACAAATTTACCCCTATATTTCTTTAATAAAATAATTTACATTTTTCCTAAATTATTGCAAAAAGTGAGAATTGGGCCGCTGCAGCTCCATTTGCATTTTTCCTTCTTCTCTTTTCTGCTTCTGTTCTTCTTCTTCTCTGTTCTTCTTCTTCTTCCTCTTCCTCTTCTTCCTCTTCCTCTTCCTCTTCTTCTTCTTCTTCTTCTTCTCTTTTCTTCTTCCTCTTCCTCTTTTTCTCTTCTTATTGTTGCAGCCCCGATGTTGACCAAGTCGAAGATTTCTTTCCCGAAACTAGATCCCACGATTCGGAATGAAATCAACCAAATCGGACTACCAATTGTTGAAAAGGAAGAAACCCACGAAATCTCAAGCCAAACCCAAAAACCGAAACAAAAGCTTCACCTTTTGATTTGCAACTCTCGATTTATCAAACCCACAACAAACCCACAACAAGGGATAGAGGATTTTACCGTCCACTGCGAAGGGGAGGAGTCCGTGGGAGACGGAAAGAGAAGTCCACTGCGGCGAGGATGAGTCCACTGCGTCGGAGAGGAAGAGATGGGTCGGAGAGGAAGAGATGGGCAGGAGAGGAAGAGATGGCAGCTGCGAGGGTTTTTTAGGGAAGGGGGAATTTTTGATTCCCGACTCAGAAATGAATCCGAATGAAGGGGGGGAGGTGGTATTGGGTCATATCCAAATTTTAGGGATTCATTCCTTTTTTTTCATTCCCATACCCACATACCAAACACCAATAATGGGAATCATTTCTTTCCATTCCCATTGAAGGGTCTAAATCCCCCCAACCAAACGGCCCCTTAATCATTTGATAAGATCAGGTTCCTCAACGCGTCTGAAATGGATGATGCCTTGGTGGAAACCGGAAAGTGGAAACCAGATCACCTACAATAAATTGCGGCATTTGGTGGGTGGCCATTTACGTCGTTTTCAGGTTATCGTGTTCATACTCATCAATTTTAGTTTTACCTGTTTAATTATACGTGTCATCCATTTAACATATGGTTCATTTCGTATTTTTATGTTGTAATATAAATTATTTGTGTCGTGTTATAGTCGACGGATTCACATGTCGATATTCTCAGCCGTATTATTACTCGTTTAATTATTCGTGTTAATCAAATTAACCTATAAAACCAGCGAATGCACCAAAACTTAAACATAACCGTTTATATCGTGTTTTGAATGTGTTAAATTATCACTTTTATTTGAAAGGAACAAAGTGGGGCTAAAAGCCTAAAGTGCATCAAAGTTTGTGGTTGCCAATTAATTTAATTTGCAAAAACTACAATTTTAGTCGCATCGATAAATTTAGTAAAATTAATCATGAATTTGGTTCATAACTTTTTTCAAAATTTATTAATTGAACCTTAGACTAAAATTTCCGCCAACGGAAAAGATGTGGATTTTCTATTGATGAAAAGATGTGGGGAAAAGATTACAAATTTTCCATTTCAATGTAGACATAAAGAAAGACCAATCAATTTTACATTTTTTCAAATTGTAACCGCAACAAGAGAGAATACAATATGTGGGAAATTAACCCCATACTCCCTCTGTCTCACTCAAAAAGTCTATTTTAAAATATGTATAACTTATTACGGGACTGTGAAGTACAACATATAAAATAAGTAATTTACCATTATATTTTTCACTTATATCCTTACTTTATAAGTAATGGTTAATTATGAATCGCACATTATTGTATTAGCAAGGCTATGTAATGTAAATAAATTCAAAATAAACTCTTTAAATGGGACAAATTTTTTTTTTTGAAAGTGAACTCTTTGAGTGGGACGGAGAGAGTATATATTTGTCCTCGTTCATGCCTATTCTAGTCCCTATCATCTTCAGCCTCTGGCTACATGAATCCGCTATAAACGCCCCCATCAATCCTAAGATTAGCCTCATACCACTCCTTCTCAGCTTGCCTATTAGATTTAGTGTGGGAACTTGGGGCCGGTTTTTTACGGAGTTTTTTTTAATGTGTTTTGGCTTTGTTTTGGGATTTGAAACCCAAAACAAACCCATAACCATGTTTAGTAAAAAAGTTTTCAAACATTATTTTTAAAAATATGAGCCCATCTTTCCTCTAAAACAAACGTCGGCCACCGTCGCCGGACCTCTGCCACCGCAAGACACCACCCCAGCACCTCCGCCTGCCTCTTATTGGACCTCCGCCAACCGCCACCTCTAGTTGCCACACGCCGGACCTTCGCCACCGCCATATAACAATAGTTTTTTTTCCATTTTTTATTTAGGGGGTTCGGCTGTGGCGGATGGGGTCGGGCAAGTGGTGGTGGCCAACAATGGAGGGTGGGGTCCGGCAATAGGCAGTAGAGGTTCTGCGGTGGCGAGTGGGGTCCGGCAATGCCAACGACGAAGGTATTCCGATGGCGGCGGTATTCTGGCCTTGTAGGGTAGTGTCCGGCTATTGTCGACTGAAGAGGGTGAAGAGGATGATTTTTAAGAAATTATTTATCAAAACTTTATTTTGAAAACAATTTTGCAAAATCATGTTGTTTACTATGTTTTTGTTTTCCAAAACACTTTGATGTGACGCAAAAATTACAATGAGGGAACGATGCTTCTTCGCGGCCCAATGAACTCTTGAAGACAGTAATAGCCCAATCCAAATGAAGCTTTGAGTAACACAATGGCCCAACTTAAGATGAGCAATTTGAGGGATGAACTAAGTAGGGTTGCTGAGCTTGGCAAAGAGGATGAAGCTTGATGATTTTGCACTGCTCCGTTCACCAATTTGATGATCAATTCAGAAAAGGAGCGGGGCTTTCCCCCCTGTATAGGCTCCGACGATCAAGTCAGTAATATGAAAGAGATAAACAATATAGAACAAGCGTATTCAGAGAAATTGTAAATGAGAGAATAGCTTAAGAAATGCTAGTGAGAATTGCCAGAAATTGCTTATTGGAACTTACTTGAATGAGGCTTGTGCCTGAGTATTTATAAACTTACTCTTGATGGTTCCGTTGGGTCATGAAGACATACGCTCCCATTTATTCTTCTTGTAATGATGGTTTTTGCCGTTCCCGGAATAATGGCTTTAACATGGCTCCTTTGTCATCATTGCTCTGCATATATTAAGATAATGGTCCTACCATGATGTCTAACTGTTTTGAATATATTATCTTTATCTCAGATCGGTTTATTCTACCGATCTAAGCTTTCATGTGTTTTATTACTTTACCGACCTGAGCTTTAACACTGTTGACCGATCTAACTTCTCTCAAGTTTTTTCCGATCTGGGCTTCTTGAGTAGAATTATACTTAATCTTACCGATCTGGGCTATAAGGTCTACTGATCTAAGATTACCAATTTGGTTTGTAACGTTATATGACCTAAGCCTTCACGAGCTTATTAAATCTTTAGGACCGAGGTAAGCCTTTATATCCGATCTAAAATCATAACAGAGACTCGGTTTGTATGATCTTCCCGACTTGAACGTGGATCTGGGCTTCTTTATCTTTTACTGTTTCTTTGTTTTAATTAATTGGGTTAGGCCCAATAGGAATTTCAATTTTATGCACATCACACTTTTTAAAATATGATAAGAAACATGCCTGAGATGTCCAGTTAAAAAACCATTCCTCAAAAAGAACCGGAGGAGACGGCAGAATGGTTAGAACTTAGAAGTTAATTCTGGCCACTTGTGCAGACGGCAGCAGATGGAAGATTACATCTGGATTCTCAAGGATTCCAATAGATAAACCAAATGCAAATAAAGAAAACGTCAAAATTGGTTGTATATTATTGAACAAAACGCTAATTAATTACTTAAAATATGAGTTCATGCATGTGCTGCGTATCACGACAAGCCACTTGCTAAAATAAAGGTTAAAATTATTTCGAAATAGTCCCCAAATCTAGACTATCAATAATGTTTGAGTTAATTTCGACTAACACTTTCGTTATTTTAAGTTAAATTAAAAATGAATGAAATTATTTAACATTTATTTTTTTTATTTGTTATATGTATCAGTGCATGTGTATGTGTGACTCTTATACCGTAATTGAAAATAGTTCAAATTTTATCACAATTTAGAATTAGAACCAAATAAAGACAATATTCTAGGGCTTAATTTTTTTGTTCTGTTTTGAAAACGATTTTAGTTTTAACAGTAAATTTAATATATTTTAATTATATTTCATCATTTTTAATACAAATTTTTATTATTCAACATCTAATTTTTATATTTTTAATACACATTTTACATTATAAAACTATTTTTTAAAATTTATTTTCAAAATCGTTTTCAAAACGATAAAAAAGAACATGCCCTAATGAAAGACAGGAAAGCATGAAGAAGTGCCAACAAAATGCCAATAATGCATCCAAAAAAGCCACTTTTCTTCAAAAGTTCTTTCCCTGATAAGCGGACGCAATTTCTTCACGTCCGCTCAATCACGGCCGGAATGCTCTTAATCAGCAAAAAGTGCAGCCCCGTAACACTAATTTTACGCGTTTAATCATTATCCGTATTCACAAGTTTGAATTGGTGTGTCGTTGGATATGTGTCAACATGTTCAACTCGTACGAAAGCTCAATCTTGATCCGTTTATATCTAATGGACACTGATCAAAACTAAAACAATCAGATTCAATAAACATGGCTAATAACACAACAAATAAAACAATTGATTGCATTAGCTTTTATTTTATCACAGATAATATGTACAGAAAAAGCTTGCTTCACTGCATCAATTTGCAAGTGCTACAGCTAAAAGTATTAAACCACAACACTTCTGGATGAAAGTCCATACTTTTTCCTTTCCCCCCTATTCGCTTGCTTTCTGGGCGCGCTTGGTGACAGAGGGATGAAGAAGAAGAAGGAGAGAAAAAACCCAGAAATCGAGTGAGTTTTTCTCATTCCCAGAAGTTTTTTTTTTTTTTTATAAAAAAACACTAATTTTCTTGCAAAGTATATAGCATAATCATGTACAAATGAAGTGAACATACCAACACGGACTCTATAATTATGATAATTAGTCGTCGGTAATCATCATGATTAATCATGGGTTTCGTTCACCAGATTGTGAGCATCGATCTGGAATACAAACTAGAGATATTTATTTATGCAGTTTGCTGCGATTCCGGCCGTTGTTGTTGACCCAGAATTGCCGGCCGGATTTTGTTTTCCCACATTTCGTTGAAGAATCCGGCGGCTCCGGCCCTCCGTTTAACGTCGACGACTACCATGTCGTCGGTCAGGTGGTGGACGTCCAACCCGATTACGAATCTTCCGCCTTCCCGGAGACCTTGCAGCTCCACACTCCATTCTTTGTACCTTTTCAACCTTGCGTTATCTACTTCCTTAGCCACCTCCGACACCCTCTCGATTATGGCTTCCGGCGACTCCCTTACCGCCAACCGCATCGAATCCTCTTTTGGGCTGCACGATTCGTCGAACAACGCGGATAGATCTAACCCGGAGGAGAATGAAATCAGATCGAACGCGTTTAAACTCGACGAACCATCAACCATTTGATCGTCCTTCACAACCTTGTCGTAATAACAATCAGCGAAATCTTCTTCGTAGAATCTCTTCTCCTTGTACCCCTTTTTGAACCACGGGTCGCGCTTGATCTCGTCGATGGTGATTCTGGTCGCCGGGTTCGTGTCCATGAGACGGGATAAAAACCGCTTCAGATCCGCCGACATCCACTTTGGACATCTGTACTCGCCTTTGTAGATCTTCCTGTACATAGTCATTAAATTGGGGTCGTTGAACGGTAAATAGCCGGCGGTCAAGACGTACAAAATCACCCCGCAAGACCAGACATCAACCTTGGCGCCGTCGTAGCCTTTCTTTGTCAATATCTCCGGCGCAACATAGGCAGGGGTCCCACAAAGAGTATGTAAAAACCCATCATCCCTAACCTGTTCGGTCACGGCACTGAGCCCAAAATCGGAAATCTTGAGATCGCCGTTCTCGTCGAGCAAGAGATTTTCCGGCTTCAAATCCCGGTGGTAAACGCCGTACATATGACAATAACTCACCGCGGAAATAAGCTGCTGGAAGTATTTCCGGCTGAGATTCTCCGTGAACCGACCCTTCGCGATCTTACCGAATAATTCCCCACCTTTAACGAACTCCAAAACGAAATAAACCTTCGATTTCGTCGCCAGAACCTCGTAGAGCCTGACGATGTTGGGGTGGCGCAGCCGGCGCATAATAGAGATCTCCCTCTTAATATTAGACATCAAAGTCGTGCTGGGGATCTTCTTCTTGTTGATGACTTTAATCGCCACGCTCTGTCCGTTCCTGACATCCCTAGCGTGATAAACTTTGGCGAACGCGCCGCAGCCCAGAAGCCTTCCGATTTCATATTTCCCGAACAAGGGATTCTCGGATACGAAAAGGGACAAGGCGGCGGAGGGGCCGGGTGCCAGTGCAGGAACAGGAGCAGCGGCAGGTGATGGGGCTTCCTCAATCTCTGTCATACCGGTCGGTGATCCCGCGCGGAGAGAGATAGCGGCGGAGGCCGGAACGGTGAATTCTACTGGATTAACAGAAGATTAAAAACAGGAAAATCGAGGGATTTTCAAAGGTGGGCTAAGATTGAAATCGGAAAAATGGAGCTGGTTTTACTATTTGTTGGTTGGTTGGATTTTTGCGGTGGGCAGAGTTCTAAGTTGGAAAGAAGTGAATAATGGTCCTCGTTTGAAGGGATTTAAATGGTCCACAAATTTTGTTGCTTACGTCATTACCTGTCAGACTTTTTCTTCTTCTTCTTCCTTTTTTTTTGTTTTTTCAAATTTTTAAAATTTGAAACCTGTTTTACGCTTTTAATTTGTGTGCAATAATTATGGAAACGTTTCTAGAAATTTAATTAGTATATCTGAATCCTTGTAGGAAATTAATTACTATAACTAAATCCTTATTCAAATTGAAAACACATTATTAGAAAATTCAAAGAAAACACTTGTTTCTTACACGTTTGACGGTTCGATCATATATGTATTAAATTTTGATTGTGAGATACTGTGATTAAATGATGAAAATACACATATCAAATTTAATATCAGATTTATCAAATACTGATATTAGTTTCTGGTGTATCGAGTTTAACTGTTAATATATCGTGGTAGTGAGTTTAGTTGTTTAAGTAGTGGGTATCGAGTTTAATTGTTTAACTATCGGGTATCGAGTTTAGTTTTGGATGTATGGCGTATTGAATTTACTTTATGATGTATTGTGAATTGAATTTAGCTTATGTTGACGTTAGCATTTTGTGTTTTGAATTTAGTTGTGTAATTAGTTAAGTTGTTTAAGTATTACGAATCGAGTTTATTCTCTGATTTTTTGTGCATTAAGTTTAAACCCTTATGTATCATGGTGATGATCTTATCTATTGAACCTATCAAATTTAAGTACTAAAATATCATACGTCTAACTATCAGACTCCCTCTAGAAAATTTTATAACAATAGAAATTATAGCGTGATCCATAACAATTTATAAAAAAAAATTATCGTTTATAATATATATATATATTAATATAATCAAACTATTATATTATAACGGGGTTACTGGAGAGGGGGGATAATTTCACTGGGAGACTTCTCGTACTCTGCTGCTACCTTACTCCATACGGAATTGATATTCGCAGTAACCGTTTCGATATTTGCAGTAACATTCTCCTGTAAAAAGATAAAAATGCCCCTGGGCAAAAAAAAAATTAAAAACCAACTCACGGGCTGCAAAAAAAAAATTGAAAAAGCAACTCACGGGCTCTGTTCCGTTTAATAATTCCTGCAAAGCAGAGCCGGGTGGAATCACAAAATCGAATAAAAATCGAGATGACTCGGATCGGAAAAAGGTTAGTGGCTAAAGTTAAAATGTTTTGCGGTATTGTTTTAGATAGTTGGTTTGATTATTTTAGTTGTATTATGTCCGGATTTGTTAGTACTTTTATTGAAAATGTGAATTTTTTACCGAATTGGCGAAGATCTGCCCGGTGGTTACTGCAAATATCAAACTGAAGGGGGGTGAAATACCACCGGGCGCCGGCGATATTTTTTTATTTTTTTTAAGTGTTAGGGGTATTTTAGACTTTTTATAAGAAAATGTTACTGCAAATATCGAAACGGTTACTGCAAATATCATGTCTCTACTCCATATTGCTCTTAAGGCTCTGTTCTCTTGTGGCTTTGGTAGACAAAATTTTATTAGAGGGAAGTTTTTTTTTGGAGGGAAGTTTTTTTTGGGAAATTGTGTAGGTGATAGATAAAAAAGTGTAATGATTGTGTTTTTTTTTTTGAATTTATGTGAGTAGGTATTTAGAGGAAATTTTAAAATTTTAATTTTAAATTATTAAAAAAGTAAAGTTGTTTCTTTGTGTAAAATTTTTTTTAAAAAAAAGTGATGATTCTCTACCAAAACCACAAGAGAACAGAGCCTTAAGCAAGGGAGGGGTAGCATGTGGGTTAAACCCAGGGTAACTATAATAGTTATATGAGACAAAACAAGTCATTGTGTTTTTTCATCTCTCTAGTTATTTCCCGAATTAATGAAAGATAAATAATGGACTAATGTACAAATTGTACAATCAGCGTAGAGTCAGCTTTTAATGATTAGAAGGGTAAATGAAAATTAACCAATGTAGGGCGATCTCTAGCAGTTTTTCACTATTCTAGTGACCTACATTTGTAACATTGAGTTTCTACGGTAAATTCACTTTATCATAAAACTCTATCTTCTAATTTTTCAAGAATATTTTAATTTGATTCCTTCATACACATAATTTTAAATTTAATTTAATTACTTTTGTACGATTCAAGTTATTTATACAAAAACTCCAAATAATTGTTTTATTTTGCAGTTTCCTTTAATATGATAAATTCATTTAGTTAATAATTAAACGATAATTATATTAATATCGCAATGAAGATTGATAAAATACAAACTAAATTAAAAGTAATCCCGACACATGAAATTTAATAATATTAAAAAAGTTACATAATTATTTAGAAAATAAAATGTAAACTACTAAACTAATATTACTAATATGAGTCGTCTACATAATTCGAATGACGCTCCCACAAGTGCTCTATAAGTGCGTCGCGAAGCTCAAAGTGACTATTTTTATCTCGAATTTGTCTATATCAAGCAAGATAACTTTGAAATCGGGTATTTTCATCTTGTCTAATTTTAGTTTTAGGTAATGTCTTTTTATTTTATATTTTATGTAATGTCTTTTCAGATTATGTACTTTTTAATATTAAGTAATTTTATAAATATGAATGTATGAATTACTATATTTTTAATTTTGGATACTTTGAAAGGTAGTTTTTCATAATTATATTATGCAAAATTTTAAAATTCCCTTTATAATTAAGTAGAGTTGACTATAATTATTTATATTTTAATCACATATGACATAACAATTAAATAAATTAAACTCTTAAATTTATAATAATAGCAAAGTTTGTTTTTTAATTAATCAATTAAAATAATAGATAAAAACTAATTTAGGGATTAAAGTGTAAATAAGTAAAATAATAAAAATAAAACAAAAAGAGAGAGGTGTGAAGAGTGGACCTTGAGGAGCCGAGGTCCACTGTTCACACCTAGGGTAAAAATCCAGATGTCTAGCCCACCTCTGCCTTTCCAACACTTGAAGATGGCCTAATTAGAAGAGTAACCCACCTCGAACCCAGGACTTCATGGTTAAACAATTAGCTTGCATCCCGCAAAGGAAAAGCGAGAGTTGGTAGGTATTCAAAGGCTTAGCCCAATGGTACATTCCATGACATTTAAGTCCTTGAACAGTGTAAGACATGTCAATCATGGTTAAATGAATTTCAACACAATTCCTTCACCAAAAAAAAAAGAAGAAAAAAGTCACAACTATTTATAAGTGATAAAGGTATAATTTTAAAATGAATTATTCTCGTGCTGGATTATGATATTCTATCTAGTTTTTATGGACTAAAAATATTATAACCATAACACACATTTTTGGAGTAAATGGATTTAAAATATTTGTACAATACATGATTTCTACGAGAAAGACATATTTCTAACATCACATTATATTTTAATTGATACAATTGATGTTTTTCTCTCTTTTGTTAAAGTAACATTTACTTCAAAATACCACAAATACTAACAATCATGGTAAATTTATAAAATACTAACAATAAGTAACCTAACTAGAAATATCCTAAGGAATATCTACCAAAGTTTCTGAGATTCTAAAATAGATCAAACACCTTATAATATTCCTCAACAATTTGTATCCAGCAACAATAGATGGTACGATGGTTCATCTATAAAAACATGTGTACTGATATATCATATATTGAACTTAACTTATAACGCATCAAGTTCGAGTGATTATGTATTGCAATTATGAATAAAAACTGTTGAAATTTCGCGTATTAACTTAGTCTATAAGATTTCGCATAATAAGTTTAGCCTCATGCATCGTCTCTCAATTTATACCTACAATATATCAGTATAGTAAAAAATATACGCGTATTAAATTTAACTATCGAAATATGATTCGTACTATTTTCATAAAATTTGGAAGTTCCAAATGTAATAACAAAAAGAAAAATAAAAATACACACGGGACAAGAGAAAATAGTGATTGTGGCGGGTTGCAGAGTGAAGAAGTTTCCTCAGGCGTGGAGTGAATCATAAATAAATGTATAAATACGTGTTGGACTTTCCTTTTTTTAACTTTTAAGACACCTCCCCTAAATCAATAAAAGAAATCGTGGCTGGTCCTCCTTTCGAAAGCGACAGCCGCCGCGGAGGAAGGTGGTGGTGGGTGGCTGTCGGTCAGGCTGGCCTCGGTGGTTTTGACTGAATGGAGCCGCGTCAAATGGGAGACGGTCATTGGTCGGTACAGTTGTGCCAGCTCATCACAGCTGGTGACGCTAGCTTCTTTTTTTTTTTTTTTTAATTATATTTTTCTTACAATTGAAAGTAATTTCTCCTCTCACGTCCAATATAATTCTCTCTCGTTTCTAAAAAATATTTGTTATATTTTTAGTGCAATTTGGTATATTCAAATCATATAGACTTTAAAAGTATCTCATATTTTATTGATTAATGAGATTTCATCGAGATTTCTGTTAAAGAGGTAATTACATGTAGTATTTTAAAAGATAAAAGCATGACTATACGATCAGTGACGGCGGATCTAACTAGACACCACCGACAAGAACCTAGCCTTTTGAATGTAAGTATTTCTATTTTAGTATAAATCATTTTTTGTATAAATATAGTTGGCCTCTATAAATAAAAATTAAAAAAAAAAGAAAAATGATTGATCCCTTCAATTAATTTAGTTAAGTACCGCCACTTACTACCAATTTGGATTTATGCCTTCTTTTTATTATTATTATTATGGATTACGAAAGTAATGAAAATTTGTATACTCCATTTACTCGTATATATTGAGTAAAAAACGTGCTACATTTACTCGTATACTCCATTCACAAGCAAACGAAATATAATTTTTATAAAAGGTGAATGAAAAGCTTACGTGAGCATTTAGTAAAGTCTGGCGGCAGTAGCCTTTGAAAAGAAAAGTATTTTTTTTACTAATTTTGGGTGTGTAAAACGTGAAATTAAAATGTTAATTACAGTGGTCAATTTTTATATATTGGCATTTTGCAAGAGCAAATAATAAAGGGTATATTTCCTATCATGACCTCATTCTAACCGGCGCTGTTAACTAATTAATTAATCAAATCAATTTGTTCAACAAAAACCAAACAGGTCATCTCTGATTTTAAATATAATAATTTTATATATGGAATGGAATATAAAACTCAATCATCGAAATTATTTTTCAAGAGAAATTATTTTATGAGTTTGCGGTACAAAATTGGGTTATGTAGAACGTATAAAAATAAAAGCACGAGTGTAAATTTTTTGTTTGCCAAATATAAAGAGTCATATTTAGCGATTATCTATTTCTATTTGTTGAACTAAAATTGTGAGTGCAGCACACGTTGGGAATACATTTTTTTTGGCTTTATTGAGAGATTAAAAACATAGAGGGAAAAACCTCAGTAATCAGTTATGTGGTATTATATAATTTGAGTCATTTGATAGTTATAAATTTAAGTATTTAATTCGCACAAAGAGTAATTTTTTTTTTATGTGGTTGCCATGCTAATCTCTGTGAGAATTCGCTCTGAATTTTTACTGTGTATATCATTACTCAGTTATGATATATATATATATATATGTATATAAATATATAAATAATTTGATATTTTTGTTTCTTTTTGGATTAAATACTTCTTTCTCATTAAATTCTAATTTATTTCATCGAAGGCAGAGGCTGTAGGGAGGGGAAAGAACGAAGTGGGGAGTTTCCTGCAGAGTCCACTCAACTTTACGCTATAAATATGCAGAACTGACATAAGTAGGATTCGAACTCCAGACATTCGGGGGCTCGCCCCACATTCTCTTTTCTTTTCTTTTTTTTTTTTTCTTCTTTTTGTGTGGATTGAAACAAAGCAATTTTGATGACTCTGAGAATTATGTTTAGCCAATTCAAACGGGACGAGGCGACCGGCGGATCATCGAAATTATGATTCAGGCATACTGATTTCATAAGAATCTTATTTAAGACATTAATGATATAAATATGAAGCTATATTTACTTAAGAATAAATATAGTTTATACGTTAGAAAATCTGAATACTTAATTATTTTTATTATAATAATATTCAAATTAAATAAACTTTAAATATATCATTATTTTATGTATTAATTAAGTTTTAATATATATGGATTACGAAAATTTTAAACAGTAAATACTGCTTAAATTACGAGTTTAGTGCCAAAATTAATTTCAAACAAGGGATATAATGTGATCCTTATGTAAAAAATTAGCGTCATTGTAGATTTAAAAGTTGGATTCTTCAATGATGGCATACATTGAGGGTCCAAAATACAACGCGTGTTTGAATAACTTGCACACTGTATAATGTCTTTTAATAAATTTGGAGCGACATAACGTCGTTGTTAACTAATTAATCGAATTAAGTTGTTAACAAAAATCATACATGTCATGTCTTATTATATGTATAATATTTTTGTATATGAAACTCATAAATTTTAAAACATATATTCAAATAAATGGGACAAATGGAAATTTTGATGACTCTGAGAGTGTCTGTGTAGCCAACCCAAACGGGACGAGGCAATCTGCCAAATGCCAATCATCGAAGTTGTGATTCAGGCACAGTGACTTCATTTTGATTTCATAAGAATCCTATTGAGATATAAAATAAACGGTTCATTCACGAAACTGTTTAGCCACTAAATAATGGCTTATTATGATACATTAAATACATTTGTAAATAATTACATATACTATTATTTAGTAATTGAATAGTCTCGTGAAACAGACTATAGTATTTCCTAAAAATATACATACATGTAAAGCTATATTTTAAAAAATTTACTTTATATGTTAGAAAATATTTAAAATATGTCATTGTATAAATCAGGGCAAAGCCATCTTTTGGCCTGGTGAGGCAATTACTCCACCTTACTTTTTTTAAACTACTCCTGGTGTTGTGTACAAATTACAAAAATAGTCAACTTTGTCCCACTAAAATTATGAAAAAAATAGAGGTAAAAATAAAATAAAATAAAATTTGTATTTCAGTATGAAGTTTTTCAATATCTCACCCTATCCAAATTTGTTTATAGATTCATACACCAAAATTTGAATCAAATTATTAAAAATTTGATGAGCCTAAAATTTACATCATATATATTAAATAGTGAAGATTGTTAACCAAATACATTTTCCTTCTCATATAAAGAGTATTATTTGAAAAAAAAAGAAAAGTTTTCTCATTTAGAGAGACATATTTCTATTTATTTTTTTACATTTCATATCTTTACTAACATAATAATTAACCGTTACTTATAAAATAAGCATATAAGTGAAATAGATAGTGTCAAATTACTTCATTAATGTGTTACCATATTACTTATAAAAAATAATTGTACCGAATTCAAATATTTTTAGTGAGACGGAAGGAATATAACAATTACTTATATAATAAATTAAGCACATTTTTTTTATTAGGATTTTTAGGGTCATTTTCCAATACAACGATGTATGGGGGAAAATCACACATGTCATGTCTGATTATAAATATAATAATTTTATATAGGAAATTGATTCGTAAAAATATACTTAAAATATGAAATTCATAAATTTAATATATATATTTAAATAAATGGGAGAAATTGCAATTTTGATGACTTTGAGAGTATCTGTTTAGCCAACCCAAATGGGACGAGGCGACCGGCCAATAATCGGATTGTAATTCAGGCACATTGATTTATTAAGAACCTTAAATATTTCTTCACTTAAAAAAACTATTTACATTGTATGTTAGAAAATTCTAAAACCTACATTATTTTAATAATAAGATTATTAAGTTTAATGGTAAATAAGCAAATACAACTAAATTACATGTGAATGAATGAAAACAACTTAAACATTTACAAACCATATTAAAAAAATGTAGGTAATAATAGTTTGATCTAAAATATTTAGCCAACTATAGAAAACTTCATAATGTGGAAACGTATTATTGACAATTTATATAATTCAAAAAACTTATATCTAACGGGTCGAACTGCATGTGAAACTGAATGTCTCATAATTTATGAGTTAGCTTTTGAATTATCATGTATCTCATATAACGTCTGATGTATTCAATTTAACATTTGATATATCACGGTTAACTTCAAACAATAAGCATCACATATTGCGAATGAAACACGCATATCAATAATAGGGCCAGAAAAATCACAAGTCGAACGACCCAACCAACTGAGACGGCATATTTATGTAAAAATAGTTAATAAATTGTTTTCTCTAGTATGTATGAATATTTAAGTCTAAAATTTCAAATTTATAATTCTACAAATATTGTTATTGTACTTTTATTTGTTTTTTTGTGGGCGGTGGTGAGGGTGGATAATTAATTAAAGAGGGACCCATGGGCATGGACAAGTGACAATGTGACAGCACGATCCCAATTGATTTTCTTGGTCCAGCCCATTACTTTTGTCCTTAACCAAAATTTATTATGTAACATGAATAATTAAACAGATAATATTAAGGTTTAAAGGTGTCGACATTATAACCCGTCAATTCAAACTCGATAAACTTTGACACGACACAAATTGATACACCTGTTAGATCTATATTTATATAAAGTTTGAGTGTTTAGAAAATGTCTGAAAATAAACTTAAGAAAAGAGAATAAATTAGAAACTAGGACCCTGTGTGGTATGATTCTCAAAATCATATTTTGAGAATTATTTTAATTTTATAATATTAAAAAACTTATTAAAAATGTAAAAAAATGTATTGAAAATATAAAAAAATGATTGAAAATGACAAAAAAATATTATAAAATTAAAAATACATCTCAAAACATAATTTTGAGATGCATTCCACACTGGACTAAAAAAACCACAAATAAGGTTAGGTTAGAATGTGACGGTCCAAACGCTAGGATCCACCAAGTATTGACAACACATCCCTTCTAAGTTGTAACATAAATAAACTATTAAAACAATTGTAAATTGAGAGGGGGCCCACCCTGAATATTCTTTGAGAGATAGTATTGGTGAAGAATCAAGATGGGGCCCACCTTCATTTTCGTGTGTGATCCCACGTGATTCATGACCCGTTAACGGAACCGATGAGGACCCGCCAAAAATCAATTAGGAGGGATCGGTAGTTCAAATTCAAAGAGAGAGAGAGAGAGAGAGAGAGAGAGAGAGAGAGAGAGAGAGAGAGAGAGAGAGAGAGAGAGAGAGAGAGAGGGGGGGGGGGGGGTGGGTGTTTGGGGGGGTGCTCAATCTCATGGGTCTCTCTCTTTTTAGTTTTCCTCTTTGAAGAGGTATTGGTCTCCACCTTAATGGAATGATCTTGTCCTCCATTGTGTAGGTGTTTAGCCTCCTCGTTTGGAGTTGTTTGGGTACTTTTAGTAGTACATATTTACAGAGTTGAGATTTTATTGAAAAAAGTTGTAGAAAAAAAAGCAAAAATGAAGATGTGTTTTGCCTTTGCTACCAGATCGACTCGAGAAAAAGCGGAAGGGAAAAAATAGAACAAAAGAAGAAAAGGGAAAAAACAATGGAAAGTAGACTCACATCGGTTAAGGGACAAATTTCATAGCCGGCAGATTATCCGAAAGGAGTGTGAGGTATTGTTTGTGCCCGATGAGTTTGGGATAACTTCCATTTTGAAAAAAAAAAGATAGATCTAGTACCCAAGGTGTGATGTTGCTACAAAGTTCAAGTTTTTAGGGACAATTTTGTTCTATGTTAACTTCAGTTGTAATATTTATTTTGAGTACTACTAGTTGTTTATATTTTACTAACAATGTATAATGCTAAGGTCTATCGAGTTAGGAACTCGTATTTTTCTTTCAACTTTCAAAGTTGAAAAAAACCAATGGTCTATGTTGGCCACTTTGTAGGATCATTTGATCCATAAAATTTATTACGAGTATAATTTACTTATTTCGGGGGAAAAAAAAAGTTCATGATTTTATATGCGTGAATGGTAAATTTACGGGTGGCAATTCGTAATGTGTCTGGGTTTGTCGGGTTTTCGTGTCGACACCCCTCAACCATGACTTTAACCGTTTAATTATCTCGGTTCGTGTCGAGTCATTTTAACTACGAACATTTCAATTCGCATCATGTTTTCGTGTTGTAGTATAAATTACTCATGTCGAGTTTGGGTTGATGGGTTCTCGTGTCGATATTTTCAAACATAATATTATCCGTTTAATTATTTGTGTTATTCGGATCGACTCATGTAAACCGCAAACCGGTAAGCCTCCACCTTAACCCGCTTATATCAAGTTGGGTTCGTATCATAAATTGTCAACCTTAGTAAATTAGTAAGGCTTAATTGCATTTTAACTCTTTGACTATCAATCAAACTGTATAAACCATTGAGAAGACGAAAGTGCCCTCTTTAAATGTTAACATTAGCATATTGGAGAATTTTCATCCTCTCAAAGTCACGGGGGCAAAGCTAATTCTGCAGTTGTATTCTCACGCTTTAGTCTCCTTAGTTCTACGGGCAGACAAGAAGGTGATCTCCAAACTCCTCAAACTATTTCCCCCACACTTATTAGTAGTGTTTATTTAACGATAAGAAAAAGAATATTAAAAAAAATTATTCATATATTGGATCCCTTAAAAAATTTTTTTTTTTTTTTCTAATTCCGCCCCTAGAGGCAAACTACTTATTCGTTGGAGAACTCTTCATCTTTTCTTTGGGAATCACGTCTCTATTTTTCTTTCAATTCTTCCATCACTCACTGCCTTTTAACTTTGAATCTATTCTCATTGGCTCTTGAAAAGGAACTTCCATAACACCTGTCTGCGAATTGGAATCAAACCACAAGATCCGATTCTAATTACGATTGCACAAATTGTACCTCACGATTTAGATTTTGGAGCCATTATCACTTCTTCACAAATCAGTTGTTGAGTAAGTTTTATATGTGGATGTTATTAGTGGTGAACAAAAGCAAAAAATCGATCCAAATCCGTTATAAACCGATCAAAATCTGAAGTTTCGGATCGGGTTTTTATCCGAAACTGTGGTTCGTGGTTTGATCTGAACCTGCTATTTCTTTTATTCGATCCAAAAATTCAAAATTGTGTTAGGGACCTAATCTGAAACCGAACATTATCTCCAAAAAAAATCCGATCAAAAATTTCGGATCGGATTAAAGGTTCGTATGAATTTTGAATTATTTTGTGCAACCCTAGATAGATGTGACATCTCCCGTACATGTTTTGGAAGTGGACACCACACCTCAACATTTGAAATGAATACAAAAAAATTCAATCATGAAATCACCACTCATTTGGTGTAAAACTCATCGTAATGGATAAATGAAATATGTGGAAATAAAAAGTACACGGAAGAGAAATCCAATACCATTTTGGAATGGCATAGTATAGATATCATAATTTCTATGGAAACCGATCCAAGGACTTTGATTAAAGAAATAGTGATATTCATCGCCCAATCAAGGTTAGACACTACTATAAGCTATGCAGTGACCTTACACTTCAAACTTTAAAGAGGACAAAATGTGACACTCCAATTTCACATGTAAAAGTTTTGTAAACTATTGAGTCATTAGGCCAACTAAGTTCCAACTTTTCTTTTATTTATTTATTAAAAAATTTTACAATGTTAGTAGTAGTATAGTTTGCAAAATCTTGATCTGGAACATAGGATCTTTCAATTCTACGATTGCAAAATACCATATTGATCATAGTTCTGATTATATTCGATCCAAACAAAATTTACGAAATTAACTCAAATAAAAATAGTTTTAGTAATTTATCTGTAATTTTACACATGTATACCCAAATTGATTCCACATTAAATCTCAATTTAACAAACATGGTAGTACTCTTACGAAAAGAAACACTTAGAAAATTATCACTCTGAAAAGATCGGGTTGGCTGACCGTAAATACACGACATATGATGTGCAATTAATCCTTAACAATGACATAAGGTGTGTATGCATGTAGATTCATCCACAACAGTCGGTTAGATTCGTGGTCCAAATTAACAATAGATAGCGTGATGCCCCTCTAGTAAGGTTTAAGAAATTGTGGTGTTATATCTCTCGAAAATGAGGTATGAGGATGGAATCCATGACTCATATTACTTTAGTTTGCAAACATTGTAACCCTTCATTTCGTTAGAAGAATTCAATTATACAATTATGGCATAACGAAAATTACACTATTAGACCATCTACAACGGTTGCTATAAAAGCGGCCGCTGTGTCTAACTTGCCATCCCCATTTGTTGCTATATTCCGCAGCTTTTTTGGCTGCGGAATGGTTGCCGACGCCAGAAATAGCTCCAGCGAAAGCTAAACCTATTTCTTTAAAAGTATTACTCTCTCCATTCCATTAGAAGGGTCCATCTTTACTTAAGTACAACTTATTATGAATGTCAAGTTATAATAGATAAAATACTTAATTTATCACAATTTGTTCCATTTATATCCTTACTTAAAAAGTAAGGACTAATCGTAAACCACACATAATTATATTAGTAAGGGTGTAAGGGTATGGGAAGTAAAAAAATTGAAAGTGGACTCTTCTAATGGAATAAAAAATATTTCTCAAACTGGACCATTTTAATGAAACGGAGGGAGTATTTTATTATTATTTTTTTAAAACTTTTTTTAACTTTAATATTTTTAACTTTTTAACTCTTTTTTAATTATTTTTTTACATTTTTAAATAAAATTAAAGTATTAATTAAAACAATAATATTTATAAATAGCATCAACCATTGATCTTCCATCTCCATAGGTGTTATTTTAGCACCAAAATTTTTAGCATTTGGTGTTAAAATAACATCAACCCTTAGAGGTGCTCTTAGCTAGTAGATGGTATATACCTTGACTAGCTAGTTAAGTTTTCATTTCTTTTTCTTTTTTTATGATTACGAACCATACTATCAACATAGTTTATACATAGAAAAGTCTCGTTAAGTAACTATTTAGATATATTACTAATATCATTATAAATTCGATTATATTTCATTGCCCAGTGAAAGAATAATATTTTAACGAGACTAGTTTGTTTTGAATTACTCTGCACCGTCAATTACTTGCTGAGGGTATACAGGAAATGTTTTCCCCAATTGGGCTTGCGGGGACATACGCAAACACAAGCTTTTTAGTTTTTTCTACCTTGTATAACTCATTTATAGTAAATTTAATATCATTTCAAAGAATTGCTTTTGTTGTGTCCAGATTGGCAGAGGCCAATTCGACGCCCAGTAGAGACTGTCCGCGAGAACAATAGCCAAGCCCAAGAAACAAGGACCGCATTGCCATCATGGCTCGGCAATGAGGGCCACATCACCCATGTTCGTCTACGATCAATTACGCACGACTTCGAGGCAACCACCCTCACATCCCACTATTGGCACTACCAGGATTGTGAGGGTATAGCCGAAACACATCGAGGTGGCTTCGATAATGGTGACGTGAAGATTATGCCACCTTATAAATAAAAGTACTCTACTTTAAAAGAAGATACGTTCTAAATCATTTGCAATTCTTTATCGAAATAACTCAACATTTACACTAACTTAAATTTCAGAGTGTTGACGAGAGACACTTCCCTTGCAAGCAGGGGCGTAGCCAGGAATTTTCGAGAGAGGGGTCTAGATTAGTTAGTATTTTTTTTTGTGTCAATAAATAAATGTATTTAAAATTATGTAATTTAGGTAATTTGAGTTTTTTGAAAGAAAAACCTCTATTAATTTGTTTTAAAATTTTCTTCATGTTCTACATTAATAAACAATTATATCATTCAATCACAATTTATTATTCATATGAAAATAACTCTGATTTAATATACATTTAATATAAAATTGTAAAATTACTAATGTAAAATTCACATTAACAATATCTAACTTAAATTGATCTAATTTTAATTTATAATATAATGATTCAAAGTTTAAATGTTAATTCATATTCAATATAGTCTAAATTTAAAATCTTTAATTTTTTAATATCAATTATAATCTATTCAAACTTTATTAAAATAAAATTAATAAAATTAAAATTCCAATTCAACTCAAAATCTAAAATTGATACAATAGTAATCTATAAATTTAACATATAATTTAACTTATTAAAATATAAACAAGAAATATTTTTTAAAAATTGACCTCTAACGAGAATTATTTGCTTAAAACTTAAGAGAATAAATAGAGGATAAAATGTCAAAAGATCAAATAGAGGGTAAACCAAAAAAAAATAAAAATTAATGGTTGAATTTTAAAAAGAATGAGAGAAAATGCGAAAGAATTCACAACAAACCTTGGGTTGGGGGGAAATTGCTTCCAGGCTGCTGTGCGGGGGTAATGAAAAAAAGAGAAGTTTGGGGGGGGGGGGGGGGGGGGGGGGGGGGGGGGGGGGGGGGGGGGGGGGGGGGCGCAACACTTCTTTCTTTTCTTTTTTTATTTTAAAAAACTTAAACGACGTCGTTTCATTTCTTAAAAAAAAAAAAAAAAGAAAAAAGAAAGAAAACCCAGCGGGATTTTCTCTTCTTCTCCAACGAAAGGCCAATAAAAGCTGCAAATTCCAGTCGCCACGAGGGGGTCTAAACCTCGCCGGAAAAAAATTAAGCCGAGTAACTAAAGGAAAATTGGGGGTTTGGAGGGGTCTTCAGACCCCTCTGGACCCCCTAGCTCCGCCCCTGCTTGCAAGTACTTTATTCATCAACCTCTAGACTACCAAACCATAGGGTTCATCCACAGTGAATCTTAGCGCTTGACTTACACATTGTTCTTCACCAATTTTCTCCATTCAAGTTTTTTGGCTTACATAGGTCAGATTGTACTGATATAATTTTAAAAATAAGTATGTATTTTCATGTTGTGTTCGAAACCCTTGTCACAAATTCATAATGTTGAACCGTATTATTGACAAACAATTTATATAACGTAGAAACTTATACCCAACGGGTTGAACTGCACGTGGAACTGAATGTCTCATTATTATGAGTTAATTGTTCATGTATCATATATAGCGTATGATGTATTCAATCTAACATTTGATGTATCGTGGATCGTGGTTAACTTTAAACAACAAGCCTCACGTATTGTGAATAAAACACGCATGTCCATATTAGGGACAAAAATATCACACGTCCAACTACCCACCCGCATCAGACTGGGGACGGCATCTTCATGTGAAAATAGTTAATACATTTTTTTCCCTAATATGTATGAATATGTAAGCCTAAAATTTCAAATTTATAATTATACAATATTGTTATTGAACTTTTATTTGTTTTTTTGTGGGCGGTTGTGAGGGTGGATAATTAATTAAAGGTGGACCCACGGGCATGGACAAGTGACAATGTGACAGCACGATCCCAATTGATTTCCTTGACCAAAATTCATTATATAACACGAACTTGAAATGGGTCGACACGAATAATTAAACAGATAATGTTAGAATTTAAGGGTGTTGACATTGGAACCTATCAACCCAAACCCCATAACTTCGACACGATACAAACTGACACACCCCTGTTAGATCTATATTTATATAAAGTTTGAGTGTTTAGAAAATTTCTAAAAATAAACTTAAGAAAAGACAATAAAGTAGAAACTAGGGCCTTGTTTGATACCTCTCTCAAAATATATTTTTAGGAGAAAAAAAAGTGAGCCTCACACATAAAATGTGTTTGGAAAACACATTACAAACATATTTTGAGTATGGTGCATACATTTTTTCTCTCAAAACAGTTTTGAAAGTATGTACCAAACAGAGCCCTAGAAGACCACAAATAAGGTTACGTTAGAATGTCACGGTCCAAACGCTCCGATCCACCAAGTATTGACAACACATCCCTTCTAAGTCCTAACATAAATAAACTAAAACAATTGTAAATTGAGAGGGGCCCACCCTGATATTCTTTTGAGAGATAGTATCATGAGGGGGCCCACCTTCATTTCCGTGTGAGTTCTAGGGTGTCAAACGGACATATTGAACTGATATTAAAACGATATTAAATTAATGGGTAGGATAATGGGTATTCATTACTCATTCAATTAATGGTCTTAATTAAAATAAATAATGGGTAGATATGGGTATTCATAATACCCATTATATAAAAATATAAGGCTTATTTAATGATTTATTAATAAAACTTTTTCAAAAATTTTTAATTTCATTTTAATTCCTTTTTTTAAAGCGAATTTTAATTTTTTTAATCTATTATAAAATTTGAAATATTATATATTGTATACTTTTATATTTAATCGTATGTATTTTTTTTGTTCAAACATAATTTTTAATTTTTTTATATTTATCTAAACTCCGTGCATGCCCTACCCAAGACCCAAAACTGGGTCCGGCCCGAACCCAACCCGAAACCCGGGCCTGAACTCGACTTGGAACCCGAACGAATTTTGAATTAGTATTTATAAGTGGGTAATTTAAAAATATTATAAAAGAATAAATGGGGGGAAAACGCAAAGTAATTGTATGACACGAAAAATAAAGAAAAAAAAAAGTTTGAAGAAAAAGATAAAATGGGCCCACTAAAATATGTGAGTTGTTGGATTTTTGTTTATACTTTTAAGAGTAGTTGTCATGACTCCATGTATCCCACATTGGAGGTTGTCAGGAACTTGGGTAGAATTCACCCTCAAAAGCTAGCTCAAGAGGGGAAGGTGCCCAAGTTCCTTTTATATCACACATTGGAGTCTCATACCTCTAATGTGGGATACATAGAGTCATAACAACCACCATGCTTCCGTTCCGACGTCCACGGCAGTTCACTTCGAGTGCCCCACTCTAGGTGTAGGTCACCCCTTCCGTCCACCGGCGGTTTATTTTGAGTGGTCCACTCTAGCCGTAGGTCGCCCCTTCTCGGGTCACTCTTTCAGCAAACGCAGATGAAGCATGGGGCCAACTATGATACCACTTGTCAGGAACTTGGGTAGAACTCACCCTCAAAAGCTAGCTCAAGAGGGAAGAATGCCCAAATTCCTTTTATATCACACATTGGAGTCTCATACCTCCAATGTGGGATACATGGACCCAAGAAGGGGCGATCTACGGCTATAGTGGACCACTCAGAGTGAACCGCCGGTGGACGGAAGGGGTGACCTGAGACGGGGGACCTACGTCTATAGTAGGGCACTCGGAGTGAACTGCCGTGGATGTCAGAACGGAAATGTGGTGGTTGTCATGACTCCATGTATCCCACATTGGAGGTATGAGACTCCAATGTGTGATATAAAAGGAACTTGGGCACCCTCCCCTCTTGAGCTAGCTTTTGAGGGTGAGTTCTACCCTAGTTCCTGACAGTAGTTTGGATGGGTATTTTTGGTACCCATGATGGGTTGGTTTTAGGGTACCCAATGAGCTACCCTAAACCTGCCCATTACATATTTAGCCTAAGCCTGCCCAGCCCATTATTTTTTAAGTGAATTTTATTGGGTTAAAACCCAATGAGTTTGAGCGGTTTTTGGGTTAATGGTTTTTTGTGCCACCCCTAGTGTGATCCCACGTGATCCATGACCCGTTAACGTAAGCGATTAGGACCCGTCGAAAATCAATTGGGAGGGATCGGTTGTGTAACTTCAATTTGGTTGTTTGATAATTTTGGTTCACGATTTTATACGTAAATAGTAATTATAGGGGTGGAAATTCGTGTTGTGTTTGGGTTAACGGGTATTTGTATTGACACCCTAGACCCTAAATTTATTTATGTTATTAGTATCGACCTATTTTAACTGCGAACATTTCAGTTCGTGTCGTGTTTTCTTATAGTAGTATAAGTTACTCGTGTTGAGTTTGGATTAATGGGTTCCCGTGTCGATATTCTCAAACCTAATCTTACCCATTTAATCATTCATGTTATTCGGGTCGACTCATGTAACTCGCTAACCCATCAAGCCTCCACCTTAACTCGCTTATATCGTGTCAGGTTCGTGTAATAAATTGTCAGCCCTAGTAAATTAGGAAGGCTTAATTACATATTTTAACTCTTTAACTATCAGTCAAACTGTATAAACCACTGAAAAGACGAAAGTGCCTACGTTAAATGTTAACATTATCATATTGGAAAATTTTAGACCAAAATGATGGACATCTCAAGGATTTTTTTTTTTTTTTTTGATTCCGCCCCTTGAGGCAAACGACTTATTCGTTGGAGAACTCTTCATCTTTTCTTTGGGAATCACTGCCTTTTAACTCTAAGGGCATGTTCTTTTTCATCATTTTGAAAACGATTTTGAAAACAAGTTTTAAAAAATAGTTTTATAATATAAAAAGTGTATTAAAAATGTAGAAAGTAGATGCTGAATAGTAAAAAGTTGTATTGAAAATGATGAAATATGATTAAAATATAATAAATTTATTGTTGAAACCAAAACCGTTTTCAAAATAGAACAAAAAGAACATGCCCTAAATCTATTCTCATCGGCTCTTGAAGAGGAACTTCCATAACACCTGTCTGCGAATTGGAATCAAACAAGGTCCGATTCTAATTACGATTCCACGAATAGTACCTCACGGTTTAGATTTTGGAACCGTTATCACCTCTAAATTTGGATGATGTTTACAAATCAGTTGTTGAGTACGTTTTATATGTGGATGTTACTAGTGGTGAACAAAAGCAAAAATCGATCCAAATCCGAAACTTCGGATCCGGTTTTTATCCGAAATCGTTTTTTAATCGAAATCGCGGTTTGATCTGAACCCACTATTTTTTTTATCTGATAATCCAAAAATTCAAAATAGTTTAGCTACCTAGGGTAAACAATCGGATTGGTTATGAATTATCCAAAACAAAAATTCGAAACCGAACATTATCCGGAAAAAAAAATCCGATCCGAAATTTCGGATCGGATCAACGATCCGGATGAATTTAGATGTTACATCTCACGTACATGTTTTGGAAGTGGACTCCACACCTCAACATTTGAAATGAATCATGAAATCACCAAAATGATTAGAGTATTTTGGTGGTGTAAAAAACTCATTTAAATGAAATATGTGGAAAGAGAAAGTAGACAGAATAGTGATATTCTATTCATCGCCCAATCAAGGTTAGACACTATCTTTACACTTTAAAACAGGACAAAAATGTGACCCTCCTAAAAGTTTTGTAAACTATATAGTCATTAGGCCAACTAAGTTCCAACTTTTCTTTTATTTATTTGTTTATTTTTATACAATGTTAGTAGTAATTAAAAAAAAAGAATAAGTGTGATTGATTACGCCTGTCATTAAATATAATCAATCGAACAGAAAGGTCACTTACAATTATACATATTTCGTGTAATCTATTTTCCTCTGTCACCTGCATTTGTGGTCCAAATATACGCGTTTCAGTAGATTCTCTTTAATTGGGCAAACAATGTAGTCTTCGTTACAATGTTAGTAGTAATACTCATTATGAAGAGAACTATAATTTTAGTAGGAGACAATTTGGGAAGAAGTTGGTAATACAATTATAGAAGGCATTCGTTCATTTATGTGATCGTCGATTATTTGAAGAGAGTTTGTTTATCTTATTATTAATATGTTATCGTTTGAATTGGAATTTTCAACAATTTGGCATTTGAAATTAATAACGGGTTATTATGCCTCTTAACTATTTAATCGGCTGTTTCCAACCGAAAAAGAAAAATATTATTAATTTATTTATAATGTTCAAAACTATCATTATTAAAAAATATAGTTGGCCAGCGAACCATAAATACATGACATATGATGGGTAATTAATCCTTAACAATGACATAAGGTGAGTAGTATTCATGTAGATTCATCTACAACACTCCATTAAATTCGTGGTCCAAATTAATATAGATAGCGTAATGTCCCTCTAGTAAGATTTAAGAAATGGTGGTGTTATATCTCTCGAAAATGAGGTACGAGGATGGAATCCATGACTCATAATTATAGTATTACTTTAGTTTGCAAAAGTTGCTAACCGTGGTTTTCTTCGTTCCTTTGAAAGAGTTCAACAATACAACTGTTTATAATAATGGCGGAGTTAGGCCCCAAGGTTAGGTGGTGCAAAAAAAAAATTTTAAAAATGTTATACTACAGTAACGTTTCTTATGTGAAAAAATGCAAAAATAACTACATTTGAATATTATTAAGTGAATTTTTAAACTCATGTTATTTTTACCAAACTTAAAATTTATTAAGAATACGTGTATAAATTCTAACAACAAACACACTTTTAATTAATGAAATACTAAATTACTTTTTCTTTACAGTTTGCTCTTATTTTTCTTAATTTTTGGTGGGGGCAATATCAACTATTTTATCTATTTTTTTGTAATTTTTATATAATAATTCGGGTATTTAAAAAAAAATTTATATGGGCCAATTGCCCTCACAAAGCTACTATGTAGCTCCACCTCTCGTTTATAAGTCATAATATATAACTTTAAAATTGTACCCTTCTAATAGAGCTAGCTAGTAGATGAAATATTTACCTTGACTAGCTAGTTAAGTTTTATTCTTCTTTTCTATTTTTTTTTTCTTCCATATATATATCACTTTAATTTGTTACATTTTCTATAAAAAAAATTTTATTTTTATAATTATGAACGATAGGGTTTACATATAGAAAAGTCTCTCTAAATAATTATTTTAAAAATATTAATTTGTAATTATATATGTTATTGTCTAACGACATAAATTCTTTTTAACGAGACTATAGTATTTTGAAATACTCTGCAGCGTAAGCGTCAATTATTTGCTGAGCGCGTGCATAGAGGAATGCGATGTGGACTAGCCAAGCAAGTACCCATGGATTGCAATGTATTTCCCAAGTGTGAACACAGACTTTTTTTAAAAAAATTGGTGATTCCCTTTGTTTTGATTTTGACATTTGCGATAACGGTCTTATTTCTTATACACCTTGCATTTTGAAACGTATTTCTTTTTAATTAAAACAAAACTCAAATATAAAAAAGTCATATTTAATTTTTTTGTTTGCATTTCGATCATTTGAAACGCATCTTTGGTTATGTTTGAATTGTAATTTAAATAGGGGATTTTTAATTTTTGGAAAGGATTTTTTTTTGAAGGATTTTTATTTTGAAAAAATTGTGTAAAGAAGAGAATATATTATTCTTTGAAATAATATCAGTGTAATTTTAGAAGAAATTTTAAATTTAAATAAAATTAAAGGTGTTCGATATAAAATTTTTTTATTGAAAAGGTGCGATTTTTTTTTTTTTGAAAAAAATTAAAACAAACACAGCCTCATTCCTATTTTAAAATGTGATATACATTTTAAAATAAATATGTATTTTCATGACGAGTTCAACACCCTTGTCACAAATAGGTAGCAGGACATGAAAATATAGTCTAATTATGTTTTGGTTAATGACTTTAGACTTATGAACCTAAATTCGTCAATATGAAACACAACTCGATTATCACTCTCACTAGATTTAGTTTCAAACAAGGAATATCAAAAGTATTATTGTAATTCACAATTCATCACAATTTTACGCAATGAAAAAACATAATGGGGTCATTTTCAATTTTGGATGAAAAGATATAGAAGCAATGAGTTAATTAATAATCAATAAACCTTTTTACATTTTTAATACATCGGCCTAAATTTGGATAAGCAAAAGCAGCAAGAGTGGCTTAATCATTAATTCTTTTTAATTCTTTGCATGCAAGCTGAGGATAATTTTGTAGCTTTAGTTTAAGTCATACAATAACCACTTCTACATTAATTGTAATAATCTCGAAAGATGGCTATATATCATCACTAACCCTAAATCTCATGCATCCATCAGGGCATGTACAACTTATTTCCACATTTACACCTCCAAGCTTCTGGATAGTACTCGGCCGTCACCGGTGTCCCCGGCGGCACTGGGACATGGACCGGTCGGCAAGGTTTACACGAGCCGCACTTTCCTTGGCATCGCGGTGGCGAAGAACCCAGGCCGCTTAACAGCCTCCTTCTTCCACCTCCTACTGTATTGCTGTGTCCATGCACTTGTGTCTTGCCCACCATCTCCGTCTGCAATATCAATTACAGAAAAATTTACTAAATCAGAGCAGGTTCGTTATGAGTTGTTTTTGAAAAATAAATTTTTATTATAAAAAGTATAGAAGATGTAAAACAATTGTATTGAAATTGATTATAAAAAAAAAACGCTACAACATATTAAATTTATTGAAAAATTAAAAACGAAAACAAAAACAGTGAAAATGAACCAGACCTAGAAAACGAAAAGAATACTTTTGAGAGAAAAATCACTAAATGTTGTGTGGGCTGTTTTCGGGTAGAATACCGGAGAAAAACTGAGTCCGCTTCTTACAAAGCCCAATCCAATTGGTCTCAAAAGCTGGGCTGAAAACTTTAAAAAGCCCAGGCCCATCATGGGCTTTAAAATGCCCATGCTGAATAGTAAATATTCCGTAATCATAATCATGTCTACAATTTACAATTAAAACTAAAATTCATAGTAATTAGAAAAATCATAATGAGTATAATGCATGAATATAAATGGATAAATGTGTTGACACTAAACGATTACGATATATAATTAACATATAACTTGCCTAATATAATCTATATAACCGACCCAAACAGTGAAATAATGGATTAATTGTTGTAAAATCTCACAATCATAATGTACTTCTTTTCCACTCACATCATTTGTTCCCCATATTGTTATTAGCCACCTTGCTCTAACAAATTCTACATTTGCTCTCTATTGACGTTTGAAAGTACCATCATTTCCCTAAAACATTTAAGAAATTTCAAACAAAAAGAGTCTAGAGATTTCTATTCAGATTAAAAGAGTTCACTCTAAATTGTATCAGATACAATATTTCCCTTTTTGTTAAGGCTAAGAGATCAGGTGGAGAAGAAAACAGAAAGTGTAGGATGGAGGGTTCAAATCTTTTATCCCCAATTACTGTATCTTTACTGTGTCTCCTCTCACATATGTGAATGGGCCACTAGTGACACAGCAATTGAAACATAGAATCTAATCCTGATGAGGGGTAGTGTGGCTCTCTTGCCTTTCACTCAATTCTAGGAAAATTATCATTTATTTTTCACAAAACTCAAAATTTAAAATTTCCTCAAAATTTTTACTTATAGTTTTTAAAAAATAACATAATTATTACATTATTTTTTTCCTCTATGTTACACAATTTTCCTAAAAATTTCCCCATTTAATCTTCAAAGAACAAAACCTAAAGATATTCAAAGGGGGAAGGAATATCTAGTAAGTGTCAACTCAAGCAAAAATCCAAAAAAAAACACACAAACAGAGAGGCACAGAATAACAGAACATAGACTAACGTGCGCCAGGGCGGGTCAGGGTTTCACGAGCGATGCTGAAGAGCAGAACATGGCTCCGTTGAATGCGCTGAATAATTCTTCCCACAAACTCCCAAAATTAAAAAGAAATATATAAATTAAAAAAAAGTTTCTAAATTCATCGTAGATCTTCATTCCTCATGTTCTTTATCTTTGTATGATTTCGGATAAAAAATTATTTTTCAAGTTATACTTTCAAACTAAAAAAACAGTTATGTTACTGGACTCGCTCGAACTTAACGTAACAATAAAAACAAAAAACCCTTGAAAGGATTGGTTGCTTTCAGATTCAGCAGGTGAGCTAGCCTTGACCATCATCATCCAGATCAGCTCCAATCATTTAATTCATATCCATGGAAATCAACGGTCCTAATTAATTCCACTTTTTAAACATTTTTACTTTCACCGCGGTAAAAAACAAGAATCTTCAAACAAGAAAGGAAAAGATTACAGTAGATTGAATGAACCAACCTGGAACTGCAACTGAAAATCAACTCTATTATCACTACTCCACGGCGATCTCGATTCTGAAAGGTTAAAAACAAACCAAGGTAAAAAAGAGAGAGTAAATTTACAATTAAATGAAAAAAAGAAGAAAAAATTGAGCTTTTTTTTTTTTTTTTTTACCGAGGAGAAATAATCTGGAGAGGCTCAAGGATGCACAAGTGGAGACGAAGGCGATGGAAACTAGGTACAGAAGAAGCTTCATGTTCATAAAGTTGAGTCGGGTCATCAGCTTCCGGAGCTCCATCGATCTGACCCGATGAATCCGGCCGAAAAAGTATGGGTTTTTCTCCGCTGATTGTACTAAAAGTAGTACTTTTCTTTAATTATAAGCATGCAGAACGAAGAAGTTTTCGGATGAAACTTAAAAGAAAGAAAAAAAGAAGAAGAAGAATGATTGGATGCGCAAATGGGGCTTAAACGGGTGGGGCTCCGGTTTGTTGTCTGCTGATTCTTTCCCCCGCCGGGCGGGGCTCTCTTCGCTGTCGTTTCCGACAGTTTCCCGAAACTCACTAAAAACGTTGAGAAAACGTAAGAAACCCACGGCGGAATCCGAAGTACTACCACGAAAAACTCGCACTCCCTTAACGTTTTTATATGTACTACGCATGCAGGGGCAGCTTAGGTACACGGTACACATCATCATCATATTATTATGGGGTAGGAATGAGGTGACAATTCGTGTCGTGTTCGGATTATCGTGTTCGGTATACTCTTCAACCCTAACTTTACCCATTTAATTATTCGGGTAATTTAATTCGTGAATTTCAGCTTCGTGTCAGGTTGTGTCGTGGTGTGTAGGTTTTTGATTGACGCGTCCACGTATCGATATTTTAAACTTTAATCTTATTCGTTTAGTTATTCGGGTCGATTTATATAATCGCGAACAAGTTAAGACTCAACGCTCATTCGTTTATATCGTGTCGCGTAAAAAATAACCAACTCTATCGTATGATGGCCTAAATAATTGTTACTATTTACCACAGTCAATTTCTTTTCCTTTTTGTGGCAGAACCAGCCAATTTATTACCGGCTGCCAGTAATAGAGTTGTTTGTAGCAATTTGATGTTACTCTCAGTTAATTTCACATTTTATCGCCAACGATGTTAAAATATGTTTCATGTACAGAGAAACAGGTGGGTGTCCTTACCGTCAATATAATAACAACGACACGGGTGTAACACGTTAAGTGAATCGAATAATTCAAGTACAGTAAGGGGCCGCTTGGTTCGTAGAGGGGAATGAGAATGGGAATGGGAATGATAATAGTGGGGAATGATAGTAGAGGGAATGATAGTAGAGGGAATGATAGATGGTGTTTGGTTCACAAATAAACTTTTTAGGATTAAAATTTATTTTTATTTTTTTTACATTTAAATTTTGATATATTATAAACTATTTGTGTTAAAATATATTATAATGATGAATTTTAGCACTTAAAATTTTTAAAAAATAAAAAATACACACAAAAGAGGAAATAAAACCCATACCCCCCAATATGCTAGGATATGGAGGATTCCCTCAAAGGAGGGAATCAAACCCATATCCCAATCTAACCAAACAACAACTTTCATTTCCATACCCATTCCATTCCCATTCCATAGTCCCAAAACCCCAAACCAAGCAAGAAATTCAAAAGATAATTTTTTATTAAATTTTTGATACAAAACAAAAAGATTAATCAAGCTTATATTTAGTGTGTTATTTGCCAGAAATATACTAATTCAAAACACGATTCCATTGTTGTCTTAAAATGGAAAACTATCAGGTAAGAGGAAAATTTGCTGAGTTTATAGAGATTGACCCTACGGATAAGATAGGCGGGTATTGATAATAGAGGAGTTGTTAAATCAGGGTTTTTTCAAGTACATTTGTACTGTTGAAGAACAGCCTAGCAGCCCAACTGATGTTCAGCTTTGGTCCTCGAATGAGTATGTTAATTAAATTTAACTAATCTTGCTTATTCACCGTCGGCCGCCCGACCGTTAAACTCCGGTGAGTTGCACGGAAGTTGGACGTCGGTTGCCGATGATGACGACGACGATGAAAGGTGTTTGCACGTCAGAATTCCGGTGACTTGCACGGTATTTGCACGTCGGTCACCAATGATGAGGACAGTAGAGAAATGTTCAAGGTTAAATTACTCTTTTAGGGCCTGTTCTTTTTGGACGTTTTGAAAACAATTTTTAAAACAAAATTTAAAAAATAGTTTTATAATATAAAAAGTGTATTGAAAATGTAAAAAATAGATGCTGAATAGTAAAAAATTGTATTGAAAATGATGAAATATGATTAAAATATATTAAATTTACTGTTGAAACCAAAATCGTTTTCAAAACGAAACAAAAAGAACAGGCCCTTAGTTCTTTAAGTTGGGACATTGTATATATTTGATCTTTAACTTGAAATTGTTTCATTTTGATCATTTAACTTGAAAATCTATTTTAAAATGGTTTCGAATTCAAAATTTGACAATATTTGAATTATTTTCGACTAACGTGTAAGATTCACACATATTAATATGGACAAATAACTTAAATATTATCGAAATTTGGGTGTGGTTACCATTTTAAAAAAAAATTTCCAGTTAAGGGATCAAACTAAAACAAATTCCAGTTAAGAAACAAAATATATACATCATCCCAACTTAAGAGATCAACGAAGTAATTTAACCAATGTATAATACGTAGTACCATATAATATTCGCTCAAAAAATAAGTAAACGAAATTGCTACCTTGTGAGTGTTTGATCGATGCTTGATTCTAGTTCGGTCAATATTGAGTTCGAGCTTAATTAATATTGACTTAGTGGTTTATCAAGCAATTGTAACAATATTATTTGTATATTTGTATTTATATCATATTTAAATTTTGTATTACAAAATATTTAAAAATTTCAATTCAAACTCCAGCTCAAGTCCATTATAAAGTATTTGAACTCGTGCTCAAAATTTTCGGCTCAACTGAACGCGAGTTAATTTGTTCTTTTTCGAGCTAAAGCGTGTTCGAACTTGGCTCGATTCATTCATAACCATGACTGCTCCTTTCAAAGCGAACAGAAGAACTAACTTTTTTGGTTATTCAAATTTTGGGTCCAACCCTAATTCTCAGTTACAATTTTCACCCCTCCTGTGATCAATTCTATTAATCTAATTGGGGGTTGATTTGTAATTTAGCGTATGGTTTAGTTTAAAGTTGAAAGGAATGGATAGGCAAAGCAACACGTGCGCTCTCGACAAAGTACGTACGAATCGATTTGTGACAATTCAGGAGGAATTACATGTTGATGTTACACAAACGTCGCATATGTTTGACTTTGACCAAATTAAAACTGAAAATGCCACATTCGACAACAGCTTAGTTAGGCTAATGCTACTAGCTTTCGCAAATATTCGGGTGAAGCGAGTTTAGACAAGCAACGCAACGTTTAGTTTATTCAACAACTTTTAATTTGTTGTTGGTTTTGCGAAACTCGAATATTGCTTTGCTATTGAAAGAGTATCATTTAACTCTCCAAATATATTACTGTTGCTCTTTTTAAGTAGCATTCTTATTAATGATATTCATAAGTAGCATTACTAGTACAACTTGCAACTAAAAATTTGTACCATACGTGAAAAATCTCACTCTCGATTATAATGAGAAGTTGTTCTTAAATTTAGGGCGAATCTAATTCACAAGCTAAATTCTCGTAGGACCAAAGTTATAAGTTGTGTTGTTTTCAGTTTTTGGTTGCGAGTCTTGTGGCCTTCAAACATATCATGTCCAAATCATTCGTTTGGATACGTCACTGCTCATATATGCACAATTTCCATCTTCTTAAAAGTTGTTGAATTTCTTTCTTCAATTTGGATGTTTTTTCACACTACTTAATTGTTCGAATTACATTTACCTCCCTGAACTTTCGTTAGAATTATGAATATATTTTTGCTATTTTTTGGAAAGCACAAGTAACACTCTAGACTCACTGTAAGACAAAGTCTTTTTTTTATTTTTATTTTATTATTATTATTTTTTCCCCCATGCATTTCCAATAATTAAACTCATGACCTTGAGGTTACAAGTCACTTCCCTTACCACCACCCCAGCCCTCCACCTACGACAAAGTCAAAATCGAAAAATTCGTAAAAAATCAAAAAGCTAAAAAAATGGAAGGTTTTTTAAAAAAAGAAATCAAAACTGCATGGAGATAGTTGTATTTTGCCAGTTTTTATTTTGGCGTCGGGGTGAGTGCAGTGAGTTACTTGTAATTTTCAAAATAGCAAGGATTGATTTGTAATTATATCTAAAATTCAGGGAGGTAAATGTAATTTTCCCTACTTAATTCACTTCAATATCCATCTTCCCTGGTTCATCAAATCACACTCTTTCTTTTCCATTTCTTTCCTCTTAAATAGCGATGCAGCCATTCTCCTCCTCAAAAGTAAAAAAACAATCACAGTTTTATCTTTCAGTCACTTGCAATTTTTATTTTTAAATGAATAAAATTTATTAATAGCGTTTAAAATCATTTTATTGATAAACAACAAAAAAATCCGTACAACATAATACAAAAGATTTGATATGTTAATTATCAGATTTGAAAAAATTGTGTATTTAATCTATTATAGTGTATATTTATACATAATATAGATCAAACATTGTAGAAGTGAAAGAGTTCAAATTATCTAATACAATGTTACAATTTTACACTTTGAAATCTCGATGTGAGGGAAATTACTGGATGCATCTGTTGTATCGTTAAAAGTAGTGCAAAAAATATATCATAAATCACGTATTCAAATTTATATTCATTCATGGGGTCTCTATATGTATATCACTTCCCCAAAAATAAGATCTAGTTCATAAATGTATCTAACTGCACCATCATACGTGATTCGCGGATGCAGTCCAATGTCAAACTTCGATATATAAACACCAATCGCGCTGCATTCTAATGAGAGCAACATCAGCCCACAGACGGAAAAGAAGCCCATTAACTCTAGTGGGCCGAGATATGTAGAGGACCAACTGCTTGACTCACAATACCGACACTCACTTCCGGGCCCAAAGGTTCGGAAGGAGTTTTTATTTCTTTTTAAGAGTTAATTTTTTAAAAAAATACCTTTAATTTAACTCAATTACAAATTATTCTTGAAAGTTTGAAGTGTAACAACTAAATAAAATAAATTTTCTAAAAACAATGAAAGTAATTGAGTAAAGAAATTATACGTCCTCCTTGAAACTAAAACAAGAAACAATAAAAGACCCATTTTAGTGTATATTTTCTCTGTTTAATTAGAGGAAAATAGTATTAATAAAACGAAGGAGTATATCAATTCAAGTTCGGCAAATCTGAATGTCGAAGTGATTATTATTTTTCTTTTTTCATTTTGTGAAAAGAACCCATATTATTGTTGACTGGACGGTTGACTAATAAGAACATGTAATAATAAGTTAAAATAGCCAAAACTTTAACATCATACATATAAAAATTACTTATTTGCAACGATTAAAAAAAAAAAGGCTAAATGTGTAATTACTTAAAATAAAAATTGCCAAAAGTGTGATTTTCCCTGGGCCTGTTCTTTTTGTTTTTGTTTTTGTTTTGGTTTTGGTTTTAACAGTAAATTTAATATATTATAATCAGTTTTCATCATTTTTAATACAACTTTTTACTATTTATCTATATATTTTTTTACTTTTCTAATATACTTTTTATATTATAAAGTTATTTTCCAAAAACATGTTTTCAAAGCCGTTTTCAATACAAAAAAGAACAGGCCCTTAATAATTTTCGAAAGTTTTGGTGGACGTAAATGTAATTATCCCAATTAACTACTCCCATTAGTCACACAATTGAAAGTTAGGGGAGTTGTAAAAGGTTTAGTTAAAAATTGAGGTGTTTTCTTGCAAATAACAGAAAACCAAATGCAGCTTTAATTTCGTCCCGCTCTCTCCGACTCAGACTCCCAAAACGTCAAAACGAATATCGAAGCACAGCTGCTCTCTGCTCTCACCCACCCACCGCACCCACACTTTCTCAGTTCTCTGATGTTTTTGCAGAAAGTACCACCGCCCACCTCCTCCTAGCTTCTTCCTCATCCTCAATCCACACTCACAACGGCGTCGTTATTCCCTCGGAAGTGACTGGTCCAGCTGTTAATCACGTCTGCAGCAAAAAAAGCTTCAAATTTGACTGGCGTTTCTCCATTTGCTCTGCTCTACACTGTTCCCGCCGGTTACTTTCGTCATATCCACACATATTCGAAGTGGGATTTTCTTTTCTTTCACTCTCTCTCCAATAATCGTCCTTTCCGACGTGCTTTCTTTTGCGTTCACTTTCACATTGAACCCAGAAGAAGAAAGGGAAAATAGAAACAGAGGACAAAGGAAATGGGTGCTGTTCTGTGATAGTTGTGAGCCGGAGGGTGAGGGAGGAAGGAGCTCCGGACAATGTTACTCTCCGTGTTTTGTGTCGTCGTTATGCAAGTAAGCGTTTTGTGGGTTTTGTTTGATACGCGTGCGTGTGTCTGAGCAAGTTATATTATAGTATTTTATTTATTTAGTGTGTGTTCATGTTCAACGGCAATGGTTGATTTGTCTTTGGTTTTTTGTCTCGCATGCATGCTGTATGTAGTAAGACCAGCTCTTGATTGATTCAATGTTCTTGTAGAAATCTAAAGGAATCTTTTTAATATTTTTGAATTTCTTGTTCTTGGTGTCACAAAATTCCAGAGCCCTAGGTTTTGATTTTGTTATTCAGTGCGTTTGTTAATGAGTTTAATTTGGGACCCAGTATTATTTTTGGTCAATAATTTAAGCTTATTTTCAGCGGGAATCATGGGTTTACTAAGCTGAATTAAAAACCCTTCATTCACTTTTCTTGTTTGTGTAATCTGACTTTATATTCTTTTTGAACCAGATAAGTACTTGGGAATTAGCGGAATAAGGGTTTAGTTTTTTCATGTTTAGCACCGAATGAGAAGATGGGTTTAGAATCATGTAGTGAAGAGATGGAATGTCCAGCTGCTAAACCCTCTAGAACCCCTTCAAATATCTCTGATGTGGTTTCCAGATTTGCTAAAGTTTGTAAATTTAGGTCCATTGGGGTATTTGTTTCTGAGAATCAGTGCAATGATAGTGGCAATGTGGCTCCTACTTTGTTGGAAAAAGGCAGCATTGGTCTCACTGAGGAGAATAAGTCTGATCTGGAGAAGATCAATCCTCAGCCGGTTGAGGGGAGGATTATTAAAGAATGTGATTCGGGTCATTTGGATGTAACGGAACTCTTCGATACTATTTCTGCT
Organism: Leptodermis oblonga; assembly: GCA_016801395.1. Lineage (NCBI taxonomy): Eukaryota > Viridiplantae > Streptophyta > Magnoliopsida > Gentianales > Rubiaceae > Leptodermis > Leptodermis oblonga. The sequence goes on from CM028760.1 coordinate 38,225,701, forward strand.
GCTAAGGTAGCATATGTTAAGTTTCAAGAAGCTCACATTCCGTATGACCATGATAAGATTATTGCAGCTGATAAACATATGGTGTCTCAGCTTGATCTTCTGTGCAAGATTAAGCGATCTGTTAAGGAAAAGCAAATAAAGGCAGTGACTACTGTTTCTGCATGTTCGGCTCCTTTACTGGCAGAAATTCAAGTCCAAGAGGGCCTTTTGGGGAAATTGAAGTCCGAAGTCAAAATGAAGGAGAGTGATGTGGTTAATTTGCGAAGAGAACTAGAGGATTTGGAGGTGAAAAACAAAAGGTTGGCTGAAGAGTGCAGTCAGCAAGAAAAACTTAGTGCTAAGATTGTGCATATGCATTCCTTTGAAGAGATTGTCAAAGCAGTTAGAATGGGAATTCATGATTTTTCTAAGCCATTGATTGCCTTGATGAAAATTTCAGGTTGGGATTTAGACCAGGCTGCTAATGCCATAGAGACTAATGTTGTTTATGCCAAGAGGTCACATAAGAAGTATGCATTTGAAGCTTACATTGCCCGGAGAATGTTTTGCGGATTTTCATGCCAGGCATATGATACAGAGAGGATAATGAAATTTGATGATCCAATAAATGCTCTAATTGAAGATCCGCAATCTGATTTTGCAAATTTTTGTCGGAAGAAGTACCTCGCGATAGTTCATCCATCAATGGAAACATCATTCTTTGGCAATGTGGATCACAGAATATTTGTGGCTAATGGGTTGCACCCATATACACCTTTCTACAGAGCATTTGTTAAAATGGCAAGATGGGTCTGGTGTCTGCAAGGAGCTATTGCTTCTAGTAGTCCAAAAATAGAGATCTTTGCAGTTAAGCAAGGAACTGAATTTTCAGATGTTTATATGGAATATATTGAGGAGTTGAAGGAAGATGCATTCGTGTCCAGCCAAGGAGATGCGAGATATAAAGTTGAATTTATGATCTTGCCTGGGTTTAAAGTCGGAAACTCGTTGATCAAGTCTCAAGTCTATCTTTCAAAACTGGCGTTCCTAGATGGGACATCTTAAAAGGAGGTGATCACGCTGATGAAGACAAGATCCCTTATCTCCTTCCATATGTCATAGCATTTTTAAGTTGAAGAATACTTGACTTGCTATGGTTCTGTTTGTATAACTTTGAACACTTTATTAAAATCTCTTGTAGTAACTCTCTCTTGCTAATTTAGCTACGTAAATATGTCCCTCAAGCTGTATGACATAATATATTTCATGAGTTTTCCATTGCTTGCTTTTCAATTGAATACATGGTACTTTCTCTTGGGGAAAATTGGGATGATTGGAATTTGGAATGTGATTTCTCATGTAAATCGTACTGTCTGTGATCTTGTTTTCGCTATCTGCCCGTTGTTTTCTTGGACTTGTCTTGGTTTGATTGGTTGAGACAAATTTGTATTGCTTACAAGCATGAAGAAATGACAGTTGCATTTCGGAAAGATGTTTGTTCTTTAAGTGTGATAGTTAAGGTACATAAATGTAAAGAAGGTAAAATCTGTTTGCAAAATTGGAAAATAAAGATTTTAAAAACTTGCATACTCTTTCATTCTGAACTGTTGGTGTTGGAGAACAAATCTCTGCACAATTCGCCGTAGAATCTACATACCAAATCAATGAAAACAGGAGACATGAGGTTTTTCCAGCATTGAAGAAGCTCTTCGACATCCGTGAGATCTCTCATTTTCCCCTCTTCAACTATCATTTCCACCAAATAGTTCTCAAAGCTCCTGCATGCATCTTCTGCATTTTCCCCTCTCCTTTTGTTAGCTGGACTCAACTTCACATAGGCCGGGGTAAGCGGCGAGGGAAAGGGTGCTTGGACATAGCCAGCATCCGAAATGCTCTTCATTTCCAAGACTCTGTCCATGTCTCTTCTTGATGGTTTAGCTCTAAAGCAATCCAAGATGGGGAAGAACTTCTTAATTCTTTTTCCTAGTGTTGTCTTTCTGGGATCGTACCTCGGGTGGTGGAAATGGAGGGATCTTATAGAGAGGGGCTTTCTGAGTCTGACCTTAAAGAACTGTGATACTTTTTTGCATGGATTGAGAAGCTTGCATTTGAAGGGAGTTAGGTTTCTGGCCTTCATCTTGTAATGATTTTGAGGATGGATTGTAGATTAAGGAAAGGAAATGAACTCTAAAAAGTGATGGTTGTTAGTCTAATGTCTGAATTCTGATGCTCCTACGTTTGCTTCATGGGAAGCTTTATAAAGTAGTTCTGGAGAAAATTGGGTGTTGTGGCGGTTGTTGCACTAACATTGTGACATTCCAGTCCCGTGATCATTAAAAGTGTCGTGTTTAAAGGTATTAAAAACATAACTACTTTTTAATGAAGTGTTATTTAGATTAATGGTATTTAATGAATGAAGTTCACATTACAGGCAATGAAAAATACACTCCTCTATCTTATAGTTTTGAGTCTTATCTTGTGACTCGTAAACACTTATATAATGTATCGTTTTAATTAGACGGATGAAATAGATGATTTAAAACGATGAGTATCATTATTCTTCGTTGAACTTTTAAATATGACAACATTAAGGTTGAACCAGGTGCAATGCTCCTGGGAGTTTTCGACTAATTTTTAAGTTTGGTTTGGTCGGAATTCCAATGATTGTGGAACTCACGTCTTCTAGTTTTGGAGGAGAGTGGTGTGCCATTATGTCTAATGTCTTAAAGGAGTTGGAAATGGGAAAGCCCATTATCAATAGAGCCTGTAATAAGGGCATCTAGTCATCTACAATGGTAAGTAGATACTGACATGGCAGTCAGCATCTACCCACTATTTTTGGGTAGAAACCATTGGGGAGTTTGGGTAGAAGTCTAGTTGGCTATACCCAGTAGAGAACTCTCTACCTGAGTAGAAGGGGAGGAAAGAGAGAGGGGTGGGGGCAACTTTGTTGGGTTTTACAATTTTTGTTAATTGTTTATTTGAATTGCTGTTGCATGCTTTTTTTTTTATTTATTCGTTCTGCATTTGCATTTCTTTTTTCATTTGTGGCTGTTTTTTTGACTTCTTCTCTTGTGGCTGTTTTCACTCCACCATTCCCGTAGGAATGCTTCCTACTTAAATTTTTTTTAATTTTTAATTATAGTTAACGGCTATTTAATTGTTTTTAGGAATATTTTTATTTAAATTATGTATGTATTAACTTTAATTAATATATAATTTAAAAATAAAATATGTTTACTAAATTAATTTATTTATTAAAATATTATTAATATATAATTTAAAAATAAAATATGTTCATTAAAATATTAATAATGATGTTTAATTATACAAAATTAAAAATAATATAATAAATGAGTAAATATAAATAAGATGTATATAATAATTGATAGTGGGAGATGATGTGGCAATAAAATACCTACTTTTTGGGTATAATTGTTGGAGAGAAATATGATTATAGGTATTAGGTGAAGTGGCAGATGATGTGGCAACAAAATACCTGCTTTTTGGGTAGAACCACTGGAGATGCTCTAATGGAGAAAATATTTGGTGGTTTATAAATACCATGTCATCAGCTGACGTGGTGTTTGTTAGTCCACCCAAATATTGACATGTGTAATTTATTTTATTATGTCAGCACTTCTGCTTACACATCAGACGAGCCTATTCCCTCCCCTCAACCTAGCACGGCAGTGGCACTACCCCTCCACTTTCTTCCTCTTCCCCTCCGCCTTCACCGCACCACATCCAAGCTTACCTCACACTTGCCGATGTCCGCTCGCCCTTCTTACCCATTGCCCCCACCCCTCCCTTTCTCCTCGCCCGTTTTCTGAAACAGAAACGGTTAAACTTCGATTCTTGAGAAGCAAAATCAGCCTGAATGCCTTTTAGTAAAATTAGTTCGTGGGTCATATTAATTGCTTCAAATATTAGTTTGTTAATCATTGTGTTTGTGGGCTTATTATTATTATTATTATATTATTTTGATTTTGGGTGGAAATTCCAGCATTTTTTAGGATTAGGAAGAAAGATTGTAAATCTGGGCTGTCCTATTTTCAAATTTGGGTTTGAGAATAAGTTTGCTTCATTGATTTCTACTGAGTTAATTCACAATTGAGCGGTTGATGTTTTTTTTCTAGTTAAAAGCTACAAAATAACTCATGAATTCATCACCTTTGATGACGATGATAGCAATCTTTGACTTCCGATTTAATAATTTATCTTTTTTATGTTCTTTATGTGTTCCTCTAAATTCAAGGAGTAGGGGGACGATGGGGGAGGGTCAATGGGTGAGAAGGGCGTGTGTTGGGTGGGCTTGGATTGGGTGGTGGAAGAGGAATGTGCAGCGGTGGGTGGTGTTGGTGCAAGATTGAGGGGGAAGAAGAAGAAGAAGAAGGAGGAGGTGGAGAGGGTGGTCCGATGGGCTGGGAGTGGGTAGTGGGTTAGTGCTGACATAATAAAAATATATTACTCAAGTCAATATTTGGGTGGATTAGCAAACACCACATCAGCTGATGACATGGTGTTTGTTAATCATCCAATATTTTCTCGTAATAATGTCATGTCTTTCAACACAAATTACCAAACCATGATTAAATTGAAGGAGAAAATCAGAAGAAATAAGATAAGTCACAGAAGAACGAAGGGAGAGCAAAGAACGGGGAAGAAGAAGACCTGAAGAGAAAGAGAGAAATAAGAGGAAACCAATTTTCATTCATAATCAACATAACACGTTACAAAGCATGATCAACTAATTTACAAAGTTTCTCATATATATATATATTAGAAGTTGTATGCCGTGCAATGCCCGGCATTTTCCTAATAGTATTATTTTGTTATAATTTTTCTTCGACTTAAGTTTTAAGAGAATATGAAATAGTTTAGAATTTAATTGGTTATACTTATGTTATGTATATGACACATTATAAATACATGTAATGTACGTGTGTGCATTAGGTTAGATTCAAGAAAAGTATAGGAGTTAGAAATATTGTTCCATCATATAAGCTTATATTTTTTCAACACACACAAGAAGAGATATGAGTAAAAATAATTAATTTTAAGAGATAAGATATGTACAATTGTAAGCTTATCTAATATAAAATCACCCGTTCAATGTATATGGATAGTCGTAGGTTGCCATTTTTTGGGTCAAAATTTAGAACAATTGTGTGATAGAATAATTTTAACAAATATTTTCTGGGGTGCGATGAACAATGCAAGAAGAAGCCAAAGAAGTACGAGTATTTGTAGAGCACATAGCAAAGGAACAACAATTGAAATCATGAATGGCATTGGCCAATGACTACCCCACATTTCCACAATTTCCCATAATTATTAGGTGGCTATTCGGTTTACTATTATTTAATTATAAGTTAAATTGGATAATAAATAATAAAGTGAAACAAAAATTGAGAAAGCTATCTAGTGGAGAAGATGATAAGTCATCTTAAATTATGAAGTTATAGGGTAAATAATTATGTTGCCAACGTGGCATCCATGTGGCACATAATATATGATAAATATTAAATACTAATCTTATGTGGCAGCCATGTGGCACCCTCAAATCAAGCCTATGTTAGTTTCTATTATATATGTTAGATATATCTATTAACGAACTAATTAATTCATAAACATAACTATATCATTTTATTTTACTTAATAATCTTGACAAATAATTGGGATATTTTTGTGGACTTAGATAAACAAATTGGTTTGGGCTTGTTGTATTGGACTGCCATAAGGCCCATACGAATGCTTTATTTTGGGCCTTTTTATTTTTCTTCTCGATGAAATACATCGGCCCTTTTTTTGTCAATATTGAATAACGTAGAGCCCGTTCATATTTATATATTCTTTTGTTATTTATTAAGGATATTAGTCTCGGTTTCATTAAAAGAGTGTGATTTGAAAAATATATAACTTATCATCGATGGTAAAGTACAACACATTAAATAATTAATTTGGCACTTAGTTTTTATTTTTATCATCAATGGTAAATTACAACACATAAAATAATTAATTTGACACCATATTTTTTATTTTCATCCTAACTTTGTAAGTGAAGGTTAATTGTGGACCACATATTAACATATTCATAAATGTATACTATGTAAACAAATCTAAACTGGACTCTTTTAGTGAGGTAATATATATATATATATTTATAAAATTGGACTCTTTATATATATATATATATATATATATGAGATAGAAAAAGTATATATTAACTTCTTTTTTTTGTTCTGTTGTTGAAGTATTTGAGAAATTTTTTAACCTGGTAAAATTATTTATTCCCTTCACTATCAATGATACTTGTGCTTGAACATAATTGCAATACATCAAGATTAAACTTGATATATTATGAGTTAAGCTAAATACGCTATACATCATAAGTTAAATTCAACATACCATATTTTAACCAAAAATAATAATAATTGCGATAAATCAGCAGTTAATATCTATACCCAGTACTGTACATTAGAGACAAACTCAATAAACGCTTTGTCGAATACAAGTTTTTGTGAAAATCAACCGAAACATCTCAAATCAATATATCAAATCTCAATATCGTATCCAGTTTAGGGTGTTGTCATGATCTTGGCACATACTTATATTGTTAGGAAGTAGTGAAGGATAAAAGGAAAATGTATAGCTTAGTAATCGGCATCTGATTTGTAATTGAAAATTCCCTCTCTTTGATTAATCAATTCTCCCTTTCTGTTATTTCTCTTCTTCTTTATCTCTCTAATTTTTTCTACCAATCTTTCTTTTCTTCATTCTTCAGGCCCTGCCAGGTGTCCCCTTCCCCGTAATTTGCTCTTTTAGGGTGAACGTGGGCCGTTTCCTTAGCCGGGCCTTTTTTCCTCCAGGGCTGTGGGCCTCAAATTTGAACCCTAGTCATAGTCCTATTCCTAGGCCTCTCACTCCAAGTCCATTTTCATTTATAGCATTTCCACCCGTCATCTCATTATAGGATAGGTTTTGCATGCTACGTAATGGCTTTCTTGTTCACATTTTGAATGCTAACAAACTCCTTAGGTTGGAACGAGTACGTACTTCAAAGGTTGTAATGCAGAGATAACTACCTTATTCAAATATCAGAGAAATTTCTTCCATTTTTTTTCTTTTTTTCTTTTTTTGGAGTATGAGCTCCAACCTGGTACTGCCCTTACAACTTAGAGTTTCTTCTCACCCCATAACCTTTGATCCCACATACTTACGATAGTCCACATATAGACTATCTGCTGAACTAAGTACTCGAACTTGAAATTAAAAAATTCAATCATTACATTTGTCGAATTCTGTATATTTAAAATGCTGATTGAGATCAGGCTTGCATTTCAATTTTCTTTAGCGTGCATGGAAGGAGGAAAGTTAAGAGGGTCACACTCACACAGCTAGCGTGGCCTAAGCTAGAACTAGGGTGGTGTTCACTCTATATAATCTATATTTAGAAGGGCTGTGTATCATTCTGTATAGAATTGCACGGAATATGTTGCTTGTTAGAGGAGCCAAGTTAGGCACAAACGTTTACCGGCATAACAGAAAGATATGGGAAAGAAAAGCATGAAAAAAAAAGGAAAGAACAAAAAAAAAAAAAAAAAAAAACCACATTTGATTAAGCGCGTTGTGGCTGGGATATGATCAACTTGTGTTTACTTTTTCAAATTGAGACATGCACTTGAGGGAAGTATCATCGTTCATACTTTAAAATTTAAGTTAGTATAAAACTGGAGTAATTTTGACATATTTTTGTTATAATGAATGAGAATGTCCCTTCCAGCTAAGCCATATACTTGTAATTTTAGAAAACCAAGCAAGCCCTGAGGATATCGGAGCTACCTCTAGGTATTAATTCCTGACACAACCCCACAACCACACAACCCCAATCGTGAGTAGTTAGTTAAAGTTGACTTCAAATTTATCAAGATCCCCTTAAGTGTATACTAATGAAACGTAAGCGATATGACCATTATTTCTCAAGCACGGTTGAACCTCCTACTGACGTTGTCCTTGTTTCATGGACCCGACTATTAACCTCGCTGACGAGTCTTATTGAGGTCCTCAAACTGAACCTAAACCTTTGAGTTTATAGTCATGTAAAAGACCAAACCAAACACATCAACATTTGTACATAGTTTATACGGCTTTGCTTCCCAATCATTTAACGATGTACATATTATAATACTCTCTTCATCGTACTTTGGTTAACGTATATATATATATATATATAAAATTAAAACGAGGTTATTTTTAATATAATTATTATATGTATTAGTTCTGAGTTTTGGTACGTACGTACGTGTCCATATAATAAAGAAGGGGCTTGGCACGCGTGTGGATGAACTTTACACAGTAGAAAGGCGTTGTATGGCATGATTTAATGGGGCATGCAATTTTGGATAATATCACTTTGTGGGAGACATGGGCCTCTCTTTGCTAACTCACCAACATGCTATGCTACTTTGCCTTTACCCCTCCCTATCTTGCTTTTCCATTTTGGAATATACTATTAATCTAAGCCTATTATTCACTACTACAAAACAAGCTATTAGAAGCAGGTTTTGCGCTCGATCCCACCTCCAATACGGCGGCACCAAAGCCAAAAAAATTACGAAGGGCGGCTGTTTGGGTGCTTCTAGTGATATACTAATATGTTATCCGCCCGCTCCACTAGAAAAGTTATATTTCTATATGTAATTTAAAACTGATGATAAGCAGTTGTAATTTGAACTATTATAAATTATAATGAAATAGAGAAGTATCAAAATATAGCACTCCCTTTATCATGTACAATAAAAGAGTTGCGATGAATAACTTTATACATGAATCTTTCATTGACACTACAAGATTTGGAAACACCATAATATTCCCTGAATTTGTTGTGAAATTTCCAAACTCTCCTCTACTTGGAAAGCATTTTTGTTCGGCACTTGAAGGCAATTTTGCTATTTCATACAAATTCAGAAAGCATTTAATGTTTTGTAAGCATCAAAAAGTATTTTAATGTTTGATCAAATCTTGAGTTATCTTTGAATTCACCAATGATAAGATGAACGATAACTGCAAAAGTTATCAATCTTTTAGTGATATTTGTGGTAAAGTTCTTTATATCCCGTATGTATATATAATTTGTTACGGTTAAAAGTTATAACGTGTACATGCATCTGATCATCAATATGAGAAAAAAAAGCTGCAGCTAACAGAAGTGAGAAAGAAAAGAGGTGTTCCCAGGTTGATCCTTTTAGTGCCACACGGTTGAAAATATGGCCATGGCGACCAAAACTCCAATTATTATACATTCCATGGCATGTTCTTTTCGATTGTTTTGAAAATGATTTTGGTTTTGTTTTTTGTTTGAACAATAAATTTAATATATTATAATTATTTTTTATTATTTTTAATACAACTTTTTATTATTCAACTATATCTTTCTCTATTTCTAATATACTTTTTACATTATAAAACTATTTTTTAAAAATATATTTTCAAAATCATTTTTAAAACGTTCTAAAAGAACATGGCCGTAGAAAAAGAAACAAAAAAGAGGCAAAATAACAGCGCCGTTTTGATGAATGATAATGATGAAAGGCAGGCCATTTGCTGAACCGATCGAACCTGGCTTGTTTCCTCCTCCACTTGCTTTTATCCCATGTTGGGTTCCCATCATCATTATTTTCAGGTTCAATTACTTTTTAACCCTTGTATTTGTATGATAGTTTGACTTTTATACATATATTTTCCAAATATATATATTTGTCCCTTAAATATAAGGGTGACAATCAAGTCGTGTTTTGTGTTGGTAGGTCTAAAGTCACTCAATCGAGCACGACTTGACGATATCTTCACATCATACTACTCGTCTCGTACATGACTTGATTGTGACATGCAAGGGTAACTCAAACACGACTCGACTATATTTTCGTATCATGTTACTCGACCCGAATATGACTTAATTTTGACTTGGGTAACCGAATATGACATGAAAATACATGTTTGTTAATTTTCCTACATATCAGGGCATGAATACTCGATTCTAATAGACCTGAAAATACCCTATATAATTTGAAAAAAACATGCACTAATAAAGCAAATCTTCAAAATGATAAATTTATTAAAATGTGTTAAACAGGTCATGCGGGTTGATCTGCCGAACTGACTTGTTTATTGTCATGTCTTTTGTGTTCAACCCGAATACTTTCTAAGTCGTACTTGGCCACTAAATCCATGCTAGGTTCGTATTGGGTCACAAATCGCCACCCCTAATTAAATATCATAATTCTCCTTAAAAAAAAAAAAATTTATCAACAAGCTTGACATTAACAAAAGTGTGACCAATAATCTCTAATTAAGGGGCAAAAGTCAAAAAATTTCTAAGGGATCAAAAAGCAATTAAGCCTTATTTTAATGCAACCATTTTCATTTTGTTTATTTCCCCCTTCCTCCTTTTTTCCACTATGGAACTCCTTTCTTAGTGTTTCTATTTATTTGGCTAGCTTTCTTGTGCTTCACTTACCTTAAGGTAGAGAGAGAAGAAGACCAAAAAAAAAAAAAACATCTTTGATCTTCATCTTCATCTTCAATCTTCATCTTCATCTTCAATCTTCAATCTTCAATCTTCATCAATGGGGAATTACAAATTCAGATTGTCTGATATGATGCCGAATGCCTGGTTTTACAAGCTCAGAGACATGAGCATAACCAGAAACTCCCATCCTCCTCCACCCAAGAAAAAGCCCTCCTCCAAGAACACCAAAACCCATTCCCAGAAATCCAACCAGCCCAGACAATCCCACCATTACAGCTCAGATTTCAGCGCAAGAAGTGGCGAATTCTACAATCCAAACAAAATCCCAAGAAATCCAGATCTTCCTTTCTTCCCTGATCCACCGAGAAGATCGTCAAAGCAGAGAAGAACCAGAAGAAAAACGGTTTACAAGCCTTCTCCAAGGCGGATGATGCCCACCTCCTCTGTTTCCGACCATCATCATTGTACTTGTTGTCATACTACGTTGTATGATTCTTCCACGGATGTTTCTGTCGACCTCGATTTCCTCAAATCTCCGACCTCGGAATTTGAGAATGAGTCCATCAACGGCGGAGGACAAGCGTCGGCCAGGTCGAGTTCTTGCAGTTGTGGGTTCAGTTCTTCGGCCACGGACATCATAATTGATGTGGACGCAAGATCCTTCACCCGGAAAATCGAAAAATTAGATGGGTTCGACACATTTCTAGAGCTCGATCTTCCCCCAATTTTAACAAAACCTGCGAAATTCGACGATGCATTACAAGAAGCTGCCAAGGAATTAAAGAAATCAGAAGCTGCTTTTCCCGTAAAAAACAGTACTCCTCCGGGGACACGAAAGTCGGTTTCTTCTTCCGCCGGAATAAAGCTCCGGGGGAATTCTCCGAGACTAGCTGCCGCCAGCGGGAAGAGAATTCCAGGTTCCGGGCCCGGCAGAAAGAGCATTTCCAGGCGGACAAAGTCGTCGCAGAAGAAGGGATTTGCAGAGAGCTTCGCCATTGTTAAAGCTTCTGTGGACCCGGAGAAAGATTTCATGGAATCCATGATGGAGATGATCGTGGAAAACAACATACGGGCATCGAAAGACTTGGAAGAGCTCCTCGCTTGTTATCTTTCGCTAAACTCAGATGAGTATCATGGGTTAATCATTAAGGCGTTCGAGCAGATTTGGTTCAATCTGCCTGATTTGAACTCGTGATTTTCAATTTTTCTTTTCCGGCCATCTTGTATAAATTGTACTAATACGACAAAAATCCATGTTCTATATACTGACATTCTTGCTCTGTTCTGCTCTGCCATGCTCTGTTTTTCTGGGGTCATTGTTAGTATGTTGGGTCCGTATTAATTTTCATATTGTGTTATAAATTATTAAAAATTATATTAATTTTAATTCGTATATAAATTAACGAATCATTTTAATTTTAACGTGTGAAGATGATCTCGTGTCCCTATATATGTAAGCTGTGCTGCAGATTTGTCACATTTGCAGAGGGAATGGTCCAGCGGAATAAGAAACAGATAAAAAAGGATTCTGACATTTTTTTGGTTCAGAGTTTCAGACAAGAGCTTTGAAAGCAGCCCAGACAAAAACGATGAATTGTGCGGGTGCCATTAAGGTTGCATTTACACATCACTTTCATTGCACGACACAAATTTTGGTTCATTTTATTCCTGTTTATTTTCTTCCGGTGGAAACTGGAAAACAAAAATACGGATTCTTGGATATACTGATGTGTGTGTGTATATATATAGGCTTAAAGAACCCCACTCTGACACGTTCTGGAAACTCAAATCTACACGTACGAGACAAGAAGTTATGGAGAACTTGCAAGTTTTTTTTTTTTTTTTCCCTCTCTTTAGAAGTCATTAGGTTAAAACATTTCATAATTGTGCCATGTAAATTCAGAAATTATTCCGAAGTAAAATTACGGTAAAATTTGAGTTATTTTCATCTAACACGTGAAATTTACACATATTGATAGGAGTAATAAATGAAAAATCAAATGTTAAATAACTTTGTTGATCTTTTAGTTCAGCTTGAAATAGTTCACGTATTATCTAAAAGTAGCTAAAATATGATCAAAATTTGGGGTCGAAACCATTTTATATGAATTTTGAAGTTAAAATACAAAAATGAAACGTTCTCGAGTCAAATAATCAAAAAAAGGACATAAGCTCAAGTAAAGGGACCAATGGGAGAATTAAATTTACATTGAGAGGATGATAATTTTTGATAAGGTATGGAATATAAATATGTTAGACTTGAAATTTGACGAATCGATAAAATTAGGGTTACAGAGGGCCCAACAAAAAGCCGCCAATTCGAACCCCTAATTTACAAGATAGTTAGTATTACAGACAAAGTTATCCCAGTAGAATTTCCAAGTATTAGAATATAATTTCTCATTTGGACTAAGAAAATATTTATAATTCATGGGTAATTTTATGGGAACGGTTGAACTTTTTTATGCGAATTATTAGTCTATGTCTAACTAACAAGTAAAATTGATAATAGGGAACTTTTGCCCGACCCCACCAAGGAAAGAGTGAAGATGAAGCATTTGGACTAAACGTTAAAGTTTGTAATTACCAATACGCCAAAAAACTAAAAAAGAATAAAATTATGAACCAACCCTTCTATTTTGCTTTTTTCTTTTTGAAGAAAATAAAAAAATTAAAACATAATGGGTAATTTTAGGTTTGTATAACTTATTCCAAGATACTATAATGCAAGGTACTTTCAAAGTCTTAAAAAAATGTTATTCCTCTCTTTCTAAACTCCATACTTCACTTCCTAAACTCAGTACACGAGCTTTCAATATTTTTTTTTTGTTTTAATGTAATTGTGATACTTAAATAACTAAACTTGACAGGCGTATTTTTAATACTTGCTATTTTAATATAATCACAATACTTCGATCAACACCGAAACTCAATACTTCAGAAACTAATCTCGACGTGCAAACTATAGGATTGTTAGAAACGTCGAATACGATTTTTTTTTTTTTTTTTGCTTTTGATAAAGGGTGTAGTACTGTTTATTAGTATGCTTTTTTTTTTTTTTTTTTTTTTACTTATATCACCACATATTATAAAGATACTGTTGGGGGAAAAGATGGAAACATAATCTTTTTTAAAGACAAGAAAATCTTTATTTTTGGGGCCAAAGGAACACAGTATATTAAAGTTGCGTGATTTGGCATTGGTTTTTCTAAAGGGATCGAAGGCCATTAATTGATCCGGTGTGTATATCAGTAATTGTGAAAGCCTCACTGTACTTTTTCTTTTCTTTTATTTATTTTCCCCCTTTAATGATTATTTGTAAATGTGTTGTTTTGTCTCGAACAAAAAAAATTATTAAATGCATACGGCGCTGTAGTAGTAAAAATTGCACAGAAAATCAATTTTAAAATTTTATTTTTAATTTTACGAATTACATTTGTTCCTGAAGTTTGGGAGTAATTACGAAGTTAAAATTGACTTGGAATACGTGATACATAATTGTAATAGTTCAGTGTTAAACTCAATATTTCAATGGCTAAATTCGATGTTTTAATACTTGAAAATGCTACAAAATACTTTAATATCTAAATTCAACACATGTGATACTTTAGAAGTTAAGATTTATAGTTCAACACCCAAAAATAGTACGCAATACTTCAGTACATAAATTAAATATACGTAATATTTGTTGTTTTAACGTATATACGATATTTTAGAGAATATACTCAATATTTCAACACTTAGAAACGGTACATAATATTTCAACATATAAATTCAATACATATCATACTATGAAAGCTAATCTCAATACATTAACGCATAACATACGCCTGGTATTTCAGATTTTAGAAGTTAAACTCGATATGCGCGCCGTTAAATCATCAGATGCATCAAATACAAATTTTTATCAATTCTTTTGGTCTCAATACTACAACAAATGCACGAAATAATATCTCCGAGTTTGATAAAGACAGAAATAAAATAAAAGTGTACGTGAAAAAAACGCTAAAAAGATGGGATGGCAATTGATAGTCACAGCTAAAAAATGGACCCTTTCCGATCAAACTTGGTGGCATATTTATCAATTGAATTAATTGATGAAGATTTTCAGTCCATATTACTTAGCTATAGTACAATAGAAGTGTGCGTGGACAAAAACCATCTTGGTCCCTATTCCCTAAACCCTAATTTATGATGTTTCTCCTTCAATGCCATTGCGCATGCATGCCTAATGTCTCAAAAATTATTTCATATAATCGCTGCATCTATCTTTTAGCGCATTAGATTGATCAAAATTAAAATAAGTAAATATGACCCTTTATTATTTTCATAACAAGAATACGTTTTTACCATTAAATAATACAAGCTGCATACTGTCTGTTTATGCTATTGATGGATGGAATAATTTCCTTTACTCCTATTTTGAAGGTCAATATTATCACAATTATTGTTGTTTTTATGTTGGTATTTGAAGGTCAAAGGGTCAAATCATTAAGTGTTGCTTTGGGGTTTTTTTTCCCCTTTCATTTTATGTATTATTTTGATTATTTATATGTATTATTTTGATTATTTATAAGTTGGAGGTTCTACCGTCAAATAATTTTTAGTTATAACTTTAATTCCGTTTCTTAACACACAATGATAATTATATATGTCGCATTAGAGTTTTTTTAAGGTTGACGATTTCTAATACTATATAACAACACGAGACGAGCCCAACAATATATAAACAAAGTTAGTGTTGAAGCTTTTTATATTAAAGTATTAAATGGGTTGACCCAAATAATAATTGAGTCAAAATGAAGTCAGAACTCATAACCTACACAACCTATTTATAGTTATTAGAAGTAAGAGGACTAAAATTGTAAAAGCAAGAAATTGTTTATTAACCGTAAATCTTTAGTCCTTTCTTGAAATGTCTATATATACAAATTTCTAATTGAAATTTTTGACACAAATATAGTAATAAATGACTTGCGCTTGAATCATATCTAATTATTAACTCAAACTCAACACGAATTGCTCGTATTTTTCACGAACACCAATGGACATAAATAGATCATTACTCGTCTTTGGCCAGACGGGTGTGGCGTCCGAAAATTTCTGTGATGCAAATTGCAAACTCATGGAAGATATCTTGCATGGGAAAATCATTGTGTGGCTCAACGAATATATCGAATAATTTCTGGTACGAAGCACTGTAGGAGTTCATGCGAAGCAAGAGAAGTGCACGTAATAATTTTGGCCGATATTTGCGCATCAATAATCAACCCACCAGCTAATGAATACGTAATTATGTGGCCGAGCAGTGTTATGGATCGATCTCTTGATTTGATCATTCAACATATATTTATTTATATATATAAATATATATATCGAAAACAGAAAAAATAATTTTCTGAATAATCTAATATATGAATAAATTTTTTATTTGACAGTTAAAATATATATAATTTTTTTTTTACAATTACATATATATTGCTCTATCATAAGGATGGAGATTAAGAAAGATGAAAGAGTCCGAAAACCACCCTACACCGGCCGTGGTTATATATATTGCAAATTGTAAGTCTGATAGTATCGTTTTCTTGTTTTTGTGGCCATTTAAATTTACAGGCACATGGGATGAAACTTTATATATATATATATATATATATATATATTACACGCACGACAAAAGACAAAACTTTGGTAAAGATTTGCTTATTAATTAATTATTTGTGTATGGTAATTAAACATATATTTTCGTATATTAATATATTTGTCATTGGTGAGAAATGAGGACAAAACTTGGGATAATTAACTTTGTGAATGAACCAAACCATCTTATTATTATATTTATTTATTGTATTTGATACGACACCACCAACTGATGAGGACTACTAAAGTCTTAAATCAACACTCAAATACAGAATTTTAGCCTCATATTATGCTCAAAATTGGAACTATTTGTCTCCAATCTTAACTGGTATGACTAATAATGAGTTAGTGCTCAAACGATAATATACAACGAGTTATCTAGAAATTAGGAGTACAAAGTTCAATTCTTTGCTTTTCTTTTATAAATTTTGACATATTCTCCCTTATGGCAGAACCCTCAAAGGGAGCACCCAATCTTCTTCATTTACCTACAAATCTCCATGTTACGGTGCCTAGCCCTGCTATCGAGTGTAATAGATAAGATGTTATAATAGTTTATTGTTGACGGCGGTGAAATGGACACTGAAAGTAGGAAAAATGTGTAAAAAGTTATTAAACTATATTTGCATGGTCAGCTGGTTGATTGGAGAAGCACAAGGAAAAAACGCTGGAATTTACGAATTGTTAATTAATGAGACTTTGCTACCTAAAAACTAATAATAATAAATATTACATCGATTCCATAAGAATATTTCAATTTTTAATATTGGTTTTAGTAATAATGAACTCTTCTCGTGATACAGATGAATAACGAGACTCTGAAGATAATACTATATTGCACGGATTGCCCAATTTTGGGCATGATGCACGGTATACATTACAAATTTGTCATGTCTTTGGTATGATTCTGCCCCCTACCTTCTACGCAAATAAATATGTTTTTATAGTGTTGGTAATATCTGACATGATACGAAAATACGACACGATATAAGCGGGTTAGGGTTGAGCCTTTACGGGTTATATGGGTCGACTCGAATAACACGAATAATTAAACTGGTAAGGTTAGGGTTGATAAAATTGACATTTGAACCCACCAAACCGAACCCGACACGAGAAATTTGTACTTCAGCACGAACACAAAATGTTCGTGATTAAATGGGTCGACACGAATAATTAAACATGTAAGGTTACAGTTGATGGGTGTCAACATGAAAACCCACCAACTCGAATCTGATAACCCGGACACGACACGAATTGACACTCCTATGTTTTTACGAAAATCTTAATAGAATTATACTTTTGTTAGTATGACTTTGGATGGATGAGAATCTTTAGTTTACATTTTTTTCATCTCATAACTACTACTCAATTATGAAATTGTAAAAAATTTACAACGGTAGAATAATTTCATACTTTTACGATGGTACAAGTCAATGATTAGAGGCTGCACTGCAGAGTAGAGAAATAGCAGAGAATTGAGAAGCCGCAGAACAGGACCCTTGTTATCGGTATTTATTGATCTCTGTCGGCGAATCTAGCAGCCCACACAAAACTCAACAAGAGACACACTTTTCTTAATTTTTATTTTATTTTTATGGGGACCAGAAAACATGACACAAAAATTCACATTTAACGTATCTGATAGTTAAACAATGTACTTACAAATTTAACATTTAAAATATAATGATTATGTTATGGAAACACAAATGAAATCAGATCAGCAAGGTTTTGGGCAATGGCTCAATAACTATGTCTTATGTATTTATTGTAAAAATTGAAAGTTAAATATGAGATAAACTATCATATTTTCATGTGAAATGACATAATTTCATTTGCTTTTCCATCCCATTTTCACTATAAAATGCGACAATTCCATCCCCTCTCCAGGCTTCTTTTCAAATTTTGTTACTTTATACCTTTTGGTTTGCATGCACAAAAGTAACCTAGCCATTGACAATGTGAACCAAAGATCATTCACTTTATTATAGACTCTCTAAAGTAGGCAAAAAAAAAAAAAAAAACAGAACAAAAACTCTCCCCCCACTAACTCACATGGGAAACTTTTAACTAATGACCGAGTCTGTACTCTATCGATTGTGACACAGACTTTGCAAGAAAAAACGCAACACTAAAATACAGTTATAGAAAATTTGATCTCTCGATTAGGGGTTTGCATTTAATTGTGGATAAAACCAACAAACCTGCCACCCACCGGCTGTTTTCACATTGAATCTGAAATGAAACCTTTCATCATTTGCAGGTTCCGATCTGTCCTTTTTTTCAGTGACTAATGATTCTCAGATTTGTTCCTTTCGCAGACCCTAGCTAGAGAACTAAGTGTCATCAACACCATTAATTTTTCAACATATTAATTGTATTATCATTAGGTAGGTCCGATATCACATTTCTGTTCCGTCTCGATCCAACTAGTCAAAAGAGTTTTGTTTAGAATTGTACATCTCGCTAAGCGAAAACAGACCCTTTTGGACTTGGATTATTATTATGATAATTATGGTGTCCCCGCAAGAATGGATGGAAAATGAAGTGACCTTTAGGCAAAGGTGGAGCAACATAATATGGAAAAGGATCCACCACCATAAAAGGAGTAATGACACCAATTAGTGGCATGCAATATTAGCATAATTATGCAATATTTTGTTCTGTTTGTGCCACCAATGACAATTAAAATGCAGCATGCCCTTTGCCTTTTGCCCTAGCCACAATAATAGGGTTATTAATCATTGTGTTAACTGTTAAGACAAAATTTCTACAAGTTTTGGACAAATAAGGTGAGCTCTGAGTTTTTGGTAAAATAGTTTAAATTAAGAGGGAGTTTCTGACGGTCTGACAAATGAGACTTTAACAACTAAACTCGATACACGCATTTTTTTTCCATACATGTGTTACTTGTTATTTTAACGTGTACATTTTAGACTATATTTAATATTCTGGTACCTAAAAATAGAATGCGATATTTCACCCTCCAAACTCAACACCTAGCACACATATATACACACTGTTTAACCAATAGACACGTTAAATTCAAGTTTTTACGTTTAACTTAACGAGGGGGTTTGTAATTAGAGTTGTTGCACATTGGACATGTTATTTTCGGAAGTCATTGACATGCTAGATTCTGTTGTGTCACAAAATCTGGAGGGATATGATATTTGCAGTAACCGTTTCGATATTTGCAGTAACATTTTATTGTGAAAAGTCTAAAATACCCCTAACACTTTAAAATAAATAAATAAAAAAAATATCGCCGGCGATGGTACACCCCCCCCCCCCCCCCTTCATTTTGATATTGCAGTAACCACTGGGCGGATCTTCGCCAATCCGGTAAAAAATTCACATTTTCGACAAAAATACTAACAAATCCGGACATAATACAACTAAAATAATCAAACCAACTATCTAAAACAATACCGCAAAACATTTTTACTTTCGCTATTAACCTTTTTTCGATCCGAATCGTTTCGATTTTTATCCGATTTTGTGATTCCACCCGACTCTGCTTTGCAGGAATTATTAAACGGAACAGAGCCTGTGAGTTTCGATATTTTTATTTTTATTTTTTTTGCAACCCGTGGTTTTTTTTTTTTTTTTTGCCCAGGGGCATTTTTTTTTTTTTACAAGGGAATGTTACTGCAAATATCGAAACGGTTACTGCGAATATAAATTCCGAATCTGGAAACTTTGGCTCAAAGTATTGACGTTTTACCACACGTTTTATGAACAGCAAAAAATGTTGATTGATGGATGGGGAGCTGTTGGAACGGAAACGCAAACGCAGTGCAGAGCAGCTGGATTTGCCCAAATCTTAAATTTAACAAAAGACAAAAAAGGTCAAAAGTAAAAAGAATCTCTTCAACCGCAACCCAAAAACTTCTTTCGTTCTTTGTTTTTTTGCTATCTTTCTTGTACTATATTGTCCTCGTCCCCCTCCCCCCGCTGTCACGAGATACATCCAAATTGTTGAACGAAATTATAGCAGTCCACGAACGCATAAGATTGCCAACTACCAAACCTTAAAGAAAATGACATTTTTACCCTTAAAGTTAATATATTTATCACGGACCGTTGAAAGGTTCGACTTCGAACAATATCCAAAATGAAAGGTAGTTACTGATACGAATTAGTAACTAAATAATTACTGAATACATAATCTGATGTAGTAAAGGAAGATAGATCCTGCAATTAACTTATAATGTGATTTGTTAATTATCATTGCGATTCATTATTTTTTGGTTGTTTGTTGTACTTCAATCGGACAAATGCAGCTCCACATACCTTTATAAATATTCCTGTGCAAAACATGAATTAGGCATCGAGAATTAAGCTCAATTTCTCCCTCGTAAACTCCTTTTTCTTTCTCAGATCATATAATTAGCCTCTCAACTAACACAATAATCATGAATATTCGGTAAATATGGACCAAAAGCAAGCTAATTTCGACTTATCTGGTTTATCCGTTTAATGAACATCCCTGTCCAGATCTCTCCTTCTTTGGTTGCTGCTTTTCTAAATCAATGGACGGCTTCACTGAAAGTCCGAAAAACCGAATTGAATCAATCATTCTTCAAAGTGAAAAGCGGAACGCTTTCCACCCGGTTGTCACTTTTTGTGTTGATCACGCTGAATGGAACTCGTGCATGCAAAATGGCGTTTTCTGATCATAACCCGTGCCACGCCATCTCATTCTATGTTTTGGAATCGCGCACCATATTATATGGACCACCACTGGACCACTTGAATCCGGAAGGTTCAAGGTCCGGGGCCCCGGGCACAGATTTGAGGAACGTTTGAAAAATCCCCACCCGACCCGACCATTTTCTGACTACTACTAGTGATTGAACCTTAATGCCATTAAAGCCTCATAGATGAAACTTCTCCATCACCTGCCAGGTTAGAAACCACAACAACCATAACCCGTAAGTTTCGGGCTTAGAGTCCAGATCACATGTACTAGTTCCCGGTATGCCACTAAAGCCCAAGAGATGAAACTTCTCCATCAACTGCCAGGTTAAAAACCACAACAATCATGCACCGTAAGCTTTGGGTTTAGGAGTCCATATCACCTGTGCTAGTTCCCTGTGCCACGACTGCCAAGCTAGAAACCACAACAATCATGCACCGTAAGCTTTAGGTTTAGGAGTCCAGATCACCTGTACCAGTTCCCTGTGCCACAACGGCAAAGTGCCAGATACCGTTACTTTACACATTCTTGTCGAATCTTATTTATATGCAGTGTATGGTACATGTTGTAGTTTTTCAAACTCCATCCAAACTAATAAACTGAAACACAAACAAGCTAACTATCAAAGTCTTTCACCATCAATTGTTGTTGCTCTTCTCACAAAAGAGGCACCATTTATGGTATTCTTGCAGGGAAGTTTACATGGATCTTGATATCCAATCTGTTCCACGGCACCGATAGTCTTCGACAAACGCCTCCGCCTCACTTCCTCCACTAAAGATCTATGCAGCAACTGGCTTCTCATATCCACCAGGGATTTGTTCCTCGTCAGTTGTTTATGAATGTTCATCATGCAGTTATTATTACGACTAGGCGCGCCGGCTCCTTTGGAAACAAACATTTCCCCGGAACTTCCAGCAGGGCAGAACCTGGACGAGTTTTGAGAATTCGAACAAGCGTGGCTCTTCTGCCTCCTTGGGCTGATTTCAGGATCATTTTCATCAGCAGAATAGTAATTTAAGTTGGAATATTTTCCCGAAAGCAAAGAACTCTGAGAGCTGGCATCGTCGAAGATGTCATCTACACAAAGATCAGTGTTGTCGAATAATCTTGCATCAGTGTCCACACAAAGATGCTAGGAAAGAAGTTCACTATCATTGTCTGAGCTATAATTAAAATAAGAAGTACCTTGAAATGAATTGCAATTGAGACTATTCTTGTCGAAGCCATGAGAGGTGAAAGTACCGAAAAGGGAGACCTGTGACGATGAAGAAGATGAGAAATCATTGAAAGGAGGGCTGTGATCATCGTCTCCATGATAATCGAGTGTATGAGACCAGCCCCATTTTTTTGAATGCGGTACCAGTCCGGAAATCTCTCCTTCAATCATGTCTGCAATTTCTGATGGCGCCCAGTCTATGATATCTAATTCCCTCACCATTTCGTTTGCAACACCAAGAGGTGTATCACTCGCAATATCAAATGGGAAAAAAACATTCCTAGAAACACCTGTAAAACAGAACAACCAAAAATGAAGAGCTAATTCACAAAGTGCAACTCAAAGTATTTTCACAGATATCTCAGAGAAGCATAACATTTGAGAACAACGAAGCTCTACTTACCTTCTTTATCGATAATCTGCACTTTAAGGAAGATGGTGTCATCCTCAGGATTCAACTTCCCTGTTATGGTCATATTGGTCTTCTGGATTTCATCATGCAACTGAAGGTCCTCGATTCCAATGTCGTCGTTCTGAATAGCTTTTTGTTTTCCTATCCTTTGTGCTACATCTTTGTCAACAGGATCAACTATGAGAAATGGATCAAGCATCAGTTCCTTAGCAGACAATCTCTTTGATGCAGTCTCCAAGCATTTCCCAATGAATTGCTGTGCTTGTAAGTCTTGAACTTTATAGAACGCTCTAGGCTTTTTGCCCTGAATAAGGAAACCAAAGTATAATTCAAGATATCATCGTCTGAAAACTATGTTCCTCAGTTAAAAATCTAATCTTACCGATGTCACTTTCTTGTAAATTTGTGCAGGATTGGTGCATTCACTATATGGATATTCAGAAGTTAGCATCTCTAACATGCACATGCCAAATGAATATACATCAACCAGCTCATTATAGTTCTCCTCATACAGTTCTGGCGCCATAAATTCCGGAGTTCCTACCATTATGAAACACACAACAATCAATTGCTGATGAACATACACAATGATTCTTGCAGAGAGTATTCTACAAAGTACCTACTAATCGGAAAGCTTCCAACATGCAGCAGCAGTTATTACAATACCGATCCCAAAAAATATTCTGAGCTCATATAGAATATCAGAAAAATTGGATTTTCTATCACATAAAGTAACTTCCTAGTTACATGAACAAATCTCTCTGATTGAATGAACCATTAGCAACTTTAAATTTAAAGTTAAACATCTCATGCCCAGTACAATATAATCTCAGAAACGCCTATGAATTAGCAGTGATCAGAGCTTTAATTAGGTGATGCAGGGCATGCATACCTATGACGCTATGTGCTCTTTGAGAACCCAGAAGAACAGCTGCTAAACCAAGGTCACCAATCTTCACTTGCCCTAGATGACCATTGACAAAGATGTTATCGCATTTCAGGTCTCTATGGATAACTGGAGGGTCATGACCGTGCAAGTAAACAAGGCCTTCAAGAATCTGGCATGCCCAGATCTTTATAGCTCGCATGTCCACCCTCTTATACTTCTTTCTATACCTACGTATCATCTAGTCACATGTCACTTACTATTATCATCAGGTAATAATGCAAATGCTTATTAACTTTGTTTTCTCTTGCATGTTGTTTTATGTTTTCATTGAACAACCAACTGATAACAATCACAAGGAAATTCCCATATGAGCAAAATCACTTGAGTCTGATGAAACAATGCAAAGAAGAGTAACTGAAAATAAGAGGGCCCAAAAGATAAGAGAGATTTTTATGATGTTTGATATCAAGATATAAGATATCACTGTCACAATAGCCAATATCCCTACACATGATAACTACTTTGCATTCTGAAATTGGGTTTTGGGTTATTCCAATCCAATCAATGAAACACGGAGAACTGTAATTCGCATTGGACAATTAAGGGAGTAATCAGCCAAGATACCATATTAACATTGCCTGAACTTGAATTAAGACTCCAAGCAAGGGTGACTGTCAACAACATTCTGAACACAAAAAAGTTTTCAAGAAACGAAACCAACTGTTTAACCTCTGTTCATTCCTGAATGGGTTCCTTCATATGAAATATAGAATTGGGAAAAAGGAATTACTCTCTGAGGGTACCGGAAGTGAACATTTCGGTGATAAAATTGAAGGTCCTTCTATCAACATCAATCCATGATGTGTGGAAGTTGATGATTGAGGCATGGTTAAGGTTACTGAGAAGGTGCACTTCAGAGTAAAGTCGCTGCAAATCCTCTGCTGATCGAAGCAAGTCGTTGAGTTTTACTTGGCTCCAAGCTACTTCCATTCCAAGGACTTCATCAATGGCCCTGTACACTATTTTCATCGCCCCTTTCCCCAGAATTTCGTCTAACTATCAATACACATATAGGAAAATATCAGGGTCTGGCATATGGTGACCTTAGACAAATAATCAAGAATTCAAGACCTTAGGTTTTCAACTTTCAATTAACTTAATTCATAATACAAAACTATAGAGTTATTAGTTTCAACAAGCAATAAATTGTGCAGACAGGAAATTGAAACAAAATCACCCATCCTACTGATCAAGTGCTCTTAAATTAATCAGACAAGTGTTTGACTATTGCAAAAATTCTCATTTAGCATGGAAAAAGTTACATGCATGATTTAGGCCCTTGAAATTTTTAATCAACAAAAAAACACCCCTTTATGCAACTCCACATGCCACCCTATCTATAAAGAAAGAAAAGTGAAAAAAGAAGAACTATTAAAAAATTCTTCAAATTAACAAAAAAAACAAAGCAGCTAAATTAGAACTTACTCGACCGTAACGCCCAGTTGGATCAGTTTCAGCATAGACATAGTCGTCTTCAGTTGCATCAGTACGGTTTTGTACCCTTCCTTTAAACATGTTTCTCAATTCTTTTTGACCCTTTTCTTATTTTTTTTGCAGAATCTGGAAAGTCGAGTTCTTTTATCTAATATTGAGGATGGAAATTGGAAAATGGTAAAAAGATACAGAAACCCAAAAAGAAAGAAAGAAAGAAAGGAAAAAAGAAAAACAGAGAGAAAAAGGAAGAAGAGTCTCTATTAAATCCGAGGCTTTCCTTCGTGGTTTTCGTAGGAGAAGACGCCAAAGAGAAGCCAAAAGAGTCTGGAGTAGTCAATGCTAAGCATGATCGAAGCCATCAACTCCACAACGGCTCTTCGTGAAAAGTCTTCGTAATTGGGATTCTTCTTAGAAAGCATTTGGGTTTTTTTTCCTTCTTTTTTTTTTTTTTCGAATGATTTGCGAAGCGATAAAAACGAGTAAATGGACGATGGGCAATTGAGATAATCAGCTTGTCGGGTTTTTCAGATTTGACAGCAGCAAGAAAGACTAAAAGAGTGACTGGGACACCCGCACAAACACCTTGAAGACACAAAATTCGATCCACCAACACCAAAGTGGTCCAATCTCAGAAAAGTAGGAACGATAAATTCGAAAATCGCAGCAGTAAATAACGTTGTATCCAACGTAAATTCTCAGCAAAAAAAGGGTTTAGAAATTAGGAGAGGTAGGCAGAAGAATTACTAGTGGTGGTGAAGAAACGAAACTTGAAGAATCTGTGGCTGCGGTTTGATTCTTCCATTTGTGGCCCTGTAAATTAGGCCTGATCTTTTTTTTGGATTTGAAAGAGAAATCAAAGATTGCAAGAAACAGAATCTAGGGAGATTAGATTAGGAAATCCCGAGAAACAAGAACAGAGAGAAGCAAAGCAAAGCAAAAAATGGGAATATATTTGGGTGGAAGACGGAACTGTATGGAAATTGTTTTGCAGGGTTGTTGTCCACTTGGCAAAATGCCACGTCGCTGTGCTGCGGCTATTTCTTTGTTAAGGTGGTGTCATGTCAGTTTGTCATTTTGACGTTTTCTTCTTCAAACAGTGCCATCTGAGGATGGCAAGTTTGACATTCTCCCCACCTCTTCCTCTTCTTTTTTTTTTTTTTCTTCCAAAACTTATATCGCGACCCGCGTTCTGTATTGAATTTAGGGTGATGAAATGTTGGTTACTATTTGTAGTTGTTGAAGTATTGAATTTATGTGTTGAAATATAACATATTAGTGTTGAGTTTAGCCTATAAAATATTGTTGCGTATATGTTAAAATAACAAGTATCGCGTTTATTTAATTTAGCGTTGAATTATTGAGTGTATTCAATTTAGGTGTTAAGTATTGAGTGTATAGAATTTAGGTGTTAAAGTATCATGGTTATGTTAAAACAATATATATCACTTGTATTAAAAGGAATAAGCATATCAAATTTAGTTATTAAATTATCATTTGTCAGACTGTCATACTGTAAGACAGAAGACTCCCTCTTTTTCTCTTATTTATGAGAGCGACTCCCTCAATTCATATACTAGAGGGGGTAATTGTCATAATTATTTTTTAATGTCCCCAGCTTGTGGTTTAAGCTCAGATAAAGCGGTAAAGTTATATACGTCTGTTTGATCATAGCGTTTAGTCTTTCTTTCAGATAAACTTCGCAATCTAACGGTCCACGTAACAATAATGACATTTGTGGATGTTAGAGCATCTCCAATCCATGCACCAAATCACCATTTTGGTGTCAAAATTACACCAAATCATTCCAACTCATACCCCAAATCTTTCACCAAATTGATGCTGATGAATAGTGTTGCACTATACCAACTACTATTCACTCTTCTTCTTCTTCTTTTTTTCTTTTTTTTTTTCTCTTTGAGCTAATAGCTTTAATTTTATTATTTTATCATATGTAAATTAATAATAGTTAATTTTTGACAAAATTAATTTTTCCGTTGCATGCTAGGTTTGGAATTTATTTCTCTTACAATTATATATTTGAAACAATTTATTCGTGTGTTTTTTCTATAAAACTGACTAGTTAATATAAAGTTTGTTTAGTTGGTATTAATTTTATGATAAAGTACATACAAAAAATAAATTATCAGTATTTAAATATAATAATTATCGTATATAAAGTATGCAATAATATAAATGTGTATGTTGAAAATTAAATTGATTTTAGATATAATATGAGAGGTTTGGAAGAATATTCTTTTTGGTGCAAAATTTTGTGTGAATGAATTGGAGTGTGAATAGTAGTTGATGCAATTTTTGCACCCAAATGATGCATTGCATTGGAGATGCCCTTAGCAGTTAACTCTCCGTCCGATTTGGGACGTGAATGGTTGATTTGGTAATTTTATCAAATTACAATTTATTTGGTAATTTAGACAAATTTAAGAGGTTTTTGATAAAATATCTATTATTGATTGGAGTTGACCAAAACTATTATCTTTATCAATTAGGTTTCAAACTCACTTCGAAACAGGTGGAAATTTTTTTAAAACAAAAACTAAAACTAAACATGTTTACTTTTTCTTATTAATTTAATGAAACTGCAGACTTTTGTACTTCCGCGTACGTTAAAATTAAATAGTTTTTTAATATTTCGTTGTCAATCTAACAAACATATAAAACGTACACTTTTACTTTCAACAACTGCATGTATAAATTAATTAATTTATCATTCACACCACTAATAATACACTAAGAAACTAATTAATTAGTTAATTGCCTGAAATACTGTTTGCCTCCCATGATTTCGCACTACAGACAATTTTCTACCGTGATTTAAAAATTGACAACTACCCCCTGTGGTTTAGGATTGAAATGTTCGACCAATTGAATTAAAATGTCAAAATTAACGATTATTTAGAAGTATATATTTATCGCATTTTTGAATATTATAATTTCAGACTCTCACTTTGTACTAAATCAATCTAACACATTGTTAATTTTAATATTTGTAGTCATCTTGGACACTTCAATCCTAAACCATAGTTGTCAGTTTTGAAACTACGTAGGATAAACGGTTTGTCATGCAAAATTATAGGGGTAAATTGTATTTGTGCAAATCTGGCTCATTAATAGTGTCAACTGACTAAGAAAGATGATTAAATAACTACAAAGAATCTAATAATGGTAGTATTAAATTTCCGACCAGTGCTTGAAAGTCAAACAATATTTTCTTTTGTACCCAATAATTACAAAATATGAGATCACATCTATATTTAATTAATGAGTCAATTGTCAACTAGCAAATTAATTTATCAGGTTTTAATTTTATGTTTCTTGGCCTTTCTAATCTCAAGAAAAAAGAAAGAAAAATTCACCCTCTGGATCAGATGCATTTTAGACGTGTAAATGTGTAATAATACGTCATGAAAGTAATAATGCAAAAATAAATAAATAAATAAATAAAGTCTCCGGCATTTTTTATTCAAATGTAAGTTCATAAATGCATCATAATTTTTTTTTTTTTTTTTTTGAGTAAACAGCCGAACGTCGCTGCTGAAGCCTATTTCATTATGTCAAATCGGATAGCGTTACAAATAGGGGGATTTACAACCTATCGAAAGAGTATTTGTATTCGAATGTAAGGGAATCTCATAACATCTGGAGATACCAATCCCTTTACATGCATCATATTTTTACTTGAATAGTGCAAGTGCTGAATATATAGAGTCAAATTTGATTTTTTATTTTCTTTTAATAATGAAAATTAGATATTATTAAACTTAGAAATGTGGCTTTCTTTTTCCCTTTTTTTTTGGGATTTAATCAATTCTTTGTGAAATATAAGCCGTTAGATTCATTATGGATATACATAGCTTTTAAATTAGTGGCGAACTTATACATAGATATAGTAGAATATTACCATCTTCGTCCCAATGAAATAATCATGTTTTTTAAAAAATACAATTTTTTATATTGAAGGTACAATACCTACAATTTAATGTAGGCACGCTACAGGTAGACATGACCCCGATTTTAGAATTGCTAGTTCTGATTTCGGAAAAATTTGAACTGAAACCGCGGGGGGGACAATTCCAAAATTGCCGGTTCCTGGTTCCATCGCGTTTCTAGAACTGCTGGCTCCTTCAAAGTTTCGGTTTTGATTTCAATTGTGGTTCCGATTCCAATTATAATTCTGAATTTTAGTCACATTTTTTTTTCAAAATATTTTATTTAATTGTAAATATAAAAATTAATTTTCTCAATAATTTGTAAATTTAATTTGATATTTATTAGATATATTATATTATAATTTGTAAATTTATTAGATATTTTAATATTTTTAATTCATAAATATTGTTTTTGTATAATCACCTCAAACTCATGAACTTGGATGCTATAAATTCTTATATTATTATATAATAATATATGTAATTGTTATATTTTATTAGTTTACACACATTTACTTCGATTATTAAGGTTCGAAATCGCCAGTTTCGATTCCTTAGTAGTTGGAACCGGAACTGAACTGTCTAAGGTTGGTTCAAGTTTTGAAATCATAGGATTTGGTTATGGGGCCATGTCTAGGTACAACGCCTACATTAAATTAAAACTTAATGAGATAAATTGAGAGAATTTGTATAAAATGCAAAGGAAAAAAAATCTTAATAAGAAAAAGTTTTTAAAAAACTATTTTTCTGGTCCACTTATAAAGTGAAAGATAGTTGAGGGAACTATAGTCTAATAGTCTATAGGCTTTTGGTGCAAGAGAAGAGGTTTTTATTTCTTTTAAATGATAGTTATGTGACCCTTTATTCCTGTTAGAGTCAACTTTACTAATGATTTTGTGATTTGCTACCTTAAATAATTGAACAATAAGATAATTGGTTAATTTTATCAAATTATATGATTCTTTTTGTAATTTGAATAAATTTTAGAGAGGATTTTGGTCACTTTCCAGCCATAGTTTTTTTTAAAATTTTAATAAAAATAAAAATTTCATTATTAGTGTTGAAAATCATCCAACAGCAATTGACAATAGAAGATAAAAAAACAGTCAATACAACTGATTACAAAATATTTGATCTTATTTTTATCAAATTTGAACCACACACTAGTGTATCTGATCTACTAAACTGTAAATCTATACATAGTATAGATCTAAACATAGTAGAAATATAAAACTGAACAAATCTCGTGCCAACAGTTACGGATCTGCGACTAATTACCAATGAAAGTTTTGAGATTGAATCTTCAATCAAATCTTCATACACCATGTCAATGAATAGAATCATAACCAAAGAATCATACACTATAGCAATGATGAATAGAATCACCATAGCAAAAGAGAAAATCAATGTAGTGAGAGAGAAAATCTCCATAACCAATAAAGAAAACACCATAAACATGGAGTAAAACACAATAAACAACGATAAATTGAAGAAAAAACTCCCAACTAAGAGAAAACTAACTAACAAATAACAAGAAACGAAAGGAAACTATTTCCCTCATCCTCCGTGAGGGAGGATGAGGGAAGAAGATGGTGAATTTTAGGTTTTTGAGAGAAGGGTAGGGAAGGGGGAGAGACTTTCCAGCCATAGTTACAATTGGTTTTTTTTCGTATCATATTTTTAAGTTGTTCAACTTTTTTTTTTAACTCATCAAAATTTAATTTGTTAGTCTTGTCAAACTATAGAGTTTATGATAAAATACGATTTGGCAGACGCAATATAATCTAATTGTGCTTTTTCTAGATTTCTTATGTGTATCCTGAAATTCACAATTCACCTATAAATGCGGGGTTATCCCACTGTATTACTATAACGCTCAAGTTAGTAAGAGCAAAAAGTTTATATATTTAGTGTAATCAGAAAAGAATTAGGTAGAATGAAGTACTTTGTTTTGAGTTTTTCCTTTTGTAAGTATTCATAGAATATAGTTACACTTTCTCTCTGTTGGACTACTTGTGTAACGTCGGGCTTTAATATTTGGGTAAGTTCGACTAGATTGTTAACTTTTTGTAAACGCCACCCAACCATTACTTCAGTAATGACTGTCATCAATTCCTCTTTTGAAAGTAAAATAGTTACTCTCACAATTGCTTATGTCTCCAGCCCATTAATAATAATTCTCTTTAGTTATGTGATCTGACATCCACTATCAGATGACCACCCTCCACAAATGGTTCAACTTCTAACTGCCTTTCATGAATGTTCTTTTGACTGCCTTCCATTTTATAAGTCCATATTGAAATGTGTTATGATTAATTTAGGATGCAACTTATACTATCGGATTCCTAAAAGATATGCTAGTAATTCTAGCCACTAAACAGCCCAAAAAAGTAGATATTAAATCCACTAACTAATTATAAGGATATGCTAAGAAAACCAATTCAACTAACAATTAATCTGCATGTACGTATCAGAATGTCGGGGGCACACCAGTTTATTTAGTAATTTAGACATATTTCAATGGCATTTTTGTCATTACCCAATTAAGTATATTCTTCCATATAGAAGAGTCTGGTTTCATTGTTTTTCTTTTAGGCTCTTACAGAAGAGTCCGATTTTTTATTTTTCATATTATTACTAATATAAATATATTTGATACACAATTAACTTACATTTAATATGTAAAAACACAAATAAAAAATAATAACAAATTATTTATGTTAATTGTTGTACCATAACACTCATAAAAAATTATAGATGGTAAAATATAACTCTTGTAATAAAAGGAAGAGAAGGGACTAATATTCTGTGTTGGCTTTGTGTCTCCCTAGTCATAATAGGTGTAATCATTTGTTTGTTAATAGTAAAATATATAATTATCATTATTGATCAGTTTATTAAGTATTTAAAAAAATTTAATATATTTTGACATTTTATTTTACATTAAAATTCTAATATACTATTGTATCAACTAATTAAGGTTGAAACACATTACAACAATAATAATTTTTACTACTTAATTTGTTTAAAATAAAGAAATAAATATATAAAATAGTTTATTGGGAATGGGTTTAATTCCCCTAATTTTAGAAGGAATGATCACTTTGGAAAATTTATGGGTAAAAAGAAGAAAAAGACTCTTCTAGCCTTCCTCTAAGAGATTCAACGGCATCAAGTATGAATATATGTACACTAAGAAACACTTAAAAAATACTTAAAATCTTTAATAAATATTTCTTAACACTTATGTTGAAACATATTTTTCTGCCGAGGTCTCATAAACTCGTCTTTTAAGTAATATGCAATTGGGACTAACTCTCGAGTGCAACTCCTGTGACGCCCCAACCCGACCCCCCATATCCGATACGGGGATCCGGTCGAACGCCTGCCTGGTTCGCACCAGGACTCAAGTACAATATCAGAAAAATAAAGATTTAAACGTAAATTAAATATTTACATTACAATAATTACATCTTTTCTATTCCAGGACCGTAGCCTAAAACACTATTTTTGTGGTCTGATGGTGGGTTGCTAGCATTTCATCATTTTGTTTGAGATGGACACACTACTACAAATTGAGCCTATAGTATCATTTTGTAGGTTACACTTTTTAAAATGTTACAATAGAGCAAAATTTTAAAAGAAAATGCATCACCATAATTAAGTGTAGCTATAGAAGTCTAATGTAACAATTTTTTACAATATGCTACACTTTTACAAAATGATGCCTTTGTTGGAAAACTAAAGTAACATTTTTTTGAAACTAGTGCAACACTTTTTTTAAGGCTATTGCAATGTATTTTTGAGCTAGTGCAACACTTTTCCCAATCAAATGCAACACTTTTTTAAACTTAGTGCATCACTTTTTTCGGCTAGTTGCTAGATCAAAAAGAGACCGATCATGGTAACCAGGACAATGCTGGCACGGCTGGTCGCTAGTATGATCACTACTTTTCATTTCTTGCATCGACTCTTTCACTTTCTCTCCTCGTCTGCATCCTATCACTACTAGGAAAAATATATATGCACAAAATGAGCTGACGCCCAGTGATGTTCCCCGTTTAAAATAATTAAAGCAGAAAAACAATCAAGATATCACAACATATAGAACACGTAGCACACAAGTTGTATATATATAACCCGTCACTACTGATCGAATGCCCACGCCCCAGTTGGGACGTTCGATACCCTAGATCACGGTTATGTGGAATCCCAACATTATAATCTAACCGCAGCAGCGTAACAATACCAATCATTTAAATTTATCCGAGCTGAGTAAAAAGTAGTCACTCACTCTTTTTTTATTTCCATTATGAGATTTTTAGAAATAATTTCACAACCATACACAAGTATACGTATATGTATAACTTAGACACAATTAAGCAATTCTCACGTAGTACGTATTTTTGTAAAAATAGTTTCATAACGAAAGTAGTTTTAGTGAGAACACTCACATCGATAGTGCAATTAGATCAAAGTTGGGTCTGGTTTAAACTCAAAAGAAAGAACTCCTGCAATTTCAGATTCTGCCACCCTTCAGTTCCCGAACTCTTAACTCCCACTCCTATAGGTGACCCGAGTTGAGAGCTGCAGATTTTTCTTTGCTGCTGTGTGAATTACCTCCAGATGGAGATTTTGAAGTACTTGAGTTTTTTTTTTTTTTTTTTTTCCAACTTTTGAAGGTGATGAGAGGAAGAGGAAGAGTTTATAAGAGACTCTCAAAGATTATCTTTCGTAAGTAGTGTAGGATTAGTAGTATTTTCTTAGGTTTATAGAGTGATGAGTAGTGCAGTAGGATTCATGATTAATGTTTGCATGCATTGGTTAATTTAGGCGGTGGGGATGGAAATTTGCATCTCAGTGCAACTCACGTTTCTTTGTCCCTAAGCATTCTTAATACAAATTTATGATGATCATCCACCTTAGCAGTCCCTTAAATCCTTTATCCCTTTGTCCCTCGTGAGGATAACTTAATTGCTTGCCGGCTTCTTTAAGTTCATCCACCAATCTTCTATATATACAAATATCTTCCTAAACTCCTCTACGTGTATATAATAGAAATTAACATAGGTTTGATGTCAAACTGCTACGTGACTGCCACATATACTTAACATTTAATTATGTTAATGTTGACTACGCTGCCACATAATCACATAATTACCTTCAAATGCCACATGACTGCCACATTAACGAAGAATTTAATTTAACTATTGATATAAATGCCACGTAAGATTAACATTTAATAATTGTTTATTAAATACATAAATTTTATTTTATCTCATTTACGTAGATAATATTTTTCATTACTTCTTCAACTTCTTAAGTTATTTTTCAAATTTTCATATTAAATTAATCTCCAAATTTAAGAGCATTGGACTCTCTGTATTCTACTTTTCATATATATATATATATATATATATTATTCCATATTTTATATAATTTATATAGAACTTAAGTATATTTGTAAACTATCAAACGTTTAGAATGATAAAAAAGTTTATTGTTATTAGTAAATGTAGCATTATTAATAATTAATTTTTAAGTAAGACATGCTTATATTATGTAATAGTGAGCGAACTAAAATTATTATTATTGCCATTTACTAATTTATTTTTAATTTATGACTTTTCATATACTATAAGTTTCAAATAGTATTAAAAGCTATTGATTATACTATAATTATTTACATTGTTCACATCAACTTCCTTATTAATATACTATTAATAAATGATTAATTATATGAAAACTCTTGGTAATCCTCACAAAGAAAATGAATAGACACTTTATTTATCACTTCAATCTATATATATGTCCAGTCCATTGAAAACAAAATTCCACATATCTTTCTTATTGTTTAGACTCCTTATATGCATGCAGTCTAATTCACTTTAATGGTGAAACTTTTCGTAATGTATATACATTCCTTTAAAACATATTTTTTGTATAGAGTAATTTCAAAATGCATTTTTTTCCTAAATTTTCTCAATTTCTTCAAATTTGCAGGTTTGTGCCACTCCAATGAAAAACAAGATTTCTCTGTCCAACGTTATAAAATGTCTCCATGTTTACCTCTTCTAACAATGGAGCTTCTCATGTCATCGGTGTCGACATCAACACGCCTCGAATTCATTCAACAACTTAGTTTTTTTTAGAGAAGAATAAGAAGAAGGCTAAAGAAGTTAACATGAGCCGATATGAGGATGTGAGAAAAAATGAAAAGAATAGAGTAGGCATGCCAATTTTATATTTGGGAAATTTTTTTAAGTGTTTTGTGTGATATTTAACATATGTTTCTTGTTTTTAACTATGTATTTGTAATAAATTGATTACTATTTATAATTTATTTTATTTTTTTATATGTGATCACATAATAATATTATTGGGCATTCACCGTGCAAATGCATAGTGCTCACTTCTAGTGTGTATATATATATATATATATACACACACACACATATGCATATATATATATATATACACGTATATTATATTATATATATATATGTAAATTTAAATTAGTCAATAGGGTTTTGTTTAAACTTCATTATTTGTACACAAACTTCTAGCTTACACTCCGCTATTTACATTCATACACACTAATCCTTACTTAATTACATTATTTACTAAAGAAATCAAATAAAAAAAAATTTCTTCATATTTTTGGGTTCTTTTATATGATTTTAAATTCTATATTTCGGGTCAAAATTTCGGGTCGTCACAACTCCGATGCCTAAGCTAGTTAACCACAAGTAAAACTTAAGTAGATTTGTTATACTAGAAATTCATTACCTTCTATCTGATGAAAGTGAAAGTGAGGGGTATTTATAGATTTGGGCATCGAGGGGTTATCTCTCTCTCTCTCTCTGAACTCGGTCATAGTTCAACAGATATATTTCTTCTTATAAAATAGCAGAACTTGGCCGAAGTTCAACGAAATGATTCTCCTCCAACTGTCCTTGTTTGTTATTTCGATCTTTGCGTCAAACTACCTCTCAATTTGCTGTTTAGATAAGATCGTCACCTGTCCCCATATAGAGATCTCTTGTGGGAGCTTGTCAATGGGCTTCTAACGGTGGTTGGGCTCTTAGAAGCCCAGTGATATCTGTTGAACTTACCGCTCTTTTACCTTGGCATTTAGTCCATATCCAAGTACTTATAAACTCTCTCTTGTATTCTCAATAATAAATCTAAGAATAAATTAAATCTTTGATAGGACAAAATTAAATTTAGAAGTAATGTCATTTTATGATTCCACAAGACATATTTTGATATATGCGTATTTTAGAAAAGAACTTTGTATTTTTGTTTATATGTGTATTTTGAAAAATATATTCTAAAAATGTTTTAAAATGCAAACTTAAAATAAAAAAATGTAGAAAACGAATGCAAATAAGTTGTCAAATTCGTCAACATCATTACTATTTATTTGGTGGAATTCTTAGAATATAAAAATAAAAAGCTAATAAACAGAGAATAAAAGCGATAAGTCAAAATTTTAAAAGCGTGCACGTGTCTATAGCTATACATGATTTGCAGCCAAATTCGAAAAAAATTATTTATACATTCGTTGCACCATTAATTTTAATGCAGAAGACCAATCAAAATGAAAATAAGTAAATATGATCCCTTATTTTTATATCACTCTGACAATTAATTTACGTTTTCGTTATCAAACAATATATGCTTCATAATGTAAATTTATGTAACGGACGCATGAAATAATTTCTCAAAATTTGGACCTCGGGATCGGCCGTCACGCTCAAGAGTTTCAACGTTTACCAGCACACGTTTTCACCAACCAAAACTCCGAAGTCGTGTAGGTATGTTGCACTAGTGCACCGCTCATTCAAATTTGGGTAAATTACCAGAATCCCTCCCGAGGTTTATTCAATTTACTAATTAAACTTTTAGTTTGATGAAATTACCAAATCAACCATTGATTGACAGAAAGTTAACTAAAAAAAAGTGGGGAAAATTGCACTTTTAATTCTTGTTCTTTGCCTTCGTTATACTTTGGGTTATTCTTTTTAGTGTCGTTGCACTTATAGTCTATGTTTTTAATTGTTTTGGTATTTTTGGTCCTTATGACCAACTACAGAAGGTTTATGTTAACTAATTTTGTAAGTTAACAATAATTTTATGACTCAACAATATTTTTTAAATTACAATGATCCTAAATGACCTGCAAAACCTTCTGTAGCCAGTCATAGGGACAAAAATTACCAAAATAGTAAAGAACATGGACCACAAGTAGAACAATAATAAGAAGAGGGACCAAAAGTGCAATGAAGGTAAAAAAATAAGGATCAACCGTGAAATTTTCCAAAAGAAAAGTGATATGACAAAGAAAGAACAACAATCCCCCCCTCCCCCCCCCCCCCCCCCCCCCCCCGAAGTTTGTCCAAAAACCAAACAAACTCCATAATTTGATAAAATTAACCAGTAAACTTTTATTTCGTTTGATAAAAGTTAACTCAATAAGTTTATCAAACACGGACACAACTTGGCAATTTAAACAGTTTTCAGTAAATATTTTGATAATTTAATTCGTAAGTGTTAAATCATCGAATGAGAATAAACATTTATGAATATATTACGAAAGAAAGTAAAGTAACTAGAATGAGAATGTTATATATCAATTACGTTGGGTATTTGGTAACTTGGATTGTAACTTGGTTGGTAACTTGGTTGTCATAGATCAATAATTGCATTGTGATGGGGCAAGTGCTTTAATTTGTTCTTTTTTTCAAGTTTAGGAAAGGGACAATACAATCCTACTAGGGATGTTCTCCTAGGGTTTTCCCGAAAACCCTGGAGCCTTTTCTTGCTTTGCAAGCATTGACCAAGGTGCGGCGCCGCCGCCGCCCTTGTCCTTCCGAAACCTTATTTCTTCACCGCCTCTATCCTACCCTCCCTCACTCTCTTCCTGTTTTCTGCCTTGTTCCTGGTTGTGTATCGGTGCGATGGACTTTGATCTCGAGGCACTCATGCGTTCCTTCTCCCTCACAGAGTCGAAGCGGAAAGTCGTTACGGTGGGGGCTGCGTCTCCCGTCGACTCTCAGTTCAAGCATGCCATTGTGGTTCAAATTCTGGCTCCACGGGTCATGCCCCTTGACCAGGTGAAGAGCCTCTTTCAACGAATTTGGTCTCCACGTGATGGGTTTCGGTGTCGACAATTGGCTGACAACACCTTCTGCTTCCAGTTTGCGACCCATGGCGGACAACACTAGGTTCTGGAAAGTGCCCCGTGGGTGTTCGATAGATGGATGATGGTGGTGGAGCGGTACTGACCGGATCTGGTGGCGGCCAAGATGGCGATTGACACATGCCCGTTCTGGATCCATGTGTCGAAGGTTCCCGTTGGTTTGATGACGCCGAAATCGGCCCCCGGAGTTGGAGAGCTGATTGGCCGTTGCTTGGAAGTGGACACGGATGTTGATGGCTCCTGCATGGGGAAGTTTCTACGCCTGAAAGTGGTAGTGAAAATCTCGAAACCTTTGCAACGGGTGGCAATGGTTGATTATTTGGGGGAGGTTCACTAGTGCCTGGTCCAATGCGAGAAAGTCCCGGATCTGTGTTACTTCTGTGAGAGAATCGGGCATCTGCTCCCGGCATGCTCTACAAGTGGAGCATCGACGGCGGCCGGATCTTAGCTGTTGCCTTATGAACCATGGACCCGGGTTTCGGCAAACACCCGCCCCTGCTCAGTGCGGCGCTGGCAGTCGAACCAGAAGCCACCCCCCAGGTCGAGTCTGTTTACCCCGACGGGCAGATCTGGACCTCTCCGCACCGCCCCACCGAGAGACCGCACAGAGGATGGTCCCTCCCAGCAAAGGCCTCCATTATCTCCGTTGTAGACTTTGAAGCCTTTGCTATAGACGAGGAAGGATGTTCCAGTTAAGGTGGTTTTCGAGCAGCTGGCGTCTGATCTGAACTTGAGAGGGGGTGCGGGGCTCTCTATCATCGAAGCGGGATCTGGCCCTCAACTTCTGCCCGGGCTAGTTTGCAAACACTCCATCAAGGGCAGTAGGCTGACTGGTAGAGATGGATGAAGCGGAGAGGGGAAAGAAGAAAGGCAAGAGGACGGTGTGGGAACCAGGAGGGAGAGGGGGGGGTCGATCGGGAGCAGTTGGGTGAGAGTTTTGCAACTGGATTGGTGGTCGGGATAGAGAAGGCAATGGTTAATGGAGTGGTCAATGTGCATGGTGCCATGCAGGTGGGTGGGATGGAGAAGGAAATGATTACTGAAGTGGGCAATGTAAATGACGTGAGCAATGTGCATGGTGCCATGCAGGGGGGTGGGATGGAGAAGGAAATGGTTAATGGAATGGGCAATGTTAATGAAGTGGCCAATATGCATAGTGCCATACAGGTGGGTGGGATGGAGATGAAAATGTTTAATGGAGTGGGTAATGTTAATGGAGTGATCAATATGCATGGTTCCATGCAGGGGGGTAATCCGAAGTGGGCAGTGGGACCACCCTTGCATGGATGCCTGAACCATGCGGATGAGGCTTGCTTAGCCGATGTCCCGTTAAAGCTTGATGCTCCAGGGTAAAAATTGGCCCGTCGCTACAAGTTGCTGCAGCACCGTATCATCTCAGGCAAGAAGTGTTATACAAAACCTATGCCGGGCTCGAAGCGCCGTCTCCAAATTTATGAGCCAGGGCTTATGGATGCTGAATGGGTGCTGGTAGAAGTGGTGCAGAAGAAGACCCGTGGTCTGGATGTGGATGATGTGGAGTCTGAGTCGAAGTCCAGTCAGGATGCTCTGTTTGTTAAAAAGGGTGCTGGCGGGAAAGCTCAACCCCACCCTTCACCATGAGTCTCATATTTTGGAACTGTCGGGGCCTGGGAAATCTCTCGACAGTTCGTGAGTTAAGCGGATTTATCCACAAAAAAAACCTAATTTAATTTTTTTGTCTGAAACAAAACTTTCTATTGAACGTGCGGAATCAATAAAAGCTCAGTTTTCTTATTTTGGTTTGCCTGTCCCTTCTCGGAGGCGCTCTGGAGGATTGTTGCTCCTTTGGAAGCCCTCTGTGCAAGTGACTTTGAATATGTTTAATTCTCAGTTTGTGGATGTGAATGCTGTTTTAGGGGGGCAATTGATGCGGGTTACCCGCTGGTATGGGGAGCCTCTACTGGCTCGGTGTAGGACATCTTCGGAACTGTTTCGTCAGCTAATGTTGAGTGATCAGGGCTTGCCATGGCTCTGCGGGGGGGATTTCAATGAGGTTCTCCACCATGATGAATATCAGGGACGCACCCGACGATCCGCTTTGCAGTTAGACCAGTTCTGGCTTGCTTTGGAGTCCTACGGACTTATGAACATGGGGTACCGAGGTGCCTCATTTACGTGGTTTCGCACTCTGACCACTCCCCACACGCAGCGGGGTCGCCTAGATCGCATCACATGGAACCAGGACCTACAGGCTTTGTTCCCCGGAAGCCAAGTGTATCACTGTTGGACCTTCTGCTCGGATCACAAAACTCTTCATGTGTCCCTGCGAGGCCCCCAGGCCTGTGAGGAGAGGCCGGGTCAGAGCCCACCGACGAGATTTGAAGCTATGTGGCTAAAATCGTCAGATTGTGAACGAATGATTCGAGAGAGTTGGGATTTGGGCCTGGAGTCTCTCCCGGCAAAGCTGGAGAGCTGCCTCTTCAGCTTAGCATCATGAGGCCATCACCAATCAGCGTGCTTATCAGAACAAGTTGGGAAGACAAGGGAGGAGATTGATACTCTTGAGCAGGGTCTTATAACTGCGGAGTCGAAAGCCCGGTTAGCTGTGTTACGTGTTCAGCTTGAGAGACTTCTAGACCAGGAGGATATATGGTGGAAGGGAATCGGAACACGTCTTATTTCCACCGGTTTGCCACTATTCGGCAGGGAGTGCGATAGGAGACTCCAGAGGCTCTGGTGGAGATTATCCTTGACCACTTCCAGGACATTTTTTCGACCATGTCGCCAGCAGACGAGGATGTCCCCCAAGCCTTAGCTCGGCTCCACTCGCGAGTATCCCAGGAAGACCGGGATAGGCTGGAACGGCCCTATACATAGCAGGAGGTCACGCGAGCTCTGAAGACCATGCATCCCTTTAAGTCCCCCGGGCCGGACGGTATGAGTCCTGTCTTTTTCAAAAAGTTCTGGCATATTGTGGGCCCCTATGTCCTAGCATTCATATTGGATTTCCTGAACTCTGGGGTGCTCCCGGAAACGATGAACTTCACCCACATTGTGCTTATCCCCAAAGTTGATTCCCCGAAGCGGATTACAGAATTTCAGCCAATTAGCCTCTGCAATGTGGTCTATCGGCTGGCCACGAAGGGGGTACTACAGAATGTGATCAGCGAGACCCAGTCAGCATTTGTGGTAGGCTGGCATATCACTGATAATGTCCTCCTGGCCTACGAGACCCATCACTATATGAAGCTACAAGGGAGTCAAGGCCGACTCCTTATGTCTATCAAGTTGAATATGAGCAAGGCTTTTGACAAGGTAGAATGGACTTTTGTCTGCCCGCTTCTTACTGCTTTGGGTTTCCCGGCCCGGCTTGTCAGGATGATTAAGTGCTGCCTCTCTACTGTCTCTTTAGCCTTTCTTCAGAACGGATGTAGCTTTGGACAACTCAAGCCAGAGTGTGGTATACGACAAGGGGACCCCCTCTCTCTACACCGATTTATCATCTGCTCGGAGGTATTCTCATCTTTGTTGCATGATTTGCAGCGCAGTGGAAAACTCAGTGGAATATTTGTGGGGCGTGGGGCGCCTTCTATCTCTCACCTGTTCTTTGCCGATCTCCTCTTTGGGGAGCCTCCCTCCAAGAAGCAGGGTACATCAAGACCGCGATTGACGCATATACGCAAGTGTCAGGCCAACGGATCAACTTCGACAAATTTGGTGTCTTTTTCAGTCCTGGTACCGACGAGTCCCTGCGGGGAAGGATATGTGCGTCCCTGGGGATTGGGGAGGTGGCAAAGCATGCTAAATATCTTGGCCTGGCTTGTGTGATTGGCGGGAACAAAACCGAGGTCTTTCAGACGATCCGCGATCGGGTGGCTAAGCGGCTAGAGAGATGGCGAGCCAGTTCTCTGAGCCGAATAGGGAAGGAGATTCTTATTAAGTCGGTGATTCAGGCCAT
This sequence comes from Leptodermis oblonga, assembly GCA_016801395.1. Classification (NCBI taxonomy): domain Eukaryota; kingdom Viridiplantae; phylum Streptophyta; class Magnoliopsida; order Gentianales; family Rubiaceae; genus Leptodermis; species Leptodermis oblonga. Next base: position 38,267,653 of record CM028760.1, read on the forward strand.
CCCTACGTATGTTATGTCGTGCTTCTGTATCCCCGATGGAGTGTTAGATGAGATACAGTCACTTGCCGCGTCTTTCTGGTGGGGTGCCTCGGGTGAGTCGAGGGGTATGCGATAGGTTTCGTGGGACTGCATGGCCCTGAGCAAAGCGGAGGGGGGTTTGGGCTTCAGGCTGATGAAAGCTTTCAACTCTGCCATGCTGAGCAAGCAAGCATGGCGACTCCTTGTGGAGCCTTACTCTTTCCTAGGCAAGGTTCTAAAGCATAAATACTACCCAGACACCTCCCTCTTACAAGCCACGCTGGGACATAGACCATCCTTCACCTGGCGAAGCATTTTGGAAGGAAGGGATGCATTGCTCTTGGGCATCAGGCGTAGTTTGGGACTGGGCAGTGGCACGGATATCTAGGATGACCCATAGGTCCCGGCTATGCAGAGTATAGCCTCGCCTCACTTCCCTGTAGGCTTTGTGCCACCTCGAAAGGTTTCGGAACTAATGATCCCTGGCACCAGGGAGTGGAATATTGACCTCATCTATGCCCTTTTTGATGGGCCGACAGCGGACAATATAAGTCGGTGTGAGGTGAGCCCCACGAGAGCTACAGACGTTTGGGTATGGGACAGGACAAAAAGGGGCGGCATTCGATGCGTAGTGTCTACCACCTTATTCTGAGGACCTCTTTGCTGCAAGGGGATGCCCTAGCCTCCCCGCTGCCCCAGCCTGATCCACCAGATCCGGTGTGGAGACAGATTTGGACTCCTGGCGTCCCGACGAGGGTATGGCACTTCCTCTGGTGTTGCTGCACAAACTCTCTTCCCACATAGGAGGCGCTGAGGGCGCGCCATGTCCTCACGGGGCCCACGCTCTGCCATCTTTGTTATGTGGCCTCGGACTCGCTCTCTCACTTACTGTTTGATTGTTCCTGCTCGAGCGAGGTTTAGTCCATCTCGGGTTGCAGAGCTAAGCTAGCGGAGCATCGCCAGACATTGGGGCATCTGTGGTTGCGGAACATCCTCTTGAAGGGCTCTAGTGCTTGGCCAGAATACGTAGCTATGGCACTCGATCTTATCTGGTTCCAGTGGAATCGGCGGCTGCATGGGGAGAAGAGCCTCGGTCCGTTTAGCGTCCTGCAGGCAGGAGCGGCTGCCCTGCGGAACTATCGCTTGGTGAATCATTGCCCGGAAAAGGAATGCCCTACCCTCTCCATCGGACATTTGTTGCAGCAAGCCCCTAGGGGCTGGCGAGTCTTTTTTGATGCTGCTTTCCATCCACCTACCCAACGGGCTGCAGTAAGAGCATTTGTGTGCAACGAGAAGGGATCCTGGATCCTTGGGCTGTCACGGCGACTCTCAAATGTGCACTCGACTGAGGAAGCTGAGGCAACAGCTGCACTGCATGCGTTGTGGCTGGCCAGGGACATGAAGTGGGATAGTTGCTCCTTTGTGGGTGATGCGGCAGATGTGGTCCTGGCAGTGCGTGGCGTTAGATTCTTGCATGTAGAGGTCCAACACTTGGCGGAGGACGTGGCCAGGGGGATCACTGACATGGGCCATCGAGGATATTTTGGGTCAGTCGGGATAGGAATGCTATTGCTCACTCCTTAGCGCAATATGGGGCCACGAGCCCTTGTACGGAGACCATATGGGCTATTGCTCCTCAGTTTGTTTCTCAATTGCTGCTGGATGATTTCCAGCCCCGTTAAATTTCTTAATACATGATATTTTACCCTCAAAAAAAAAAAAAGGAAAGGGACAGTACAACATATTACAGATTCTCATTTAACTCAAACTGAAATTTTGATGCAATTAAATTAAGAATGGTCTAGGGTCTTTGTAGTTATATATGTTCTTTTTTCTTTCTTTATTATAATTCGAAAATTAATTAACACTGTGAAAAAGATTTTAAAAAATCTCACAACAATTGATAAGAAATTTATATGGCAATAAAAATCAAACAGTTTTTTTCGCTGCGTATATAACTTCTTATTTTTTTAGCATAATAAGCGTATAGGGACATAATTGTTCCGTAGAAACAAAACGATTGACACAATGAACAAACAAACCAAAGAATTTCTATAACGACACTATTCTTATTTTTCAGCATCATTAGAGAGGAGGGAGAGAAGTGTTCCGTAAAAAACAAAATAATTGGCACAATGGAAAAGAATCAAACAATTTTCATAACGATTGATATGACATCTACATGGCAATAAACATTAAGCACAATTTTTTCAGTATCTCACCACTATTTTTAAGAGAAGAGGGAGAGAGAGGTATTCCATAGAAACAAAATGATCGGCAACAAAATGATCGGCACATGAAAAATATCAAAGAATTTTAAAAACAATTGATATGATATTTACATGACAATAAACTTTAAGCAGCTTTTTTACCATATATATCACTATTTTTCAGAATAAGAATAGAGGAGAGAAATGTTCCACAAAGTCTCCCTGTAACATCCTCTATTCCACATCAAAAAATTAAAGAGTGGGTGACCTGTATAAAAGCCTAAGGCGTGTGGGCTACTAGTAACTTGGCTTAAGCCTTTTGGGTTGGCGAGGACGAAAGCCCAAAAGTTATTGGGTCAGCCTGCATGCCTGGGGCGTTAGAAATTGTATCAGAGCAGCCCTGGTCCGGGAGCTAAGTGCTACGTGCAAGAGCCACCGTGCTAGACACGTGAGCCACCTCTAGAATCCTGTTTCAGGGGAGACTGGGCCAACTACTGTACTAGACCTTGCGAGGACGCAAGGGCCTGAAGGGGGTGGACTGTAACATCCTCTATCCCACATCAAAAAAATTAAAAAGTGGGTGACCTGTATAAAAGCCTAAGGTTTGTGGGCTACTAGTAACTTGGCTTAAGCCTTTTGGGTTAGCGAGGACGAAAGCCCAAAAGTTATTGGGTCAGCCTGCATGCCTGGGGCGTTACAAATGGTATCAGAGCAACCCTGGTCCGGGAGCTAAGTGCTACGTGCAAGAGCCACCGTGCTAGACACGTGAGCCACCTCTAGAGTCTTGTTCCAGGGGGAGACTGGGCCAACTACTGTACTGGACCTTGCGAGGACGCAAGGGCCTGAAGGGGTGCCTAAGGCGTGTGGGCTACTAGTAACTTGGTTTAAGCCTTTTGGGTTGACGATAACGAAAGCCCAAAAGTTATTGGGTCAGCCTGCATTCCTGGGGCGTTACACTCCCCTCTAGGCTTGTCCATTTATTTATCTAACAAAAATAACACCGTAATTTCACCAAAACTCGAGAAAAGAGTAATATAATTCACCCAATTTTATAATCACTGAGCAAAGAATAAAACCCATCTAGCACTGATGAGAATTACAACATTACTTGATACTCATTCACCATGAGAAGACACCAAAATTTGAAAACTTTTCAAGATATTTCTTAATATATATTAGAGGATCACAGAAAAATTGAGTCTCAGTCTGAGAAATGTGCTTACAAAACCCCCATTATTTTGTACTCTCAGTCTACACCACCAAAACAGCTAAAAAAAACCAATTTAGCTGTCTTCACATAAGTTCCACCAAAAAAAAAAAAGAAAAAGCATTAGAGATATAAAACCTGTCTCCAACTGAAGTCATTTACTCTCTTTAGTCCCTATACTTTGTTTTTGTTAGCAACTTAGCATCTAAACTTTTACCATAACTTAAAACCTTTCTTCCTATGAAACCATTTCTTCATCATATTCATACTGACAGAGGGGGAAACTCATCTTCATTCTTCAGCACAAATGGCTGATCTGCTGCAACCCTGCAATGCCAGTTTCACAGTACACAGCTTTAGATGGAGAAAAGTAGCAAAAACCATGGTAAATGCATGCACAATGTACTCAGGCTGTGTTTGTTTTTACATTATTTTAAAAACATGTTTTAGAAAAGAAGTTTTTGGTCTAAAAGTGAATTAAAAATATAGAAATGTGTAGTTGGGTAGCAAAAAGTTGTGCTGGAAATAATGAAAAAGTATTATAATATATTAAATTTACTGTAGAAACCAAAAATAAAACCAAAATACAAACAAAAACGATGAAAACAAACAGGGCCTTACTTTTTTTCAGCTTTTCCAAAACCTGATGATGCCTTCAGATGATGATTATGAGAAGCCAATGCGCAAGAACCGCGGGAGACAGAAATCACCTCGTCGACCAAATGTCCAATGGATCCAAATTCTATCTGGCAGGATGATCCAGACTTCTTTTTAACTTCAATGGGACACCAAGCACGAGAGACCTCATGATCGCCTTTGGCAGAATTTGGCATCTCTGAGACAGCAGAATTGAAGGCATTGTCCTGAGAGTGTCTCAGCGATTGAACATGCGTCATGGAAGATGATGGCCTATTCCAACCTTGACCACCTTTGGCATAATTTGGCATCTCTGAGACAGCAGAATTGAAGGCATTGTCATGACGGTGTCTCGGCGATTGAACATGAGCCCCAGAAGATGATGGCCTATTCCAACCTTGCGAAGGACCATCCTGGCAGTAATTAGTCTGCAACATCTAAAGAGTGAGACAGTTACAATATATATTTCTTTCTGAAACTAATAAGCATGCAAAGAAAATCCAGGAACAAGGAAGGTAGAAAAGTGATACCGCGATGGGAAAGTAAGTGCCTGTCCCTCTAGCCTTATGTGTCTCCTCAGAAGCAAAAGCAGCAATGCAGGGTGTAAGACTGCTTGCAGGTTGTCCAATGGATACATTGCCCCAATCGGTTTGTGGAAATGAGGATTGCTCCAGGGGCATCGGTTGATGGACGGTATACCATGGATTCTGGATTTGATAATCTGACAGTGACGGTGACAAGGGAGGATGCGAAAGAACTGGTTCCGAAAGAGCCAACTTATGAAAGAAAGGACCCTGTAAGAAACTCCTGATATGACTGTCATAGTCCCCGCTAAGGTCTGCCAACGGATTTAGAGGTTCTGTATCATCTAGACTAACTAAGTCCGTTTCCCTAAAATCAAGAGAGAAACTTTCTGAAATATTGGTCTTAGGACTTGAGACAGCTGAACTGAAGGAGGAATAGCCATCAAAGCTATCAAAACGAGCTTGAGAGGAGCTAACCATCCCCATACTATCATCTCTACGTTCTAGCCAAGTATCAGGGCCCAACCTTTCTTCAGTGCCGTCACATGCATCAACCTGGCTGGGGTAGCCATTTCTTGGACTTGAATTGGGAAACCAAATTGGCGGCACATGCCAAAATTGGCCTAAAGAAGCAACATTTGGATTACTGCTAGGGGAACAATCGGACGTGCCATTTGAAGTCCTCCAATCCACATGGCTATGCCTCACAATGTCACAAGAATCCCCATAAAGACGATATCCTGAAAGAGCCTCCTTGCCAGAGTAGTTGAGGCCCGGCACTGTCGGTGAAGATGCTATTCTCAATGAGTATGTATCCGAGTGAACTGCATTGTGCCTTTCTTCCATCAAAAGACCATCATTGCCAAAATCAGTACCTGATGATATGAGATGCATACGATCCTCATATAAAACTCCAGGATGAGATGCTGAAAGGAAAGTAGACTTTCTTCCATTGGATAGTGGAGAATAAGCTGGTGTACAACCAAACTTGCTCTCATGCCTCTGCAGAGTATTACAGAAGAAGTTCTTAATCTCATCTGCAATTTCATCTTCAGGTAACGAAAGAACTCGCCCAAGCTTACGAGCTCCGTATCTAAAGGCACTGCGAATTCGGTAGAAATTTCCTGGAGGAAGTAAACAATCAGCATTACAGAAATGAGAAATAACCACCAGTACAAATCATGGAACGAACCAAATCATAGAAACACCTAGTGTTTTACAAATACGAAAAGGTTAACAATCTTTCAAAGGATTAAATTAGTCTAATGAACCACAAGTAATTGTATACTATTCCTACAGATTCAAGAAATGATCAAACTAAATTCAGGTAATTAAACTCCTGCTTCCAAAAACACAGTTTTCCAGATGTACGTTGTTTTGAAATTCTGGAAGTCTTGAATGTTGAAAAAAATACTGGGTAGCTTTTGAAAATTCAAATCTTGATTCCATATTAGATATCTAGTCCCATAGTTCTTCGGACAAAATGTTACTACCATTAACTTAAAAAGGGACTATTGCCACACACAGAGAGAGAGCCAACATTTTCTCTTGATGCCACTCATCTCTACGCAAATCATTTTGCAAAATATCAGTACCTCTATGGACACTGCGCCCAAGGTTGTTATATTCCTTTAAGGGGTCAATTATATTGAGGTGCTTCGGAGAAAACACTCGATGGTTTGTTTCTGGGCCTAGAAATGGTATTGAGAACATGTCCATACATCTCTTTAGGAAATCTTCACAGAGCAGCAAACCGTTTCTTTCTTGCTCTGGCATCTGAGCTGCAAAGAGAGAAACATAATTGGACCAAAGTACCATTTCCTTCTTGTTAAACCTCCAATAAGTATAAAGTGAAAGGGAGAAAAAAAACACAGGTAGAGAATAAGATAATAACCAAGCACAAAACACTGGAGGCAGATTCAGGCAAACACAGAACTGAACCTGAAGAGATAGCAGAGGTAGAGAAAGAATAAATACTACTTACCAACAATTTCTGGAAGGGATGATTTGCAAACTGGACCTTTCAAACTGATACAATAGTTTTCCCAGTCAAACTTGCTGAAGTAATCGAGAAATTTGTATAGAACCTACGCATATCCAGTCAAGCATTCGAAGTCAAGCCCAATTTTACATTTTGGTACATAAAACGTCACCTTACAAGAGATTACCGCCAGAGGGCCATCTAAGGATGAATGGAACAGATGGAAAATGTAGAGAACCAGTGTTTCCAAAGCATATGTAGACAGCAGACCATGATGTGCACCAAGAATGCGGCTCTCGTAATAGCACCAAGCTTTTATCAAAATAATGCTACGTTTAAAGAGATGATCTTTTCCAGCAACCCGATCAACCTGTTCAAATAAACAGAAAAAGGAAGGGAACAAAGCAGAAAGAAGGACAACAAGTTCAAGTGTTAAATGAAGCCTCAGTTCCAAAAGTTAGGAGAGAAAAGGTAGAGAACACTCAAAACAGCAACACTTGAAGTTTACCTGCTCGAGAAAACAAAGCGTACAAAGGCCTCCGAACTGATTGAAGGAGATATCTATAACAATATTTTGTACAAGGCATTTCACAAGTTTAACCTGCCACCACACACAATCATTTCAGTATAAACACAAACTCAGAAGAAATATTTGTGTGTGTGTATATATATATATATATATATCAAAAGAAAAACAGGTCATGAATTAACATCAGCCCTTATTGCAACTTCCCTGACAGGTACTCCTTATGTAGATTGACTAAATGATTGATGAAAATAAATTGCTCCTAAAGACTTGGTAATGAAATTCCACTGTGGCCTTGCTCATGATAAAACTCCACAATAAATAGTTGAGAATGTTTGTATTGTGTACAAAAAGAAAGAGAACAAAAGGAAACAGCAAAACTGAAAATTGAACACTTGAAAAGAACACAAGTTGCCACCAAACTTGAGAAGTCAGAAAGCTTTGGCACAACATAGAAGAATTTATCACATGACCCACTGTATTTCAGTGAGAAAAGTTCTGGAGAGACAATCATGAACAGTAAATCAAGGGATATATAGTCCGTTGATGGAGAATATATATATTCTTTTGACCAATGAGTCAGCATTAGACAAACCCCCAAAGTTTTTGCAATTGGAAAAATCAGTTATGACAAGATAATTTTGAATAGAAACATTTAGTAGTGACCTAATCCAGCACTTCAAGTAAAAGTAAAGTCAAGAAATTCAAATAGAGCTCAAGACCAAAACATAAAATTTTAAATGACCTCAGCATCAATGAATTGTGTGTCTTTCACTTCAAATTCAGCATCATCATTCATTTCTTCCCTTTGCAACACAGAAAGAACATCAGCTGCCCAAGAACCCTCAGCACCAGAACTACTGAGTATAGTCAAGTCAATATCTCCATCTGGAAGATATGTCTTGAGAGGCACTGAACCATACGGAAAAACCTATGAGATGCGGAGACTGTTAGAAAATTCACAGAGAATGCCACAATCAGAAATCATCTGTAACAGTTAGTACCACAAGTTTGATTCATAAAATGCCAATCCAGTATAAGAAACAAACTTTAATATGATGTCCATATAAAATGGTAATAAGTTTGTTAGGATGTATAAAAAAAGCAAATTATTAAAACACATCTGTCACGAGCTCTTATCAAAACAGTATCAAACCAGAAATACATAATTGTGCACGAACACAATCAACTCATAAGAAATGCCCACATGATGGAAAATCATGCCGACAAAAATCCAGTTTCAAATTTCCCTTAACCTCGCTAAATCTGATGCACATAATGAATTTCCCAGGCTTTTGCAGAGGAATATTAATGATTTCACTCAGCCAGTAGTGAAGGAATAGAACGGGAGGGGGAGATGAAGGACAAAGCGAAATATATCCCAGAACAGTAAACATAGATATCACTCTCTCCTGCAGAAGCATACTAGGAAGGATTATAACCCATGTACAAAAGATATTCAACTAAAACTAATTCCGTGAAAGTAATGATCAAGTGAAACAGTTCATCATCCATTTTAAACACCTGATCTCCCAGCAGGAGAAGAGGTGGTTGCTCCATGTACCTTGAAAATTGGAAGTGAAAGATTGCCCTAAGATAAGTAGTTTAACTAAGTGTTCGTGTTCACCATTCACTTCAGAATCAAGTTAAAAATCACAAGCACTGAATGGGGGGTGGCAGTAGGGAAGAAACCTAATTAAAGATTGCATTATTTGGGTGCTCCATATCCACCACAGATATGAAAGCAAGAGATTCCTCCTCGACAACCTCCAGTCCGAACAACGAGCAACACATTGTATTTCATCTCCTCTTGATCATGGAAAAATTAACTGGAAGCACCCCTAAAGAACTAAAATTGTCCCGAGCAACACTTAAAGAAGTATGATGATATGTTTAACAGGAATGAAAAATAATTCTTTTAGGCTTGTCTGAAGCGGTGCAAATAACCGACACCCCAGAATCTGAAAGCCTTTCTTTTTGTTTATTACTCTAAATATGAACGACAATTTGACACGTGAAACCGATGTCATTCTTGAACAATAATTTCAACTTGACGCCGAGGGCAAAACATACAACTGAAGGCGTTGACCTAGTTTTGGATGAGATGTTGCGAAAAAAATTTACAAAAATCAAAACGACGTTTTAAAAATATGAGTTAGACAGCCCAATGACACCAATAACACTCGTCACAACATGAATGGCCGAGCATGACCAATCAACGCGAAGAGCATCGCCTCGAGTATTGGACGGAAGTATAGCCAATAAAAAGTGTCCCAAAACATCAATACTCGAAAAAAAACACAATGAAAAAAGAAATTTGCATAACAGTTAAGAGCATAATTTTGAAAAGCATACTATTCATAATCATGCTTGATCAAATTAGACAGCTCAATGACACTAGTAACACGCGTCACAACATGAATGACTGAGCATGGCCAATCGCCTCAAAGAGCGTCGCCTCAAGGAGTATACGACGGATGCATAGCCAATAAAAAGGGTCCAACCAAACATCCATGCAGAAAAAGAAACGCAAACCATGAAAAAGGAAATCTTCACAACACTTAAGATCAAAATTTTGAATAGCATACTATTCATAATGATGCTTGATTGAAGGACAGTTGTAATAGTACTATCTAAATATAATTTCTGAAAGAGCACACCTCTAGGAGATTTTTAAAAAATCAGTTTTTTTCAGTCCTGGTTTTCAGAGTCAGAATCCCAAACACCAAGCAAGCAACCAACCAAAAGCTAAATGGGTAAAAAGTTCAAGTATAAACCAAAAGGCAATAGAGCCAAAGAAATGGTAACAAAAAACAGTAGTGCATCCCACAGTCAAAGCTACCAAGAAGACAAGATTTCAATCAGCCTACAAACAAAACAAGGAAAGGTCAAAAACTTCAGACCAGAATAATCAAAATTTGACTATGATAAACTATTTAAAAGTAAAACCCTATTACCATTCATTCACATACTAAGAAACCAGAGAAAAAAACAGAACCCAGTAAGATTAAACAGCTTTTGCATAAACGTAACGTAATATCCCATCCGACGGCGAAACCACCTTCAAAGTTACAGATAAAGAACACAGATAAGTGATAACTATCCATCAGGGAAAATTGTTTGGGGTCAAATAACCACAAAATTCAACATCCCAATGTAGAAAAAAATCATGCATGAGAAGGGAAAAAAATAAAAAAAATAAAAAAGGCCCACAAAAACCTACTAAACAGAGACAGAGGATAGCACAAATCAAGAATCGAATTAAATGTAAAAAATATATCTCTGAAACAAGTGACATGCAAAAGAGGAAGAGAAGTAAAACGATGAAGAAAAAGGAAAAAAATCAGACCTCATATCCAAGAGATGATTTTAGGAGTCTCTGCACATAATCAATGACATTATTTCTCCTTTCTTCAGAGTCCAATGTTGGGTGTACATCATTAGCTACTTCCCAGGTTATTTCCTCAGCTACCGCCCAAGTCTCCATGCTAATTGAAGCGGGATCAGGGTTATCAAACGCAGTACGCTGCGCCATTGCACCACCGCTTGCATCCCCCGTTCCTATATCCCCCATCTAACTATTTATTCCTAAATTCCCCCAAAAAAAAAAGAAAACACACTCCGGGGTTTTGAGTTACACCTAAAAACAGAGCCCTCCTCCTTCCCCCACCATAATTAGCCTCAGAGGCATATAATACACACGGGATAATTCTGAAACAAACACAATTACCAAAGGGTTCTTTCAGACACCGACAAATTCCCAAAACAAACTCTCCCGCGGCGGAATTGGGAAGGACAGCGGCGGAGAATTTTGTGTGCGAGTGTGTGTGTGAAATGGGTTCGGGTTTTCAAAACAGATTACACACATCCCACATCACCAAAATTGAGTATCCAAAAGCAAGAAGGAAAAAGGAGAAGAAGAGAAAAGAAAACGTAAACTCGGGAAGATGAAGACAAACAAAAATTGGGATGGCACTCTGTTTTATTACGAGAAGTTGTTACTTCTGCCTTCCGGCTCAATCTGTGTTTGTTTTCTTGTGCTTTTGCAGCAAAAAGCAATAAAATAAAAACATTAAAAAAAAGAGGAAAAAGAAAAAACTCTGAGACTATTCAAACAAACCAACCTCTCCCTCTGTAAAGCCCTTTCCCTTCCATCCCTCTTTTCCCTCAAAATTTATACAGACACATGTGGTTTTGAAGACTAATTTTTTAACAGGGTTTCTTATTATTCTTCAGATATTCTTCCATGTCCGCCGCCGTGCCAAGAGGATTTGAGATTGGAAGCGGAAACATGGATTTGTCTCCGTTTCTTTGTTTTTCTTTCCTTTTTTTTTTCCTCTTCTGATCCAATTCTGCATTTTATCTCTGACTGTGAGACATTAAATAGCAAACTTTCTGTTTTAGTCCTTATTATTTTCATATTGAAACTGTTAGGTCCCCACACTATTAATTTATTATTTTTAGTCCTTGATATTTTGAGAAGTGAGATTGGGGCCTGTTCTCTTTGATTGGTTTTGGTTTTTATAGTATTATTTTTTATTATTTTTAATACAATTTTTTACTTTTTAATTATATCTTTTTACATTTTCAATATACTTTTTACACTAAAAATTATTTTTCAAAAATATGTTTTCAAAACCAAAACAAAAAGAATAAAAAAGAACATGCCCTAATCCGATAACTATTTTTTCTTAAGTAGAAATAGGCTAATCTCCGAATCGGCTATCTCACCTGTATCTGCAGCCCAGACAACACCATATAGCTCACTAAGTAGCACAATAAGGCAAGTCCAATAGTATAGGGTTTACACTCTAGTACTCAGCTCAGCTCCCCCCTGTAGCTCAATTCCTTGTTCCGTAAAACAATATAGTTTCGCATTTTTCCTCCAGAAGAAGAAAGAAAAGAAATAAAGTAGACAAGCTAATTGGTTACAACTGAGCCATTGTATACACGTCGGTGGCAATTCTGCCGTGTTTTGGATTGACGGATCACTTCTTCTTTTCTTTTTTTTAAAGTTCGGCGGACCACTTATAACGTGTTATGCTTTTATTCGGGTTGTTGTGTCATGTGAAAGATTGTCAAAAATCGTATTTTGAATGTGGCAATATCGTATTTTGGGATGATAGGCTGCGCATTACGTGTTAAGTTCAATTCACTTTTCATACCGTGATAAAAACTGTCTTCCTCGAAGATTGTTGCTTATTTTTATCATGGGGTAGGTAATTCATGGCGTGTTCGGGTTGACAAGTTCCCGTGTCAACACTCACTTTAATTATTCATGTCGACTCATTTAACCAACGAACATTTTGAGTTTGTGTCGTGTTCTCGTGTTGTGTACAAATTACTCGTGTCGAGTTTTGGTTGCCGGAACATGTCGATATTATTTACCCTAACTTTACCCGTTTAACTATTTGTGTTATTCGAGTCATATAACCCATGAACTCGCCAAAACTCAACTCTAATTCATTTATATTGTGTTTTGTATTTTTATGTTGTGTCTCAAATTACCAACCCTATTTTATCGTCACAATTATTAAAATTTTTGAGATTTAAGGTCACAAATTAAAAATACTAAAAACTTTTGGGATCAAAATTGGGGTTTATAAAGAAGTTTTTTATTGTATTGGGTAGGTAGCTAAAATCAAACTAAAACGATGTCGCTCTTGTTTCTCCTCCCTCAACCTCAACGCCCACGTTGTATTTAGGACATCTCCCTCAGTTACAGGTGTCGTGTTTTTTTTTTTTTTAACAATATTTTAAACTATAGTTATCCAAAGAGAGTAAATAAAAAAAATAACATAATTACTGACGTGGCAAGATAAAATAGTAATTAATAACTAAAAAGAATAAAACTATAACAGAATACGAAATCGGTCATTCCGTTCACATTTCACCGATCTCACATGACATGTCATTGTGTGGGGTCCACAGAGAGTTTTTTCTTCTTTTTTTTTATTTTTACATAATACTTTTTAAATGTTGTAGATTAATAAAATAATAAATTTATCTAAAACTGAAATAATAAAAGACAGTATAAACAAATAATTTTGGGTGAAATGCATCAAATACCACATAACTATCGACTTTTGCAAAAAACATCACTTTTCTTTTAAAACTCCAATTACAAGCACTTTACTTTCAAGACGTACGCCCAGTATCACTCTGTTAGTCAATTCCGTTAGGTAACTAACAGTCAAAAAAAGACAAAGGCAAAATCGTCATTTCACACGTGCGACACTGTTCATCGTCTTCCTCGATGAATAGTTTGGATACTGTTCATCGGCCGAAACTGTTCATCGGTTCACCGTTCTGACTTTTTAAGAGACGGTAATTTTTCTGTAGACCGATACGACTACATCATTTATGAGTATGGTGGGGCAATGGCAAAGGCAAATTCGGTGAGTTTGACGTAATTCTTGTTTATCTGTGGGGGTGTGGCTATTTTTTTCTTGGGGGCAAAATGTATGATAGGCCATTCCACTGTTTTCATCTGATATTTTAGTTCCTTGACTAATAAAAATTGTAATAAATTATTAATCGATGAGATAATGCGTACAAACACAATATTTGACTTGATATCGAGTTGATTAGATCGTAAAAGATCAGTACTAAAGCTACGGTTTGAAGAAGTGAATTTTTTGTTTTTGTTTTTACCTTTACGAGTAAAAACATGTTTATTTATAGTATAATCAAGAGCTTATGGATATATATATATATATATATATATGTGTGTGTGTGTGTGAAAATAATTTACGGGATATATATTAGTATATACATGTATTTATACTTTTTCCCCTTATGTTAACTATTTTTTCGTCAATTGTAACATCTGTACGTACCGTACTCAATAGAATAGTTACTTTTTGTCACTTTCATTTATTAAGTGGTCAAAATGAGTTTAAAAAAATAGTCAAAAGTTATCGATGAAAATAGTTTAATGGTATATTGTGTAATTAACCAATTTGTTTGTCTCACTTCATCGATGTCCAAGTAATTGTTGTTTCGAAACAAACATGAGTTATTCGACATATTTCTTCTGTCCTATAATTATTCTTTCAAATCTGAAAAGTCTATTATTTATCTAAGAAAAAATGTCTTATTTTTTTTTCTATTGGATGAGAAAAGTATATTTTCTACATTTCTTTTTTCCTTTTTAATACATTTATATTGATATAATCATAAAGAAACTTTTTCAAAGCAGCCTAAATTGATCATGGTTAAACAAATTAAAGTTGAATGTATGCGAGTTCATACATTAAATGGATTAAAATGAAGAATTTAACAAGTTATGTGTAAGATCCGTGAATATCAAATCTAACAACCGTGAAACAATTTTTTTTTTTTTACATAGCTCATACACAACACAACACTAAATATAAACATGTTAAGATTGAGCATGTGAATGTTGACTTTAACAAGTCAAACAGATTGAGCAATACAAATAGATATAACATGTTCCGTCAAGGTTGGTAAATATCGACAAAGTTGGTTAGTCTCGACACGCGAAACTATCAACCTAAACGCACTAACTCATACATGACATGTATTATCACTAATAATAGAGTAATTTACGGTTAAAAAAACAATAATAATAAATAACTTATTATATATAGTGTATTTTAAACTTCATTAAAAAAAAAGAACGTATTTTCTCTAAGCGATCCTCCATTTTATTCATTTACTTTTTTATGGAGGGATTATATTTAAAATGGAACTCTATTTTTTAAGTTATAAGGAATAATGAATACTTCCTTTTCTACGAGGACACAAAAGAAGAAAAAGGTAATGATTTGATGTGTACGTGAACCAGAATAATCTCTATATTTATATATAAAAGATCCTTTTCTAATATATATATAATATATATATATTTATAAATGCTTCTGCTTCTTGATTTTTTCGATAAATTTGTTTGTTTCCCTTTTGGAGTCGAGTATTCCTTCAAATTTATGAAACCAAAAGAGTCGTACACCGTTGGATGAATATTTTCCTTGGAAAAAACAAAATAAGTTGGATGCATATGTCGTCATTATTCTTCTTCTTCTTCTTCTTCTTCTACCCTTCTTCATACGAACATTATTCTTAACAGGATTTTAGGGGTGTCATTAGGCTGTATTTTAAATTGACGCATTATTTATAACGTGCTAAATCTGATTTAAATTTTCATATTGTGTTAGAATTTATCAAAAATTATCTATTAAAAGTGACAATCGAGTCGTGTTTTGAGTTGGTGAACCACTTACAACGTATTATGTTCGATTCTAATATTCGTGTCGTGTCGTGCATAAATTGTCAGAATACCTTCTTTAAATATATTTTTTTCTAGTAAATTCAAGATACGGTTGCGTTTCAATGAGTATATAAAAGAGACAAACAAATTTTATTTTATTTTTATTTTTATGAAAAATACAAGTCCATTGAATAAAACTGAGTAACCGTTCTGACTCAGTCATCTAAAGTCAAATGGGAGATTTTGATTTAAAAAAATGTTATACCTTTTCGTTCCATTAAAAGAGTCAATCCTGACAAATGCACAATTTATTATAAATGTCGACGTATAATACCTAAAATAATTTGACATTATTTGCTCCATTTATATTCTTACTTTTTAAGTAAGGGTTAATTATGGACCATACGTAATTATATTATTAAGGGTAGAAAGAGTAAAATATTGAAAGTGGACTATTTTAATGAGAAAAAAAAAATTTAAAATGAACTATTTTAATGGAGCGGAGGGAGTATGTACATTTGTTGTATTGTTTAAGATATTAGAATTGAATACGGCTCATAAATTTAATTTATAAAAGCTCTAGATTTATTGGGCCATTTATGACATATTGAGACAATAAAATCGTAAATCTTTTTTTTTTTTTTTCCTATGAGTAATTTGTTAATTTATTAATGTATATAATATATTTTTTTTTTCTACTAAAATAGAATAAGTTATACTTCCAAAGTCAACTTTAAAAATGTGGATAGTGATAGAGCCACGTCTAGAAGAGGTGAGACAATTTCCTCACCTCATTTTCTAAAGAAAAAGAAATTCATATATTATAATTTTTTTTTGTAATACTATTCCACCCACAATTAATTTTAAAGGAGGATAATATTGAAGTTAAAAACAAAAAATAAAAATTGATTTCATATAAATTACTGTAATTTTATTTTAATACAATTTATTACCATAACAATAATTTATATCTCAATTATAGTATAAGGGAAAGGAGAAAAAGCAATGCATTTTAGTTACTATAATGATTGCCAACAAATTATGTAAATATAATACTCAATGAAAAAACTATGTTATAAAAATTGAAGCTTACACAAGAACTTATGTGATTTTAAAGTTTTATGTGTTGGTTTTTGAATCTTACTTTAAGGTTAGTTTACATGCTATTGCCAATAGAATTTCTTTGATATTTAAGAAAATTTTAAAGACATTGATAAATAAGTTCTTATTTTGTTACTTTTAAAAAATGGGTGGTCATGGAATGTCTTTATAAAATTTATTTTACAAAAATATTGGTATATTAAATATGTTATTCCTTCCGTCATTGGGAAAGTCATGTTTCAAAAATTATTTTGTTCTTGTTTTGATTTTTTTACTTTACACACTCTTACTAATATAACCATGTATATTGTATAATTAATCTACAATTAAAAAGTAATGATATGAACAAAAAGTCAAAAACTTATATGAAGCAAGTTTTGGACGACCGCATCGCAATAGTAACTTTTTGTTTTTTTAGTGTGATCTTGTAGCTTGAGGTCAGTGTCACTCTCAAATTACATGAGTAATACTATTGTAGTTTGAGTCCAGTATTTTATTTATATATTTTTTTATTGCAATAATTAATACTCATGTAGGTTGAGAGTGGCACTCTCAAGTTATAAGAGTGTTACTCTCATTGAATGGTAGTATTGTTACTCTTTTTAAGAGTGGTTTCTCTTCAAGGGTATCATGCTTTACTCTTTTCAAAACTAACATGTTACTCTTTAAAGTTTTCTTTTTCTTGTTTCCCTTAAAGTGATACTTTTGAAGAGTATCATTGTAATGTTCTCAGTGTTAGTCTTTTGTTCTGTTATAAAAACTACAGTGAGACTCTTAATGAGTATTATTGTTACTACTCAGTTGACAATACATAATGGAACACGGATGGGTGGAGGCCCAACTCACTTTACTTGGGTCCACTCCATCCCTCGACCAAAGACATAAACTTCTGTCAGGACTCCACAAAAAGAAACCCTAGCTCACTCAGGGTTAGGTCATCGGCCAAAGCTCATGCCTCTACTGGGCAACGAGAGTCTTCCTCGGACTCTCCTCCCTTGCCATCAAATATTGAAGGATCTTTACAAGATTCCCTTACCTTATCGAGCAATGTATATAGCTATATATACATAACAATACTTATGTATTAATGTACAAAATACTCCACAACCCTAAACATTATTACTACCAAAAATTGTTTACTGACTTAAGCATCGGCGCCTGTTAGGGGAACCAGTCCCTACCTTTTCGCAAGTACATTGATCAAGTGCCGAGGACAGCAGAAGACCTCAGCCATCCATTGGACCAGTGAAATCGATACACATCAGTACCTGTTTGATTATTAATTTTTATTTATTTATAATGATAATCTTGAAGAGTATTACTAACATTGTTCTTGTGAAAAATACATGTTCTTTTATTACTTACTTATAGTAATACTATTAAAGGCATCGTTGATACTGTTAAAGAGTATTACTAGTATTATTTACATGAATAGAAATACTCTTCAAAAGTATTAAAGATACAATTAAAAAATATCAGGCAACAAAAAAAGAAATTGTACGCGAGAGGTACTCGTACCGTGAACTCGTTCCACGTGAGACCACTTCGAATGGAAAAAATGGTATCAAATTAACGATTTAAATATTATACTTTTCAACCTATAAAAAAATTATAAAATTTTCGAAACTTAACTCTTCTAACGAACATGAGGAAGTATTACTTTTACTTTTGGTGTCTGGCTCTGTCACCACCGACAGTAAGAAAAAGAAGAAGTCGAGATGACCAGGTTGGAGTGGTTTATGATTGAATATTATCCAATTGAGTGGGATTAAATTAGTCAAAATATACGCCAAACTACTTTACAACATTCCATGTTCTGGATTTCGCTAATTAATTAATCATTAGACTAATCAACGCTGACGTGTTCGAATTTTACCAGTCCCATCCCCAACGACGAAGTGGAACGTTTCGCATCATAGTATTAAATTTGTCAAGGGTTAACCCCCTAAAGCCCAACCTACTAATAATTAAAAATTAGGGTAAATTACACAACCTTCCTTGAAGATTTTCTAAATTATTTAACAAATCCTCAAGTTTTGAAAATTACCGAGCAGACGTTGAGATATTTTCTTTAAAAGAAAAAAAAAAGGTATTAAACGAGTCATGAGGTTCCCAAGAACATTACCAAACTAACCCTGTATTTGCACCATATAAGGTTCGATTAGTACTTTTTCAAATATTAAAAATATTATTTATTAATGGTGTTAGAAATCGTCCAACAACGATTGATAGAAGACCAAATTTTAGTCAATACAATTGATTATAATATATTTGATCTGATAATTAATAGATCTGAACTGTAATAGTAAATCTAATATACTAAACTTCGAATCTATACTATGTGTAGATATAAACATAGTAATAATATATCGCTGAACAATTCTCGCATCAATAATCACGATTCTGCCACTAATTGTTGATGAAAATTTCAAGACTGAATCTTCAACCGAATCTTCATACACCATGGTCATAAATAGAATCACTATAGATAAAAAAAAAATCATCATAGATAGAGGGAAACACCATAGATGAAAAAAGAAACACCATACCGAGTCTTCAAAGATCAATGTTTGTTTAATATTTCTTGTTCCATTGAAAGAGTTATATTTCAAATTTTATAATTTTTTTTATGAATTTGAATGTACAACACTTGCCACCGTTAGTTATACTCATATTTATATTTATAAAGGCGTGTAAGGTAAAAAGAAGAAAAAGAAAAAATTAAAAAATGACTAGTTCATTAGAACGACTATTTTTGGAAAAAAAAAACTCTTCCATTGTGACAGATGGAGTAATTTAGATAAATCTCGGGACATATTTTGTAATTTATACTTAAATTTAAGTACAAAGATGTAATAGCAATGGAGTAGAAGTGCAAATACAACACAAACGGTATAAAATAAGGTATGAATTTATGATACTATGTGAGGTCACTATCAATTAAGAAGTGGCTAAAGTCAAAACTCAAAAACTATAATATCCAAGGCCAAGGGAAAGAAAAGTACTGTTTGGATTTTATTTACTTATTTATAAGTTGATTGCAAAAATCTCAAACTTTGTCCTCTAAACTTTTTATTTTTATAATCAACCCCTTTAAATTTTCAATTTATTGCAATGTAGGATAATATATTTTCATTTTTAAAAAATTCATAAAAATACCTAGTTATTCACATAAACTTTCAACAAAATTTAAAATTTGTATATTAGAATTGTTTAAATGGGTAGTTAAAATTAACATTTTCTTACATTGTGATAAATTGAAAGTTTAAAGAGTAATTTACAATTGAAATAAAATTTGAGGTGATTTATTACAATTAATTTTTTTAATGCGGGGACTGTTTGGGTAATTATCTGAAATAATTTTGGGGTGGGGTTGGGGTGTTATCACTTTATTTTGTTCTGAATTTTGAGGGGGAAGCTCTTCTGGTGCGCACGCAACAACTGGTGGCTATGAATGCGGTCACTTTAGTGCTAACCTCAGTGATATAGAACAAACTTTCTTGGACTTGGACTTTGGACTTTGGCCTTCTGAATGGAAAGAAGTTACTTCCAAACGTTACTTTAGAAAAGTCCGGTTTAAAAATATACAATTTATTATAAATTTTAAAGTATAACACATAAAGTAATTAAGAGTGATTAATTCGTATCGTGTCTGAGTTATCAGGTTTGGGTTGGAGGATTTTTGTTGGATAATAAATTAATGCTGAGGTGACCTGGCGCTGACGTCATCCTTAACTACCTGAGGGGCTG
This sequence comes from Leptodermis oblonga, assembly GCA_016801395.1. Classification (NCBI taxonomy): domain Eukaryota; kingdom Viridiplantae; phylum Streptophyta; class Magnoliopsida; order Gentianales; family Rubiaceae; genus Leptodermis; species Leptodermis oblonga. The sequence goes on from CM028760.1 coordinate 38,287,836, forward strand.
ACGACCTCGGGACCCTATCGGCGACGACCTGGGTACTGGCGACCTCGGGACCCCATCGGCAACGACTTGGGTATTGACGACCTCGGGACCCCATCCGTGACGACCTGAGAGGTTGACGACCTCGGGACCCCATCGGCAGCGACCTCAGGTGCTGACCCCATCCGTGGACGACCTGGGATACAGTGTCTTGAGTGCGCGACAGTGGGCGCGTATATCAAGTATCCCTTTATAGCATGCATGTGACACGTGTTGGAGTTTGGAGACTACACTAGAATTAGCATGCTTAGGCTGTCAGAGCCTTCTATACTTTTGGCCCAATATAAATACTTGCTGGCTTCCTCAATAAAGAGGTAATTGAATCCTGACTTAGCATACGCATATTCTCTCATATTCATGACTAACTTTGCCATCGGAGTTAAACAGGGGAGTTGATCCCAAAAGCAGGGAGCATAAGGCGGAGGCCGACGTCAAGCGAGCTCGTCGCTAAGTTGGGGTTCAACAGTTTTCATGTCGACATCTCTCAACCCTAACATTTTCCGTTTAATTATCTCTGTTATTCGTGTCGACCCATTTAATCCACGAACATTTCAGGTTCGTGTCGTATTTACGTATTGTTGTATAAACTAGTCGTGTCGGGTTTGAGTTCGAGTTCGTGGGTTAACGTGTTAATATTCTCAACCCTAACCTTACCCGTTTAAATGTTCGTGTTGGCATATTCAAACCGTGAATTTGTCAAAGCTCAACCCTAACTCGATTATATCGTGGCAGGTTAGTGTCGCGTTAGGAATGGTCAGCCCTAAAAATTGCTAAGTTGCCGCCATTTATTCTATTTATATTCTTACTTTCTAAGGGCCTGTTCTCTATCTTTAGTTTCAAACTAAGTTTGAAAATAAGTTTTGAAAAATAGTTTTATAATGTAAAAAGTGTATTGAAAATGTAAAAAGTAGATGCTGAGTAGTAAAAAGTTGTATTGAAAATGATGAAATATGATTAAAATATATTAAATTTACTGTTGAAACCAAAACTGTTTTCAAAACGAAACAAAAAGAACAGGCCTAAGTGTAAGTTAATTATAGATCACACATTATTATATTAATAATAAAGATAAGATGAGTACAAATTACGAAAATGAACTTTTGTATAGGAATAAAAATAAATTTTGAAAAGAGATTCTCCTACTTTCCTCAAAGTTTTTAGAAATTATTAAACAAACCTTATAATTCAGTGAAATTACCGAATGGGCTGTTAATTAAATTGTTAAAAACATGAGATCAACATATTTCAAAAGAAAAACACTTAACATAGCAAAAGATTATCACCGTGTGGACTATTATATAGTTAGTAACGAGACATTAAAATTAGATTTTTATTTTTTTATTTTTTTCCAAAAATCTTCCGATTTGCTAGTTATTCTAAAATTAGTTTTTTATTTTTTTCTTTTTTTCCAAAAATCTTCCGATTTGCTAGTTATTCTAAAATTAGTTTTTTATTTTTTTCTTTTTTTCCAAAAATCTTCCGATTTGCTAGTTATTCTAAAATTAGTTTTTTTTTTTTTTCCAAAATTCTTCCGATTTGCTAGTTATTCATGGGTTAATGTCTGATCAAATTAGTATGCAAGAATGGAATCCACGTGCGATTGACTTAGGTGTAAAATTGGAATTGTTAGAATTGGGTTGTAAGATTTTATACTCAATGTTCATGTATAAATTTATATATGGATTATAAAAGTTACTCTTATTCGAGTCATTTAAAAAAAATTATAGAATCAAATATAACCAGAGTTAGAATCAATTTGGTATTTTAAAATCGTCGTAGAATCATAAAATCCTATTGTTGGAATCGGAATTTAGCAAAATATGTACAAATCAATCATGTGGCTAATGTTATCCAAATTGCATCGCGTGTGGACTGATACTGATACTCATAGCAAGACATGATGTTGAAATAATGACACCATAATCATAATGGTATGTCGATTTGAGGAACCAAATTAACGAATCACAAATCACATCTAAGATTCTTAATTAACAATTTAAGTAATAATAAATAAGCGATTCAATGTCAATGTACAATACCTTAAGTAACTATTTTGTCAATCTTTATTCTACTAATATTCTTACTTTTTAAATTTAAATATTTTATTAGTACAAAAATAATTTTTTAATAAAACAGATAGAGTATTTTATTTATTTTATTTTATTTTGAATGTAACCAACCAATCAATTATCATTTATCAAACACACAAACTAAAGTACTTGATTGTATGTTGGAGATTTTCATAAATAAAGAAGAAGAAAAATTAAAAAGGTAACCGCGTGGGTGTGACATGAACCCAACATTTTAAGAAAATTGGAAAGTGCTTTGGATTGGACATTTCATGTTCTGCGGCTTAGTTTACTAACATGATTTCATCGACTTGAGGAAATGCACCAAAATAAGAAAGAAGCCAACTTAAATAACGATATTTCGACAGCTAAATTTGATTGAAGTGTTTTTATCAACACATTAGATGATAAACTCACTACATGATATATCACAAGTTAAATTTGATACGTGATATTTCAACAACTAACTTATAACTGCGATATACCAGCAACTAAACTCGATATGTGATACATCATAGATTACCGTAATATTCACACAACACTTATATGTCTAAACTTGATAGTTAAATCATTAAATCGTCAAATGCATTGAATATAAATTTGAGTAAACTGCCAGAAATGTCATCATATTTTTCCAGAATATCTCGTTTGGTCACAAAAATTTTATTTTTCCCAGAAATGTCATTCCGTTAGAGCTAACGGAATAGTCAACATGTACCTCTCACATGCTTTTTTCAGGGGTATTCTTGCCTTTTTACTGTTCATTTTTTTTCTTTTTTTAAATATTATTTATTTCTTTCTTCTTCTCCGATGGTTTAGAACATCTTTATTTATTTTTCTTTCTTCTTCTCCGTCTGTTCAGACCAGCTTCTCATTTTTTTTCCCTTTCTCTTTCTCCGATGGTTCAGACCGTCTTCTTCGTGTTGCCGCAACCGCCACAACTTCCAGCCGCGTTCGCTTGTTGTACACCTAAGGGGGGAGGAGCGGCGGAGGGAGTGGGAGGGGAGACGGACAGAAGCGGAGAAGGGGGAGGGATTTGGAGAAGAGATAAATAGTAAAAATGGGGAAGAATGAAAAAAAAAAAAAGTAAAAAGACAACAATACCCCTGGGAAAAAAAAAAACCATGTGTAATGCATATGTTGCCTATTCCGTTAGCTCTAGCTAAAAAATCTAACGGAATGACATTTCTAGCTCATTTTCGAAAGTATGGTGACATTTCTGAAAAAAATAAAAAAAAAATTTAGTGACCAAACGAGAAATTTTAAAAAATATATAATGACATTTTTTGCAGTTCACTCTATAAATTTATAGAGAGAATGGAAGCGTATAAGATGGTCAGTATTCCTACATTGTCTTTATTACTTTCTGTACGGATCAATTTCGTACTAATTCGCGCAGATACACAAACACTTGAAATCATGCACTTTTAATTTCCTTATTTTTGAGGTAGTTGGTCTTTTCACATTCGATAAAACTGAAACGATAGAAAGAAAATTAGCATCACATGGACTTTAAAATGACAGAAAAAAAATCTTACTGTATTTATTTCGAAAGATAATTTTCCTTCGATCTTTGCACATAATAATGGAAAAAATAAAGTTTAAAAGAAAGCATATCTAATGCACAATCACAGGTGGCTAGGCTAGTTTGCTATAATTTTGAGATCGATCTAATCCAATTTCATTCACGCTTATGATTGGCCAAACTACATCGGATTCTGCAAACCATTTAAAACGTGTCATGTCCGACATACTAAAAAGAAATTAGAACATAATTAAGAAAAAGTTAAAAGGAAGAGAGTTGCTCGTCTGTTTCATTATGTTTATATTATTTACATTTTTATAAGAATAAGGAAGAAAGAATTATCTGCAGTTGTATAGACCGATATGACATTTATTATTAAATTAGTAATGATAATAATTAGGGCAAATGACACCAGTGGCTACCCAACTATTCGCAATGTTCAGTTTTGGTCACTCATCTTTCAAACGTGCGCATTTGGCCACTCATCTTTCTAAAACGTGCGCATTTGGCCACTAATCTTTCTAAAACGTGCCTGTGAAGCCATTCCCTCAAAAATGATGTCAAATTTGCACTGTATTTTGTTTTCTTGACTGATTTTTGTGCTGTATTTTGTTTTCTGGACTAGTTTTTGCACTGTATTTTGTTTTCTTGACTGATTTTTGTGCTGTATTTTGTTTTCTGGACTGGTTTTTGCAGTGTAATTTTTATCGGGACTAGTTTTTGCACTGTATTTTGTTTTCTGGACTAGTTTTTGCACTGTATTTTGTTTTCTTACAGTACAAAAACTAGTCCAAAAAACAAAATTCATTACAAGAAAAGAGCCCCCAAAAATTCAGCACGTTTGCTGATGCTTTGCTGATGGATTCCGTCAAATTTGACATCATTTTTGAGGGAATGGCTTCACAGGCACGTTTTAGAAAGATGAGTGGCCAAATGCGCACGTTTAAAAAATGAGTGGCCAAATGCGCACGTTTTAGAAAGATGAGTGGCCAAATGTGCACGTTTGAAAGATGAGTGACCAAAACTGAACATTGCGAATAGTTGGGTGGCCACTGGTGTCATTTGCCCTAATAATTAAGAGATAGAAACAACGAGAAAGAAACTTACAACAAGAAATAAGATTGGGTAAGATTTATTTCTTTTGAGAAATATGGCCTGCCAACTTGGGCCTAGGCCACACACACACATATATATAAGACCCAGGAAGCTCAGGGCCGCTAAAACCCGAATTTCAGATTATTTTCGTTTCATTAAAAGAGTTGACCCGTATAATTTTTTATTAATCAGAAGGTACAATTTTAAAATAAAATATTTTAATAGGACGAAAAAAGTATCACATTTGGCCAGTTACGGCGTAATCGGGTCGTGCTTTATTCGGGTTGTTTAGTGCAAAGTGTACTAAGTAAAAACCCACCAAACAGTACACATTCTTACTCATTTCCACTTACACTATGCATGATATTATTTGGCAGAGAGAAAAATTCATCATCCAAAACAAATGCTAGACATTTGAGTGACTAAAATGAACATAACCATGAGTTTAAATTTAGATTATAACAAAATGGGAATCAATAAATTCAACGCTCTTGACATGCTTGGTTCATTCTAAATTATACAAATATAACTCTTGGTTTCTCGTTCCAAACCCAAAATCATCCCAAATCCATAAACATGACATTCTTTATTTCTCTTTCCAAACGGCACATAAACCAAACAATGAATTTTTCTATCACTTCACTCCATGATTCTCAAACCCTTCACCAAACACCAACGCCAACAGTAAACATGTCATTCTTTATTTCTCATTCCAAACTCGCATCACAAACGGCACATAAACAAAACAATGAATTTTTCTATCATTTACTCCCCGATTCTCAAACCCTTCCACCAAACGCCAACAATAAACATGTCATTCTTTATTTCTCATTCCAAACTCGCATCACAAACGGCACATAAACCAAACAATGATTTTTTCAATCATTTTACTCCCCGATTCTCAAACCCTTCCACCAAACGCCAAACAGTATAAAATTTTGAATTATACCAACATGAAATGAACTAGTCCAATAGCGAGCAATTACTCTTCAATGAATCTTTCGACATAGTGATAAGTTTGAGGATCATCTGCCCATGTTTTAATTTAAAACCTTAAAATGAGTTTAACAAGGAGACCTTTAGTTCAAATACGCTATTTCCCACAAAACCAGAAAAATAAAACAATCACATTATGGTTCAAAATCTTGTAATCAGCTCTCTCGTCTCAGCAATTCGATTTGATAAAATTGTACTACGCACAGAGATTTAACTAAAACAGAACATAGGAGTAAAACTACAAAACACAAAATCAATTCGAACCCAAAAATGAGAGCATCTCTCAGTTTCAAGTACGAGCGGGGGGAGCTCCACCGACACGTGGGGGCTGACCAGGCTTTGGCTGATCATCCTGCATTGGTAACAAAGATCATTAGAGTATATCAAACCCCGATATATAATGCTCAGTGATTAACTAAAGAAAACAAATGCTTGGTAAAATGGCAAATCATGGGAGCAAGACTACAGTAACTCAAAACTGTACAACTGCCCAGAATACATCATAGCTAATTCGATCACAGAACGTGACACGCAATGACACTAACTAGGCCCTTAATTTACCAATTACTAAAACAAAAGGCAAGCTAAAAGGCAATCTAATGCAATGTGTAGGTATAAGCCACAAAAATAGGATAGCCTCCTAATACACAATGTTGCTAATGAAGCGGCAAAAGAACCAAAGTTCAAGAAAACTAAAAAGAAATCGTATTTGGAAGAACACAGGACACTAAAAAGGTGGGACAAAGGGCTTACCCTTGGGCGTCTGAAGCGCTGTGGAGGCTCACGGTTCCTCCTGTCAGTACGAGAACGAACCCTAACAACCTTGGAGTGAATGGCACAAGAAACACAATACTGCATCTTCACGTAGAGTTTGGGGAGGGTGTACGCTGAACAGGTAGAACCAACAGAGGTGAGAATTTATGACAAGTCCCCAAGAAAAGGAATACCAGAATTCAACAATTAGTAGCCACTACGAATGCTTACTTTCAAATGCACAAGCTTCTTGAACATCTCTAACTGCAGCCTGTTCAACAATGTTCCTCACGAGAAATCTCTTGATGGCTTTGTCCTAATAGAATATCCAATACCATAACAAAATTCCAATTATTAAAGCCCCAAACATCACCAAATCAGACAATATGTATTGTTTAAGGAGCTACTTCACAGCACCATAGCTAAAGCAAATGACTCCTCCTAAAATACAAGTCCCAACCCCACTACTCTGATACATAAATACACTCAGGAACTCAACATCTAATTTCCCAAACGAACACTAACTAATTACAAGAAGCATCAAAATGAACATGGAGGCAAGCAAAACAAATATCCAAATCAATCCACGTTGAAACGATGAGATCGCCACAGCAAATTTTTGCACAAGGCAAATCCAAAATCTAATTCCCAAATCTAATCCATCAAAAACCTACAACGTAAATAGCTTCAAATCCATATATACAAGCTAACTTCACAGAAACAGAGCTCTCGAAACTATGAACTGAAAACAAAAAATCTTTTGAGCTAATTTAGCAATTTTATGCGTTTCATCATTCAATAGCACGCAAAGGAGTTAATACATTAATAAGATTGTAAATAAGTGATTCGATTTGACCTTAGGGCAGCATTTTCCGCAGTTGGAGCAACGGATGAACTTGACGTGTCCACGACCGTGCTTGTTGCGGCCACCATTCCTTCTCTTGAACGTCTACAACCATGTCGGAACAATTTCATGTTAGAAAAAAAGTAAACATAAACACAAATTCTTAGACAGATCAAGTTTTCCGACGGAGCAACCGCCGTCTTTACCATGCTTGAGAGACTGCGGCAGTCAGCTTCGGTTGCACTCCGGCGCAGGACGGCTCCGCAGACAAGCTCTGGGTTTAGTATCAGGAAGGAATGAAGATATAAGATCGTCTTTTATAGTATAAGGTTTTCTGAAGCCCTAGTTTTATGCGTGCCTCTGAAATACAATGGACACTGACTTTGGGCCCAGAAATTATCAAATTGGGCTCATAATTCTATATAGTCCAATTTCGCCTGGTGAAGATGGGTCTCAGCCCAATTATTTTTCCATTTTTCCTTTTCTTCCGAGCCCGCATCGAAATTTCATGAAATGAGAATGTTTGTTCTCATTGCTTTTGTTTTTCGTTTCTATAGTCAAATTAATTGATTATATTACTTTTTTTTATTATTTTCAATATAATATTTTATAATACTTAAACGAAACTCTTATATTTGAAACAAAAGTGAATACTCTCTTTTTTCATTAAAAGTCTACTTTGATAATTTTATTTATTTTTAATAAAAGAGTTCACTTTTAAAATTTTTACTCATTCTACTCTTACTAATATAATTATGTATAATCTACAATTAATCCATTACTTAATAGTACGTATATAAATTGAATAAATAAAAGGTGTAAATTAGCTATTCATTCATAATAAGTTCAATCTTTGTCAAAGTGAACTCTTTTACGGGGAGGAAGATTGGTAAACAAATTTTGCAAAACTATTTATGCGTCGACACATGTATCTCCACTTTTAGAGCTCAAGTGAATTTGTTGAAAAATTAGTTTAATTTAATTAAAATACACTTATCACATTTTTTCATTATAAAAAATAATTTTAAAAAATCACATTTTTCGATTATCTACAAATAATTTAGGTTTTTTTTACAAAATAATTTTGTTATAATGTTTAGCTCAATACAATTAGGACATGTGAGCTAACAAGACCATGCTTGGATCTAAATTATAATACTAAAAAGCATGTTAACTACTTCTTTTGTCATCGAATCCACTTTGTATTACTAAAAATAATAATACAATATGAACTCTTTGAATGGGACGAAAGAATATTTCATTAATCTTGTTTGCATTAATGCACCCCTTCACAAAGTAAACATATAAATATGGATTCAATTGTCGGATAGTTCAATGGCACGCCTATCAAATTTAACATATAATTTATCACGATTATAGTATGAAGTATGAACACATGCGTATTGAGTTTAGCATTTGATGTATCACGTATTGAATTTGTTATACGATGTATCACAGTTATGATTATGAGTGTAATTTATAATGTATCGCTTATCGAGTTTAACCTATACATAGAGTTTGGTTCATGATGTATCAGGATTATGAATTTAGCATTTGATGTATCCCGTATAAGATTATCTCTTTGAGAATATATTTCTTTCTAAGCAAAGAAGGCATGAAGCACCAGTGGTCTAGTGGTAGAATAGTACCCTGCCACGGTACAGACCCGGGTTCGATTCCCGGCTGGTGCATTTGGGTGCCGTGAAGATTACTGCGCTCCCTGGAGAATGGGTCTCTCTATCTGTCCGATATTCGGAAGAAATGTCAGCGCATCAGAGCCCCTTTTTTCCAAACCAATTTAATTTTTAATCCTTTTCTCTATTCTGCATTTCCCTGCTTGAATTTGGTTTTTACGTTTAATTCAACTTCTAATATTCAAACAGTATTAGAAAACGAACTATTCTAATAGAACGAACGGATGGTGTATCCTTTTCAATCAACCATTGTTTCCCATTTTCCCAGTTTTTACTACTGCATTTCCCTAATTACATTTTCCATATGTTCTTATCCAGATACATTTGCTGTGTAAGCATAATAATGTAAAAATCAACATATAAACATCGCGACAAGCAAATAGGAGGATACTCATTTAATGGATAATTGGATTCACCACCAGAGTTTGCAGAATCTCAATTCGTATCTTAAGATCTTCAATTGTATAGTTACAAAATACCAAATCGATCATAATTTTGATTCTATTTGATTGTAAAATAATTTACTAAAATAACTTAAATAAAAGTAATTTTATAGATTTTACACATATGCACTATGTATAGGATCTTAAGATCCTTTTAATCATACATTCAACCACGATGAAGCAAGAAAATGAGTTAAAATTGTACTAAATGATATTTCCCTTTCTATCAAGAAGGATTGGCAAGAAACAATACATTGTCGATGAGTTACTGTAAACATAGGTAACAATGGCAGCATCCAAAGTGCCTAAAGCTGCTGTAATAACAAGGTATCCCCATTAGCTCAGAACTACCAGCCAGATACAGGGGTGTGATATACTGTATAATAAGTAAGGGTGACAAAAATACTTATTAATCCAAAAATTACCCAAACTCATTCGATATTAACCCAATAAAACTAACCTAAAAAAATAATGGGCTGGGTGAGCTTGGGCGAAATATGTAATGGACGGGTTTAGGGTAGCCCCATTGGATACCCTAAAACCCGCCCATCATAGGTACAAAAAATATCTATCCAAAACTACCCTTAAAAGTATAAACAAAAACCCAACAGCTCATTTATTTTAGTGAACCCATTTTTTTTTCCTTAAAACTTTTTTTTTTCTTTATTTTTCGTGTCCTACAATTACTTTGCGTTTTTCCTCATTTATTCTTTTATAATATTTTTAAATTACCTACTTATAAATACTAATTCAAAATTCATTCAGGTTCCAAGTCGAGTTCAGGCTCGGGTTTCGAGCCAGACCGGACCAGTTCGAGGCCATGGTTCAAGGCAGGTTTCAGGCCTCGGGTTGGGATAGGCACGGGTTTATATAAATATAAAAAAGTAAAAATTGTGCTTGGACAAAAAAAATTACCTATGATTAAATATAAAAATATACAATATTTCAAAATTTAAATTTTAGAATAGATTTAAGAAGTAAAATTTGCTTAAAAAAAAAAAAAGGAATTAAAATGAAATTAAAAAATTTATTAATAAACCATTAAATAAACATTATATTTTTGTATAATGGGTATTTATGAGTACCTATAACTACCCATTAACCACTATTAATCGAATGAGTAATGGGTACCATTATCCATTAACTTAATACCCATTTAATACCCACTCAACATGCCCGTTTGACACCCCTATAATAAGCACCAACTCATGGCCAACAATGTATAGAATCTTCGGCAGCGACATCTTCATCGCGGTGTTTCAGGAGTATAACTATGCTTGCAAGTCCTTGTTCGAGCTCCATCCAGCAGCGTTCGCAGAAACACCATCGTTTAATGGCGGCTCCATTTTCCACACCAACTAACGGGTCAGATACAGTTTCCTTCACCTTAGGACAACAAACAAGGAACAAAAAGGGAACAGATTAAGAGATGTACATAGATCTATCCTCTTTTTCTAACATTTGTCTCTCAAATTTTTTTAAAGTTAAAGCATGCAAATCCTAAGGACCTGACAATCACTACAATTTCAATCTGGATCGACAGATTTCTATTTACATTTTCTTCAAGCCACCTTGAGCAGGCCAAATCAATTACGATAGAATAGGCTTTTCACCTGAATTTCTCTCTGAAAAAGATTGTCTCCAAGGGGATGGTTGCCAATTTCGTCATCTACAGAGTGAGGGGTAAATGTCAGGAATACTCTAAAAATAAAAAAGAATGAATCACTAAACATCAAAATGAACTTTGGTCCACTACTGACAAGAAATTTCACATAATAATGTTAAATAAAACTATTTGGACAAAATCAAGCTGTCGAATCAGACAAGAAGTACCCCAAAATTCTAACCAGTGTCAAACAAAGGCCTCATATGAACGTGTATATTACAAACATAAGAGCATCTTCATCCTAAGAGCAGAATACCTATCATTATCACCAACTAGTTTGGGGTCCAATTACTGATTATTGGAAACTTTAGGTACGTGGATGATCCAGGGATGCATAACCAGGTGCAGAGCCATAATAATCACAATGCATCAGAGTTTGCATACAAGAACAATATTAGCACTGAAGAAACCAAGTTCAGAGCAGAATGGTAAAACACACACACAAAAGGGAACACTAACAACTTAACCTGATAAAATCCAACAGAATTAAAACCCAGGCTCAGATTCAGGAGTCCAATGGATGTTCCATTTAATACCCCAAAACCCGTGACGGCTCTAGCATCAAAAGGTTTGTGCTCAAACAATTTCAACCATAATGCCACATGAAGAGAGCAGAAAGTGATTAGAAGACGCCAACTTCTTAATGTTGTAGCTGAAAAGTAAGAGATGATCAAATCAGTAAGCAGTGAATATAGTTCACAGAAATTACAAACTGAACTAGCCTTTTGGCTATAAACTAAAAAGTGACAATTGAAAATTACAAACTTTATTATTGCTATTATTCAAAATAGATGATTCTTTTACATGCTCATCATGCTATATAGCATTTAATTAGGGGGGAGGAAAAAATGAGATAGGGCTATTTATCAGATAAAAGAAAAATGAAATAGAAACATTAAGAGCTCATGATTGTAACTAACATCTCTTCAGTAATGATTTACCTACATAAGAATATACTCGTACTAAATAGAACTACTATTATCATTGCTAGTATGTTAAGAGTCCTTACTACAAGACTAAAGATATGAAGCATCACAGATAATGAATACTGACAATTAACTTACCCGAAACTGAACAAGTTTGAAAAGTCAGTTCTCTTCTGTTTAGAACAACTTTGAAAAGTCAGTCCTCCTCTAATTTATCCCATGCACTAAAAATGTATTTCCCTTATAAGTTAGGCACTTGTTCTCAGCCCCAATACACCATAAATGTCCTTGTACCTTCAAATCTGCTTTTATTTCTGCAGTCTCCCAAACAAACTTGAATAGCCCAAGAGCCCTGTCAAGCTGCTTCACCCCACTCAATATCATATTTTCCTGATCTGATGTCAAAACTTTTCCCATGCACATGCAAAACGAATTTTTACCTTCTACATGATAAAACCCTCCACTAAATTCTACCTCGATATCTCGAATGCCTCCATACAGATAATACAACAGCAGTGTAAATAGACATCTAGATGAGTAACCCAGTGTCTTGATTAGTTTCTTCTGGACCAAATTTTCATGATGCCGAGTCTCTTTGTACCTAATATTTTTATCCATAAGAACATCCCTAATTTGATAAAGACCTTCCTTCATGATCTCAAGCTTGGTCACATGTGAAACATATTCCTTCTGATCACTCAAGCAATTAATAAGATCAACAAACATCTCAAGGACATCTTTCCATTTGTGAAAACTACTGTCTTTCTCACCTTTTGAAGGTGCAAGGCGCATCCATGAAGTGGACTCGAGATCATAAGAGATAGCGATGTTAATAGACTTCAGGCATTTGGCAACAACTTGCTGCGCCATTTTAATTTCTTTGCTTGGACGCTCCTGAATTCGATAATCAATCTCAGTTCTGAATTCATTCAGTATCTCATCCAACGCGCTTGTCCATATCTGATGCTGAGTTACCTGTGGTAATATTTTGAGCCTAACCAACTTCCTCTGCAGAGAAGAAACATTCAAAATGTTGGCAACTTTTGTGAGTGAATTCAAAGTGAGAGGTCCCCTTTCACAGGGCTTAACAAAGTACATAGGCAATGTATATTGTGTATCATCAGAAAATGCAGCCATTACATTCTTCCTCGTTGCCTCTTGCATGGCTGGACAAACAATAAATTCCCTGGAAAGCGACTTGAAAGCTAGCATTTTTTCTTCAAGCTTACCATCAAAGACTCTTGAATTATCACTTACATTAAATAGCCTTCCACCAATCAAGTCAACATCTTTTAACAACTGGGCTGATGTCTTTAGCTTCAGAAATGCTTTCTCATACCACTCGGAAGATAAAATCTCTTCTCGAGGAGATATTTCCAGGCAGTGATGGGACACAAATCTCAAATGCATTCCTCCAATTTGATTAGTTCTAAAATACTTCAACGAATTCTGCACGAGGCATAGTAAGTGCCTATAAGCCATGACACAAAATCTGAAAAATCACTAATCCTCAAAATAACGGGTTCCTTCTGACTAGTTTCCCTGAAAAAATTCGTTTGGACATTTCGTCAAACAGAGTAAGCGCATTCACTAAACAAATCTATCTGGCAACAGACGAACGATTTTAGCGCAATCCATGAAAACCTCAGAGATTGGAAAGACGTGGGTGCCCCCAAAAACACTTAGGATGATAGAAGAAAATGGAAAAAGATCGTTGTAATGAGCTTTACATACAAGGTTATAGTCAGTTAACTAGCCGGCAGCCATTGCAGAGGACAATAGAAACAGAAACAGAGCTCTCAAAACTAAGAATTGAAAAAACTATATATTATTTTATTTTTCGCTAAATTAACCATTTTTTTTATGCGTTTCATCATTTCAATAATACGCAACGGAGTAAATACATTAATAAAATTGTAAAAAAAAAAAAAAAAAAGATTGGATTTGACCTTAGGGCAGCACTTGCCGCAGTTGGAGCAACGGATGAACTTGACGTTTCCACAGCCGTGCTTGTTGCAGCCACCATTCGTTATCTTGAACGTCTGCAACCATGTCGGAACAATTCATGCTAGAAAAATCCAACATACACACAGATTCTTAGACAGATCAAGTTTTCCGACTGAGCAATCGCAATCTTTACCATGGTTGAGAGATTGGGGCAGTCAGTTTCGGTCTGGATTTAATAACTGATGAATTAAAATGGGAATTGAAGAACTGGGGAAGAACACCATTGAAAGGGGGAGATATTAGCCCGCCAATTCTACTCTGCTTCCCAGTTCATGACACCATTTTATGTCTGCCTTTGAAAGATGGACTATGGCTTTGGGCCCCAAATTACTCAAATTGGGCTCACAATTCTCTGAAGATGGGTCAGCCCAATTTATTTTTATTTTTTATTTTTCTGTTATGCTCCTGACTCCTGAGAATTAATTCCATAATTTGTAGAAATCCAAAGGGATAAAGATATAGCCAAAAGAGAGAAGCACCATGAGCGGGTAAGAAGAGAGAATTTCTATAGTGGAATAAAATCAGCCCAAAAACATGGAAAATAGGAATGGATGCATCTTATACATATTTGGATGACAGTTATTATCATGTCCAGGTTATCGGATTCTTATTGCAACACTCATTAACCTCAACTTTACTAGTTTAACTATTTGTATCGACTCATATAACATGAGAACATTTCGAGTTCGTTTTGTGCTTTCGTACTCTTTCAAACTCAAAAAGGAGTATATCAAAAAGGGTCTTTGGTACTCCCTCCAACTCCAACTCAATAAATAAATATATTACTCTTAATGGGTATAACAACAAGCACCAGTGGTCTAGTGGTAGAATAGTACCCTGCCACGGTACAGACCCGGGTTCGATTCCCGGCTGGTGCATTCGGGTGCCATGAAGACCACTGCGCTCCATGGAGAGTGGGTCTCTCCAATTATCCGATATGCGGGATGAATATAAGCGCATCAGAGCCCCAATTTCCTTTTTTTTTTTTTTTTTTCCCCGCATCTCCCTATCTACATGAGGAATCCCGTTTTTATGTTTCATTAAAATAATCAACTTTCTAATATTGAAATATTTAAAATAGTCAACTTTCTAATATTGAAACATTATTAGAAAGTGATCTCTTCTAATGGAACGGAGATAGTATCATTTTCGACCATTCTTTCTCATTTTGCCATATTTTTCTACTGCATTTCCCTATCCACTTCTTCTATAAGTTCTCCAAATACTCTTTGCTTCACATTCTTGGGCTATTTTCAGAATTTTTGCAAAACTAACACATAAACATCGCGATGGGCCATATAGCTGACCATACACGATAACGAAATATGATCCACATAGTCGACTAACATAATGGGACAAAGGTTAGTTGTTGTAAACATCACGATGGGCAAATAGTATGAATTGGATTTATCAGACTTTCAATTACCACTACTCAAAATCAAAAGCAATCAGCCGAAGGAGCCAAAAATTAAGTTAAAATTGTACTAAATGATGCTCACTCCGTTCCATTATAAGGGTCCAGTTTGAGTTTTTTTACATCTCCTACCCTTAGTAATATAATTATGTGTGGTCTACAATTAATCCTTACTTTTAAAAGTAAGAATATAAATGAAATAAATAATGACAAATTAAATATTTTAGTTATTATACCTTAACATCCATAATAAGTTGTACCTAAGTAAAGATGGACCTTTCTAATGGAACGGAGGGAGTATTTCCCTTTCTATCAAGAAGGATTGTCAAGAAATAATACATTCTCGATGAGTGACTGTTAACTTTAAGCAACAATGGCGGCATCCAAACAGCCTAAAAAAAGAGTGATGACAAAAGTGGATGAAGATCTGAGAATCTTCCTCTCCTGGACCAAGAATAAACCCTTAAAGCTGGTAAGATTAAGCTCCAATCCTACAGAACTCTTACTCGAAAAACATGCCTGAATAACAAAACTGCTATAATACCAAGGTATATCCCCATTAGCTCAGAACTACCAGCCAGATACAGGGGTGTGATATACTATAATGTGCACCAAACTCATGGCCAACTGTGTATAAAATCTTTTGGCAGCGACATCTTCATCGCGGTGTTTCAGGAATAATATGATTTAGAGGGGAGGGGAGAACAACTATGCTTGCAGGTCCTTGTTCGAATTCCATCCACCAGCGTTTGCAGAAACACCATCATTTAATATGGTGGATCCATTTTCCACACTAATTAACGGGTCAGATTCGGTTTCCTTCACCTTGGGACAACAAACAAGGGAACAGATTAAGACATGTACAGATATCTACCCTCTTTTAATAACATTACCACATGTTGAAAGAAAATATAAGTACCTGAGCCAACTGCGCTGCTGCTTCAGAGGCCTTTTGCTGACTTTCTAACGTGCAACAGTAAGAATAGACTACCATTCCAACTACAGCGACCGAGATCCCCAGAATGTTTCGCCAGCTGAAGGGATCATGTAGAAGGGAATAGCCAAAGGCCAGCACAAGGCAAGTTTTTAGATGTCCAAGGACCTGATAGGTGACCGGGGATGTCTTCCCAATTACCAGAAAGGTACTGAAGTTTACAGAAACTGAAATCATGCAGGAAAGTACAATGAAGGCCTGCAAGTTATAAACAAGAGTTAGTTTTCCACAAAACGATATTTGGCTATTAAAGGCAAAGAGGGTAAGCATGCTCACCAGGACTTGGGGGGTATATTTGAAGGCAAATACATTTTGACCTGTCAAAAGCCCGTCAACAAATGGTCCAGTTACGAACAGTGTGAGTGCTTGATAGGGGCAAGATTGATACAAGAGTTGGGTTGAAGACACCTTAAACTTCTTCTGGATAGTATTAGTCATCTGAATGAAACTGGTTAAGATCTCAATAAAATGTAGTTTGATGCAAAAGTAACTCTTAATTTCTGCAACGATACTTAGCAAGCTAGATGAGCATCAATCAGTTCTTCTTCAAGGTTAAGTTGTTGTTTGAAGACAGAGAAATCATGAAGCTTTTTAAGGAGACAGAGACTCTAAGTAAATAAAAGCAAGTAAATAAGGAAGGATACAATTTGTGCAATACAAGTCGTAACAATTGCGAGAAGAGACAAGACAGAACCCACAACATTGAGCTGTAGATCAGTAACAGTTGCAATTCCAACTCCTAAGAGAAGAACGCCCAAAGAAATCTGGATATTCCTACTGCAAATGTAGCAATGATATGTCAAATAAACAAACATGCAAGGAAATAAATGTTCTGTATCAAAGATCTTTAAACATGTATAACATAGCTCGTTTTACAAATCACCACTAACTGCACAAAGACAGAAAAATACTAAAAAAATTCAACCATTGAAAAAAAAAAAACCTTTTCCCAGTTGTGCATATTTAGTTAACCATCAGTATCAAACTGGAAAGGTCATACTTTTTCGGGCTATAATCTTTGAATTTTAGGTATTATATAAGAATTATGAAACACATATATTTTGCATTTATCTTTTATTGACCCAGCAATGGGTAAGAAGGACTAGATTGAGAAAAGCTGATGTTTGAGGTAAAACTAAAGAGAATTAAATGTAACAAAATATTCTGCAATGCTGAAGCTAGTAATCATCACAACATCCATGAAATGCTGAAGAAAAACTTATCTACTTGAACTGATCACATGAATATTAGACTTCTAACCCTGACATCTCTCAGGTTTGTCACTCAAACTTTTTAGTTAAAACACGGAAATCCTATGGACCTGACAATCACTACAAATTCAATATGGATCAACAGATTCCCATTTGCATTTTTTTCAAGCCACCTGGAACTGGCAAAAGCAATTACAATAGAATAGGCTTTTCACCTGAATTTCTTTCTGAAAAAGATTGTCTCCAACAATACTGTGCAGGGGATGATTGCCAATTTCGTCATCTACTGATTGAGGGAAAATGTCAGGAATATTCCACCCCAAAAATAAAAACTAATGATCACTAAGCACAGGAATGAACTTGAAACAAAAAGAATATAGGAAAAGAATTTGCACAAGGTATGCGGCTTTCAGCAATGTGGGAAGTAAGATACATTTGGTCCACTACTGACAAGAAACCTGAGTATATTCACATAATAATGTTAAATAAAACTATTTGGACAGCATCAAGCTACCTAATCAGACAAGTAGTACCCAAAATTCTAACCAGTGCCAAACAAAGGCATCATATTAACGTGCCTATTACAAAGCTAAGAGCATCTTCTTCCTAAGAGCAGAATACCTATCATTATCGCCAACCAGTTTCGGGTCCAATTACTGAGCATTGCAAACTTTAGTTACGTGGATGATCTAGGGATGCAGAACCATAATAATCACAATGCATCAGAGTTTGCATACAAGAACAATATTAACATTGTAGAAACCAAGTCTAGAGCAGAATGTTAAACACACACACACAGAGAGAAGGGAACACCAGGAACTTAACCTGATAAAATCCAACAGAATTAAAACCCAGGCTCAGATTCAGGAGTCCAATGGATGTTCCATTCAGTACCCCAAAACCCATGACGGCTCCAGCATCAAAAGGCTTGTGCTCAAACAATTTCAACCATAATGCCACATGTAAAGAGCAGAAAGTGACTAGAAGATGCCAACTTGTTAATGTTGTAGCTGAAAAGTAAGAGATGATCAAATTAGTAAGTAGTGAATATATTTCACAGAAATTACAAACTGAACTAGCCTTTTCGCTATAAACTATAAAGTGACAATTGATAGTTACAAACTTTATTATTGATATTATCCTAAATAGATTTTTTTTAACATGCTCGTCATCCCATATAGCATTTAGTTAAAAGGACGGACAAAAATGAGATAGGGCTATTTATTAGATAAAAGGAAAATGAAATAGAAACATTAAGAGCTCATGATTCTAACTAACATCTCTTCAGTATAGGTTTACCTACATAAGAAAAGAAGTGCAGGGGAACAGATGTATAACCTCATACTAATAAAACTACTATTATCATTTCTAGTATGTTAAGAGTCATTACTACAAGACTGGAGTAGTGAAGCATCACGCATAATGAATATTGACTATTAACTTTCCCTGAAATTGAACAAGCTTCAAAAGTCGGTCCTCGTCTTCTACTTCAAATAAGTTTTAGAATTGCAAAAACAGATCCCCTACATGTGTTCTTTACATAACAAACAAGCTGCAAATCATGCTATGTTTTTTGAAATTTGCTTCATTCCCACAATCAACTTTAACCATCAAAAGCATAATCTATTGCAACCCAGATGAATCTAAACGGAAATCCAGTTAAGCACTCTTGCAAGTAGATGGAGGATGCAATTGAGAGGACAGCATTTACTAACATAATAACGAAGTTGATGATGATGATGATGAAATAACTCAACCCTTCCCAGTACAATACTAACTAGACTGTACAGTTGAAAAAGTTCATTAAAGCACCTCCTCACCAAGATCCCTCTATACTTTGAAATCCGAACCATGTACACAACAACAATTTGCTCAATCTACAACAAAGGGAAGATGGTATAAGCGAACTAAAACTCACCGAAAGAAAAACCCAGAGTACTGATCAAAGCCTTGTTGCAAATCACAATGGAAACAGACGAAACAACCGACAAACTTAGCGCTCCAATAGTCCCCAGCTGAAACCGCTGGCCTTCACTCATCTTGAAAAAATGTCTTTATTTACTTCCAATCTCAAAATCTACCCATCACACGTGAAACACCACCGTCAGAATCCACACCAAAACTTAACAATTCTCAATTTTTACTCCAAACTGGATATTAAAATTTCAAACAAAAAAAAAAAAAAAACAAAAACGCATTCCCTTTACCTCATTACAACTGGATGTTTAAAAAAAAAAAAAAAAACCCCACAGAGCACTGCAAAATCAAGAACAAAAACAGTCAAGTAAGACTCAGCATTGCTAAAACCCTAGATCAGCTGCATTTAATAAGCATTTGGGATTGAGTTCCGTAATTGGGAAGTGCCGGGTTCAGTGAAAGGGAATAACCTGCGACTGAAGAACGAACAATCAAATCAGATCAGTGAAATTTAGTCCAAGCTTGAAGCAGAGCAGTAATGGAATGGTGGGATTGTAGTCTCTTCTTCTACTCCAATCAAGCTCCAACTTGTGAATGTGAATGTGAATGCGATGCGATTAATGCTGTTCTTATACGAGATTACTGAAACAGAAGAGAAATGCCATTAATGATTAAATAAACAAATAGCGATTCTGCGAATTCTTTTGACTTCGAATTTGTATATAAATCTATATCTATATTTGCTTGATTATAAAGCATTTCTGGTTTTTTTTTTTTTTTTTTTCTCCCTTCTCTTGGTTGTTTTTTCTTAACAATAAAAACATTTCTAATTTTGGGTCCGGAAAACACACTTTTGGGCTAATTACAAATATCTCATCTATAGTATTATTACAATTACAAAAGTGCCTAATTAGAGCCGGCGTGGCAGTATGGCATGCCAAAGTTCCCTACTTGTTCACCTGTATCGGTTTGGGGTACGATCAGTTCACCGGAGGTGATGTAGAGAAACACTCTACCACATAGCGGGGGTGGGCGGGGATGACAACAAAGTACCAATTCAATCGAGCTGCCTTCCCAGGTCTCGCGCGGTGTTGCCCGTAGGTCGTGATGTGCCTTGAGATGGCCGTTAACACTCTTTCCCCTGCGACCAGGGGCTAGCTTTACTTGCTTCCCTCTTCCTCGAGTTTAGGGTTTAAAAAATAAAAAAAAATAGTACAATTATGATCATATTTTGGGGGAGACAAATACAATTATTATTGGTGTGCACGGTTTAGCCTCAGACACAAAGGACTAGGCTCAGTAAAACCCTCCCGCAAGGCTAAAAGCCGAGTTCAATAAATAGAGGCCACATTAACAGGTGCTTCAATCGTGTATGATAAATAAGGGCAATGTTGTGCATCCCCGATTAGTGAAAGATTAAGAGGATACTGTTAAATCCAGATTATACTCCAACTAATTACCCACGATTGAGGGTAGCATGATTGTGCGTTAATATGGCTGAAATACTTGAGACGAACCCGATATCTTCAGGGTCGGCCAACAGGCATAAGCCCCCGGTTTTCTATAATTACAAACGGTCACACACAATTGAAAGGTACGTTTCCATTAAATGTACCAAAACTCTGCTCAAATTACTCCTACTTTACATAAATTTCGAAGTGTAATCAGTGGTAGAGCCACATGTATCTCTGGTGGGGTAGTTGCCCCACTTCATTTTTTCAGAAACACACTTATTATATTATAAATTCTATAAAATTTAAGAGTTTTTGAGTAATTGTCCCAATCAGAAATTATAAAAATTTGGGGTAAAGTTGAGATTGACAATATAAAATTTTAATTTTTTATTATGCTCTGGAAAAAAAAGAAAAAAGTATTATTGTTCGAAAAATTTTGCCCCATCTGACTTTAGGGGCCTGGCTCCACCATTGAGTGTAATTGAAGACACTTTCCCTAACTTGCAAATACGGTACCTTTTTTATCAACGGGGTAGAGTAAAGAAATAGTATAGGAGAAAATATAAACTAAACCCTTAACCTTAAAACTACCCCTTTTAATTCACATTCATTTGAGCACAAATTACTCATCTATTGCATCATAAGGACATAAATTGTTGGAAAATACATATTTTAGGTGATCATTGTTAACACTGAGAAAAATCCAAAGAAGATTATAGAGATTTACAGAAACGTAGATGTAAGAGGTTGTGAGGTCAAGTATAAAAAGTTCTGTGTTGATGATGTAAAATGTTATTCGCCTTTGGGTACCTCAATTCCATTTTTGAAAGCTTTTTAGTTTGGTTTCATTGTATTGTATTGTTTATTACAAAGAAATTTTATTATACTGAATGTTAATCTCAATATTATTGGAATATATTTTGTTTCGTATACATAAACGTTTAAACATTGGCTTATTGTACTTAAACGATAGGCCCCAAAGGCCAAAACTCTGTTGGGTTGGTTTTGCTGGTGTTCCTAATGTCGGTTGAATATTAAACAACTTTTCATTCAATTGTAGCTTAGTCCCCAAGTTAATAAATTAATGTTCATGACCCAACTACTTAGAATAATTTTTCTATTTAAAGTCATCTTTTTCTTTTATTTCTTTTTTCTTTTTTTTTTTGGGTTTTACTTCTCTTACTAAACATGATTAATTGTGATTTACATTTTTTTTAAAACCAAAATATTTATTATATACATATTTTCCGTTTTCGAAAAATAAGGCAAGGCACTCTAAAACAAACTTATATATTATACTTTCAAATTTACGAAACAATGTACATTCAGAACATGATTCTTTCATTGCGACAGCGAGAGTTATATATATTATTGAATATTTTAATTACTGAATTAATATATAGTTTCGACAATTTGACAATAGTTGCTATTTCCGTTTTAATTAAAAGTTTTGTTTATAATACTATTATATTTCTCTCGTTTATAAGAGTGAACTTTTTTATATTAAAATATTGATTATTTTAGTAGAACAGTGAAAATAATTATTTTACATGTAGAGTAACCTATGAATTATTTTCGACTACTTCCGTAGAATATTAATTCCACTACGTTATTGGTTGGTTGTCGTTTTTTATGGTTTTTATTTTTCCACGAAGGTTTCTCCTAAAGGGTAGGTAATAGACTATAATCAACTATTTAGATTAAAGGAATTTCTAATTTGCAAAGTTGAAATGTGGCCAGAAACTTTGAATTTTAAATAGCACAAAAGTCTTATTGTACAAGGCACTTCACGATCGTCACTTCATTTTGATATTTTTGGATTGCAAAAATTCTCTCTCTCTAAAAGTTCTTCAAATGTTAATTAATTACTAATTAATTGAATTACACTGTGTGGTCTACGTGATTGATAATGTATCATATGATACAAACCACTTGACAAATTTAATTTTTAGTAACCAAACGTTATTTTATGTGGTTGTTGTTGAAGCTCCGGAGCTAGTTCTACGATGTGATAACTGTAATTGGGACTAATTCATGGATTACACTCTGATGACTAAGTCATTTTCTTAGTTAATACCAATGTTGTTTGGCCCGGCCCGGCAACCGACCCGGCGAGGCCAAAGGGTCGCACGACCCGCCGGGTCGACCTGGGTCAACCCGTGGCTGTGGACATTTTTTCAGATTTCGCTAGGGCTGAGTGGTGGTTGCCCCTCTCTGTTCACCCAATGATTTCTACTTTTCTCTCTAATTAATCAAACCAACAGCCCTTCAATAAGTTCAATCAGTCAGCTTCAAAGCCAGGCTTAATTACCTTTGGGGCATGATATTTGCAGTAACCGTTTCGATATTTGTAGTAACATTTTCTTGTGAAAAGTCTAAAATACCCCTAACACTTAAAAAAAAAAAAAAAAAAACCCAAAATATCGCCGGTCGCCGGCGATATTTTTGGCCCAAAATATCGCCGGCGCCCGGCGATATTTCACCCCCCCTTCAGTTTGATATTTGCAGTAACCACCGGGCGGATCTTCGTCAATCCGGTAAAAAATTCACATTTTCGACAAAAATACTAACACATCCGGACATAATATAACTAAAATAATCAAACCAACTATCTAAAACAATACCGCAAAACATTTTAACTTTAGCCATTAACCTTTTTTCGATCCGAGTCGTCTCGATTTTTATCCGATTTTCTGATTCCACCCGGCTCTACTTTGCAGGAATTATTAAACGGAACAGAGCCCGTGAGTTGCTTTTTCAAATTTTTTTTTTTGCAGGCCGCGAGGTTTGTAATTTTTTTTGCCCAGGGGTATTTTTGTCTTTTTACAGGGGAATGTTACTACAAATATCGAAACAGTTACTGCGAATATCAATTCCGTTACCTTTTAATGCTTTATGCTGTCAAACACCAAAAGAAAAAAAGAGAAAAGAAATGCAGTCAAAGAAAAGCAGCAGTAATTAGTCTGCAGCATACATGAGGCGCCGCTGCCATAATTTTCGGCAAACTATTCAGGCCAAAACCACAAGCCGATCCCATCGTCTTTCTCGCTCCTTCCCTCTGTTTGTTGCCGTCAAAATCAATTCCGACAACTGCTGCAATTCCTCCTCGGGTTGCCGTCGAAATCAATTTCGTTCGAGCTGCTTCAGTTTTGCGAAGAAGATGATCGGATCAGACCCCTAGTCCAGATCCGTTCTTCTCTCGCCGTCGGGTTTCAAGTCTGCTCCAGATCTACTCTCGCCGAGATCGGATCGTCTCGCTGTCAAGACATCAATTCTCAGAATCTCAGACAAAAAAAAATGAGAAAACCCGGGGTCAAGCTGTTCGTAGCGGGTCACGGGCTGCCACGGGTTTTGACCGGGCTTGATCGGGTTTCCACAACACTGGTTAATACCCCAGTATAAGACAATAGTAGTGATTATTCATTACCTTTGTTCGGTAATACGATTGAACATTTTTTTATAGGCGGCGTGTCTATAATAGCTTGTCGAGGAAGGAACTGAACACATCATCTCTCGACCTCGTCTGTGAGATCACGGAAGATCTTCCCATATCCAGTAATAACTGCGTCCCTTCTCGAAATTTCTTACGCTTCGTCTGGGCTTCAATCTGAGCCGCCCTTTTGATGCCCATTTAACCATTGGGATGTCGTCTTTAGTATGACTCGGCCATATTTATATATCTAACAATTGTCACATTTATAAAAATTCATTATAAATTTTGTTTTCGGTGTATATTGTCACTTATAAATATAATAAAAAAATTTAAAATAATAATACACACAATGAAATTTCTGTACACTAGACTATGCAAGAAATATCATCGTTTGTTCATCGGTGGAGGTTGGGATTTAAACATCAAAGCCGTTGATAGGCCACTTTCCAATGTGGCAAGTAGAGTTGACCAAACTAAACAATTATTACTATTTTATTTTCAACATCAACATGCCATTAACTTCTTTTCCTTTCTTTCTTTTCTTAATTTAAGGGATGGTTGCGTCTTAACCAGAGCTCGTAAGGAAGTCAAAATAATGCCACTAGATATCTGCATGTATATTAAAAAAAAATTTAGACTGATAATTAGAAAAGTTAGGAGAAAAATTATGTATGAAACACATTTAATAGCAACTAAGGCTCTTAAAGAGCCTTCAAATATATCTGTTTCTGAAATTTAGTGAAAATATTTGTCTTGAAAAAGTTTTTTTTTTTTAAAAAAAAACCTTAAAATATTT
Organism: Leptodermis oblonga; assembly: GCA_016801395.1. NCBI lineage: Eukaryota > Viridiplantae > Streptophyta > Magnoliopsida > Gentianales > Rubiaceae > Leptodermis > Leptodermis oblonga. The sequence continues at coordinate 38,313,109 of CM028760.1, forward strand.
GTCTTGAAAAATTTAAAGGGATGGTTGCACCTTCTTCTACTTCTTTCCTCTTTATTTCTATAATAAATTTCTTCTATTAAATCTCAGGGACTCAGACGACAACCAATGTGGAATCAAAAGGGGACACCAAAAAAAAAAAAAAAAAACAAAAACAAAAACAAAGTGGAAAGAAGGAATCTCCCACCCGTACGGTACATTACTTTTAGATCCATAACGAACGGATCCCATCATTTAAAAAAAAAAAAAAAATTCGCAAGGAGACATTCATAATACAATCCACGGGGAGGTATTAGACTCACATTACGATAATTAGGTTGCGCTAGGGGAGCGGGAATAGAAACGAGAGTATTTGATACGTATATGAATTTAATAATTTAAACTATTATATTCTTTAAAAATGCAATTTAAGATTCCTTTAATAAAAAATTTATCCAGTCCCTAATATGAAATTCTCCATTCTCATTCTCATTCCTGCGTACGAAACGCATTGTTAGCGTTATAACTAGTAAGTATTTTAAAATTTGCAAATAGGGTTAGTGATGCAATTTAAACTCATAATAACATTTGCTTTATGAGCTATAAGTTATTGGTTTCAAATCCCATTTGTTTTGGTTTTTGTTGTTTTTTTTTCCTATGAGAATTCACAAAGAAATTTAATGCAACTGATGCTGGGACGTTATTATTGCTTACCACGGTCATTATGTTGGAGTCATCTACACACAACCATGTTAGGGATCACCGTTCACCACCGAAGGCTACAGAGTCCCCACAATAAATTGCAAGTATTGTTAGACGTGCATTTTGAATCCTTAATCTATGATTTGTGCACTAAACATGTTAACACTTTAGGTGCGTGTAGCGCAAAAATACGAGAATAGAGAAATAGACGAGTGATTTATAAGATTAAAATTCCTATGTCTAGTTCATGTACAAATCTGATTATTTAAACTACATATCTTGTCAAAAACAATTTAAAATTTGAAAATTTTCTTAGTTCTGAATACGAGATGTCTAATTATCTTTCTTGCGCGCCAAACTGATTCACATGAATTGATCTTTTTGGTTCATAACTTCATAATAATAAAATTAATAGCGCCTATTTGGTCAACCGTACCATGTAATCGATTCGAACCTTTGCAATTGCATGCATGGGCTGACCATTTTTGGGAGGTATTTTGTGTATAAATAAATAAAAAAGGGTCCAATTGAATGAGATAGGATAGTGGTGACGTGATCAAGGCCCAATACTAGAATTAGGGCCCATTATCAAGGGGACCGTATTGGATGGATTGGATAGTTGTGACGGGACACGACCCAATACTAGAATTAGGGCCCATTATCAAACAAAGGCCCAAATGTCTACATCAGCTAATTTTTTTGAGAGTTATGTCTACAAGAAATTAACAGTTTTGTTAACGAAGATGATGAATCTAATACGAAAAAACAATTTATTTCTACATTATTGGAATATGATTGAAAAATAAAAATAACCTGTAATTATATATTTTTTTCAATCATTTGACGATTAATTTTAAAACGTTAATAAATTTATGCAACGCGATTGTCACGTCAATCACCATGAGAATTTATTTTGAATTTTCACTATATATCCCATCAATATGTATTATTATGGTTACGAAGTCAAACGTTAAATACGAGATTGACCGGTTCGCGTACGTCAGTTGATTTTGATCACAATAAGAATGTGAGGCGAATTGAATTGCGTTTGTCTTTTTAATTCCGATTTGATTTGAGAAGATGACTATCAAAATTATGGTTGGTTTTTTGTGTTGAATGATGCTGTTATCTGTTAGTAGTGATGGCCTCTTCGTTGTTCACAGTGATTTGGGCTCCTCTTTTCCCTTTTTAAAAATATAATTTCGTACTTTTGTGCCAAATAGATAAAATAAACCGAAGACACACAAATTTAGAAATCTTAACTTTCCATACAAAGGTTATTGCGCTTTAGTTTCAGTGATATGTTCGTGAAACATGACACTAGCCCTTTCACAATTCAATAGGGCTTAGAAATAGATCCCACTAAATTTGTGAAATGGATAGTGTTTCATCGCAACACTAGATCCCCTCGTATTATTACACACACACTCACACACACACACATATATATATATATATATGAAAAAACATTAGTAATATAACTTCCAAATCTTTTGATAACAAAAAGTATTATAGCAACATTCAATTCATGAAGCTTAGAATTACAATATTGCACACTACTTTTGGAACAATTAAGGCCAATTAGACAGCCTTGGCATAATTAAAGAGCAAGAAAATCCTTACAATTCACTATATATAAATATATAACGGAACTCAATTTTCGCTCCGCCATTAGAAATTGAGAAAATTCAACAAAAGGAAAGCAAGCGGGTGCTATTTAGGGTTAACAACCTCAGCTTCTACATCCTCTTACTCCACTTCAAATCTCCTATATCAGATGCTCTATATATCTTTTCACACGAAATAAAAATTGAGTCAATTTTTTTTAACCCCACGAAAGGATCCATTGGTACACCGACATAGGGATTCAACCTCCTTGTACTATAGTTCTATACCAAAGGACTTATCCGAAAAACTGAAAAAGCCCCTTAGTTAACAATAGGTATACTTTAATTTAAGTAAAATCTTCTTCTTTTTTAACTGCTCTCTTACTTAGAGTTACTGCAGTGAAAGTAAAATCTTTTAGAATTGGGCACCTTCGTAGGTCTGGCCAAACTGCCAATTAGAAGGTGCCACGTTGTAGCTGGTGAGAGATCTACCGTCACTGGCGGTGACCATAATCGAAAGGCTCTGTCCATTCAGGTAAGAGTTGCTCTGCCAGTTTTGCCCCCAGTTTCTTGACATGGTTTGCCAGCCAGTTCTGGACCCTTTGATTGAGACCGCATGGATATCTCCTGCACCCGCGACGTTGGTGACCAAAACCAAGTTGAAGAATGAGTGGCCGTTAATGGTGAACCTAATGCCTCCTTTCTTTACACAGGGCACCCTGTCCAAAAAAAAAAAAAAAAAAGAATTAATTTTTTAATTGAAAAACTGCCCTTTCATAATATAATTAATTACTTGTCACTCACACAATATTTTGCTAAGAATATTTACCACTAGTTTAATTCGAAGACAGATTTAATTAATATTCTTTCTGTGAATGTGACTGAAGGACTATTATAGAAGAAAGACAGAAAGAAATAAGACAAAACTAAATATTTGATTTGATTACTCTAAATTAATGTTTATTGTCGTTTGGTAAAAAATTAAACGAGCATCCATAAATTAACGTTACAATTTACTGTCAAGAAAGAATAATGCTCGTCTCGTTTCATTAAAATAGTCTGATTTATAAAAACTGTAAATTTTAACATACAATATTTTTTAAAAATTATCTATTATACTTTTTTCTATTTATACCACACATAATAGGGTATAAAATGTAAGAAGTTAAGTTAAAAATATAATTATTTTATGAATATAATTTCTTATAAATGATTGTTTTAATAGAATGAAAAAGTAACATGCTAAACTTTAGAAATCGAAGAATAATGACGTGACAGCAGTTATGTTTTAAATATCCTTCCTAATCATGTTAGATTGCGACATTCCTTAACTATGATGTAACAAAAAACACTAATTAACATTCGGTCGGAATTTGTACCTCCGGTAAACAACCGGCACGATTCCGGCGCGGTACTGAGCAATATGGAGGAAAGCGGGCTCCGCGAGGTCGAAATGCTGGCGGGGCGGGTTGCACCAGCCGCCGTTATCATTCGGCAGCCCAAAATTCGGCGGGCAGAAGTTAGTGGCGGTGACGGTGATGGTACCGCCTAGGCACCAATTTCTGGGGTCATTGTTACATCTCATTTCGTAACAAGCCCCACAGGTTAATCCATTGTTGAATAACGCAGTGCTGAGCGCCGCCGTGTTGGTTCCATAGCCTTGACTATACAAGTTTCCATATCCACAGGCTCCTCCTGCAATATACCATACACTCGGTGAGAATTCAAAAAGAAACTGTAGAGTGACTAATGTGACATTTACGTGTTAAATATTTACTTGGAACTTCTAAAATTATGTGTACATTGTTATAGATATGTGTACGTACCCATTGTGCCGGAGGCGTCGCCACCGCCGTAGAAGGTGGCGTGGGCGTCTTCCCAGCCGCCGTAATCGGCTTTGGTGAGGTGCAATTGAAGATTAATGAGAGAAAAGACGATGAAAGGAAGTGCTACGAGGGTCGCCATTTTTGTGTCTGTGGCTGAAGCTAAGGTGAAATGAGTAGTAAGTAGTGTGTGAGCGGGTGTGCTGTTTTTGTGGTAATGAAAATGGGATAGGGGAAGTTGTGTATTTATAGGGTAGAGAGGAAAAGGAATTTGAATTGAGTAATTAATTAGTAGCGCAAAAGAAAGGGAGACAAAAGATAAAGATGGTAGCCGGCCAATATGGTGAATTTGAAACCCAATTAATTAGTCAAATAAATCAAACTAATCTAATGAGAAGTCAGGAATTTTCTCAATTAATTAAGTTGAATGTGACAGATTAAAATTATTGCAATACTTGAAATATATTATGGTGGGACGGAATCTGAGAGTCAGTTGATATTTAGAATTTGGATAACGAATATACGTGTATTTGCATCGAACAGTTTTTAAATTGGACTTTGAAACTTAAGTTAGAGTAATTTAAATATAGTCTAAATATGAATATAAATTGAATTTCCTTCAAACAGTGGTGGAACTTTGTATTTGTAAAGGACAGTGAGAAAGTCGTGCGATGCCCCTACTCCCAATTGTCTCTCTCGTATTAGTTCACGATCTCTATAAATGATTTTGTTTTCACGGAGTGATCTTGAGAATATCAAAATCTCCTTAGTGTTATCGTTTAACTCCTCACTTTGGACCCGAATCTAATATGTTCGACCGACTACGAATCAAAGGTTAAATTAGATACACGATAGCATAGATGTAATAGAATTGCGCATAAAAGGTAAGTAGTAAAAGGAAAGGAAAAATCAGCAGCACATGCAAAAGTCGTGGTTGGCCTATTAAGTACCAACCGATAGCAGCTGGTAGCTTATATTTTGTGGGTCCTGAATCCGACCCGTCCACATGCATTTCCCTCCCAGTGACCACTTTTCTGTTAAATGAATAACTGTTCCAAACGTTAGCCTTTTTCGGCCACACATGCAATTTTTTTCACAACCCTTTAGGCTTTTTGGATCTTTGTTTTAATTTGTAGCAAATTATTTCATCTTTTTCATCATAGAGAAGATGAATATATTCTCCTGTCTCTCAATAGAAGAGTATACAAAAAGTATATTTTACGGGTTAGCGTTGATAATTTCTAAAACAACACGAATCTAATACGATATAAACCGGCTAAAGTTGAGTTAGTGCAGGTTCACAAATTATGCGGGTCGAACCAAATAACACGAATACTTAAACGGGTAAAGTTAGTGTTGAGAATATCGACTCATGAACTCGCTAATTCGAACCTGACACGAGAAATTTATACAACAAAAAAATATGACACGAACTTGAAATATTCGCTGACTAAATGGGTAAAGTTAGGAAACCAAGCAATTCGAAACTTATAACTCGAACACGATACGAATTGTCACCCATAGTATGTAAATTAGTTATGAATCACACTGACAAATTATTAACGGTTAGAAACGATCGAGATTCTTCCGTTAGAGCAGAAAAAGTATTATCTCTTACTGATTAAAGGTCGGAAAGGGAACAACAAGATAACAGAGCATCTCTGTTCTTTCTTTCAATGGGGTTAACTAGGTTGATGTCAGAAATCATGGAATCGTAGTAAAATATTGACTAGGAAAATTGTTGATGAACCATCAAACCAGAAGGGGGGCTTTCCAGATCATGCTTACTCACTCACCTGGCATGGTAGTTTTAGCATTTTTCCTTTACAGCATGAGATAAAAAGATTCCTCGTCTGCAGATGACGATGATGCATGAACACATGAATAGGTTTACCTTTTGTTGGGCGGCCATAAAAGTTTAAAAGCAAGTTACCTTAATTAATTAATAAAGAAACGATCTTCTCTTCGATCTGTTGTTTGAATCCATTTCTTAATTACCGGTTAGTGTTGTCCGAACAAAACCAGAGAGAAGGGTGCATAGAAGGCCATAACCGAACCGGCCGGGACTTTCGGTTTGGGTGACTCTATCGGTTCAGATCGATAGGTCCTATAGTTTGGACAGAGTTCATTCGAGTCCAAATCGACTCGAGGTAGAGCCTGAATTGAACTTACTCGAGGTAGGAGTTTAGTACGGATGTGGATAATGAGGATTTAGCGTTGGCGTATATGGAGAGGTTTAACCAACATAAGTAAAAATTCTGAATTTTTAGGTTTCCACCGGCCAAGGAACAATACACATCCCTATGCCATAAGCTACAATGCTTTTCAGCCAAAATCCATTGTTTAGGGCGTCAAAAGCCCGTTTTTGGTAATTTTTTTGACTGAAATGTCGGATGTAGTTGCTGTTTTTTCATTATTCTTGTTTCCTTCAGTAGATCGATTCCATATTGGTTTTGAAGAATATTTCTTTTCTCGTAAATTCTCAAATTTTGCTTTATTCAATTCGGGGAGCCTTTTTCCTATAAATAAGGCGTGCCATCTATTATAGAACTCAGTTATTGATTGAATGAAACTTCAGTCTTATATTTCACCTAATTTTCAACAATTCTAGTATGGATTCAATGAATGTTAGATATCTGATTGACGGTTTGATTCAAGTGTCGACTCGGCTCGCAAGTATTCTTGTACACCCTCGACTAGAGAGAGGACACAAGGAGAGAAAGTCTTAAATGGTCACAATGTCAATTAAATTTAAGCAGAAAAAAAAAAAAAACCAAATGATACCATAATATATTAGTAATACATAAACCTATTGCTTTCAATTATAAATATATTCTAAAACTAAAAGTTAAACACTAATCCAATATCAATTTTAATTGACCAAATTCGATTTTTGAATAAAACAAAGACCGTCTATCGGTCTATGCCAACGATTTGATGTCTAAATCAACCACTTCGAACCGGGTTCGACAATAATAACGCTTTCTTTCTTAAGTAATCGTCATAATTAACAGAATTCTTGGCTTTAGTTCTGGAACATTTGCTCTGCCTTATAGAATACAAGAAAAAATGGTCAATTTTAATGAACTTTTCCCCGTTGGCTTTGCATGGTTTGGTCAAATTTTGGAGTTTCATTGCTGATTTTTTAGGTCAAATGCTAAACGCATAACGAAAAAGCAGTAGGAGAATACTAAATGCGTATCACGAGTATTAGAGAGAGAGTATTTTTTCTATTTCTTTCCAATATTACCCTCACCCACCACACACTCTTCCTCCTCTCTCTCTTCTTTTTTTTTTCCCCAAAAAGATTGGGGGTAAGGCTACCCGGGTGGTCTGGTGATGGGTGGGAAAAAACATAGTGAAAATAAATTTGGAAAGAAAAACAAAGTACTATTTCTCCATCCTGCGTTTAGTATTTTTTTGTCCTACGTTTAGTATTACCGATTATGAGTAAGTTTGGACCAAAACATATAAAAAAATGGTTTCCAAAGGTTAGTGATTTGTCTGAGAGTGGCTTCTATGTCGCATTTACAAAATCACATGTTAGCCGTTAAGGAGGAAGCTTTTGAATGGAAGTTGGAAAAATGTCGAAAAGTTAGTTATAGTCAAACGTTACGTAGGGGTACTCTAAGGCTGTAATTTAAAAGCCATTATTATAAATTGATGAAAACGAAGATTTGTCTTTGAGATGACATCAAATCAAGTTGAGTTGGGGTGTTTGTTTGCTTAGTGGATTAGTAATTTGAAACTTTTAATATTGGCAATAAAAGACTTTAATAATGCTTAATAAAATATAGTTTTGTATTACGGGCATGTCTTTCTTCAACAGAGATCATTTGTCTAAATTATAGTATTACAATCTGTCCAACTGATGAAACGACGTATCATATTATGAACATGTCTTTGTTCGAAACATATTATTTGTTTGAGTTATAATGTCATATTCTGTCCAAATTAGTGGAACGATGTACATAGTTTCATTTTAAAACAACGTTATCTCACTAAATTTTCAAAGTAAAACGACGTAATTTTGATATATGGGCATGCAAAATAAGATAGAATAGTTAATATGAATGACTTATAATATAAGCATTTCAACTCATTTAACCAATGGAAACCGTAATTCTAAGAATGTATTTCTAGTTTCTAAAACATAAGAAATTTGAAAGATCTTTTAGCATAATTTCATAGAGGAATTTGTTGGGATGTTACTTCTCTATCCTAATTAAGAAGCAAAGCGAATGAAATAAGAAGCAAAGCGAATGAAATGAAGGCAGGAATTGAAGATCAGCTGTCCTTAATCTTGATGGGATGTAAACAAACGTGGTATTATTAGTAAAATTAGCCGTAATAGGCAGGCTGTAAATGAATCGAACTGCTCGTACAGATATAAATATGTCATTTATTTGTTTTGGTCCCTTCTGCCCAATGCTGTGTGGGAGAGAAAATTTTAAGACTTAATATAGAGAAAAAAAAAAAAAAGGAAGCTCAGCTGAGACATAAAATATGATATGTCCAGATGTTGTTGGATGTTTGGATCACAAGAATGGCCAAATTTTAGATGTATTTATGATAATAAAGCTGGCGTGATTGAATGCCGTTTACATTGTTGAGATTCTGAAGAATCCAAATATGAGTACCAACGCCTTACCCACATTCGAGACGTCCATGGATCGAACTCTGACAATTTTGTTTATTAAAAAAATCGTAAATTGTATTTTAGATAATATAATAATGCTTAAATAGTCATATTCATATACGAACGAAACATAAGAGTTGATGTGACGTAAAATGTCCGATGTTGGATGCTCCGGTTGGCCTAATAAAAGTCTTGAGTATTCAGGCCCAATGTTGGGATTATCGGTTGAAGCAAGTAGCAACAGAGCTTGGATCTGGGCTTCCTTAGCTCAGATCCGCGTGGATGAGAATGTATAGCTCGGATCTGTCTGAAGAGTGTTCCGTTGCAGGAAACAAACAGTAAAGCAAGCGGAGCTATCCCCCTGTTCAACTCCGACGATCAAGTCAGTAAAGATGAAAGTGATAAACAGTATTCACCGAGAGGTTAAACGTAAAGAAGATTGCGTACATCAGTTAGTCTTATGACTTAGTATTTATAACCATACTTTGACATGTCCGTTGCACTATGATGATTTGTACTTCCAACTGCTCTCCCCTTTTACGATGACTTTTACGCTCCTGTATATCATGACCTGACTTTAGACTTCTTTTCCATAATTGCTTTGTGTACTTCCTGCATGAATTCAAAATAGGCTCCTGGTCCTCTAATGATTTCTATCTATTATGCCAATGTTATCATTATTCCGACCTAACTTTCCCAAACTCAGTTTTTATGGTGTCAATAAGAAAATCCTGTAGGACCGACCTAAGCTAGCAACCGACCTAAGCATATTTCTTTGGCTCAGTTTTTAAAGAGCTTTCCGACCTAAGTTTGGACTTGAACCTTTTATGCATCTTTTCTTTCTTACTGTTTATATATTCCTTTTTCGATTGGGCCAGACCCAATGAAGACTTATTTTTATGCACAGCAACAAGCCCCCCCCCCAGTATTGTGTTTTACTGAGATAAAACATGATACTTTTTTTTTTTTTTAACTCACCCTTTCTGCCCCCTAAAGAATAACTAAGGCCGTGACTTAGGTATTCACTATGTATTCAACCGACTCATGCATATTCCGACCTTAAAAGTGTTTTTTTGACCCAAGGAAGCATAAAATGCAAACAGTTTCGACTCCAGTTTATTAAAGGTGTTCAAGCTATTCCGATCCAAGCAAACTTAATTTCACCAAGGTAAACCGACCTATCGACTATCATAACTACAAAAGATAAAGCTTAATAACTTGACCAAACTAAAATATAAATAGCTGACCGACTTAAAGGAAATATCTTATGAAACGTGTACCTTTGCAATCCGACCAAACGAATTTGAATTTGAGATACCTTGAGATGGGGCGTGAAAAGACATGTTCAGCGCTTTTTGATGCATCCGATACAACTTCCCATGCTTATCCGATTCTCGAGACAGCTTTTATTGCCAACTGTTGCGCTCTCTTTGCCTCCGCTTCTAGAATTTTCTGTCGGTTGAACGAAAGTAATAAAACGCTAAGGCCCTTTCAGTTTTGTTTTCACGCCTTCATACAACTTTGACCTGTCTCTTTCTCTCCTTCTGCTTGCTGCTGCTGTTTGCTGTGTTGCCGATTCCACCGCTGCTCTACATGACCTTATCAGCTCTGCCGCTCCTTCATCTCTGACTTAAAGCAATACATGGCTGACGAAAGAAACTCCGGTACTACCGTGCCCTCTCAAAACCCGGCTTCAGGTTAGTCAGTTCCTCTTTCTTTGTCTAGTTATTTAAAATGCCATGACTTACTGTAATTGAATCGTCGGTTAGGATTAGTTTTCCGGCAAACATTATGCATGATTTTTTTCTGGTGCTATTTTCGTAGATTATTTGTGTTCTGTTAAGTAGTGGTTTAGATCTAAATGTGAAATCCTCTAATTTTCCAAAATTGTGAAATTACACCAGATTCTGCAGCTATTGTAAATACGGCCACCACTTCTAATAGATTTTACCCAGATGAAATAGCTTCGGAACTAACCCTAGGAGACTTAGAAACCCTAAAATTGGCCCATTATTTTGACCCGGCTATCCCGATCCGACTACCCACACCCGAAGAAAGAATAAATAGTACCGCTAACGGTTGGGTCGGTGTATATGAACACCATATTAGATTTGGGCTTAGATTCCCGATCCCACCCTTTATTGCCGAGCTATGTGATTACCTGGAGATCGGCGTTAGCCAGTTTGTTCCTAACTCCCTTAGATTTTTGATCGGTTTTTTGTGTGTATGTTCCGGGGCTAAAATTCGACCCTCTATAGACTTATTATTTCAATATTATACTATTCGCCAATATCCTTATGGGCCGGGTTGGGTTCATTTGCAAAGCCGAAAGAAGGGACCTACCCTTATATCCGATACCCCAGATACGAAAAAAACTGGAAAACACGATTTTTTATTGTAAAGGCTGAAGAAGCTAACCTTCCCTACCGATGGATGGGATTCACCGCACCATCAGATCAAGTCCGAGCTGCATCTGACCCGTAGTGCAGTTTCAGTATAAGAAATTAAATTCTTATACTGATACACAAAAATACTCAGCAAAAGATCCTTCCGAGGGTTTTCTGGTCTAGGCCGGTCTAAGCAAAGCCCCCAATGTTGAAAAAAAAAGTAATAATCTGCCTTTGAACTTTACCTATGTGCTTGATGTCTTTCAGATCGATTTTCCTTATGTCTTTATGTTTGACTTTGCAGGCGGCTTTAGTAGTTATGGTCGGAAAAGAAAATCAAGCCGGTAGGCGGCGACGACCTCAGGACCGATCCAAAGGCGGCCTGCCGACATTGACTTGACCCAGGAAAAAGAAGGAACCGACTTTTCCACCGACGCCCTAATTCCTCGCGCTCCAAAGAAAAACAGGCCGACTCCTTCTGAAATCCAGGCGGCCAAGAATGCCAAGGCTCCTTAGGCCAATTTGGCAGATCTGACCTTTGGAGTCGAAATACCCAGCTCGGATGAATTGCTTGGGCCTTTAGATTCTTCAACCAAAGAGAGGATGATCATCCTGAAGGATATCAAGGAAAAACCGGCCCCCCTAGCTCGGCCCATCTACCAGCCTCACTTATCAGGGCCTCAATTTGAAGATGTCAGGCCCTATACCAAGATAGTAAATGACTCCCATGGCTCCTTCGCGGAGATCATTGAAGTGAGCAACCAGATACGGCAAAGCATCGAACAACTGACGAAGCAAGAAGTCTTTTTGGCTTCACATCTTAAATGGGTAAATTCCTGAACTCTTAACTTGTCTCCTGAAATATGTGAACACTTGTGCGATATCCTATAAGGCTCATAGTTGCGTTTTGCAAGTTTGTATAAATTATTGAGCCACGGCCAAGAGGACTACGGCTTTGGACATCTTATCCCAAAGCTACGAGCAAGAAAGGATGAAAAGGCCGGCCGAAGAGATAGAGGACCTGAAGATGAAGCTAGGGGTCGAATCCAGCAAAGTGACCGACCTCCAGGCCAAAAATACCGAGCTATATAAAGAAAACCAAGAGCTTGGTTCCAAGGCCAGCCAGTTGGATACCAAATCATAGGGCTTAGAGGCGGAAGTGAAGGAACTAAAGAAGGAGAAATCTGACCTGGGGAAGGAGATTGCAGACCTAAAACAGGAGAAGGCCGACCTGCAGAGGGCCTTGGAGGAAGAAAAGAAGAAGTCTGCAGAGTTGCTGAGCCCGGCGGATGTGGAAGTGGCGCGTTAAGCTGGCATGAGAGCTTTCAAAGAGGGGCCTCTGCTGGATCTGATGAACCGCCAGTTTATAGAGCTGATCCAGTGCCGCTATACCATATGTTGGGATGAGTTCAAAGGCCCTAGGTTGGTGGATGGCCTTCCCAAGGATTCTTCAGCTCATGCTTCCCTGCTGGCTCAGGATCGGGATCCCTTCGACCTGGTAGATGAGGTCAAATAGGAGTGTCGAGAAACCGGCATTCCTTTGCCGGAGAATGTGGAAGAAGAAGATCCTGCGGCCGACCCAAATGGGGCAGCCGATGAAGAAGTGACTTCCCAAGCTCCTCCGTCCTAACTCTGTGTTGTATTTACTTTAAACACTTTTGTCTTTTCTGATTACTTTACTTGAGCAATTTTGTATTGGGCCAGCAAATGGGTTTTTCGGCATAACTTTTTTTTGAATAAATGATTTAACTTTTCCCGTCATGATCTTGACTTCAACTTATTTAGAGATAGTATTTTTTCAAGTGTGTTACGTTCCAAGCTCGCGGAACCAACTGTCCTTGTGAATCTTCTAACACATAACTGTCAGTAGGTCATGTTTCTATCATCTGGTAGGGTCCCTCCCAATTAGATACCAATTTGCCTGGATCCTGCGACTTACTGATAGCCCGGTTTCGCAAAACCAAGTCTCCTGGTACAAAGACTCGATGTTTGACCCGGGTATCATAGTGTTGTCGAACCAAATTCTTGTAATTCAGTTGGTGTACGTAGGCTGTGTCCCGAGCTTCCTCCACCAAGTCCAAGCTAAGCTCCAAGTTTTTTTGATTCTGGTCCCTTTCGAAGTGCATGACTTGGGGCGCACTACTTTGTACTTCTGGAGGTATAACGACATTGACTCCAAAGGCTAACTCGAAAGGAGTCTTTCCCGTAGCAGATTTAGGTCTGGTTCGATGACACCACAATACATGAGGTAACTGCTCCACCCAATTCTTGCCCTTATCTTCTAGCCTGGTTTTTAATCCATGTAACAAAGTCCGATTAGTGAGTTCTACTTGCCCATTTGCTGGAGGATGAGCCACAGACGCAAAACATTGAGTGATACCTAGCTTTGTACACAAGGCTGTAAATTCCTTGGATTCAAACTGAGTCCCATTATCCAAGATAACCGAATTTGGTACACCGAATCGACAAATGACTTGCCTCCATAAAAACTGAGCTACAGTTCGCCCGGTAATATTCGTCAATGCCTCGGCCTCCACCCACTTTGTGAAGTAATCTATGGCCACAACCAGATACTGACAAGAACCGATCTTAGGAAATGGACCCATAAAATCTATCCCCCATTCCGCGAAAGGCCAAGGTGCAATTATCCCGGTAAAACTGGACGCTAGCAACCTATGAATTGGTGCGTTATGTTGACAACTGGAACATTTCCGAACATACTCGACCGCTTCCTGAAATAACCGAGGCCAATAAAACTTAACCCCAATTACTTTTTTTGCCAAATTTTGAGCCCCGATATGGGACCCACAATCCTCCTGGTGTATCTCCTTAAGCATGGCAACCGCCTCTTCTGGACCCAAATATTTTAGTAAGGGCATCAAAAACCCTCTTTTGTATAGATCATCCCCGAAAAAAATCCTCTTTTGTATAGATCATCCCCGACTATCTGATAATGTTCAGCATTTCTTCGTATTCGCTGTGCCTCCTTTCGTGAGTCTGGCAAGGTACCGTATTGTAATTACTGCCACAGAAGAAATCGCCAATCCTGACCTTCACATATGGACAAGATTGTTGGCTCGGCCATACTCCTAGTCTGCACTTCTTCTACTAGAACACTTTTAGTTAGATGAGAGAAAACCGAAGAAGCCAATTTGGACAAGGCATCCGCATTTGTGTTCTTGCTCCGTGGAACTCGCTCTATAGCCCATTTTAGAAAAATTTGCAGCTGTTGTTGTACCAGTGCCAAATATTCCTCCATTTGTCGATCTTTAGCCTTACACTCCCCCAAAATTTGTTTAACGACCAACTGGGAGTTTGAATAAATTTTCAAATTTTGGACCCCAAGTTTTCGAGCTAATTTTTGGCTGGCTAACATGGCTTCGTACTCCTCCTCATTATTGGTGGCTGTGAAACAGAACCGTAAAGCATAGGTGTGAATTTCCCCGGTAGGGCTGGTGAGGATGATCCTGGCACCCAACCCGGACTGACTGGAAGCACCATCTAAGTGGAGTGTCCATGAATCATCACCTTTTGCCACGGTTAAAAGAAGGTCGGTTTCCTGCGATGGACTAGGCGTCTCCTCCTGGATGTTTGATACCCCTTTAGCTATGAAATCTGCTAACACCTGACCTTTGACTGCGGTACGAGGCATGAAGGTGATATCATACTCCCCTAGCTCGATGGCCCATTTGGTGAGATGACTTGAAACTCCTGCTTTCTGCAAGACGGCCTTCAGGGGTGCATCGGTGTAAACAGTGACTCCGTGGGCGATGAACTAGAACCAGGACTAACTTTTCCAAATTGGAATAATTTTTTTCTGCAGCCTGTAAAACTTTGCTAACAAAATAGATGGGTCTTTGAACCCGGTTATCTTCTCGAAGCAAAATCGAGCTAATTACAGATTCAGTAGTAGTTATATACATGTACAATTGTTCCCCAGGAATTAGCATGTTTAAAGATGATAAAGAAGCTAGGTACATCTTTAATTGTTCGAAAGCTACTTGGCATTTTGAAGTCCACACAAATTTATCTGATTTTTTTAAAATGCTAAAAAATAGTAAAGCTCGCTCTGCCGACCGGGCTAAAAATCGATTTAAGGCTGCTAATCTACCCGTTAATTTTTGTACCTCATGAATTGACCTAGGAGGATGCATTTGCAGGACAGCCTCTACTTTTTTAGGATTAACAGAAATACCACCCTCAGAAACCATGTAACCTAAGAATTTATCCGAAGTAGCCCCAAAAATGTATTTTTTAGGATTTAATCTTAATTTGAACTGGACCAAAGTTTCAAGCGTCTCCCGTAAATCAAGCAAATAAGCAGATTCATTCCTACTTTTAACAAGCAAATCATCAACATATGCTTCCATGTTCCGACCTAGTTATTTTTTAAAGATTTTATTTACTAAGCGTTGAAAAGTAGCTCCAACATTTTTCAAACCAAAAGACATAGTAATAAAGCAATAAATACCTTTATCCGTGACAAAGGATGATTTTTCCTCGTCTTCTTTAGCCATGAATATCTGGTGATAGCCCTTGTATGCATCCAAGAAATTGAGAAAGCGGCATCGACCAATATGCCTATTAAGGGCAAGGGGGACCAATCTTTGGGGCAGGCCTTGTTTAGGTCGGTAAAGTTGATGCACATGCGCAAGGAGCCGTCTGGCTTGGGAACTAATATAGGATTAGCTAACCACTAAGGATAATCTACTTTCCGAATGATACGTACCTCCAACAAAGTGTTGACTTCAATCTCTATGTATTTACTGCGTTCTCTCCAAGATTACGCTTCTGTTGACAAACCGGCCTATGACTGGCATCAATGGATAACCTGTGTTCAATGATATTTCGAGAAATGCCAGGCATGTCTTCCGGCCCCCAAGCAAAGACTTTCGCAAACTCACGCAACAGGTTAAGTAAATCATGTTGTAACTAAGGAGATAAATCGGCCCCAACTTTGATTACCTTGTTTGGGTCGGCAGCTAGAGGAACCGCTTTATCTTTAATCCCGGCCTCAATGAATCGCTCTGAGCGACCTGCTAGGTCGGTGATGTCAATAGTGTGGGAAGTACTGCCCTCAAGGGTAGCTGGTGGAACTCGGGACGCAAGGGTCGGTGTGACCACTGAAGCAACTTGCGATTTGGAATCTAATGGCACCTATTCTCTTAGAGAAGTTGTGTAACATTGCTTGGCCTGTATGACATCACAATGAAGAGAAGCCACACCATGCATGGTAGGGAATTTTAAAAGCATATGCATAGTAAAAGCAATGGCATGAAATTGATTTAGTCCAGGCCGACCCAGATACACATTATAAGGTGATGACTCATCAATGACCACGAAATCTATGGTTTCTGTTCGTTTTAGCTGACCAGCTATTAAGGTAACCGGTATACTTAACTGTCCCAAAGGAATAACATGGTGGTTGCCAAAGCCAATCAAAGGTGTACGTACTGAATTTAAACGAGTCTTATGCAATTAACATCCTGCTAATACTTTTGTAGTAATTATATTACTAGAACTACCAGTGTCTAATAATGTCCTTCGTACTTGATAATTGGAAATATAACAATCGATAACTAGTGGATCATCACAATTATAATACAAGAAATGGTCACTGTCATCAAAGGTAATAACCAAGGCCATAGGGTCAGCTTTGCGCTTACCTACGACGTTTTCCCTTTGACGATATACTTGTTTTCTCTGACGATTAGAGTCACCCTGGCTCGGTCCTCCAGCTATGGTATTTACAACTCCAGCTATGGTTATGTTGGCACCAGCCCCCGAGTTGGAGGTCCGGGGGTGGGGCTCAGAACACTCCCCAGCAAAATGGCCGGGCTCCCCACACCGGTAGCATCCTGTAGGTCGTTCCCGACCAGCTGAAATGCTGGGTTTGGGCAGAGGAGCCACTTGTGTATATTGAGGTAACTTTCCACCTTGAATAAGTTTTGCTATTTCTGCAACTAAATATCTACAATCATTAGTATTATGGCCAATATGCTTATGATAATTACAATACCTGTTGCAATTGAGTCGATCTGTGGGGCCCGTTAGGGGACAAGCTAGAGGCAGTAACCCTTGATGTTGAACGGCCGCATATATGTCTGTTCGTGGCACTGAAAAGGGCTCGACCGCCTGCAAAGTATTAACACCGACCCTAACCTTTGGACCGTTGTTATTAGCACCTGCAAAGCTCGGCTTCTTCCCTCCTCCGAGGGTAGGGATTGGGGAAGAAGTTTTTCTCTTACCGTAACATCAAAGAAACCTCTTTCCCGTTCTTGTTTAATAGCTGCGGCATCCTCAATTACAGCAAAATTAACAGTAGTAACCATTATTTCAAAGTAAGAATGTGGGGTCTAATAGCCAACTCAGTACCTAAGGGTGTAGCCCGTTAATAAATGATCCCATCATAACCCTATCATTTTTTTCACGGCATTGTCTAGATTCTACATTAAACCGATCTATATAGGCCTGCAACCCATCCCTCATCCTTTGGGTTATGTTCATTAAATGAGAAATAGGCTTAGATAATATTTTGTTGCCCATAAAATTAACTAAAAACAAATCACCAAAGAATGAATAGAATTATATGGCAGAGTACAATACCAATTAATAGCTTGACCTTTGAGGGTAAGATGAAATGTCATGCAGCGGTTGGAATCAGATAAATTAGCAGCATCCATGACACTCATGCATTGCATCCAATAAGCCGGTGGAAATGAAGCTGTTTGAATTTCCCAGCCAAATGGATGAGAAACGCGAGAGGTGGGCCCGACCCTTCCCAGTTGAGCGTATCCAGATCCAGGTAAGACTGATTGACCGGGTTGGGCATATCCCATTTGACCTAACGGATACCCCCCCCCCCCCCCCCCCCTCATTCCAGGATAAGTAGGCAACGACCCCCCAATTGTAAAATTCCCCGTGCTAGCCTCGGTATAATAGCTCGGATTGAGTAAGGGAGAATACCCGGGAAGGGGCTGTATAGCCAGATTTGTGCCTACACCATAATGCTGAAACTGGGCCAGACTCGACGGGGCTATAGATCCGGGATATCCTAATTGATTGAAACCGACCCAGCTGCTGACCTAGACCAGGCTGACCTATCTGACCCAACTGAGGACCTAAACCAGGCTGACCTAATTGACCCAACTGCTATCCTAACATAGGGAAAGGTAGACCTGGCATGAAAGGGTAAGTATTGGGCTGAGCAGTAGGAGCCGTGAAAGGAGCCGGAAGGTGGGAGTAACCTGGGTATGGGCTAAGGTAGTGTAGACAAGAGGAGTGGTAGAAAGAGTAGGGAGACCAGTAACATAATTAGACCCTGAAAAATGATGAGCTCCCCCAAGGCAAGGAGGGCATCCAGAAATAACCCCGGATTGGGGGGGACAGACTGGAGACCAGAACAACAGATGGATCGGGCATTGGATTGAACAAAGTTCCTGGTAAAGGAACAGTAGGAACAGCCTGTGAAACAAGAGCATTCTCAGTATTAACGACATATGGGATAGCGGTTGTAACGCTAGAAACAGGGAGCCCCAAACTAGAAGTAGAGGCAACTGGAGGGCCAGGGTTAATCAAGTGAAACAATTGTCGAAACAAACAATACAATTTTTCTCTTTCAGCTTGCTCTTGCTGAGGGGTGAGGGGCGTAGCGGTGGAAAATGCCACAGCGGTCATGGTGGCTGGTGGAGTGTTGGTGGTAGAAACTACAGCGGCGGTCGGAACAATCATAGTTGCAACGGCAGAAGCAGTTGTGGTGCTGGAAGAAGAAGCATCCACTCCCGAACGATCTTGTGTCATGATTTCAACAAATTTCTTTGAATATAGAGAAAATTTGATGAAATAACTTTGATCAAACGTTCCCCACAAACGGCGCCAGTTGATGTGACGTAAAATGTCCGGTGTTGGATGCTCCGGTTGGCCCAATGAAAGTCTTGAGTATTCAGGCCCAAGGTTGGGATTATCTGTTGAAACAAGTAGCAACAGAGCTTGGATCTGGGCTTCCTTAGCTCGGATCCGCGTGAATGAGAATGTATAGTTCGGATTTGCCTGAAGAGTGTTCCGTTGCCTGAAACAAACAGTAAAGCAAGCAGAGCTATCCCCCCTGTTCAACTCCGACGATCAAGTCAGTAAAGATGAAAGTGATAAACAGTATTCACCGAGAACTTAAGCGTAAAGAAGATTGCATACCTCAGTTAGTCTTATGACTTAGTATTTATAGCCATACTTTGACATGTCCGTTGCACTATGATGATTTGTACTTCCAACTGCTCTCCCCTTTTTACGATGACTTTTACGTTCCTGTCTATCATGGCCTGACTTTGGACTCCTTTTCCATCATTGCTCTGTGTACTTCCTGCATGAATTCAAAATAGGCTCCTAGTCCTCTAATGATTTCTATCTATTATGCCAATTTTATCGTTATTTCGACTTAACTTTCCCAAGCTCGGTTTTTATGGTGTCAATAAGAAAATCATGTAGGACCGACCTAAGCATGTTTCTTTGGCTCGGTTTTTAGAGAGCTTTCCGACCTAAGTTTGGACTTGAACCTTTTATGCATCTTCTTTCTTCTTACTGTTTATATATTCTTTTTTCGATTGGGCCAGGCCCAATAAAGACTTATTTTTATGCACAGCAAGAGTTTTAATCCCATAAACCACTTTTCTATTTCCTTCATTCTCATGTCTTGAATACCAAATGCACTTTTTGGGCGCAATGACATTCTTGACAACCTCCCACGACGTAGGGACACTAATTTTATTAAGTATTTGACGCTTGGAGTAGTAGACAGGCGCAAAACGGTCCCGAATAGTGGAAAAAAATAAAGAAAGGAAAGAAACAGAAGAGCGCACACATCAATTCATCACAAATTTAATCCATGCATTAATTCTGTCCCAACCCAGAAATTAAGACTCCATCCATAATCGCAGAAAGCAATGCTTGGCAACTTGAGCACCTTAAAAATGCACTTAAATTAAACATCGATCCCTGCAACTTGGTCTATAAATTCTTGACTTTGACATTAATTTTTCCTTCTTTTTTTTTTTTTTTTTTTTTGTCTTTCTGTTTTTGGGATTGGGTGGTTGGGTAGGACTTAGTATTAATTGAAATGGCTAATTAAACATGCATTGAGCACTAAAAGACCACTTGATCATCACTAATTAATGGTGACAGAATATAGATATTGGTGTTCCACATGCTTTCTGGTTGAAGATTCGTGATTTGGAAAAGAGCAATTCCAGAAAATTCATCTAAATTAGTATGATACACTGTTTAAATATCAAAACTACACCGTTTTACTTAAAAACATTATAATGTAGAATGAAAATGTGCCATTCCATTAATTTATACAGATTTGACAAAATAACTTGAGCATGTGATTCTCACTCAACCAATTCTGCCATGTACTGATACCATTATTATCTTTCACCACACATAATAATACCCACGGGAAGTAAAAGAGAGAGAGAAAAAAAAAATCACAGAAAATCCCTTGTTAGACTATCTCACCCCTAAAATCACATTACATGCGATACTTATTGTTTTAACATAATGATGTCACATTAATCTTATGCTATATCAACTTGTGTTTTCAGAACATACAAACAATATTTTTAGGCTGCAATCGATACAAAGATACAAACATGGTTAGACGGTCCGACCCGCAACCACGTCAAAAAGACTAGACAAGTCAACGGGTGGAACTTATGCTTATTCACCAAGTTCTGTCTCTCAATAGAGTAAAAAAAGAGGGGAGATCCCCTATTTCGGGAGGGCACACTGTGCCCTCTCACATAGGGGTGGACCCCAGAGGGGTACAAATAGGGGATCCTGATCAAAAAAGATAACATCACACTGACTATTGTGTTTGTCGCGACTCGCAACCGGGTGGTTTTTTCATGATCATTCAGCATTGAAAAGCTTTTCCTTTTTTTCTTTTAAACCTTAAAACGCAAAAACGTCCATCTTACAATTTCTAATTATTTATTATTATACATAACCTTTTAGACAAAAAACAAAAAGGCTACCGTGAGGACCATTTTTCTTCATTATAAACTTCAAAAATGCTGACACATCACACCGAGCAATTGAACACAAACTCTTAATTTTAGAATATATTTATGGGTAAATTATTATAACATCCCCTTCTTCTTTTTTCCGTCCAATTTGACCTTTTATCTCTGTCCGTTCGGTTAATTCTCGATCTAGTGCTGTCATTTTTCCGTCCCGTCTGACCTTTTTATCTCTACTCCGACCAGTTATGACAACCCGGTTTCAACGGCCTACTTTTGTTTTTTAAGAGCAACGTCAACACGCATTAAATGGGTCTGAAAACCACACCTCTCACAATTAGCTATAATTCAAACCCCACAAACAAGAAACCTCAAAAAAAGAACTCTAAAACCGTTCAGTCCATTCCATTTATTCATTTTTCATTCTTTCTTTTGCAAATTTGGTATCACGGGTAAAGTTACTAATTAGTCGGGTTGGTTAATAATTCTTTGAAGAAACAAAACAAGTGAAAAAGTACTTTTCAGGCAAGCAATTAATGACCAATCTAACCAACAAAGAAATGGAAGCAAAGGTGTCGGGAAGAACACCCAAATTAAGGACCCAACCTTATATGCGGGCCTTAAACTTGATGGATAGGAAGGATGCAGACATTTTTTTCCAATTTATGGTTCAAAATTAATTGAACTTATGTTATGAATTATGTATGACCTTCTCATATTGGGACCCGCCACCACGTTAGGAGCACATGCGATTTCCGGATCTGCTCATGAATCCATTAATTTACCCTCGTTATTTTTAACCCAGAAAAAGACACTTTTGATTGCAGTGTCTCTCTGGTTTCTTCGTTTGAAGAATTCTTCACTGTATTTGTCACCCCCACTGACTGACTAGAGGCGCAAACTTACTCGCATGCAATTCGGTCAAAACTTGACTCAAACTCGATCAATAGAGTTCAAGCCAAGTTTGAGTCGGCTTGACAAGAAATCGAACGAGTTGTTGAGCCGATCGACCAATTGATACATTTAAAAACTAGAACTCGAGCTTGAGTTTGGACACATTTTTAAGTACTATAGCTCAAACTCAATTTTTTTTGGCTCGATCGGGCTCACGTCAAGTTTGTTCTACGAGCTGAGCTCCAGTCAAGTTAGCCCAATTTTAGCTCAGTTCGGCTCGACTTGTTTATACCTCTACCACAAAACACTGTATAATCTCCTCCAAATCCACAAACAGTGTCTCGACCTTCGCTATCTTTTTCTTGTTTTTTAAGGTAATGGGACTTTCATCTGGGAAACCAAAACCCTAATTTAAAACACTCCATCCGTTCTATTAGAAAAGACCAATTTAGAGTTATATCTTATAACTCATAACAGGTATACCTCTGAACTCTTCTAATGAAACACATCGAGTATACAATATATCCAATCGTTTTTTTTTTTTCTGGTTTCCTGTGGCCATTGATTTGATATGTCCTAGAAGGCAATAAATTTGCAGAACCAACATCTATGTCATGGCGCATTTTAGAAACACAGCTCTCACTCTTACAAGTCACAACATTTAAAGACAGAAGGAAGCACAGGAACCAAGAACCAAAATCAAAATGCAGAGAGACAAGAATCCTGGTCCCAAACAAGCCCTTGATTATCAGCCCCAATTTTTGTGATGATTCACATACCCAACTCCAACCATTCCAAAAACATCACTTTCAGGTGGTCTCTTGATTATGTTTTTCATAATAAATAATATCACATGGTAAAACAATTTTGTGGTTTGGAGATGTATTTAAGAGACCCTAATAAATGCCAAGTACAACGGACAGAAAATAGAGAGATATTAATAAATATTAAAAAGGGTAGAGAATGACCTTAAAGGAATTGAAAAACTTTAAAACATGACATGCTATATTTAAATTATCAATGTGTCTCGACCGTATACAATAGCGAGATATGATCCAAAGGCTGAGTTGTTAAAAGAGTCTTGTGAAATGCAGGAGAGTCAAGAATCCTGGTCCCAAACAAGCCCTTGTCACTTTCTCTATTTACGAAGGACAAAGTAAATGTACCTGCAGGCAGCAATCAGATCCCAAAAAAACTGCATCCACAAATCCAACTGCTGTGATTGTGAGAGGGAAATCTCGTCCTTGATTGCCTGCTCTGAATGATAGAAATTACGAGGAAGGAGGAAAACCAAAGCTAGAACAAACCATTTTTCACATGCTAAGCAAAACCACATTACCCCACACAGAGTTTACCCGTCAACAACCGGTACAGAATTGAGTTTCCTATTGAACATTTTTTGCAGCTATATAATTACTTCCTCCGTCTCATTAATAGATTCCAGTGGTATAACCGTTTCACAAAGTACAACTCAAAACATGACTTTCATATGGACGAAGGGAGTATTATCCAAGAACATCACCTCAGTTTCATACAATCTTATGATTGTCAGAGGACGCTAATCGCCTCTATTAAGTAGAAAGAGCAAAGCATGTTAATAACATCCAATTATCTCCAGCAGCTCAAAAGATGACTAAAGCTCCAACAATGTGCATTTAAACTTCACATGATCACACAAAAGAAAATAGCTTATATAGTATAACTTCAGCAAAGGCACAATCACCAAGAGCTTGGCTGCATAAAATGCTTATGCAAATTAAGATGATACAAGCGACAGCTTAAAAGTCTGCAACACAAATAGGAATACATCTGTTTCCAATCTGTTCTTCATCTTTTGTTGATAGAAATGCTGCTCTAAACTTTAAAGAGAAATAGCAATGCATAAGACAAATGTCCAACAAGTCAAAATTAGCACAAACAAACTCTTTCAGTTTGCCTCACTAAGGCATAATCAACCTTTAGGAGTTAAGACCAAGCAGGGAACAATGGTAAAACAAATTAAAGGGGAACAAAAGAAATAAAAATGAAGAAATCACAAGAAAAAAAAGAAGAAAAATCACCATCTGTCCAGAGCTATATTTAATCAAAAGTAATTGTTTTGAGAATACAAATTTATTTCTTTCTGGATTTAATTACGTCAAACTAAATCATGTCTCTCTACTAGTAACCCTTCAAATGACCACCAACCCCCCCTCCCCCCAACCCACACAAATAAATAAATAAAACAGTCACATCACCTGGGACAAACTTTTGCCTCTTTTCCCCACATAATACGCAGCAAAATAAAAAACTCTCAGCACAAGCTTGGATAGAAATCAGACTTGTTTTTGAAAGTCACCAGATCTTGTATGACCTGGGCAGATGCCTCTTGTGAATCAGTATCTTTCCAATCAGTGTCACAACCCCAAACCCGTACAGCAAGACTTCGACACTTCGGAGAAGGGTGTCTTAGGTAAGTACGATACCATTCAATAACATCATCCTTCTGAATGCTTTTAAGTTCCATTGCTTCCTTCTCAGACAAGTCAAACATATACCTGAAATCAATGGCATTTATTGTTAACATAAAAAGTAACTTTGAGTAATTTGATAACCTTCTTTGGGTTACCATCTATCATTCTCGAATATTAATGCTTGCACATTCATATTGTTCTCCCACGTGGTCTACTTACTTCTTCGTCAGGAAAAAGATGCTTTGTGTCCAATTTTCTTCCCACTATGAAGGAGGTTACGTAGGGCATAAAAAAATAAAAGCTATCTGGCTTGAAATGAACATAAATCACTACATTTGTATGTGTAAAACAAGCTAATATCTAATACTTTGAAGAAACAGATCGAAGAAACATTGTACACAAACCATGATGAATGGCAGGAAAACATTTATGAACAATGAACAAATGTAAACGGGCAAGTTTTCATGCATTCAGGTTCCCAAACAAGAAAAGACAAGGAAAAGAAAGAGAAGAGGAATGTTCTGCGCATGAAATATCAAGATCTCGAAGTATTAATTAAATCATTATCCCAAGTGACTAAGAAGGCTAAGTCTCTTCACCAGCTGGTAGAATATGGACAAAGAAAGTATACCTTTTATCAACTATTTGACCCCAATATCGATTTGTCTCATACAAAAGAGATGGATCTTTCTCCAAAAGCTTTCCCATCAAACCGCTCTTGTAATTTTCAAAAGATCCATTGTCAAGTCCATCCTGCAATACAATTAAGTTCCAATGGAAAAATGCTTTTTTCACGAATCACAAAGTTGAAATGTACTACTGAACTCAATCTTTATATTATTTACAAATCACAGAAAGTCAAGCACAGAAAAACATCTATGCCAACAAGAAGCAAAAGGCAACAATTCACAAGGTCAAACTGCTTTTGGAGCACCAAATTCTGCCTTCTAATTGTAGTTATTTGAATAAATCCTCTTTCTCTTGATGATAGGAAATCCATACTTTCCAATAGTAATCTATACTGAAAATTTTCTTTCGAATAGTAGTCTTCCTAATTTTCGGTGTGCCACTGATGGCAAACTATTTCAGCGAGCCTCACTGATACTAATAATAAGTCAACTATGAAAAAATGAGATTAAGGAGCTTACCAGCATCTCTTCCACGCTGTGTATGAAGTTATCAATCCTCCCGTGCAGGTATACAGGATTGTACTCAGAAGATTGAACACGAAAACAAAACCCCATTATGCGGTATGTCACACGTGGGCTACAGTCAACAACATAACCAAGCTGCTCTTTTGTCCTATTTAGACAATTGGAAAATAAACTAAGATCAACAAGAAGATGACAGAGAAGTCTACAACAACAGCAGAAAACTAAGCTTTTATCCTACTATGGGTTCAGCTGTATGAATCATTTCTGATAGAGAAATCTACTAAGAGAAAATTTAGTTCAGCCTAGACAGACATTTGTTCCAAACACCTTCTCACATCTCCGAAGTTCTGTTGCAGGTTAGGGACTGTATGGCTTATTGGAACCACAAGCTATTCAAGGACATTTTGATTTAAGCTTTTTCTAATTAATCAGAGAGGAGAGAGCAATTGAGGGAGAACACTATTGCACAATGATAACCTTTTAGTCCATTTTCAAGTCATGCATAAACATCAAATCTTAAAGTTTACAGCCAAGTTTTGTCCTTACCTGAGCTGATTGAAAAGTGGCTCTTCCACAATTTCGTCAATCAGATCTATTAATGCTTTAAATTTGGTCAATCCAGTCTCTTGTTCTGGTTCAATTTGATAGTATAGCTGCAAAAATCGAAGAGTCAGATATTCCTCCAAACACCTCTAATCAATACAAGGGAGGTATTAATTTAAAAATATATACATCAGCCACAAAAAGAGCCATCTAGCAATTACCTCAACCACTGAGTTCTTTTCCAGCTTGTTTTTCACTCTGACATCCCTAATTAAGTTGCCGCTAGAAGGCAGACACATCACATACTCTTTGTGCCTCAATTCAAACGGAAGTGGTGGTACTGAGAAGTTACTTATGAATATATTTGATATTTCAACTGCTTCTTCTTCCAATAAATTGCCATGGCAAAGGCCCTCAATATACAGCTGCAGAAGGAATATGGAGATGAATAATGGCTAGGAAAGAGAGGCTATAATATAACAAACTCATCAAATTCAAATATTACAAAGTTGCAGTTCTTTATAAGTTGCTAAAGCATTTAGCAAAAGAGGGTAAGTTAAGGGCATAACCGAGCCCTGATGCTTGCCAACTCAGAAAATAAAGCAAGCATATAGATGATGGCATTATGATGCTTCGGAAACATCAAGTCCCATAGAACATTAAACATCAAAGCTGTTAATAATAAAACAGTATCACGCAGAAGAGGATAAAACCAAAAAGAAAAAATAGCACACCTGGGAAAGAAGGTCTGGAATGAACGCCCTTAAATCAGAGAGAGAGAGATCATTTAGCATACATAACTTTTCATCCACATCCCAGAACAGCTGACATAATACTTGTAGTCTTAAGTAAGATGCATGGTTTAGAGGCTTCATGTTTGTGTTCTTTAAACTCCTCTGCATGTCTTCTTTGATAACCTGCAGTATTAGCCAATGAATATAATATAATGTACCAATCTTCAAAATAGCAATTTTAAAAAAAAATAAGAACAAACCTAAAAAAAGCCTAAGATGTAGTGGTTCACCATAAATTCAATAGATACAGATAAAAATTATGTTCATTAATCAGTTTCCCAACTCTCTCTTTTTGCCCACAACAAAAGCTAAACGGTAAATAGAGGACCTGTCTTAGACAAAAAAAAACTTAGTACCAACTAGTAACATAAAACTGTAAAACCACATGGATATACCAGAGTAAAAGATATAAGTTGCCATTGATACAAAGCAATAAATAAACATGAAACTGCAGAGCTCATGACAGCAGAGGCAGTCCTACCGTAACAAGGAACTAATGTAATAGATTTCAAATTCTGACAGCTTTTAAGGCTAGTGTACATTATAATTGCTCAACTGAAAGAGATGGATTGACTTACTGTGCTGCTTTCTAAATTTTTTTTAATTAAGTAAATTCCCTTTCAAACATCTATGAAACAACAATAAAAAGGGAAAGAGAAAGAAATACAACAACTAATAATCAACAAAGTAATTTCCAATTTATGATTTCTAACCACAAAAGTATGACGCCTGTTGGCATGCTTTTCTTACTCACTATCCAACATCTAGAGAGATTCAATTTAGTAACTGGTTCGACAACATGAAAACAAAATTGGTATTCCATTACTTTGGGGCTACTTGGATGAAGGGTATGGGAATGGGGAATGAGTTTGATTCCCTTTGGTGGTGTTTGGATATTTTAAGCTAGAATCAATCTTTGGGAATCATTCCCAAAATTATGGGTTAACCAGATTTCATTCCAATTCCACTCAACTATTATACCCATTCCAGTTAACAAACCAATCAGCCCCTTAATCTTATCCACCCCAATTCTTCAGAACAGAACATCCACAAATTAAGTTATAGAAAACAGTCATTCTCCCAAAAATACCTTAAAACGATCATCATTTGGCAAAAATGATTTGGCTGTTGTCAAAATCTTTATCAAAAGATTCGGAAGCTTATCATTGAAACCATAGACCTTCAGCTCAAGTTTATCACCGTACAGAGAAAGAGAAGTTTCTAATTTTGCCACGCTGGCCTGCAAGAGTTGGAAAAATCAATCCATGCACATATCATGCTAAAAGCTTCCACAAAAGGGAAAAAAGTTGTAAACAATGTAGCTAAAAAAAAGGAAAAAAAGAAGAGCATGTAAAAGACCTGATACACAATCTCATTCAGCTCATCCTTTAAAAGGAGCACAAACAATTCAGTCAACAGAGTATTCTTCAAGTTTTTGCATCCCCCGCTTAGTGTGATGCGGAAATATGTATTTGCACGAGGAAGCTTAAATGCTTTATCAAGCTTGTACCACAATTTCAGAGATGGTTCATCAACTATGCATTTTGGCATAGACACATCCGCAAAGTCACTGGATGTACTATCGGCACGAATGGAAAAATCAAGAGGAATGAACTCATTCTTCACAGGAAGATGCAAAGCCGTAACAACTTCTGAAGGATCCTTCCATAATTCCAACAGAGAAGATGGAATATCTTCCTCAGCATACTTAGCACCAAACCATGGCTCATACTTGGGATCTGGTTACAAGGAAATACATGCATTTAGTAAGATTGTTTAGTGACCTGTGATTTGTTCAATGATTTAGTAGAAATAAAGCAATCTGATAACACATAGAGACAAACTTACGCTGTGCTTTGTTCAATGATTTAGTCACTACATCAACTCTCATATTATCTGGCCTGAAGAAACTCAACACATACTTTATCATCTCCTCATCCCAAATCTTGTAAGCATAGTCACCATAAATAACATGATCCGGAGGGTAAACAAGCAGATGCTCTGAAGCCCAAAAATTCACAAAGGATATACAGTGAGGATGGATACATGGCATCGAACAAGGAGCAGGAATGCTATGCTTTTGTCATTAAATAACCCCGCCGGCGGCCCCCCCCCCCCAAACCAAACACAATATAGCTCCAATTTATTATGGCACATAGATAGATAGATAGATATGTATTAATCAGAGAGATAATATAGACTGAAGCAAATGATATCCTACTGTGACTACTAGGCATGGTAACCTGCAAGTTCTGCAGCATACTCGTCCTGAGGTTGCTCCTCAGCAAATAGAAAGTCCATGTTTGCAATATCTTGGAGTTCCCTGAAAATCCATTCTTGGGGTGTAGCTTCACGCAATAACTTGATATATTGATAAACAAAGCCAATAACCTCAAAGATCTGCAGTGTAGCATTAAATATTAAATCACCAAAAAGTTACTCCAATTACAAGAAGTGAAAGTAAACACCTCTGAATAATGGTTACCAAATAATAGATAACTGAGATAGTACTATCAGCAAAAGGACAACATCAGAAGTTTGGCAGTAAACCTCCAGATGATGGGTTTTGTGGCTAGTAAGGGCAGAAAATTAACATTAAAAGAGATTTGGTACTTTCATTCAGCTTGAACAGAAGCAATGTACTTCATTTACTAACAAGTACAATGATACCCAGAATACTGAACATGATAAAGGTTCCTGAGAAATCCCACCCCCGAATGCAAGTCAAAGAGAATTCCCCAATGCAATGAAATACAAAATAGGTCCCTAGAAGCAAAGCTAATCTTTTCGTGGAAAATACTGGAAAGTGGAAAAGGAGTTGTTTAAAAGTGAATGAAAATCATAAATGATGGCTAATTAAAAATATGCTTTTAGTTCTACGTAAAAGATTTCATCCTTGTATGGCACTTGGATGGACTTATAAGAGCAGGCTCTATTATATACCAGAAACATGTGTTAGTAGTTCAACATATGAAACAAGGAATAGTCTGCGGCAAACAATTTACTAATTTGAATTGTGTTTTCAATAATCTGCAAGGGGATGAATCTTGAAATTCCTTATGAAATATATCTTCAAGTGCAAATAGCCAAAGGGACATCATTCAACAACAACAACAATTGAGCCTTTGTCCCACTATGTGGGGTCGGCTATAAGGATCACATCTCGCCATCGTGTACAATCATGGCACATCGATTCATTTATATTCAAATATGACATGCTATAATTTAAAGTTGTTTTCCACTTCTTTTTAGGTCTTCCTCTACCTCTTTTAATATTAATTGCTTCTCTATTTTCTACCTATCTTATTGGGGCGTCTAGGAGTCTCCTGCATACATGTCCAAACAATCCTAGGCGTGTTTCTATCATTTTTTCATCTATTGGGGCTACTCCTAGGAAAAAGAATTGTATATTGTCGTATGACAAGAAGCAAGCCATTCAATTATTAGGAACAACCATTTCACAAAATGCACGTCTGTGAACAGTAGCAAAAGTAAAACCAACCTTTTCCAAGCCAGAGTCAGTGAGGTGTATGGACATGCCAAAAACATAAGCTATTGTAGAGCGCTGCATTCCTTCATCCCCAACACCAGCAGAAATATAAGTTGCCCATCCTCTAGCCTTAAGGAAAGAATGCAAACTACCTCTGCCCTCTGTGATTCAGAGTAATCAATTACAAGTGGTATAGCAAAAAATCAATTTCACCCAAAAACACATGCAGGTCAAAGCCATTTCTCACAATGTTAAACAGGTCACAGCAACATAAGCCAGAGAAGAAACCAACATGGACTAGTCATCAGCCTCCATTCATAAAAAGAGAAAACAATCTTATCTTCCACTCCAACACATCAGACCCAAAAGAACAATGATAGGATAAAATGAGGAAGCAGAATACAATACAGATTTGCATACAGGATAGGTTTGTAGACATAATTGACAAAGTATGTTATCACAATAAGGGAGCATTTCTAAACTTTGTGTAATATAAATACCCACTCGAAATAACGGCAGAAGTACTTGGTAAAACAAAGAGAAAACTGAAGTCACATGAGGATAAGTTTGAAGTTCATTTATCATGCTGTTCTTATATCAGTCTACTTTGCAAATATAGTAGAAGTAGGAACAAACCCTTTCTGATTTGCCAATCATTTTCTACACCAAATAAAAATCAGTGATGTGATGTGAAGATATTTTAATTACAATGATAATAAGATATAGGTCTAAATCAATTGATGTTTCAAGCTTTTTAAAGCAACAATGTGAACTAGCAAAAATTAGAGGACACATATCTAGAACAACAACAGTTTGCAAATCATGTATGTGGGAGATCAAGATATACAATAAACTTTGTGACATAATATGCTGAAAGATAGAATGTATTAGATTTCAGTATACCATTTATCTAGTCCAGTGCAAAGACAAAATAAATCAAAATGCAGATCCTTACCATGTCCAAGCAGATGAGCAATATAATCTTCAGCTTTCTTCAAATAATCATTTCGTAGAGAAGGCAGTGTCCACGACAAATCAAGAATATGAACATCTTTAACAGCTTCCAACCAGTAAACTTTGCCAGATTTCCATATGGGATATTCAGGCCTTGTTTCTGTCTTTATTTGAGTACCATTCTTGATATTGCTAAATAATTCAAGAACCCAACTTTCAAGGACGTCAAGAGTTTCTGCAGCAAACGAAAGTATATCACAAAAATTATTCTGGAGATAACTATATCCAGTTCAAGAAGTTTCCAAATTGAGTGAGAAAGACAAGTCAGTGAAAAAGATAGAGAGCATCCAACTTAGTTCATGGTGGATCAATATGCAATTAGCAACATGCCAACGAGAAAGGCGCCTTTTCTTTGAAACAATTGGCACCCCACTTGGATAATTTCCTTCCTTTTGTTTACAATTGAGAATAAGAGTAATTGCAGCAACGACAGTTATGAGGGAGTCTAGGGCACCAATGTAACCACCACTAACAACCAGCCTGAAGTGAAGATGCCCAGTTGGGATTCATCCAAATATAAATTTTCCAAGATGTGCAAAAAAGTTAACATTATTGACACACCAAATTAGCAGCTCCTAAGCATATAAAAATACTTTTCATGTCTACACCATCCAGAACTTGGTTAATGGATTGAATACCAGCCAAAATAAATTCAACATAAAATATTTCTAACTTATAGTCCAATCAAGTTATTCAACAGCAACTTCATACTTGAAATTTTCATTAAGGAGTTAAATAATAAACCATTTCTCACATGAATAAAACTCACCTCCTCCTATAACCACTAGTTTCATCGTCCCTGCATGATAGTTTTTAGCGTATAAATCCAGAATCTGTTCCCGCAAATTGATGCCTTTCTCCATCGCATCAACCAGGCTCTTTTTATTCCCTTCATATTAGATAGATGAAAGAATAAATAAAAGAGCATACAAATTGGGTTCAAAAGAGTTTAGGGAAGAATATCAGAACCATACCCCAAAAGAATCGGTTAAATGGATGACCAGGAGCAGATGTGTGGCATTGTAGTTGCTGCAGCCGGCAGGAATCATTCTGCAATACCTGATTAAATTCTGCAGCCAGATTGAAACATGATAAAGTATCAGCCAGCCTATGGCCAAAAAGCCAGACGTAAAGGTAAACAATGGAAGGTACATGAGGATTGACCTCTCTACAGGCAAATTTCATTATTTTGACAAACCTGAATCCACAGCTAGTACTTCCCGCTCCATTGCTTCCGACTTCACTAAAGGTGAGATAAAAAACTGAGAAAATCTGAACATAGGAAACTATATTAGTAGTAGTCCGATAAAGAGAACCCATCACATAGGTAAAATTCCTGCACAAGATTGTGTTAATTCAGGAAAGTGGACCTCTATTGCTTTATCGCCAAACAAAATCTAAAAACTGCATTAATACTTGAGATGAAAACCGTTTGCATGAAAAAAATGAGATTTTTTTTCCAAATAGAATTTTGAAGATGTAATGCAACAGTGACTGCTACCAAAGTCAATTAATTTACTGTCAATACCTATCTAGTCCTTTAAAGCAAATAATCATTTTGAGACATTAATATCCTCAAGATCATTACACTCAGAGATTAAGCACCACTAATGGAGGCTCTACGTCAGCCCTGCCAATAATTTCTACACTCACATTCTCATAGATAATTTTCTTATTTCCACCAGAGTAAGTGGCACTATCTATTAATTTTCCAACATAAATTATAAATTACACGATACTGTAGATTTTTTCATTGGACAACAGAGAAAAAGAAAATCCTTTTTACCTTCTTAAAGCACCCTCAAGAAACTCTCTGTTGACTTCAAAATGGTAGCATGTATGCTCGGTCTCTGTATATGCATTTGAGGAGCCACCGTGCTTTGACAGGTAACTATCATACTAGGAATGAAAAGGGTAAACAGCAAGGCCAAATGGTTCTCCTGATTAACTATGATGAACCTAGGTTCAACTCAAACATGAAAGATAAGAGCACCTCAAGACAAACCTCATTTTCATCAGGAAACTCAGTACTTCCCATAAAAAGCATATGCTCTGCAACGAATTCAAAAGATTATAAGATTTTAAGAACCTCACTAAAATCCTATCCCTTCCTATTACTATTCTCTTCAACAATAAAAACATAAACATATAACTCTTGTTTAGTTCTCAAACAATTGAACTGAAGTCAAACAGGAGATACATAAATGAAATTCAATATATGAGCCTACAACATCAAGAATGTTGTGTAAAATAAGATGAATCAGCATTAAATCACAAACAAGCAATTCCATGCTTGGTATGCATCAAAACTAACAATTTATCTGTAAATCCTGCCGCACTAGATCGGTTGATGTAACAAGAAAACCACCCTTACTCATCACTTTGTCTTGCCCTAAACAAATCTTCTAATCTTAACACATCTTTTTTGCCCGATAGAACAATCTTAAATGCCCCAAATCTTAATAAGCATAGCAATACAAAACGTAACAAAATTGAGTAGTTAGTTGGATTGAACCAACCGAAAAAAGGGAACACAAACCTAGAAAATGTGCCAGACCCTGAGCCTCATATGGATCCTTAAAACTGCCCATTCCCACACACAATGCCGCTGCTGACTACAAATACCCAAGCAAATATATCAGCAAAGAACCACTATTCCATACATTAGGCTACACTTCAAAATAATAGAATTCAAACCGCATAGACAGGTGTAAGAAAGTTTACCTTCTTCTGAGAAACACCTTTCTTTCCCTTAACACTCATTTCCTCTTCTTCTCCATCGTCGTCTTCGTCCTCCTCATCGTCATCTTCATCGTCTTCATCATCGTCTTCGTCCTCTTCTCCATCCTCCTCGGCGTCATCATCGGCGGTCTCTGCTTCGTCGCCGGCATCAGTGCCGTAAATCTCAGGGTCGTGAACGAGAAGAGCACATAGGCCGTTAGGCAGTTGAATATATCTGTACAATCGCCTGTCGTTGGGAGACTTAATCACGACGTCGTCGGAGGAGAAAGTACAACCGCCGACGGCCATTCTGGTAGCCGGAAGTGGGAGAGAAAGAGGGAGTTTGCTAGAGACTGTAAAAAAACCAACTCCTTTTCTCCTCTTTCCCTCTCAATCAAAATGGCGGTGAAGATTCAATACTTCGGAGGACTGGCTAAACGACTACAAAAGACTAGGGCGTCGCAAGTTTCCTTTTACGCCAGCAAATTTTTACATAAATATTTATTTTATATTGCACTTTGCTAGTTCTTTATTAAAGATTTGATTTTTTTTATTTTGAAAAAATAGTTTTATAATGCGAAAAGTGTATTAAAAATGTAAAAGTTATAGTTGAATAGTAAAACTGTATTAAAAATAATGAAAGCTGATTATAATATATAAAATTTATTATTAAAATCAAAACCAAAATTCAAATAAAGAACAGGCAAATGTTTACTTAATATTATAAGTTTTTACATTCACATAAAAATAAAAGTAAAACTAAAACTAAAATAAATCATACTTAAGATTATTTTTTCAATCATAGTTTGTAAGTTCGGTATTTTAAGGAACGAGACCAGTAATCCAGCGATTATGACGCTATAAAAACTATTATTTTAGCAATTTTAATAAATGTTTTAGGAATTCGGAGTTAGATCAATAGTCTTACATTTGCATGTTGTTGCATTTTTATTTTTTTTTTATGTGACCTGTTCTGGCCGGTTTTAAAGAGTCAAATGGAAGGTCAGCTGTTTCTGAGAGTTTTTTGAAATGAAAACAAAAGTTAAAACTTTCTTGTGATTTCTAGATTCTTCAGTAGTCTGTGTAATCATTTATTTCCACTTTTACCCATGCCAATTTGCATATCGGTTTGGCTCGCTCAGCAGTTTCAGTTCGTCTTTGCGATTTATTTAAATCGATAATATTGACTACACTGGTCACTGAATACTCTAGAAAGCTTCAACTTCTTTTTTTTTTTCATTTCAAAAGACATTAAAAAATCGTTGATCTCTCATTTACCTGCTTAAAATTGTTCATAACATGTCATATGAACAAAAACTGTAACAACATGCAAACGTAAGATACTATTTTTGCAACAATAAAACGTGAGAGACCAAAAGTACAATAGGTCAAAACAAAATGGACCAAAATTGCCAGAATATGACTTATAACTGAGAGGAATACGCACACATAGCGACCAATATGTCAGGGTGTTACTAAGTTAAAAGGATATAAAATTTTGTTACCGGATTATATATATTTGTGTGTGTAATGGGATTGTGACTATGACTAACATAACACGACACGAATCTAACACAATATAAACGGATTAGGGTTAAGTTTTGGCGAGTTCGAGGTTAAATGGTTTATACAAATAATTAAACGTGTAATGTTAGGGTTGAGACTTGATAATATCATCACGTGAACTTGCCAACCCAAATCCGCTACAAGTAATTTATACTACAATATGAAAACATTACACGAATGGGTCAACATAAATAATTAAATGAATAAAATTAGGTTTGAGAAGTATAGTATATTTTGCACATTGTTTTAGGATATTTCCGTTATATAAGCACACTATGTATCTTGCTTTTGCTCCAATAACACGAGCAAAATTATAGCCAAGTAAATATGTCGGTCTGAACTTAATAACTCCAATACGACACGAATTGTTGCTGATGGGGCTCTATCGGCTGGACAGGGCCCGCCGAGGTACTACGGCACACCTGAAACAGAGGACGAGCTTGGAGGGGATAAATCTCCGTTAGCACCTCGAAACTTAAGTTAGATCACCTGATGGAATAAAAAGTATACTACTACTTTAGAGCCAGAAAATTGTTATCTCCTATCATGGAGAAGAGTATGCTATTTATAGAGAGGAGAAGATCCGGTCCTTCTCCTTACCTGCTGGGTAAGCACCCCGGGCTTTCTCTTTTGCCCTCCAGGTCTACGCCGTCTGGGGCCGTACTCAAGTCGCTTCGTGGGGGCCTCTAGGCGAACGTCTCCTTCGCCGTCACTGCGTGAACCGAGCAGAGCACCCCATGGTCTTAGCTCGTTGGGTCCTTCCTCTTGGGCTGGGCCTAAATTTTGGGTTTATGGAGCAGCTAGCCTGTTGCCAATGTCGGCCCAAACCTTACCCACCAGTTGCCATGAGCGACCGAACTGAAGCTTGTGAAGTACTAACGATAAGGAAAAAAAACAAAGAAAAAAAGAGAGAGAAATAGAGGGGCGGACCGCGGTACTCTGTATTGACGGGGATAAATTCTCACTATAGTTAAGGGGGGAAAAAAGAAGCGCAGACTGGACTCTAGTCTCTGGGCATTCGTTGCTGTTAAAATCGGATTTTCTGCGTAAATTCAACATTATCACCCACTGTTCTTCCGTAGGAAAAAATTGGGCGGCCATTTAGGGTTTCAATTCATGCTTAATTGTTGATGATGGAGGGAGACATCGACGTGGACATCGCCCGGTGGATTCTGGAATTCCTCGTCCGTCAACCTCTGGAAGATCGCATATTAAATTCCCTGATTGCCATTCTTCCCCTCACTGATGAAAATTTGAGTATCAAAAAGTCCCTTCTCTTACGAAGAATTGAGTCCGAAATCGCTGCCGGAGTGGTCTCGGAGAAGTTAATCGATCTCCTCGAGCAGATTGAAGAGCTGGATTTTAGGTGTAAAATCAGGGAGCATTCCGAGTCACTCAAGGCCGCTTACTGCGCCGTGGCAGTTGCGTGCACCTTGAAATTCCTGGATAGCAAAGGGGTGGACGATAAATACGACTATTTTCACGCGGTGAAGAGGATATGGAGGGGGAAGGTTTCGAAGATGGTGAAAGCCGAGGAAGTTGGGTTGCTTTCGGAGGAATTGAGGATTTGGGGAGATGAGATTGAAGCGGCTGTGTGGGATGAGAGCATTCAGCTTAATCTGTTGAAGAAGAGTGAAGGGATTGATGCCATCGAGGCCGTGAGGCGTTATGTGATGGAGGAAAAGGAAAACATGGGCCCGTCGTTTCTTGAAATTGTGGCAGAAACATTGAAGAATGATGATAAATTGAAGGGAATTCTGGAGGTTATGCAGGTGACAGATGCTCCTGTTGCTGCGGATTCGTTTCATACCAGAGATGTCCATCAAGGTGATTTCTTCTTGCAATTTTTTGTGCACATTTATGTTCCTTTAGGCTAAAATTTAATATAGGATAATTTTAAGCTGGTTTAATCATTGATTCGGAAATTAGCTTCTATGTTAAGGTTGATCTTTGGGGTAAAGATTAATTCTTGAGTCTTACACATTCACCATGTTCTGTGGTATTTATATAGTCTTCATGCTGTCCCACTAGAGAATGTGAATGAAAGATGATAGAAGATTGGGTTTTTTTTTTTTTTTTTTTAATTTTTTTATAAGAAAGTTTATTAATGTATTTCAGTAAATTTATTGGCTTTTGTTGTCTTTTTCTTCTTCTTCTTCTTGTAGAAATGCAACGAGGGAAGGTCCTTACCAGACGGAAGTATGCTGCTTTTAGAAAACCTCGAGTAGCTGCAACTGGGGGGATGCCTAGGGGAGCTAGGGTGACCCACACCGATGCTTCTGCGGACGAATTGTTCAATGTACCGTCCACTCCGGAAGTAAATGCCTTGCAGGAAGCTCTCAGATCAAGTTCTTTGGACCTTAAAGCTGCTGTAAATGATCCGCTGCCTGATGCGTTAAAGTTTGCTGAGACTGTAGTTTCTGGCATTGCAAGCTCAGATACAGCCAAGATACCTGCGGAACAAGGTGACAGAGGAGCTAATACTTCTGTTGAAGGCTCTAGACCTGTTCAATCTAGTGGAGGGAATACGAGCAATGCTTGCTCCGAGGAACAGAAAGATGCTCACAGACAAAGTTTTATGGCCCGAAATAGCACCGCTCGTACCATGGAGGTAATTATGTTTGTTTCCGTCTAATCTGTGAGCTCTGCCAATTGAACCTCACCCAATTGAGGCTCTTGAACATACTGTAGTTGATCTTCCGAGAGTTCCTTATTCTTCTCCGCTGCTCTTTCATGGAATTCTTATGCTTCTGATAGATAGTGCAACTATGTCTTGTCTATCGAGAATGAACTTATCAGGCCATTCAAACTGAGGGATTCCCATTATCTGGGAGTTCATTTGTTACTTTTCTGTATGCTGCATTTTTTGAAAATTTAACTTGGTAGTTTTTGTGTTGAATGTTTTTTATGCATGTGGACTAGTTGAACTGATCGCAGTTATCGTAGGCCTTTCAAACCGAGGGATTCCCATTATCTGGGAGTTCATTTGTTGCTTTCAAGTATGCTGCATTTTTAAAATTTAACTTATTGGTTGTTTTGTGTTAAATGTTTTTTCAAATGGACAAGTTGAACTGATCGCTGTTATAGTAGAACTTATCTGGCCTTTCGAACTGATGGATTCCCATTATCTAGAAGTTCATTTGTTTCTTTTAAGTATGCTGCATTTTATGAAAATATAACTTCTTGGTAGTTTTTGTGTTGAATGTTTTTTATGCTTGTGGACAAGTTGAACTGATTGCTGTTATCGTAGAACTTATCGGGCCTTTCAAACTGAGGGATTCCCATTATCTGGGAGTTCATTTGTTGCTTTCGAGTATGCTGCATTTTTTGAAAATGTAACTTCTTGGTAGTTTTGTGTTAAATGTTCTTTATGCATGTGGACAAGTTGAACTGATCGCTGTTATTGTAGAACTTATCAGGCCTTCCGAACTGTGGAATTAACATTAGCTGGGAGTTCATTAGTTGCTTTTGAGTATGCTGCATTTTTTGAAAATGTAACTTTTTGGTAGTTTTGTGTTAAATGTTTTCTTGTGCATGTGGACAAGTTGAACTGATCGCAGTTATTGTAGAACGTTTCAGTGAACTTAAACTATGTTTGCAGTGGGAGGATTTGTTTGAAGAAACACCTGATCCACCTAATATTGGAGAGAGAGCTCACTTATCTAGCCCAAGGAATCGGGCAGTTCCTCCATTGCAAATCTATGAGATGAACAACTTGAAAAAGAGGAGAAGAATTAAAAGATGGAGCTTACTAGAAGAAGATACGTTGAGGATTGGTGTTGAAACGTAAGTATGTGATCCCGTGTAGATGATGCTCACATCAGACTAGCACAGGTTCTAACATATTTCTGTGATCACCTATTTACAGGTACGGAAGAGGAAACTGGAAGGTTATTTTGAATTCTTATCGCGATGTATTTGAGGACAGAACTGAGGTAAATTTGCTTTCTTGACTCTTGGTAATGCTTTGTAATATTTGTTTATTCTATTCT
The DNA here is from genome assembly GCA_016801395.1 of Leptodermis oblonga. NCBI lineage: Eukaryota > Viridiplantae > Streptophyta > Magnoliopsida > Gentianales > Rubiaceae > Leptodermis > Leptodermis oblonga. The sequence goes on from CM028760.1 coordinate 38,352,877, forward strand.
TGTGTTAAGACCAGTATAGTTAATTAACTGATGACTGGTTTCAGGTTGATTTGAAGGACAAGTGGCGGAACATGACCAAATGACCCTAATTTTGAAGGATCGATCTTAGTGTTGCTGATCGGTGAATGAGTTGTTACACGTATAGTGTTTTTTCTTCTGGTAACAACTTCTGTGATGGATTCTTTTTGTAGTAACGCAGATTAGTTTAGTGTTATAATTTTCTTTGCTATGCTAGAAGGAAATGGAGAATATTTGTACGTATTGTGTTGTGGCCTTGTAGGTAGATATTATATTCTCACCGTCAGGATTAGCACAGTATAATGATGTAGCAGTATGTTGTTAATGTTAGTTCTACTTTATTAAGAAAAGAGTATGAAAGCAGTATTTTATTTTTGTCCTCAATTGTTTTAGCTGTTTTTTAAATTTAGTGATTGCCTAAATTTGCATTATGCATGCGTGAGGGGTTCCAAATCGAGTTCAGATTCTATGTACCACTTATTGTGTGCCAATCTTATACTATAACTTGAAGACACTCGTGTTTTAACATTCATTTATTGTTTTGCCTTAAAGTACTCGAGTTTTAAAGTTATGGTGCATTGTTTGTACCGAGTTGAATTAATGGTACAATTTATCTGAATTGTTGATGTAAGTGTTGGTAGATAAATAACAAAATGCTTGTCTATGCTGGACAAGGGTTACCTAGTAACTGCTTTTCAATATTAGAAACGTGACTTTTATAGTGGGACTCGTATAAAATATTATGTCCGTTTCACTCGCTAATATGTCTACTTCTGGATAGCCAAGTTATGAACTAGCCAAGTTATGGAACCGGAAAAAATGCAAACAAACTCAAGTACTAGGGTTAGCATTTACTTTTATATATTTTTTGCTGATATAATTTCAGTTTTGTATACATAATATCATAGTTAAGTATACAGGGCTAGCTACTTGTGGGACTGAAGAGAAGGACAGATCTGTATTAAGTTTCAGAAAAGAGGCTGTGTATTATTTACATGAAAATAGGGAGGTAGCATGCTTTTCTGGCAGTTCTGAAGCAGCGGCAATGGCGCCGCGGCCGGAGGATATTGAAAATATGTCGATTCCGGCTGATGCTGCTGCTCGGTCTGCAACCGGAAGCCGTCCATCTCGATATTAGTTGCAGATCTGAGCCATTCCATGTCTTGTTTCATTGCTTCAATTTCAGCTGCACAAAACAACCAAAGTATTTATGCACTAATTATTTCGATTAGGACGATGACGACTTTAACGCTACACGAAAACATCATCGGAATTCGGAACAATCGATCTTTTCTTTACATACCGTCCATTTGCACTGCTTGAGACTCCATACTCTGAAGCTGAAACTTGAGTTCTGATTTTTCAGTCGCAAGTTCTGTTGTCTCCTTCTGTCAAAAGTTCAAAATCCAGATGTTTCCCATCAATAATAATAATAATAAAAAAAAGTTAATCACGAGCAAAAACATACTTGCTCCGTCTCATATAAAGAATATCACTGGGCTCGAAACGACGGAAAACATATTTTGGAAAGTAACCCATAGCTATAGCTAACCTGGTTGGCGATGAGTCGCGAGTTGAGAAAGGCTACTTCGGAATTGAGCTTTTTAACATTTTCTTCAAGCTCCGTTATGTATTGAGCCTTTCTCTCTTTTGATCTTGCTGCAGAATGTCGGTTTGCAACAATTCTAAATTCAGAAACCACCCACGTTATTAAGGTTAACATATTTCTATAGAAGGTAAAAAAGTAATTTTGGTCCTTTTTTGTTTGGACATATTGTACTTTTGGTCTCTTACGTTTTATTGTTGCAAAATTACTCACTTACGTTTGTGCATGATGTTGCATTTTTTGTTAAATGTTATGCGTGACTTATTGTGGCCAGTTTTAAGCAATCAAATTTTGGGGATTTTTTTAAATGAAAAAAAAATGTTGGAACTTTCTCGTGATTTCTATATTCTTTAGTGGTTTGTGTAATAATTTTTACACATTTTCACTCATGCCAAATTGCATATCATGTTATTCATTTTTAGTAATTTTGGTTCGTCTCTGCAATTTATCTGAATGGATAAAAATTATTATATGGGCTACTGAAAAATATAGAAATCATGAGAAACCCCTACTTATTTTTCCTTTCAAAAAATCTTCATATATCATGAGTCTCACATTTGAGAGCTTAAAACTGATCATAACATGTCACATTGAGCAAAATTGTAATAACATGCAAACATAAATGACTATTTTTGCAACAATAAAACGAAATAGAACAAAATTGCTTTCATCCCCCCAATGTGGGGGGTGGATCCTTGTGGGCACCAGGCACTGGTCCTCCTGCCAATGTTATCGCTGAGTCACCCTGATTTACCTCCCACACGAGGCTCATGGGGCTGGGCGGTGTGGGCCCTGCGGGCGAGGGATATCGCCTTTTGCAGCCAAAGAACAAAATTGCAACATATCTAAAGTAAAGTGACCAAAATTGCTTTTTCCCTAATTTAGAAAATCGAAAACAACACAACATGCATATTTTGTAATTTTGCATGCATATGCGCGAAATACACACCATGCATCGTACGTAAATTTGTAAAAGTTTGATTTATATTTTGTGACATATAAATAATTATATCATTATATTCTTTTAACAGACTAATAGAGCAATTAATTTACCTCTTAGCTCGTTTAGGATCAACGGACCAAAGCTCCGCCAAATCTTCAGGAGCCATTGATTTTCTGGGCTCAACGAACCCGTTTTCCTCCGTCAAACAACTTTGCGAAGAACTACGACTTTTTTCACGTTTCTTTATCGCCGGAGCAGTCTTCATAATCCCAATATTCCCATCCTTCGAATTCTCCTTCTTCCGCCTCCCTCCCCCACGACCCCGGCCGCGACCTCGACCACCGCCGCTACCCTCCACCACGAAACCGCCCCCGTTTCGGAAATTAACGTCACCCTCGACGCCGGCAATAATATTATTAATATTATAAATATTTTGAATATCCGTTGTCTCCTTCTCTTCCAATTTTTTCACGTCGAAGTACGCCGAGAAAAAATCATCATCAACCCTAATTTCTCCCGCATTGCTGTTGTCGTTGTTGTCGATCGCGGACGAGAAGCACTCGTTCAAAAGGTCCGCGTCCACGACGAGATCGCCGCCGTCGAAGGTGGTTGCGAAAGTGAACTCCGGCCACCCGTCGCACGGCTGCGGCGGCGTGGGTTGTCCGGAGGTGGGGGCGGTTTCCAAGAAGGGAAGGAACGGCGTCGTTTGAGGAGATAGCAGCAAGTGGTGTTGGCACGGTGGTGGGGGGATCGGAGCCATTTCCTCAACTGAATTCATTTGAATTTTAACTATTAAATTATAGTTAAGACTTAAAATATTGAATTGAGGATTAGCTTATCGGAAAATTGGGAGAATGGGGTTTTTGTTAATTCAAAAATTCCCAGTTATCAATCGGATCTTCTTCGTTCTTATATAGCCAAAGATTTTTTGGGAAAGAAAAAAAAAAAAAAAAAAATCTCTAAATTCACGGGAGCGACAATATTACGCCCAGCCGTCCTATTTTCCTGATTACGAGGAAATTTTCATTGGTTAAATATGGCTGTTTAACTTTGTTAATATTGTTTGTGTTTATAAAGTTGTTTGATTTTTTGTACGGGATTTTAAAATACTCTCTATTTTCTAAAAAGAAGTCTTTGAGAAATAATTTACAAATATTAAAGAAAACTTTAAATTATCGTGTTTGTCTAATGAAAGTTTTATCTCTTCTAACTAATTGCTACAAGGATAAATTTAGGAGATGAAATCCAGTGTAAAACATGTGACACTGGATCTGACGCCTAAATTTATATCTTTTACATTTTGCATTGGAAATTATAGAGTGACAATTTTTATAAAACAAAATTTTGGAACTTATATTAAATAACTCCTTTTTAAGGACATATAAAGTACTCCCTCCGTCCCACTCAAAGAGTTCACTTTCAAAAATTTTTTTTGTCCCATTTAAGGAATCCATTTTAAATTTATTTACATTATATACCATTACTAATATAACAATGTGTGGTTCATAATTAACCCTTACTTCTAAAGTAAGGATATACGTGAAAAATATGGTGATAAATTACTTATTTTAGGTGTTGTACCTCACAATCCATAATAAGTAAGCTGTACACATTTTAAAGTGAACTCTTTGATTGGGACGGGGGAGTATATCTTTTGCTTATAGATTGTCTTTATTGCACAAATATTGATACTTTTGTTCCAATTTTCACAAAAAAAAAAAGAAAAAAGAAGAGACATTATTACCATTGTTGTTCTTTAAAATTCTTTTTTAAATTTTGGCTTCAATATGGGCTGGATGATTTGTCTAATGACTATTGAGTGAAGCGTCCGACCAAATTTATAGGCCAATAGTTGGGCCTTAGCTGGAGTCATTGGATAAGGATATCCTTTTTGTCTTGATATTTTTTGTAATGGGCCACGGCCTTGGCCCAAAGATGGGGCCAAATGTCGAGTACTCCATCTATTCCATTAAAAAAAAGTAAACTTGTAAAATATTTTTTGTTATAAAAGAAGGGTAAATTTTTACTCATCATACTCTTACTAATATAATTATGTATGATTCATATTAAAAAGTAAGGATATGAATGGAACAAATTGTGTCAAATTAATTATTTTAGGTGTTGTACCTTAATATTTATAATAAGTTGTACATTTGGGAATGTGAACTCTTCTAGTAGAACATGGAGGAAGTAACATATTTCAAAATGGATGGCATTTAACTACAAAATACTACCTTACTTTCAAATTTACCCTTTCTATTTTCACATTAATGATTTTAAGTCACTTATGAATAATTTTGAGATAAACACAAAAAAAATCCCTTACATTTTAAGAACTAAACATTTTAGTCCTTCACATTTAGAATGAACTATTTTAGTCTCACACCTTATCACATAGAATTTTTTAGTCCCTTGATTGAAAAGCATACATTTTAGCCTTTTCTTAAATATAATTTTTTAAATATTTCCATAATAGATGCTTGAAAGGACGAAACTAAAGACGGGCGGGATAGGACATGCATTCGCCCTTAGACCCTCTTATCCTCATTAGAGAGGAAAGAATTGCTCTGATACCAGTTATTATGGTTGAAGAATCCTGAATCAATTTACAGAACAAGAAATCAAAGGAAGAAGAGAGGGAGAATTCTAAGGAAGAAGAACATAGTCCATTTCTATATCAAAATGTAGTGTTAATCGGCCATCACAGAGCTATTAATAGAAGTAAAACTAATTCTATATTACAATAGTGCCTCACAATTTCTGAATATTACAAATTAACCCCGGGATCATGACAAAAATATATGTGTGGGTGCCGGGTGGGTTAGTTATTAAAAACGAGAATCTCATGTTTGATAGACTATAATTCATGTTTTACAAATGAGTTTGACTTTGTTTTGGGTTTTAAAACGTTGTTTTTGAAAACACAAAACCCATCTCTCATCCAAAATCAACGTCGCCCCCACCCCCCACGGGCGCCCACATCCGTCCACCGTCACTGCCCATCTCCGCCTCCAGCGACAGTAGTGGCCGGAGGTGGTGGGCTACAACGGTTGGCTATGGTGGTGACAGAAGAGAGGGATGATCTTTAAAAAATTATTTTTCAAAACTTTTCTTTGCCAAAACATAATTTTGTAACACAGTTTTTCGAAACTATGATCTCTACCGTGTTTCTAAAAACATGTTTCAAAACATACTTAAAAATGGTTTGCTTGTTTTGAAAATATACGAAACTTATTTTATGATACATGTAATACATCATAAGTTAAATTGGATATTTTAACACATTAAAAAGTACGTGTATTTTAAAAATATACGATACATATTATTTTTTAACATACACACAATACTTTAGAAACTAAATATTTTAGCATTTAAATGCAATACATGTGAATCAAATATACATCATACCTGTTGTTTTAGCAATAATAATGATATTTCAAAAACAAAACTCTATACGTCGGGGCTCTGTTCTTTTTTATCCCATTCTACAAGAATCATCACTTTTTTCATCCAAAATATTACCTAAAGAAACAACCTCATTTTTTACTAAATTTTAAATTCAAAATTTAAAATTTCCTCTAAATCTACACTCACATAAATTTAAAAAATAACATAATTATCACACATTTTCTTCTCTTTCTTACACAAATTCCTAAAAAAATTCTCTTCAAAAAATATTCCTTCTCTAAAACCAAAATTTCCCTAATTCAAACACAAAAAGAACAGTGTTGTCAAACCGTCACAAGCGGCAAATACAAGTTCTTGGCATGGAAAATATCTATATAATTATTAAAAATTTGTAGTTCCGTCACTTTAGATGACAAAATAAAAATAATAATAATAATAAAAATCATGCAATAGCATTGAAGAGTTTGGTTTGGCGGTTGAGGCAGTGCACATATTTCATTTGTCTCCACCAATTTTTATAATACTATTTGGAAGTAGTTATTTATACGTGTTATGCTCTACTACCTTTTGCTTCGTTTTTTTTATATTTTATAATAAAAAATAATTGAATAATACACCTATCAAATAAAAACTTAACTCTTACTAACAAATATCAAATTTTCACATCAATTTTAAATTAGAAAAAAATCCAACTGTTCTTCTCTACCCAAAAATATCTATCCTGTCGTCATGGTCCTAACAATTGACAACATTGCAAGATTATTAAAATTAATTGAGCCTTTTCCCATCTTCTCAAGCCGCAAATCATTCATTAGTATATCAAGACATCAAGGCCCCGTGTGGCATTTGTTTTGAAATGTGTTTTTGAGAGATGTTTTTGAAAGATGTTTTTGAGATATTGTTTGGAATATATTCCTGAAATGTATTTTGGAATGTATTTCAAGATATGTTTCTAGATATTGTATGGCATTGCAAATTTACCTCCAACTTTGGATACTCGTGAATAGTACCAGAAATTACTGTTCATTTTTTTTTTTTTTTATACGTAAAATTGGTTTGGTTTTTTAATGAAAAAAAAATAATCTATACATTATTCAAGTTCTTTTCTTCTTTTCTCAAATTCTAACATTTCTAACGTGGTATTGCAAATATCGAAATGGTTACTGCAAATAACATGCCCCTATTTTAAAATGTGATTTGAGATATGTATGGAATAATATTTTTCTAATTTTCTTTTCAATATTTCTTTTTATTTAAGACCCATCATCATCATAATCACCATCCTAACTAACCACCATCGGTCCATCACCGCCGTCCGCCATTACCACCGCCCACGAAAACCTTCATCCACCACCGCTGGCATGTTCAAATCTACCGCCTCTTCCAGCCACCACCATTACTTATTTTTAGACCACCACCGCCAACCACATTTCTAGATTCAGATCCAGATCCACCATTACGGGTGAGAGAGTAAGGAAAGAAAGAAAACGAATAGAAGAAAGAAAAGAAAAGAGAAGAGATCGAAGAAGAGAGGAGATGAGGGGTTCAGGGGGTGCTGGGTGAAAGGAAAGAAAGAAAAGGAAATGAAGGGGTGACGGGTTGGATGTAGATGGGTGGTGGCGAGGGATACGGGGTTTTGGGGGGGGGGGGGGGGTAGTTGGGGGGTAGAGAAGATGAGTTGCAGAAATGGGGAAAAAAAGAAGAAAAATAGAAATAGTTGAAATATATTTTTGGATATGTTTTGGCCAAACAATCTCTGAAAATATATTTTGAGATGAGAAATCTTAAAACTCATTCCAAACAATTTTTGGCTTTGAACCTCACATTTTTTCTCTCAAAAGGTGTTTTTAAACTGGCTTCCAAACAGGGCCCAAATTTCCCACTTCCCAGGCGACTCCTTTCCCGATAATATTGTCAGTTAAAAAAAATAAGGCGTAGCCATCTCTAAGTTTGGTTCGATGAGCCACCATGTCAATATTATTTAGGATCCAATATCTTTTAAATGTATTAAAGAGTGCCTCTTTAACTGGAAAAAGTGGTGATCGTTCACTAACGACAACGGATCTGGAGAACATTTAACGATGGGACGAGATTTTGTTTCATAAGTCACTAAGTTAGAATTATTTAAACTTGAACTTGGTTCGATCCCTTATCCAACATGTAACGCTATGTTGAGATTTTATTTCATAAGTTACTGAGTCAAAATTACTTAAACTCAAACTTGGCCTGGCCCATTCTTTATCAAACTTAATTGAGTTTGATTATTGAACTGAATTCGAAACAAGTTTTGACCGACGAAAGACAAGCGTATCGATTCCTTTGTAACCCTAAGCAAAAATTGCATAGTATTCAAGGTTGTCAGATTATTTTCGGAAGACGGTTGTCAGAATTGAATTTGCTGCAGTCAAAGTTAGTGAGACAACTTAGGGAAAGAAAACAGCGCAGATACTTTACTTGCTTCTCTAACTCAACAATTAAGGTAAAAAAAAAAAACGACTTCTTTTTCTTTCCTTTTCCTCTGCCATTTCCCCTTCTCCTTTCAAAAAAACCATTAAATTTGGCCTTCCATGGTCCCGAATTCTTCCAATCACCGCAATCAACCCTTTATTTGATTCTTCTTCCCAGAAAAAAAAATAAAAATCCTTCCTTATCCCTTTTGAACACCCAATTGGATGCCTTATCTGTCTTGTTGGAATCCTTCCAACACTGTTTTTTTTTTTTTGGTAATCTTTATTCTTAGTGGAAAAGAGAGAAAAAAAACAGGGGAAATGAAACCGTATAATCTGCCGCGGCACTTCCTCCGAGCGGACATCGTGATTGCGGCGGTCAACGAGACGAGAAACAGCCCGCCGAACGGCGACGCCAACTTCGACGGCAACATGGTTATAATTCTCGCCGCTCTGCTCTGCGCGTTGATTTGCGCGCTCGGGCTCAACTCGATCGTGCGATGCGCCTTGCGATGCGGCCGGAGGTGGGGTTTCGAGACCGCGGAGGGCGTCGCGGAGCGTCTGGCGTCGAAGGGGGTGGCGAAAGACGCGTTGCATCGGATTCCGGTGGTGGTTTACAAGTCCGGGATTGATGAAATTCCGGCGACGGAGTGTCCCATTTGCTTGGGGGAGTTCGAGGAAGGGGAGAAAGTGAGGATTTTGCCGAGATGTAACCATGGGTTCCATGTCAAGTGTATAGATGCTTGGTTGGCGTCGCATTCGTCGTGTCCGAATTGTCGGCAGCTTCTGTTCGGACATCCTCCGACCACTTAGGTAGCCGTTGCCCGATGAATATATACAGAAATATATAAATATATGTATCGTAAATGATAGAGCATCGGTACGATGAGATAAAGGTAAACTGTGCATGATTCCTAATCTCGTATGAATTTTGAAGCATCCAATTCCAGGCAGAAATTTTCACTCAAACTTTCTATAGTTTTTCTACGTCTCGATTAATTTATCACGAATTTTGTTAACTCATGTAACGTGTATTAATTAATCAATGTTATATAATTATTTTATAAAAATGTAATAAATGAATTAGTTGCTCTAAAAAAATTATAATGAACTCTTTAAATACGATAGTTAAATATAAAATGTTTTGAGGCATTTATATTAGAAAATTTTATATTTGATGTCTCTTCGATTATACACCCTGATGTATTAAATAATCACTTTTATAAGAGTTAAAATAAACATAGGATATCAAGCTCGTTAAGCTCATTATTAATCAAATTTGAGCTCAAATTTTTTGAAATCCATAAGAAGTGTCGATTTTTAAAATATAATTTTTTTAGTAGAACGAAGAGAATATTAGAGATATCTGAATAGCAAAACCATATGATCATACTATATGGGGAAGCATATTTATGATGATACAGTTTAGGCCTAAATATCTGACCGGCCAGCCCCAAATCTGGACAAAGTTATTTATCCGGTACGAGAATGAGAGGACCGAAATTGGTGCATTCATTTGGTCCGAGGACCACCGAATAGTTGATCCTTCTAGAATATGTCCCCAGTTAACTTATTTCCATCGTCATTTTATATGATAATATATTCTGCCCCACTCCATGTGTACAAAAAACATATATGCAGCTTATAAGCCAATCACTACAAAACATGTAGACAAACGATTATCGATCGATTGTGATGCACAATTGATGACAGATTATTTAGATGTTTGGTTTCAATTTCTACAAACGGCGTCTTCATTTCTTTCTTCCCCTCTCTTAATTTCCTGGCATACACTTGTATTAGACAAAATTTGTGTTTTAACGTGTAGCCTTTCTCAACAAAAAGTTCATAAACCCTAAACGAAAATATTATTACTCTTTTGTTTCATTAAAATAATATTGTTTCTGATATTATGTTATTCTTACATTAAATACTAAGATGCTTTTCAAAATTTCGAATTTACGATGTGTATTTTAATTTGAGTGGTTAGAATGAAAATCAATACGAGTTTGATATTAGTCTGAAATGAAATGAAGATCAAATTGAACTAACCACCCTTGAGAAGTTTGGATATTTTTTCAAAAACAATGACTTTTTCTATCATTCAACTCTATGATTCTCAAATCCTCATATAAAATGCTCCCTTTAGTTGCACACACCTACAATTTGAAAGATTGTATATTGCCATTTGGGTTCACCTATGTTTGACTACTAATTCATGACACTATATAACTTTACTTATACAGTTTATCTCGCCTATGTATTGTGTATTGTACTATCAAAAAGATAATATTTTATTTAATGAAACGATATTATTTGAAGTCAAAATAACATCAGGTCGATAGAGGCACACAATAAGGTAACAAATACATGTGATATGAACGAATATGAATTAGTGTCATACATTTATAAAGATAGTAGTTTATTGATCTAATATTACTTTGTCTATCCACGAGTTGTGGTAATTATAATCCGCAAACAAGAACTATTACACCCAAGTACACAATACTCTTAAATAGGTATTGCCAAAAAGAACAAAATAATTGTTATAATTAAACTTTGAAATTAAAAATCTTTAAATAAATTACCACAACAACAATTAATGGCATAATTGTATTATTCTAATTTTATTTTTAGAAGGGCATTGGATGGTTTCTTGGTGAATAATAAGGGGAATAAGGAGAGGGGGAGCCCACCACGAAAGAGCCCTGGGTGTTGCTCACAAACGAAGCCGGGCTCTTTGTGTGGCGGTTATATCCATGGGCCGGGCCATTGATCTTGGGCTTATTGGTCTGGACATCATTTCACTCCGGCCCTGGCGATTCTCTCCGCTTCCTCTTGGGCCTTTCTCGGCCCACTTAAGTTCTTGCTGTTTGACTTGGCTTGGGTACCCCATGCAACACCCAGTTTGTCCAGCTTTTTGAATGTACCTGTCAATTTATAAACAAGAAAAAAAAAAAAAATTCAATTTAATTATTTATTTTTATAGTAAATAAATAAATAATAAAAAGGCTTTGAATTGACTTGGTATTGAATAAAGTCGGCAGAGACGGTGAAACCAAATGGATGTTGACAGTAGAAACGTGCAAAGATCGACGTGTTCATTTCATAGATTAATATTACAGTTTCGTCACAGAACTATTCATTTGTATTCATGGGGTGATGGCTTATGCAGACATTAGTAATGCACTTAAAGTCATTATCTCATGACTGAATGGTTTTACAACAAGACTTAGCGTTTTCCATTTTTTTTTTTTAATATACTTTCTTTTTGAGAAAAGAAACCCTAGTTAAATTGATAAGAAATGGCTATAAAATATTTTACACTTTTGGGACACGAGTCTTCTAGTAGGACGGGGTAAGGTGTTACGAGGATAACAATGACCGAGTCAAATATATAATAGAGAGGAGGACGGGCGGAAGGTACAACGCCATAGCCGGCTTCTCTTGTACCTTAAATATAGTACTCAAAATACAGCATATCTACGTCCGAATGGATAAATCTGCATGCACCAAACATTAAGGCCGTGTTTGGTATATATTATTTCTTTGGACAATAGTGCTTTTCAGTTTTGTTGGGCAGTTACTATTCTCTAAACCTAATTTTCAGGTTTGTTTGGTTGTCCAAATATGGATCTACGTACGTACTTAGTCGAAAATTTGTAGTAAATCTAACTCCTAAACCAACGGTAATCGAATAAGATTAACAGCGAAAATTACAGTAGTAATTACTTACCTAGGACTGAATCTTCTGCCCAAACATTCAACGCACTTTCTGCCTTCTGACATATCTCCCATCCCAACATTCACACACTGGCGGCAGTAAACTCTTCCACACACCTGTATTAGTATGGGCAACTACGTTATTCTTTTAGTGAGACGAGTGAAGTAATCGTCATGAAAACTACTACCTGCCTTACTTATATATAAGTCGAAAAAGTAATACTCGACAAACTATTTATATGAGATAGATGAGATAAGATATTATCAGGTTTCCTTCAAGTCCTAAACTAGGAAATATACCTTGCATGATTAACCATAATGTAACTGAACTTGACCTTTATTATAGTTATACTACAAAGATAAAGCTGGGTTTAGCAACAGGTGAATCACAATTAATTCATATTTAAAAAGTAAAGATATGAACAGAATAAATGATATCAAATTAACTATTTTAAATATTGTATTTTAACATTTATAAAAAATTGTATGTTTATTAAACTAGAATCTTATAGTGAGACAGATATTGATGAAAAAAATTACCAAGCAACGGTGACGGAAAAGGTAGATGTAGGTGCTGCAAATGGTGCAAATATTGGAGTGAGGAATCCCTGGCCGCCGCCTTCCGCCTCTCTCCGGGAACCCACTCATCTGGCTCATGTCATCATAAGCACTCATGCTGTGATGACTCGTCCCGTAAGGGCTCCCCACGGCCACATGATGATGATGTTGAGGATGAGGTGGAGGACGAGCACCTTTACTTCCTCCATGACCATAATGATGATGTTGGCAGGCAGCTTTCTGATCAAGTCCGCCGGTGCCGGCGCCGCCCGTATTGTGCAAATGATTATGATTCATCATTTGTGAATTATAGTTAACAGTGTGTAGAGGATGATGATTATTATGATGCATGAGATGATAGTTATAATTTGCGGCGGCGGCGGAAGCTTCCAATCCGCGGCTGAAGTCCAAGCTGGGCAATTTGGCGAGCGGCGTGACTTCTTCTCTCCTCGGGCTCGCCTCCGTGATGGGATCGAACGGCCGGGAGTTTTTCCGGTCTAGTTTGGTTGGATCTTTGTGAGAATTTGCGGTGGTTGCGGGAGGAGGTTGTTGTTGTTGCCGGACTTCGGCTAGGTCTCCAAAGGTGAGGTTAACTGAATCGTCAGGGATCCCTGAGTACAATTCCTCCAGCTCTTTCCTTGCTGCTTTTGCCGATTCCCCCATTTTGTATGTTCTTCCTTTTTCTTGTTTGAATAATGTAAGAAGGGGAAGATCGAGTTGAATGAAATATATATAACGGGAGGATTGGAGGGTGGTTGGGAAATGCCAAAGAAAAGGCCGGTCGAGAATTGCCAGTAATTTGTAGTTCAAGACAGTGGATATATAACAAGGTTTTATATTTGATCGTTTCATATAAAAAGTAGTGTTTTTTTAGGTATAACTTTTCGATACCATCTTTGTCTTTTGCACTTATATATTTTTATTTTCTAAGTGTAGATTAATTGTGAGTTACACGTTATCACATTAGTAGGGGCTGGTGATACTTATTTGATTCAAAACAGGCGAGTAAGAATTTTTGAAAAGAATGTAAATCAATGAAATGTACCCAAAAAAAAAAAATCACACTTTTTCTTGGAATAATTAATTTTTTTAAAAAAATAAGATTTTTACTGGAACGGATGAAATACATATTATATTGTATTATAGTGATAATGCAAAGTTGTGGAATGTTTCTCTTTGGTTGGTAATCTTTGGACGACTTATTCATCATCGATTCAGCATTGAATATCCCATTTGGACAGATTCACTCATGAGTAATTATCAATCAAAGCCTCACCCCTTGTATACATTAATTTTATAAACTAGGATACAATCAAATGATAACCTAGCCCACCAACATAAAAAATTTAGCGTTACTTAATTTGGTCACCAAGTAAAACATAGCAAGTAATTATACGTGGTCATTTGACATTAATTGTTAGAAAGTATACATTCATCCTTCCGTCTCATTAAAAAAATTTTAATAGTACGAAATAGAACTATTTATATAAACACAAATCTAGAGTAAAAAGTATACAAGTGTATATATAGTCAACTAAATAAATAATGCAAAGCATGGTTTCAAAGTATAAGCTATATCAATATTATTTGGAGGACAAAAACATAAAATTGGCCGTCCCAAACGCGGAGGACATAACCTAACTTAAACCTAATTGGATGGGATCGATGAAGATGAGCTGTGTCCGAATCGACGCTGTTTTGCTTACTTTAAGGTATCCGTCTCTGCCCAACAAAACTCCAAAATCCACCCCTGGGAATTAGGGTACACTTCTAAAACTTGTACTTAAGCTCTCAACCCTAGTAAGAAAACCTCAAAAGTGACGGAAATATCTTTACCACTTACTTTGAAGAACCTGTTCGTGGAAAAACTAGTCGAATTTACGTGATTATAAAATCCCAAAACTATCATAAATTATCACCGTACCATGATATACTTTATTCGTTTCACCGTATAAGTCATTTTAATTTTCTTCACGCATATTAAGAAAGGCTTCTAAATGACCTACTATACTCTTCATTATCATGTGAGATACCGGAAGCAAATTTGGAAAGAAATTGTCTAAATTAACTTATATTTTAAAACAACGTTAAGCAACTAAATAAATTAGGTTGTGAAACGGATGGGTATATTCATTCATGCGGGTTGTGACGAAAGATGAGATAACATATTATAACATAAATAATATAATAAGCTCTCCCACAAGAAGGAAAAAAAAAAAGGTTAATTAATTAATTTATCGAACTAAAATCCTCCTAATCCTAATGATAATGATAAATTACTCAATGATATTAGTGTCTTGATGATGTGATACTACACGTTAAGTACGTAATAAATAATGAAATTCATGGAAGCATGCATAGTGGCCGGACTCCGACGGCGTTTTGTCCGGTTGTCCTAACGATCCAAGAAAACGAAAACTCAAAGAGAAATCGATCTGATTAATTAAGAAACGCGTCAATTGTCACTCACTATGCAAGAGCAAGAGAATGTTGTAGGAAAAAAAGAGTTTTTCTTAATTTAATTAATGTCCACTTCCCGTAATTAATCGTCCTTTTTTAAAAATTCTGTTCCCATGCAATGCACGTACGCCGACGACGACGTTTCCAAATTCTAGTAGTAACTCTAGAATTTGGAGTTACCTTTTTGTTTTCTTACGTACGTCTCCTCCCCACAACAAGTAATACGATGATGGAGAAATTTTGGTCCAAAGACCGAAGTTCAACAATAATAAAAGCCAATCAAAATTTAACTATAAAAAAAATGATCGATTTGGGACATGTATGTTCATGTGTTTGAAAATATATTTTTTAAAAATTAATATAAAAAATTGCATAAAACACAAACTTGATATACCTTTGAAGTGGGCTGGCTGATGCTGAAACAAACCCCCCCAGAAACGGGCTTACATTTTCATCACGCAAGCATTCGGACCAAATATTCGTAGGTTCCATTTCGACTTTCAAGCTGCAATCCAAGACTGAACCCTAAACCTACGCAATTTATCTACAATTGTAGTAGGAGCATGCAAAAAAAAAAATGTCGTTTGCACTCACCCGTTCAAATCCAGATCACAACTTCATGATTATTGCACTGTCAGGAGCTTTACCCCGCTACATATCAAAACTAAACTACTCAAAAAAAGACAAGCCAAACACATTTAATGAGGTCCTAAATCAAAGTTTGCTATACTCACACTCCTATATTATGACTGTAAAGATGTATAAAAGTCGCTCACACAAGGGACTATATATAACTAAAATTCTCACAAAACTTTTTTGTACCAAACTAGATATTATATATAAATGTCCTTTCATTCATGATGATACTTTATTATTATTATTATTATTATGAAGATTATTCATCATCAGCTTTCTTGTCAGCTCCAACCTCAGCTGAACTGCTGCATCCTTCTCCTTCATCAGGGAGGGCTCCTCCTCCTCCTCCTCCTCCTTCGCCTTCGCTCGGAATCTGGGACGACGATGATGCTATCACTCCATGGCTCAAGCTTGGAACTCCATTTTGCCTCATGTACATATCCAGGGGAGTCCTGGCAGCAACCATCAGAGAGTCCATGTTGAGTCCGGCCGCAGCCTCGGCTAACATGTCATCCTCCCTGCCAGGGTGGCAGTTGAGGTCCAACTGTCCCTTCCCGGCTTCTGCCTCTGCCTCTGCCTCTGCGGCAGCCGCCAGGTCGTCCATCTGGTTCATCTGCAGCAATGCAGCCTCGGCTGTGCCCTCCAGTTCTGACACGTTGTCTTGATTGAGAAGACCCTGGGCAAGTTCAGCTTCGCGGTCTGATTGACGCTTCTTCTTACGTTGCATTAGGGTTTTAAAGCGACGTTTAACGGTCAAGCAGACAGTGCACTTACAGTTTCCGGGGTGCTTGCCCTTCCCACTGGGTGGCTGAATGCAGACAATGCAACTGCACCCTGGGCGGTGCCGGGGATGCTTTGTGGTCGTTGCTCCAACTGAAGTATCGGCCAGATCTGCCGTGTTGTCTCCTAACACCGCTGCAGTCGCCAATGCATCTAAGCCAGAAGGCTCACATTCTTCCACTTTGCTTTCAGCTGGGAACCTTCTGTTTAAATCTAGTAGTAAGAAAAATAAATTAGAAGCATTCTGGAAATTACAATATAGAAAACGACATTAAAGTTAAACAACATCCAAACAACCTAAATCTTGTTCTTTTCTCTTCCTAGATACTTTTGAAACTCAGATTCACAAATAGAATGTATCATTATATAACATGTTGCTAGAGAAGCTATGGAAAAAATATGCAAAAAATGTGCGTTTGAATTGACTGTGAACTGTTCAAATCATATGCCAACCATCAAGACTCATGGTAAACACCTCAGAATACAAAAACAAATTAAGCAAACTTCATTAACAATGGAGACAAAATTTTCGAAGGGAAATCGATAGCTTCATTTGTTCTCTTCAGATACAAGGACGAGAGGTTAAGCTGAATTACCAAATTAAACCGGAAACAACCAGATATTATCTTCATCAGAGGTTAACTCATCAAATTCAAGTAAAATGGCAAAAAGAGAAGTATTTATTTCTGACCCACAAGATAAATGTTTCGTGTTTTGCATTTCAGTTCGCTAAGCTATCTAAATGTGGATGCTGCAACTCGGAATCAGGTACACAAGAAACATCTTACACAAATCACATTAACATTCGATCAGCATATTGCAACATAAGACATCAATTAAATTCATACCCTTGTTGGCTTTAGTGAGAGCTTCCTGTTCCCTCGGATTTATCGCATCAGGAGCAGAACATGAACTTCAGGAAACAAAACACAGACATAAAAGGTGTCAGTTCCTTTCCAATCCACACAAAACCAGCAGCTAATACCAAACGTCAACATGAGAAATCTGATGGAACTAAAAGAACCGAAGAAATGGGAGAGGATTAGTTTAAATAAGTATTAAATAGGGGCGCGGTGTGAATTTTGTATTTCCTAATCACAAGATGTCACAAACCAACCTGTTGGAGTCCCATGTATTGTCTGAACATACCCATCTTGCAGGAACAAAAACATCCATGGGCAATTTTCGCCATTTGCTGCAATTGTCACATTGAGTCCACTGTTCCTGCTGCCTGTATATGTAGACAATTTTCACTGTTCAGGAACGCACATGGCACTAATAAAATTAATGATAACAAACTTATTAACTCCATATTTACTTAGTTATTGTTGCATCCAATTCAATTAAACTCCATAATAACTAGAATTCAAACCATTTGCTTGATTCAAAAAGTTTTTAAAAAAAAAACTGAAAACTTTTCCTTGGTTAAGTAACTCTAAGCAATTTCGAAAATGAATAGGTAACAGTAATTCTCCAACAAGGCCAAAATAATCCTTATAATCTGGATTCAAAGACTAAGCAACTCCAGAAGTCAAAAACCAACTACAGCGAAAATTTCAATCATTAATCATCTTAAGAAACAATGCGTGTCCTTACCCAGATGGCCCCACGGTAAATATGGTCTTCTTCCCGAAGATAGGTGGTTCCTGATAGGAGAAAATGTTAGAAGCCATACAAGGCCATGCTGGAAGACACTAATCTGGATAATTGCCTCATTCGACCCAAAACTGTAAAAAAAAGAGGGGCTGCGAAGAAGATTGCTTACATCATACTCCTCAATCTCACAGTCATCAATTTGGACAATTGTAGGACTACTTGTAGGAGGTGGACGCATCAGATCTTGTGCTTCTGCCCATGTCACTCTAAGTTCAACGGCATCATCACTAGGCATGACAAGCCTCTTGTTTTTTGACCCGATATTTCGTGCCTTCTTTTTCTCTGAGATCAATGTTGGCCGTGGCAAGGAATCTTCAGCAGTATTGTGAGTTCCATTCTTCACATTTTCCTAACAGTATGGCATTCATAGAGAGTCAACTAACATGATAAAGTAAAAAGCTCTCTGAGCTGATGTACTCACAAGGATTAGCACTTACAAGCATGGTATCACTCGCACCGGAATGTGAAGTTTCCCCAGAAGAACCACCATTATTAGGAAGGCCAGAATGCTGTGGATCCTGTTTGTGTTGAGCTCAAACACAATCAGTACTAAGACTGAAATGAAAACTCCTTAATGAAGAAAAGGCTACAAAGTTTCACCTGTATATCAACATTGCTAGTTGATTTCCGGAACCCCATGACAAGCTGTCCACCTGGGTCTATACGGCTAAATGTCACTGAAGCACAAAATTGGAAAGCAAATTTAATGCAAAAAACCAGCATAATAAATCCAATATCTGAAATTTTAGCTCTCAAGGATATACAAAGTTTATGCATTGTACCGGTATCACCCGCTTGTAGTTGCATGTTCTGTATGCAAGGAGTAACCCCCTCCAAGACATACATCCTGCTGTTATTATTGGGCCAAAATCTGAACTGGAATGTCCACTCTTTCCCCTTCACATCCTGTATTCTAATTGGAAGACCTTCTGATTGATTAATGGGAGGAAAGTATGCCTGTGTACATTTAGAAACAGATTCATCACTAAAAGGGCTGGGGTAAACATTTTGAACATTTAGCAACAGATTCAAAATGCACCAAAAGAAGAAACAACTCACCTCAGCGCATGCTTTTGGCAGAACAAGACGACCGATCCTGCCAGCATCACTGGCGCTGAGAACCTTCTCAAACAACGGTACAATAGTTGATTTTAAGCTTGAGGATAAGAGTTAAGTTTAACATTAATGGCCACATGCAGGAGAATGCCATTTTTACTCAAAACTTGATGATGTCAATGAATTTGAAAGACAAATAAAACTGGCATAATATAAATGTTAAATCAAGGATACTCTCCAGATATCTGCAGCAATTCTTGTTCTGTAATCCTGGGCCAGTAACGAGGAAGCAACTGACTGCGACCTCGCCCTTCAGCAGGAGGCCTTGCTATTCGTGCTAGTGAAGTGGCCCCCCTAGTGGCATCAGAACCTGCACTAGAGCTAGGTTTTGGAAGTTTTGGAACAACAAGACGCCCCCTTTGAGGGGAAGTAACTTTGTTCTGGCCACTTCCATCACCAACATGTGCATCAGAAAATGGAATCACTGCACTCGAAGCGGCCATAGGATTGTTCAATGGGATATTTAGAGATGGTTGAGCCCGAGATTCGTGCAAATCTTTAACCCCTTGTTCTGGTCTGTGGATTTCTTGTTTGATAAACATTGATGATCCAACGGCCTTCGGGGTGAAATGTGGAGAGGATGTGCTGGCTTCCCCAAATGGAAGCATAGTTCCTTCACCTTTGTTCTGCCCGAGAGACGACGTACTGGCTCCATATTTCGGAGCTTTCAGCAGCTTTCGGGGACCATTTATATCCAAATTATTCCTAATCGGCAGCAGCTCACCAAATCCTCTACGCTTCAAGTCATTTTCAATAGTAGGCACAACAGTTTTTGTGAATGTTCCATTGGTAGTTTCACTTTTAAACATCTGTGTAAAATATCAGAAAAACATCCAAGAGTCAAACACTTAAACAGAGGGTTTTAGTTCCATGTAGCATAAGACAAATACTACTTCTAAACTAAGTTCCATCAATCACATAATTGGAAGAAAAAAAAAATTTTTGTTCAATGAAAGAAATGCTCTTAACTTCCAATGTAAAAGTGCCAGCTTTAGGTAAAAAAGTGACAATCTGGACTTAAATATCACAAAACCCCCAATTGCATCCATCAATCAAATTACCTGAACTCCTCGTAGAGGAACTGCATGACTTGCATCCACACGCTTAACACAGCTTACGCATCCCACGCCTCCGAAATCCAAGCACTCGAGCATCATCTTCGAAGCCACGCATCCGCAATGTACCCGCTGTAACCCCATTATACATATCAAGATGACAACTTTAGTACAAAAGCACTCATTTCCAAGACCATAAAACAAAAAAAGTAATACAAGGTTATATCAATCATACATACCTTCCTACATATCTTGCATTCCCTCCAACCATCCTCAGTCAAATGGAAACTATCGCAATAAACAGATTTCTCATATGCAGTTCTGCACATATATATACATCATGAAACCACAAAACGTTATTTGAGTACTCCATGAAAGACCCAACATAAACATGTTCTGAGTTCATCAAACTACAACGTTGTCATGAACAAAAATTCCTGATGTTTTGTGTATATTTAAGAAAAGACTCAATTTTTATTCAAGCCCCTGATGACAAAATAGCCATAGTTCAATCCTAATCCAACCAAAGACCCCCCCCAAAAAAACAAAAACCATACTTACCAAAAATAACTTTTGCATTTACATTTTCATTTGCATGCAGACAGCTAGGTAATTGCTGTAAGAGTGGGGATTAATTTTAATTCATAAATGTGGAGGATTTAACTACCCAATTACCGAATTACGTAAGTTTAATTAACCCAGTAAAATTCACATTCCAAAAGGCTAAATTTCAAACATACGAGGAATGTGGCTAAACATCAGCCCCAGTCCGAGGATTCGGAAATATAGGAGCGACCGTGTAAAATAAAATAGAAAATTATCCAAAAAAAAAATCACAGAATCATCAACAGCTGGGAGTGAATTTAGGGATCCAAAATCAACATCCCCAATCTGCCCCCCAGAGAATCAAATCCAAATTTCCCACCACCCCCAAAAAAGGAAATTAAATGGAGGAGGAGGAAGGGGGATTTAGGAATTTACCCGCAGCGGAGACAGAGCGTTGCATATCCACCTGATTTCAATCCCCAACCATTCTTCCATTCCAACGACGTCGTCGTACGGCACGCCTCATTCATGCAAATCTTGGACGCCATTAATTTTTTCATTAATCCCCCTCCCAAAGATTAATTAGGAACCAATCCTACAAAAAAACAAAAACCTTCATCACTCCAGGACAAAATCCAAATTCAATAAGCCCTAAAGAAACCATTTTTGACCCAGATCAAACATTACCATAACACAATCAAAGAGCTCACCTTTTTTTATTTTCCCAACGAAAAATCAAATGCCACGTCCACATGTGAGCGACCGAGCAATACTCAAATTAATCAGCTAATTAACACAGTTGAGGAAATCCCAGCATCGGAATCAACTGGGATAAGTCAAAACAGAGGATTGGGGGAGGCGGGAGGCGGAGGAGGTCGGTCGGCGGCGGTGGAAATGAGATTGTAACGGGCGGTGGAGGTGGGTTTAGGTAGAGAGAATTAAAAAAACTAGTATTATGGGAAGAAGCAGTAAGAGGGATTATTGATACAGAGACATGGATTTAGAGAGAGAAAGAGAGAAGGGGGGCGGAGGAGTTAGAGAGAGAAAGTGTGTATGCATGCAAATGCAAAGGCAAATGCAAAAGCCTACAGAAAATGCACAAAATGCATGCACGACACTTGAAGGCACCGCGAGGTCAGTTGAGGTCTTCTCTACTACTTCTCTTCTCATCAATTCTTACATTTAGACAACTAGATTTACATAACCCAACAAACCACCCCCCACCACACCTACCCACCCCCCCGGGAGTCCCCACCATAACCCCACTCGGCCTGTTTTTAGCCTTGAGTTTGGACTTCGTGTACTATTGCCGTAAGCTTCTAAAAATTTTAATTTATTAAAAAAAGGAAAAAATAATATTATATTTATTACGTTGTGCAGTAATTTTTACTTTCCAGTTTTTTTGTTTTGGGTTTAAGGTAAAAAGGGTAAAAGTGGGGGGAGGGGGGTTGGGGCCGAGGAGGTAGTGATGAATGTTTTAAGGAGAGTTAGGACTGCGGTAAAATCTACGTGGAGATGGGAAATGGTGGAAACTGCCACCGTTTTTTTCAGTGGATTCCCATGGCGGAGGGGGAGTGGACTTTCAAAGGTTGAAGGGCGAATTACATTTACTTCCCCGATATTTGGTCAAACTGTAAATAAGTTTATTTAATTTTGAAAATTACAAATATTTTTGTTAATGTTTCAAAAACTTTTTTATGTTGCCTCTATTTTTACACTAAAAGTAAAGATGATATCAAAACTAAGCCACATTAAGATTTGAAGCGCTCAAACTGTGATCGTTTATTAATTAATCGAGTCTATAATTCTTTTCGTATACATTTATTTATTCTTTATGTGAACTTTTTACTGAGTCAATCATGCACTTATTCGTAAAAATTTTTATTTGTTCTCAGTCATAATTAACAAAGATCGAGTTGGTAATTTTGACCAAACCTCAATGAGATGTTCGACCTAATATCGGGGAGGAAAATGTAATTTGCCCAAGGTTAAAATTCAGGGGTGCTAATTTGTCAATTTTTACTACCGTAACTATACAAGTCAAACCACACGTACTAATGTAGTACTATATATATTGTCGTTGATCATGCTGATACAACGTCGCAAAACATAGTTTTATTTATATACGATTATTCTTTTGTTTTTTTTTTCTTTTTAATTTTCTCTCATTGACTAACTTTACTTCTTTTTAAAATTAAATAAAATTTGTTGGGTGAGTTGTGCAATATTCATTCTTTACCTAACAAAAAAAAACATATGAGAATGGCTGATTGGATAGTGGTACTTGCAATTCTCTGCCATTCTGGCATGAATTTATTAAATAAATAAATAAATATATTTATATTAATATTTACGATTTAATTAAATGTGTATATATATGTATATATATATAAATATCTATATTTTTGGTGAAATTATTATTTGTTTTATTTAATGTTTTTGTTTAGGTGGTGTAGGGAAGGAATACGTGGATGCCAACATTTAGTTCCTGTACACTAGGTCCTTAATTTCACACGTAAAAATTAAACCGATCAATTTATTAATTGTGGATCTAAAATTATTTTATAAAAATTGTCGGTTTCTTATTTATGAGAATTTACCCATCAGTTTTATCAAAATAAGATTATATTCACGTAATATTTTCTCATTTAACTTGAACGAGAATTCAGATAATCTCGAATCATTAATTTGAACCATTAACTATGTACTAAACTTGTACCATAATTTAAAAATGCACTTTTTTTTATTAAAAAAAAAATGAGATTATTAATGAATGTTAGAATTTACATACGTATATCTTTAAGTTGTGATTGTAATGCATTGTTGATATAGATAGAGGCTTGAAGCATTTCATTTATTGCATGGCTAGTGTCACATCCATCTGTCTTGTAGCTAAATATATTAGTATTTATCATGCATGCACAAAGTATATGTATTTAAAAAATATCATATTTCATTATTATATATAATTAATTGTGGAGTATAATTTAATAAAGATTTACCAAATATGGAACACAACATAGTAAAAAAAAAAAAAATTAAGTCATAAATTTACACAAAATATACAGAAAATTCCATGCATCTAAAGATTTTCTTAATTTATTCTTATACAATGTACATTATCGTCAGTGTATATGAGATGCACTTGCTCTTGTTGAATTTATTGTTGAATTAATAAAACAAATGATTAGACTATAGTTCATTATAAAGCCATTCAATTAAAGGATAATGACGTTACTTAATAATGCATTTAAAGTAATTATCTCATGATTGAATGATTTCGTGTTAGAACTATAGTGTTTTTCAAAAGCAAAGATTTAAAAGTAACACAAGATGAATTCACAATCATTAACAAAAAAAATATCATAGAATATCGTAGATGAATAGTGTTTTGCATCTCTGTATTTTCAAGGTCAGCCTCATGTTCTCTTTGGAATGCTTTAGCATTTTGTCAGTTTAATTTTAATAAAAGGTCTTTAAGTCCGGGACCCCAGCCCTTAATCGGTTATTACTCAAAAAATACATATATAAATATCGTGGAATAAATTCTTTAAATTCTATGATTAAAGAACAAAAATATATATATATTTATTATCCTTAATTAAAAATGAAAGTTTTATCGTGGTCATGCATGCATAGGATCCTACTCATCCACTAAAGTCAATGCAATAATTATACAAACAGTTACTCCCTCCGTTTCATTCAAAGAGTTCACTTTTAAAAAATAATCTTGTCTCATTTAAAGAGTCCATTTTGAATTTATTTACATTACATACCCTTACTAATATTACAATGTGTGGTTCACAATTAACTCTTACTTCTAAAATAGGGATATAAGTGAAAAATATGGTGGTAAATTACTTAATTTAGGTGTTGTATCTCACAACTCATAATCAGTTGTACACATTTTAAAGTGGACTCTTTGAGTGGGACGGAGGGAGTATTATTTATTAACCATGAGGTGGATGACATCATTCTAACTGAAAATATTAATACCTCAATATAATATTATATTGATGTATACGTATGTATTTGCGTCCATATACAAGTTGAATAATTTACATTTTTTTTTTTGGAAATATATATATATATATATAAGCTCAATTATTTATTTCTTTTATACAAAGACTTTTAGTGGATTCCGTCCCCTACAAAACAATTTTTGAAATCTCTTCCAATGAGTTTTGAGTTTTGAGTTTTGACTTTTTATTTGGCCTATTGCGGATTTTACTGTTAGGCTACAATCGAATTTTACGCTGTATCTAATTACTGTAATAAAAACTTAATTAATTACATGAAGTTAAGGCAGTATAATTAACAAAATAATTGAGGTTTCGACCATACGTTAACAACCCCTACGTGAGATCATGACTAAAACCTAGGTTTGGCAAAAACAAAAGAAATTCTGGCATCTTTTGTTTGTTTGTGGAAGACATATATTAGCTCGAGCAAATCAACAATCACAAAAAATATATATATATAATAATAAAGTTGTAATCATCGTACAAAGAATATTGAATCTTGTTTCTACAAATTATATATATATACTTAAAAATAAAATTCATATTTATAGTCCCGTTAAGAATGATTCAATCATTGAACAATATATTATGATGAGCATAAACTACTACACGATGATTAAATGGTTTTGTAACAAAAATGTATTGCTTCCTCCGTTCCCTTAGAATAATTTATTTTGAAATTTATTTTTTGTTTTAATAGAAGAGTCTACTTTTAAATTTTTTACTTATTATACACTTATTAATATAATCATGTGTGGTGCACAAATAGTTCATACTTAATAAGTAAATATATAAATAGAATAAAATACGCCAAATTAGCTAATTTAATTATTGTACCTTAACATTCATAATAAGTTGTAGTATTACCTTTTTTTTCATACTTAATATAGCTGAGTCTTGTTTAAGTATGTATACAATTAATACAACTCAAAAATTAAAAATATAAGGTAAAAATATTTATTTAATCTAGTATTACTTATTTCGCCCACTAAAACAATTATATTCTTGATGTTTTTTTTTTATATGGAACAGAGTGAGTATATATGACGAATTAAATTAAGATGGATGAAGTGACTTTTTATATTACTCATCCCATTCCATTAGAATAGTCCAGTTTAAAAATTATTTTTTGTTTCAATAGAATAGTTTACTTTCAATTTTTTAGCATCTCTTACACTTACTAATACAATTAATTATATGTGATGCACAACTAACTCGTACTTAAAAAATATGGGCATAAATGAAATAAATGATGTCAAATTATCTATTTTGAGTGTTGTACATTGACATCTCTAATAAGCGGAATTATTATTTGCAGTAACATTTTTACTATTCACAATAACATTTTTCTGTGAAAAGTCTATAATGCCCCTTAGGTCTTAAAAAAAAATCATTTTCACTCTAGTTATGCCCGATAGTCACGAGGACGATCCATATTACGCAAGCAAGTTAACAATCTATACAATTTTTTTTTACGTAAAATTGAGTTTTTAACAAAAAAAAACATTGTTTGGAATTGTTATTTGCAGTAACCAAGGTTTTTTCAGATTCTTCATGTTCTTCATCTTCTTCTCTTCTTTTCTCAAATTCTAACATTGTATCAAAGCCAACTTAATCCAATCACAGCTTTCGCGGATCCAAATTTTTCTGCACTAAAAAAAAATTTAAAAAAAAACCCTATTTTTGGCAAAATACCGCCAATGCTGAGGCGGTATTTGGCCAAAAATACAGCCTCCTATTTAAAATACCGCCCCTAGGTATTTTTGGCCAAAATACCGCCTCTTAGGGGCGGTATTTGCTCCAAAAATAATGCCTCCTAGGGGCGCTATTTTGTTTTTTTTTTAAGGTTTAGGGTGTTTTCTTTCAAAATTTCGCCCCTGTGAATTGTCCTCGTAATTATCGGGCATAATTATAGTGAAAATAAATTTTTTTTTTTAAAGACCTAAGGGGCATTATAGACTTTTTATAGAAAAATGTTACTATAAATAGTAAAAATGTTACTGCAAATAGTATGGCCCATAATAAATTATTATACACTAATGAAAGTGGACTGTTCTAAAAAAAATGCGACTAGAGTTTTTTCTTTATTAAAGACTAATGTTTAATTTCATTGATTATAATATTAAAATATGCATGAAAGATGTGGTGGTGGACTTGGATCTAAGCTTAGGGGATCCCATGTGGACAGGTAGATAAGCTTCAAATTTAGTTAGGGCATGTTGTTTTGGTTTTAGTTTCAATCGTAAATTTAATATATTATAATTATTTTTTTATTATTTATAATATAATCTTTTATTATTTAACTATACATTTTTAATATATATTTTACATTATAAAATTATTTTTTAAAAATATGTTTTTAAAATTATTTTCAAAACAATAGAAAATAAAAGCCCCTCCTTAGAATGAGACGATAAAGACAAACATTAAGCACATATAAAGGCTACAACGAACAACAACACGTGGATTGCATGCATGTAATTCTTTTTTCTTTTGGAAAAATGGCATTTTCAGTCCCTTTTGTTTGGGGGAGTGGCAATTTTCGTCCCTTTCGTTTCACCGTGGCAGAAATGGTCCCTTTTGTTTGCATTTGTGGCATTTTCAGTCCTTTTTACCTGTGAAAACCGGTCATCACTAGTCAACTTTACAGTCAACGGTTTTTAGGATCGTTTTGAAATGAAAAAATAAAATTGGGGCTTTCTCGCGATTTTCTTAAATTCCAATGACCCAAACAATAAATATTTCCCTTTTTTTTATTTTTTTTTCCCTGAGACTCTTCTTCTCCTTCATCACCCAACCGCCACCTTCTTCTCCCCACCCATTCAAACTTTCCTCCTCTCTCCGGACACCATCTTCTTCACTTACTCCACCACCTTTTGGACTGTCACCAATTTTCCTCCAACAACACCACCCCTAAAACTACCGGTATCCCGCCACCACCAAACCCACCTTCTCCAGAATCCCCCAGCAAAGAATTCCTAAACCAAATATTGACCCATTGTTTAGTCCCAAAAAATTGTGAAATCATAGAATATGGAATCTGACTTTGAAGTACCCATCAAAATGATAAATTGGGTTGATAAATTGGCTTACCAAACTAATTACTTTATGCAGAAATGAAACCCATTTAAATATCTTTCTACTAAATTTGTTGTCCAAATTCAAAATAAATGTATAAATAGGTTTATGTTTTTATGGTGGTGACCGGCCAGGTGAGAGAAGGGATGAGATGAGGTGGCAGTGGTGATGAAGAAGTTGGTGGCCAGATGGGGGAGAAAATGAGGTGGCGGTAGTGGTGGTGTGGAGAGAGTGAAGAAGGTGGCGTGTGGGTGATGAAGGAGAAGAAGAGTCTCAGGGAAAAAAATAAAAAAAAGGGAAATATTTATTGTTTGGGCCATTGGAATTTAAGAAAATCGCGAGAAAGTCCCAATTTTATTTTTTCATTTCAAAACGATCCTAAAAACCGTTGACTGTAAAGTTGACTAGTGATGACCGGTTTTCACAGGTAAAAAGGACTAAAAATGCCACAAATGCAAACAAAAGGGACCATTTCTGCCACGGTGAAACGAAAGGGACGAAAATTGCCACTCTCCCAAACAAAAGGGACTGAAAATGCCATTTTTCCTTTTTCTTTTTAAGGTTCGTTATTCCTTCCTTCCCTTACATTAAATTATTACAGTAGCACAATTAATTTTAAGATATAAAGTACAATTCAAAACATGCAGGACCCTTTATATAAAATAGAAGGAGCATTAGACAGTGGTGGAGCTAGCTCCCGACGGTTAGGTGGGACAAATATTTAAGACAAAAATATTATACTATATTAACTCTCTCTTTTTCTTTTTCTTTTTTTGAAAAATGTGAAAATAACTATATTTGAATCTTGTTGGGTGAATTTTTAAACTATATTTTGCTTTACAAACTTAAAATTCATTAAGAATACTTGTATACATTCTACAACAAACACACTTTTATTTAATCAAATACAAAATCATTTTATTTCTACAGTTTGCCCTTATTTTTCTTAATTTTGGCGAGGCAAAACCAACTATTTTATCTATTTTTTGTAATTTTTATATAATAATCGGGATATTTGGAAAAATTGAGGTGGGGCAAACCACCATATGGCTCCGGCACTGGTATTAGAAAAGCCAACTTTTCAAAATGTACTATGTATTAGAAAAGTCAACTTTTCAAAAATTGTGTTATGAATTTTAAAGTATAATTCTTAAAATAGGGAACTTGTCATCATTTGTTTTACTAGTATCTTTACATCTTAATTGTATACCATGCATAATTAAATTGGTAGAAGTAAAAAAATAAAAATTGTTATAATAAAAAAAAAATTCAATTTTCAACGTGTACAAACAAAAAAAATATATATATAATTATAAATATATTATTGAGGGCAGAATTTTAGCATATAGCATTTACTAATAGCCAAGCCGGCCCATTGTTTTCACATACCAGCAGTGAAATTCCGCCCCGTCGCCGTCGCCACCGCCACCGCCACCAGGATCGCATGCACTACTGGATCAACTCAAGGTGGCCCGGCCCACCAAATTATAACATCCCTTACAACACTTCTCATACACTACTTTATAACTTGATAAGAAAATACAATAGGACTCAACATAATATAAGTTGATTAGTATTGAGTCTTGGACTCTTGACTGGTTTGCAAGTTAAATTGGTCGACATAAGTAACACGTGCAAATGATTAAATATTTAAATTTAAGGTTGGGAATAATATCAACACGTGAACTTGCAAACTCTTATACTACAATACGAAAAGATATGCAATACAAATCTAACACAAATTTAAAGTATCTGCGAGTTAAATGGTCGACGTAAATAATACGAGTAATCAAACGGATACATAATAATATTTTTCATCTTCAAATATTATTTTAAGCCCTTTTTATTAACTTTGAAGAGAAAAAAAGGTTTTAGGAATACCCATGGTAGATTAAAAAAAAGGTTTTAATGCGTGATATTAACGGTACGTTCGTTAGAAGATTCGAATGATAGTTTTGAAAAGAGTAATAATACACTCCTCAAATAATCTTTTCAACTTTCTTAACTCAAGTACATTGGTCAATAATGTAGTATTAATAATTATTTTATAAAAGCGTAACCAATGAATGCTTGACACCTCACTTGAGTTAAGAAAGTTGAGAAAATTACTTGAGGAGTGTATCATTACTCTTTTGAAAATATGTTATTAAAAAATAATATTTAAATGTAAATTATATATTGAAAATATGAAAAGATATATATAACTAAATTAGTATGATGACAAATTATAATCGGTAAATGACATTGTAGGTCCTTGAACATTTTAGAAAGTCTACTTTTCGTTACAAAACTTCTTCTTTTTTTCTTTTTTTTTTTTTTGTGTCATTTTATTCCGGAGTTCACGCCTTCTGTTAATTTTGACGAAATGAAAACTGAGTTTAACCCTAATAATTATAACACACCTAATTTTGCCTAAATCAAAATTAACATTTAGTTATGCAGTCTCTTCACCTCCTTTGTCTAAAAATAGTATTAGAAACACGACTCTTCCAACGAGACAGATGCAATAAAATCTATGCAAAGTTTTGTTGTTTAATGACTATAAATTAATGGTAAGTAATTTAAAAAATAAAAAATAGGAAACACACAAATGAGTGACCCATTTCATAAATAATGTGGTAAATGTTGTATCATTCAAATGAGTATTTATTTTTTGGAGATAAATGAAATAATTGTTATTATTATTTAACAATCCACACGCATACACACACATTTTATACTAATTATCAAATTTTAAATTTAAATTATTAATTTGTATGTAGATGGTTTAGTTGTGGGGTCCACATGCGTATACTTTTTTATTTTTTTAAAAAATATTACATTAAAAATGATATATTTTATTCAATGTTGAAATATAATGGGATAGATAACATTAAATTGCATTTAAGTAACAGTTGTATTAAACCCCATTAATTAAAATCTCACCAAATTAAGAAGTCTGGTATGAACTAAAGATTACAAAAATCTGTTTAAGTCCTATATATATATATATATTATATATATATATATATATATATATATATATATAAAGTTGGAAATGATATTGGAGTTGGAGAATCAATGCTAAGAACAATGAAAAATTCTACAAAGCTTCTCAGCCTTCTGCTCTTTATAATCTTTTTCACCTTTTGTTTAGGTGGAATTGGAACCAATACCAATCACAGTAAGCTTTATGTATTTTTTTTTCTTTTTTTAAAGATCTTATGAAGGATGTTTGAATTTATGTATTTTTGTAACTAGTTTTTCTTAGTTTAATTTAATTTAATTATATTATTATATTTACAGGCCGTGATTACACTTGCATTCCTTATCCACCTTGCGCTGGTGGGTCAGGCATACCGTGTGTTCCTATCTGTGATAAGTTTTTGGATTTCACTCACGTATTTTGCTTTGAGTAAAATATAACTTGGTTGTGCTATTAACAATTTTCTCTTATTTTTTATGATTTAAAATTGAAGTATTCAACAAATTAAAATTTTGAAATATTTAAATTAACATCTCACCACGCAATTGTGATATATTTCATCCCTATTTTACAATGTATGATTTGACTTATGACACAAATACTGCAAATTCTAAGTTTGCTTTGTATATTATTGTTAATTACTTTCAGTTTTGCAGGAGAAAAAGTTGAATGGCCTGAGTTGGTGGGAACGAATGGACAAAAAGCATTTGATATTATAAAGCAAGAAAATCTAGAAATTACCGCAATAATTATACCTTGTCATTCTCCGGTACCAATAGATATATGCTATAATCGTGTGTTCATTGTGTTAGATTGTGATGACCTAGTTGTAGTCACACCTCAAGCTGGCACTTTAATATGTTGAATTAATTTACAAGTGAAACTTCTATGGTTAAAAGTTAATATTATTGCCAGAACATATTTTAGCCTCTAGAAAATTTTGTTATCAAATACCCAGAATATTTCTAGTAATAAATTACATGAAATATGTGACATGCTTTTAACAAAAATCTCAGTAGGGCATTTTATAACCCAATGAATGATTGAGGGGTGACAGAGAGAAGCTGGGCTCACTTATGCTACGGGCTAATCTTCGGGCCCAACAAGACAGCATCCAAGCCCACTCCTTTATTTTCTCTCTCTATATACAAATGTTTCAATTACAAATATTTCTTCCAACAGAAAACCCCATGCATCTAAATATTTTCTTAATTTATTCTTATACAATGTACATTATCATGAGTGTATATGAGATGCACTTGATCCTTGTGAATATTTAAACAAAATTGGATTAAAAAATCTTTTAATTAACTTTTCCATTAATTGTTGAATTAATTAAACAAATGATTAGAGTACAGTTCTGTTACGTAACTATTCAATCAAAGGATAGTAACGTTACTTAATATTTCATAACTAAATGGTTTCGTGTCAGAACTGAAGTGTTTTTTAAAAACAAATATTTATAAGTAACACAAGATGAATTCATAGTCTTTAACAAAATTATCGTAGAATAAATTCTTTAAATTCTGTGATTAAATTAAAAAAAATAAAATTATCCTTAATTAAAAAATGAAAGTTTTATCGTGGTGCTGCATGCATAGGAATAGGATGCTACTCATCCACTAAAGTCAATGCAATAATAATACAAACAGTTATTATTTATTAACCATGAGGTGGATGACCTCACTCCATCATCATCCTAACTGAAAATACTAATACCGCATATAATATAATATTGATGTATACGTATGTATTTGTGTACACATACAAGTTGAACAACTTACTCATTTTTGAAACAAAAAAAAAAAAAGAAAAAGTACAAGCTGAATAAATTTTTTTATTTTTATTTTTTATTGGGACTTTTAATGGGTTTCCGTCTTCTACAATACAAATTTTGAAATTTCTCCCGATGAGTTTTGAGTTAGCCTGCGGTTTTTACCGCTGGGCCACAATCGAATCTTGCTCAGTATCTAATTCCATATTAAAAACTTAATTATATTAAGTTAAAGCAGTATAATTAACAAAATAATTGAGGATTCGACCGTACGTTAACAAACCCTACGTGAGATCGTGACTGAAACCTAGGTTTACCAAAAACAATAAGAAATCATGGCATCTTTTGTTTGTTTGTGGCCGAAGACATACTTAGCTCGAGGAAATCAACAATCACGGAAAGAAAGAAAAAAACTTTGTAATCATCGTCCAAGAGAAAATTGGGCATGTTCTTTAACCCGGGTTGAGACCCGGGTCTGGTCTTTTTTTGGGTCTCAACCCAAAAATCTAACCCAACCCGTTCTTTACCCAATTCTCAACCCCAGTTCACAAACCCAATTCTCACTGCCGTCGCCGCCCTCCCGCCGCCGCGCTCCTCCTCCCGCCGCCGAAATCTGGCCTCCTCTTCTTCTTCTTGGTCTTCTCCTCCTCCTTCTTCTTCTTCTTCTTCTCCTTCTCGCGTCTTCTTCTTCTCCTCCTCCTTCTCCTTCTTCTTCTTCTTCTTCCAATTTTTTGGGTTTTGAAGATCGAAGTCGATGAATGGCCATCTGCTGCAACGACTTCAATTCTTCGACGTCGAAGTCGAAGATCGAATCTGAAATAGATGAACGGCCATCTGCTGCAACGACTTCAATTCTTCGACGTCGAAGTCGAAGATCGAATCTGAAATCGATGAACGGCCATCTGCTGCAACGACTTCAATTCTTCGAAGTCGAAGTCGAAGATCGAAGATCCCATTCGAAGTCGATCGAAGTCCAGCAATTCTTCGTCCGTTTCTTCTTCCTTTCACTGATTTCTTCTTCCTTTACTGATTTCGCTTTCTCCTCCTCCAATTAATCACAAACCCATTTGTGAGAGTCATGTTCAATTTGAGTTCACAAATCCCAAATTTGGGGAAAATTAAAACTTCAAAACTATTTGGGTTTGATTGAAACAGAAAAAAAAAAAAGAAGAAGAAGTTGATTTTGGGGAATTAGGTTTTTGACCTCTCCGGCGGCGGCGGCGGCGACGCGGCGGCAGGGTGGACCGGGTGGTGGTGGAATTTGTGTTCTGTACCCGGGTCTGAGAACGACGTTTCTTTGTTCTGGGTCTCAACTTATTCGGTCTCTACCTAAAAACTCAGACCCGGGTCTCAACCCGAGGTAAAGAACAGGCTTGTTTCTACAAATTATACATACACTTAAAAATAAAAAACTATATTTTATGCATAAGAAAAATCTATAATCCCGTTAAGAATGATTGAATAATGACTTATGAGACACTGCTAATGATGTAAGAGTCATTGCGTGCATAAACTCCTACATGATGATTTTATGGTTTTGTAGCAAAAAGGTATTACTTCCTCCGTTCCTTTAGAATGATTCATTTTAAAAAATATTTTGTTGTTCTAATAAAAATTTTCACTTTCAATTTTTTTATTCTCTTACCATTACTCATATAATCACGTGTGCTCCACAATTAGTCCACACTTAATAAGTAAGGATATAAATAAAATAAAATAACTTAACTTAGCTAATTTAGATGTTGTACCTTAACATTCATAATAAGTTGTACATTGTCAATATTGACCCTGATGGAGTATTACCTTTTTGGTTTCATACTTAATAGAGGAGTCTTGTTTAAGTATGTATACAATTAATACAACTCAAAAATTAAAAATATAAGGTAAAAAATAGTTATTTAATTTAGTTATTACATATTTCTATCACTAAAAGAGTTATATTCTTGATTTTCTTTTTCTCATATGGAACAGAGTGAGTATATACAACGAATTAAATTAAGATGGATGGAGTGACTTTTTTTTATTACTTCCCTCCGTTCCATTAGAAAAGTATAATTTGAGAAATATTTTTTGATCTAATAGAGCAGTTCACTTTCAATTCTTTTACTCATCTTAACATTATTAATATAATTATGTGTGGTGTATAGTTAACTCACACTTAAAAAGTAAGGATATAAATAGAATAAATAATGTCAAATAATCTATTTTGAGTGTTGTACATTGACATCCATAATAAGTTGTATAGTAAAAAAAGTTAACTCTTCTAATATAACGGAACAAGTATAATAATTAAGTATCTCACTAACAGAAAAATGGGACTAGAGTTTTTTCTTTATTAAAGACTAATGTTTAATTTCATTGATTATAATATTAAAATATGCATGAAAGATGTGGTGGTGGACTTGGACCTAAGCTTTTTGGATCCCATGTGGACAGATAGATAAGCTTCAAAGAAGTTAGAATGGGAGGGAATAGTAAGTTTTAGAGATGATAAAGACAACAACAACACGTGGATTGCATGCATGCAATTCTTTTTTCTTTTTAAGGTTATTTATTAATTACTTACTCTTTCCTTCCTTTACATTAAAATATTTCAATACATAATTATTTTTAAGTTACAAAATACAATTCGAAATATGCAGGACCCTTTATATGAAATGGAAGGAGTATTAGAAAAGTCAACTTCCCAATGTATACTGAATGTGTTTGGAATTAGATTTGACTCTTAATCCAAATAAGGGACTCGAATAAGTCAAATAAGATTATATATATATATATATAAAATATTGACTGATTGTTATTTTAGACTATTATTTTGAAGAAAAATTTGTGATTAACTGATTGTTAAGATTTAAAACATTCATCTTTTTGTGTTTTATTGCTTTTATGTTTTGAATAATTGGATAAATATGTTTTTTCTATAGTTTTTAAATTTTATTTTGCTTAATTAGACTCCAAACCAAATAAGCCATGGCTTAAATGATTTGGTTTAGTTTGGTTTTTTACTTTAAATGGTTTGGTGTTCCGGTGGAAATTTTTTTTTGAAGAAAACCCGAATAAGCCAATCCAAATAAGTCATTCACCCAATTAAAACCCGAATGAACACCCCTAACTCAAGGCTAATGCAGGGCACAATAGCAGCCTGCAGGCATTTCCAAAATTTTTTTATTTATAATAAAATAGCAATATGCAGAGGGAAATCCTAGAGCTAAAATACGGCGACGACGAAAGGTGAACCATATTCTCGGCAGATTTCGACGCCACTGGAATATTTAATTACGCTAAATTACCAACAATGTGCCTTATGAACGGAGACAAGTAACTCAGTAGAAAAGAAGAAAAACAGAAATTGTAAAGGGTTTAAGGCTTAAACTGGGAAAATAAAAACATAAGAAATGGTTGAGTAGAAGTGGGAAATAGAAAAGGAGAATTGAGTTGGGCAACGCCAGAAGAATGAAACAATGCTTAATTAATTTGATTATAATTGGAGAGAGAGGATGCGAGGTAGAGAAAAGGGAGAAACAAAAGAAGGGTAGTTTAGTAACTAAATATATATATATATATATATTTTTTTACTCTGAATGTTAAAAACTACTCTGACAAAAACATTAGCCATGATTAAAATGTCTACCAGGATAGTAATAAATTACGTGAAATATGGGGAAATACTATATTTCCTTTATGAAACCGTTCAGTCACTGAATAATAGGCTATGACAGATTACTAATGCAATTGCATAAGCCAATATTCAGTGATTGAATAGTATAGTCTTACCTAAAATATGGGCCATGCTTATGAAAAAAAACCTCAATTGGGCCTTTTATAACAGAGAGAAGTTGGGCTCACTCACGCTATGGGCTAAGCTTCGGGCCCAATAAGACAACATCCAAGCCCACTCCATTATTTTCTCTTTCTAC
This sequence comes from Leptodermis oblonga, assembly GCA_016801395.1. NCBI lineage: Eukaryota > Viridiplantae > Streptophyta > Magnoliopsida > Gentianales > Rubiaceae > Leptodermis > Leptodermis oblonga. Next base: position 38,389,585 of record CM028760.1, read on the forward strand.
ATTCGTCGGCAGCCGCAATGACAACTGTTATGTTAAGTTTGCAATTTTGCAGGGAAAAGAATAGCATCTCCATGTAGTTTTATTTATTTATTATTAATTGTGTTCAGTTTGAGTTGCTAGAATAAGAACGGGAAATAAGTTTTATAATCGGCTAAAAATAAAATGAAACTTATTATTATGCATATTTGATTTATTCTTAATTATATTATCATAATTTATAATTTTTCAATTTAAAATATTTATAAGTTAAATAATTTTCACATAGTAAAATAAATGTTTAATTGTTATTGTATTAGTTAAACACCAACATTGTATTTTCCCTCATTGTCAAACCTTCGTATCAAGCACCTCCGATTTATATGATAAATTTGGTCCACATGAACAAAATTCAAAATTTTAGATTAGTAACACTAAATATCTAGAATGGTACATTTGACGTGCATAAATGAGAAAATGAACGAGAGATAAGGACATTTTATATACAATAATAAATGAGGCATTCACTAAAAAAAAAAAAAAAACACTTGTCCATTAATTTGTTGATCTCTATTAATCCACGCCAAACATATACCCCAAAAATAAACTACAAAATGGCTCAGGATCCCCTGTTACACTATGTGTTACACATCTTAATAACTCAACGTTAATATTCTTTTTTAAATTAGTTTTTTTTACCAATGCTATTCATTGGCATTATAATAAATTTTTGGACTAAGGGTTCACCCATTTTGATTTAGGGTATATTTATTTTAATTTATTGAGATTAAAAAATCAAAAAAATACTATAAAATTATATAAAATACAAGATTAATGTAAAAAAATAAAATAATTATATTAAAATTAAGTAGAATGCCAATGAATAGCATTGGTAAAAAAATTAATTTAAAAAAGAATATTAACGTTGAGTTATTAAGATGTGTAACACATAGTGTAACAGGAAAGTGTAACAGGGGATCCTGAGCCCTACAAAATCATCAATAAATTTGTTTAAATCACTTAATGGTCCTCGAGACTTCAAGAAACGATTATTTGGACAAACCTTAGGAGAACATTGGTATGGGTTACTTCAGCGTCATAGCATTTGGTACTTGAACATTGACTCGAAGCATCTTTTTTTGCTATTTCTTACCCTGAAAAGCATGGACACATTACTTTCTTGAATCGATAACAAAGTTGAAGAACAGTTACTCGGGTGTATGCGCGACTCATTTAGATCATATCATGATATGGCACAAATGTAGTTTCCAGTATCAGTGAATAGGGATTGGATAGAACATAAGCAGAGACCTATAATCACGGAATCGACTCGATCATCCTGTTAATCTTTCCCTAATCAGGCTGGGGCAGATTGGCGTAAGTTCGAATCCTATTTCGGTATATTTTTAGAATTATATCCCTTGACCGTTTCCGAGGTCGAATCAACTTTGGTGATCGTTGCGAATTTCCGGAAATATATATATATATATATATATTTGACTAAATCTTTAGATAAAATCATTAGATTAAACTATACCAGATTGGTTTGATAAATTTGAAATTAAAATTTTGATTAATAATTTAAAGAAATATCAAGATTTATTTGTAATTTAACCAAATCGATCAATGTACGTAAGTCCTCTCAAAAAAAAAAGGAAAAAAAGAAGAAGAAACAATGCACGTACAATTTGCTGGATCTTCTGATTCAATTGCTGAGCTAATATGAAAGAGACATACTATACGCAGTAATCGTTTTATTAAACACAGTAACATTCCCCTACCTACAAAAGAAAATGATGTTTTTCTGATTTGCGCGTTAATTATTCCGAAGCATGATCAACATGGAGATACTACAAAAAGGAGCCGCGGCCAGTTGGCTTCATTTATCCACACGGGAAAAGTGACCCCTGCCACAGGGATTATGATCTTGGAAACAATTTCATATCACACTGTTTGTTTGATGATTGATAGGCGATAGTTCAATTTTTATAAGTGAAACGTTTAATTTCTATAATACATACCATTTTTTCATATATTTATTATTGAAACATAAGATACATCACAGGTCATAATTATACTTTAATTGGTAAATTGTAATATATTAGCAGTTAAATTTAATACACGATGCATCAGAGAGTAAAATCAAAACAGGTGTTCTCAAAATATACATGCGACAACTTTTGAAACTAAACTCGATACTCGCATCATTTTGATCAAAATACACGTTCGCCGTCAGATGATTAGACATGCCAAATACAAATTTTTGGGATGGATGGGAAAGTGACAAATGAATAATGAAATGGGTGATGAAGATGATAATCACAAACGTATATATAGTTTCATGTTTTCCACGATTTCATAATAATTGACCACACAAAACAAAAAAAAGTTGAGAAGAATTCAAACAAAGATCTCCTCGAAGATGATCAATCTAAATTGGTCTTCGTGTGGGTTTTGTTTTAGGCAGATCTTCACATCATATCCACCCAAAAAATCAAAGAAAAGATATGGGGGAATCTCACATAGGTGTGTTTACCTCATCCATCGTCTCATCGCAGCCTTCAATATTTTCATCGCACCTCATTATTGTAAGGGATTCATTCTCCAACACTTGAACTTTGTAAAAGTTATACGTGTATCTCTTTTACTCCAGGTAATACTTTTCGATGCATCATAGACTATATACGTACTTTTGTAATATGCACACAATAATTTTGAGTCTAAACTTATCTTCAAAGAAAAATAAAGTTTAAATCACTCTATTGATCGCTTAAATTGGGATGTTATATCTGTTTGATCCCTTTAACTTGAAATTAGTTTATTTCAGTCTTTCAACTTGAAAATTTGTTTCAAAATGATCTCCAAATTCAAATTTCGACAACATTTGAAATATTTCTAGCTGACATGTAAGATTCAAACACATTAATACGAACAAAAAATAAATATCAAGTCATTTTGTTCACTCTTACTTAAGTTAAAACAACTCATGTATTAGTTGAAAATAACTCAAATATTGTCACAATTTGAATTTGGGGACCATTTTGAAACAAGTTTTCAAGTTAACAGACCAAAATGAAATAATTTCCGGTTAAGAGATCAAATAAAGACAACATTTCAACTCAATGGACCAAAAGAAGAGAAAAAAAATGCAGTCGAATACAAGTTTTTGTGTAATCATATAATTATGAGTACCAAATTCAAACTTGTATCTCTTGGTCCATAATCGAATATCGCATACCATACCATATATGTTTGTTAGTAATATTCTTCGATTCTTCAATCTCCTCGTGCATATGACAACATTATATATCCAACATGATATATTAATTAAGAAATACAAAAACCAAACGATTCGTTTTCATTTCATGTGCGCAAAACTAGCCATACAAATTCCGTTTGATTTTAGTTTTTCACCAAATATTAATATAAACTATATATTGAGTTGGGAATTTTAATTTTAGACAGAGTGAAGTAGATAATAATAGGGAGCCAGCCAATTTTGGCAAAGTAAGACATTCATCTTTAGATTCTTCATTACCATCCCACTCCCACCGAATGGAAGCAACGTTCATGCATTTAGGGCTTGTTCTTTTTCATCGTTTTGAAAACGATTTTGAAAACAAGTTTTGAAAAATAGTTTTATAATGTAAAAAGTGTATTGAAAATGTAAAAAATAGATGCTGAATAGTAAAAAGTTGTATTGAAAATGATGAAATATGATTAAAATATATTAAATTTACTATTGAAACCAAAACCGTTTTCAAAACAGAACAAAAAGAACAAGTCCTTAGCTGGAAACAATAAAAATATTCCGTCATATTAAAAAAATTCAACTTTAAAATTGTACGACATGGGTTCTCATAAACATTTGTACTATTAAGCTGTCGGCACAAATAATAAAAATTATAAAAAGGGAGGGAATCAATGGTGAGCTGTAGGTGACTGAAGGTACTACATTGTCAAAGATATACGGATGTAGAGTTGCAGTAGCAGACGTTAGGATTTTGTAGGTCATATTGCTAAAGAAAAAGAACAAAGTTTTTCTTCTCTGTACTTTTTCTTTCTATCTCTATTCTCTGTAGGCTGTAGCTATGTCTGTAAACGTAGTCTCAGAAACCAAAAATGATCACGAAATATCTGTGACCTCATTTTCTTCTTACATAGTCATCATCGAATATATCCTTCGTTAATTCGTAGTGTGCCTGCTTTCTTCTTACGTCGTTTTAGGATTCTTTCCTTTTATTAATTCCTCCGACTCCTTATATATATATCTTGGTTTTGGTCCTGAACCTTTAGCAGAGAAACCAACTTCTTTTTCAACTCCATTGGTCAGAATCTGGGTGGATTTTCTTTCTTTCTTTCTTCCTCGGCAGATAACTGACAATGTCGTATGGTTCTTCTTCTTCGTCGAGATTGGTTCAAGAGGAGGATGAGAGGCCCCATGTTTTAGCCGTCGACGACAGCCCAGTCGACCGGAAACTCATCGAGAAACTCCTCACAAGCTCAGCATTCAAAGGTAAGAAAACATTCAGTTCATATGATCACTCGCTTCCATAAGTTATGTCAAATCAAGGCTAAAAATGATGCTTGGGGGTGTTTTATCTGCAGTCAATATCATCACGCTTCATGCATGTTTTTTTCAGAATGTACCACCGTCCATTTCACATTATCCTCTTTATTTATAATTTTCTTTTTTTAAATATTAATCATATATTATTATTATTATTATATACAAGTTGCATAAAGCAGGCCTTCTACTACCTAGTTTCCACAAGTGGGGAATCTTTTATGATTGCATGGTTGGGTTGGCAATTATACAGTATATTTCCTGTGCCATTTTATCATTTTAGTATGGCCCTCTCCTCCCCCGAGCTGAAATTCAGTGTTTTTGGATGGGAGAGGGGAAGGTGTCCCCCCCGATACAGGTTAAAGAGGTTTTTCCTTAGGCTAAAGAGGTTTTTTTCTGTTCTAGTTACTACTGCAGAGAATGGGCAAAGGGCTCTGGAATTCCTAGGTTTGGGAGATGGACAGCACCTAAACAACAGCGTAAGTAAAAACTAAAAAACTCTTCGTCTGTCAAACTTCTGCAGTGAGAAAAAAAAAAGAAGAAGAAGTCCTTAGTTTTTACAGTGGTAATTTGTTTTTCTATGCAGGTGTCAAGAGTAAACTTAATAATCACAGACTACCGCATGCCGGGGATGACAGGATATGAGCTACTCAAGAAAGTCAAGGTACTTCCAAATTTTCCACTCTTTTCAATATATATTGCACAAATCATTCTCTAAAACTTGGTAAATCCCTGTACCGAACACGGTTTTTCTACCTAAGTAACAATTTATGCAAGAAAAAAAAGGAAAAAAACTTCACTAGGATACTAAAAGCATCTAATTAACATGATTTCTTGCTTATATTTACAGGAATCATCCAACCTGAGAGAAATACCCGTCGTCATTGTATCATCTGAAAATGTTCCTACCAGGATCAAGAAGTAATTAACCATGCTGCAAACTCCAGTAAATTTTACTTCAGCCAGCTAAAAAAATTGGAAAAGGAATATCTAGATGTGCTTAAAATATACTACTAGTCAACACATAGGAAGCCGAAAGATATATGTGAATATCAACTCTTTATCTCATGTGCCCCATTTTTTGTTTCACCCAAATTAGGTGCTTGGAAGAGGGAGCTCAAGAATTCTTACTAAAGCCTCTAAAGCAATCAGATGTTAAGAAATTAAGATGTCATATGACGAAACTGAGCCAGCCTTGCAATGGACGGCTCTGCATTGGGAGGTGAAGGATAGTGCTCTACGTGGTAAAAGAGAACCATTGATGCTATCGAAAGGAAAATGTATTCGGATATGTATATCATGACCAAACTTTGGCCTGTTCTTTAAGTTTTGGTTTGGAAAAATGGCATTTTCAGTCCCTTTTGTTTGGGGTAGTGGCAATTTTCATCCCTTTCGTTTCATCGTGGCAGAAATGGTCCCTTATGTTTGCATGGTGTGGCTTTTTTAGTCTATTTTACCTGTGATTACCGGTCTCCCCATTTTTAGGACTTGTTTGAAATGAAAAAATAAAATTGGGCCTTTATCACAATTTTCTTAATCTCCAATGGCCCAAACAATAATTTTTCACAGTAGCTTCCTCTTTCCTCTCAGCCCCCACCGCCTACCGTCGTCCCCAACTCTTCTTCTTCCTCCCCCTTCCTTCTCTCCTTCTTCCTCCCCCTTCATCCAATGGCTCCAGAGTTTAAGAAGTAAATCCAGGATTGGTTTTCCACTATCTGGTTCGGAAACAAAATGAGTAGCCAGTACATTATAGAAACAAGTAGCGCCTTCACCCTGCTCTTCTGCTTCAAAGCTAATATCTTCCCTTCTGAGAATGATATCTGATTCCATTTCAGAAAACAAAATGGGATAGACATAGAATAAGAAGAATTAGAAGCAAAAATATATTCAAACAGATGAGGATAGAAAGTTAGAAATTGGAAGCTTTAGTTTCTATCTTGGACTCCAATGTTTTACAGAAAAACTCATTCTAGTCAATAAAATTTGGAACACAACACCTCAGAGATTCCAGATCTCCAGATGTCTCGTGGTGGCAAAGGTGCTATTCAATGAGTGAAAATACGCCCCCAGAACAGTAAGAATGATGGATAGACAGAGAAAGCCTCAATCAATGTGATCGACCACATCTCCTGACAAACAAATGATGCAGCTTGAAAAATCCATTAAGTATCTTAGACCACCAATAAGCTTGAAAAATCCATTAAGTATTTTGGGCCATTGGATGAAGAGGGAGGAAGAAGGAGAGAAGGAAGGGGGAGGAAGAAGAAGAGTTGGGGACGACGGGTAGGCGGTGGGGGCTGAGAGGAGAGAGGAAGAGCTGGAGTGAAAAATTATTGTTTGGGCCATTGGAGATTAAGAAAATTGTGATAAAGCCCCAATTTTAATTTTTAATTTCAAACAAGTCCTAAAAACTGGGAGACCGGTAATCACAGGTAAAATTGACTAAAAAAGCCACACCATGCAAACATAAGGGACCATTTCTGCCACGGTGACAAACATAAGGGACCATTTCTGCCACGATGAAACGAAAGGGATGAAAATTGCCACTGCCCCAAACAAAAGGGACTGAAAATGCCATTTTTCCTTTTGGTTTTGATCTCAGTTTTAGTTTTAACAGTAAATTTAATATATTATAATCAGTTTTCATCATTTTCAATACAGTTTTTTATTATTCAGTTATATATTTTTTATATTTTTAATACACTGTTTACATTATAAAATTATTTTTTTCAAATTAAAACTCAACCTAACAAAAAAGAACAGAAGAATGGAAAATGAACTCTAGTTGCATATTCACTCTTTCAATTTCATCTACTTAATATCCAGTAAGTAACTGTTATCCGCAAATTGCTTCCGAATCACTTCACCCGTCTACAGACCCAAGATAAAAAGGGAAAAATGCCCTGTTTGTGACTTATTTCCTTTCTATTCCCAAAAGAACTTCAATCTACACTAGTATCACTAGCGAACCATCATATACTCTTTTAACAGAAAAATGATCTCCAGTCACTAATGACGAACAACCAACTTTTTTCCACAGAAAAAACTCAGTCTGAATGGAATTTATTTAGAATCAAACCTGTTTCCCTGTGACCTTAGCAGATGCTTCATTCATTACCTGAATGCAAAAAAACTGCAGAACATGTAGCTATTGACCATTATCACCTGACAACTTGAGCCGCCATTTTTTCCTTTGCCTTCTGTTTTCCTTTGCTTGGGATGAAACTGTTCTACTTCCAGTTTTGCTGTGGTAAAGAACAAGGGACAATTAGAAAGCGCTCCACATTCAACCTTGCCAATAAATATCAATTGCAGATCCAAAATATCATAGTTACCTTCAACTCCAGACGATTGAGAGGTTTGGGCATCAAGCTTACTTCTGTGCCCCAGCGAGAAATGAGAATACATTATTCTAATGCATGAAAGCAATTCTCATCCCAGGAAACACAAGAACGAAGAGAAGAAACTTTTTGTGTGTATCACTAACCTTTTATCTACATGGCACTGACTGCCATCAATAAAGCCTGAGGCTTCCGATGCTGTTGAAGTCTCTTCTGCATGTTCAAGAAAATTCGCATCTGTCACACCTTCAATTTTTGCAGGCCCATCAGTAAATTCCCAGCAACTGCTTTGCTTATCTTTATCAGCTGCATCCCTTAAGTTCCCATTTTTGGAGTATAAGCTTTTTCCGCAGTTAGAAGTATCCCCCTCTTGTCCACATTTTCCATGTTCAGTGGTGTAAACATCAGAAATCTTATCTGCACCCCCAGTAGTTCTTTGTTCCTCTGATGCTAGATAACTTTGTTCATGCAACGATCTCAAATGGCTGTAACCCACATTGAAATCTTCAGATAAATTGATCATACTTTTGTCCAAGCTAGGTTGGTGAAAATCACGTTTTTCTGATTTTAAATCGCAGTAAGGTGAATAATCAGCGGACAATTTGCTGAACTTCTCAACACATGATCCAGAAGCATATGGTCTGGGATCTTCTGATGGGTCAAAGGTATCTTCAATCCAAAGTTTGGAGTTGCAATACGAGGGCGTGGTCTCAGATTTTCGGAAGTAAGAATTATGACCTGAACATGCCTTACTAAAATCAAATTCTGTCTCAAACAATCTCCCACTATCAGGTTTCAACCTGTTCTCAGAAACTCTGCATGAGTTATGAGCTGGCTTTGATCTTAGCGGATTTGAAGTCCTTGTGAACTTCCCTTTTGCAGTTTTATTCTCCACGGCCTGGGCAGTCTTCCACTTATTGCAGTTTTCTTCCCAGCCAGGCATATCATATTTACTACAAAAAATTTCTGAGCGCGTAACGTCAACACTTTCAAATGCTTGTTTCTCCTTTGAGTTCAATGTGCCTTCCCTGGATACAACCTTCACTGAGAATAGGATGAAAAGCAGAAACTCACTTAAGTTTGCAGGGTCTTATATATTTTGAAAATCTGCTGCAACCATTAAAATACCTGCACTTGATGAGCATGATTCCTCACTGTCAAGGATTGGAACGAAATCAGTTTGTGAAAAGACAAACAGAGACATATACAACATTCCCAACAAAGAATAATCAAGGATGATGACCTCGGTAATCTCACGTTGTCTCTAGTGTCTTCATTTGTGGTGCTTGTTTGCATTGGTTGGTCCACAACATCCCTAGAGCAGTAGTGGCTTTGAACTGGAGAATACCTATTAAGACAAGGTGTTTAGTTGGAATAAATGCACTCATGGAGCCTCTCACTGACTGTTGCATACCATGTCATATCTGGATGTGTGAAATTGTGGGAAGTCTCTGGTCTCTGGTCCTCCAGATATGGTGCAAGTGAACCTGAATATAAGACACAGAGAAACACCAAAAAAAAAACAAAATTATACGAAAAACATAGGGAGGGAAGTAATCAGCAACAAATAAATATGATATTAATCACCTATATGGCATAGACAGTTAAAAATCAAACTTGGCAGAAAACAAAGAAAGGTTCAACTCTGATGCAGAATCCAACATTAAACATGCAAATTTCTTAATGATTGCAAAATTACTTTTGATAACAGTGTAAGCAATATTTTGCAAATATTAAAAATGACAATTTACTCAGTAGCAGAGAAGTGCACAATTAACTTTTAGAACTAACACCTAGTCAAGTACAACACTGGCGAGTAAAAAGTGGAAGGAAAAGCACCTGTAGGTTCATATTTTCCAGATTCCCTCATGGTAGTCCTACACAAACACAAGCAGGACTAAGCTGATCATAAAATATTAAAATTGAGTTCACTGGAAGCAGGTTTCTAGAACAAAAACCTGCTCTTTGGTTGATGAGATCCTTGAAAAGTAAACTCTTTCTTCCTTTGATTCATGCTAGAGACATAGTCAGCAGCACTCCCTCCTTCCCTACAGCTGCATCCAGTCAGTCCCTCATCTCTACGCTCATAACTTGGAAAGCCCTCCTCGGTGACGGAGGGGAACAAGCTCGATCGTTGGGATCCTAGAAAAGTAAATTCTTGCTTCCTTTGGTTCAATTTGAAGACATCATCAGCAGCATTGTCTCCTTCCCTCATGGTAGTCCTACACAAACACAAGCAGGAGTAAGCTGATCATAAAATATTAAACTTGAGTTGACCGGAAGCAGGTTTCTAGAACAAAAACCTGCTCTTTGGTTGATGAGATCCTTGAAAAATAAACTCTTTCTTCCTTTGATTCATGCTAGAGAAATAGTCAGCAGCCCTCTCTCCCTCCCTACAGCCGCCTCCAGTCAGTCCCTCATCTCTACTCTCATAGCTCCGAAAGCCCTCCCTGGTGACTGAGGAGAACAAGCTCGATTGTTGGAATCCTTGTAATGTAAATTCTTTCTTCCTTTGATTCAAGCTGTAGACATCATCAGCAGCAGTGTCTCCTTCCCTCATGGTAGTCCTACACAAACACAAGCAGGAGTAAGCTACCATAAAATATTAAACTTGAGTTGACTGGAAGCAGGTTTCTAGAACAAAAACCTGCTCTTTGGTTGATGAGATCCTTGAAAAGTAAACTCTTTCTTCCTTTGATTCATGCTAGAAACATAGTCAGCAGCACTCTCTTCTTCCCTCCAGCTGCCTCCAGTCAGTCCCTTATCTCTATGCTCACAGCTTGGAAGGTCCTCGCCGGTGACTGAGAGGAACAAGCTCGATGGTTGGGATCCTCGAAAAGTCAATTCTTTCTTCCTTTGATTCAAGCTGTAGACATCATCAGCAGTACCATCTCCTTCCCTCCAGCTACCTCCAGTCAGTCCCTCCCTGGTGACTGAGGGGAACAAGCTCGATTGACAGGATCCTCGAAAATTAAATTCTTTCTTCCTTTGGTTCATGTTAGAGACATAATCAGTAGAAGCATCCATTTGATTCATCCATTCGTTGTGAGATAAACCGAAAGTAGTCTCATCAAGAATCTTGTCAGGTATAAAGCCAGACCCTGCCGAATGATGTCAATGACAAAATACAGGTCAAAACATTGGTCCTCCAAGTGCCTAACCACACTTGGAGTTCCGATGACAAAAGAAGCATCACATTGTGTGGCTTCCATAATCAAACTTCAGATCAAATACTTAACTTTTCTTTAAATCAAGATTTAATCAAGGAGCTTGGGAACTTTTTCCGGGAAACTTAACCAGTACAGTTCATACAATCTCCCAAAATCCAACATGCAGGTGACAACGGTATGCTTCTTCAGATTTGGATTATAGCAGATTCTCAAAGTAAAAAAATTGACCTTTAGTTTTGGTTGGAAACAGAAAATAAATACACATTACCATCCCACATCTGCCTTTTCCTCTTTCTGCCGTCAAAGAACAATTTATCATCCCCAAGAAAATTATAAAAATCGTGGTCACTTTCATTGAATTGTGATAATTCTTCAGTGTCAAATAACCCTTGCTTTGGCTTGCAAGATAAGCCCAATCGATCCTTTGAACCAAGAGAGTGCTCCAAAGAACTTTTACACAAGGTCACATCAACTTCCTGCAGCATTCATCAAGTATACAGCATACTAAAACTGAATATTGAACAATAAATCGAGATTGACAAAAATAGAGGTAGATAAGCACAAAAATCTTTTCATGGCATGAAGATGCTCTCGATGGTCGTGAATCAAGAAGTCCATGGCAGCTTCTACAAAGTAATCTAGAACTTTTTCCTTATGTATACGAGACAGAGTACCAATTTCAACCATAGTAAGATACTTCAGACGGTTGGTTATCTTACTGTAAAGGCAAGGACATATGCTTTGACTTTAATTCAGATGTCAGACATGTAATGACAAAGGTAAAAATAAGAACCCTTTCTAAGGGAGTATCTGTGGGCAGAAATCCAACTCTGGAATTGGAAACTTCAGGAGGCACGGATATGAAATTTGATAACATAGATATTATCATTGATAAGGATCTTTCTGTTATCTAATATATTTGTCAAAATCCACCTGCAAAAATTTCACGTATATATGAATTCAGTGTTTTCATGGGACTCACCAATTCATATTCAGGATCAACCAGCTTGCTATCCAGGTTGAATGAGCATGCTGGCTTCACAGCTTTTGATGGTGAAGAGCAACCATGCAAAAAGGTTCTACAGTCATTGGAAGTAAAAAAAAAAATCAGCATATAGCTCCAAACAATAATTTTGGAGAATTTTACTGTAGCGACCACACAAACATCCATGACTCGACTCTCAAAGCAGATTGAGAAACCAGAAATTAATCAAAAGCAAGTTGAAAACTCAAAAGGTTATCTTGAGAATGGAGTTCACTAGTATACAGAAGGGAAGAAACATTTGATCATCCCTTAGAGATTAAGCTAGTAATCAATAGTGTTCACGATCCCTCATCAGGGAGAAGCATATAAATGTGAAGGCATGAATACCATAGCTCCAAAGATTTACTATGTTTCCATCTTGTGCACTAATCTCAGCCACTTCTCAAATTAGTGAGATCAATATCAATATATTAATAAATCAGCAACCTGCGATGTGCTTCTGGTGTATGAACAGGGGTTTCCATTGCGACTTCTCCTAAACCTGTTCAACGAAGCAAGGTGTAAGAAAAAAGTACACACTCTGGAAAAGATGACACATTTAGTATTTTGGAGATCTTCAATCTAAGAAGAGAGAAAATAGTTTCCACTAAGTAAAACAAGGACATAGAGCACAAGCAAGACAGAAGGGTTACAAAAGGTTAGTTTAAGTTTATCCTTTCCTGGTTTTACTAAAAAGGTGGCCAAGGATTGCTTGAGCTAAACTTGTTCACTTCTATGCCAACTAGGCCCAACACCCCTCTAGGACATGACAACTGTAATAAGTTGTCAACATTGTAGTGTAAAATAGAGAAGTATTTCATTACCTCGTTACAAACTAAAATAGAGAAGTATTTCTCACTTAGAAGGGGAAACAGATAAGTAGGACGACATGGTTATCCAAGCATGTTGTACCTTCAATTGAGAATGCAGCATGAGCTTCACGCTCTAAACTTTTACACGAAAAGACAATTGGATCTTCAGCATCAAGTAGATCAATTATAGATAGGTCTGTGGAATGGATACAGAATAAAGAACACATTTTAGAAGTTGAATAGAGAATCTTGATTCACATTAAACCCTATAACAAGAAACCACTGCATGCCATCAATGGATATTTTCTTCTGGCATCTCTTTTCCTTTTTTGGCACTTCTCCTATCATTACTGAAAAAAATAACGAGAATCAATCATTTCTTACCTCCTTGTTCTTGACTCAATTTCAAATGATTCTTGTCATTATCTGAGTTAGAAATTCTGGAATGATTAGCTGGAGTCCTAACTGAAGTCCTGGGAGCACTAATATATGTTAATTGTTTAGTGTACGCTTTCAACAACACATAAAGCAATTAACAGATGAAAAGAACAGGAGGGCTGAAAGCAGACTGGCCAATTAGAAATAAAAAAAAAAGTTAAATCTGTCAGTATAGCTTTAAGGCGCTAATTGAGTTTAAGATCTACTGAAACTTTAACAATTAAGATTTTGTGCAGGAACACTCACATGTTTGTGGTTGCATTCCCTGTCTGGTAGCTTGATAAAGCACCTAAAATTAAATGCAAAATCATGAGCATGCATATCTCCACGTACCAGATTATTTAATCAAGAAGAAAAAGAAAGTGCACAATGACTTCAAGTAGCTTGAGCAGCACACATGTATTCTCAATTGTTGAAGGAACTGGAGATCTGATTTCACTGGTTTGCATCCATCCAAATGTTTGTAGAGGCTGAATGGTTTGATAGTTTTGGGCTTTGTGCTCTGGTTCATTGCTTTCTGGAATCAGGAAACCAACATAATTAATTTATGCGATTGTCGTTGAGCAATCAGACAACATAACCAAGAAATGCTGAAAGCAGAACATCCAAAGAACAGAAAGAAAATGAGCTAATCCCAAAGCATACCACTTCTGAAAATTTGTATGTAACTATATTTGAAATCAGAAACACAAAATGCCTCAAGATGACGTGTTGATGCTAAGAACGCTGTTCTTTGGTAGATGTCATAAACCTCAGGAACTGGACCAAATCAGATCTTATCATCCCTCTAGACAGACTTCATTCCAGAATCTCATATAGCTTTAATTACTTTCCCCGTTATCATAGTTTTCTGCGTGATAAATCTTTAAACTTGCATACCAAAATTGTTCAGCAGAGGTACGACTGGCCGTATAAGCAAACTACAATCTTCAATAATCAAGTAACAGAATCCCTCATAATCGTCAGTAAAAGTAGCATGTCATGCTTAAAACTTCAGAGGGCAAGGTAAACAAACCTAAACCACGAGTTGACTTGTTCTCCTGTGCAACTTTTGCTATGTTCTGAAAGCTGAGAACATCCAAAGATCTTTTACTTTCACTTTGTTTTCCATATACATTCTTTCCCTCAACTTTTCCCCTATCAGCAGCTTGCTGTTGCAGCCTTCTCTGCTCAAAGTATTGTTTTTGTCTGCAAGAGTTAAAAGAACAGTGCAAATTTGGATAGTTTATCCACTGACCCCTTCAGGAATATTTATAAATTGAGACTCGTGAAATAAATGGATGTATAACCGAGCAAATTATGAAGTGAACCAAGCAGAACAAAAATAAAAGATTCCACCAAAACAACAAAATCTGTAGAATTTGTGTTACCTATTTAGCACCGACTTTCTTGTCTAAAATTGCATCATCCCAAGGATAGAAGATTTTATTCAACCACATGAAAATCAAAATTAAGGGGATAAAAGAAGGTTAAAAATGCTGACAATGCAATGGTAACAGTAGAGAAAAATCTAAAATATTAAATCAGACTTACAGAAGCAACTTTTCGCCTTGCTCCACCCATCCATTGCAACATCTTTTCAATAATATAATTTTTCCTTCAGCCACAACCAAGACCTGCCAAAAACCACCAAAACAAAAGGGGGAGGGGATCGGCAAGAGTTTAGCAAAATTCACGATCAAATATGCAGTTCCACAGCAATATAGATTTGTGATTAAATTCCACTCGATCAGATAATAAAAATACATAAACAGAAACATAAAGAATGGCGCCATCTGTAGTATCTTTGTTTTCTAAAAATTGTGCCCAAATTTAAGTTAACATAGCAAAACAAAACTACGAAAAACGCATATAGGCATCTACTTGACGTGTGATTAAAACCTCAAGCTAATATCTCTTATGCAGAAAAAGTAACAAAATACAATCGCGCATTGTTTACTGATCAAAATTGAGTTATTTTAGCATCAATTGAGTAATTTCAAAAGCAGAATAGTCGTAATAAACTTATGCCCTAATGAACTCGTCAGAATCCGTCGAATGCGGTTGATCAGCGAGGAGTTGAGAACTGGAAATTTGGAATCATGAATGCCTACAGAGTAATTTCACCGAAAGATAATAACCGGTGGAAACGCAGGACGGAATCGGAGAGGTCGACCGGGAGATTTTCCGGCGTCGGTGGAAAGCGCAGCGGCAGTCGTGTTCGCCCTTACTTTAGTGAAACAGAGAAAATGCAGAATGCCTTTCGTTTTCGGAGCTTTCGAATTGTGCGGCCTTTAAATACTACGCTCAATTAGCGGGAGAATATTAGCGAGGCTTTTCTTGCCCTTTTGACCAATTTCGCGGGATTTTTTTTTTTTTTTCGCTGATTAATTTCAGAGGGAAATTTTACTCCATGTTTATTTTTTGAAATTTTTAGTTTTGATTCCGAAAAAATAAAATTAAAACTACGTCTGACTTTTTACATAAATAATAATGAAAATCAACATTTGTGTCTTATTAAATCATTTTTAAAATTCCAAATAAACAAAAAAAAATTCCTTTTTCACATTTCATTAGATAAATTTTTGGCCAATGAAATAATAAAAAATATAGTTTTAACCTTGTATATTATCCTCAAATCGATATTTTTGGTCACCAATAAAGGATACAACATTTATTTCTAGAAAAGAGAATTATGATATTTGATGAAGCGTAGTTTGTCAAGGAAGTCTTCGGGTCGGACTTACTCCAATTCGTCATCTTTAGTGGTGGAGACAAAAATAAATTTTAGTGGGGACACATAGATAATGCTAATGATGTAGGTAATAAATTAACATTGATATGACTGTAAATTAGTGATAAAATGTACAAAAGTTTAAAACCAGATAAACGATTATTTTTTTTGTTGTTGAAATGATTGACATGATATATATATATATATATATTTATATCAATGTTCATTAATAATAAAAGTAGCATTTAGAAGAAAACAAATTTAACCGTTAATTAATATAGGCACAAATGAAAAGAAAACAAAATTTATTGAGACAAAAAGAGTAACTTTTGCAAAGTCAGATGGGGGCGTGCCTCCAGAACCCCCTATGCTACCTCTGCCTATGCCTGTATTAGCAAGGGAAATCCCTCAATTAATTTCCGATGCCAAAATTAATATTTAAACATAGAGGGCATTTAGTGAGGTTAAAGAGCATTAGTAAAAGATAGTCGCCTTGCTTAGAGACGAGGTTACAATTTTATAGAGGTATGAATTTTAATTTTTAATTTTTTTGGTAAATAGCCGATGAAGTGGTTGGGAGGCATGGAGACCCTTTATTAATTAGACGGTTTAAATACCGTTGAAAAAAGAGAACCAATGGGACATAATGAACCTTACACTGGTTGTACAAGAATGCGTATGCAGATGAAAAGAAATGAAAATGATGAAAGATTATAAAGGTATGAATTAGTCGTTCGGATCAGTCGCCTTTTTGTGTAATCCAACAAGACGAAGCATGGGATTGTCTACGAGTTATTTGCGTTCACCTCGCCCTTTGTTCAGATAGAAGTGATACTCCGTTAGTAAGTCAATTTGGGCCAAATCGTAAGTCTAATAATTAGGCATCGGGCTGGCAAAAAAAGTTATATGGTTTATTTGAATAGCTCTAATATTCACTAATAATATAAAATATAAGAAACAAAAAATAAATGAGTAATGGGCTCCATAAACTGTTTCGGACTTGATTGAAGTTATAAGGGCTGGGCTTCCTCGCAAATAAACTAACCCTAGGGAATATATTTCTCTATATAAATTCCATACGAACAACTAATTCCTCACTTCACAAATCACAGGCTTAACTTCGCCTACTGCCAATCTTTTCTTCTCTGATCGAGTCTTTGCTTCCGCCGCCAGACGGCGGGCCTAGCTTTCATGAGTTTTTCTGTTCTTTCCGAATGAATATCTTCAAAGCTTTTTCTCTTTTTATTAATTAAAATTTTGGTGCTTACGATTTAAAGTATTACCGGATTGAAATCCGTGTACAATAAGCCGATGCTCTGGATAAAACTGAATGAAGGAAGCATGGTAATGTGCACGGAGAATGAATATCGGGTCGTCATGTCTGCTCCCCCTGATGCCTCCGGGAGGCTAATGATTTGGGGGCCTGGATTAGACCCACATTTTACCAATTTTATTGTTTTTCAGTTGAAAAAAAAAAGAAGAAGTTCACATCTTTTATCAATTTATCAGCTGTTCTTGCCCAAAATTAGGGTTCTGATGTTTTCTTCAATCTTCAATTCAGAAACCCTTTCTTTCTATTTTTAGAATAAATTCTGGCAGGAAGCCCTCGACTCGACTCGATTCAGTTCAAATCGGATGTTTTTTTGTGTGCAAGAATTTGACCCTAAACGCATCGGCCATTGTAATTGCTTGGTTTCCTCCTAACCCAGATCCTATTTCCCTCAAAAGAGTACTTTTCCAGGACTCTTTTAGTGTAATATAAGAATCACTTAAAAGATTCAATTCGATAAGAAGAAATGGAAAATTTGTCTGAACAAGCAATATTTTTCAAAAAGTAAATTTGTAAATCTGAAAATTAAGAAAATGGGGTGGGTGGAAATCTTCGTGCCACTCATCTAATTATTTTTTTTTATAAATTAAAAAGAAATATGAAAAGAACACCTCTTAGTTGAAATGAAGTTATGAAACTTTCTGTCAAAAAGTTAACGGTGACGGATAGTTAACATCCCAAGGTTGCTGATAAAGTCATCCACCGCAACCACTAACAGGAGAGTGGTTGGCATAGGTGGTTGTGGTTAGCTCAAATTTCACTGAATTGAATGGTGCCTCTGGTGACGTATTGTATGTCTATTTCCAGACCCTGTTGGCCAACTGATCATTGAGTTAAAATTAGGACAACAGATTTGGTCAACTCAAGGGATTACCATGTTTGACCAGACTCATGTATTCATGTTGATAACTCGTTATGAGTTTCCTGTTTTTTTAAAACACGTGTTCGGGTAATTCATTCGCAGAACACAAGATTAACAAACTCAAATGGAAATTGCGAAATATTCAAAGAGACAATTGGTAAAAGTGCTTCTTTTAGACTTACACAGAGGCAGAAAATAGTCGTTTTACAGACAAACAAGACTCTTTATAATACACTATAGCCCAGATCTTGTAAGTTCATGTAGCAATCAACGCCATATTGTGCCCCAAACCATAATGAAATCAAGACAAACAATTTCATTTAGAAAGATCTGGGTTTCATAACAATGGTGGAATGCTTCAAAATGTGCAAACTGAACTGTCCACCTTTCTCCGAAGTGTCAAGCTTTGATTGACCAGGAGGAGGCAACATCTCAAAGTTCTGCACCAAACGGCCCAAAGTGATGCCGAGGATCGGCAACGCCAGGATAATCCCAGGACAGCTTCTCCGGCCAACGCCGAAGGGAAGGTACCGGAAGTCATTCCCGTTGGCATCGACCTTGGCCTCCTCTTCCAAGAACCTCTCGGGTCTGAATTCCTCAGGCTTCTTCCAGCTTTCGGGGTTATTCGCGAGCCACCAAGCATTCACCAAGATCTTGCTCTCCGCAGGAATGTCATAGCCACCGAGCTTGGCATCGTTGAGATTCATGTGGGGCACCAGAAGGGGGATCGCCATTCGCAACCGAAGAGTCTCCTTCATCACAGCCTGAAGATATGGAAGCTTATGGGTATCGGGTTCGGTGATCTGCAAGCCGGGTCCGAGCACAGTGTCAATCTCTTCACGTAGTTTCCTCTGGACTTCAGGGTGGTTAACAAGTTCAGCTATTCCCCATTCAACTGACCAAAGCGTGGTTTCAATGGCTGCAAATGACCAATTCAGAAGCAAAATCAATACAAATTTGGGTTTTGCATTACATGAAAGATGAGTCTAACAGTGACATTAGAGACCAGAATGGCCGTCCTACCAATCAAGACATTGACAGACGGAAAAGCAAGAAAAATATGTTCCATGTAGAGAAGTTAGGAAATGGTCATTTTCTTTGAATAGTAGGTAGGAAAGAAAGAAAAGTAAGTACCAGCAACGTTGATGTTTTCGACGATGTAGAGGACGTTGTCTTCGTTGATTTCGCCCTTCTGCTGAGCTTCAAGGATATGATCAATGGCGCATTTTAGGCTATTGTTATCCATACTCTTTGTGCTGGAAAGCTTCCTGTAAAAAAAATATATTCCGGACTAGCTTAGAATCATAATGAAAAATAATAGCAAAACCGAAAAAAATTTAATTTACAAAATCAGAGTAGTCAATAAAATAGATACCTTATTTGTTTTTCATTACCTCCATTACAAATAAGTCTCGTTTTACCACTTTTAACATAAATTAAGAAAATCGAAATCATTGAAAATGTTTATTAGTTATTAAAACGATGCTTATTTTGAGAAGACGAATCAAGACAAAAAAAAAAAAAAACAAAACAAAACAAAACAAAGGAAACGGCCATTGATTCGTTTTTTAATTTGTTTTTTCAAAACAAGCCTTGCAGGACTCATTCTCTTTTGTCAGCGATCGACGTCATAAACTAGTATTATAATCTGGGTGTAATCATAAAGCTCACAAAAAGATAAGCATGGCCGCCTTCCCCTCCCAAACCAAAATAATAATAATAATAATAAATAATCATAATTTTCGATTAATAAGAAAAAATAAAGTGAAGATTGATTGAACTTACTTCCTTTCGTCAACGAAATGATCCTTGAACAATTGCAACCTTCTGTCTTTAACCTCCTTGCAGATTCTCAAATAACCCCTCAAGAAAGGCCTCAAGATGGGAATGAAATCGCCATAGTTATACTCGAAGCTCTGGGCCAATCTGCTCCTCTCCCCATTCAAAGCCTTGAGCTTATTAAACAGGGGATCGTCCTCACTCTCAAACCTGTAATCAAACATAATCCTGTACAAATTGTTGTACATCATGAGCTGGAGCCGCTTCCTCAGGACAATCCCATTAGTGGCGGCCTCGGGATTCTTCTTCACGTCCTCGACAACCCTAGCCGCCTCCTCCTCCCAACCATACCTGTATTGCTGAACAACCTTGTTAGTGAAAAACGGCACCGTCATGATTCGCCTCATCTTCCTCCAATGCTCGCCGTAGACGGTGAAAACCATGTCCTGGCCCTTTCCGGTGAAGATGTCGAACACCACATTGCGGGTCCGGGACCCGAATTCCACGCCCTGGGTGTGCAACACTTCTTTGGCGAGGTCAGGGGAGGAGACCACCACGAGATTCCGCTGACCCATTCTGAGCATGAAGATTTCCCCAAATTTCTTGGCGTAGTCGGAGAGGTTGCGGTGGTTCAGATCGTCGCCGACTTGCAACCAATTTCCGAAAATGGGAACCGGGATTGGTCCAGGCGGGAGATTGAACCGCTTCCCGCGTAACTTGGAAACGACGGTAGCGACTACAATGGCTACGAAGATGCCCAGAAGGGTCTTCTCTAAGAGTAGAAGATCCATGGCGGTCGGAGCTTTGCTTGTTTGGTTTGGATGGTTGCAGTTACTACTGGAAGGGCAATTTATAGAAAGGCGACCTGTAATATTTTTTCAGCCTTTAATTTTTATTATTTTTTATTAATTAATATTTTTATCGGGGGTAGGTGGTGACGATGGAGTAGGAGGATGTGAGTGGGGTCGGTGAAGGTGGGGTTGACGGCGTTAGATTTAACGGCGGGATAAGGGGGACATTTTGGAGAAGAAGAAGAAAAATGGAAGATCTGAAGTGACTATTTATTATCATATTTTAAAATATTATTTCAATAATATTTTTTTAACATAAAAAAATGCATCAAAAAAGTGAAAAATTATATTAAAAATATAAAAATTGTAATTAAATAATAAAAAGATAATGAAACATTAATATGAAATGTAAATTTTAAAAAACATATTTTTGAAAACAGTTAATCAAAATGACATATGGTGAAAAAAAAAGGGTAGCTGAAAGTGGAGATGGGGGTAGGTGAGAATGGGGTTGGTAAGCTCTTCAATTTGACAATATGCTAGTAAAGTGGAACATAATTTATCATGTATCATCTTAAAAAATGTTTTATAGAAAAAATATAATAATAACAATGAAGTTCTACTTTGTGTTAATTACCTTGTTGATCCCTTAACTTTAAAAAAGTTTATTATTGTCTTTTGACTTTTTTTGTAATTTTAAATTGATCATTTGTTCGCAAGAATAACAAATCTATACTAATATGAATATTTGTGTGACAAAATTGAATGCATATTAAGTCCATTTTGGTGATTAATTATTACTTTGTTTGTTTTAATATAAGAATTCAATTGTTTTATTTAAAATTAGTTTTATCATAAAAGTGGTTTCTTATTTTTTTATTTATTTTTAACATCCTTATTAAACAAGCATGTGTGGTTCACTCTTTAGAAAGTACGAACATTAATGAAAAAAATTGTGATAAATTACTTATTTTTAG
The DNA here is from genome assembly GCA_016801395.1 of Leptodermis oblonga. NCBI lineage: Eukaryota > Viridiplantae > Streptophyta > Magnoliopsida > Gentianales > Rubiaceae > Leptodermis > Leptodermis oblonga. The sequence goes on from CM028760.1 coordinate 38,411,365, forward strand.
TAGTATATCTTGCAACTCATACAAAGTTGTATATTTTCAAAATGTCTAATAAAATGGATGAAGTACTTATTAAACACGGTCTGCAGTTGACGTTAATGTCTCATAATCATAATCTCATTATAGAAAAAATTACTTATGAATGAAGGACTAATTCAAACTAAAAAATTAAATTAAATTAAAGGACCAAAATAAATATTTTCAAATTAAAAGATGAAAAATATAATTGGGTGACCAACTCAAAGGATCAATTATGTAATTTCCCTTTTATTTAATTTTTGACCTTTTTGGGGAACAAATAATTCTGATTGGTTCTAATTATTAGGTGATGACCACGTAAGGGGGAGCGCCAATATTACGCCTACTTCTTACAAAGTTGACTTTTTCTAATCTTTTTATAGAGTAATTCGGTAATTAAAAATAAATTAAAAAAATCACCCCATGATCTTTAAATTGGCAATAAACTAAATCTTTAGGATAGATGAGTGACGTTTAGAAGTTGGATATTTGGGCCTGTTTGGTTAACGATAAAGTAAAGTTTTTGAGAAATATGACTTATTGAAATTTAATGATAAGGAAAGTAAAGTAAAAAAAAAAACTTTTTGTGTTTGGATTGGTTAAGAAATATATTTGAAAATTTAAACATTAACTAAACTAAATATCAAAAATGTCCTCGAATTAAACTTAATAACTTTCTTATAAAATTATTAGTAACCTAAAAAAGAGCAAAATAATATTTAATTATATATTAAACTACAACTTTAAAATTAAATTACATGCCAATTACTCATTCAAAATTAATTTAAAATTCAAAAAAATTATAGATTTGATTATTGATCTATAATATAGTATTAGTCTAGTGAGAATTCATATGAGTAAGAAAGTAATTGAAAAAATAAATTTTTTTATTGTAAAAAAAAATATTAAATTTGTAACTCAATTTTTTTCAAATTTAAAAGAAAGATAAATTAGAACTTTTAAATATGATATATTAATTTTCATTAATATATTATTAAGTTTAATAGTTAATAAAGGTTCATTTTAAAGAATATTATATATGAAAAAGTATATATGTCGTTTTAAGTATATATATTTGGACATAAAATTAAAATAAACAATGTTTAGTTAGATACAATATATACTAATTTAAATTGTAATATTGTGGACGATTAGTTGCAACCAATAAGTTAGACGACTTTACATAAACAATCTTTTATCTTTTTAAGGAAAAAATAATATATAAACATAAACAATCTTTTATCTTTTTCCTTTTATGGTTTTTTTTTTTATAAATTGTATGGTTTATACAACAAAAATATAAAAATAAATAAGAGTAGGGGTAGTGAGCATTTTTTTTTGAAAATTTGTGACCCGGGAAAAAGAATATCAGATTAGAACATGGATTCTTTTTCTCGAAAAATAACACTTATTTTCTCTGCATCGCAGAATTATTTTCTTTTTCCAACCAATTAAAATCAATTCCAAACAAAGGAATTTAATATTGAGGAATCATATTACTTTCCTTGACCAGAATGCCTGTAAATCAAACAGGTCCAATGTATTGTTTAAGTTGTACATTCAAAATTAAATAGTGAGAACAAGATTATAGTTAGACTTACTTTTTAACACAGGGTAAATAACATTTATTTTTCTCCAGTTTTCTGAAAACTACCAACACCCCATTGAAGTTTTGTGAAATTATAATCACCCTCATTGACCGTGTAATAATATAACAATCACCATTCTTTGGTGGTAAAAATACATTTGCTCATTTGTGAGTAAAAAAATTGCACTCAAAACTCATGCATTTTTGTAATTTGTCAAAATATTTTAGAGAGAGTCTCCTGTCAGACCATATGACAAGTTCAGAGATGATACTTTTGCTTTTAAAATATTTGATAGACAATATTTCATAACATATATGTGATACTTCTGAGGCTTTACTCGATACCAATGTTCCTAGAAAAAATATCGTATAGTTCCAAAAAAATATAGAGGTGAATGTCGAACCATCCGGCATATCGAATACAAATTTTTACCAAATTTGAACGTCCATGGGGTTGTTGATAATTTCGAAAAACTTTGGGGTGATGGTAGTTTTTAGAAACCTCAAGAGAGGTAAATATAATTTACCCTTTAATATATTGTGCTTTAAGGATATATGGACGGTATGTTCGTGTATTTTTTAAATGTATCTTTTTGTTTCTTTAGATTGTTGCTATTTATCATGAATTGATCTTTTTGACGCCCAAATAATATAACTAATTTTAGCGAAAGTAAAGACAATGGAGTCAATTTATGATGATGAATAGTGACATTGCAATAGGTAAAATATGTACTTTATAAACACAAAATAGCAAAGTTTAAATAAGTGCAATGAAGCTTAGGCACAAATCTCTTTTGCTTTCTTAAAATGATCCTAGGAGGGAAGAATCTGGTACAATATATTATTCATCATAACTTATTATTCTTATGATACAATAACTTAATAATTAGTTATCATCCCACATTTTTCCTCTCATTATAGCCTACACGGTATAAGGCTATGAAATTTTATTGTTTGATATACACGGTGGCAAAGTCAAACGTCTAATGTTTAATAAGACTGGATATTCTGCAAGTCGCTATAGAGTTGTATACTCGCTATTCTACATGCATGCAGGTCATGTACTAAAAAAATTCCTGAAGATTGGGGTGGGGGAGGTTAGGGTGGTGTTAATGAGTAGGTTTTATAACTATAAGATCATGTGTTCGATTTTTAGTAATACAGAAGGAAGGAAGAAAAGAAAAGAAAAAAAAGTTCATGGGATTAGATTACCATACCTCTTGTCAAAGACAAAACACAATGGAGACCAATAGAGGGCAAAGAAAAAAAAATTTATTATTAAGTATTGATATTCTTGTAAAAAAAAATTTATATTAATATTAAGCTCATTAAAAAAAAAATTTATTGTTATTGGTCCATTCAATTAATTAATTCAAGTTACGTCGCTACTTCTAGTTTCAACATTCTTAAGTGTCCGGAGGTGAACTGTTGAGTTAAATTTCTACGTTCTATTTCTCCAATTTTGGGCCAAGAGACACTGCCGTATTTTTGTACATAGGTCAATTTTACAGGCAGATACTAACAAGGACATCGTGCTCCACTCTCCAACCAGGCTTTCTTATCCACCACAATAATCCACACATGCTACCTACCTGGGCAGCTGTGCCTATGGTCCTCAAAACGAACTTGTGTCTCAACTCCCAACTCACAAATTAAAAGTCAGGCTATTGCCGTATTCTTCTACGACTAAAATTGTTTTGTTTGGGTTAGGAGGAGTCCTTTACATCATTCTTTGTATATTTTAAGACAGAAAAATTATTGGGCATGTTCTTTTTCATCGTTTTGAAAATGATTTTGAAAACAAATTTTGAAAAATAGTTTTATAATCTAAAAAGTGTATTGAAAATTGATGTGCATAAAATTGAAATCCCCATTGGGCCTAGCCTAATTAATTTAAACAAAGAAACAGTAAAGGATAAAGAAACCCAGATCCACGTTCAGGTCAGAAAGATCGTACAAACCAAGTCTATCTGTCATAGCTTTAGATCGGATATGAAGACTTAGCTCGGTTCTAAAGACTTAATAGACTCATGAAGGCTTAGGTCGGAAAACGTTATAACCCAGCTCGAATAGATTGGGTCAGGAAAAGTATAAACTATAAGCCCAGGTCGGTAAAAGTCTAGAGAAGTTAGATCGGTCAACAATGCTAAAACTCAGGTCGGTAAATAAATAAGACACAGGAAAGTTTAGGTCGGTAAAGAGTAAACCGGTATAAGACAAAGATAATATTGTCAAAACAGTTAGACATCATGGTAGGACCCCAAACTTAATATATATACAGGAACAATGATGACAAATGAGCCATGTTAAAGCCATTATTCCGGGAACGGCAAAAACCATCATTGCAAGAAAAATAAATGGGAGCGTATGTTTTCATGACCCAACGGAACCATCAAGAGTAAGCTTATAAATACTCAGTCACAAGCCTCATTCAAGTAAGTTCCAATAAGCAATTTCTGGCAATTCTCACTAGCACTTCTTAAGCTATTCTCTCTCATTTACAATTTCTCTGAATACTCTTGTTCTATATTGTTTATCTCTTTCATATTACTGACTTGATCGTCGGAGCCTATACAGGGGGGAAAGCCCCGCTCCTTCTCTTGATTACTCATCAGTTGGTCAACAGAGCAGTGCAAAATCATCAAGCTGTATATCCTTTGCAGCATTTTCTCCGATCCCGGCTACTTAGCTCATCCCCCAATTTGCTCATCCAAAGTTGGGCCATTTTGTTCCTCATTTCATTCAAAACTTCATTTGGATTGGGCTATTACTGTCTTTAAGAATTCATTGGGCCGCGAAAAAGCATCACTTCAACAGAGTAATTTTTGCGTCACATCAAAAATGTAAAAAATAGATGCTAAATAGTAAAAAATTGTATTGAAAATGATGAAATATGATTAAAATATATTAAATTTACTATTGAAACTAAAACCATTTTCAAAACAGAACAAAAAAAACAGGCCTTGAATGTATTTGCCTGTTTTCTTAAAGATAGTGTAATAAATTAATAATAAATAAGTAATTTCAGTTTATATTTATTTATGAAATTTCTACATGTATATCATTCTCTTCTTAAAATAGTAATCTTTTCGTTCTATTTGAACTTATAATTTATCATAAATGTCAATATACAATGCCTAAAATAGTTAATTTGACCTTATTTATTTAATTTATATTATTACTTGTTAAATACGAGTTAATGGTACACCATATATAATTATATTAGTAACGATATTGGTGTGCATAAAACTAAGTTTTCATTGGGCCTGGCCCAATCGAAGAAGGAATACATAAACAGTAAGAAAGAAAATACGCATAAAAGGTTCAAGCCCAAGTTCAGGTAATAAAAACTCTCTAAAAATCGAGGCAAAGAAACATGCTTAGGTCGGTCCAACGGGATTTCTTTATTTACATCATAAAAACCGAGTTCGGGAAAGTTAGATCAGTTTAATGATAACATTGACACAATAGAAAGACATCATTAGAGGACCAGGAGCCCATTTTGAATTCATGCAGGAAGTACACAGAGCAATGATGGAAAAGAAGTCCGAAGTAAGACCATGATAGACAGGAGCATAAAAGTCATCGCAAAAAGGGGAGAGTAATTAGAAGTACAAATCATTATAGTGCAACGGACATGTCAAAATATGGCTATAAATACTAAGTCATAAGACTAATTGAGGTTCTTCTTCACGCTTAAACTCTTGGTCAATACAATTTTTTCTCTTGCATTTCATTGACTTGATCGTCGGAGTTGAGCAGAGGGGATAGCCCCGCTTGTTTTACTGTTTATTTCCGGGGATGGAGCACCCTTCATGTCGATACAAGCTATACCTTCTCATCCGCGCAGATCTGAGCTGAAGAGGCCTAGATCCTATCTCTATTGCTGCTTGCTTCGGCTAGAAATCTCCGCCTTGGGCCTGAATACTCGGGACTTCCATTGCGCCAGCCGGAGCATTCAACACCGGACATTTTGCGTCACATCATATATGAAGAGTAAAAAAATTTAAAAGTTGACTATTTTATTAGAGCAACAAATTTTTAAAAATAGACTCTTTTGTTAAAACAAAAAATATTTTTTAAAATTAACATTTCTAGTAAAACAAATAAAATATATCATTTTAAAATATCTCTAGATGCACAATTTTATGTAATTTAGCGGATGCACTAATCTCATCACTTTGACAAAGACGAATAGCCAACCTTCTCATTAATTCTTTGAATATGTCATCGCTTTGCTTATCATGTAAAAGTCGTGTAGAATCTATCAACTCCTACGTGCGTGCCTGGGAGCTTAGAAGAGGACGTTAAAACGACTATGTTTGCTTTTCTTTTTTCTTTTTTCTTTTTTTCTTTTTCCTTCTTTTTTTCTCTCCTCAAATTTTTCACCGAAAAAATAAAAGAAAAGAAAAAGCAAACTGATCATGCCCACGTGTTGCAAATAGAGCTAGCTTTCAGATCATGTGTCGCATTTGCATTCTCATGGTCGCGGTATATTTCCATTGAATATAAAAGTCTTAATTTTATTTTCCACATTTTGAAGTTTGTAAAAAATTATGGATGCTCTCTCGAAATTTAGTAATTATCAATATCTTTATTTAATATGATATATATTTTCACCTGATCAAAATCGTATCTCGACGCCAAACGACGTCGTTTTGTTCAGAAGCAGGAACAGTGTTAAAAATTCTGATTCAATCAACACACGCCACATCACTATGAGAAAAACGGCTGGCTTCTAATCAAAAATTTTTGCCCAAAACATTCCCAAACTACCCCCGAAATGGTTGACCGTGGCTCCATCCCAAACCCCTTTATGGTTCTATTTAGATATAGTGGTGGCTTCTTAATTTATTTCATTTTATTTTATTGTTTACCTTTCCATACCCAATATTTGAACACATAACATCAAAATTACAAGAGTCTCACGTGGAGGCTTAGGTGTGTTTTATCTACATAAAAATTTGACAGACTTATTTATTCTTTGTCATGTGATTAACCCTAAAATATGAAAAATTATTCCATGCATCTGCTGCATCCACTTATTTAGTGTAGCGGATCAATTAGAACTACAATAAATAAACATGATCCCTATTTTCCTCTTATCACTTTGCAAAAAAAAAATTACAATTTTGTCATTAAATAATACATACTACATAGTGTCAATATATGTTGTGAACACATGGAATAATTTATCCTCGAATATAATGGTAATTACTCCATCTGTTCCATTAGACAAAATTAAAATTTGAGAATGTATAACTTTTTATGAATAACATGGTATAATGTTTAAAATGAATAATTTACTACAATATTCATTAATATCCTTACTTCTTATTTTTCAAAGGTAAATTATTGTAAATCGCACATATTTATATTAATAATTGTATGGAAAATAAATAAACCAAAACTTTACTATTCTAAGTGAAAGGAGAGATACATTATCAGGGAAGGGGCATACTATTTACAGTAACATTTTTACTATTTACAGTAACATTTTTCTGTAAAAAGTCTATAATGTCCCTTAGGTCTTTAAAAAAAAAATTTATTTTTCACTATAATTATGGCCGATAATCATGAGGACAATCTACAGGGGGCGAGATTTTGGAAGAAAATACCTAAGCCTAAAAAAAAAACAAAATACCGCCCCTAGGAGGCTGTATTTTGTCTAAAAATACCTAGGGGCGGTATTTTAGAATTTGAGAAAAGAAGAGAAGAAGATAAAGAACATGAAGAATCTGAAAAAACTTTGGTTACTGCAAATAAAAATTTCAGACAATGTTTTTTTTTGTTAAAACCCCAATTTTATGTAAAAAAATTGTATAGATTGTTTATTTACCGTGTAATATGGATCGTCCTCGTGACTATCGGCCATAATTAGAGTGAAAAGGTTTTTTTTTTTTTTTAAGACCTAATGGGCATTATAAACTTTTTACAGGAAACTGTTATTGTAAATAGTAAAAATGTTATTGCAAATAACAATTCCGTAAGGGAAATACTTGGGGGTAGGACAGTCTTGAAATTTGGTGTCGAAACTGTTAAACAGTCAAAAGAGATTGCTTTGCCCCAAAAAAAAGAAGAAATTTTCTTTTATCAAGAGGGATTTTAAATGATAGGACTGTGTTGTATTATAGAAATACTGTAAAAAAATATTACATATATTTTATTTTATTTATTTTAGTTCTTTTAAGTCTTTGACTTTTCTATACTTCATTTCAATTTTTAGGAAACTTAAGCCGGTTGGAGCCAATATTGGCTCCAGTTGTGTCCAACGGTTGGACAATGGCTACAACCAAAGCCATTTTCGCAGGTTGGCTGCGAAAATTTGGCTGAAGTTTTTTTACTCTGCTAATTAAATAATTTTTTTGTACTTTTTTTTAAAGAAAAAATGTTATATATGCTAAAATTATACTATAATAACATATATTTGGCTCTAACAATTTTATAGCACAATTTAGACTGATGAGATAAGTAAAAGTGAATCTTTTCCCCGGACAACAATAATATAGTGCCATTTGTAACAATAACATAGTACCATTTGTTGTGGTACATCGATAAAATACCAATTATCAATGGACATTATGGACTATACACGCATTATGCTTTTACGGTTGGGTTTCTTTTATTTTATTTTTGTGCAATTTGACTTGATAGTTATACATTCATTTCGTCTCACTCAAAAAGTACACTTTAAAAAATGTATTAACTTATTATGACTTGTAAAGTACAACACCTAAAATAGATAATTTAACACAATATTTTTCACTTATATCTTTACTATATAAGGAACGCTTAATTGTGAACTATACATTATTATATTAGTAAAAGTATGTAATGTAACAAATTCAACGTAAACTTTTTTAATGGGACATTTTTTTTTTTAAAAGTAGATACTTTGAGTTATACAGAAGAAATTTTTTTCTTAATACAACCACTGAAAACAAAATACAATAGACATATATACACAAGTAATTAAAATATAAATGCACTATAGAACCTACATCCACAAGTATTTAAGGTTATATTTTGATTTCATTCTAGAAAAATTATCACTTTTTTCAAAAATAATTTATATTTAAACACTTTTATTTTTTCAAAATTTAAAATAAAATATAAATTTTTTCTCTAAATCTTTACCCACATAAATTTTAAAAATAGTATAATCATTACATCATTTTATCTCTCTCTTACATTATTTCTCATAAAATAATTCTCTAAAAAAAATATATTCTAAAACAAAACATTCTCAGCTTGGTTACAAAATAAATAGAGTACATGAAAATATATATATATATATATATATATATATATAGACACACACACACACTAAATTGGTCACCAAAAAAAAAGTCTAACCAATGTGATTACTCCAAAGCAAGGTGAAAAACAAAATGAAAAAAAAACAAAGTGAACAAAATTTGCGGACCAGAAAATGTGAGATGGTGACGAGGTTGTTGCGGCCACCTACTACGGTACTTACCAAAAAAAGAAAAATAAAAAAAAATAAAAAATGATGAGGACGTGGAATTGTAGGTATTGACTGCCTTAAATAAGCAAAGTCCTGTCTGTTTTGCAGTATAAATATGCATAATTGACAGATATAGAAATCGAACATTCGACGCTTAAGTGACCGGCCCTGCACACCAACTGAGGATACTAGTTTGTTCCTTTAAAATAAATAATTAAAAAAAAGAAAAGAAAAGATGAGGACGTGGAATTGTAGTTATTGATTACCATAAGCTTCCCTCTGATCCAAGCTGGAAGGGCGAACACGAATCATACTAGTTCACCGCTAAAGGCAGCTGCGTGGTTCCACCACCATCGCTACCTCACTTTTTGACTTTTGAGCTACCAATTACTACACGTCATCACCTTCACATACCTATCGTCACCAACACATACCATTTATAAAAAAATTATTTTATAGTAATTCATCTGCCCGTTCAAATACTCCCTCCGTCCCACTCAAAGAGTTCAATATGAAATATGTACAACTTATTATAGGTTGTGAGGTACAACACCTAAATGAAGTAATTTATCACCATATTTTTTACTTATATTCTTACTTTATAAATAATGATTAATTGTGAACCACACATTGTTATATTAGTAAGGGTATGAATGTAAATAAATTCAAAGTGGACTCTTTAAATGAGACAAGATTTTTTCTTGAAAGTAGACTCTTTGAGTGGGACAGAGGGAGTAATTCACTTTGAATTTGTTTATGATATGTATATTTATTAATATAATAGTGTGTGATTCACAATTAATTCTTAGTTAAAAAGTAAGAATATAAATTAAATTTGTGATGTCAAATTACGTATTATAGATATTGTACCTTACAACTCATAATAAATTGTACGTTTAAAGTGAACTATTTTAGTGAGGCGGATGGAGTATTGTAAAGTGTATGACAATTTCATGATGGTTTGTGTCATTGTTATAATAATATTTTGACAGTTAAATTAGAGTTGTACTCTCTTTCTCTTCCGCTAGGAGAGTCTATCTCAAAAATATTTTTTGTTTAGTTACAAGTATTTACTTTTACTTTTACTAACATAATTATGTGTGGTTCACAACTAACCTATATTTGAAGAGTAATGACATTAATGGAACAAGTTGTGTCAAATTAATTATTTTATGTGTTGTACCTTGACATCATTAAAAGTTACTCCATTCATTCAATTAGACGAGTTCGATTTGATAAATGTACAACTTTTTATGAGTTGCATGGTACAACACATAAAATAAGTAATATCTCACTATTTGTTCACTTATGTCCTTACTTTTCAAATGTGAATTAGCTGTGAACCACACATGATTTTATTAGTAATGATACGTGAAGTAAAAAATAAAATAAAAAAATCAAAACTTGACGCTTTTAGTGGAACAAAAGTACATTTTCAAATTTGACCATTATAATGAAACAGAGAGCGTATAAATCTGTGAAATTTGAGTAGTAGGATGGAAAAGTCATAAAGTGTGTTTTTGTTTTGTTTTTTCTCCTGAATTTATTACTATTTCATTGTTTTGTTAGACTGCACTCTAAATAAACAAAACTGACAGAGGTAGAAATTAATCCCCCAATAGCTGGTGACTGAATCATTGCTATAGAGTGCGTATTAGACCCACTCTTATTTTCCAATTTTTTAGAGTGAGTATTTATTTTATTGCCAATAGTAGCAATGCTGTATGGAGTTGGAATTGTTAATTCCCTTTCCCGTTTCAAACTTGTTTCTTAGAGGAATTGAGTTCATTCCCCATCCACGTATGAAAGGAAGTCCAGTAAAGAGAACATTAGTTTCAATCTTTCAAACTACTTCCCCTTTTTGTTTTCATATATATAAATAATTTTATTTCAAATTATATTTTACAACTTATAAATAATTGTATTATTGAACTATTTCAATGGAATGGATAGTGTAACTTCATTTCAGTTGGTTTATTGCGACTTAGCCAAGCCGATTTGGCTACCCCATGAAAGTTAACTTACTTTGGGTGTAGGTCATGAGTTCAAAGTCCATAATAAATATGAATTATTGTTGTATTGTCGAAGTCATTGCATAAATGTACTCTCTATTTCGCTAGAGGAGGTCCAACATCAAATGAAAAAAAATTAGTACTCTCTATTTCGCTAGAGGAGTTCAGTTTCACAAATTTATAACTTTTTTATAGATGTAAATGTACAACACCTAAAATCGCTAATTTGACAATATTTCTTATGTCATTACAAGTGTAAGTTAATTGTAGACCACATATAATTATATTAGCAAGGATATAAAAAGTAAAAAAATAAAAAATGGACTATCCTATTGCAACAAAAATATTTTTTGAAACTGGACTCTTCTAATGGAAAAATAGAGTAATAAATATGAATGACTGTTGTATTTTTGAAAGTCATTGTGCGAGGTGCATACATAAATTTTTTTTATGTTCAACCAAAAAAAAAAAAAAAAAGGAAAGTCAATCACCAAATAAAAATTGAGTACTCTTTCCATTTCAGTATTGTCTAGTTTCATGAATGTACAATTTTTTATCAATGTAAATGTACAATACCTAAAATAGTTAATTTGACATAATTTTTTTCATTCATATCCTTAATTGTGTACCATACATAATTATATTACTAAAGATATAAATAATAAAAAATTGAAATGTAAAAAGAATTTTTGAAAATGAACTTTTTTTATATTTAAAAATAGAAGTATTCGAAACTTGATTTCCTTTTTGGGCTACGAAGACTAACAAAAATGCCTAATAAAGAACTTCAGCCACTAAAACAAGAAGGCCCAATTCTTTATTTTTTATTGGGCTCAAAAGAAGGCCCATTTAAAAGAGGCCAAAATCTCCGCGTCCTCTTAGAAGAAAGATTAAAAAAGTAAAAAAAAGAAAAATAGCGTAAAAAATTCAAATCAGAATATGACTGTTTCGCAAAAACCCCGATTAAAATCTCTGGGCTTAGCGCATTGTTTTTCGCTTTAACCCTCTCTCTATCATCCCATCGCTCCAAACGAAAATATCCGGAAACCATGTCTTATGTTCCTCCTCACCTAAGAAATTCAACCACAGCTGCTGCTGCCGGAGGAGGCGCCGGCGGCGGCACCACCATCACTACTCTAGACTCTAATTCCTTCCATTCCTACTCGAAGTTCAACTCCACTGCAAACAACCACACTAACAATCATAGTCACGCTAATCATTCCCGCCGCAGTAGCGGCAGTAATTTCACCTCCCCCAGGGCCGCTTCTGACATTGTCTTCCCTCTCTGGAAGCCGTCTGAGCGCGTTCTCCGTCTCACACCTGACCAGGTACAATCATCAATGTCGTCTGAAATGTTGAATTTGGCGGCTCGAAAATGCTTCGTCTCATTGTTTGGCTTGTGTGATTTGGTCCAGTTGTTATGGGAAGGCCATGGATTATATTTATTTTTGTCATTTATTGTGAACAATTACTATTTTTTGGATTAATTTCAATTTTTGTTGTTCAAACTGATGACTTTGATATTTGTATGTTTGTATATAGATAGACGAGGTTCGTTCAAGGCTTAATGTTGAAGTCGTAGTCGGGCCAGACTCTCTTCCTGCTCCTGGGCCTATTGAGTCGTTTGCAGACATGGTAAATGATGGACTAGTTCCAAATGAGTAATGGAGAATGAGGTTTTGATTTGATATAATGCGTTGTTAAATCTAATATGCAGTGCCTGCACCCGAGCATCATGAAAGATATATCATTTCATGGTTATACGATGCCAACTTCTATCCAGGCACAAGCAATGCCAGTTGCTCTCAGCGGGAGGGATCTTTTAGGTTGTGCTGAAACTGGTAGTGGAAAAACTGCTGCCTTTTCCATACCTATGATACAGGTTTTTACTTTTTTTTTTGTTGTTGATTGTTTATATGCTGTAATCTGTTCAAACAGGCATGTAGAATCATTCAACTGTATGCAATGTTCTTAACCTCCTGTTATTTGCAGCATTGCTTGGCTCAGCCTCAAATTAAACGGGGTGATGGACCTTTGGCATTGGTATTGGCTCCTACAAGAGAGCTTGCACAACAGATAGAGAAGGAGGTACACAGCTCATTTTTAAGCCTTCAGATGGCACTGATGTTAATAAAAGAATGATTTTGTAAATCTGGTAAACGTACAGTTTGTTGTCTTTTTAAACTTCAATGGTATTCTACTTGGATCATTATAGTCATGCTACTGTTGATATGGATGATGGAGTAAGGGGTTTTCCACCTTTAGCATCGTAACATTTCGTGTAATACTTCATTATATACATTTACAGAAACGTTGGCACGTGAGTAATCGTTCTTCCATTTAGAATGTGGTTTTCAACTTTTCTGTAATCATTTTTCAGTTAATTGCATATAGTACCATTGATGCCTTAAAAACACATGTAGAAGAGTATATATTGTTTGCCAAGTTAGACTTCGTTGGATTAACTCTAGCTTTCTGCCCTATCTATATAGGATTATTAGTGTTGTTTTATTTTGGCTTTTGCATGTTGTTTGTTGAGTGAAGCTTGTTCAGGGCAGTGCTGTAATTCTCTGGGAGTTCTAAAATGTTGCTTGGAAGAGTTTACCACTTTATATATCTTTTCCTTTAAACAGTTACCCTTTAATACATTATGTGATTCATTGAATTATCTTCAGGTGAAGGCTTTCAGTAGATCGTTGGATTCTTTTAAAACTACTATTGTTGTTGGTGGAACTAATATTTCAGAGCAGGTAGTAAATTTAAAATGGGTCATTTGCTCTCACAATGCATTTGGTTTGATATTTATCTTATCGTTCAATTGATTGATATTTATCTTATCGTTCAATTGAGAACCATCAGGGCATGTGTTTGCCAGCTTTTGAAATTATGGAAATTGTGAGCAAATAAATATTTTTGGAGCTGTTTTGAGCATTTATTGTTTACTATGTTGCTGATACTTTACAGAGGGCTGATCTCCGGCAGGGGGTAGATATAGTGGTTGCCACTCCAGGAAGATTTATTGATCATTTGCAACAGGGAAATACGTCCCTCTCTAGGATCTCTTTTATTGTTCTGGATGAGGCTGATAGGATGCTTGATATGGGATTTGAACCACAGATAAGAGAGGTGATTTATTTTGATGTAGTATTGCCAATTATACTCACATTCTCAAAGTTTCTTATCTTCCTCATGTGTGATTGAGCTCTTTGTTTCCTGTTGTGCATGCATGTATATGCTAGAAAGACTTTTCATTTTGTATTATTTGTCAATTCATAGTTTGTCAACTGAGACTATTTTGAGACATTAAGCATATCCTTATGTAACTTTTTGGAACTATAGATAACTGAGGTATCTCTAGCAATAACAAGTTCTTTCTTTGATTTGCTTATAAATATAAATAGTTTTCTTTTCTATGAAGAACCACAGTTATCCTTTTCTGAATTTTCCAAGTTATTCTTATTCTTCAGTCGAAAGAGCAATTACAATGGTAAAGTATGGCTTAAAAAACAAGAAAATGAAGATACCAAAAAATTTGCTCTATATTCATGCAGTCTGTTGAGGGGGTGTTCTTTATGATGTTTTAAAAACGGTTTTGAAAACATGTTTTTGGAAAATAGTTTTATAAGGTCAAAAGTGTATTAGAAATGTAAAAAGGTATAGCTAAATAGTAAAAAGTTGTATTGGAAATGATGAAAAATGATTATAATATATTAAATTTAGAGTTGAAACCAAAAACAAAACTAAAACCAAAACAAAAAGAACAGCCCTTAATGAATCAAATCACAATGATCTACAAACAGAGATAGTGCTAAAACCAATGAATGCATGTTCGAAATAACACAAAGCAATCTTTTACGTGTCATTCTTTGAATATAGGTGATGCAGAATCTTCCTGAAAAACACCAGACATTGCTGTTTAGTGCAACCATGCCTATCGAGATTGAAACTTTAGCACAGGTCAGTATGGATGTCACTTTAATTTAATCTTGATGTCATATTTATTCACAATTATACTGGCTTGCTTGTTTGGCTTGCATGACAATGCATACTTGATACAGTCTATGCAACTTGATGCTAGAAGAGGGTGATGTTGCATTCCTTTTCACTTCCATGAGAACCTTGATTGTTTGTGCTGTGTATATTAGGTTTGTGGTTTTTTGAATTGTTTGGTTGTTCAAGTATTTGACTTTGACACTTGTGAGATAGAATCATTATTTAACTGATATGATTTTGGGGTTTTCGATTCAGAATGACATCTATATGTGTTATCTGAACTTTCATATCATTCCCTAACATGTATTGAACATAGCACAAGGCTTTTTTTTTGTTTTAAACCGAAATGAGGAGGAGGGTTGTGTTAGGTTGACAGCTAGCTTGAAACTTTGTCAAATCTCATGATATGAATCTTATAAGAAATAGTTGGATAAAGGCTTGGTTGTTGTTGTTTTTAATACAGCATATGTTATTTGTTACTTTAGTTTTGACTGGCATCATATCCATATTTACTTTAGTTTTGCAATGCATATTCTATCTGTGATTTTCTCTTGATAGCTTTACTGAGTACAAGGATTGGCTCTATTTAGTTCATTGTTCTATTCTTTTTGTAGGAGTATTTGAAAAATCCGGTGCAAGTAAAGGTAGGGAAAGTGAGTAGCCCAACAGCGAATGTATTGCAAGTTTTGGAAAAGGTGCCTGAAACTGAAAAGGTGTGTTATCTTTCACCCATGTTAGAGATTGTTTGAGAACAATCTTGTCATAAACTAGAGTGAAAACTTCCATTCTTGTTATTGTGTTGTGTCATTGCATGCTTTGTTTCTATTGTTTTGCTTTCATAAAATGGAGACAAAGCAGTTGAAAATCTCTATCCAGGTATTGGCTTTGTTTGGCATCCCATTCCATCCCATCTCATTTCACATTTTTCATTTCACGTCTTACTTTATAATATTATTTTCACATTCAATACACTTCGTTTTTCTCCATTTTTAGTATGCTTCTTTACATTTCTAATATTGTTTTAATAATTTGAAAATAAAATTCAGACCACATTTTACCTAAAATGGGTTTCTGTACAATACCAGTTTCTTTATCAATTTCAAGCACAATATTGACAATGATTTCATTCTGAAGAACATTTGACTGCAAGAACTCTATCATCAAAGCCACTTCCCCATGGGCTTGGAATCGAATTTGAGGACCATATTATATGCACTAGAAGTGGCGTCCACATTTTTACTAAGTATTCATCCGCACCCATAGTGGGATAAAGACTTAGTTGTTGTTGTTGTTGTATGCATCCACACCAATGAGTTTTATCTGTCATCCAGCGTTTATAGTCTTTCCACCTCCTTAGTGTATCCTCAGGAATAGTTGCTGTTCCTTTACCATTCTCATTTTATTTGTCTGTTTATGTATTGCAGATAGATCGGCTTCTAGGGTTGTTGGTCGAGGAAGCTGCTAGGGCTGAGAAGTTCAGCCACCCATTTCCTTTGACGATTGTCTTTGTGGAACGAAAGGTAGAACTAGTTAAACTTTTTTTGTTCAATGTCGTCACTCTCTTTTCATTTTCCTTTTCCATTCTTGGTTCTTCCATAATGTGTTGACCATTTTGTATTGAATAGATGATAAAAAAAAAAAAAAACACAATTTTGTAGAATACATGACATTCTCTTACAAGTTAAACTGGGCTTTGGGGATCTCTTAGGTGCATGTGTTCACATAAAACTTAAGGGAGTTGGCTGAAATGTTTTGCTTAGAAAGTTCTTGAAGTCATTATGTTGTGCCATTTTTTTTAATATCCGAAATATGTGCCTTGTGGATGTCAAATACTTGCTCTTACTTCCTTTAATGTGAGTTGATTTTGATGTGTGCTGTTGCTATATATGGTAGCGTAATGTTATTTGCATATTTAACTCTCAGAAAGTTAGACCAATCTCAAAAATCAGTTTTGGTTTGAGTTCTTGGCATGCTTGGAAATTTAGGGAAGTGCATTTAAGCTCGCTGGATTATGATATCTCCCTTGCACTTCTATCCAGAATTTGGGGTCAACTGGTACTGTACCAGGGCAAGACTTTGCTTTAAATAGAAAAGAAATGCAATTACCCTCATGCTGCATCTTTGACCTCATTTTTTTAATAGAAGACAATATATGTTAACCAAATCATCTGATAGTTTGATGACGACATTGTATAGTCTGGATTTCTTGAAAATATAACCAAATCATTTGATAGTTTGATTAAGTAACTATCACTTTTCAGATCATTGCATTATAAAGGTCTTTTCAGTGTCGCTGTATTCTCTTTTTTCCTCTTTGGATATTATAAACGGTTAAATAGATTCTATTCTTTTCCCTTCACCTTAAACTTTTGTTATTGTTATTGTTTTCTTGCATCACAATGATTTCATACTTACCCCTGTTAAGCTATCATATGATTTGATCCCTGTACAAGTTGAGGGAAGGTTTAACTTCAAAATTTCTGTAGATCTCTTGGATATAAGTACATCTTGATTTATTTGTTGAGAAAAAAGACAGGAAGGGTTGGTGAGATCATTCTTCCTTCTGTTACTCTTTCATTGATGGATGAGTATTTAGCCGTATTGTCATGTTTTGGGCTCTCATAACAGCTCATATTGTGGTCGTGCAGACCAGGTGTGATGAAGTTGCTGAAGCGTTGATCGATCAGGGCTTAAATGCAGTTGCTCTTCATGGTGGCCGAAGTCAAAGTGAGAGAGAATCAGCTCTTCATGATTTTAGGCATGGACCTACAAGTATCTTGGTATGCTCCTTTTCAAAGTACCTTTAGTGTATAATACTTAAGGCCCTCTATGGTATGGAATATTGTCTTCAAAACATATTTTCAAAACACAAATTTCATTTTATTATAATTTTACATCATTCCCAATACATTCCATTACAGTTTGGGGCTTTCATTGATAAAAAATCTGTAACCTTCATTAGCAGATTCATTTTCTGTGGTTTCCCTGATCAAACTTGAAGTTACCAAGGAACCATGCATATCACTTATTTGATAATTCTTATTATTTTGATTACTTCTGGTATTGATCTTGACACAAGTCTCAATCCAAAACACGTTTTCAAAGCGGAGATGCCATACATGCCCTTAAACTGAACATGGCTACACTTTTAAATGAAAGTGAAGTTATTTACATATTGTGAGTTATTTCATTTGTATGCTTAGTTGTGACAAAGGCTTAGTTGTTGTGGAATGCTAGTTAGTGAACATAGGTTGAAATTCAGTCTGGTTGTTTGATATCAAGTCAAGTTTCCCGTATTGCACTAAGGTTGACTGAACTTTTTCATGTTTCTGTGTTAAGTCTCATGTCCCAACAGCCAGGGGTTCAATCAGCTGCGTTGGTAATATTTTGGATCATCTTTGCCTAACATTTGTATGGTGTCATGTGCAGGTTGCTACTGATGTTGCATCTCGTGGATTGGATGTCAGTGGAGTGGCTCATGTAGTGAATTTAGACCTCCCAAAGGTAAACTGATGACATGATAAACCTCTTTCCTCATTTGAGTTGTCCTTTTCCGGAAGTTCTTGTGCCTGTTGGTTGTTGAATTTTTCTCCACTACTTGAAACTGGAACAATATGTTTTTAAAAGGAAAAGATTAGGTTGCTTGCTGTACATTGTCTGGTGTTACGGACTACCACAGAAATTCTTTTTATATGGATTACTTTGCTTACTTTTGACTGAATTTCTTAAATCTTGTTCTGGAATGACTTGATTTGAAGCTCCTGTTATCATTTTCCAATTTCAGACAATGGAAGACTATGTACACCGTATTGGAAGGACAGGACGTGCTGGATCAACGGGCAGGGCGACATCATACTATACTGACAGAGACATGGTGATTCTTTACTTCCCTGTTTGGTGGCTTTTCTCTTTGTATCATGCACTTTTCACTATGTTGAGAGAGAATTTCCTCATTGTTATTCACTGTCGGCAATCTTTTTTACTGCAGTATCTGGTAGCACAAATAAAGAAAGCAATTGCAGATGTTGAATCTGGCAACACGGTCACTTACGCTACTGGAAAGGTACGCGGTTTTCAGTTTTTTTGCCTTACTAGAAGTATTTAGACATATGCTCTAAGTCTGGTGCTTTTATTTTTTCTTTGTTTCACCTCCTTCTTCCCTAAGCCAAGTGTTGTTTGATTGATTGCATCCGTGTTGCCTGTTATTTCTTTTAGGTTGCTCGAAGGATGGAAAAGGAAGCTGCAGCTGCGCACAAGGAAGTAAGGAACGCGCTCTCCAAGGCATCCTTGACGGGCACTGCACCTTTAAACGTCGATGATAAGTACCGGCACATGATTGCCTCGGCTACTGTCAGAACAGAGGGTTCCGCAGATGATGCCTGGGACGACTAGAATCTGGACAATCGCACGCATTGCTGGCACTCGGATGTGGTCCAAAAGGGGAAGCCACGTTTGGGTCGTTTCTTTCATCCGTCTGTCGCAGAATTCCATCAAATTACCGACTCATCTTTGTATACTTCGGCTGTATATATTTTTTGCTTGTTTATGACTTACTGCTCCTTAGTTGTGTACATGACTTGTAGGGGAAAAGAGACTGTTGGGTCTGGTAATACGTACATTAACTTTACTGAAGCAAAACACCACATTTTTGGTAACTTATATAAATGCAGACTGCAATTTTGTTGCTTTTTTTTTGCAAAAGCTGATATTGGATTTGGAGGTGTTATTACTTATTAGTTGTTCTTTTTTTCTTCGGAAACGCAGAGGTATCTCCATATTCACTTTAGGCTTCACCTTGTGCAAGGTCTTGGTTCCACCCTTTGACGGGCTATGGTACCCTGTCCTCCAAGAGTTGGATCAACTCTGTAGGGGACAGAGCATTCCAACCCTGTGCTCCCAACGGTAGTTTAGAAACTTCGTGCAAGGTATTGGTTCCACCCTTGACGGGCCATGGTCCCCTGTCCTCCAAAAGTTGGATCAATTCTATGCAAGGGACAAAGCGTTCCAACTCTGCACTCCCAATAGTAATTTAGAAATTTCAGAATTCAAACTCGTGATGTGCAAATTGCACACGGCAAAGTCCTTACCATTGGTATGCAAAGGGACAGAGTGTTCCAACCCTGCACTCCCCACGGTAGTTTAGAAACTTCGAAGTTTTAGAATTCAAACTCATGATGTGCAAAGGTACACAGTAAAATCCTTACCATTGAACCAAGCCCTCGTTTCAGTTGCCTCCTAAAATGGAGACATCATTTCCTTTACTATCAGACAGATGTAAATATCAAGAACACAAGGTTGCCATAGAAACGGCAAGTAAATTTCATTTCTTCCAAACCATAAACCAATTGAGAATCTTACTACATTGACATAACCAAAAAAACCAGGACAACAATTTGAGTATAAACAAAGCATACACAAAACATCATACAAAAGGCAAAATTGAAAACTGATTTTAAGTACAGAGAGACACAACAGACAAAGTGTCTATGGCTGTGCAATAACTCAAGACGCCATCACCGGAAGTCGCTTCTGCCCGATGACCGCTTCCCTAAGGCGGTGATAACCGTTCCTATAATGCTCAAGTGAGAAGCATAGTTGCCTTATTGCTTCTCTTTTCTCTTCTGCACCTTCCATAATCAGTTCTTGCTTCCTTTCCACTTCCCTCTCCAGTTCTTTCATTTTCGATCTCAACTCTTCCGCCTGTTTCTGCGCTCCTTCGGCCCGGGAAATCAACTGAACATGCTCCATGTGTAGCTGGTGCAGATGCTGGTTCATTTCATTCATTTGGGTGTCTCTAGAATCGATTTGCGCTACATATATAGCAATTTTTTCATCTAGTGCATCCTTTTCTGCCCTCAGTGTGTCCAGATTTCTGTTCAATTCCTCAATGTGATCATTCTTCTCAGCTATTCCAGCCTTCAGCTCCTCAACTTCGGCCCCGAGCACAGCTTCCATCTCGGCTTTTGCAACCTTGATACGCCTCACATCCTCTTCTAAAGACTGGCACCGTACATCTATCTCTTTAAGGTTATCTTCCAAATATGTTTTCTCCTTCACCAATCGAGTAATTTCAACCTGAAGCTGAGAGTTCTCTTCAGATAAGCTCTTGTTAGCATTGGAAATGGTTTCTCTTAGTCCCCTGATTTCTTGATCCCGGTCTGCTAAATTGGATTTATACCTCGCAATTCTGTCCTGCAACTTCGAAACCTCCCTTTTCTCTCTTTCGATTTTGACTTTCCACGTCGAAACGTCCTTTTGAGCTGATCCCAGCTGATTCTCCAAAGCTTTGATTGATGATCCATTATTCTGAAGTTCCAACGTTAGACGTGCAACTTCCTTCTCAGAATCAAAAAGCTTCTCTTTTGTAAGTTTTAGCTCTTCTTCAAGAGCTGAAATTTCTGTAATCTGCTTCTCCTCTTCGGAACTGGTTTCCACAATGCTTGTTCCTTCTTGCACCGTGTCAGCCTCGCCATGAACACCATTAGAGAAGTCCATTAACTTGTACTTTTGGAGCTCATCTTTCAAGGAAATAATCTGTTCTTCAGACAGCCTAATTTTCTCCCTAGCAATCTTCAACTCTTCCTCATAGCCAGCAATTCTAGACAAGAGAATTTCAGAATCTTCATTTCTGGATCCTCCTCCATTGGATCTTTCAGAGATCTCCTCCTCTGCCATGTGAAGCTTTTCTTTCACATCCCGGAGCTCAACCTCTAACTCAATAATCCTCCGGCGCAAACCTTGGTCATCATCACTGCTCATTGTGGCTGCATAATTATTTACAGAAGAATCATCTGATTCAGATTCAGAGTCCAATGTTGAGGTTTCATCTCCATCTTTAATGGATACATCTGTGCCATTTCCACCAGCCCCGAGAAAGAAATCAAATCCAGCAGCACGAGGACCGGATTTACGCCGAGACCTGTGATCAGGGGAAGGCACGGAAGAAGGGGGTTCAGAACTCACATCAGAAATGCCTGAGCCTTGTGATTGAAGATCCGAAGGAACACTCTTCCTAAGTTCTCCAGTAACGTGATCATAACGCTCCGCCAATGACCGGTACATTCGGTAGAATTCCTCAACAAGACTAATCAGCTCTGGCCTCTTCTGGTAATACATTTCGGCTTTCTTGGCGAATGAATCTGCATCCTCTTCGATAAGTTTTAGCATTCGTTTGACATTCTGGTCCATTTCTGACAACAATAATCTTGTTGTCAAATTCTTGTTCATCATTATGCTAGTAGTTACCTCACAATTAGACACAATCATATTGTGATGAATTCAAAATTTACGAAATTTCGGTGTATATGCAATAATGCGTTCTCCTTTTCCAGCAGCACCAAGGAGAGGAGGAACATCACCACATATGTACCTCTTTCGAAGGATTGACTCCTATTAACTAAATTTATCAGTCTAAACATTCTTTGGTCATGTGATGTAGGATATAAAAGCAATATATATCCAAAATATATAAGAATTTATTTATTTCCAACATGTGAAGTATTTATTTATTTCTGTTATGAATAAAACCATATAAGAAACCTCGTATAGGGAAAATAAGGCTCCAACCTTACTAATATTAGACAAAACAAAAAAGATATCTTTCGATTGACACGTGACCGGTAGACTTCTTCTAAGGGCTGTTTGATAAAAATTATTGCTTATATCTGAATGTTTAATGCTGAATTGATTCAACATTTGAATCATAATGCTTAATCACTCTTTCTTATTTGACAAATGCGCTCGTCTAAATGAGTGACAAAAGGAACTCAACAAAAAATTTCTTTGAGAGGTGACATGGCTACATTGCATCCATTCAGACACAAACAAGAAAAGTTGAGACAATTTCTTGGTCTAAACTAGAAGAAGGTATTTTAAAAGTACGTTCATACTTGAAGAAAAATGATTTTCTATCCTATTGTGAAGGTATTTTTCCTATTCCTCAGGGAAAGTTAATTTCAAGGATAGTCATCTATTCATCATTTCTTTTCATAAATATTACATTGGAAACAACACATCAGAAATAACAAGAAACCTCAAAACATTATTTTTATTTTCATCTAAACATTGAGAGCAAGTTTTCACATCATATGTAACCAAAAACCATGATCAAAATTACCAAATGAATTCAACTTATTAATTCAATAACAGTCTGATGCTGATGCAAGACAGAATGAAAAGACTGAAAAAAGAAGAAGAAAAAATTGCATCCTGTCTCTTACCTTCAAGATTTTCTTGGAGCCATCTCGAGTTTTTTGGACTAATATGGCTATCCCACCACCATGAATGTGATTTTTTTGTTAAAGTCCTCTTCATCATCCTGTTCTGCGTAATCTGAAATACAAGGACAAGATCATATCATTCTCTAATTCATTTTTTAGCACAAAACTAATTATTATAGATTCCAGGAAGCCGATGAAAACAAGTTTCTCCAATTGATATAGCCATGAGATTTCATTTCTCACTCTTTCATTAGTTTCTGTCACAAAACTGGTTACTATAGATTCTAGGAAGCGGAAACAAACAAGTTTTCTTCGATCCATAGCCATATGATTTCCTCATTCCATAGTGAAAACACAAAATGCCAGTTTTTTCCAAGTAAGTTGTAGTTGCAAACTCTTGGAAACATGGACAAAGTTACACTATGAACCAGAAAATTTTGCTTTTATCATATGATAAAATGATCGAATTTCTCACCAAGGGAGTCGCCATAGTGCAGGCTTAGCAGAACTCGGATAAAACACCTTTGCTCCAAAGAAACTCACCTGCAATGAAGCCTACTAATAATGTAAGAACTAAAAAACGAAACACACACCAGATAGTAGTACTACAACAGAATCAAATCTTGAACTATGTTAAATGGAAATGAAATGAAAATTCAGTTTCCCAAATGAACTACTTATTATTCTAACATTATGCTTTGTTCTGTCACGTAGGGCCTGTTCGTTATGTGATGGTTTCGAAAACATGTTTTTCACAAATGAACTATGTTTAATGTACAAATGTACAAATGTGTGGTTAAATATTAAAAAGTTGTCTTGGAAATGATGAAAAACACAAACAATGAAAGGGCCTTAGTTTCAAACTTCCAATTAAAATGCCATATGATTAAACTATTCTTCAGCCAAAGCAGACAAATTAAGTCCTTTTCAAAGAAAAAGAATTGTTTTTGGCCATGATCTTCCTCACTTAGGATTCCATGATTTCTCCAAATGGTAACAACCTTAGAAAACAAACAACCATATTGCTAAATTTAACCAAAGCCGAAGTCGGCAGATCACGGATCACACTAATTCGGCGTCACCAGCCCAAAAGGCCCAAACACCGGAAGTTTCCTTGGGCCGATCAATGGGCCAAACACTGAGTTTGACTAAACCAAATTGGGCCTACAATGATTGACGTTCTACATTATTCGTACTAACACGTGTTACCCGAGGGTGATGGAGTAGTGTAAGCAAAAAAGACCAAAACATGTTCAGAGGTCAGATTTCAGATAGGTGAGACGTGGTATCCACGCGCGAATAGAGCGCGTGAAAGTGACACCCACACCGAGTCCACAAATTGTGGCAGAAAGAAATGAATATCCGAAAGATTGACAAGTTAGGGGCAATGAATATGACCAACTGGAGAAACACCACCTCCAGCTATGCCCACGCGGCCGTGTTCTTCGCATTCATCTTCATCATCAGTGGAAAAATCAATAACCTATTTGGAAAAAAAAAAAATCTTAAAAAGAAAAATGAGAAAGATTGATAAGTTAGGGGCAATGAATGAATAAAATGGTGATAAGTTAGGGGCAATGAATGAATAAAATGGTGTCAAATCTCAAAACAAACTTTGGAAATTTCACACCAAAGAGGGACCAACTTTCAACAGAAGACAAACAAACAATTGGGTGGGAATGAAGAAAAAGAATTGAAATTTGAAATCAAGGAACTGAGTTATAAAGAAGAAAAAAAAAAAAAAGAAAGGACCCAGCTTTTCTTTTTGACCCTAATTTTTTAATAATTTTAGTTCTGCCACAGAATGAAAAGTGAAAAAGTATCTCCCCTGCGGCGAGTTGCAGAAAAGGGGGGAAATTCCTTCAAAGTTATATAAAATGGAGCCTCTCGAGTCTTACCTGAGATCAGGAACCGGCGAATGCAATGACGGTTTCCGAGCTTCAATCCCGCGCCTATATCTGGGGATTATCGGAACCACAAAACAAAATGAATTTGTTGAACAAACGCGGAAGCTGAACAGTGAATTAATTGTGTTCAGAAACCGGATGGAATAGAGGAAAAAGTAGCAGTAAAATCGATGAACAGAGTGATTGATATAATCATAAAGAGATAATTCACCTATATGTGGTTTGAATCTTCGAAGAAGGAGAAGTAGATAGAGACAAGAAAATCCAATGATTTGTGAAGTCTTCCGGCAAGAGAGTGAGAGAGAGATGATAAAGAGAAGTGTTGATTTGGAGCTATTTATTTATTGGTATCAGCACCTTCAGGAAGTGGACAGTGGGAAAAGACGGACTTCTCGTTCCTCGTTTTTTTCATTTTTTTTCCTTTACTTTTTTATAATTTTTTTTTCCCCTCAAACATACGTTTTGAATAGGCAAAACGACATATTTAAATAGGGTTAGATAACTCATTATAGATTATAACCGTTTGAGTATTGACTCGTTTAGTTTGAAAATAATGTTTAATATACATGATAAATGAATTTTTCATTTATAGTTTAAAGATAGAAATTTTTGTTTCTTTCTAATTTTAGTTTTATGTTGGGAGTTCAATAATAGATTGAATCTTTGTAATTGAGGATTACTATTGTTATATTTAAATGATCGTTTAGTTTCAATTTAAGATCCTTGGTAAATTTTTTTATCTTACTCCCAAAAAGTGGACTCTTCTAATGGAACGGAGGAAGTATTATTTATCTTTAATGCCTTGATAATTACCATTAGGGTATTTTGGTGCGCATAAATGGGAATGAAGGCACGGATAAAATTTCAGTGTTTTATTCGTGTAAACTGTGAAAAAAAAAAAGAAAAAGAAAAATTGATAGCTTAATTAATCATATTCTCTTAAAGGCAATATAAAATTTTTGTAACGAGTAACTGATATCGTGTTTCAGGTTGACATATCACTTATAACGTGTTAGGTTCAATTTTGATTCTCATGTTGTGTAAGATTTTATAACCTCATATGTTTTTGGATGTAAAATTGTCCTCATTTTCATTTTTGTACGCCAATTGCACCCTCATGTTACTATAGTATATGTGGTGAAAATTATTATAATTACATTTTATCATTCAATATTTATTATTATTATTATTATTAAACTTGCATCCTCAAGAATCGAACTTATGACTTTCTGGTTACAAGATCCTCTCATTACCAGTTTACCACCACCCAAACCTCCCCCTCATTTCATCTTATTTACTTTGGAATTCTGGACTAAGTATTCCATATATGTTAGAATGATTTTTTTTTTTAATTTATTATTGGTACAACACATTTAATTATTTAATGTGCATATATTATAATTTGAGGTTTATGTAAGGATATGTTGACAGTGAGGTTTTTTTAGGTTAATGATTTGAAAGGTATTGCCAGATAGATTACACTGATTAATTAATTCACATCAGACTTTGACCATTTCCCTTATTGCGACACCAATGGATTTGCATAAATTGAATATCAGGATGAGTAACAACAAGATATAACATGGACTCAGAAAGGGCTACTACAACGAGATAAATTCTTAGATGAAGTTAGTGCATGAAAAAAGGAAGAATTTATTTCTGGATATTTTCCAGGCTCACTGCTTCGGCCAGGACGGCAGAACCATGGATTCAGAAAAGGGCTACTTCCTTTTTGCAGGTTCATTTAGGTTTTGGAACAAGTTTTCGGGCAGAATGTCTACATATATTAAGGGGTTTAGAGTGGGGGGACAGTGGAGGCACGTGGCCCAGGCCCTCATCTTAAATCCGCCACTACTTGTATAAAGTAAAAAGTAATTTTTTTTGTGGTTTCTTTTAGTGTGTCTTTATACTTATATACTTGCTTTGTCCTGTTCAAACAATTCACTTTATAGTACCGTTTTTAATAATACAAAATGAATTATTTGAATGATACTAAAAAAATATAATACAAATGGTTACCGAACTATTTCTAATGTTATAACGTCGATAATGTAAAGAATAGTATTGGCAATTTCAATGTAAAAGTTAAATCCCAAATCTCAGCAGAAAAATGAAAGAGAGAAAAAAATATTTTTATAATAATAATAATAAAGGTATACAAGAGACAAGAAAATTAAAGTTTGCCATGTTTCATCATCCATGCCTTGAAGTTCAAATAATAGATGAGATGGGCACTTTTTTTAGAAATACTTTATTAGTGACGTGCTACTTATTTGGTCACCTCGGTTGACCAATGGAGATTTTATTATTATTATTATATTATTATTATTATTACTCTCTTTATTACACTCAAAGAGTTTATTTTCAAAATAAAATTTTATCTCATTTAAAAAATTCACTTTGAATTTATGTACATTACATACCCTTACTAATATTACAATTTGGCTCACAATTAACCCTTACTTCTAAAGTAAAGATATAAGTGGAAAATATGATGGTAAATTACTTATTTTAGGTGTTGTACCTCACAACTTATAATAAGTTGTACACATTTCAAAGTGAACTCTTTGAGTAGGACGGAGGGAGTATTATTTTCTATGTTCCTTGTAAAACCAACAATTATTGTTTTAAAATTTTTGCCATGTGCAGAGTAGAACATTTACATTTTTTTGTTACGTGATATGATTCATTATTGGTCGGTATTATTGTCAGAGCAATTATTTATCGAATGACTTATTACCTGAGCAAATATGTATATTTTTATATACAATTCATTCTAAATGATAAATTATTGGTCGGACAATAACATCACCTTTTATTATTTTAGCTATGTAAAAAAAACCCCAATGTTGTATATTTCCCATTTTAGGCAGCAATTACTAGTTTACATGCATGGGTAGAAATATATATATTTTTTTGTGTGTTGGCTATTATGTGTATTATACATCCAAATGTCAAATTCTATACATTTTGGATTTGTTGGGGGTTTCAATTAGAATAGCATATTAATGATAATATGTTAGGTCCACTTTGATGTTTCGTGTTGTGTTTAAAATTATTTATTAGGAATGACAATTAAGATCGTATTCACGTTATCAGGTTCACTTATAATTTAATTGAGTTTTAAATTTGTGTTGGGAAAAAGATTGTCATCCCTTCTATAAAATTCTTTTATTTATTTGTTTTTTTTTTGTAAAGCCAAATATAATTAGTATAGTTTATATTAAGTAGAGTAATAATTTATTTAAGCTAAAAAATGGTCGGTTTATAAGTTGCATTCTGGAGAGCAACAGTTGTCTATTTTAGGTTAAATAAATTGACTGTCATCCACCAATATCTCCATCATCAGCTCTTACTTATATAACACAAATGTTTTGTTCATTGACGAACGTTTAATCAAAATAACATTGCATACGTGTACATCTCGAAGTCAACACGAATTGAAGGACGTATTAAATCTTAAAACTTGTATTCGACGTGTTTAATACTTTGACGAATATCGATTTGTTTATGACCGAGTGTAGCTAGCTTTTGATGTGTCAAATTTATGTTAAACTACAAGTATTGAAAGTATGTGTATCAAGTTTAACGCTTTGTAATATTGTAACTTAATACTGTTTATGTTATAATTGATACTTGTGACATTAAAATATCTGACATAGAAATATGTCATCTACCAAACCAAACCAAAAGAAAAGGGAAAAAGTTAATTAATCATCGTCAAGGAGAGGATTTAAAAAGAAAAATAGAAAAAAAAAAAACACAGAGACAATACTCTTCATTTCCTCTAAGAAAAAAATGATTCATCTGTTCCATTAAAAAAATATAATAATATGTAGTTAATTTTAAAACATAACTCTTTATATAGACGGAAATGATATATATATATATATATATACACACACACACTTTTTAACAACAATTATAATAAGAACACTTGCT
The DNA here is from genome assembly GCA_016801395.1 of Leptodermis oblonga. Taxonomy (NCBI): domain Eukaryota; kingdom Viridiplantae; phylum Streptophyta; class Magnoliopsida; order Gentianales; family Rubiaceae; genus Leptodermis; species Leptodermis oblonga. The sequence continues at coordinate 38,440,509 of CM028760.1, forward strand.
CATACCATTTTTTTTCTTTCTATCGTTGCATCTTAAAAATTCAAACACATAATATCATCGTTATAACTTATAAGTACACCTGCTCATAACATAACCATTTAAGCACGGACTCACTCTTACCTACAAAAAAAATTAGAAAATTGTTTTTACTTGTTTTTGATGGAAATATGAGTATATAGAAATAGAATATTGATTTGTTCATCCGTTATTTTATTTTATTTTTTTTCGATTCGCAGGTGAGACAAGAATTATTAATTAATTGGAAAATAGATTAACAATTTTGTGTGAACATTCCTGTTGTTCAACAACCTGCAAACTGCCAATTCCATGATTTAATAAGGTGTGAACTGTGAAGTGACTCCAAAACTTCCTAATTCTCTACGAAGTTTTTAATAATAAATTTTCTTGTATTTTATTAGTTATTTGTACCCTAGTATAAATAAAAAAAGGAATTAATCCCAACATATTTTCTTTTGGATAATAATAATAATAATAATATAGAGGATTATTACAAAATAAGACAACATAACCGATGGGCATATATCCTTTTACCAGCTGATTCTCATCACCATTTTGAAATTTGTCACAACTTAGGATTAACAAACAAAGATCTACCTTCCTTCCCATAATATTCCTTAATAATTCTTGACAACCTCCAAAATTATCTCATTCTTTTAAATATAAAGTTTTAGAACAACTAATGCTTTTGTTTGTGTGTGTGTGTGATATTACATGCACCTACTAATATTATTATGCTGAAATTATAAGAAAAGATCTCTTTACAAAATTGTTCTGCCATTTAATAATGATATTGGACGTATTATTAATTCCAAAGAAACAATCGACAACTCTTTCTTATAAATTTTAAACCAATAAATATGTGTCACATCACTTGCTATTTAATGCGGTAATTAGTTGGGTTGTATGTCATTTACTCGACTTTTAAATATTACAACTTACAATTAAGAAAGGAAGGGTCTAATTTTCTAAAATATCCCAAAATAATTCCCGCGACCTTATCAAATATTTTAATAGAGGAGAATTATTATCATTCTTTTAACATGAAAGAGATAATATATTTATATTTTTTTCTCCTTGGGATCAAATTTGCTTCTGGGTGGTATGCATAAATAAACCGGGCCCATGTTATCGTCTTTGCTTTATTGGGCTTTTGAAGTTTGGGGTTTTCTCTTTATGTTTATTTATTGCCTAATAATAATATCTTTCTTTTAGCTCTTTAATCCAAGTAAAATGCTCTTTATTGACTAATGAGAAAACCAAGTGATTCCCTTCCAAAAAGAAAAAAAAAACAGAGAAGAAAACCAAGTGATTTAATTATTTAGGTTTAATAAATTCATCTAAATTTTAATTGAATTTTTATATTTATTTTACTTTCTTCTATTCAATTAGAACACAAGGAGTAAGTTAAAAATTAAAACAGAAAATGAGGATATAGTGTTTATTAACTTTTGCTAATAGGGGATCGAATGGTATAAGTTAATTTGTTGTTGGAGTGGAGGATTAAAAGTATGACTCTTGCTTTCCAATTGGCTATTTTTGCATTAATTGCTACTTCATCATATATATACTATTTTATAATCCTATCATCTATTACATTAAAAACAGAGTCCTATCAACATGCTCCCCTAACCTTGGGGTGGATCACTATCCATCTCAACCAGCACTGGCCCATTTCTACTTCATCAATTTTATTGATTAGTGAGCCAGATCATGATATGATCGAAACGAGTCACGCATACACCCAGAGTACATGGAGGTAATTATGACCTTATTTTAAGACTAAATAAACATACACAAAAAATGAAAAACTACAAAAGAGTTGCAATTCCACGATGGGCAAATGCAGCGGGCCTTGGAATTGTCCGTCCTCCAGTCAGTAGTAAAGTGGCCCATTATAAAGTCGGGTTTTGAAAATGCAACAACACAAAATTTCGAATTCTACAAAAATGTCAGTCAAGCAACCGATGCTTCACGAGCATTAATAAACCAAGTATATAAAATATTGACAAGGGCAAAACTCTAACAACAATTCATTTTCATTTAGTTTATTATCGTTCTCCCAACAAAAGAGACTAGACATGCATTGAGACCACATTCCAGACGCAACTTTTCAAGAATCAGATCAAGTTCCAGCTTTCCTACGGCCAACACGCGCAACAAAACCTGCTTTAATTGGAGCAACCGACCTTCCAGAACCACACTACAGGAAGTATAAACGGATAAAAACTTCAAATTAGTACAAACAAACACAACTAAAGACGACATCCTACCTGCACAAAAGCGTAGGAAAATGGACGGGAGGAGCAAAAGTATGCATGGCATATGAGAAAAGAAAAGAAGAGGGGGAGCACCCACAATACACAGTAATGCATATCATATGCCTAATTTCTAATTTTTCCTGCCATTCATTACAACTAATCATCTTAATAAGAGGCTTCAAAATGGAATGCCATAAGGCCTCATTATCAATTCAAAAACGGGAGATTAGTTGTAATCAAGATCTACAACAACTTCCTAACTATTTTCAAATAACCCTCGTTTTCCACAAGGCCTCAGAGAAGTTATGTTCATCTGATTTCAGACAATGTAGGCAAAATATCCAAAATACATCATAGGCCTTGTAACGTAGCGGAAGCTTATTATGAAACAGGAAAAAAGGAGAGAAGGGATCTAATATAGCTGCAAATCAATGCCAGCGAAGTGAAAAATGCAACAAGCAAGAACAGGCAATAAAATTGAGCAGGAAAGAGAGGGCTTCGCAGTACTTAGTTGTGAGCAAAACGAAATGGGATTGGAACAAAAAAGAAATGGCTTGGCAGTAACTGAGCATTGAGGCCTCAGATCAAAGAACTCTTCAGAAAAATCTATCAGACAATGTAGGCAAATAAATTAATCATCACAGACCTCGCACCAAATTCGCAAACAAAAATTTTTGAGTTCATACAACAAAGCCTAATCCCCATAATGATAAAAGCAAAAATGAACTCAAATCTTTAAATCCATAAAAAATATAGGGAAGAAAAAGATTTACCTTTTCACATCTAAGGAAGAAGAGCCTGTTCTCCTTTGAAAGGATTGTGTCTGGACTTTTGCACCCATTACAAATGACATATTCATCTGTATACAAACAATATCATCACAAATATATTCCAGTATGTTAAAGATTCAAAATCAAAGATTGTTAACATATATTAAGAGATAGCCTCAGGGTAAAACCAAAATAGATCTTGAATGGTAATATCTCAGCAATAATAATTGAGCTATTAATGCAGGATTTGCCTATTTTTTAAGGTTCACCAACAAAGGGCAAATAGACAAAATAACAGACAACCTTTCACAATGGGACTCTGAAATAAATAAGTAAATAAACTCAAATAAACAAATGACCCTCAAACAAATATAGCTAAGATCAAACAAGAACTTACTGACGTATCTTCGCAAAATACCCTCAAAATTTTTGGGTGCAAATCTTCCTTTCACAACAAGCCTTTGCTGTCCATCAAGTGACCCGCTGGTTCCCATTTCAGCCAGCAAGAAAGTCATGACATGCTCTGGCTGCCTATGCATCCTATTCAGAGTAAAAGAAAAGGTGGGGGTGAGTTACCAACATAATTGCATATTTAGAGGCCCTTCTGAAGTCAAAGCCAACTATTCTACATGAAATCAAAGCCAAAGCAGCTTCCACTCAGGTAGTAAACATGAGACTCAATTAAAAGTTAATCTGGGATAGCAACTGGCAGAAAAGACATACGTCTTGCACAGGTCCATGAAATTTACAAAAACAGTCTTCTTTGTGCCTTCACGAAGAACCTGAGGAGGCCTCATTACAGTCCTTCGCCTGTCTCCAGCAAGTTCAGGATTGTTCTCACGAAGAATGTTGAAAACTCGTCCCAAGAGCTGCAAAATGGTCAAAGAGATCCAGGCTTCAGCTCCAATAAAGGAATGAATAGGAGCAGACAAGATGCGAACAACAAGAGTGTGGATAGAACTACAAGTTAGGAAAAAACAGATCCCATACTAGTTTGTGATGATGATTGTCCACAATAGTTCATCATTGAAAAATAAACGTCTCTAAAGAGAAGCAAGCAAATTATTTTCCAAGCTCCAAGAAGACAACAAAGTTCATGTAAAATTACCTCCTCATACTCATAATCACGGTCAGTTCCCTCCCATGGATATTGTTGCAGGACAATTCCATCTGCTTCCTCATCATCTCCAAGTTGATCTACAAAATGTGATATTATGTAGTAAGTTTAAGGAGGACAGGACACATTCAAACTTTCCGACAACTAAACAGTTGCAAACACAGTTGCAAACACAATTGTTTACCATCCATTTCATCTCCGGTGTTATCCTTTTCATTAGCCAAGAGGTCTGTATGTACCTGCATCCACACGAAGGGCCTCAATGGAAATTTGAAAATACATCTCACAAAAACATGATACCCAGTTGTCTAGATGTATGACTAACCGGTTTCTTCTTCTTCTTTTTCAAACCAGCAAATGAAGTCTCGAGGCCTTCAGAAACTGCATAGAAGCACAAAACAGGCACAAACAACATCACATAATGCATCATACAATAGATATGCAGGAATCTAAAAATTGCATACCTGACAGGTTCTCAGTCTTTTCAGCCAACTCGCTGACAGATTCATCAGCAGGATCCTGAATGACCACCTTCTTCTTTTTCTTCTTCTTTGTGGGATCAAATGGTGCAATCTGCAACAGAAATATTAAATACATTAACCCACCAAAACAATGCCATTCCAACCAACTCAAAGTATGCTATGGACAAGAGATACTCACATCCCCAGCTTCTTCTTTAACCTCCTCCTGCATTCCGTCCCTCACCTCTTCTTCAGCCATATTGATTCTTAGTAATGAACTGAATCATTCAAGATTTAAATTGTTACCAAAAATACCCTAGAATCAAATTCCGAAACTATTCATGCAGATTATCGAGATAACACATCCATATGTATATTATTAATAATAAAGTAAAAAAGATAAAACTCAAGCCCTAAAGCACTTATATATAACAAATGCGAATCAAAAAGCTAATGACATTTCCTCTGTCGATTTCAAACAGCTCTAATCTCTTTCAGTTCGAAACCCTAGCTATTCATAAGCATTATAGAAATACCATATCCATATATATTATTAATAGAAAAAGGGAAAACTCAAACCCTAAAGCACGTATATAAAACAAATACAAATCAAATTGCTAATGACACTTTCTCCGTCGATTCCAGAAACCCCGAGCGCGAATAAAAAAAAATCGTAACTCCAATAGCTCTAATCATTTCATCATTTCAGTTCCAAACCCTAATTCCATGAACGAAAGGAAAGTGGAAGAACAGAAACGGAGAAAACATAATTTTATAAATTTACAGTGTAAAATAGAAGGGGAAGCACGTATTCGGAGCAGATTTGTTACCTCAAGATCAATTGATAAATCTCCCGCTCCGCTCCGCTCTCCTCTCCTTCGTTTAGTCTTCTTTGTTTGCGGCTGGTGTGTGTTTATGTGTGCGAACTTTGGGTGACAATATATTTATAGGCCGGTAGGCTCAGATTTTCGGCCCGGAAAATGGCCCAATATCCTCCTTTATGGGCCGGTCCATTGAAATTTTAATACGCAAAAAATAATCTGAGTTTGGGCTCTATAGTGGGCCAAGATCTACTAGCCGTTGACTCGTTCATATTTGCAAGATTGTACTACTAAGGGTCAATAATCAATATGGAACAAGTTTACATATTTGCGTTTTCTTATTCTTTTAATTTAATTTTGTTTTTATTATGAAATATTTTGGTGTAACTCGTAACTTGAAGAAGAAGCAACGTCGCAACTTTGATTCCAAGTAAAAGAACAAAACTTACAATAGATAGTCACTATAAATAGGTCTATTCAGCTTCCATTTTTTATTATTCGGAAAAGAAAAATACTCATTCGAATTGCAGTTGTTATCCTTATCCCTTTCGAGAATACATTATACCCTCTATTATCTCACTATCAAAGAGTTTTTAATATTACACTACTTTATATTAATTTATTTGTAATAGTTTTAGGGATATACATAGTTGTATTGACTATGTAAGGCAAAATTTTACTTATAAAATAAAATTAAAATGGGAAACAGAAAGGATGTTCATACAACTCAAATCTTTCGTTTGGTATAAAAACACACTCTTCTACGGTCCCATCATAAACACATTTACTAATCGCATTATGATACTAACAACTACAAATTCATAGTCGTTGTGCATGTCTTAAATTCAAAACTCAGACATGTATCTTTGGGGTGATAGGTATAAGATACGTGGTTTGCACTCATCAATTTAAGTTTAGATCATAATTATATTGAAAATATTATCCCGCATTGTGTAATGCATAATATATATATATATAATGAATAAATAAAAGAAACTTTTTTGTTTTCCAAATTCTTTATAATCTCGTAGTCCTCCTCTAAATCGATTTTATGTGAGATTAAGATCTTACAAATTATAACATATTTGTTAAATATATCTATATATTTTTTTTGAAAAGAAAATTCCACTAGTTGAGCCGAAACTATTCTCTATCTCTCCTTTTGTCTTTTTTTAAAATATAAATTGGGTTGTACGCTTGAGTACCACTCGGAGATCCTTTTTAATTTAATTTAAAAAGCAAGAATCAGACAAAAAAGTTCATCTCATGGATATGGATAGGGACCCAATTTGGCTCTTAGGAGTCAAAAGGGCTAACAATGTTTCACTTAATTAATTAAAAATAAAGAGTAATTAATTATTTAAACCCCGACATTTGTTCAAATTACCAAATGAACTTTAAATTTCGTAAAAAAAAAATCATTAAACTAACCTGGCATAAATTATAACATTACCAAACTCTCTGTTCGTTACTTCATTTCTATACACTTTTTACATTTTAAATTTATTTTCCAACACATATTTTCAAAAGCGTTTATTAAAATGAATTAACATATAGATGCATGCCCTAATATTTCAAAAAGATTACAAAATGACCTTTAAGTGAAATCAAACATTATTGTGTATTTTTTGCTAAACATACGTTAATTACATAATTCTCTTCATTTTATAATTTCTTAGAGTTGATTTCATAGTTTAGACAAAGTTTAAGAAAACTTTGGTAATTTATCCTAAAATAATGATACTATGATGAATAATGATGGCGAAAGAAAGCAGCAGCACCTTCTCTAGGCTTCGTTCTTATCCAAAAACTTTTGAAAATTAAAATACCTTCTAAAGAAAGGAAGGAACAATTAATTCGTTTTCTTGCATAAATAACTATTGGAAGACCTTGACCAAAACAACATTTTCTTTTTCTTAGTTAGAAGAAGAAAAAAACACGAAACATCTAAGGGTATGTTCGGTATCAGGTTTTAAAAGATGATTTTGAAAACATACTTTTAAAAAACAATTTTTAAATATAAAAATGACATAAAATGTGTAATTAAGTAGTAAAAAATTGTATTAAAGTTGATGAGATATTAATATAAATTTCAAATTTTAAAAAACATATATTTGAAAACACGTTAACGGACATGCCCCGGTCAATCAAAATCCACTATTCTTGGTGGTATAACATATAAACTTACATGAATCTATAAATAAATTGAGTAGGTTTGGTGGGGATCCATCACCAACAATAATAATAGTGGATATTTGAGTAAAGGTTAATAATCCCCCATTATGTTTTTGTGGAGTATGATATTTCTGTCACTCAACATCACCTCTATCCAAAATAAGGGTTAGATAATTATGATTATTTTTCTCTATGGCGAATTACATTTATTTTTACGAATGTTTTGGTGAAATTATAAATATTTTTTTTTCCATATTTTTTATGAAAACATTTATTTTTCTCGTAATTTGTCATAATTAATAATAACCTATGTTAGACAACAAAAAAGAAAAAGTAATGACGTTAAGTTTTGCGGACATATTTGTTATAGTTGGAAACTTCTAAACAAATAATAGTAACATTTGTAATTGTTAGAACATGTGAGGAAGTTCTTGTAATTTTACTAATACTCAGGGAAGGTAAATGTAATTTGTCTTTTTTATAAATGAAAGAAACGATAATTTTGTACAGTAATCAATCACAAGTTATTATATTTTTTTAAATATATATTTATTATTATTACATTAATAAACTAATGAATGAGAAGGTAGGGAGAGAGTTAGGGGATAGTAAAGAAAAATAATTGAATGTATCCGCTCAATCTTAAAAACAGTGCAGCAATCATATCATAAATCGATAATTCAAATTTATATTCATTCATGAGTAACTTATATGTACATATGTTTCCCCTGAATTTATCTAGTTGCACCATCCTAACTGGTGTAACGGATGCAATAATGAGTTTGTTTAGTACTAAAATGTATTTTAGACTTGCTTTTTTAATTTTTACTATGAAAAATTAAATAAAAATAATCAATTTTTTTTAAAATTATATTTTCAAGATATGAAATTATATTAATCTAGATTCTAGACAATTAACATTATACACACGTGGTTGGATTCAATTTATTAGTTAATCAAAACAATATATGATAACAAGTATGAAATTAATAACGTTGTCACACCAATGTCTCCTCCAATCTTCCCTTATCATACATAGTACTTCAAAGTTTAAACATGCTCTTGTCTAATATTCATTGGTTATGGCTTTATGCTATTAGATATTAACCTTAATTAAGATTATTTGTGTCAGTTTTTACTGGTTTATAGTTTATACTCATTGTACCTTGGACTAAGATTCAATTATACAGGCATCTAAAGAAACACTCGAGGAATGGTACATACAGAAAATTGTCATGAAAATGCGGTACTTCATCCGTTTCGTTAAAACAGTTAACATTCACAAATATTTTTTTGTTCCAATCGAATAGTCTACTTTATTCTTCCTATCCTTACTAATATCATTACGTGTAATTCGTAATTTAAATATTGTAAATTGATACTCATAACAAATTTTATGTATGTAAAATTGGACTTTTATAATGAAACAGAGAGAATATCTGATAACAGTTACCGATAAAGTATAGCCCAATGGAAGAAAATTGGATGCCGATCCCTAGAGGAGTTAGAAAGAAATTTTAGTGATGAATTACACTAAATAAATGATCATTTTTATTGAAATGATTGACATGATACTATATCTATTTAATAAACAAATAAAATTTTCCATTAAGAAATAGCGAAATAAAACTTTCTAAAAGTGAATAATAGGGTCACAAATGAAAATTTTTAAGAATTATTAACATAAAAAAATAAATTTTGCAAAGTTAGTTGGCCCCGTGCCTCCAGGACCCTATCCCTAAACCCGCCCATGTTGATTGAATATTGAAAATCGAGTAACATTTGTAGCTGCAAGGTAATAATTACTCATCTCAAACAACACTTAAATACTGTGAAGTAAAGTTAGCAATAAGTTAATTACCAGAGTAATTTGTGTAAACTAATGTCTAATGGGTGATAATTAATTGTGTATAGTAAGTCCAAAATTTATAAAGAATATTATAGGTCGGTCACCATCGAAATCCAGACGATAAACTACATTAAGATGAAAATATTAAGTTTACAGATTGAAGATAAATAACTTAAAATTTATCGATAAAAGTGCAAAATAGAATCAAATTTATAGACCAATGGAGTTATTATCTAATCCTCTATTAAGTAATTTTAATAATTTGATTTTAAAGTTGAGGATTAATGTGGGGATATTAAATTGATTGCAGTGCCCCAAAATGAATCATTATGGGCGGGGATTGAGGGAGTAGCACGATTGCAATAGGGTGACAAAAAAAAAAAAAAAAAAAAAAAGTCAAAAGACAAATGAATAATCGATTTTTTTTTTTTCAGCAAGAAAAAAATGAAATACTATATTAATGACTCTGAAAATCGTCTGAAAACGATTTTCTTTCGTTTCTTATTGGGTGCATGCTAATCTGCAATTCCATTAAGGCCTAAATCACCTTTATTTTTTGCCCCATAATTTATGAATTAAAGGTCCCTCAAATATTGCTCATAAATCATAATCATATCTTGAAATATCATTAAGGGACTTTATTTGTGGTCGATTTGTTGTTTGTTTTTTGTTGTTTTGGGGGTGGGGTGATGCATTGAAAGGCGGCTTCAGGTACAGTGGTTGATGGCTTGGTAAAGTTAGGTTGTATCCCCATGATTGTGATTGATTTTATTTTTTATTTTTTTGCTCAAAATCTTGTATCTCACATGTCAGACCGCATGATGATACACGTATTTTAAAAAAACGTGTATTGAGTGAGCTTCAAATGCATCACGTGTATGCTATGAAAGCATACGTAACACTTATTTTGAGTGTAGCTGTTAAAATATCGATTATCGAGTATTACTTATCGCTTATAATTTATAATGTATGGTTTGTCTATAAATTAATCATAGGTAAAGAGAAAGTATCGCATTTAGTGGGGGAAAAAAAAAAACGTGCGAATGATTTTAGAGACTAAAAAGTATCAGTTGTGGGATTGATAAACACGTCTGATGAGACGCTATACCAATTCGCCGAATTTAACACGGCTCAAATAAATACAGATAAAATCCAATTACATATTTCATTCTTTACGAAAATGAGATTAATCTGTAGTGATTAAATCCATCACTTCAAACCCACGTCAACAACGATAGTTTGAAAGGATTCGAATTTAGTAATCAATACTATTAAGCAGTGTTTAAGTAACCGGATTGGCCGATTCGATCGGGTTAACCGATAACCAATCCGATTTGCCATAGAAAATGGTAAATGAAAAAAACTCGGTTCCCTCGGTCAAAACTAGGATTAAACCGAGAACCGTGTAAACCGGTGGGAACCCGGCATAACCGATGGGGGGATGTGAAAAACCTGAAACAAATATATACTGAGTCAAGATTCGAACATGTGTCTTCAATAAGAGGAAAACTTTTATAGAAGAACAGTTAGGCATTAAGCTAAGCATGCTTTTATCATAAGTTAGACATTAAATAATTTATATCATTATTGTTCATTTTAAAAATTATCTTTTTAATATTACAAAAATTAATTATATATTAATTATGAGATATATAATATATTTATGACGTCACCGGTTCGACCCCTGAACCCCGACTCTTGAGCTCGGCCTTCAACGTCCGATCTGGTTTGTTAAACATTGCCATTAAGGATTCGAAATCAGGCATGTCTTTTATGTTGGGTTTGAAATAATATTTGAAACCAATTTTAAAAAATAATTTTATAATGTAAAAAGTGTATTAAAAATAAAAAATATATATATAAGTAAATAGTAAAAAATTATATTAACAATTATAAAATTATTTTCTTAAAATTAAATTTCAAATATTAATTCAAACATTTGATGATGATTTGTCATGGAACGTCATTCTTGTGGGTCATTCTTGTGGGCTTAAAGAATAGGTAGTTTGGCGACCAAACTATAGCTAACATAGGGGACCCACTCCATTCAAAGCAACCCGTTCCCGTGCCCGTGCCCATGGCCAATTCCAATACCTGTCCTTCTCAAATGTTCTGATTTGCGACCTCAGCCGCCGGGGCTTTGTCGGATAGCACCTAAAGAATCAAACATCGACGTTTAATCAGGGCTAGCTAATCCTCTCGATTTATATTTTGGTATTTGATGAAGCATGATTTGTTGGAGTCGGTTTTCGAGTCGAATTCGCTCCGATAATTTATTTCTTGGCATGTATGCGTGTGCGGTAGTGTATTTGTACAATTAGGGATTGAGTTGTGCCTATTCAACTCTAATGCTAAATACTTAAGTCAGTTCGAAGCATACGAGAGTTTAGTTTAATTAAACAAATGTCTCCCTCTTCTCGTAAAAGAAATATTTATAACGATCTTTGCTCAAATTATGAGAAAGTAATATGATTAGGTGAACATAGCGTCATTAGACAATGGGTTGGGTCAAAGGCGATGCGCTAGTCTTGATTGGTAGTATTACAATAAATTTAACTGCAAGAAGATGGAAGAGGTTAAAGTTTTCACTGAATCATATGATGGTAAATTTTTCAAGATACCATTTTGTCTTCTTGTAGCCACATGATAAAATAATTATCAAGAACCTTCTTGTGCTATTAGAGATAGGTATGAGCCAAATTTTGGACTTAAATAAGTTATAAAAATACTAACTAGCATTATTCATATATTCACAGCAACCTTATGGTCAAATACTTAATGTAATATATATATATATATATAGATATGGACTCGTGTCGTACTAACCTAAGAGTTATAAACCCCATACGCTCTGGTGTTGTTTAATTGGAGATTTTTAATTTCGAATCTCCTTAACCATGTCGCATATCATACAATGAATTTCGTCAGAATGATATCCCAATTTCACGTAACACTTATCTTACATGCATATCTTATAGACATTGGTAAAAACTAGTCCAAATATAGACAACTCATAATGTTAGAAACAATAGTGGAGTTATACTTTGATTAAAAAAAAAATTTTAAAAAAAGTTTCCATTTCTCTATAAATATAAGAGTATCACTTTGATTGAAATTATAATAAATCACTCGTGACAAAGAAATAAATTATATATATATATATGTGTGTGTGTGAATAGTCTACCATTTTACACATACTTTAGGTAGTAATAAAATAAATATTCAATCTAAATTAAAGTTAGTCAAATTATATAATTTCATATGATATATACACGTAGCATGCACTATGTTTTCTTTCATTTTACACGCTAGATAATTAATTAATTAATTAATTCTTTGTTTAATATTTGTGCCCCCCAGCTTGTAGCAGGCGGTCGATCTTATACAAATTATTATTGATTGGGCTGCACCGCCAATTTGCCCATTTTTGACTACTTTTAGAGTGTACTCAAATTTCCTCCTCGATGGAGGCACCAAAGCATTACTTTAGTTGCTGCGGAAAGTTGAATTCACACCCTAGCCTGTCATTTTATGTTTGCAAAAATTGATATATAAGAGTTAAAGAATTCGTGTATCAAATGTATCGAATTTAGTTTTTAAAATGTCGCTCATATATTACAAAATATAAGTATTCATTGAATTATATGATGTATTGTGTTGATATTGAATGTATCGTGATTATAAGTTGGGCAAATTGCATTTAACCTCTTTGAGACTTGGTAAAATTACAAATAAAATTACAAATATATCCTTGAACTATTCAAAAGTTTTTCGTTATCTTTTCACTTACAGTAAGGGGTGTTAATTTTAGTCATGTCAAAATTTAGGGCGCTCAAACAGTGATAGGTTATTAAATAATCGAGTTGTTTCGTTTATATTCGTTATTTTATTGATAAATGAGTTTGAGTTGAATTTTTACAAAACAGATCATGCACTGTTTAGAAAAGTTTGTGTTCGTTCTCAACTATAACTAACATGAATCAATTATGTAACTATGGTCAAACCACAAGAAAGTATTTGTGGTTTTCAGAACCACGTGGACTTATTTGTAGTTTAATCAAACCTCAAGGGAGGTAAGTGCAATTCGCGCTTATAAGTTAGTTGATTATCATGCATCCGGTGTCGCATATGATCTATGATATTGAGTTTATTTGGTAATATATCTCGATTAAATGAAACCAACAAGTGTCGCACGTAATAAAGAAAACACACACGGTAATATTAACGGAGAAAGTATCGTTTGTCGAATAGTCATACTACCTCTTTTATGTTTGGTAAATAAAACAAACAAATAATAATCAATTTTTAAAAGAAAAATGGACATTCTTTTTTTTTTTTAATTTGATTAATTATATATAATTATTAAAAAAAAAAGACTTAAAATTGCATTATTTGCCCGACGCAAGTCAAAGTCGGTCTTAATTAGTATGCCAGCTCGCTCTCGCAGTGTACTACGTGGGAAAAACAAGATCCCTGGTCGAAAGGGAACTGGGAAGAAACCTTAAACAAGTCAAACTTGTTTTACGGAGTAACATGCTAATATTGACTTTTATTGCATGCATTTGAGGTGACATTGATGAATATAATTTGTTTTTCCTTCGCTATAAAAAATAAAAAGCATGCAATGAGGCCGTTTTGTTTTAATTTCTCCGTTAAATACGTATTTAGAATAGTGTATAGCTTTTGAAAACACGGCTCTTTACATATAATGTAACACTGAAGTAATACGAAAAATGTATTTTCGTTTAAAAAAAAAAAGTATTTTAAGAATCTTATTCAGTCACCATATATACCTGTAAGTTTTAATTATCTTCCTCCTCTACAGTAAACAAATCTACAATCAAAATTTATATATGTACATTTCTCATAAAAAGAGTACGCATTTTTCTTTTAATGAATCGGAGAAAATATATAACTTTTTTCCAACACGTACATATACGAATTCACAACCTTTATTAAAGTCGTCATTCCTGGTGTCAGCAAGCAGTATTCAACTGGGGAGAAGGGTGTCGAAAATTTGACGGTCGATCGTGGGACCTTAATGTTAACGGAGGAGATTGATTGCTCAATTTGCTCTTGCTCTGCACAATAACAAGAATAGTTTTGTGGTTGGCAATTATTTTGAGGATTTTTTTTTTTCTTTTGGGTGGCGAAAGAAGACATTTTATTTATTAAACTTCTGCGTTAAAAGCGACTTCTTTCTTAGAAATTTACAAAAATTGAAAAAAAAATTAACAAATGTATTTCGTGATCAATATCATAAAACAAAGACTTCGGGCCTGTTTTTTTGTTTCGTTTTGAAAACGGTTTTGGTTTCAATAGTAAATTTAATATATTTTAATCATATTTCATCATTTCCAATATAACTTTTTACTATTTGGCATTTATTTTTTACATTTTCAATACACTTTTTACATTATAAAACTATTTTCCAAAACTTATTTTCAAAACACCCAAAAAGAACAAGCTTAACGCTCATGAATATTTCTCGATAAGAATGTGAACCAAGTTTTACACGCATAATCTCAATGCCAGTGATATACCTAAGAAGCATGCGTGCATTTCAGCATGAAAATTGTGATGAAGCAAAAACAATAAACTTCATTCTTGTGTTATGATTTGAGTTGTGCTCATAAGCAATAAATTTTCATTTAACGTGACATTTTTTTGCGATTTCAAATAGACTTTTTAAGCATACTAATTACGTGAAATGTGAATTTTCCTTTTGGAAATATTGTTTCCAATTCGTATAAATTGTTGATGCGTGTGTTGGGGTCAGAACGTGGCGAAACTTGATTAAATTAATAGAACAATTTTATGGCATTAATTTCAACTATCTTATCACTAACCAGCTCAGAAGTTTCAAAAAATTTGCTGGGTGGAGTCCAACATTATTACAATATTACATTCACGGGTCTCAACTTTGAAGAAGCGTGATGTTAATTAATTGCTAATTGGAAGCAAAACGACACAAGACCTGTGAATTTTTTCAAACACGTGCTGGTTCAACCAGACCAATCGTGCTTCCTTCAGACAAATCGTGCTGCTTCTCGGAAGATTATACTTATATAATGAAAGATTGTAGTTTTAGTCCATAATTTTTACCTAAGTATCAATTGTAGTATATATTTTTTAATAACTATCAAATGTATCCATTTTTATTCAATTTCAGTCAAACAACGGAAAGTTGGCACAAATTGACGGTATCTTCATTCCGGCGTTTGTTAAAATAGTTTTGACTTACCTTAAACCATCTTTCTCCCTTATTTCAAGTCATATGAATCCATTATAAAATCTTCCATTATGCAAAACTATTCAAATAGGGTGAAAATGGAGTACCAAAGATGTTTCAGGCTCGGTCAAACCCTGCTTTGATTAACGCCGGAATGAGGAAGCCGTAAGTTTGGGTAAACTTTCCATTTTCTGGATTGAAATTGAAAAAGATAGATACATTATGGGCTACATTTAATAATTATTAAAGAGTGTAAACTACATTTGACACTCAAGTAAATATTATGGATTTTAAATATAATTTTTCCCTTCCCACCCAAATTTTGCTATAAACAATTTTTCATGTGCATTTTGAAATCATTCAATTGTTTTTCTACTCCCTCTGCTCTATTAGAAATGTCCAGTTTCATTAATGTACAACTTATTATGGATATTAAGATACAACACATAAAATAGCTAATTTGACTCTATTTGTTCTATTTATGTCCTTACTTTTTATGTATGGGTTAATTGTGCATCACACATACTTAAATTAGTAAGGATATGAGAAGTTAAAAAATTGAAAGTGGACTCTTCTAACGGAACAAAAAATATTTCTTAAACTAAACCCTTCTAATGGAACGAAGGGAGTACAATTTAAGATTGAAGCGTCCAATTGTATGGAATAATTCAAATGATTTATTAATTGAAAGGTCACTCTGGTTAAGATTCTCACCCGTGAGAATTTAATTCGAGTGATATTTAAGTTGGTGAATCATTTATAAGTAGTATTGTTTCCTTTTAAATTTGTGAGGCATTTCTAAATTGAGGGAGTTTCACGTGAGACCGTCCAGTTTCATGTGCCATCAATATATATGTCAAATGTTAAATTCATCAAAGGCAAAATTCATACACAATACATCAAAAATTAAATTTGATATGCAATATTACAACAATTAAACACATAGTAATCAATTATATGTTAAACTCAATATATAATACTTCAAACAAACCAAACTCATAACAACAATATATTTCAATAACTATATTAATAACCGCGGTGAATCAGAAGTTAATCTAAATAAATACAAGATACTTTATAGTCTTAAATTCAATTTACGCGCTATTAGACTGTCAGATGCAACAGCTACAAAAATTTTGCATTCAAAATTAGTCTTCTCAAATTATTAATGTCAATCTTATAACGTATTATATTCTTATAACGTATTATATTCATATAAAATTTTCGTATCATGCATTGAGCCTCCTGAGTCTACAACTACCAGTAGATTATACGTCAATAACAGTAAACTTTTTCTTGATTTGCCCTTTGCGGTCTGAGTTGGAAAGAAACATCTTAAACTTGGAGGAACATTTGAGAATCGATCATAGAATAAGTCAAAATTCTAGAGGAAAAAAAAATAAAATTTTGTCATAAAATTTTCAACGCCGGGCGAGACACTCAAGAGATAAACCATCATCATCACCACATCACACATGTGAATTACTGGAACTTGTCAAAAAAAAATCTCCACAAAACATAAACATACCATTAATTCTCGCCTAAATTATTGGACATGTTGGGAGAATTTTCAAAGCGATGTCACTCTACATAACCTTTGCAAGTGACAAGGATCTTCCCTTGAATACTTTCTTGCCGTATTATCTGACATACTGACATCAATATCTTTATTCTTAAAATCGAAACGCATAGTTACATTAATAAATGATTAATTAGATATTAAAATTGATATTGATGTTTTTTCATTACAAGCAATAATTTTGCCTCTAAAACTGATTCTCGCACTATAAACGATATTTATTATTTCAACATAATGGTTAAGCATCGACATCTAAAAATGATAAATTCGAAACTAAACTCATAATTACGAAACATCAGCAACTATATAAAGAGAATGTCTACGAAGTACAAAAGAACAAGAAGAAGGCTTACGTATATTGCAAAAGGCATTGACTCAGAGAGAATGAGTTCCAAATATTGTTTAAAGAATAAAAACTACAAAGATCCATTACATAAGTCAATGCAAGAAAAGATGCCCAACTAAGAAATTGAATCGTTTCAAAAGACTTAAGCAATGTAATAAGAAAAATGTCCACAAAGTAAAAAAAAAAAAAAAAAAACTCAAGTATATTGCAAAAGTCATTGACTCGGAGTGAATAAAACCATATATCGCATATTAAACTCAATACGTAATACATTATATATTAAAATTAATACCCGTATATTTATAATATACGTGCGATACTTTTTTAACTAAAATCGATACGGTTGACGGTTAATCTTAAACTATTGTCTTTTATATATATACATATTATTTATTTACAAAATAAAAAAATCCTTTATATTATACTTTTTTTTTTGAGACAATTTATATTATACTTTATTGTTTATAATTATATATTAACAAAACTATATTTTTCATAAAAAAAAAAAAACCAAAAGGAGTAAGGAAAAACATTATCTAATCCTTGGCTAAAAGGCGATATCCCTCGCCCGCAGGGCCCACACCGCCCAGCCCCATGAGCCTCGTGTGAGGGGTAAATCAGGGTGACTCAGCGATAACATTGGCAGGAGGACCAGTGCCTGGTGCCCACAAGGATCCACCCCCCACATTGGGGGGATGAAAATCCCACACTGCGGCTGCCAGGGCTCGATCCTGCGTCCTTGGCTGCAATCTGCTGCCAAATTACCAACTGAGCTAAGCCCCTGGGGGCAAACATTATCTAATCCAAGCAGATACCTGGACGTACCATGTTGCAATTAATATAATTGTAGTAACCCAATTCGATCATAATGTCGTATCACGTTGATAATCTGTCATTTTCCCTCGTATCCTCTTTTATTTTGGCCACTTGCTACAAACAGTAGAAAAACGTTACATTAAATTATTAATTAAAAAAAGCAAAAAAAAAAAAACTATCACAACGAACAAAATTTATTTATAATTAAATAATAATTAAACAAAAATGCCTCACAAAATTGCCGCCTAAAAAGGCAAGCTAGATTTTTTGATTAATTAATTAATTAATCAATCAATTAATCACACGCAGATCCACACAATACTATGAACAATCCGTATTCCCGCCAATTCACTTTCATTTACCATTTTACCCCTCTAAGCACGTCTAATTACACAACATGCCACAGACACACATATCTTCATTCTTTCCAATATTACAAAAAGGAATGGGGACCCCGCCAAATAGCACGCAACAAGGGCAATTTGGTCATCTCACTTCCACAAGGAAATCATCAAAGTCAAACTCGCCGAACTCCTCCGCCGCGTGGCTGCTTCCCGACGGTTCCATTAACGGCAAGCCTAACAGGAAGTCAACGTTGAAGTCGAACCCGAGATCGTCGACTTCCGGGAAAGGGAAGCTATCAAACGGCGTTAAATCGCGGGAGCTAAGAACGGAGGTGGGCGACAAAACGGCGTCTTTGGCTGGCATTGGAGCAGCGGTCTCCGATCGACTGGTGACGTCGTCGTAACGGAGGACTGACGTGGGCGACAAGGCGACATCTTCTGTACCGCTTTCAGTGGTAGAAGAATTGCTTTTCTCGCTAGGCGACTCAGCGACTATTTCCTTTATGGAGTCCACCGGAAAGTTTGTTACGGCGTCGCGTCCTTTTAACTTCACGGCGGCTCTGTCGTAGACGGAGGCGGCTTCCTCCGGCGTATCATAAGTCCCAAGCCAGACCCGTTTCCTGCGGTTCGGGTCGCGGATCTCCGCCGCCCAGCGACCCCACGGCCTTTGACGCACGCCCCGGAATTTCTTCCGTCTCGTGACGTCAAACTCCGGCGGGGTCACACTCTGAAGACTTCTCTTCCTGATGGGCTGCTGCTGCTGATGCTCTGTTTTAGGCGTCTGAGAAAAAGGACCGAAGGTGATTTCCTCCACGTGTCTCTTCACTCTCCGCACGTGTCTAACACGATCCCCTTCGTCGTCGTCGGAAGACGAGTCAGTAGCATCGGCGTCCGTTTGCACTATCCTAACAACCTTATTCCGCAGAAGGGTCTGCGAATCGCCGCCGATGGGCTTGTTCGTGGTGACGACGTGCTCGGAAAACTTGACCGGAAGCTGTGCGTCGTCAAAAGGAGGCAGGGCCAGAAAGTGAAAGCGGCCGCGTGCGTCCGATTCCATAAGGCGATCGATCAAACTAACTAACTCAGCATCAAGAGCAAAAGAGCTAGCTACTTATATAAAGAGACAGAGGAAAGGCTTTGGTGGGATTTTGGGGAGTCGGAAAAAGTGGAGGACAGAGAGTCAAAAAGAAGCAATACTCTGCTGCGGTATTAATACTAAGGAAAAGAGCGCCAAAGCAATGGACAGTGGCGTATGCAGCTGTAGTGGTCAGAAATGGCAGAGGGAGAGCTTTCCCTTTCCCTTTGAGCTGTTTTGGCGGGAAAGTACTAGCCAGTATTAATACTCAGTGACAAAAATACTATACTCTCTCTCTGTTTCCTTCCTCAGAAATCCTCCACGGTTCAAGAATAGAGACAGACGTAAGGCCTTTTTTCCTTCCTCTGTTTATGTGTTTTTTGGTTTTCTTTTTTTTTTTTTTTTTTTTCAGTTCTCGTGACTGTTGCTCTGATTCAGATTTGGGAATCAGAGGGGGAAGAGGGGAGGAAGGGGAAGGAGGAGGAGAAAGAGCAGTGGATTTTGGGGGTAGTGAGTACATATATAGTACACGGGCATGAATGATTCATGAAGAAGAAGAAGAAGAAGAAGTCAGACTAATAGTGGACTTGAGAATGAGAATAGTTTGGTTTTTTTTCTTGGTCTGGGTTTTGGGGAAGACAGCTGGCGATCGAGTAGACGTGTCAATGGCTTTCAACTTTAGTGTGTAGAAAATCTCGGTGCCTAGATTTGGGGGCTTCTGCCTAGAGTGATAAATGTAGCCATCATACTAAAATTCGATACAAATTTAATACCGTATAAATAAATTTTTGTTAATATGTACTGGATTTAAATGGTCAATTTCAAGAAATAATTTTTCATCAACTTTAACCCGATATAAAAATACGAAACGAACTGAACTCGTTGTAAGTCGTCCGTCAACTCAAAACACTGCGTGACAGTCGCTTTTTTGGGTTTTTCAAGTTTTATTTATTATTAAGCATCGTATATACGATTCAGTTTTTTTCTCTTTTCTTCTTTTTTTTCCTTTTTGTTTTGTTTTGACGATGGAAATATCCGAGAAGGCAGCTGAGTGTCCGTGAGTGGAGTTTTGTTAATTTTTCTAACGTTGATAATTGAGAATTCAGGCACGGGACGGGAAATCGTACTGTAGTAGTGGAGCTGGAGCTCACTCCCCTCTCACCAAATAAGTAAGACTTTTCTATTTATTACTTTTATTATTTTTTCAATAAAAATAAACTCGTACTCCAACCAACCATTGTAATGCATAGAAATAACCACTTAAAAAGTCGGACGTTTGATTCTTATTTATGTCGATTTCGTCGTTTCGTCCCAACTTATTTTTTTCACTTCCCTATTCTTTCAATTTCGTCAAGTGATATAACCGTATTTAACTATATATATAACTGTATTATTTTAAGAGTTAACTTTCAAATTTTTTATTCCTTATATTCTTACTAATATAATCACGTGTCGTCCATAATTAGCACATACTTAATGCGTAAGGATATAAATAGAATAAATTGTGTTAAATTAATTATTTTAGATGTTGTACCTTGACACTTATAATAAATTGTACATTGATCATAGTTAACTTTTTCTAATGGAACTGATGGCGTATATTTAAAAAAAAAAAAAGGTTAAGACAAAATTTGGCAAATATGTCCAGAAAATAAATAGACAAAATTAAACTAACACAGCTTGTTAATGTCGATCCTTTAATTAAAAGTGGACTTCTTGTTTGAAATGTAGTTTAAAAAATTAAGGCCAAGTTTTTGTTTTTGGCCTTAATTTAATTATTGATCGTGGACGACCAAGACTTTACTTTGACCAATTTTTTGGTTTCTTAACACCCAACGACCATCCTTGTAATGCAAGGTCGAAAACAACAATTCAGATTCTCTTCTATTTCCATTAATTCTTATTTTATCAAACAAAAAGATATATATATATTTATTTTGTCACTCATTCATTCGTAGTAAACACGAAAAAAATAGCAGACGTTTATACTATTAGTGTTTCATTATAAAAGTCTACCTCAAAAATTATATCACACGATTCTTTTAGTGAAACGAAACGAGTATACAATTACAATATTAAACTTTTATCTCATTAATTACGTGCGATTAATGCTACAGATCATATCTCGTTGCTATGTACTGTATACGAGACAAAAAAATTGTTGCAATATGTACACTAATACGGAAAAAAAAGGCATTCATGAAACTGAGCATTGAGCAGGAAGCAGTTAGAGGTGAAGTGGACAAGGAGAGTGTGATGGCCATTGATTTGAAGAAATTGTGGACAGATGCTTCCATGGCCTCCCGGTTTCTTAGAAATTTCAAACTCTGAACACACGGGCAACATCTGAAAAGATGTCTTCACACATTCTGTCTTCGACTTCTTCCATTATTTTATTTTTGTTTATTTGATATAACGATCCATCAAAAGCCAGTAATAAATGAGTTCGAATCACTCAAAATCAAGTTCAAGCAAAACTTTGATTGAGCTGCTCGCGAGAAGGTTAGTTCGGCCTAAAAGTTAGACCATACAAAATTTTATTAGATATACACTAGAAATGTATTTTACGCTATAGTATAGACTCTTCAAATAGGATATAAGCCGTAATTGTTGTATACATAACCAATAACACATTGTTGTAAACATAACCAATAAAACAATCAAGTGTAGAGTTGTACTTGAAAACTCATGAACAATTATATACATATAAACTCTTTTAATGAGATATAAGTAGGTATTGTCGTTGTCTAGTAGTATTATACCACTTCCTTCGTCTCAATAGATAAGTTTTCATGTCCCATAAAAATGCAATTTTGTGGTTTTAAATGTACAATAGCTCAAAAATAAACAAATTATTATTCTTATTTATGTGTAAATTAAAACTCCCTCTATCCCATATGCAAAATTCACTATGTATTATTAAATACAATAATACAAAGAAAATTATTTTGAATGAGACGGAGGAAGTAATAAAATACACGTAATTATATTTTTAACAGATATTTTATAATAGAAATTTAAGTATAAAAAAATCATTTAACTCGTTCAAACATTTGGACGATGGAATCAAGTCTTCGGAATCAAATTTACCACCTGGGGAATCATTTCTCTTGCCAAATAAATATTAATGAAACATTGGGTGATTCCGACCTAATTCAAAAAGTACTGATAAAAAAAAAAAAAAAAAAATGCTAAAGAAGTTATTCGATACGATCCACTCTTAGGTATCAAACAGAATCTTCTGTGGATTCTAATGTGGTGCCAAGCAAAACCTTTCATATATAAAATAAATACACCTCTAACTTCAAGATTATTGATATATAATCGCCGCCATTTAAAGAAGTACGTTGTGACTCGACAAATTTCAGATGTTAATAATTTATTTAAGTGCCAAATATAGTACCTACACTCGTAGGGAAGACATTAAGTCACTAAAATTTAAAAGTCTCTGGAATATCAGATTTGCCTGTGGATTTCACGAGTCCATGATTCTATTATCCTCAGTTACGGGAAGATGGTTGAGCGCGAATCCAAAATTATCAAGACCCCCTTAACTGTTCTATTGTGATAATTCTGGGTGACGTGGAACTTATTTTTCGGAAACAATAGAAGGCTTCTCTCTCTCTCGCATGTTTCCATAGGACTGAGACTAGGTTTGGACTATCGGCCCGATTCTAGACTTAGCGTCAAATTAAGTACACCAATACCCTCAAACCATATTATATTACTCTAAATTTAAACACTTACTAACTTAAGTATGGGAGTAAATCGACTCACCGTATCTCACACGCACACATACACATATGTATATAATTATAATTTTGAAATTGTGATATGTATTTGTCAAGCACGCAAGTGGACCAACAACATTGGACAGTCCTGTTGAATCCACTAATTAATTAAGAAAACTACGTAGTACTACGCACTTCTACACTCCGATCGATTGTCATAGTCAACACTCAACAAAATGAAAAAATTGTTTAAGGCAGTGTGTGTCCCTCCATCCATCACTCGTAGAATTTTATGCTCTATTTACCTTGATTTTTCTTTTCTTTAAAAAAAAATCGCACATTTAAACAACCTCATTTTTCACCGAATTCAAATTTTAAAATATAAAAAAATTCTTTTTAAATCACCACTCACATAATTTTAAAAAATAACATAATTATTACACGTTTTCATTTCTCTGCAACACAATTTCTCATAACATAAAACGAAAAATTTCTCAATTTAATCACAGAGCGGAACCGAAAAAGGGCACTCGAGAAGTGGAAAAGTAAGGCGGAGTTGGTTTTTGTTGTAGCTTGAAAAGTACGCAAAGCAAAGAGTGAGAGTGAGACCCCATATGGATATGGGACGGCACATGATATGAAAGGAAAATGGCTCTCTTCTTGCTTGGCAACCAAGCGATAATTATTTCCAGCACACAGAATATTGTAATAAAATAACCAACTTCTTCAATCACCACGTGGGGTACTAATGTCTACTATGCATGCACCAATTTTTTTGGTCCGTTTAGAGATGAGTGTCAATTTGTGTCGTCGTGTATAGATTGACGAGTTTGCATATTGACCATTTTTTAATTATAATTAGTGGTGAAATAGAAAGAAAAAAAATTTCTAAATGGTCCAGCATATAAAATATGTTTTTCCCTTAAATATATTCTGCTGATAAAGGTGGAGGAGGGATTTGGGGAACTCCCACCTCCCTTGATTTCGGCCATGACTAGAATGTTACTAATTTATTTGTTTTTATATTACATGTGTTGAATCATCTAATTTGTGAATCTATCGTAATTCAATTCTAAATTGTTTGCTCCCTAATATGTGTATTTATAAGTGATCTCACACTTGTTGAGAAATGAGTTAAATTAACATATTTAGGTTTAATTAATATAAGCATTAACGCCTTAGATATCATCAGAATTCTGAAGTATTGTGTTACAAAGATACTAGTGATTGAGTGATCCCTGAAAAAATTCTCGTGTTGTAATTCTCATTTTTCTTTTTTTGAGGGGAAGATTAGAAGAACTAGTAAGGGTGAACGCTTGCAACCTTAAAGTCATAAGAGTTAGAACATTAGCAAAATATGCTGCCCCTGTCCTGCATGGCTTTGTAAGAGGGTTTTTCTTTCCTTCCCCCTTCTTCTTTTCCCCTCATTTTGAACAATTTACTATTATAAAGCACTATCTATTACGATGGGTGACAAGGGTTTACCGTTTATGGGAGGGACGAAAGAAGCTGGACTCTCGCCTATAAAGCTTTGTCAATTTCACAACTGTCTGGACACGTGCTAAAAAATAAAAAGCAGTGAATGTCCAAACCAATAGGTCCAATATTTGTTAAATTCTTTTAGTTGTATTGTGACGACAGAAAAGAAAACAAAATGATGAAAGTGCACACAACATATATATATATATATATATATAAAAGTACCAGGATCGATCCATAAAGCTAAAGAGAGGCCCGTTTTAATGATGGGGAATTACGACTGAATTAATTGGCCTGAAAATCACATGGCCTTTAACAGTTAACTCATCATAACCTCAAATTATGATAATCAAGTACTTCTGGTCAACCCGGTCGCCTCATCTCCATTTCCCCTTCATTTTCTTTCCTTATTAAAACACACGCATTGCCTCACTAACATCCATTATAAATTTATAACTCCACGGGGTAACAGATTTATCAGTCAGAATTTCATTACTATAGTGTGTATCTTCTTTGCTAAATTACTTGATCTTCCCTTCGGATCAACAGATTGATTCCATCTTATCCTCCAATAATTGATCTCTCAATTTGTGTGGATCAGGAGGGTAAGATTGCTAGTTGTCAAAGACAGCTGACATCACTAAGAGAACCTCGTCATTCAGTATTTCGTGTTGAAAAGTCATCGGCGGTCCATATCCAACATTCCCTAATTAAAAAAATATTTATAAGAGGATGGATATATATATACATAGCTTTTATATGCTCATATAAGATCGACCAAAGACATGCTATCTAAAGCCATGTTATGAAATCAGACTAGATTGACAGGTTCAATAGATTGATAGTCTAATTCGATTTCATCTCCAGAACCGGATTTGTTAAAGACGGTCAACCCGATCTAGTCAAACTCTAGTTGACCCAAAATTGAACCGGTCTGGACCCATTTTTTTTTACTTACTTTTTATTCATAACTATCAATTAACTTGACTATATTTCAAAGCTTAATAATATATATTTCGTATGTTTTTAGCTATTGATAACATATTTATGATTTAAATTCATTTATTTATATGTCATAGATGTCTATTTCAATCGATCCGATCCATTTAACCCAGTAACTCATCTATCTTAACGTCACCAATTTCGTACTCTCAAGTCCGATTTTCTTCGATTGAAATAAAGTTGAAAAAGAATGCAATTTGAACTGGAAAACCGAATGTCATGCTAGCTATTTTTTCCATTTACACGGAGTTGATTCAAATTCAACCCGCAACGCGTAATTTGGTCAAATGCAATGTAAACTCGGCGGGTAATCGTCGCCGCCGCCGCCGGCGGAGAAATGGAGGATTTTACCGACAAGAGAATTTAACGGCCAAATTCGTTGTGGTGACTGCGACTCACGTGAAGGAAGTTGTGGGGGGTAATGAATAGAAGTGTGCAATGCATAGAGACTGGGATACTTGAGGTAGGCAAAACATCAATGTCATCACACTTTTGAACATGCCTTCCAGAGTTCAGATTAGAACGAGCTGTGCAAAGTGTCGGAGGACCCCTTGCCAAGTGTTTCCATTATACTGTCACGAGTCGCTCTTTTGAATTACCAAAATGAGCTAATCGTGTAGCAAACAACGTCTGTTAGCAAAATTTTCACTTAAAATTATGCTCTCGTAGTAAATCTTATGTTAAGTCTTATCCCTACGTCGCACTCAACACCGCAATGCTTTTGGAGGGACAAAAAGAACGAGATTGTTCAAAGTTCGTTGTAAAAGCAATTTCTAAACAGATGAAAATAAAGGAAGACAATTTGTGACCCAATAAACAAAGAATAAATGACAAAAAAAAAATTTCAACAAAGAAAAAAAACAAAAAACAAAAGAAAAAAAGAAAAAAAGTCCAATAAACTTTTATCAGTCGATCTTTCAACTTCAACCATCTTATGCTTCAATTAGTTGCATTCCACGGTCAGTAATATCTACTACTGCCCTTTTCCTAATATAAAAAATTACTAAATATTACTGTTTATGAATCACAATATAAAACTTCAAACAACGAAACTATTCCATCAAAACAAAAGAAACACTTTTCCTATTTCATTAGAAGAGTCAATTTTGTAATTGAACAATGGGAGTATATGTATAGTCCCATAAACAGTAAATTCCGCATTAAAAATAGATAAAAATACAATATAAAGAAATAAAAAATGCGACAAGAATTTTTCTATGAATACCTTCACTTGCCATGACCTGATGTTCAATTGTTCATAGAAGAGAACAATGGCCTAGTGGGTAAAACCATTTTTAACCTCCATCCGATTTTACTACGGCAACATATAATGAATTCTCTTCTCAGTTGCGGTAAATTTTTTCCCAACTGAAAAATCTGTACTTCTCCAGGCGGGAATCGCTATTGCCCAGTTCCGAAAAGCTAATCATATGTTCTTCTCTCCATCGCAACAATAAGGCCGTTATACTCTAGTCGTTGCTTTTCTTTCTGTTACTTCAAGAAAACATGTACTCGGATGTATGCGCAACTCATTTAGATCATACCATGATCTGGCACAAATGCACTTTCCAGTATCAATGATCAGTCCCAGCGGAAAAGATATATCAGAATCACAAGCAGAACAAAGAAAGAGCATTTCCATAATCTTGCAAAACCAGTCCGCACTCTACCAAATGCTGCAATGGAGTTGAAGAAGAACTGGGTTTTCCCCAACAGCAAATTCTAGCACAGGAGCTATCAAGGAAACACTACTCATTTATCCTACTACGTGAGATCAGCTAGATGGATCATATTTTACCATCAAATACGATCAAGACACTTTGATTCGTCTATGGTCCACTACACACCAAAAAAAAGGACAAAAAAGAGTTCATGCTGCTTAAAGTAAGTACATCCTCACCTTCAATCAAAGTAAAGGCAGATAAAAAGCAAACAGAAAAAGGAAATGGAGACCAGACTCAGAAAGCTTACTCTTGACAAAAACCACAAAAATATCATTACATCACAATTTTTTTTTTTTTTTTCGCTTCTTCTAAAAGTTCTCAAATCAATATTCACAACATTAAGGAATTAAGTTCCTTGCCAACTTCATTAAAGGATAATAATTTAATGAAAAAGTGTCTAACCATGAATCTTATTTTTTCAGCCAAGCACAATGAAGAACACTTAAAAGAGGTTACAATGTTTTCCAGACACCAGATGATGCCAGGTGGTGTCCCAACTTTAACCCATGGCATACTTCTGTGTCCAGCTGCGGGCAGTGGCCTCGTACTTGGCCCTGTCAGTCTTATACATATGAGCGATTTCGGGTACTAGGGGATCATCTGGGTTTGGGTCAGTCAACAATGAACAGATCGACAGAAGAACCTGCCAAGAAAGTCCCAAAAAAACCGAGCAAGACACAGTTAAAAAGCAAGTATGAGATGATTCAGACTTCAAGCTCAACTAAGCACAAAGGATCAAATACTATCTCATGTCTTATCGCGTGCGCCAACACCTACGACGACATTTCAAGCTTCAGTCACCAAATGACTTGCAAAATACTATCCCCTAAACCATGTATAACATGCACAGGAACACAATCACTAACTGCAAAGTATCTGAACTTTACTCTATTGCAAATCAACAACTCAGGTGTGCATATGTAAACAGGGTGTTAAAAGATTACAGAAGGTACCCAACCTACCACCGGAATTCATTCATTAAATCTTAAGAGGCATCTTAACTGGGTATTGAAAAAGTGCATGCTAATTAAGAAGCCCCTAAGAGACATCTCAATGTACAACTCTCCTGAACAGTCATGGTCCTGGTTTCATCCTCTTCAACCCTCCTCCCATTCTCATTAGCAAATTTAAGGTACCCAATTTCATATAGACTAATCAAGATTCTTAAATGCAATCATTTATCATCTGCATGCATCATCACCAGAGAGTTGGTTGTAACACATGGGGAATTATCTGTGAAAGCTGTAAACAAGAACATCCAAGGAATAGAATGAAAAGAGAGAGTATCATACCTTCGATATAGTTAATGCTGGACTCCACTGCTCTTTAAGAATATCTAGACATATACTTCCATTACTATTGATGTTTGGGTGGAAAACCTTAGTCCTAAATGCAACCTGTAATGGAGAGTTAAGTCTCTAATTTCAGATAAAAACTTCAAATCATGAAAAGAAATCAAATAAATAGTTGGGTTTGGAGATCAGGTAGCAAATGTGAATGAAGTATATCACTGCTCACAAGCTACCCTACCTTAATAGGAAAAACAAATAGCTAATTTTGGTGAGGAAGAGAAACAACTATAACGAAACAACATCTACAATTGCTTTAGATATTTTGAAGGAAGTAACACTACAGACCAGGTGGACTGGGACAAGATTCAAACAATAAAGACCACTCCACTCAGATCACTTTCTATCCTTAGACTTAACAGAGTACAGGTGGGAAATAGACGAAGCATTTCTTGCGGATGCATAAATAAACGTCCAGATGCTTTTGATATTATGACGTTGCTACCAAACAAGGAAAACCACTCATAATCATACCTTTGGAGGCTTAAAAGGGTAATCTGGCGGGAAGTGAATAGAAACTAAAAAGACTCCACCTGCGTAAGGGCTATCAGCAGGTCCCATTATGGTTGCCTGCCAATGAAACATATCCTCGGCTACTGGACCTGCATTAGTTTTAACACCATTGTGAAGATTGGTGTACAAATTTGGATTAACACAAATCCAAAACAAGAACATCATGTGCAATATGAGCGATAAGATTATCAACCACCAAAAGCATTGAGGGAGGAAAAATTGCAGACCCTTAACCATCAACGCACCGTAACACAAATCCAAAACAAGAACATCATGTGCAATATGAGCGATAAGATTATCAACCACCAAAAGCATTGAGGGAGGAAAAATTGCAGACCCTTAACCATCAACGCACCGTAATTTGATTTCCATACATCTAGGTATAGGACAAACATAAACAATACTGATTTTTCCAGAGCATTAGGAGAACACAAACAAATACTGTATCGCTGATGGGCAAAATCTTCACAAATATCAGTAGGAACCTTCAAGATTTAAGGTGCTTCCCCATGAGAAAAAGCGAGTTATGAAAGGGAATCCATGAATCACTCACATCATATACATAGGATTTTACAATGGCATTCATAAAGATGAAATCTTTCCAGGATTATTGCCTCCACAGGTCAAGAGTGATCAGATTATGATGCAAAATTCTTATTCCGGGATTCTTTCAACCTAATATAAGATTGTTATGTTCATTCTACAGCTATCCTACTCTATAATCTCAAGAAAAGTCGCAACAGAGCCAAAATTGAAACTACAACAGGATCTGAGACATATATACACGAGGTCAAATAAGCAAAATTCAGAAAAGAAACAATCTAGTTCGGACTCCTAAAACATGCTAATCATATGACAATGTCCAAAAACTTCCTAGAATTATATCTCCAAAACAGAAATTAAAAAATCGCTACAAATAAAGGGTATAATTTAGTAATAAAAGGTTCGTGCTTTGATCTATCCACCACACGAAGCACCAATAATAATAACAATCAAGAAAAGGAAAGAAAAACAAACCCACCAGCACTGCAAGAAGTGGGAGGGTCCTTCTGCAAATCCTTCAGCTCCTTCAATATCCTTTTGGACGCCATCACTTAAATCCCAACAGCCTACAACTTCAGATCAGAACCTGCAAAAATCAACAGATCACTCAGCTCAAAAAAAGAAAACCACAAAAGAAAAACAAAAATCCCTTAACCTAAATCCCCAAAAAGTTTAAAAAAGACTCTCACAAAGAAAACCCAAGAACAGGAAGAGAAAGAACAAGTCAACGCAGATGACCCATGAAGCAAATCAATCCAACAAAGCTCAAGATCTAAAAAAACTCCACAAAAATACAATAATACCTGAGGGAAGGGTGCTGAGGAGGAAGAAATATGGGGGAAAAGGGAGGAGGGTGTGAATGGGAGAAATACACAGAGAGAGAGAGAGAGAGAACGAAGAGGAAGGTAGGAAGAAAATAAGCAGAGGATATAGTAATTGGTTGATTGATAATG
This sequence comes from Leptodermis oblonga, assembly GCA_016801395.1. Taxonomy (NCBI): domain Eukaryota; kingdom Viridiplantae; phylum Streptophyta; class Magnoliopsida; order Gentianales; family Rubiaceae; genus Leptodermis; species Leptodermis oblonga. Next base: position 38,471,667 of record CM028760.1, read on the forward strand.
GAGAGAGAGAAAGAGGGGCGCGTTGCGTTTGTGGAGTTATATTGGAGAAAATCCTGTGGGGAAGGATTAGAATATATTCTCGATTATGGGAAATTGTATAAAAAAAATAAAATTGATTTGTGGTGGGATTTGGAATACTTTATTTATTGTTTTATTATTATATTTGTTGAGTAATTATTGAGAGCAGCAGGATGGTTCAATTAGGGTTACAATTTGTGTTGTGTCTGAATTATTACGTTCTCCTCTCGTGTTGACACTTCTAAACTCTAACTTTACACGTTTAAACATTTGTGTCATACGTGTCGACTCATTTAATCCACGTACATTTTGGGTCTGTGTCGTATCTGCGTGTTATAGTGTAAATTACTTTTGTTTGGTTCGAATTCGGGTTGGCGGGTTCACGTATAGATATTCTCAACCCTAACATTACTTGCATAATTATTTGTGTTATTCGGGTCGACTCATATGACTTGCGAACCCGCTAAGACTCAACCTTAATCCGTTTATATCGTGTCGAATTTATGTTGTATCAGAAACTGTCAGCCCTAAGTACAACCAGATACATTTAGGGAATACAGTATTCACATGATTATAATATATTTTCGATTATGGGAAATTGTATGGGAAAAAAAAAATGATTTCTGGTGGGATTTGGGATAATCTATTTGTTGTTTTATTACTATATTTGTTGAGGAATTATTGAGGGCGGTAAGATGATATAACCAGATAGAATTTGATTACGGGAAAATGTATTGAAAAAATATGATTTGTGGTGGGATTTGGGACGATTTATTTATTATTTTATTGTTAGTATTTGCGAAGAAATTATTTAGTATAACAAGCTGATGTAGCTAGATACACTCAGTGACCTCGGTATTATTTTAGAGAAAACATAATATATATGTGTTGGGGCCAAAAGTTTAAATATTAATTTATCATTGATTTGCTATACTATTATTAGGCCATCTAATAATTTTTTGTGTTTATTATGAATTTGGAATTTGGAAAAAGACTTGGGGAATAAATATTTAAAAAAAAGAAAAGAGGGGGGTCCAGTCTCTCCAAAATGGGGGATTCTAGAATTTTCGTGGTGAAATGAAGTCATGAAAATGGCGTACAATCAACGGCAACTGCAACCTCCAACGCTTTTCGTACCTTTATACGTTACACCTTACCCTGTACTAAAGTAATCAACGTAAAGCCTCGGAGAGCGTTTTTGGTTTTGATTTTCTTTTGAAAACGTAAGTCAAATTAGAATATGTAACTGAGTTGTATAAAAAAATATTATTCGTTTCGTTCTATTATAAATGTTCAGTTTAAAAAATATATAGGCCCCGTATAGTATGCATTTTGAAAGGTGTTTTGAATTTTAAAATTATTAAAGTTATTTTGAAAATGTAAAAAGGTGTTTGAAAAATGTAAAAAGGTGTATTGAAATTAATGATAAAGTATTATAAAATGAAAATGAGAGCAAAATGAAATGGAAATAATTGTTGCCATACAGGGCCATAATTTTTTATGTATTTTAAAACATATAGTTAAAATAATTATTATTTTATTTATGTTTTTACTTTTTAAACGTGAATTGATTATTAAACTTACATAGTTAAATTAGTAATAATATAAGAAGTAAAGAAATTAAAAGTTAAATTTTTCTAATGGATTTGATGAGTAAATCATTTTTTATAAATCAAAAATTATTTTGTGATTCCAAGTTTATGTGCTGTTTGTGGACTAATTGAATGGGATTGGAGAATAATATATGTATATTACTTTTTTCTTAGATCAGTGGTGTGTCAAGTTTGACCTTCGCCCCGACTCGATGCTTAGGCCTAGTAAGAGGCCTAAACAGAACCGTAAGCAATACTATAAGACCCCATACTTTTAATCATAGGTTTAATCCTTAAGTTATCTTCTTAACTGAACTTATCACTAAATAGAGTTACGATATTTCGATAATCAAATAGAGAGAAGATATTTTATTAAGGTCAAGTTTGAACCATTAGAAAGATTAAAAATATTTTAGGGAAAACTAGTTTAAATGTATAATGGAGAAAATAACATGACTGTTATCGTATAAAATTCAATACGACGTAACGTTAGAAATTTAAATAGATAGAATTATAATTAAAATAAATATATTATAAACACACACATATATATACATATATATATATATATATAATTGCGGTGAGGCAAAACGAAGGGATAAGGAAGAAATAAAATTTAAAAAAAAAATAATAATAATAATAATAAATGACTCACCATGTTAAGAAATACGTGGAAGAAAGGGAGTGTGGCAATTATGGGCTGATCTTGATCAAGATTAATTAATTAAATAAATAAAGGGCTTGTTCTTTTTCATCGTTTTGAAAACGATTTTGAAAACAAGTTTTGAAAAATAGTTTTATAATGTAAAAAGTGTATTGAAAATGTAAAAAATAGATGCTGAATAGTAAAAAGTTGTATTAGAAATGATAGAATATGATTAAAATATATTAAATTTACTGTTAAAACCAAAACTGTTTTCAAAACAGAACAAAAAGAACAGGCCCAAAATAAAAGAAAGAGGAAGAGGCAGTGGAGGCTTGTCCACATAGCCTTCATTCCTATATATACATATAGCTAGCGTAAACAACTAAAAAGAAAGAGAAAAGAGAAACAACAACACAGCAAACCCGTGAGAAGAAGAAAGAGAGAAAGAGAAGGAAAGCTAGGAACTGGAACTGGAGCATCACCGTGGGAAGAAGGAGAAAGGGAGGAAGAAGAAGCAAGGAGGAAGAAGGAGAAGGCAGAAATAGTGAAAAAAATCTAAAGGTGGGATTTTGATCTCAAAATCTTGATTCTAATCCTGTGGATAAGATCTTAGCAATCTCAGGAATCCAACGGTAAGCTTGAATCACTTACGATAACGTTAGATTTCGAAATTTTAGTGCCTATAGGTTTAAAACTATAGAATTATAAGTTTTCTTGAATTTTAATTTGAATCTATGATTTTAGAAGTTATATAGATGTTATGGATTATTAGGAATATTAGGAATATTATATATGTTATAAGATTAGTTTTTATTAAAGAAAAATATGTTTAGAACGTTGTTTTAATTTAAAACCCGTAGATAGAATTTTGGAAAAAACTGGAAAATAAGTAGTATCGGTTTTACCGATATTTATAGCGGGTAAAACCGCTCTTAGGTTCAAAAATGGTTTTTCTTGAAAATTTAAAATAAAACCTTATTTTGTTTTACGTAGAAATAAAACCTTAAATTTTCCAAAAGGTTTTCTTTCTTTCTTTTTTTATTTTTTTTTATTTTATAAATGCGGTCGGGTCTCGAGCCCGTTTTATTATGAAGCCGAGAAAAACTTTATGTTTGGATACAAACTCCTAAAGTAAGGACAGCCTACGCCCTCATGTAAGGAAAACTACATTCGTCCAAAGCTACTAGGCCTGCTACCTCACGAGGCAGCATACCCTAAGAAAAGAATAAAGAGGTTTGTGAGGTCCTAAAGGTTTTCTTTTAAAATAATTATCCTAGATTAATTCAGGAATAAAATCTAAGTTTCGAGACTTTAATTAAATGCAGATTATTGGGATAATTATAAGCTAGTATCTGCGAAAGTGTTCTCACTAAAGGGATTAAATATTTAAATTGAGTAAATAAATGATTTAGCGTGTTTTATTGGTATGTTTACTGAAATGCATGTAACGTGTATAATTGTAATATTTAAGTGTGATAAATGAAATGTTTATAAATGTATTATATGCACAAATGTTGAATTATGTGTATAAGTAAAATGTTTATTAAAGTATACTGTATGAATGAACTTATCGTGTTATGATTAAAGTATAAATACTTAGGGTTCAATCTTGCGTGTTCAATGTTAATGATTTATGCACCTGTGTTTGTGCATCATGTTACGTGTTAAGTGTATATCTATTTGGGGTCCCCAAGCGTATCCAGTTGTTGAAATCGGGTATGTTGGTATTTGGCTGGAGTGCCTGACTAAATAACTGGGGTGTTCATGTTCGGTATTATCTTGAGGTATGCCACTGTGTTCCCTGCACCTCTGTATGTGCACTAGTGTTTTGGCGTAGTTGACGAGGCGACACACCGTATATTGTGTCTGCAGACTGCAGCCCATTTCAACACATTCCAACACAGGTAAAGTATAATTAGTAATGCTTAACGAAAGATCACATAGATCGTCGTTATAACTTGCTGATTATGCTCTTTCTATCCCTCACGTGTCCCCCCTTGCTTGCTTAGGAAATACTTGTTATGTGACGGTAATTATTTATTCGGTAATGTTTTAATAGTGCGACCTCACTGAGCTTATGGAAGCTCACCCCCTAGACCTTTTGCATGCAACAGATTTTTGGAAGTAATCGCTACTAGTGGGAAGCTGACGAAGGACCTTACTTGAGAGTCTAGTTTTAGCGTCTTGAAGTGCTATTGTAATAATGTGAATTAGTGCTTGAATCTTGGTAATATATAATAGAGCTTGAAGTTTGATAATTCACTTTAGTCATTTACTTATTTAATAATTACTCAGTATATCGTGATTGAGTCCTGGTGCGAACCAGGCCAGCAGTTCGGCTGCGTCTCTCGCCCAGACAGGGAGGTCGGGACTGGGCTGTCACAAGTACCATCCTCCAAAGCCACATCATTAGGCGGTTCTCCTGAGGTCCAAAAACAAGGGCTCCATGTCTTATAAGTGGGTTGTAATGAGAACCAATAAATTCGTGGTCAGCTACAATCAACTCCTCCATGATCACTCAACCCTTGACCGTGAGTAAAGTTCGCAATGCCTAAATGCAGTTCTGATATCATTCGGGCCAACCAATGGGCAAAAACTCTTATTTTTACAACAAAACTTTGTCAAATTTACTTCAACTTACTAAGTTGAGTTTCATGGTGCATATACCACTTCTCAAGTGTTTAACAGTAACCAGATCCCATACCTCTATAGCGTGTTTCATCAACTAATTTCAATTTAAAGCCGAAGATGATTACATATTTAACATGTGAGATTATTTCCAAACCTGGTTCATCCACTACACATTTGTTTGTTATTATGTTTGAAACACGCTATCAAAAAATAGTTTTTTATGTAAAAAGTGTATTAGAAATTAAAAAATGTAGAATTGAATAGTAAAAATTGTATTGTAAATAATTAAAAATGATTATAATATACTTAAATTTATTGTAGAAATAAAAAACAAAAATAATGATAACAAACGGACCTTAGTGGTTGATAATTTAAATTTTAAAAAAATAGAGGGAAACAAGAATGGAGGACACTTAAGTCAAGGTGAAGCATATTTAACTGAAGAAAGTATGAATACTTTTAGCTTTTTATTTTTAAAGCAAATGTAAATGAATAAATAAATAAAGTATTAATTGGAATTTTGACTAAATAATGAAGTCATATTAAATATGTTACCTTATTATACTTTAAACTAATACTCGAATTAAGTATTAACGATCCTAAACATTGTCAAACACATCATTAAATAAATGGCTAGGTTTTGAATTATATAGGCAAGAATTACATTTACCTCTTTAAATTTTTGGTATAACTACGAATCAATTTCTATTATTTTGAAAATACAAACAACTCTCTGGACTCACCAAACAACAAAGTTAAAACCGGCAAAATACAAATAACTATTTGATGTTTTGATTTATTTCTTTAAATATCTTCCATGAACTTTTAACTCTTTGGTCTTGTACAATTTTTTTGATCTAAACTTTGCCGTTCGGTGAGTTCAATGCGTTATTGTATTTTGTTAAAATAGTAGGGATAAATTCGTAATTATATAAATGTTAGGGGGTAAATGTAGTGGACAAAAAATATCATATGAACAAAGATAAGCTTGGTAAGTTAGATTAATGAAATGTTGGAGAAAACTTTAAACTCGTCGAAATAGTAGTGCCTGCGTTTTCATAATATGAAATCTTGTTTTAGGGAAATCGGCTAGCTAATCTCGTCTGGTTTGCAGTTGCAAAGGTTTGGGGGTGTTTAATGAAATTAACGATTGCTTATATATGTAAGTGAGAAGTGTCATTGTGGCTTTGCTTCGAGACAAAAACGTGCATTCAATGTCTGACGGTCCGATGACTCGTGAATTGAATTTAATCTCTCATGTGTGACGGTTATATTTTAAAAGCACGTGTATTGAATGCAGTTGATGATATATTGCAGTTATGAATTTAGTTTCTAATGTATCAGATACATCGTGTATTGCGCATAACATTTGGTGTATAGAGTGAAACTGTTCATGCATGCATAACGATTATATCAAAATAACAAATATCATCCATAGTAAAGAAAAATATCAAAATGTGTGCGTAAAAGTTAGTTATTGAATCTTCGTTATTGGACCGTCATACACTCGTAATAGAAGACTCTTCTTGCTTCAATTTGGGGATCAAAATTGAAGTCAAGTATTGAGGAAACAAACCTATCCAATTTAGCGGTAAAGTATGGCGCATCAGACAGACGGACGAAGATCCCCTCCCTTTTGAAACCCAGATCTGTTTGATAATTTGGACAAATTTCAGTACATTTTTTGTAATTTAACTTCTGCTTTTTTTTTTTTTTCCATTGACATAAAGAAAGTCTCTCGTGTTTTTTCATTTGAATTCGTCGCTTCTTTAGTTTGAAGGAATGAACAATGAACATAAGGCTAATTACAAATCATCCCTGTAAATATAAACAATCTCAAAAGGAAAATTGTTGTAAAGTGACGATTCATGAAGCAGAGCGAATTCCCGGAAAAAAAAACATGTGAATTTTGCCACGTTGGACCTGCCTCCGGTTCACTCGGTTAAAGCCTCGCCGGTTCTTGCATCTTCTTCGTCTTCCCCATCATCAAGATTTCATCATCGTCAACTGCCCAGAAGAAATTAATCGATTAAAATTCATAACAATTGACAATTTCTGATTCGACACAAAAATACAATACAAATTTAACATAATATAAATAAATTAAGATTGAAACTTGGCTGGGATCAAACGGGTAAAGTTAGAGTAAGGAGTGACGTACGAAAATTCGTCAATCCAAACTGGATAATTCAAACACGACATGATACGAAAATTCTTCAAACATAAATCAAATTGGATTTTACCTGACAGGGGTCAATTTGACTTGACATTTTGGTAATTCTCCATCATCAACATCCCCCTGATAAGGATGGCAGATAACTTTGAAAGGGAAGCCGGACATTTTCCGCCCACCGATCCCGAAATGAATGTTCCCTCCGACGAGAACATCGATTAGCAGTTGGTGTGCCGCGACTCTGTTTTTAAAGTCTCTACCATCTGACTCCGTCACCGTCAAATTCCGAACCGAAGTCTGCACCGTCAAACTGGTGATGTTTCCCGGTTGAATCGTGACTTCCGGGAGATCCGTGTCCCCCAACGGAATGTCCCCGACCTCCAAATCGGCCGTCAACGAGCTATAATACACCGGCATTTTTTCCGCCATGTTTTGCGAGGTTAGGACAACTACGACATCTACATTCAACAGCGTATCCAACGTCGGAGCTTTGACCAACGAAAAATTGCCGACGTTGAGGTACTGAACGCGGAACTCCGGCAAGTTACTTTGGAAGTACGCGTAAGAAATTCCCCCGGCGATGAGGACGATTACGGTGAAGACTCCGACGGCGAGGGAAGTCCAGGCGCAGCAAATGTTGAACCGGGTCGAGGGTTTTTGTGGGTCTTTTCCCTGAGGTTCGAGGTCACCGTAGCCGACCATAGAAACCGCGACGGATCGCGGCGGCGAAATTGGCCGGAGACTGGACTCGTTAAACGAAACACGGCGAGATAGACTTCTCAGAGGATGAGCCGCCATTAATGTGAGGGAATTTTAGGGATCTTGTTACTCTGTCACTTTGGCAAGAAAGAAAATCATTCAGAGCTTTGATAGTGTTTCACTTTCATGGAAATTGTCCTCAAAAGCTTCAGTTAGCTGTAATCTCCTGAAGGGGAGGAACACCGCAGAGCTATTTTTAGCAAATTGTGAGGTTTGGAGGCCATGGATGAAGACATTTGTCGTCAAGATTTTCTACGTTTGTTGTTGATTGTGAATAATACATTGATTCTTTGGTCAAATCTTTGAAGACGGGAATAGAAGATTGTCCTAGGTTAGTCCCATGTATGTTGGAGATGAAATCGGGAAAATGTCTTCTCTTCTTCCCCACTTTCAGGACTTTCAGTGCCTTATTTCTTGGAGAAAAACAAACACATCAACCAGCTTTGGTTTTCTAAAAGGCGCTTGAAAGGGGAGTATACTGTTTTCTGTACTACTGGCTAGTGGTTTTACATCGATATACCAACAACTCCATATATATCCTTGTTTTCTACTATGGGCGTGACTGAGTTGCAGTTAGACATTAATACTTTAACAATTAAATTTGATATGTGTTTTTTTTATGCTACACGCGTGTACGTGTGTTTTGTTTACTACAAGCCATACTTTAGGTCATAAACTCAATACACATGTTTTTTTTTTACTACCTGCGCGTACATGTGGTTTTTTTTTTTTGCTACAACTTTACAAGCGATACTTCCGGCTCTAAACTTGAAACACATATTTTCTACTACATGCGATACTTGATACATCAATAGCTAACCTCAATACGTTAGAGGGCTAAATTTGATTAGGAGTGATATTTCGTGTCGTATTCGGGATGACAGGTTTTGGTATTGACACCTCTCAACTACAACAATACCCGTTTAGTTATTCATGTTGACCCATTTAGTTCGCAAACATTTCGGGTTTGTATTGTATTTTCGTGTTATGATATTAATTAATTGTGTTGGGTTTGGGTTAACGAGTTCACATGTTGATATTCTCAACCCTAACTTTATCCGTTTAATTATTCGTCTTAGTCTGTTCAACCCATATAACCCGCCAAAACTTAATTCTAATATGTTTATATCGTGTTGAATCTGTATTGTATTAAAATTTGCCAACCCTACTCGGTACCTGTATTTTCTACTATATGGGATACTTAAATAAGACTTATGAGAAGACTTTCACGTTTTCATAACATAACAAAGATGTATGATATATCAAAGTCTTAAATTATTACAGGCATTATCTTATCGTAGGATATAAATTTGTCATCCCGAAAAAGCATTATAGAAGTGAACCGATAAAAATAAAAGAGTGAATTGCTCAAACTAGCATGAACCTTTGTCTAAATACGATAAATACCGCAAACATTTTGAAATAATTTTTTTTTTTACCACAAACCTTTCAAAAACGTGACAAGACCTAGCATTTCATGTAAGTGCTCTGTTATATGCTTAACGGAAGGCTTTTTTGAGGGCAAAATTGTCCAAATTCATTTTCCTTTGTCTTGTCTTTCTATTACTTTACTGTTTTTACGAAAAAAAACCCTAAGAGCATGTTCTTTTGACCTGTTCTAAGAACTGCTTTGCCCTTTTTTGGGTCTCAAACCAAAAACCATGACCAAACCCATGTTTCACCCAACCGCCGCCGCCGCCCTCCTCCACCTGCCGGTCGCCTCCGCGCGCAACCGCCACCATCCTTCTTCTTCTTCTTCTTCCCGCCTCCTCCGCCGGCAACCTCCTCTGGTTCTTCTTCCCATCGGTGGAGGTCATTTTATTCTTCTTCTTCCCGCAGCCGGCACCGCCGTTCTTCTTCTTATTCCCGTCGCGAACTTCTTCTTCCTCCTCGGCACTCAATCTCTCTTTATTTGTAATTGGAATTTCAAAATTGAATCTTTAGTTCACATCCCATTTTGGGGATTTGGGGAAATATGGAATTCACTCACAATTTTTTTGGCTTGGAGTAGAAAAAAATGAAGAAGAAGAAGAATTGGATTTTGGGAATTTAGGATTTAGGCCGCCGCCGCCGCCGGTGAGACGGTGGTGGAGGCGGAGGGGCGGACCGGGTGGTGGTGGAATATGTCTTATGGTTTTGGATTGAGAACATTGTTTTTTTGTTTTGGACACAAACTCATTTGGTCTCAACCTAAAACTCAAACCAACATCGTGAAGAACAGGCAATCTTTCATATGTTTTTGTCCCTCTTCATCCCTCTTTCCCGACCAAAAAAAACAAGCATTCACACGTTGAAAGCTGCAAAGATCCTTTCAAAATTTTGAACCGTAGAAAAACCTCTATGTCGATTCAATCATCCAAACCATGGAGATAGAGATGAAGATGAATCAAGGAGAAAGAATTCATCAGTTGCTGGTGAAGCTCCTCGATGGAACCCACAAATTCCTCAATTTCACAACCCCAAATATTAGCATCCAAAACCTTAAACACAAAATCGAAACCCTAACATTCGTTCCCTCCCGACCACCACCAGCTCCTCCTCCTTAATCATACGGAAAACCCTCGCTCTATCCTTCTGCGCGATGAGGATCACCAAACCCTGAATTTAATTTCATCTGGGTCCGGTGGAGATGCGACATTTTAGGCGATGGTTCACTTGTTCGTGCGATTTCTCTATCGTCCGCCGCGATTCAGATCGATGACCACCAATTTCCACCGACGCGAGCACTCTTCATCTTCTCCGAATAACAATCACGACTTGTACACCATTTTTTTATTTTAGTATTTTTTTTGTTCTAATTTTTGGATTTTAACCGTATTATCCGAAATAAAACTAATTTGGTGACGCCGTGTTTTGTGTTCACGTTCGGCCGCCCAAGTTCTTTTGTTTGTTCGGTTTGGTCAAACTGATTTACAAAGCTTAAGGCCCTGTGTGGTATGATTTCCAAAACATGGTTTTGAGATTTATTTTGATTTTATAATATTAAAATTGTATTGGAAATGTAAAAATGTATATTGAAAAATGTAAAAATGTGTATTGAAAATGATGAAAAATTATTATAAAATTAAATTTTTTCTCAAAACCATGTTTTGAGAATCAAAACAAACAGGGCCTAAAGGTTTGTTGTTTTTTAGTGGTATGCAACTGCTTTGTGATTTCCGAGTTTGACGATCGTAATTGGATTTGCTTTGTGTTTTTGGCTTACGAATTCAGTCTTCGATTGCTTAAGTCCTATATCGCAAAATTTTGTTCTCTTTTGCATGATATTTTCTATAGTTCTGTTGCGTTGTCGTCACATCTACTGCTTGCAGCCCCCTTTTCTTTTGGGGCATACTATTTGCAAGCACTTTTTTACTATTCACATGCACATTTTTCTGTAAATAGTCTATTTTGCCTTTTACGGATAAACAATGTTGATCAAACGAAATTGTTATTTGCAGGCACATCTCAATGTAAATGACAAAATCCCGCCCGAGGGGATTTGGTCAAAATCCCACCCAGCATTTGGGTGGCCCATACTTCTCCCAGTATGGGCGGGATTTTGATTTGTATGAATTTTTATCTGTTTTGGTCGATTTTTTTGCTTCTTTTTTCTTCAAACAGAACAGCTACACGAAAGTAGCTTGAGGGAGAAGATTGCAGGAAATGTTATTTTTAAATATCAAAGGATATTTTAGACTTTTCACAGAAAAATGTGTCTGTGAATAGTAAAAATGTGCCTGCAAATAACAATTCCGTTTCTTTTAGTTATGTTGGTTTTTTTCTTGTTGTAGCCATAAGTTCAACAACTAGAACTGTTCTTGTCGAACAAAAGGCCAGAACGATTCAGGCCAATAGAAAATTTCTGGCGCAAAGCACTGGGAAAATTTAAAAAAGAAACAAAAAGATGAGGATTTAGGGAAGATGATGAACAGTGTCAATGCTGGAAATCTAGCTGACATTGTTAGTCATATTTGCAAATTGATCCATTTTGTTTTATTTTTCTTAAATTATGGTTCAACTTATTTTGAAAAGGGAGAAAAAGATTAATTTTGGAAAGGAGATAATATTTATACTTTAATAATATTAAGAATAATTACTATTTTAGTAATATTCATATACAACAAATTGTATTCTTGGACGAAAATGTAAGAAATTAAAATATTTGGGGCTGGTTTGTCAAATGTAAGAAAGTGAAATAAATTTATTAGATTGGACAAACATGTGAAAATAATGAAAGACTGTGGTAAATATGTAAAACATATGAAAGATTTAGGGGTTGTTTTGTAAAAATAGTAAAAGTAATGGAAAGATAAGACAAAGGAAAATGGATTTGGACAATTTTGCCCTCAAAAAAATTCTTCCGTTAAGCATCTATAACGGAGCACTCAGACGGAATGCTAAGTTTTGTCACGTTTTCGAAAGGTTTATGGTAAAAAAAGCTATTTCAAAATAATTATGATATTTATCACACTCAGACAAAGGTTCATGTTAGTTTGAACAATTCACTCAAAATAAAATGAAAACGAATCAGCCAAAAATCAAAATTCATCTTTCATGAATCATTAAAGAATTCTCACAGCAAATCCTGGAATGGGAAAAAGAGCAGACTTTGAACTGTAAAAATTAATGCTCTACAGCAAATCGACATGAATTCACACTCTAAAGCTATGCGTGAGAAGGTCATAACTTGAGATGACCAAACCTCAACAGCCACGAAAATCAGTTAATAATCAGAAGAAACCTAAATCAGATGAATACCTTTTGAAAAGTTACAAATGGAAAGAAAAAATAGAAAATGAGACGAGGATGGCCTCCAAGAAATCATGGGGTCTGCACAATTTAGTCCTAGGATTTGTTCTCCTCCGAAGATGGCCGATTCTCCGAGTCAGATTGCCGGACCTCCTCGATCATCCTAACTACTTCATCCATATTCGGTCGCATGTCTGGAACCTTGGCAACACATGCCATTGCAATCTGCAGCATCTGCACCATTTCCTCTTCAATGTTTTGGAATCTCATCAATTCAACGTCGAAAACTTCAGCTGTCCATTCCTCTCTCACAACGGATTGCACCCACCGTGGGAGATCAACCATGTCTTCGCGTCCAGGAGACTGTATCGGTTGCTTCCCAGTCAGCATTTCAAGTAGAAGGACGCCAAAGCTGTATACATCTGATTTGTGAGAGTGCTTTCTGGTTTCGATGACCTCTGGCGCACGGTACCCAGCATGCCGAGACCGAGTGGCTGGAAAGTTCATAACAGGAGCCAAGCCTAGGTCTGAGACACAGCCATCGAGATCTTGGTTGAGGAGGACATTTGAAGACTTAACATTGCCATGAGTGAATTTTGGCCCACCCACAGAATGAATATGGGCAATGCCCCTCGCAGCGCCTAGGGCTATCTTAACTCTCGTCTCCCAGTCTAGCGAGCTCCGTCCAGAAGACCTGTTTCCTGTGGAACCCGGAAGATATTGCAAATCAAACAGAACAAGATAAAAAAGTGAGACCACACTCCAAATAAGCAAAATTTTATGGAGTTGTGATGCATTGCTATTTGTTGCATGTTTCGGATTATGTTGAAAATTTGACATGCTTTTATCTCAACAGAACAAAAACTATTGCTTTTATCTCAACAGAACAAAAACTATTGCTTTTCTCAACAGAACAAAAGAAGATTATAGCAAAGAACTGCATACCATGCAACAGAGATGCCAAGCTGCTGTTTGAGAAGTAATCATAAACCAGAAGCTTTTCATCCTTGGAATAGTAATAAGCGCGAAGAGGCACGACATTCGGGTGCTGTCCAACTCTCCCGATAAATTCCATCTGCTGTTCGAAATCTTTCTTCCCAACAATGACTTCTTTCAACCTTTTTACAACCACAGTTGTGGACTCCTCCAAGACAGCTTTATACGCAGTCCCGAAACTACCCTTTCCTAGCACTTCAGCAGAGGCCCTTAGTAAATCTTCAAGATCAAAATTGTAAGAGCTGCCCTCAAAGAAAACCAGTTTATTCTTTTCAGGTTCTTGAACCCCACTGCCAAACTCCTCCCTCGGTTTCTCACCCCTCCCACCAACGGAGGACTTCCCTTTCAGTACACTGCTACCGCCATCACTTTGCTTTTTCTTCAAACAACATAGTAAGAGTATAACCAGCATCAAAAGGAGAAGCGCGGCGCCTCCAACAGCAATGGCAATAATAGCTCCTAGAGGGAATTTCCTTTTAGAGTGTTGCTTTCGTTTAGGGGGAGGTGGAGAGAAACTGGGGGCAGGAGAAGGTGGAGAAAGAACAGGAAAGCAAGGACTTAGAGGTGGTCCACATAACTGAAAGTTCCCGGTGAAAGAAGAGTTGGGAAACTTTTGTAGGGAAGATGGAATAGAACCATTAAGATGGTTATAACTTAAGTCCAAATGTTTGAGATTTGGGAAACTGATATTTGGTATTGCACCATCAAGGGAGTTGTTTTGAAGATACAATCCAGTGAGCTCAGTCAAATTTTCAAATGATTGTGGGATATGCCCAGTGAAGGAGTTATAAGAGAGGTCCAAAACATTGAGATTTTGAGAAAAAGGAGTTGGAATATTACCCGAGAAATTATTATGTTGGAGGAAGAGCATTTGAAGAGAAGGAAGGGAAGAAATATCAGACGGCAGATTACCACTGAGGCGATTGGATCTAAGGCTAAGAATTACCAAAGCATCCAACTTGCCAATGGTATTATCTGGTATAGGCCCCCAGAGTCCAATACCAGGAAGCCTAAGAGCATGCACACGAGTGCTATTTCTATAAGTATAACAAGAAACTCCTGTCCAATTGCACATAGGTGTATCAGTAGTCCAATTGAGCATACGGCGGTGTGGAATATGAGCAGCAAAATCAAGCAACGCTTGTTCATCTCCATTCAAGTCCCCAAGTGCCAAAGGTAGGAGACTCACATTGATGACGAGCCAAAACAACAAAGACGCGTAGCAGAGCTTCATGAGGTGGTCAGATGTATGGCGTCCGCGTCCTACTAACATAAGATGAGACAAACCATCATTATATCTACCAAAAACAGCTGCTTCATAAGAAAATTTCATGAAAATCACTTGCAAACAATTATGTCATATGACCAAAAAATATAATTTAACTTCTCCCTTCAGCACAAGAGCAGATGAAAACTGAATGGGTGTTAGATCACTTTATTCCATAAAAATCTTTCCAGGAAAAGTGAAACTTACAACTCTTACATTTCAAGCCAAACAAAGAATGCAAACAAACAAATCTTAGAAACCCATATTATTCGAAAAGGCAAACCATGCCAACATCCCTTCATTTGGTTATAAAAGATGAAAAGGAATTGAGAAAAGAAACACTTGGAGATCTAAAGGCTAAGAAAAAGGCATATTAATTAAAGAAAAGGCAAAGCTCTCATGCTTTCTTCTATCATCTACAAAGCCTCAAAAGTGTAAGATTCTCAGCATACTAGGAAATGGATGTAATCACCAATGCAAAAAGCTACAAGAAAGCCATTCAATCTTCCACCAGGAGGAACAAAAGAAACATGTAAACTAAAGATGAAGCATTTTGCTTCATGACTTCCAATTGGATCCGCCATGGAATACTTTCTTTGTTTCTAAAACAGTAGCGGACTTCAGAAGAATAATAGAATTGATTATCCGTAGAAATCAGCCAAACAAATCGTAACCGGAACAATCAGTCCAAAAGAAAACAGAAAGAAACTGTAGATAATCCTTACCTACAAATAAAACCAGTTATTAAAATTGAGGTTTAGTTGGGGGCAGTTAAACAACAAAGTCAAAAAGCAATTAGCCAAAAACATTACAAGAACCTTACTTGCTCCCTATTCCATAAATCAAAACAATTCAGTTCCAGTTTATCCCACTTAAATTATCTTCAAAAAAACTAATGAACAAATCTAATCACTACCCTCAAACCCAAAAACAATGCAGCTGAACAAAAATGCAAAATTTCAGTTCGATCTGCATCTCTTAAGTCATAGCATTTTACCCACATTAATTCGCAGTTAGAAGGAAGAAATAAAGCCACACAAAAAAAAAAAAAAAAAGTAGAAAAAAGTAAAATTACCTGGAAGCATTCTGTGTAAAGAATGTTGTTTTTCAACAACTGCATTGAAAGTTCCTCCCATGAAAAACGCAGAAAAAGGGTGTCCCAGAACACATTCTCTGATAAAGTAACCACATTTGGTGGGAGGATAAGAAATGGAGAACTAACAAGTCAAAGAATATTCAGAAAGCCAACATAAACTGAGGCGAAACCCTGAACTTAATTCACAAGTTTAGATCTGTATAGAAATCGAACAGCAATTCTCTTCCCAGTTCCCCCCACTAGAAGTCCCAAAAACCAAAAGAAAGACTCTTGAGAGGAAGCAAGAAAAACAGGGAAAGATGGGATTTTTGAGCGTGAAAAAGAATTGGGTTTTTCGCTTCTGTCACTCCCTCAACTACATCACAGTGTAGAGTGAGTCACTGTGCGTGTTTTGGTGGAGAAAGAGAGAGAGAAGCAAAGGGAAGCAGGAGGTGGGGCGGGTGATGCGGGGGAGGATTTTGTCCATTGCTGCTTTTTTTGCTGCTTAGCAATGGAGTTTAAGTTAATTTAATTCTTTTGGAATTGTTTACTGTGTAAATTGGTAGTGGCCCCACATGGGACAACTTAGCATTACTATTTTGTTTTATTATTATTAACTTTAAAGGGACCATCGTCATCAATACTCCCGTATGTGAAGTACACAATGTGATTGTATATATAAAAATAAAATTAAAATTTTAAATAAGTAGTTTTTTTTTAATTGAAATAAAGTAAATATGACTGAATTAGGAAAAATAATTTCCCTAAAAAAAAGCATAAAAATGAAGAACCTATAGTAGGTTTTTTTTTTTATAAAAAAAAGGTACACAATTATCTCAAAATGCAACCAAAAAATATATATATATATATATGCAACTTTTAATGCAAAAAATAAAATAAATTTTTTTTATCCATGTAGCAACAAATTAAGAGAGAAAAGTTTTTAGTAATTAAATACACAAGTTGGTGTAACAATTTATTGAAAGAGAAATTTAAAAAAAATACAACATTAATTAAAAATAAATATGATAATATTTTACAGTTTTCTTAATCTATGTATTTTTTAACTCCACAGACACTTTTTAGAAGACATGAGTGTAAAGCGTTTACCTAGTGTTATTGTAGTATCAAATTGTACTTAACTATATAAGAGTTGTTATTTCAAAATATCTTTTTTTTTTAAATTTCTCGTTTAATAATATATTTTTCGTTACGAGTCATACACTTTGACTCGTGAAATAAGACCAATAAAGTAAAACTTAAGAAAACTAGAAAAAGAAAAGACCAAAATTGTCCAAATGCTGGAGGAGAATAACGTTGATTGAGTAGACAGAATTACAACCATATTGACTCATAAAAAGTAAAGTTAAATATTGGAATTGGGACACTTTAAAAAGGTACAACAATTGCCATTATTTTGACCTGAAAAAAAAAAAGAAAAAAGGTGGAACTATGAATGTCATTCATTGATTGAAGAACCACGCCATAAAATTCAAATTACAAAACCATCAAAATATATTTATATATATTTATTGTCATTAAAATTTAAAGGTGATTGGATGGATTGTAGTTGGAGGGTTTGTGTCAATCAACCTTGCCATCAATCTTTTTCCAGGAGTAAAAACTACACTTACGTTAAAGAACCATTTAATCATCATATTTGACCTTGAATGTATTATTACTATATACAAGATTCAATAACTGAATAGTTTTATAACGGCTCATGACTCGCACCAATTCTTATACAGTGAGACTACCGTCCCGTGAAA
Source organism: Leptodermis oblonga (assembly GCA_016801395.1). NCBI lineage: Eukaryota > Viridiplantae > Streptophyta > Magnoliopsida > Gentianales > Rubiaceae > Leptodermis > Leptodermis oblonga. Next base: position 38,489,324 of record CM028760.1, read on the forward strand.
TAACTATTCAATGTAATTGCGTATACAATTGTTTTAGTAATACATCCAATGTTAAATCCAATAACTATTAGAGACGACAATAGTCAATATTAATTCTCCCATATTGTGTAGTCTTCCCTCCATTATTGATTTAGTTGGTAATTAAATTCTTAGTGAGTAGGATTAAGGAATCAATGGAGCATATAATAGGACAATGAAGTAGGTTAAAATTTTAAATCAAACACTTATGACTTGCGATTAGATTGGAAAATCCACAAGCCAGCCACCTAATACCTAGATTTTAATAGTAATTGTCGTTGATATATAACTTGCTGGAATATTCTTTTCGATAACCTTTGGAGTAATATTTTGTTCTTTATAGAAACAAAACATTTTAATTATATTACTTTCTCCGTTTTATTAGAAATGTATTTAGCGTGTATAATGTAAATTGATTAGTAGGATTGTCAATATTTCGCATTTTATTCGTCACTTACTTGTAAAATATGCATAGTGTTAGAGTAATTGATATGTTTGTCAACGGGCCGTCATATATAATTCCGGTATCGGGTGAGACACCGACTCCTCTAACATCTATGAAGGGTAAAAATATAATTTTATATATGGACGTGGTGGGGATAGTCTCTCATTTGATACAAGGGATTTCATCTCATTTTCAACGTCACTTACCTGTACGATTACACTGCAAAGAAAATTTTGAAGCATCTATAACTTGTAACACGAAAAAATAAAACAAACTTTCGAGATTTGACTTTTGATACGGAATTAATACGAAGTAAATGTAGAATTTCATTTTTAGTTGAGTGTCACCTTCATTAAAGGAGAAGTGGAGTGAAATGAGATCGGTCACGCCTGTTTAGCCATAAAAAGAGAAGATGGAATTGAGTCACCGATTGCATTTACTATATGCAGAAGGCAGCCGTGAAAGGGGGTTGTTATTTGCTAACGCGGAATTCCATTCATTAATTCCTTTCATGTGAAGAGTACGAACCCGATAAATTATTTGGCGCAACAGATGCATCCATAAAAAGAGCGTAACACACTAGTAATGATAAAATTAATTTTGGATTCTCGGTATTTCTTGCACTCTACTATTTGTCTCATTTTATGGTATCCATATAACTAGGGCCAACATTTGTTATACAACACGTATTCGACATAATATAAACAGATTATGGTCGACCCTTGTGGATTTTGCAGGCTGAATGAGTCGACATGAATAATACAAATAATTAAACATGTAAAATTAGGGTTGATAATATCGACGCGTGAACCCTAAACCAAAACCCGACACCAGTTACAACACGAACCCAAAATATTCGTACGTTAAATAAATCGACACGAATAATTTAGCAAATATAATTCTGGTTGGTGAAGGTCAAAATAAAAATTCGTCAGCCCGAACTGAATAATTCAGACAGAACATGAATCGCCAACTAAATACAGCCATACCACCAATTATTAATGGCAGGGTGAGCAAATGGTTGAATCTATATAAGCTCCTGCGTTGTATCAAAGAAGGGAAGAAGTGACACTTACCTATTCTTTGATGAGTCCTCAATAGTCAAACCTAAAGATGTACTTTTCACTTTATAGTTCTAAAGGCATCTTTTTATAAATAAGTATAATTAATCATTTAATCTCTATCTTTTAGTTTTAAAAAACCATGTCAACAAGGTCAAATGGAGTCAACCAATTTTTTACCACTATTTAACCGATTTTTGACTTAATCCATATTTTGCTACGAAAAATAACCAAACTCAACTAGTTATTGGTTATTTGGTCTACCCGATAGATCGGATCGGATCGGATCGATTAGCCTGTCTGGTCCATATTTAATACTAAAATTGCTTATTACATATGTATGAATCATTATTCATATTTATATATTATTGAAAAAAATTACAGTCTCGTCAAAAACTTATTCAGTCGTTGGATTTGGTCTTTGCGATTAAATATGCATATCATGATAATTACCGTAATATCACATCCCACTGACTCATGATTTTTCATTCCCCGAATCATTTTTCGATTTATATATTTTAGTACAAGTGTGAAAGGGAACACAATGAAACACAAGCTCAAGACAAAATATCACTTAATTCATTTTGTCATTAATTTAAATTTGAAAATCAAAATCAATGTAAATAAATTATTTTGGGTATATATATATATATATATATCGCTTTCTTCCATAAGAGAAAAATAAGCATGCATATATATCCAGTTCCAGTGCAACAACACACATGCATGCAAACGTTGTTTTTCGGAAATGGACACCCCATAATTCTGTCTTAATTTATACGCTCATACTCATACGTCACGAACAATACATAGTACTCTATCCGTTCCAGTTCCATTATAATAGTATAATTTATAATACTGAACAAGAGTAAAAAGTAGAATCTTCTAATAAAACAGATAAAATATTTAGTTTTATTACGAAATCATTCAGTTATAGTCCATATCATAACATTAGTACTAATACTTATAATATCGTAATGTTATGACCGAATAATTACGTAACAAAAAAAACGACACAATAAGATATATTGGCATCGTCCATTTGTTGATATGCATCCAAGGGAAAGATTCAAAAAAAGTGGTGCAGAGTGTGCATAGAAGAAGCAAACAGAAGATAAGCCAATCTTTTTTTGGGTTGGCTTTGGGTTTGGGCCAGCTGGCTTAATTAATTAATTAATAGGGAGTAATTACGTAAAATTAAATTAGTATTAAATTAAGTAGGTAGTTAATAGTTATGGGAACTAATGATGATGATGCCGGAGTGGGTACGGTGGAGAAAGGGGTGACAGCTGTGTCAATTTTCTCTCAGATCTAAACATCCATCATTGGAACTTTCGATCTTAATCTTCATTAATTAACTTAACTGTTTATCGAGGTTGGTTTCATTAATTAATTAATAATTTAGTTAGGGTATTAATTTCGTTAGTTTTGATAATCAAGGTTGGATTAAGGATGCAAACAAGGTTATACTTTAAAAAATAAAAACTATTGTTCAAAAGATAGCACGTTAGCTGTAAAATCAAGACATATATATATATCCATGGTCAAATTTTGATGAAGTTGCATCCATGGTCAAATTTTGGGTAACAATTCGTGTGTTGTTCGGATTATTAGATTTAGATTGGCGGATTTCCTTGCCGACATCCAGGGGTGGCAAAAAAACCCATTAACCCAAAAACCGTCCAAACCTATTGAGTTTTAATCCAATAAAACTCACCTAAAAACTAATGGGTTGAGTGGGTTTGGGCTAAATATGTAATAGGCAGGTTTAGGTTAACTCATTGCGTACCATAAAACCTGCCCATCATGGATACCGAAAATACACATCTAAAACTACCCTTAAAAGTATAAATAAAAAGCCGACAACTCACTTATTTTAGTGGACCCATTTTATTTTTTTTCTTACAAACTTATTTTTTTCTTTTTCTTTATTTTTCGTGTCCTACAATTACTTTACGTTTTTTTCCATTTATTCTTTTATAATATTTTTAAATTGTCCACTTATAAATACTAGTTCAAAATTCGTTCAAGTTCCAAGTCGAGTTCAGACTCGGGTTTTGGGATGGGTTTGGGTTCAGGCAGGGCCGGTTCAGTTCGGGCCCAGTTCTGGAACAATTTCGGGCTGTGTCTAGTTTCGGGCCTCGGATCGGGGTCGGGGCATGCACGGGTTTATATAAATATTTAAAAATTAAAAATTGTGTTTGGACAAAAAAAAATTACATACGATTAAATATAAAATTATACAATATATAATATTTCAAATTTTAGAATATATTCAAAAAATTAAAATCCGCTTAAAAAAAAGGAATTAAAATGAAAATAAAAAACTTTGAAAAAAATTTATTAATAAACCATTAAATAAGCCTTACATTTTTGTATAATAGGTATTTTGGGTACCCATAGCTACCCATTACCCATTTGAACTAAGACCATTAATTGAATGGGTAATAGGTATCCATTACCCATTAACTTAATACTCATTTAATACCAGCCTAACCCGCCAGTTTGACACCCCTACCGACACCCCTCTACCCTAACCTTACTATTTTAAGTATTCGTATCAACTCATTTAACATGTGAACATTTTATGTTTGTGTCGTGTTTTCATATTGTAGTATAAATTATGGGTTCACGTGTTGATATTCTCAACTCTAATCTAATTTATTTAATTATTCATGTTATTCAGGTCGACTTATATAACCCACCAAGGTTCAACTAAAACTCATTTATATCGTGTAAGAAATTGCAAGTAAAGATTTTGTTGATTAATTGAATGATTAAAAATACCTTTGTTACATTACTTTTCTTTTCTAATCCCCTTTTTTCCATCACAATAAATAGCATTAAAAGAGCAAAAAACAGATTAATTATTATTATGAGAGGCCACACCAAATCTCTCGTGAAATCCATGAATGCCTAGTGCTTTAATTCATGTGTTTATTAGAGACTTGAAAGTTTACATTATTAAATTTTATTTTTTCACTTCTGAATAATCAATTATTACAACGTCATATCCATTACTTACATTGGATAGCAGAGCTTTGGAGAAGGACAATGAAGAAGTTAGGCGTCTGCATGAAAAAGTAGCATAACTGAAAATTGAACTCTCGATTTCTAAATATCTCGTCACGCATCATAACCAATTGGATACTTAACTCATTTATACTTAATTTTATTGGAAATGACCATGGCAAATTGACAACTTACTTGCAAACTACTACTCCCTCCGTTTCTAAATGTACAATGTTTTAACTTGTTGCACACATATTCAAGAAATTGATAAAATTACTTATTAACTTTATTAAATTTATTTGATTTATCCCAAAATATCATGAATTATATAATTGTTATGCCCTTATTAATGATAAAGCTAACGCATTCTATCTTGAATATAGAGCTTTGCAACCTTATTTAATGATAAAAAGAACATGTTGCACATTTTTAATTTTTTTTATATAAGTTGTAGTTTTAATACAACAAATAAGGGTAAATATGAAATAAAATGCACTATTTACTCTTGAATTTTTAAAACATAATACATTAGAAACATATTTGAAAGACTAAAACAACATACATTGGGGAACGGAGGAAGTATTATTTTTTTTTTTCCTTTCCAACACTAAAATACAAAGATTCAAAAGAATTTGTGGTGGGCAGCTTTTCATGGGATCCCACAACAATCTAAAACAATTCTTCTTTTTTTACTACTAGTATTAACTTTGAGATTAGAGTTAATTAATGTAGGAGTTTTTTCTTTTTTTTTGATTAAAAAAAAAAAAGAAAGAGGAAAAGCAAGAAGCCAAAGTGCAGAGATAGAATTTAAAATGGTTGGGACTTGGGAGTCTTGGAGACCAAAATGTGATCGGATTGGACTGCCAAAATATAAGTTGACAACCCCCCTCCCTCTCTCTCCATCCATAACCATTTCATTTTGTTACATAAATGAGCTAGTGCCCCAGCGATTGATGCGCAAGTTGGGATACTCAGATGTCGAGGTTCGATTCCTACCTCTATATGTAACAAATCACATTTACCTTGGTAATTCTTAAGTAATCATAAAAGTTGTAAAATACTAAAAGAGTTCCTGGAATGTATTTAAAAAAAGAATCAAAACATAAACGAGTTATTATCTTACCAATTCTGATTTTTTCGACTGATGGGTTTAGAAAGTTATTTGTATAAATTCATAGTTATACGCAAAGTTTATGGAGGTAAATGCAAATTTTTTTTTCTTCTTTCCAAATGTCTGTCCCAGTTGTCATCTTCTTTTATTTTATTTTTTTAATCATTTCCCTTGCAGGAGTAAGGAAGAATAATGATACACAACTCAACTAATTTTCTTAATTTTTTCATAGCAAGTGAGCTGTCATGCATTCATTGATCAATAGTGTAGTATTAATAATTATTTTATAAAAGTATAGCCAATGAATACATGACACCTCACTTGCTATTAGAAAGTTGATGAGATTAGTTGAGTTGTATATCATTACTCTTTAGTAAGTGAATGATTCATTAATAAAATCATGATTTTATCTTATTTTCATTTTGTATTTTAAAAGGAGTAATAATACGCATCTTAACTAATACATCTTAATTGTTCATAATAAGCGTGTATTTGTTAGCTACATTTTTTTTAAAAGTAATTATTGATATCACATTGTTAACCAATTAATGTATGTCACATCACTTACTACTTCCTACGAATAGTTGTAATAAAATAATTGAGATAAATATTATTAATTATTTAAAAATTAAGAAGTACTACTATTAATGTACCGTAATAAAATTCATTGAGATTTATCATATTATTCAAAAATTAACCAAACCTAGTGGGATTTTTTCAATGAAATGGCCCATAAAGTTTTGGCAAGAGTTTTATTTTTAAAATTTGCAAATCTTATTAGAGATGCGATTCAAACCATTGACCTCACGGTATATGCACAATTTGTAATTTTTTTTTTTTAGTTTCTTAAAATGTAACCGTCGGAAAGTCTTAATCCCATCGATTTCTTTAAACTTGTCTAAGAAAAATTCACAATAATCCTCTAATTAATCCCTAATACCCAAGTTTTGGGAGACCAAGACCTCCATTTGTTCGGTCAACGTCCAAACTGCAAATGCTACTGATTGGCGGGTTAGGGTGGTCCATCATTTCAATTTTACCTTTTTCTTTTTCTAAAATTACGATAAGTGTCTATCAACTTTTTAAAAAACTTTAAATACACTGAAAAGCTAAAACAATTACAAAATTATAAAAGGACAAACTTATTAAGTATTTTAGTTTTACATTTAAAAATTATAAAAGTATTATACATTTTCGAAACACGACACTGAAACAAAACATATGGAATACTCCAGATTAGGTTAAGGTTGGGAAAGGAATGGTTTGAGAATCTATATATAAAAAAAAATAAAAAGTTAACACAATCATTTTTAATTTTAATTTTATTCTTATAACATTTTGCACTTATTAGAAAAAGAAAGAAAAATTAAAAAGGACCTATACTACTTCTAAAAGGAAAAATGAATTGGGCCAGAGAGGGCCCATCGAAGAAGATGACTATCCCTGACGCCAGGTCGATGATAAAATGACGGTCCTGTCCTTTCATGGGAGTTGGCCTTGGCCCAAATTTACAACACTACCCGAAATGATTAAAGGACTGACTAGTCAACTTTTGTCCCCTATTGGGCCCGCCCGCCCATCCCACAAGTAAATTCCAAGTTAATTAATGCACCATCAAAGTACTGACGTTGATTCTTCCTTCTGGCTGGTAGAGCTTAGCCGAGTTTTGAATTGTTCAAGTTTTGTTCGTTTATTATTTGACACTAAAATTATATTAGTGTTAGTCTATTTGATAAATAAATGAGCTTGAATTGAGTTTTAACCGAGCCAATTTCAAATTTATTCGCAAACGCTCGTGTTAGTTATTAACCATGTCCACACTCCACCCTCCAGCTTAAAGGCATGATGAAGGGCGGGTGGAGCATGAAGTCGGGATGGAATGGAATAATAATATCGTCATTCTTCAACGACCGACAAGTGTGACATCTACTTATGATTCGCGCGAGGCAATCATTTCTATCAATCTGATAATTACATTTCTCCTACTAATGTTTTTTGATTTGTCAATGTTAATTATTTAGGGATTCAAACTTTGGATTGTAGCTACCGGACTCGAATATTTTCCTCCCTTGGACTTGGATGTTGTAACCACCCATGCACTCGCTCAAGTGAATGAGTGATTTCAATCAATCTTTTTTTGTGCCCACATAACAATAGAATAGGATCAAACCACAAGCTTTGAGCTTGAGAGAGATAATTCGATATGTTCACTGCATCATGTAAGATGGATAATTACCTGCATCTAATAATTTTCACGAGATTATCTCGAGTTGTTCATCTCTAGTTGATATTATAGTGTTATGAGATCAAATCTCAAGACATTCAATGGATATTAGGGGTACGATTCACTCCCTCACAAGTGTAGCACCTGGCAATAACCAAGCATAAATGACTAAGAGCGAACATGAATGAATGAGCATCTTCTTAGATTTATAATATATGCAAACTTCAGTTCTAGGTTCGAGTTTAACGAACTCCTCCCACAGGAGTTCGCCACTCAAGGGGAAATTAAGTCCCGAGGTCCTAGGTTCGAAACACAATGCTGCATTTATGAGATTGTCTGCCACAAAAAATGTGCAGGGTGGGTATGAGATTGTCTGCCACAAAAAATGTGCAGTGCACCCACCCGGAAGCCTCATCCCACATTTTTTTAGGGGATCGGTTAAAAAAAAAAGGGCAAAAAAAGAGTTCGAGTTTGAACGTTTCGACCATTTAAACTTTTTGCATCTTCATGGTACATTTACCCAGTGTAACTAGTACTAATAAACAACTGAAACCACCAATTATCCTCAAATCACATCCCATCCGAATCATATGAAATTGCAAAACAGGAGAATTTTGCCACTAGAGAAAATGGCATTCATGCGGGGAGAGCTACAATATTCGGGGGTAACAATAAACGAAATTCCAACTTCTCCATACAAATTTTGGCACAACTTCAACCAGTATGCAAGATAATCACTTGTAGAATTCGAAGTCGGTGTCAGGCTTCTTTACGTTGGTTCTATATCCCTTCTCAAAGTCCTTCGGGAGAATGACATACCGATTCTTGCGCACTGCGTGCATTCCTGCTTCTTGGCAAATAGCCGAAATCTGCAAATGTGAATCCAATTTAAACAAGTGTTGTTTGCGAATTTGCAATCCTCTCAAATCTAAACTATTAAGTGCACAAAGCAAGCAAACAATAATTTACTAACAAAAAAGCTCAAAAGTTATACTATCACAATTCTGGCATCTAACCGAAGATGGTTCTCGAGGGTGCTCTATCATAAGGTAACGTTGAATTGAACTGGCATTATCAAAAAATTGCTCACACACAAAATAGGTCAGAAGTCCTTTTCCAAAGTTGGTAAAAGAAATCCTTTTTCATGTGCATCTTTGCAGAATCAAGTCAGAGCTGAAGCAAACGATTATCAAAACCCTTATAACTTGGCCCCTAAAGGAACAACTATTTGAGAATGCACACTAACCTCAGCAGCACTAATTTTATCTGGTCGTGAAACGTAGTCCTCCAAGTCAACCTCATCACCCAAATTCATTTTAGCAGTACAGACCTGCATAAAAAGAACAAACCCCATCATTATAATGGTAAGAAAGTGGATCCAGGGTAAAACGCATGGGGAAACAACAACAACTAAGCCTTTGTCGCACTAAGTGGGGTCAGCTACAATGTACGTTTGAGGCACAATGATTCATTTATACTCAAATATGACATCTCAGATTCATTGCGTGCCAACAACATGCAGAAAAACGTGCAGAAGTAACCCTACAATACACACCTGAAAGACCAGTCTCTTTTGACGTCTATCTGGCAGAGGAAACTCAATCTTCCGGTCAAGCCTTCCAGGACGAAGAAGTGCAGGATCCAAAGTATCAGCTCGATTAGTTGCCATGATAACCTTCACATTCACAGTCTGGTCAAACCCATCCATCTGCAGAAGACAACCATAAGTCACACAAATTACAAACTGATCCTTCTGATTTTAACTTAATGACCACCAAAACCATACTCTTACTTCATAAATACTATAAATTTGAAGGTTGTGGGGCTGGGGGCCAGGGAGGGTGGGTTGTTACTGTTCTAGACCATAGTTTGAATTCTTCAAATTTTCTAAAACTAGTGACCAAAAATTAAGCAATATTATTCTCCCACCTGATTAAGCAACTCCATTAATATTCGCTGAACCTCTCTATCAGCTCCTGTCTGAGCATCAAACCTGGCAGTAGCAATTGCATCCACCTCATCAATAAATATAATTGCAGGGGCATTTTCTTTGGCGAGACGGAAAACATCACGGACCATACGTGGACCCTAGATAAAGCATAAAAAGATCAGCGAAACTCATCCAAATTATCTGGAAAATCAGTTAATACACACATAAAAGCTAAGAAGCAAGAACACTTTGGTCATTTTCTGTTAAGGAAGTCCTTATAAAGGATAACCATGAAGTTCGTCAACAAAATAGGGGTAAATTCAAATTGTGTTGCCCAGAGATGGTCACACAAGGCTAGAAATCAAAGAAATTATCTTAAGAAAAGCTTATAAACAAAAGTTTCTATCCAATTGAATCATGTACTTCCATTTCTACATCTCTCCCGCCAGACAAAACTGTCTAAACTGGCGATGCATGTTAACAATAACTCATCTGACTGTCAGTACAGATACAAATTTTAAAAATCCACAATTATGTTGGAGTGCTGTGCTACTTCTAATTTATTTTAGTGAATTGACATTGCAAAGAAAAATAACTAGAAAAGTTATTCCTTGTTGCAGCCAAGATAATGGCAACTGAATTTCGAGTACATCGAGCTAGGACACCTCAGAAGTTGTGGGCAATGGGTAAGACAAAATCTCCAAACAGGTAACAAAACATAGAAAACTAAATACAATTCTAAGTCTAGGTTCCTAGAACTCAAATCCTATCTTTTCATGAGTGCATCTCAGCACCGGCAATGTAGAAATGCAGATAATGCACCAAAACACTTGATCAAGAGTTACTCAACACATACCTCACCCAAATACTTCTGAACAAACTCTGACCCGACAACTCTAATGAATGCTGCAGTAGTGTGATGGGCAACAGCCTTGGCAAGCATGGTTTTCCCAGTTCCAGGAGGACCGTAAAGCAGGACACCTCGTGGAGGATCTATACCAATCTGCTTGTACAACTCATGGTGAGTCAAAGGTAATTCAACAGCCTCCCGAATTTCTTGCTTCTGGATGTCACATCCTCCAATGTCCTAAACGAAGTACAAAAGTAGAAAAAAGATAGATTAATTTCAGAATATTTGCTAATTACACCCACAATTTCACACTATAAGTAGCATGAAAAACTGTTATTGGAGTAGACAATAGAATTGGGTTCCTCATATTATCCCAGACATGAGGAGCTTTAGAGTAAAAGTAGCACACTAATCAGATAGCAGAAGGAAAAAAAAAATTACACACCACAAAGAGGGTTCAATAGGGTATATTAAACATAAGTTGTACAAAAAATGAGAAGGATGGAAATACTGAACATAAAATGTACGCCAACCGGGGAAGCATGGATTGATGATACACCTCAACCATCATATACAAGCATATAATCCTTTTAATAAAGGGAAAGGGAAATGCATAGTTAACTAAAGTGACAATGCATCCACTAAATCTTGTCAAACAAAAAACTACAATTTGAGATACAAAGCCAGCTGTTGAAATCTCCCAGTTACTCTATAAGTATATTATGCCAACTCCATGAATGTGCACTAGACAATGATGCAATTAAATTTTACTCCATTTCAACAGTATAAACAAATGATGAAATTTTACTCCATTTCAACAGTATAAACAAATGATGCGCTGCGGCAGACCACACAAGGAGAAGCCAATCAGCTAAAAAACACAAAAATTCTGAACTATAGGTTAACAACAGAGCTCTAATGATGAAGAAAAATACAAGTAAAAAAATATGGCAAATTACAAATTTAAATAGAACATAACCAACCTTAAACTTAAAATTCTGCAATTACTATAAAGGCAAAACAAGTTCTAGCAACACTTCAGTGTAAAACCATGATACAATGACTCCAGAGTTTCTTGACAAAGTTAAAGAACCATATACATCAGATATGCAATAACAGGTTATTGATCTAAAACTGAAAAAAAAGCATCATATAGTAACATGAACTTTCGTTAAAAAAGGTAATCTTTTCACTAAACCCCCAAAATAAACATATTAATACACAACACTATTAGTGCAGGGTGATAGTCCTCAAAATCATATAACAATATTAGTGCAGTTCAGTAACCAATTAGCTACCAATTAATATACGACACTAATCAAACTAATCAGGGGTATTACAACATTCCGCTATATGTGGAAAAATAACCACAAAAAAAAAAAAAGCACAAAATTAAACTTCAAGAAACCCTAGCTCGCAATTTTCCTAAAAACGCACAAAATTGAACAATTATAACCAATTAACCAGTTCATAAATCCAGAAACTCACGTTATATGTAACGTCGGGCCTCTCCGACTGACTGAGGAGCGAGATGCTAGAGTCGGCTTCAGGGGGCAAAACATCAACTAGGGCATTCGAGTGGCGGTGGAGCGCGACGGAGGCAGAGGGTTTAAGGAGTTCGCGATTAATAGTACTGAGAATCCTCACATAGTAATTTGACCCAGTAGTTGAGCCCACGATTCCATTATTCTGATCTATCATCTCCATGAACTGGCCGATGACAAGTGGGACCGACTGGATCCGCTTGACCTCCTCTTGTGCCCGTAAGTGCTCGCGGCGGAGGTTCTTGAGCTCATCCTTGACGTACTCCTCTTGGATTTCTATGAATTCGAGCTGCCGTTGTAGGGATTTAAGGCGTGTGTAAAGGTCTTCCTCGTTATCGGTTGTGGAGGATGACGATGGATCCAAACTAGAAAGCTCGCTCCGGGTTGCCGGAGGTTCTTGCGGGTCGAGTACCATCGGCGTCGCCATTGACGGAGTTAGATTGCGATTGAAGAAACCGGAGGGATTGGGGAAAAATAAGGGTAACCAAAGGGAAAACGGTGCTATGTGTATATATATAAATTCACTATTATGATATAATAAAGTATTTAGAAGGAAAAATAAAAGTAAATTACATTTACCTCCTCCAAAGTTTGCCCAAACTACCAATTACCCATTGAGATTTGTGAACATTATCAAACCCGTCCCTGAATGTGATAAAAATACAAAATTACATCCCTTACATCGGGACTGATACGAAAAAAATATTGACAACCGTCGAAAAAGCAAATGATTAAATACATAGTTTGCAAAATTGAGATCTTACATGGGATCGATTTGAGTGTAGGATTATAATTGATAGAATCGTATGATCCTACACAAAATTTGCATATGTAAAATTACAAATGAATTATAAAAACTATTCTTATTTGAGTTTCTTTAGTAAAAAGTTTTCGGAACAGATATAATCGGAGCTATAATCAATTTGGCATTTAAGGATCGTAGAATCGTATGATCCGGAGCGGCATTTTGCAAACTATGGTTAAACCAATTAATATATCCTTAATAAGAAAGATAAATTTATGTATACAAAAATACTTCTACTAGTCGGCTCCCCATTTATTCATAACCTTACTGATATAATTGTGTGCTATTTATGATTAATACACACTTAAAAAGTAAGGATATTATTGAACATAAACTACCCACTTTAAGTGTTATATATTGACGTTCATAAAAAATTATATGGTTGTGAAACTGAACTATTTTAGGGAGGGGGTGGAGAGTATAATCTATCATTAGTTATATTTAAGGCCGTTATTTTGGTTTGGTTAAAACAGTAAATTTAATATATTATAATCATTTTTCATCATTTCTATGTTGTGCTATATCTTTTTACATTTTTAATATATTTTTTACATTATAAAATTAAGAGTAATGATAGGTTCAGCAACAAATCATTGCACCTTCTTGATAGTAACTCATTTGGCATGCATTCATTGGACAATTATATGATATTAATAAAAATGTAACCAATGAATGCATGGAGCATGAGTGATGCATTGCTATAAAAAAGTTGTCATGATTTGTTGCTGAATTTATTATTATTCTAAAGTATTTTCCAAAAACATGTTTTCAAAAACGTTTTCAAAACAATAAAAAAGAATAGGCCCTTAGTGTTAAAATCTAAAAGTTGATGAACCAAATGTTTCCGTTTTACAAAATGAGAGGTCAAGAGTGACATTATCATTAAGATAAGGGACTAAAACTGTATTTTTCTAATTATTAACGATGTGAACATATATTTCTCTATTATTCCTTGATTGGCAGACAAGTTATCTTGGCCCATTTTAATCCGCAAACTTCATCGATTTTTAAATTTAAACTTGAAAATATTTTCTCAATTACATAAATGAAAAATTAGCAAAGAAAATGTAATAGGAAATCTTATGCCTTCAATTTTGAATGTACGTTTGGTGCGCGAGAATGAAAATGGAGGAATCGATATCTGATTCCTAAGATTAAAATTCTTATGTTTGGTACATACAAGAATATAATAATTTTAATTATTATATCCTGTAAAAAGTAATCTAAGATTCCTGTAATGAAAGATTTATCCATTACCGAATATGAGATATCCTCATTCCTGCGCGCCAAACGCACTCAAAGGATACGAGGGCAAATTTTGGTAATCAGCACCGGGATCATCTTTATAGTTTTTAAAATACTAGAAAGTTTATGAAACCATATGAGTGTTGTCGATAGCCTTTTAAATGATAAGGAGTCATGAGTAAATACCCTTGGGGTCTGTTCTTTTTGTTTCATTTTGAAAACGGTTTTTGTTTCATTTTGAAACAGTAAATTTAATATATTTTAATCATATTCCATCATTTTCAATACAACTTTTTACTATTTAGCATCTACTTTTTACATTTTTAATACACTTTTTACATTATAAAACTATTTTTCAAAACTTATTTTCAAAATCGTTTTCAAAACGTTCAAAAAGAACAGGCCCCAAATCATATGAGTTTTTTTTCACATTCAAAACTATAAATTTGCCCTAATTATTTTAACAAAACTATACATTCACCATAGATTTGGGAACATATAACATAACAAATTAAGGCCAAAAATTAAAAAATAAAAATTTCTTTCACAATCCCAACTCAAAATCTCTGAAACCATAACATCAATCAATCTTAATTTACACAAACAAAACAAATTAATGACAAGAACCCCAAAAAAAAAAAAAAAAAAATCAAAAGGGATAATCACCTTCATACATGCACTTACATAACAAAATCTAGGAAATGGAGAACCTTCTTCTTCTTGGCTTTGGAGCTTCTACCAATGCATCATCAAGATGAGAAGTGTCTTTGGATCCATTCTTGAAAGGGTTCAGTCTCCCCAGTGTCTTGGACATGGACGACAAGAACCTCGGCTTCCGGCCGGAACTCGTGGCGGCGCTTGTTGTGCCACTCGCTTTGCCAGATGTACCTTGTGGCGTCGTCCTCTGCAAATCAGAGATGTACATTTTCATCTTCAACAATTCGGTTCTCAACTCCTCGTTTTCTTTGACGAGGGAGACGTCCGCCTGGAGCTGATTCCTCGTGGCTATGGCGGTGGTCGTCGGCGTCTTTGGATCGTCGGCGCCGCTTCTGAGCTTCAGCTGGTCGTAGTAGAGCGCGTGGAGGACTATTTGTACAGGCAGCCGCTTGTTCTGCGAGGCGTGGACTCTTGCTTCGTATGATAGTTTTAGTGGATCCATTACGCTGCAAACTTTCTCACGTTCTATCTCATCTAGGTTTGGATGAGCCTGCAAATTCATCACAAAAATTTCATCATAAATTTCCTCCGTTTCATTAGAAGAATCGTATTTCTACTTCTAAAAACATGACTTTTCTCATTGAGCCGATAACTAATTAACAATATACAGTTCTTGTTTTAGCGTAGCATCTTCGAAAGCACCATGTGACATGATGTAGTGGTTCAAGTCGTAGAAACAACTTTTTGCAAGAATATAAAGTAAGTAAGCTGCGTATATCAAGCCTTAGTGGCTTGACCTTAGACTCTGCACATTGAGGAGCTTTTATGCACTCATCTGCCCCGATATGCAATAGTAACTTGTTTTAGTTCAGATCCTCTATCCACTTTTAATGTTTTATTCCGCCTAATTAGATCCAGTTGGACTAATGGGATGAAATCAGACTCAGTAAAAGTGGATGGACAAACTAACAATAGCACAAGCAATTATTATCTAGAATCCATATATTCTAGCCAAGTTTTTATGTCCTATTCCACTCAATATCTAATTATCTAAACTTACATAATTTCTCTTAAGTAAAATATGAGAGCGATTTAGGATTGTAAACTCTTTTTTAAGTGAAACTACGTACGTTTAGGCACTAAACAGAATACGACATAAAAACTTAGGTACGAGATCTGAAATCAATTGGGAAGAAAAAGAACATAGCTCACCTTTAGGTAGATATCAACAGCTCTGTAAAGATCATCATCAACCTTCCTAGCTCCCTTTGGTATCAAAACAGCAATCCCATTGAATTTAGAAATGGTGAGCTCTGTAAAAGTGCCAATCTCACTAAGGTACGCATCCACAGTCTTAGCAACCCTCAGCAACGCCGTCGAGCTAACTTCACTGAAATCTCCGGCGTTGAAAACCGCCACGCCCTTTTCTTTCTCCACAAACCCAGAAATGATCCTCCTCACGCTCTCCAGATCAAAAAGCCTCTCCCCGTCGTAAGTGAAAGAAAGAACCAGCAGATCATCCACCGCCACGTGCTCTAGTATTGCGGCTATTCTCTTTTCAAGCTCGTTCTTGCATTTGCTAGATGTCCCCAAGAAAATTGCTGCCCTGAGAAGACAGCAGAGGAAGTTTATCGGAAAAGCCGCTTTCTCCGGCGGGAGGAGAGCTACAATGGCTTCCAGGAGTTCCTGTTTCCGGGTTCTGATATCGGAATCGTTTGGTAAAGTATTCAGGGTGCCACTCCCGGAATGATCACGGACGAGATCTCTCAGGGATTTCTCTGCATATGCTATTATAGCAGAAGCTAAGGTGAAGGATTTAGCGCCCCGGGATTTCATTGCAGCCATTACTTTTCCGAAGAAATTTATGTCCAGAATTGATAGCTCCTCCGTCCACCAATTCGGCGGCGAACGGCAGGGGAAATTCGCCTCCACACACGCCTAATTAATAAAGAAAACAGAGCAAGAAATTAGTTCGATTTTCTAGTTTGAGTCTGTTACCTATATAAAAATGTTACACGTCTCTCAATATTGTATCTCATACACTATTATTCTCGTTATTCTATTATTACATCATATTAGTTTTATCATCGTACCTTTGAGCTGATGACATCAACGCATTTTTGTACGAGTTTGAGATCTTCGGCCATGGGGAGAAGATTTTCGCAGGATTTAAGCACGACAAGAGCGCCGGAGAGGCTTGGCAGAGCAACTTGCTGGAGGAAATCTTCGGTCCGGCCGGCGAGGTTGTTGTCGCAGTATTTATCCATCATTTGGAGATACTCAGCAGCACAACGCAAGGCGGCCACGTTTTGGACTGTGATTTCAAAGTTGACGCCATAGCAGAACTTGGCCGTTTTCTCGAAGATCTCCGGGCCGCCGGGGATGTCGGAAAGATCGATTCTCGTTAGATCAGCTTCCTTGGATTCAATGATTAGCTTCCTTATGTAGTTGCTCTTAGCCACAAGCATGAACTGTCATCAAGAAACCCACATACAAAACAACATTAGTTCTTCCATGCCAACGAATCAAAACAAGATTACAAAGTGGACTCTTTATACGGGACGCTCAAACACCTTGTGGAGAGAAAAGCAAGCTCCTCCAACTTGAACAAGAACATCAGTGGGAATCTCTTGGGAAAAAACCCTGTAAAAATTTCACAAAAATGAAGAGTTAACTCATGCCAAATTGCCAAGATTGAAACTTTATGTCATTTTTTTGGGTTTTTTTTTTTTCTGTTACTTACCATTGGCCAGTTCTCTCCATGGCTAGGGAGAGTCGGTTGCAGTTGTTATTGAGGAGGGGATGAGCCATTAATGGAGTTGGGGAAGATGAGTTTAGGAGGGGAAAAGGGTTCTTCGTATTGAGAAGGGAACGGTGTTTTAAAGCTATATAGAGACGTTAAAATTTGATCTTGTTAGTAAGTTGTCAGTACATTAAATCATTATAACCTATATGGGACATTTGATCTACCCAATAATATAGCTTGGCTTTTAGTTGGACAGCAAGTCAAAGTTTGTCTGCAGAAGAAGAGAAGGAAAGAAAAGAGCATCAAGCAATAAAGCATGCATTCGTAAACAGGTAGATATTCACTAGGGCAGATTACATTTACCTCCCTCCAATTTTAATAAAATTACAAATATTTAATCAAATTTTTTAACAATCACAATCACCCCTTCTTGATTTGAAGATTTACCAAGAGAGGAAAAATTGTATCTAACGGTGTAACAGCCTGATAACATGCGTAACGAGTTTAGTGTATGATGTATTACGGTTATGTTTTGAAAACATGCGCACCGCTAATAGATTCTGGATGTTGGATCATCTATCTAGTATACTCTATCCAAATATGTCCAAATTAGTGAAACGACATAATTCCACCTTAAATCTACATCGTTTCACTGATTTTGACACAATATTTTGGATATATGATATATTCTGATAAATTATGATATATCACATATACCTCTGATGTATTACAGTTATATAAAAACAACAAATATCGTTTGTAATGAAGAAAATACGTATCAAATTTAGGTTATGATGTATTATGTATCAATGAAACACGTGTGTCAATTTTAGCTGCTAAAGTATCACTGTCGTACCCTCTCACAAAAAATTGAGGAGGTATTTATAATTTCTCCGAAACTCGGGGACATAAATGTAATTTCCCACTACTATTCACCTACCTCTCTATGAAGGTAGTTTTCATTATCCTTTTGACTTTAATTCCGTGTTTACTGTCATATTCCAATGTCTATTATGAGGGTTGAACCATTCAGGCTTAAGTTTTCAACCTGGAGATTCCCATTTGTCAGGGCTCCAAGATGCATGCATGTCTCAGGCTCAGCACGAGTGTAAGGTGAACCTATTTCACCCTTCTTCTTTTTTTTTCTTTTTTTTTTTTTTTCTTTTTTTTCCAGATGCATTTCTCATCTTAAAAATATGAGTAATAATAGATGTAAAAATGTTATCTTCATGATATGTAATAAACCATTTATAAATTGTCATTATCAATCTCGTTTGATCACGTAAATCTTTTTTGAAAATTTACTATAACAACATAACTTTCTTTATGAGTTGCGTGAATTATTATTCTCTAGTTTGAGTTGAGATCAACCCTCTAACCCCTCAAACCCTTTTTTATAAAGTTGAATCACGCTTGGATTTGATTTTGACAATAATCACAAGAAGAGGGGGCTGCTATGTCCAACAACATACTTTGAATTCCTTAATCACATAACTCTTGTCTAAAAGACAAATCAAATCTTCCATTTAAAGATCTGCTCAAATCCTCTCAACTATCAATGCAAATTCGAGGTAGATTGTTCATCTTTAACGGTTAGTCTCATCATGGCGGAGACGGAGGATTGAAATTATGATGTACATTGTATAATAATAGCGAGTTTTACTATAAATTTTTTTTTCTTTCTGTGCGAGTCGACTTAAAAGTAATCTGAGTCGTCCAAGTTGGATGAGATCGAGAACACCATCATAAATTAGGGTTGAGAACGAACACGAAGGTTCACGAACAAGCTCGAGCTCGACTCGATAAAAACGTTCACGAGCATGATTTTTAGGCTCGATAATAAACAAACACGAACAACGTGTTGAAAGCTCGTTAATGTTCGTAAACATGCTCGATTAAAATAACAACTATATAATATAAATAAAATAAGAATATACAATATTAAAATTTTAGATAATACAGATAACTGAATCTTTATATAGATTTATATGTACATAGATATTAATATATGAGTTTAAATTGAATTTTAATTTTTTTTCTAAGTTAATATAGTATATTAAATTAACTAAACATTACAATTTTTTATTAGTTAATGCGAGATATAAAGCACACTAATGTTCAAGAAGAAGCTCGACTCGGTTCGATTAATAAATAAACAAACACGAACAAGATTTTAACCTCAATAAATAAATAAACAATAAGTGAACACGTTAAAGTTCGGCTCGGCGTGTTAACACTCCTACCATCAATGATCGGAAAAAAATCATGAGTAACTCAACTGTAAATTAGGGGGGATGATAATGATGAATTAATAAAAACAACATTATCTGGAACTCCCTCAGTTTTGTCGGATGGGACAGCAATCAATCAGATCGGCAATCCCATTCCGAACCGCCTTGGCTTGATACATTCGGTGGTTTCTCCACCACTCAAACCACTTGTGGCTGCGGTTGCTCCGGGACTTCCCCCGCCTTCCCCCACCACACCCCACCCGAACCAGAATTAAACAAAACATGAAATTCCATGGTGGCCTTTATTCCACGTCAATCTCTTGCATGGCATGTTCCACTTTTCCAGCCTTGACCAATGAGGAGAAAACCCCGGCAGCTTGGATAAAATTATCATCCACCGGTGGGCCTTCCCGGCATCTGTATCCCCCCAATCGCGCCCGGACACGTCGGCTTCTGTGCTTCTTTATCTCCATTCCCGTGAGAGTAACAGATATCTAACCCAATTAAAATACATACACATATACGTATTCATTTATTGAGTGAGTCATTTATATATATGTTGAATTTTATAATCATCTAAGGATTTAATACTTGACAATATTTGACACGGTAATTAGTACAACTAAAACTCAACATGTTAAAAGCAAGTAATTCGAGAACTCATTAACAGCCCGAATTGTCATCCATTTCAAGAAACGGTCACAAGATTAGGATCATATTAGGTCATCTATCTAAATACTAAGCACCAAATAGAATTTGTATTATAGCATATATACACACACTATAAAACGTCTCATTTATACTTGGTGCGTCATATTAAACACGCATTCAATATATACATGATTAGCAAAAGTTTTTTTTATAATATTAGGGACATCAAATTAATTAGGACAATCTCTTCAAATACAGATCTACACCACACACACACACACACATTTATATATATGTATATATATATTGAAATAAGCATCTATCACTTTGCCTACACGAATCTTAGTAATAGTACTGCTATTGAATCCAAAATCAATGACATATATTCTCATTGGAAGAGTTCAGTTTTCATTACTAAAAGCGATACGTATTAGAAATAAGACCATTTCAAACAATTGAATGGATATATACGTTGAATTTTTGTATTTTTAAAAACTGGAAATTCATATGGATAAGTAATAAGGGACGGACATTGCCATGGAGGGGACCGTACAAACAACTTGAAGTTGGGCTATTAGCGAAGCCCTCGTCCGTAATTAGTGTATATATAAGACATTCTATGTATGATCACACTGTCAAGTTGTTTTCTATGTACCCACGAGATGGAAACTCCTCACATTTGGAAACAAAAACATCCATTTTTACCTATTTAATGCTTAGTTTCTCTCTTCTGTGCAAATTGGATTGGAATTTTGGATATGATTCCATTGACCAATCTGCATATATGCTTGAAAGTTGGAAGGGAATACACACAATCACTCAACATATGCACGTACACGGCACAATATAAAATACTGTAATTTGTAATTGAGAAATATGTATTTTTTCCGTTCTGTTTCGAGTTATATCGTGCATTATAAGAATTTTTCAATTTGGATAGGAGGAATTTGACCATTCTCTCTCATGAAAATGATAAGATTCCATAATTGGTTTTTTTTTCTTTTTTGTCATTTTTTCTAATCCGGAATTCATATGAACTTCATACCCTACATTGATAAACCCTTTGTAATAGGGATTCAAACCCGAAACTTTAAGGATGTTCATTAGTGATTTTTGCTGCTGAATTATGTTCGATCCCTCTCTAAATTTGGTAATATTGAGTTGTTTCACAAAAGGTACGTGTAAATCGTGGAATTGTGATAAAAGTCCAAAGGTTTTCCCTGTGTTGTAACCAAAAAAAAGTAAAAATTGCATTAATTTTATTCGTTTAGCCAAAATTAAGAAAAGGATGAACAGGATCGAGTGTGACTGAAGGCAACCTAGGAAAGAAGTGGAACTGGAAGGGCGTGATAGAGATAGGTGACTTTATTAATTTGTGGAAATGTGGGGGCAGTTTCCGAATAAAACAAATTAGTTCTTGGTTGGTTGGTTTACTCTGTGGTCCTCCTAAAGCTTGTGGACGTAAATGGATCTGAAGGGACCTTTCAAATATATGGGCCTACCTACACTGGCCCATGGGCCCATTCTCAATAAAGCAGCGATGATTTATTTTACGCTTTTTATTAGGCTCTTTTCTTTTTCCGGCCCTTTTATTTCTTATGTGGGCTTTCTTTCCGATGCTACGTGGGCCTGCTATATTTCATGGTTGTTAACGTTTGGACTTAGGAGTTACTATGTAACATGGAATACAAATTCAATCAGACCTTACTTTCCTTCGTCTTCGTTGGCGGAACCCCAAAAAAAAATATCACTGGTGGGTGTAATATATGAATAGTTTTTTACAGTTAACTGTAACGTGGTCATATACAATTTGGAGTTACTATGTAACATGGATACATATTCAATCTTCTCTTACTTTTACTTTCAGTCACGGAAGAGAACAAATTTAAAAAAAATAATAATAACGAATGCAATATATGATTATTTTTTTAACGGTTAAATACATGCACAATATATTTTACAAGTAAATATATACACCCTAATAAACGTAGAGGAGGGGGGTTGGAGACCCTGCCTTGGTGCCGCATTGTAAGTAGAGATAAATAATTTCGGAAAATTTGATCTCATGTTGTGTTTTCTCTCCCAAAACTTGACATTGTTTCTTCCAGTCCAAAAACTTAATCTCATGAAGCCCCTTTCGTCCATGTACTTGAAAAATGTTTCTTTTAAGTTCTCAAATTTAGATTTTCCATCTCCATATAGTCCATCGCCCATATTTCGACAAAAATCAATTCAACTCCGATAGACACGTGGCGTACACAACCCACACAATATTGAAATTTCGTAGAATATTGCAATGTGGTGGCAAGTTCCACAAAAAATAACAAATCGAATATCTCAAGTTTGACTTGAGTTGGTTTGGTTCTAAATTTGCGCCGTCTACATAGATTTGAAAAACCCAAATTTGTGGATTGAAAATAAATAGTTTCAAGTTCTAGAACAAAAATACGATATAAAATTAAATTTGGGAACTAAATAGAAACAATTTCAAATTCGAGAATGAAAGTGCGGCATAATTAATGAAAGTTATTCTCTCTTTCCATCGTACATGGGTCTATTACATGGTCTAGAGAAAAGAAATATCACAAATTTGTTATAATTACTAGTATTTTTATACCTCGCACCATACTTGTAGACATGCCAACAAAATAAGGATATCTATGCGGAAATTAAGGGACTCCGTGAGCACGCGAAATGAATGTCGCAGAAATTGTGGTCAACTCGTTGACTTTTTTTCGTCAATTTCACTTCATCACCAAATCAAATGGAGAAGAGAGTCGTGGTGTAATGGGATTAGTTTAATTGCAACTGTCGCAGTAATATTTGAATGAGTAAACACATTATTCGGTCCTTTACATATGCTCGAGTAATCTTTTTGGTCATTTACATTTGAAAATGATCTTTTTGATCATTTACTTTTTATTTTCGATCTTTTTCATCCTTTGCCGTTTAATCTGATGGAATCCGTTAAAATCAATCTCATGCATCTCACACCACAAGGGCAAACTTGTCCCAACCTTCACCTCCTAATCGCATCTTCAAAACCCCTCAAAACAGAACCCAAATAACATCAAAAACAGCCAAAAACTACACCTTCCACCCAAAGACTGCCCTTCCTCCTCCCACGACCCTCAAAACACACACAAGAACTAAAAGCCAACTAGGCCATCCACGAAAATCCTATTCTCCACAACACCTAAGAAAACCATTCAGAAAACCTCAATCCCCATTTCAGAAAATCACGAGACCCTAAAAAAACCAATCTTTCCCACCTCTGCGCAAAACCCAAATTCCAAAAAAGGGGTTGCCACAAAGCAAAGCCCCCCACGTTTATACCAATCCCTCAAGAAACCCTTCAAAAACAATAGAAAAGAAACTCAAACCCAGTTGGCAAATCCACCCAAAGATCACATAAAAATGCTTTAAAAGAACTCATATTCTCAAATCACATGCCTGACCTACCAAACTAGAAAAAAGCTTTGCTCGAAGCATAAGGAGCACAGATAGATAGTGCAGGCAAGCAAGCAAAGTTTGGGGGGGGGAAAAAAAAAAAAAAAAAAAAAAAAACAGAGCTGGAATCATCAAATATACATAATCCCAGTTCAAAAAAGTGCCCCCCCAGAAACTACTGAGGAGTATGCAAAATGATGGAAGGATTGACATGCAGCAATTAACAGAGGAGGAGGCAGAGCAATTTCCGTCTCCAGGGATGGTGGAAACCTTGCAATCTCTGGCAACATGAACTTCCACAGCAGCTTCTGGGGTGGCATTCTCTCCAGCCTTAAGTACTTGCAACGTTCTTCTTCCTCCCCTTCTTCACGCTTCCTCTTCCCATTGTTTCAAACCACCAAGGTGTTCTCGTCGTCCACAGTCACCTGAATGTCGGCTTTTGAGAGGCCGAGAACATCCATGTAGAAAATGTACTCCTTGGGGGAATCAAGAATGTCCACCGGGATCGAACCCGTTCTGGCTCCGACTCCGGCTCCCCTGTTTCCGCCCCCATCGCCGCTGTGAACAGCGTCATCAACGCCGCGAGAGTTGGGGGCTATCAATTTCTCAAGGGTTCCCGGGATAGCCAAAATATAGTGCATTCGCCACTGCGCTCATCTCATCTCCTTCTTAGAACCAAGAAAACCTAAGAACAATGGTTGTAAACAGAAAACCGGTGAAACAGTAATTCTTCTTCTGCTACGCATGATTGAAACTTTATCAGAAAGGATGGAAGAAGGGAAAATTAAGGTTGGGACAAGTTTACCCTTGTGGTGTGAGATGGTACGAGATTGATTTTAACGGATTCCATTAGATTAAACGGCAAATGATGAAAAAGATCGAAAATGAAAAGTAAAGAACCAAAAAGATCATTGTGTTTACTCTATTTGAATCTGTTTAGTGGAAAAATAGTAATTTTGGTTTCTTTCGTTTGAACGTATTACACTTTTTGGTCCATTATATCAATTGACCCGTTTTTAGTAATTTTGATTAGTCATACGATTTATCTAAATGGACAAAAATGATTACACGAGTCACTGAAAAATATAGAAATTGCGAAAATGCCCAACCTTTTATTCCCCTTAAAAAATCTCCAAAAATCGTTAACATCCACTTTGACAATTTAAAACTAGTTATAATATGTCACATGAACCAAAACTGCAACAACATAATGCAAACGTAAACAATGATGTAAAGAATTAAAAATATAACATGCGCAAACAAATGAGACCAAAATTGCGATCTTTCCTTATTCATAATATATACATATATTTCTCATCAGCATAGGGTTGAACGACAGAAAAATCAAGGATGAAGAGATCTATCTGTTTGAAATTTGAATTCATATTAATTTAGTTGCGCATTTTTCAAACAATTGCAAAGAATCATAGATATTATAATCCTATAACATCGATCCCTCAGAATTTTGTGGTTATCAAATTAGAACGACCAAATTACTGGATTTAATTTATGATGGTGACACTGATACACGAGTTTTCATTAATAAACAATACATTAGACGTTAAGATTAAGATGCGTATCTTTTACTCTAAATCAGTGGCGTAGCCAGAAAAAAAAATATAAATGGTCTAATACTTGAAAAAAATTCCAAAACAAATAAATAAAAATAGTTAATATATATATGTGAGGTTGGCGTTCGAGGGGCATAAAGACCCCTCTGGACCCCCTATATACGCCACTGCTCTAAACATTTTTTTTGATGCGCACTGCATACGATGTTTTTTGTTATAACATAACGGTGATACACGAGCAACTAAAAGTGATAGATCATAAGTTGAATTAAATACACAATATATCATAACACTAAACTCATAACTGCAATATATCAGCAATTAAAAGCGGTACATTAGAGAATGAACACAATACACGATACATCAATGACTAAAATCAATACGCATGTTTTTATGCTATGTCCGTGATATTTTTTAGATTAAAATTGGTATATATACAATCGAACAACCTGACTAGTCGGATACGAGTTTTTGTCTTTAGTTTATGACCTTCATGAATGAACCCGAGGAGTAGGATCTTGCTATGGAGATTGATGGGAACACGAGGAGTAGGTCTTTAGTTTCGTCCCGTCGAGCAGGAACGAAAGTCGGCCTTAGTGATCCGACGGTGCCGGGTGGAACACACCTTTCTCGTTGACTTATAGCCACTTTGGAAGATTTTTCGCCTTTGGCAGGTGGAGTCTTTATTACTTAATAATTATTAGATGTTACTCTTGACAACAATTAGAAATAATAACTTACTATTATTTGTTGGAAAGAAAGGAAAAAAATAAAAAAGAAAAAAAAATTCAAGGTGCTTAATTGAGAGTAATTAAAAACGACCCTTCAAATATAAAATAAAATTCTCTCTTCCTCTCAAACCCTAGCTTCCATCTTTTTTAATCTTCTTCCCCCATCTCCCTCCCATGGGAGATAGGGAAAATATATTTCTTTTCTATTATTTTTGTCTTTTTCTATGATGAGAGTTTTTCGTTATCTCATAATAAGAAATTTCGTCTTTCCGAATAAACGGGAGTTTCTCCTCCATATTAATAAATGAGTATTTTATTATTACCAAGTAAAAAATTCAGCCGGTTAGGAGTTTTTATCAAAAGATTAGTGGCAGATTCGAGATCGGATTCATACTTTGGTACGTGATTTGTCCAGGGCGATGGCTATTTTTTGTTCAATAAGATAAATCTATATGGATTACTACTTGTTTAGATCTGTATATGTTTGATTTAGTTTTTTTTTAACTGTTTGTATCTGATTATTATCATATCAGATTGTATCACCGATTTTTTCTTGAGTAATGAAATATGAAATTTATTATCAAAATAAAAAATAAAAAATTGAGAGTAATTAAAGTTTAGGATTATTCATTATGAGTTGTTGTTTAAGATGAAGTTTTTAATGTAAAAAGTGTATTAAAAACATTAAAAAAAAAAAAAGGGTAATCAAACAATTTTTTATGATTGTGAAATCTTAACATGGCCATGTGAAATCTTGCCAGAATTTGGGTTCGAGCAAGACATTTTGAAACAATTTTTTATGTTTAAAAGATAAAAATAAAACGTTTTAAAGTTAAGTGACCATAGTGAATAACACAAATTAAAAAACCAATTGAATGATTTATAAAATTACATAAGATCATGATCGATTTCAATATTCATCATAAAGCTAGCCAATCAACCTTGAGTCTTAAATTAAGTTGTAAAGGTCGACTTTGTTAATTAAATTTATAACCTATAGTCAATATTTAATTAATTCGACAGTACATTCTCGATCTAAAATGCCTTTAGTAACCCTATAAGATTAATTAATTCGAAATGTAAGATAAGAATAATAAGGTTCCATATTAACTTCATATGCCCGTCTTTGACGTGGCGTAATGTTGGTGTGCAAGTGCAGTACAGTGCAGGTCCTTGATAAGTTGTATAAGCGTGTATGCTGAGTAGGTACCCCATACGGGTTGTATGTAAGTGCCCAACAAATGGGTAAAGAAAATTGTAAATAAATCCATTGTGGCTGGACGAATTCCAGCACATTTTTTCTAAAAAAAAAAAATATTAGCAAAATACAAATTTGTGAGGTTGAATGTTGAAAATTGCTACTATGAAAAGACATCCCGATTATTAAATCAAAGTTAAAAAGTATGACAAAACATATGATATTACAAAAACTAAACTCAGTAGGTATGTTTTCTTAAATTAAAATTAATACTTAAACACTTAAAAACGATATATAATATTTTAACACATAAATTCATTATTTATCATATTCACAATATTTTAAATATAAAATTCGATACTTGTAACATCAGTGTGCGCGTGAATAAAAATTAATTTACGCGTTGATCATCACCAATATCCGTATAAAAATTTAATTCGGTTACCTACTTATAACTACATATGTCCATTCATCCTGTAATTAGAATGTATATTAATGAATATAAAAAAATTAATTAATTTCAATCATTAATTCACTTTGATTAGGTATTGTCCACCGATGAATTATTCAATGCATCTGCTACATAGATCAACACTAAACAGTCCGAATTGTTTGATGATAAAAACGTAAATTTTTTGTCAAATGATGGAAAAAAAAAAAGAAGTAGAGGGTCGGACATGTTTATTTTTCAATTCTACATAGTCTGCTGCACTAGATAGAAAGATGGATGCAGCGAATATATGAAATAATTTTTCCTGTCCATCAACTTGTTAATTTTGCAACAAAAAAAAAAAAAAAAAAATCGTTTGACAATATTGTTATATTATGTTAGTGCGAGGTCCAGTTGGTTAATTAATTAATCTAATATGGATCGACCAAATACTTTTGACTTTGGTTTCTGCTACCAATAAATAACTAATTAATTAAATAAATAAAATTATCCTAATTAAAATGAAATCTATTATGGTAGTGTGAACTATGATGTTTGGTGGAGGTATTCTTACACGAAATTGATTATCTTTTAACGTAGGAATGCCCCATGTTTCAACATTTGGCAGCACCTAAGAAAACCTAAAAACCAAAAAGAATGTTTCATAAAATATATTCTTCAAACTCCAGGCTCCAGTTTCTTATAAAATGATTGCGTTCTATGACTTCTATTGATCATTTTAGCTAGGGGTGGTCAAAAACCCGCGGGTCGATTGACTAGGAACCGACCCGAAAAAACCCAACCCGCAGGTCCGGTTTTTTTCCGGTTCGAACCCGGGTAGGGTCGGGTATGTTCCCTCTCAAAAAAAAAAATTTTTCTTTCCATAACTGCGGATCAGGTTTTTTTTCGGGTCAAACCCGCGGGTCCAGTTCGATTCCCTCTCAAACCGGTAGGTCCGGTTCAGTCTCTATCCAATTTTGAATTTTCTAAATTTAAAACATGTAAAATTATAATGCTCATTGACATAAATAAGGATTCGAACACACAACTTAAGGTTGGCAAACCAATATTAAGGAAAGCTAATTAACCACTCCAGCAACTCTTTATTTTGTTATTATACAACATTAAACTAAAAATTATTTAATATCTTTTTCAATTATATTAATGATTTAAATTACATCACACATGTATTTCACAATCTAAACAAAATTAATTTTTATATAAAAAATTAAATAATATTTTATTTCATAAATTTATATATTATTTCAAATTTAAATACTCTGCTTATCAATTGAAAATTGATATCTTAAATAAGTAAAATTATACTCTATTATTTTTTATTACAATATATTTTTTAAAATAGTAATATAAATGTACAAACAGTAAAGAGAAAAATAACACAAAATGTAAATTTTACCATTAGTTTAGATAGTATTATAATGTATATTGTTTTAAAAAATTTATTATAATATATGTAGTATAAAGAATTGATATATGAAATTAATATATAAATAAACATATAATATAATAAAGATAATAAGATAATATAACAAAACAAAAAGTAGAAAAAATAGCTAATCAGCTTACCTCAAAGGCAATTTTGAACTTAGGTCATGTGTTCAAATCTCATTTTAAGCAAAAATAATATAATTTTGAAACTTTTTCATTGGGGGCACAAAAAAAAAAAAAAAAAAACTCGGCCCAGAATCCGACCGGGTCTATACCCGACCTGACCCAAAACCGACGGGTCGGGTCGGTTTCGGGGTGGGTCGGGCCGGGTATCACATTTGCTCACCCCTAACCGCAGGGTTAAAGCACTTCATTCTCCCCACAAACGATTAGCCTTACGCCATGGAGAAAAATGATACTATAATCCATTTATGGGATGAAATGAGTGTTTGCACAAAGTAAATCCTATAAACGTGTTAATATATTTACCTATGTATACAATAAAAGAACTAAACGAATTTTTACAGTGGCCGATGGGGGGTACGTTTACTTGACAATACCTATTAAGCTCTTTTGATTTTAATATTATTGAATAATTTCTCCGAGTAATTGTCACATAAATAACGATGAAATTACCATAATTTTTTTTTTTTCACTACTCAACTCATTGTAAAATGTTTAACTTAGTTTTTTGATCAAAGAATATTGTCTAATTTTTTTGTTAGACCTCAATTTTCTCCATATTGTTTACATGCGAAAAAAATTATGTACCAAATGTCCCAATTTATATAAGTGGTATTGCAATTATGAATTCTTATGAGATGGATCCATAATATTATAAGGATTGAAAAGGACTCTCAACTCCCCTAGGCTCACACAAGCATTTGCATTGAAGTTCTTAGGCATTATTTACTTTAAAAAAATGGAATTGACAATAAACGAACACAATTATTTTGGTCAACATTAAAATAAATGGTAATAGTTTACAAAATCCCGATCAAGATCATAGGATTTTACATTAAAATAAATGGTAATAGTTTGCAAAATCCCTATCAAGATCATAGGATTTTACGATTTTAAATTTTCAAAACACCAAATTATCCTATATTATATTCGATTCTACAAAAATTTATTAAAATGACTCAAATAATAATAGTTTTTATAATTTATTTGTAATTTTACACATATACATTATGTGTAGGATCTTACGATCCAATCCTACCGATTCTTTTCTTACACCTAAATTGATCCCACGTGTGATCCAATCTTGCAAACTATGAATTGTAATCTCTCACTTCCCTTAGAAGAGTTCACTTTCACACATATACAACTTTTTATGAATATCGTGATACAATTTTGTTCCATGTATATCCTTAAGTGTGGGTTAATTGTGACCACACATAATTAAATTATATTAGTAAGGGTAGGGGAAGTAAAATTTTTGAAATTAGACTCTTATAATGAAATAAAAAAAAATTGTTAAAAATGGACCCTTTTAATATGACGATAGAGTATAAAAGAGGCAGGTGCTTTACAATTGATTTAGAAAAAGAAAATTAAAGAATTTGGTTTTGTGTTTTAGAAATATTAAATTTCAGCCGTTTGGTAATATTTTTCATCATAATTGTGCTGTGCGAATCCTCTGATTGATTAAAAAATACTAAGTTGTTGATTAGACTACTAATTTGGCAAAATTCTTGGGAAACATCCTAGTTTAGGCAACAATGCACCAATTAATATAAATAATATGGCAATCGATTGATGCTTTTCCCACCTAATATATACAAGTAGAAAACAATTTAATTAACGTTGTGGTACGGTAATCTTTTCACAACGTCCACATTCGTGTCTGGGTCGGTTAACCAATAAACATAAACAACAAGCTTGTATTATTGGCAATTTAAAATATGGATTCTCGTTAATGAAAAAATATTAGGTGGTTAATAAGTTATTACACATATATTGGATAGTATATTCGTTTCGAAAGTAAACATGTATCTAACTTGTGAGAGGTCTAGTGCACTTGTTATTTGTTTAACATATGCGAGTATCAAATTTAGCATTGAAAAGTATTGTACGTCGCTTATGGATTATGATGTATCGAATTTAACGGCTGATGTATCACATGTTAAATATATATATATATATATATATATTGCGTGTAATGAAAAAAGTGTCCGATTTTAAAGGTTAAAGTATCGTCCATCATATCGTCATACACGTATGACATGTCATACTCCCTCTCTTAATTTTTTTTTTTTTTTTTTGTTAAACTTGTAGTAAAAATGAAAAATACATAATGCAAACATAATAAATTATGACTGCATTAAGAGGGACAAAATTGCAACTTAAGAAAATAAAATAAAAACATGCATGCCACATATGCAATTAATTTATTACATTTCATTTTATGTTTACTATATACAATATTCTATTACAAACATTAAAAAAATTTATCTAGATAATGTAAAATAACACAATATCAGAGGAAATAAACTTAGGAGACAATTTTATTTTTATTTTTTTAAACCTAAGATTCTAGAAGTGAGGAATAGTAGTATTACTGCTAAGTCTTATTCTAAACATCATTTAGGAGGCAAATCTACCCTCTTTTACCATTTCAACTCAAGTTCGTGTCAAATTTGACAGTTAATCAACTTCTTTTTGTTACATTAAATGATGATATCCCGTAGACTTTAGTTCTTGAACAAGTCTTAAGTAACCTAATATTGATTAAAAGTATATAATTGCAAAGGGTAGGGGAAATGATAAAGAAGAATAACTTGCAATATTAAAGCTGTAGGCGTAGATTTGAGTTATAGAAATTGTAACGTAAAAAAAAAGAAGAGAGAATGCATCTACATACTGGTTAATGTCAATTACTTGGCAAAAACAATAATGGTTACTTGATGCGTGTATTACATTTCGCTTTGGTTTTTATTATTGGAAAGTTTTTGGCCAAATTATATTGCGGTTACTAAATTATTTTCATCAATAACTTTAGGTTATTAAACTATTTTAGCCCACTTTTGAGCTTCGACTACTCAACGAATGATAATGGTAATACATGACCATTCGTCGTTCAAATAGACAGAAAATATTTCCCATTATACTTAGTGGATTGGATTAAAAGAACAGGCTCCAAAGATACACATTAGAAAAAAGTGATAATGTATTCTCTTTAACTTTATGAGTAAATTCGTGTTTATTATTTTGTGTATACTAAGTGGTGACAGATAAGTACGAAAGAATATATGGGATATACACAAGTAAAGACATGTATTTGTACATTTTTATCTTTGACTGTAGTGTTTTCGTTCTTTTATAATGTTTATACTTCGAGTAATAGTTATTTAACTTATTTGTTGAGGCACTAGTGTCCAAAAGGATACGAGAAAAATAATTAGTGATAAAAAGTGATGATGCGTTCAATGTCAATGGAGAAATGCACTATTACATAATACCATTAAATAGCCTTTAAAATTTCTTTGACCATGGATTTTTCTATTTTTGGATGTAAAATGTCACCCATTTTCAAATATAAGGCCATGTTTGTTTTGATTTTTAAAATATGATTTTAAGAAAAATTTTAATTTTATAATAATTTTTTATTATTTTTAATATATTTTTTTATATTTTTAATACAATTTTAATATTATAAAATCAAAATAAATTTCAAAATCATATTTTTGAAATTATACGACACATGGCCTAAGATGTCACGTCCTGGCGCGCCATACGCACCCGCTATCGACATCAGCCCGCCATAATGAATTAGATGGCCATTGATGGTTGAGAGACACTCAGAGTCAGAAACTTCCGCCCTCCTCCTCCTTCTGGGCCTGGCTTAAAGTTAAAATAAAGTCAACAATGATCGCCACCGTTCCCCGCCAACTCCCAACCCTCCACCGCCACCCACCAATACGATTCAACAATCAAATTAAAGGAATAAATAAATAAAGAATTAACAGACCCATTTTTTTAGTGCTATTAAAAAAATCCTCCCGGAAAAAGATGGCTGGTTGCTCTCATCCGGGTCATATCATCATCACCAACTCATTTTTATCAAATTTACTCACTCGTACAAAAAAACGAAAAGCCGATCCCAAAATGCCGACCCGGTCAATTTTCAATTGTCAATCCCACATGCTATTGCTTATCTTCTTCATCTTTCTCACTTACCACGGTTTTTAGTGGGTTCTTCGCATGTCTTGACCAGGGAAGCAGAGTCACTGGTGCAGGCTGTTTGTGCATTAACTGCTGCTTGATCTTTATGTACGGGTTTTTCCATTTCTATTGAGCGCCCTTTAATTTATTTTGCTATTATTAGACAACCCACGCCGCGGTTTTTGGTTTCCTTTATCTGGCAGTTTGTATTGCCTTGGTGAATGTTTACGGGTTTTTGTGTTTTGCTGAATTTGTGGATTTTGTTTGCTCTGTTTGGATTACTTATTAGGAGGTGAAGTTCAGTATCATATTGATGTAAAGACATGGTGGGTTACTGTGGAAAGTTGATGATACAATCGAGAATTTCCCTTTTTGAGGTGGGCTTGGTTGCGTGTTTATGCTGGTCTTTGCTGCTAATAGGTGCTGACAGCCAAAATACTACTCATCCTGATGAAGGTATGATTATGACTATTCAGTTCTCAAGCTTTTTAATCAGTTCCTTAATTGGTCGATTTTGCCGGAAGGAATAGGTAACTTGGATTATTTTACCTGTTGAAGTCTTATGTTTTACTAGGATAGTTCTGGATTAAGAACTGCCCGGAAGAAATTGATTGCATTAAGAACAAGCAGTGGAGAAACATAAGTTAGTTTGTGCATGGCTTTTTGACAGGCTGATTTTTCAATAAGCAAGTTACAGATGATCTTTTTGTGAACTAATATGGACACTCTAAACTGCCGGTCTGTAGATGTTTAGTCCGGAACAGATCTTTTTATCATAACATGATTTCTACTGTTTAATCTGCAGTTGCAGCATTGCGATCTGTTCGGCAAGAATTGATCGATCCAAATAGAAATCTGAGTAACTGGAACCGTGGTGATCCATGCACTTCAAATTGGACTGGTGTTTTGTGCTTTAATCAGACGATGAATGATGGCTATCTTCATGTCAGAGAATTGTATGGTCCAATCTTTCGTTCTGCTCTTATTTTCTGTAAAAAAGAGTATTTCTGGAATTCTAAGAAACGCGCAAGTAAAGAATGATGGGAAGTTGAGTAAACCATGGGTTTCTTAAAATTTCTGTGACTGGGTAGAGAAAAGATGTTCTCTGACTGTACCTGAAATGGTCTGATATATGGGGATGGTGGAACTATTGGCTGAAGCCCTGCTAAGAAAGGGTCTCATCCACACCCCTATGGAGATAATCATTGTCCTCTTTTCTTATATGAGATCAAACTTTGATTGTTCAAACAATTGTAAAAACAAATTTCAAATGCCTGAACTTGATAGTTATATCATTGGAGGGCTATAGACTTAATTTAAACTAACATAGAGATCATGATTACTAAGTTTTTCATGTTTTTTGGACCATTAAACATTGTATTTACGGTTAACTTATAATTTCATTTTGAACAGGCAATTATTTGGTTTGGGTCTGTCAGGAAGTTTATCACCAGCTCTTGGTCGTTTATCGAATCTGACAATACTGTGAGTTGAATATTTGTATACTTCCTACCCATTTGTAAGAATGATGGTGCATCTTTTCCTATCATTATGCCAGGAATGGATCTTAGATGTTTTGTACTTTTGTCATTGGCTTCCCTTTCCTTGTTGATTAAGATTTTGATTGGTTTTCACTTAGCATTTTTTTTTTTCTTTCTGAAGGGATTTTATGTGGAACCACATCAGCGGGAGTATACCCAAGGACATAGGCAACATATCATCTTTACGATTGCTGTAAGTAGCTGCAGATGTTAATTCTGTTTGTTTGTAGCTTGTCCCCATTCCCCAACTCTTTTTACTGGAATGCCATCCTAACATCCTTTGTAGTTTCTCTAGAGTATGTTGTGAATTTAGTGCATACAAGCAATGAACATGTATTATTTAGTGTTTATGGTCTTTTGTCTTTGGACTTTAACTTTTAAAGTAATCCTTTCTGATTTTCTGGCTAACAATGCACTTTTTATGCTTGGACATAAATGACTTCTTTATGTTGGATAAAGTGTTCCACGGGTTGCATTGCTGATTTTATATTTGATTGGTCCATGTTTACAGGCTTCTGAATGGAAATCAGCTGACAGGCTCATTGCCTGAAGAGCTTGGTCTTCTTTCTAATTTGAACAGGATACAAATTGATGAGAATCACATATCTGGACCAGTACCCAAATCATTTGCAAACTTGAGCAAAGCAATGCATTTGTAAGAATTTTCCTTTCCTTTTAACCTGAATAGGATTTTTTTGTTTCTTCCCCTTTTATTGTTGTGTGCATGTATATATTTGCTTGACTGGTTTATAATGTTTTTCACTATGTGGTACTAATTGATGCATTTTCTGACAGTCACATGAATAACAATTCCCTTAGCGGGCAAATTCCAGCTGAGCTGTCTAGACTTCCAATGCTTGTTCACCTGTGAGTAGAAAATCCAAATCATCTTTTCATGTTGCATACTTTTGCATCTGGGACATCTTTGTTAATGTTGTAAAGTCCTCCAGGTTACTTGATAATAACAACTTAACAGGTTCTCTTCCACCAGAGCTATCAGAAATGCCAAGTTTATTGATTCTGTAAGTTACCTTATGTACTGCCTCTTTTATTTCTTAAAGGGTTAATGAAGCAGATATCATTACTCGTTACATTAGTGTGGAAAATATTGTCTATGTAAATATAGTTCAGGTACTGATTTTGATATGTAATGAGAATAAATCTTATTGAAATGGTATATGCACTTTCTTTCTGAAGTGAACTAAGTTACGTTCAGGTTTACAACTATTTAAGCTACATATATAGATAAGAAGTTACTTGTAATGGGATATATTGCAAGAACTATGTTCCATTATGGTGTCAGACCGATTGATAATTAACCTTATTTTTTAAGCTCTCAGAGGTGTACAGTATAAAGCTTATAAACTGTATGTGACACTTCCTGATCTTACTGATTTCTCTTTGCTGCTTTATTTATTTTTTGGTGTGTTCCTTGCAGTCAATTGGACAATAATAACTTCAGTGGCAATACCATACCTCCTAGCTATGGAAACATGTCCCACCTGTTAAAATTGTAAGTGCTCTAGTATACGTTTCTCTCTTGATGAAGACATTTTTGCCTACATGATAGATTAGGTGTTCATTCTCTCCTTCCTGTTGATTTTTTGCATGCAGTCTTTAGTTATCACAAGAGAGTTGAACTATATGCTTACCTGAAATGAAGTTTTGTGTTCACAGAAGTTTTTATAATCCACTTTAAGGATGAAGAAGCATGAATCAGGATGAATTGTGAAATCTTTAAAATTACTAAAGTTCTTGCATTGTCTCTATGTTCTTGCATTGTCTCTATCAGGAGCCTCAGGAACTGCAGCTTGCAAGGGTCACTTCCGAACTTCAGCAACATGCCTAACCTTTCATATATGTGAGCCACTGTTGTAGATGTTATGGTGATGATAAATCATTGATGCAAATGTTATCTTGATCCTGAGAAATTCTAATGGAATTTCTTGTTCTAACTCATAATATTGTAATTCAGAGACCTGAGCAACAACCAGCTAAGCGGACCACTACCATCAGAAAAGCTCTCTGACAAAATGACTACTATGTAAGCCCTCAGGTTTTACTTTCCTTTTTGTTTTCAGTTAGTATACTACTTTTTTCTTAATGAGCTCCACCGTTCTGAAACTAATTTAAATTGTGCAGTGATCTGTCTCACAACAACTTTACTGGAACTATACCTACCAACTTTGCCAGCCTCCCTCGTTTGCAGAAATTGTGAGCATTCCTCTTACCTATTCACTTTTGTTTACAGAAAGTTTCCCCTCTGTTGTGTAGGTTCTTCATTGTGTTCCTTTAGATTGGGATTGATGCTCATTGTTTTGAAGGTGTAAAGAAAGTGATGAACTTACAAGATTGTGACACCTTTTGCAGATCGCTTGAGTACAATATGTTGAATGGTTCCGTTCCATCTATAATTTGGCAAAATAGGACATTGAATGCGACTGAAAGCCTTGTTTTGTGAGTATTTTTCAGGAAGTTCAGCATCTGCAATTATTATTATTATTTTCTGTGTTTTTATTTTCACGCAGTTGAATGCTCTGTCTAAGAAAAATGGGATTTAGACTTTTCACTTCTTGTGCATTGTAATTGATCTTCCACACACCCAATGATTGATGCTCAGGGATTTACAGAACAATCAGCTCTCAGATATCAATGGCACCCTTATTGTTCCTGTGAACGTCACTGTGAGGTTAGTCAATTCACTACTTTGCTTCAGGCACAAGGATTATAGTCATTTCCTCTGGCTTGGCAGTGCATGATGATGGAACTTTTCCACTTTCTGTCTTAATGACTTTTCAGGCTTCAAGGAAATCCTCTGTGCTCAAATTCCAACCTGGGCCAGTTCTGTGTATCCGGGACTGAAGTTGTTGCTCGTATTTTGATCTCATCAAATGGCAGTGAATGTCCCCCTCAAGCATGCCCCCGTCCATATGAATATGCCCCCCCATCACCAACTATATCTTGCTTTTGTGCCGCTCCTTTGCTTATTGGCTATCGGCTGAAGAGTCCTGGATTCTCAGATTTCTGGCCATATCTTGATCAATTTGAAGCATACCTAACTTCTGGTTTACTCCTAAATCTTTATCAGCTTGATGTTGGTTCACCAGTATGGGAAGAGGCTCGACTGAGAATGTACTTGAGGATTTTTCCAGTTTTCACTAATGACACCTTACATTTATTCAACAAGAGTGAAGTTCTCAGAATACGTGGCATGTTTTCAGGATGGAACATCCCAGATAGTACAATTTTTGGACCCTATGAACTTCTTAACTTCACGCTTCTCGATCCTTACAAAGATGGTTCGTCTCTTCATCTCTTCTTCTGGTGTTTATGTCATTGATTTGAAAAGAAGAACTACAAAAAATGGTCACTAAAATGGCTATGGCTCTAACCATTATTCTCCAAAAAATTCTCTGTAAATCTAAAGGTCAATGCTCAGTTTACTAGCCACCCTTATTCTATTAGATAACATAGAGAAGTCTGATTAATGTGAAGTTTCCTGTGTAATGTATAAACATTGCACATGCTTGAACAAGTTCCATGTGGTGCATTAATCTCTTGTGTGTGTTATTGAACCTTTACAGCTAGCTGTTTAAGTACTTCACTGGGTTCTTGTAAGCAAAAATGAAAATCCTACACTAAAGGCACTTATCTTATCCAGTTGATGTGGGCTTGCCTTAACAATGGCTGTAAAAGCCATTGGGGTGTTAGTAGCCCCAATCACAAGTCCATTCATACTTGTTTTGTGACAGTCAGGTGCTCTAATAGCATCTTGCCGTGCCTGCAAGCATGGAATACTCTGAAAGTTTACCATCAACAAACTTTTGTAAATGGCTTTTGCTTGTGAAAGGATCAAATAAGCTCTTAATCCTCGCTTTGATTTCAATTTGCAGTAGTTTTAACCTCTTCCTCATCCGGTATAAGCAAGGGTGCCATTGCTGGCATTGTGGTGGGGGCCATAGCTGGTGCAGTTACAATGTCTGCATTTGTTACACTTCTGATATTGAGATTACATTCCAAGAGGCAGGGTGCAATTTCCAAAAGGCGTCAATGTGAGTATCTTAAATGATCTGATCTGGAAGTATTTATGGGTAATAGTGATTCTTGAAACAACTAGACAACATCGATGCCTGTAATTGTAGTTCTATATAAAGTTCCTCTGCATGAAATACATCACTAACTTAAGGTTTTGGAAGTTATGTTCTTTTTGTTTGGATTATGTGTTAAAAATTTATTATAATGCTTGAAATAAACTAAAATTGATTGGTTGGCTTAGTATTCCAAACTCTGTACCACAACTTGTATATGCCCTTTGAATGCTTTTAGACCAGTTCTGATGAAGTATGACTTGTTGGCATCCTCCTCCTTCAATGTGTAACAGCTGATGCCTGACCCTTAGAAATTGTAGCTCTGCATAGGTTTTCACTATGAAAGTTAGGCTTTGATATCTCTGTGGTCTAAATAGATAGTTAAGGGGAGAAATAATATTGTTGAGCACTATCCATTTTTTGGGTTTCTGATGTGTTGCTCTGAAAACAGCTTCAAAAATCTCTATCAAAATTGATGGTGTGAAAGACTACACTTTCCAAGAACTGTCAACCGCTACGAGGAACTTCGATAACTCTTATATGGTTGGGCAAGGTGGCTATGGGAAAGTATATAGAGGTATTCTGCCCGATGGAACAGTGGTGGCCATAAAACGTGCTCTGGAGGGATCATTGCAAGGGGAAAGGGAGTTCCTCACTGAAATACAACTGTTGTCAAGGTTACATCATAGAAATCTGGTTTCTTTACTCGGGTTCTGTGATGATGAAGGCGAACAGGTACCTTACAATCTCAACTCGTTTGCCATTTTTTCTTAAATTTATTTGGGGGCTACATAATCATTGCATTATCATAGTAAATTTGAATGACAATATTTGTATCTAAAAGTTTTTGTTTTCACATAGTTTTGATCATACATATTAGAAAATTGAGAAGCCATTTGTTTCGTTTGCAGATGTTGGTTTATGAGTTCATGCCAAATGGCACCTTAAGAGAGCACGTATCTGGTACTTCTATGAACTTACCCTCAAAAGGCCTTCTTTGTTTGTTACTTGATCTATACAGTGGCTCTTGTTTCATTTTGTACGATGATAAAGTGACACACAAAACCACACAATCGCACGATAGTTACTTGAACAGATTGTCCTTTTCTTTGAGGTTCTTGCTATAGTAACAAAGCTGGATCAAAATGTTAATGCCTTCGGTCCTACAGGGAAGTTCAAGGAGCCTTTAACATTTGCAAGGAGATTGAGAGTTGCTTTGGGTTCATCTAAGGGTATCCTCTATCTACACAACGAAGCTGATCCTCCCATATTCCATCGGGATATAAAGGCAAGCAACATTCTACTGGACTCAAAATTTACTGCTAAGGTTGCTGATTTTGGACTTTCAAAGCTTGCTATTGCTCCTGACATTGAAGGAATGGCGCCTAGTCATATCTCTACCGTGGTTAAAGGAACTCCAGTAAGTGCTTGCCAGAGAGCTTAATGTCATTTGGTATTTCAATTTTTTTCCATAGACCATAACCTCATAAGCATGCTATGTTCAGGGATATCTTGATCCAGAGTATTTCCTTACACATAAGCTGACAGACAAAAGCGATGTTTATAGCCTTGGTGTTGTGTTTCTGGAGCTATTGACCGGGATGCAACCAATTTCGCATGGTAAAAACATTGTCAGAGAGGTATTGTCCTAATTTTTTGATGCTAGACTCCTTGTATTCTTTGTTATGAATCAGAATCATATTGTTTTCGAACATTTGTGGAAAAACAGGTGAACATTGCATACCGTTCTGGCATGATATTCTCAGTGATAGACGATAGGATGGGATCATACCCATCTGAATGCGTGGAGAAGTTCATGACATTGGCCCTCAAGTGTTGCCAGGATGAGACAGATGCCCGGCCGTCAATGGCAGAAGTGGTTCGGGAACTGGAAAACATATGGCAGATGATGCCGGAGTCTGACACTCAGCTGGTGGATTCAATGGTGACCGACCCTGAAAAAGCCGAAAAAGCTGAAAAAGTTGTTGAAACCACGTCGTCTTCTTCACCTTCATCTCTGGTGTGATGAGACATCCTTATACGAATATGTCATCTGAGGTCTCTGGAAGTGATCTTGTTAGTGGAGTAGTTCCCACCATTACACCTAGATAGATGAAGGAGGAGAATTGAGGGGTTCATTTTTGTATGCCCAGTTTGTAGTGTGCATGCTTTAGATTTTGTATTATATATGATAGATAACAATGTGGCATTACGTATCATTTTGATTCATTTTCTCTAGTGACCTAATTCACTTCTGAATCTTTCAAGTGTAAGTCAGTTGTGTAAGGGTTATTACAATAATTTGATAATCTCTTGTCACGAGGTAGAATGTCCTTTTGCGATTTCTTTATCGTGAGTTAATTTTGAATCACGTATAAAAAATAAAATACTGAAAATATTATAAAAAATAAAATACCGAAAATATTACTTTCTATTGGATAAATTCTTTTGATACATTTCATTAAAAAAAAAATGAATGAGAAAATAATGGATTTGTGCTAAATTGCGAATGGTTGCTCCTCGAGCATTACCTTCGACTTTGAGAGGATTGCCGGTGTGAATAAAAAAAGAATAAAATTTTAAAAAGTCGCCGGTGTGAATAATTTTTTTTTAAAATATTAAGGAGTATATTAATTAATGGGAGAATTACTTAGGAAATTACAAATATATTGCTCAATTATTTAAAAGTTTTTTATATGAGTTTAAAATTTGAAGCGTTCAAATTCTGATTATTTATTAAATAATAAAGTATAAAATTATATTCATTACGTTTGTCTATTAAATAAATGAGATTAAGCTTAACTTTCAACGCGCCGATCTTGACATTGTTTGTGAAAGTTTTGTTCATTCTCAGTCATAACTAGCATATATCGATTTTGTAATTATGATCAAACTATAAGGACATATTTATAATTTTTAAAAACCAAAAGAATTGATTCGTAATTTAACAAATCTCGGGGCGGTAAAGATAATTCGCCTATTTTAATTTTAGACTTTTCAAACACCCAAGGAACCAACTACTACAATCCAAGAATGTTAGAGATAACTGGACTAACTATTTGGGCTAAAAATTCATTTTTAAGAAGGGTGCCCAATATGAGTGTTGGTCTGTTTAATCTTATGCAGTAAGTTTCTATCAGGTTTGTTAAAACCTGAAGAACAGAATTGTAAAAGGGAGAACATAGAAGAAGTATTAAGGGAGAAAACAGAATGCTTTACTAGCCAATCAACCAAATGAATTTTTGTTACATACTCCTTTGGTTACTAATTACCCAAAAGGCCCCTCCTAATTCCATTAATTAGTGATTGTTTCGAAAGATGACCCATGCCTGCTCTTAACCCTAATCAACCCAATCAGTTCACGGTATCCCTTTATAAATATTATTCCACCTTAAACATTAGGGCTTCAATTGAGTATTATTCTTCTTCGTCGTCCAAAATTTTCCAATACCTCACCAGCCATGGGTAGAAGTAAGTCGGCTTTCTCTTTGTCATTCCTTTATGTTCGTATTGCACAAACACCTACTTCACTTCTAAAAGATTCAGATGTGTAAGTTAACTGTGTAATGCCAACTCTACAATAATACAATGACCTTTTCCCATGAAGTTTTGAACCCGCATCTTTAAAAATGTCTTGCGATTTTGTCGTTAGATCAAATTGGAACCGTTGTGAGTTAATTTTGAACTACGCATAGAAAAAGGTAAAGAAAATAAAAATATAACTTTTTATTGGGATAATTTTTGTATACCCTATTTAAATGAAACACATTTTAGTAGGACGGAATAGTATTTCATTCGAGTTGTTACATTTCCGAGTTCTAAAATTATTTTAGAATATAGATAAAACCTAGATAAATGATAATTACCCTCAATATGATACATCTTGTGATAGTTATCTCCTTATATATTTTAAAAGCACAATCACCCTATTATATTTATAAATCAAATTATTATTTTAATAAAAAATATAAGAAATAATGATTTTTAATATTAAAATGTGTGAAATATAAAATGAACTATAATGTGTATGGTTGAAATTGAACAAGCTCGAGACTGGTTTGACAATAAACGAACACAGATAAAATTGTAGTCTCAATGATTAAAAGAACAAGGAGTTAAAAGCTCGTTAATATTCATGAACATACTTGAGTGAAATATTTACTATATAATATCAATAAAATAAGTATATACACATTAAACTATCAAATACAAATAATTAAATTTTTATATACATTTATATGCGCATAAATATTAATATATGA
Source organism: Leptodermis oblonga (assembly GCA_016801395.1). NCBI lineage: Eukaryota > Viridiplantae > Streptophyta > Magnoliopsida > Gentianales > Rubiaceae > Leptodermis > Leptodermis oblonga. Next base: position 38,532,741 of record CM028760.1, read on the forward strand.
GTTAAATTGAATTAAGATATTTATATAAATTGATATAAGATATTTGATTAATTAAACATAAAAATTGTATTGTTAATTAATGATGAGATAGATATATACAAATGTTCATTAACAAGTTCGGGGTTGGATTGATTAATAAATAAACGAAAAAGATCGGGCCAATCTGAATGTCGGTCCGTTTACTACTACGCAAGCGCGCACATAAACCCCTTTTGGCTCAGTCAATGCGCCTTTATACAGGTACTCTTTTAGCTTTTACCCTACTTCTTCATTGTGTATTCTTCTCCAACTCGTGAAGACCTCACCGGGCGCTATGGGGAGAAGTAGTTCTTCATTGTGTATTCTTCTCCAACTCGTGAAGACATCTCATCAATGCCATGGGGAGAAGTAAGCATTTGTTTTCTTTATGTTCCTAAATGTCGGTCATTAAGAAGGAATATATTAATGGGCGAGTTACATCAACCTCCCTTGATGTTTGGCAAAATTACAAACCAACCCTTGTACTTTCCAAAAATTACAAATATATTGCTCAATTATTGAAAAGTTTTTTTTTATTTGCCTTTTTTTGCTAATAGTAAAGGTGATAACAAGTCGAGTTGAGTTGAGATTTGAAGTGTTCAAACTCTAGGCGTTAATTAAATGATCGAGTCTAAAAAAGTCTATTCATTACGTTTGTTAATTTATTAAATAAATGAGCTCGAGCTGAACTTTCACCGAGCCGATCTTTAATAGTGAAAGTTTGTGTTCATTCCCAGTTATATATCGATTCTGTAATCATGGCCAAACTATAAGAATTTGTCATTTTTTGATACTAAAAGAATTGATTCATAATTTAACCAAAACTCGAGGAGGTAAATATAATACGTACTCCCTATATTTATTTGAGACTTTTCAAACACCCAAGAGAACCAAATCAACGACTACGATCCAAGATAACTTGACTAACTATTTGGGCTAAAAATTTCTTTTAAAAAATCGGACCAATCCGAAGGTCGGTCCATTAAGTCTTACGCAGTAAGTTTCGAACGATGGTGCACGACCGCACGTATGTCCATTTGACCCATCAGTTCAAGGTATCCTTTTATAACTATTATTCCAGCTTATGCTCTAGTTCTTCACTGTGTATTATTCTCCTTCGTCACCGCAACAACATAATTTTTGAAATCGTCACCATCCAATGGGAAAATCAAGCCGGCTTTCTCTTTGTCATTCATTTATATTCCTGTTGCGCACACACCTAGTTCACTAAAAGATTCAGAAGTGTAAAGTTAATTGTGTCACGCCTACGTTACAATAATATAGTAATCCCTCCTCTCTATGAGGTTTTGAACCCGTATCTTTAAGAATGTTTTTTGCGATTTTTTGTTGTTAGACCAAATTTGAACTGTTGTGGGTTAATTTTGAACTATGCATAAAAAAGGTAAATAAATGAAAATATTACTTTTTATTGGGATAACTATTTATATACTCCTATATAAATGAAACACATTTTACTGGGACGGAATAATATAACTTACCACAATTTCACAAATTTGGACAACAAATTACATCAACATTAGCCATTTTGAAACTAGATTGGCAAACATTTCATTCAAGTTGTTACATTACGAGTTATAAAATTATTTCAAAAGATAGATAAAACCTAGGGAAATGAAGACTACCCCCAATATAATACATCCCGTGACATTTAACCCCTTATATTTAAAAAAGCATAGTTATCTCTTTATATTTATGAATCAAATTACCATCTTAATATAAAATGTAAGAAATAATGATTTTTAATATTAGAATGTGTGAAATATCAAAATTAATTATAATGTGTAGGGTTGAGAACGAACAAGCTCGATATTGATCTGATAGTAAACGAATACGGACAACATTTTAGTCTTGATGATTAAATGAACAATAAATGAACAAAGAGTTGAAAGCTCGTTAACGTTCATGAACACACTCGATAGGCATATTAACTATATAATATAAATGAAATAAGTATATACAACAATAAACTATCAAATACAAATAATTGAATCTTTATATACATTTATATGTATATAGATATCAATATATGAGTTTAAATTGAATTAAGATATTTATATAAGTTGGTATAATATATTGAATTAAGTAAACGTTAAAATTTTATGTTAGTTAATGACGAGATAGACGTACACAAACGAAAAATATTTTATGCCTATATGAATAAATAACACTTAAAACTTGGCTCGACATCACCTATACTAATGTGCAACATCATTAATTTGTTTTTCATGTTATTTGGATATGAAATAATGAAATTAACCTTAATACGTGGCATTATTCATTATGTTGGGGTATTATTTTGGAAAAAATATAAAATTATATATTGGGGTTAATTTTGATATTTCACACCTAAATAAGCTAAAAATAAATTAATTATGTCAAATTTTAGGGTTAATTTTGGTATTTTATACACTTTAAGATTAAACATCATTATCTATATCCATTTTCAATCAAATGACAATTTAGTCCCTAAATACATGAGAGTAATTATGTGTTTTTAAAATATACGGGAGTACCTGTCACAGAGGGTATTATATAGGGAATAATTGTCATTTATCGACTATAGTCAAAGTGAATTTTTAATTCTAAATGTGAAAAGTAAGTTAATTTTTTTAATAATAAAGTAGTGAAAATTGCTTAGAATATTTTAGTTTATTATTTATTAATGAGAAAATAATAGAATTTCTGCTAAATTGATAATATAATGAATGAGTCAGTGCACCAACAGTTGTGATGCGTAGAGGACCACTCGAAAGTCGGTGATTCGATTCCTATCCCTGTCATTATGCCCATTTAGGACTATTACATGATCAATGAATTCAAAAAAAAAAAAAAAAACGTCAAAATACAAAATCAACCCCGAAGTTTGTCGCAACAACAAAATAAACCCGTGGTTTGAAATTAACAATGTATGAACAAAAGCAACCCTATAACTAGTCAACTAACAGTCAACACACCAAATAAATGTTATCTTATACAAAGAGTCCCAAAATACCATCTATATAACTTTCACAATTATAATTATCTCCCTCAAAGTTTACATTAATAATCAAACATCCCTTTCCTTTTCTCCAACCATCACCGGCAACCACACGAAGCAAAAGACCAGCTGCAAACTTAATGGAGCATTTTTGTCATTTTATACGTCTATTCAGATGAATGTATTTATTCTGAATCCCCAGGTTTATTTTGTATTTTATAAAATTACGGGGTCTATTTTATTCTAATGACAAATTTTAAAGATATTTTTGTATTTTGCCAAAAAATTTTGAGAGATTTTTTCAGTTTGAATTAAATTTAAAACAAAAAAAATTCAAATAAAAATCATTAAGAAGGAATAACTTTTCAAATACCATGAGAACCAACGATTCGGTCCAAGAAGCTTCGAGAGAACTGGGCTAACAACTTAAATTAATTCAGAAAGGTCAGCCCGATCCGAATGTCGGTGGGCCGTTCAATACGCACGCCCGGACGTAAGCCCTTTGGCCCAGTCAATGCAAGGCAACCCTTATAAGTACTCGTACAGCTAAAAACCCTATCCTAGCTCTTCCCTCTTCAATTGTGTATTCGCGAAGACCCCTCACCGTTTGCCGCCGCCATGGGGAGAAGTAAGACTCTTTCCTCTTGTTCGCACCGCGATCTTTGTAAACATTGTTTGAAGTTCCTGCTATTTGATAGTTGCTTTTTATTTATTAGTTGTTTTAGGAGATGTATGGGAAGGTTTCTGTTAATTTGGGGGTAATTTCCAAGTCAGGGTTTGATTTGCGGCGGCCATTGATGATTTTGTGCGATTACTTTAATCTGTTTGGATAAACGTAGGCCTTTGCTCTAAAAGCTTTGGTAGGAATTTCATTAGGTTTGCTGAGGGTGTATACGTTTTTTCTCGTAATCTGAATTGGAGATTTTCGTGGATATGAACTTTTTAATGATTGTGGTTAAGTTTGAAGTGTTCTATCATGATTGGAGCATGTATGTCAAGCATTTTCGGTGATTATTTTGAACTTTGGTTGATATGCCTCATCTAGGGTTTTCCTCAGAACTTGTTTTGAGCGAGAATTTCAATTTTGTTTCCTCTGGTATGTAGAAAGTTCCTTAGTAATGAAGTTGAATGTTGTTCCAATTTTGAACAGGACCTGCAAGGTGTTATCGCCAGATTAAGAACAAGCCCTATCCTAAATCTAGGTACTGCCGTGGTGTTCCTGATCCTAAGATTAGGATCTATGATGTTGGCATGAAGAGGAAGGGAGTCGATGAGTTCCCATTCTGTGTTCATTTGGTCAGTTGGGAGAAGGAGAATGTTTCCAGTGAGGCACTTGAGGCTGCTCGTATCGCATGCAACAAGTACATGACTAAGTTTGCTGGAAAGGATGCTTTCCACTTGAGGGTGAGAGTACATCCTTTCCATGTCCTCCGAATCAACAAGATGTTGTCGTGTGCTGGAGCTGATAGGCTCCAAACTGGTATGAGGGGTGCTTTCGGTAAGCCGCAGGGGACTTGTGCTCGTGTTGCTATTGGACAGGTTCTTCTCTCTGTGCGTTGCAAGGATTCCAACAGCTCCAATGCTCAAGAAGCTTTGCGCCGTGCCAAGTTCAAGTTTCCGGGACGACAAAAGATCATTGTTAGCAGGAAGTGGTATGAATCTTATTCAGTGTTATTCATTTACCTGATCTTTTGTTTGGGCTGATGACCTTGCTCGCTAATTAATAGGACAATATTTGCTTAGGGCTTAGGACTTTGCTTGTGTGATAATTCCTAATGCAGGAACTTGTGTCTGTCTATTGTCCATTTGTATGTGTACTTGTTATTGATATCTGCAATAGGTCCATTTTAGGCACCCAAGTTCTGCTAACCTTAGTTACATACTCCTCTTATATATATGTTTAATTTATTGTAAAAACATGTTGGTAATAGCTCTGCTTTATGTGAAAATGGTTTTTGGAGTTACTGTTATAGCCTTGTATTCTATACAGTTCACAGTGATTGTAAATTTCAATTTTCTTTTGCTTATGTTTGCTCATGTGTTCTTAATTATCAGGGGTTTCACCAAGTTCAGCCGCACTGATTACGTGAAATGGAAGCAAGAAAACAGAATTGTTCCTGATGGTGTCAATGCTAAGGTTTGTAAAGCTAGCTACTGTTCTTTGTTTGTTGCTTGTGTTTTCTTGCACACGAATGCTGAATCTTGCTTTCCATATTTACAGCTTCTTGGCTGCCATGGACGGTTGTCTAATCGGAAACCTGGAAGTGCTTTCTTAGAAGCAACAACTTGAAGTTACTGGATATCTCTTTAGTTTTAAGTTCTTTGTAGTACTCCTCTTGAGAGAATGAGGATGTGGACTAAAGCCTTTGGCTGCACATTATATTTTTGCTGTTTTACTTTGATATTATCTCTTCAGATGTATTAAGATCCTTGAATTTGTGGTGCACTCATTTTCAGATGGTTTATTTGAGTTATATTTTTGACAATTTATTCTTGTGGTTGTGGTTGTTTTTTATTAACCCGAATAACTGCTGGAGTGTTTCTCCATTTCCCCATCAATTTTCTACAGATTTCTGTTTTCTGATCTTCCGAAATCATAGATAACTTGTGACTTCCAGTCTACATACTCTGATCATGTTTAAGTGGTAGCAAGTCGTCAAGAAAATTTTGAAATATTGTGCTTGTCAGATTTATATTTAATTATTGTTCCGTTTTTATCTACTATCAAACTTAAACCAAACCAAATGCCTTTCGAGCACAACAATCAGGAGAGCCTTTGTGCAGGGATTTCTAATTCTTAAAGACTCAAATGAAGCCAAAACATTGTTTCTTGAAATAGTAGTTTTTGCTGCCTAAGAGAAACGCATTTGCATCATTCAACGACGTTGATAAAGCAAAACTAGACGCATTTGCATTGCATCATCATCAAGGAGTTGATTTGAAGCTTATACTCTTAAAACTTTGCGATGAAGTCGGTGAAAATCACTTCAGCCGGCTGCTCCGCCTCCTTCCTAACACATTTGAGGCGGGTTCATCGTCAGTTTTTGAACATTTCACTAGCTTGCTGTTGTCTTCAATACTACTCTTTTGCCTTTTCGCCTTCTTTGGCTTGTCCTCTGGAGTTGTACAGTCGAATGCTCTAACTATGTAAACCTACGAGTATAGTAAACCAGTTGTTACTTAATGCATCACATTTTCTGTCCATTTTTATCTATGATGAAGATAATTTGTACTTTACAATTCAAAAACAGTTGTAGCGCTGAACTCCTCCTATGGAACATAAAAGAAACTAACCTTGAATCTTGTGGGCTCAATCAATTCAAATACCAAAGCATCACCATCATCCAGTTTGTGCTCCAGAGCAAAACCTCTCCATCCACCACTAAGCCCAGTTCTCTTGCTTATGAACACAGCTTCATACTCTGACCCTTCTTCATCTTCTAGAACCATATCTGTAGTAGACTTTGGCAGATGTTCCTCACAAAACCAAGTAGGAAGCCCCTGATCATTGCATCAATACCAGTGAAACGCACATTCTCAGAACAAAATCCCATTTATTATTCGCGCGTATTGATAATTTAAGAGGGACTTTTCACTTCACTTACCAACCAGAAGCAACTGTAGACATGAGATCGAACCATTGATTTCAAGAAGGATGGGTAGTCCCTGTCCAACTTCAGGTTGCTTTGGAGCTTCTCTGCAGACTGCAATGCTCGTGTTCTTTCTTCATATGATGCAGTTTTAACTTCTTCTAATGGTCTTGCAAGGTAACTGATATTTCAAGATTACAGTCAGATGACATTTGGGGAAGGAAATCACACAACAGAGACATGCAAAGAGAGACCAAGCTTACGTAGCCCATGAAGAACTACTCCTTGATCTCCTTCGCACGCGTGAATCGTTCATATCGATCTGTTATGAAAGAACCGAAGAGAGAGCAACTTAATCTCAGTTCACTTGAGTAATCTCATGTACAAAGGGCTTAAAACAACTTAATAGAACAGTACATAAATTGTAAGAAAAACTGACTTTTTGACTGTGTGCTGAAAATGCTGTGAGAGAAAAAGGATATTTCAATCTTTAAGTTGCAAATAGCTGTGAATCTATATTACCATATGGTCGCCCATATGAATTAGCATATAGACTTTTGGATGAAAGAAGTTACAATTTTTAAGTTGCAACAGTTGGTTATTAATTAGATGCAACTTCTGCTTGAATAATCACAACCAAAAACCAATAATTAGTAACCTTTCATAATATCCGAGAGGATGCCATGAAAACTATAAATGAATCATCTTGGGGTTTGAATGCTGCAGACTTCAGATCAACAAGAACTAGAAAATCGCTGCTCTTGGTGGTCTTGTTTAAAGTTTCTCACAATTTGAAGCCAAATATATTATCTCATATGCAGCCATCTTGTGTTTTCTTCTTTTCTTCCAACAAATGCAACTGAGAAGTTTCTTAGAATGACATGAATATACAAACAGCTTATGCATTCTAGATGAATCTCACTGGATATATGAACCCTATTCTACATCTCAGCTTACGAAGAGCATTCAAAATCATCAAGCTCTTAACTTGGTAACTTACTTTTACATCGTCGCGATATGAAACAACCTGGTTCCGCGCACGAGATGAGCGCCTTGGTTCCAACATGATAGCATCATTTGGCTTTGGCCTCAAAACACGTTGCTGCATGAGAATCAAAAAGCTACTTTCTTGAATCATGAACCCGCAGACTTGTACAAAAGTATTGAATATCTGCTGAAATGGGAAGAAAGTGGTGGAAACAAAGAAGAGGTTTCACCTGTGACTTCTTCTCAGTCTTTGAGATGTCAGACAGGCTTTTGGAGATGCTCAAAATCCCAAGATCCTTCACAAAGTTGGAAAATCAAAGGGCCAAACATGATTAGCAGAGCAAAGAAGGGGGACATTGTAAGATAATAAAGTAACACTCCATCTGTTCCATTAGAAAAGTCTACTCTAGAGTTGTACATTGTGACTCGTTGTACCAATGCACTTTTCTAGTGACACGGAGAGAGTACAACATTAAAGATGCAGTACCTCAAATCTCTTCTTGTTGTCCAATACCCTTTGCTTCCGAGCTTCTTCATAAGTATTGGCGTTGTTGTCCTTTGCCATATGTTACCAAATGAGAGCCTACTTCCTAATTTATAAACAGGAGTTGTTGAACTGAAATCCCCAGACTTTGCAAGAACTTGAATATTAAAAATTGAACAGAGAACTTCAGTTAACTTTTGGGTAACACAATTACACTACAAACAATGGTGTACAATCAATTACCATTATCCCAATTCGGTTGCATATTTTCAAAAACATGTTTTCAAAGTTTTGCATTATATACTAATTTCTAATCATTCCCCATACACATTTTCACATTTCTAATACACTTCCACATTTAAATATTTTTTTCAAAACAGAGTTTCGAAAATTCCAAAACGAACTGACCTCAAGTCACGATGAAGCCAAAGATTCAATTAGCACACAGCATGTGGAACAATCGACAATAATGTCGTCAGGAAGCTTTACTCTGTGTCAAATTGCTACATTACAGGAAAAAATAGTACTCCATCCTTACTAAGAAAAAGATCAGCCTTTCCCCCCCTTTATTTCTCCCTTTATTAGGCAACATGTAAAATGTAATTTTCATTTGCAACCCCCAAAAAAAAGGGATTTTACACAGTAAACAAAAACCCACAACGACAAATAACTTAGATCGTTAGGACAAAAAAAAAAAAAAAAAAAAAAACCATCAGCGTATAATCTATGCAGGCATAGTTTGAAATGAACCTTTTCGCTTACAGGAACAAAGAAACGCTTCAGAGCTTCAGATGCTGGAAAAGAAGTAGAAATGGCGGTAACAGTATCAGCTGAAGACGAAGGTTGAAGAGGCGAGCTCGAATGTCGACCGTTTGAGAAAGACGGGAGAAGGGAAAGCGGCAAAGCGCCTTTCCCGAGATTTTGAAAGAAAGGTTTTGCCCCGGTCTGCTGAGCTGGATTAGGGCCTGTATTATAACCTAATTTCAAATCACATTTCTATAATTCTATCATAATTTTAATTTCAAACGATACTCGTCTCAACTAATTTATCAGTCATCTCAACTGATATGACGTGGATTCATTGTTCAATAATGCGATACTAGTAGTTATCTTATAGAAATATAGTCAACAAATACTTGACACGTTAATTGTTATGAAAATTTGTGATAAATTAGTTAAAATGCATAACAACGAAATCATGGTTGGTCCGGGTATCCCGGCTTTCTCTGGGCCGATCGGAGCTTCTCCGGCTGGATTATAAATGCTCCGAACAAGCGGAGGAGCAGCCCATGAGGAGGGCAACAAAAGCAATAGCAACCATGGCATTAAACTTGATCCTCCATAAATAACTGATGAATAACGTATTGACCTCTTTTGTAAATGTTTTTTCTAAGTTTTGGAAAATTTTTAAATGTGAAAAATATGTTAAAACTATACATATTAACAATGATGAGAAATTTGTAAATATTCAAAATTTCAAAAACATGTTTTTGAAAACATAATAACAACTCGACCATAAATTATATATTTTTGAAAATCTAATAACGAACACGTTGTAACATTTATTAATACCACATTACCGACAAAGATTTATTAAAATGTAATAGTAAATAACTATTTTCATAATCACTCTCCATGGTCTACGATGATGAGTGATTATGAATTAATTGTTACAAACATCGTTACTTAAAAACCAAGCGTATCTCGTCACGCATAATGCCACATCAATCATTGAATATTTTCTGTAAGTATTTCACTCTGTGGAATTCTCTTTTTAAGATGAAAGGAGTAATAAACAACATGCTCTATGAATAGGCACAAGATTATACTTCCTGTTTTTATATGTGAAAGTAATCAAATTCTGAATGTAATACTCATAAAGCTTCACACTCGGATTGAAATACCAAATTTTTATTACAGCGGGACTACTGCATATCAAACTTAAACAAAATCTTTGCAACTGGTAATATCATCAAGCCAGATACTAAACACCATAGCTGAGATATGCAATGAACATGACAACACAAAATATCACCAACTACATTCGCATTGGCTGCAAAGTCTAAGAATATGGAGCTTATTTATCCGGTAAACAATAAAATACAACTTTCTTCCTTCCACGATTAACTTCAGTATCTGTGATGCTGCTTCTCCTGTTCCACGTAGTATTGGGCATATCTGCAACAACGATAACCAAGAAAAGTACATACACATTATCTTAGTGTCCACCAAAAGAATCTTACAATCATTTACAAAATCAACAGCGAATAATGAAAAAGGAATCCCAAATAGCATAGAGAACTTATCTTTTTTCTACAGATTCTCATATACTTATAAATGAATTTAAGGATTATCAAGGATAACGTGGATAGAGAACAGCATAAGGGGATTAAATTAGGTGTCCAATTACGACATTAGATTTGAAGTACATGTTCATTCACTGTTTGGAGGTGCGACTGTACATAAGTCCATCAATATCAAACGCCATAATATGTCTTTTTACAAGTAGAATTCGGTCATAAAATAGACTAGATTTTAAAAACTACCATTTTCCTATTTCAGACGCAAAAAAGAAGAAGATGATGATATAGTCATTATGGAGCAAAAAATTTAGTAGATGTTATTAGCACAAGAGAACTGCTAGAAGGATAGTTAAAAATCAAATCAAATGGAACATCAATACACCCTAACTTTACACTCCTTTCAGATGCCTTAACGACTTCTCCATTCCTAGAACAAACAGGGCCCTAAGTGGATTTATATATACAGAAAGAAATACCTCATCCCCTTTTCCACATTCCAAATATCCACATATACAGAGCATGAGGAAACTTCCAAAAATATTATCCGGATAGGCCACAAAAACAGTAAATGAAAACATGAACAGTGCTCAAATATTAGTACGAGTCCAGTTCAGAAAGGTAACACAAAATCACAAAATTAAACTTCTAGGTGTAAAAATAAAACCAACCCCACGTAGTGGGAAAAAGGTTTAGTTATTGTTGTTATTGTAAAAATGAAGGCCAAAGTACATACAGAATTTTCTAACCATCCATTTACCCCCTGGGAACTCAAGACTACTTGGCTCTAAAGAACCACCCTTATCACAAATAACAATTAAGAACCAAGGCTACCAAGAAGAAAAGGGAAGAAAATGATACAGTACACTTGACTGCCAGGATGAAGCTCCTAAAGTCCTCATACTCAAATAGAGAAGGAATTCAATCCCAAAAGTGAAGTGAAAAGTCCCTAAAGAGACTTCAAAACCAGTAAAATATTTTACTTTCGCAAGTATAAGATTGCAGCCACATAAAGAACAACTTCACCACTCGCTAACTCTCACACTTGTACATTCATAAGAAAGGACTTCCACATATCAAAGCTCAGTATATTCGTATTCGATGGAAGAAAATTACAGTTGAGCTCAGACAATAAAACAATTCCATCCTCCTATTTGATTCAATAACAACAATCACAGTACCAACTCACAAGATTAGGACAGGATTACCATAATTTGGGCCTAAGAAATTAAAGCCACAAAAACAGAGGGATCTTATCCGGGCCAAATCCCCAATCAGTAAAGGAAGAAGAAATCCACAACCTAGCACAAAACCACAAACCCCGAGACATTGCAAGCGCTGATTTCAGTACCCATTAATAAAAAAGGAAAGATAGAAATTACATTCACCATCCCGCAAAATCAATTAGGTCAAACGGTCAAAGATCAACAAATCCATCCAGAATCATCGAATAAATCCTAGCGAACATCAATTCACAACGAAAGCATGATAGAAAGGAACTCAATGAGTAAAAGGCGTCAAAGAGAAACTTACGAGTAGGTGCCGAGGACGGGAGTGACGAGAAGGGTGGCGCTGAGCCAATTCTCGGTGACCTTGTGGTGGATCTTAGAGGTTATGTCCTTCCAGAGACCGGGCATCACCTTCTGCTGGAAGGGGGAGAGAGCGTAGATCACCACCTTCAGCTTCACCGGTTGTTTCCCCATTTCTGTTCTTCTTTTGATCTCTGATTTTGGTTCGTCTTCTTCCAAATTCCAAATACCAATCCTAGGGCTATCAGATTCACTTCCTCTCTATTATATTATTATTATTTATTATTTATTTTCAGAGAAATCGTCATGGGCTGACTTTGGATTATATTGGGCTGGGCTTTTGTATATCTATCCGGCCCACTTGTTCTATAGAATTATAAATAAATGTGGAATTATTTTTATTTATTTAGGGATGTACAAAATAATCCGAATGGGAGACAAATTTAAATACAAATAGAGGGGAGAAGAAGAGTCCAATGTTGTTAAAATATGAATTTTAATTCAATTTGGAGATTTGAAAGAACAACAAAGAAGTTAGAGAGAAAGTAATAAAAATATCAGTTGCCTAAATATAATCATGTAGTTATTGGATTTTGGTTTTAATGTATACATAATGCAATTGTAGATGTCATATACCAAATCCAATAACTGAATGATTTATTTAACGGGACTATACTTTCACATTTTTAATGCATTATTCAATTAAAAATACTACATTAAAGAAATCTCATTAAACTACAATCTGTTCTACAACGAAAATCTCATCTGTTTCGTTATAAAAGTGTCAAACATCTACTTTCTTTGTTTCATTACAAAAATTTTTTTTTCCTATATTTCATTATAAAAGTTCAAACATCTAATTTTCTTCATAAAAGTTTACTTTATAATATAATATTATATTATAAAAATTTCTTTTGTAATACTAAAACAGTATTACAACGTGAACGGTGAACTCTTGATCTTGAAGAGAGAGAGTTCTTTTCTCTTCTTTGAAAAGAGTCATGTTTTTCTAGAAAAAAAATTCCCGACAATACATTTTTACCCTTCAAGTCGGACATTTATCTAAATAATGCTACCTTACAACTAGATTTGTATTCATAAGACCAAATATAACATAGGATTTCTTCTCAAACCAAGTTCACATTTACACTAAGTCAAAAAATTCCCACATGTACAAATGATTCAATATAACAAATAAATTCAATACAATCCCAATCCTACAATAAATAACATCAGAACAACAGATAAATAGAGTCAACCAAACATAGAACAATGTTTCTCCTTTGTTCTTCTTCTTTTTTTTTTTTCTTTTTTCTTTTTTCTTTTCTTTCTTTTAAACCAGGTCCAACATTTGGAAGCATCATCAATCATAACCATCATTCAATTTCCAGTTCACAGACCATAGTATCAACTGCAGAATCACAGGACAGACTGTAGCTGTAAGTTTTGATTGATCTTCGAAGCCTTTGACAAACCATCGAGGGGGGGAAATCGGGAGCTATGACCAACCAGTTTTCGCACGCTTCATCCCACTCATCCCACTTGAGTTGAAAGGAGATACACTGCCCCTTGGCTGAGGGCTCTCTTCTTTGAAACTATTATTCAGCATTGCCAGTTCTCTGAGCTGTTGTCTCTTGTACAAGTCTTGTGACTCATCCTGCAAATGCAAAAGAGAATGAATGCAAACTTAAAGACACTTGAAAAATGCAGGTGAAATCAACTGCAAGCTCTGTAATTGAAAACACATGTATGTGCTGAAAGAAGAGATTGGTTTTGGCATTTATCTATCCCCAGTAGCGATCCCAAGGCCACAAGTGCACATCGGAGATAGCTGATGGGGAAAGAATGGTTCCACTGGCACTTTATTGCAAACATTTGCCAAATACTTATGAGGCCAGAAGTTGCTTGCATTACATAGATAAGTTATGTCTAAATAAAGAAAAAGAGAAAGAAAAATTAATCAACTGAAGTGTAAAATTGCTGAAATAATTACCACAGGTTTTAGTAGTTCTTCTATAATTTCTCTGGCTTGTTTCAACTTCAGATCAATAATATTGGCTGGCAATTCAGCCTCAATCAAAACATGCAGCGGTTCACTCAGGTGCTCATAACCTTGCCTTCCCCTTAAACTCTCCTCCTTGAATCAAAGGAAGAAAAAAAAAAGAATATTTAGGAACAGGTAAATGACAGAAAGCAGCACATCCCAAAAGACCAACAATAATAACAGAACATAAATCAGAGGGAGACCATTAACAAATAGCCTTAATGCGATCTCTACTGCTAATGGAGATTTACCTTATCAGGATCTTTGATTGAACCCTTCCCTCTAATAAAGACACGACATCCTGTAGAAGCTTCCACACGCTTTAGTGAATTGCCTCGAGGACCTAATAACCTCCCTACAAAATTGAACTGCCATAACATTGTAATCAGCAAAAGCAATACCTTATATTGTGAAGTTTGAGAATTTAAGAAATCTTAAATTTATGGAAGGTAGGAAGAAAGATTTTCAACTTACATTTGGATATCTTTCAACAGGTATATCCAGGCGTAATACCCTCTTCACAATAAATGAACTTGGACTTCCACCTGATGGTTGCCAGTCTATAGTCATCCCTTCTGGTCCACCCAGCCACGGCTGCACAAGAATTACCATCAATAACAAGAAAGACATGAAAGTAAAATTAAACATATAATTTGTCCAAAATGCAAAATATAATCACAAGAAATTCATAACGACCATATAAGACTCCAAGACTAGCCAGATCTACTCGCTCGAATGAATCACAATTGCAGCTACAAGGTTTAACACTTGTTATATTTTCTGTAAGACAGTGAAAAGTGAAAACTAACTGCATCCAAACCTATGCTAGCAATGTAGTTGGAGCAATTCTTATTATGGTTTTTCTAATATTACAGAGGAGGACAATACAGGGGTGAATCACTCCCTCCCTGGCCTCAATATATTCCATGGAAGTCATCACATTTTTAAGTTTTGCATTTCATTTTGGTTTTACTTCATTAATGAGTAGTAAACAAAACAGGGAAAACTTTACTAGGGACAGTATAGCATAATTGGTAACATCCAAAAAACCATCCCCAATTTGTTTGCTTTCTTGAACATTTAATCAATAAAGAACTGGTGTTATGTCTTATATAAAACTGATAAGAAATGCAAATCCTTGAAATTCAGTCTGGCAGTGACAAATGAAGAAATTTAGGTCAGAAGAACACTCAATATACAAAGAGAACGTATGCCTAATAAACCACAATGTGCTTGCAATTAGATGTAACCATAAATGTGCTCACCTCAAGCTGAGGGCTGTTGGGAAAGACTCCTAATCCTTTCGCTCCAGCATTCTGAACCATGTCTAAAGACGCCATATGACTAGGGCTTCCACGCCGTAGTCTGTCATATTCACCAATACTTTGGTCGGAGATCATCGCAGAAATTCTTATTATCTCTGTCAAAATACAAAAATTAAGTCTTAAAAATGATCTTCTTCCACTTGCAAAGAATTCACAAATAGAGTATATGAAAAACAATGCAGAGACCTTCTGACAACTCTGCAATTGAGAACAGAATGAAAACTGACTGAAGAATACAAGACTCAATTAACAATTTAAAAGGGAAAAACAATTGAAAGAACAGCTATATCAATGTTTTCCAACTTGAAAATACCCCTTTTTTTTCTTTTTTTGAGTCACAAGGTGCAACTCTAACTTGAAAATACCTTTTCCAATGTTTCCAACTATTGCACAGATTAAAAGAGCAAGCAAATCAAACCCACCGAGGAAGTGCAAAAGAAGTAACATTTCATCTTGCAAAAAATAACACAGAAATTATAAGAAATCTAATCCAATTATTAAGTCAATCACGCATCAAGTAAGCCCTTTTCAAGCTTAACAATTCCCTTCAAACTGGAAAACTCCAAATAGCAGATGCTGTGATCCCAAATTGAATTCCATGGTTCCAATCAGAGTTAAAAGTCAATACAGGAAACCTTAGTCCAGGGGAAAAAAAAAACATATAAAGTCCATGCAGATTCATTACACCAAGAATCAAGAACAAGCAAAAACAGAAAGATCTAAAAATCGATTCAAAACACACGAACCTTGATTCAGCAATCGGCTGCATATCGGAAGAACCTGCATGAAAGGTACAAGCTTTTGCCGTTCTGCCATCAGCTCTGTCAAGTACTGACTACACAAAATCAAAACATACTTTAACTACAACAACAAAACAGTAACTTTGGTGAAAAGGGTTTGAAGAAAAATACCCTTCGACATCGGTATTAGTCCTGACGATTGGGGAGGCGGACCTCGCAGGGGAGAAATTCAAATTCAAATTCTGAGTGTACAAACCAGACATAACTTGCATGCTAAAGGGGTCTGGCAGATTGGTTGAAGGGTAATTAAACCCAGAAAAATCAGAATCCCAAAAGGGAGGAAGGAAGAACTTTGCAAGAAAAGAAAGAGACAGAGAAAAGGGTTTGAATTGAACAGTCTGTTGAGTTGAAAAAAAAGAAAATAAAATAAAAATGGGGTAGAAAGAAATAAATACGCTCTGAAATGGTGAAACCAGAACAGTACAGGTGAATGCGGTGGTTTTTTATGGTATTGAGATTTTGAGTGAGTTGGAGTCTTAAATAGTTGTGGGGTACATATCAGCACACGTTTCTGTCTTTCTGGGCCGCTCTCGCCTCCTCCTCGGCCATGCCAACTCTTGAACACCTTCTTCGCTGTTAAAAATGAATTCCATATATATTATGTATATATATATATATATATATATATATATATGTATTTCACTTGAAAACGTTTCATTTTCGTCCCTTCATTTTGGGTTTATTTTAAAATTTCTGTGACTCTAAATTTTGATAATATTTGAATTATGAGATCACTCTGTTAGTCTTTTAACTTAGGTTGTTGTCTCTGTTTGGTCTTTTAACTTTAAAACATTTCATTTTTGTACTTTAGCTTCTACGATTATTTTAAAATAATCCTCCTGACCCTTGATTTTGATAATATTTGAGTTATTTTTAGCTAACACGTGAGATTCACACGCATTAATGAAGTGAACAAATGAATTTTTTTTTTTTTTTGTTAAATCAGTTTGTTCACTCCTTAATTTAGTTTGAAGCAGCTCACAAGTTAGTCGAATAGTCTTTAATCCAAATTTTGATGATGTTTGAGTTATTTGTAATTAACGCGTGAGATTCACACACATTAATATGTATAACAAGTGAAAAAAAAATGTTAAATAACTTTGTTCACTCATTCATTTAGTTTTAATTAACTCACATGTTAGTCGAAATAACTCAATATCATTAGATATTTGAACTCGGGACAATTTTAAAGTGAATTTTCAAGTTAAGATATGAAAAAGAAATAATTTAAAGGCAAGGGACGAATAGAGTAATTAGCTCATGTAAATATACACACACATGAAATACCCTTCCTTTCAGCAAATCGGTCGGTCGGTTTTATTTTTTACTGTTTTTTTTACATTTGGAAATTACCGCCATCATCATCGTGATCATGAAAAAAGTAACTGTTTTTGACAGTGCGGTAAAAAAAGATTATTACTGTGGAGATTTGGTGGCTTCTAGATTGTGGAAGGTTGGTTGGCTGGCGATGCGGCGGCACCCTTGCCCTGCTGCCATTGCATGCTTCCGCCAGCTGCCTGGTAGGGATCACCTGCAACACGCCAATTTTTTGGCTGTTTGCAACCTTTTTTTTCCCTGTTTTAATTCATCTTTTCTTTTTCCTTTTTTGTCATTTTTGTTGTCTCCTATTACAATTAATAATATAAACCCTAAACAAAAAATTTTAAAATAAATTTTGCTTTCATTACGAGCATTTAGCAAAAGAATTATTTTTTTAATTGTGTTGTTATTTCGATTTTGTTTCGTGAATGTAAAAAATTTGTCACGGTCATTATCGAGAAATTATTCAATGCAAGAGATGTAACGTACTAATGATGATAAAGATAAAATTACGATCTTCTATTTTTTATTTTGTGGACTTACAAGTTAATTACACTTTTACTCCCACTAATTATCTTAGTTGTACCATCTTATGTGGCACAATTATCGCTCTCAAAAATTTTCTTCACTATCTCGCTATAAAAGTTTACAAGTACAACTTATTGCGAATTTTATAGTACAACTTCATATATGAATATAGTTTGCAGAATATTGAAATATATAGTAGGATTTTGCAATGCTACGACCCCAAAAATACTATATCGATTATATTCGTTACTAAAATGGCTTAAAGAATCATAGTTTCTATGATCTGATTTTACACATACATGTTTTGTGTAGAATTTTACAATACACTGATTTTGATCTTACGTCCAAATCGATTTTATTTGAGATTCCGATCTTGCAAATTATGAATATGACTATTTTATTAGAATAATGGGCAAATTATTTTTGAAAAGTCAAAGATGGTATATGGAATTATTATCTATGTAAACTCCAAATATTTTACAAGTGATAAAATGCGTCAATTATTTATCTAAAAAGAATCATAACGATAAAGATGTCAATTTCTTTGAGTAAGTTCAGGTGCTTCCAAATTTTAGGATATACTTCCTCAAGAGCTTTGTTCAATTTTGGAAAGAGATGAAATCACGTATTTAAAATATTATTTGTAATTATATCTAAATTAGTAAAATAATATAATTTTAAGGTAAAATTACGTCAAAATTTCATTACATATTTTAGGTAAAACGATATCATTTTATTGACTTGAACAAAATATGTTGGACGGGTTATCCTCGGCTCCTTGCTCTCACTTAAAACAATCCTTTGAATGTGATAATAGAGTAGTATTATTTTCAAAGAGTCCAAATCAATTGGTAATTAGTCAATATTTGAGGGGTCTTGTCTTAATTTATGAGATTATATACATGATCATACATAATACTGTGTAAACTTATATATAAAAAAATCCAACGCACAATTAATGGCTAGCTTTACGAATATTCGCATCAAACGCCATGGAAAAAAAGGATAGCAAAACGAAAGAAATAAGGCCAATTCATGTACAGTTCGGGCACAACCACCACTTTTATATTATTAGTATTATGCAACCCCCTCCCCTCCCCCCAATAAAAATACACTTTCTAAAATACACCTCAATTTATTATTTCGCCGGTCTGGTCTTAATAAAAGAGTAGTGTTTTTTAAACTGTGCAATTTTTAATGAATTATAACGTACACTACTCATCATTTCTTTTCCATCCATTGTAAGTTTTGAAACATGGTAGATCACATTTAATTTTTTTATTCGTAAGGATATGAGAAAGAATAGCATGATTTTTCTATTAGTATAAAGAGAACATAATGGTTTAAAGTAAATTAGGGGTGATAATTCGAGTTATGTCCAAATCAACTAATCGCTCATAAGTAACGTATTAAGGGTCTGTTCATTTTGATGAGTTTTGAAAATATGTTTTCAAAATTTTAGGGGTGTAGGAAATGATTTTTTAAGCATGAAAAGTGTATTAAAAATATTAAAAAGTTGTAGTTGAAAGGTAAAAATGTATATTCGAAATGATGAAAAATTAGTATAATATTAAAAACTTCAATAACATGTTAAAAATATGGTAACGAACATGTCCTCTAGTTCATTTCATTTTTTTTTATCGTGTCAGAAATTGTCCTTTAAGATTGAGAAATTGTCACATTTAGTAAATACTAGACACATTAACTAACTAGCTTATTGTTTTATTATTATTTTTTTTATAGAAAATGTGTTGAAATTCATTTAGCCACGACTAACATGCATCATACAAAGCGGGATAAGATTTTCGACAATACAACAATAAACAAATAACTATATTATTTTTCATTGACATTGAAAGTCACAATATAATAATAAATCGTACAACAAAAATTCAGAAAACTTAAAAATTCAGAAAACTTTTGAAATAACTCCAAAACTAAAAAATTGTACATAAATGGAAGTATTATCCAAATGGTGAAGGCAAAAGGTTGAAAACGAAGAAACAGCTATATTTTCCACTTTCCCTTTTCCACTTCCAACGCACACATGAACACCTGCAATACGCATATGCACATGTCGACAACACACACTGATGAACCCATTTATAATAACAATCATCTCCCCCCAACAACAACTACTTCTACAACGTACAAACAAACAAACATATGGTGATAATACGCACAGTAAAAATTTATCGACGTTGAATTTTTATAATAATCGACGTGTCGTTTATATAGTAAAAAATTATTGAAACTTAAAATTATCAATTAACAACTGTTATGAAATATCGCTTTAGTTACTGAATTTTATCACGTACTATTTTCACTGTTCCCATATATATATACATTTTTACTAGAGGTAATAGCTAACCGATCACTTTTAACGGGTTGAATCAGTATCGTGTTTTTCAGTTCTACATGAAGAACTGCCTATAAATAGTTGTCACGGGTGGTTGCAACCTTATAGTTTATATTCACACACACACACACACACACATATATATATATATAAAGCACCGCTCAAAATTTCTCAAAAAAAAAAAAAAAGGCAAGATGCTAATTAAAAAAGAATTTAAAAGAACCTTTCTTGTTGTTCTCAATTGTCAATCTTACCTACAAAAAAGGATTCATTAAAGAGAATCACAACTTTCCTAATTAATAAAGGGATATGCATTATAATATTCATAGAGCATGGACTGTTAAAGAGGGGAGGAAAAAAACGGAGAAGTAGCCCACAGAATCTTGCCAACTTGCATTTTAAATAGACAAAAGTAAAAGATTGAACGATTTTGGATCCTCTATTATACTTCATGTTACACATTTTAATAATTCATTATAAATATTATTTTTTGTATTAATTTTTTTTGACCAATAATATTCATTGTCATTCTGCCTAATTTTGATATTAAACTTTTTGTTTTTTTCATTAATCTTATTTTTTAATACAATTTTCTAGTATTTTTTAATCCAAAAAAATCAAAATAAATATAGTCTACACTAAAAGTGGTGAATCCTTAATAAAAAAAATTTGTTATAATGCAAATGAATGCCTTTAGTAAAAAAAAGTTAATACAAAATATAATATTTACATTGAGTTAGTTATTAAGACGTGACACATTGAATATAACAGAGTATCCGAACCAAATTAAACCCCCAATCTTTGACGGATTTTCCATGCATCACAACCGTTGAGGCACGGACCAGTTCAAGCATAATGCAATGGGTTTACAGATATGTTTTGACAGATTAAATAGGCATTAGTGGTGCAGCTCCAAAGTGTCCAAATGTGCAGATACGACATATTCTCTTCTCGGACTGGACAACATTAATTTTAGTAAAAATCAGTCAGGGTGTCTCAATGTCTCATGAATGAATTAAGCGATATACATATAATTGCAGAAGAAGAAGGCAAATTTTGCATAGGATTCCCTTTCTCAAGATGGGAAAAATAAATACTCTACTGCTGCATTTGCAGTGCATAATATATTTCTCTACGCCCGGATACAATAATGCGTGGATTGCAATAATTCTTTGGCGTAATTTCTATATACACCAAGTTCAGACCGTAAATGATAGCGATATATAATTCGTGTAACAAGTGTTCAAATTGTACACAATTGCCCCACCATAAATTTTGAAAAGAATGTTTGATATAGCAAAATTTTAAAGGTATTCGTATTTTTGTCCCATTAAAAATGAAAATAATAAAGGGAGGGTAAATGTAAAAATTAACAATAGTAATTTTATTTATTTATTTTTTTTTTGGCATATAGAAACTAATATAGTTTAATTTTAGTTTAGATTTTGACAATTACATTGTCTTTAAAAAAAAAATTGACAATAACATCATGTGCTCCACTGGAAAAGTATTTTTTTGTACTAATATTTTCAGCAATACAAAATAAAATTTCTAATAGAACAGGTCGAGTATATATATATTTTTAACAATTTTTTTTACTGTAATAAATTTTTGCCTTACTAACTTCGAGGCCTGACTCCGCCCTTAATATATATACACACATTTATTATGCGTATTTATTTTTTCAATTATTATGTGTAGTTTTACACAAGCAAATATTGGGGGCAGCCGACCGACCAATATATGCAATGTTTCATGTCGTGTGCAATGTGTGTGATATTAGAAATCTTCTTACTCACCAAACTTTTAAATTGTGTCCTTTACTCCATCAAATGGTCATTCTTGTGTTAAACCAGTTATTACCTTAAAATTGTTTTTGAAAAGAAAACTACCTTTAAATTAACGTACTTAAACAGTACTACGTGCTAAGCGTGAGAAATTAACCCTTTAGTGTCAAACAAGTGGCTCTCGTGAAAAATGCACATGTGTTGGATAAATAGCGCTCGTAACAACTTTAGGCAGTAAATGCACACGTGCACCTTTCGTGTTAGATAAGTGAATCTCGTGTGCACCTCCGTATCAGACTAGTGACTCTCGAGTGCAACTGTGCACCTTCTGTGGAGACAAATGTCTCTCGTAGAAAATACACAAGTACTAGACAAATGGCTCTCGTGACAACTCTAAACAGTGGATGCACACGAAAAATGACATTCTAAGACGATAGCTTTCATGTTAGACAAGCGGCTCTTGTGAAAAATGCACACGTGTGTTAGACAAATGGCTCTCGTGGCAACTCCAAGCAGTAGATGCACATGTGCACCTTTCGTGTTAGACAAATGGTTATTGTGACAACTCTAGACAATATATACACACGAGAAGTAATAGTCTAAGACAATACCTTTCATGTTAGACAAGTGACTCGTGAAAAAATGAACATATCAGAAAAATGTCTCTCATAACAACTCCATATAGTAGATGAACATGAAAAATGACAGTATGAAATTATCAGTCAGCCCGCCCATATTTCAATTATACTATTACTATTTCATCCCACCAAAACTCTTTTTTTTTTTTTTTTTTTTTTTGTAACATATATATGAACAAGTATGGCTAGTTTGTACTCCACATTTTAGTAGAATATTGCATTTATTCATGGCAAAGGCCTTGATGTGGATAGTCATTAGTCAATGTAGGTGTACTACTAATTGTAATGAAAATTAATTAGGTGAACTTGGAAGTAGAGAGAGGATCGAATTTCCACCTCATCACCTTCCCATTCTTAATATTTTTTATTTTCATTATTAATTTCCTTCGATTTGACATGAATACACTATGATGACAAGAGGCTCCACTCATTTATATGATGTGGAATCATTTATTACTACTACTTAGTTCTCTTCATTTTCTAAAACATATTCCTAATGGCTAAATTCTCCTTTCATTATAAAAAATATTTTCTTTGTAAATTCTTAGATATAATATTAAAATAAATAAATTTTTTTACTACTATGTACTTACACAAACACTTTTTAAATATAAATTAGTTATACATAATTTTAATAAGACTATATACATCGTATCTCGTCAAATTTTTTTGAAAAACTGGCCCAGAATTGGGCCTGAACCATGGGCCCGAACTGAACCGGCTCGGCCCGAACCAAATCCATCCCGAACCCCGAGCATGAACTCGACTTAGAATTAGTATTTATAAGTGGGCAATTTAAAAATATTATAAAAGAATAAATGGGAAAAAATGCAAAGTAATTGTAGGACACGAAAAATAAAGAAAAAGAAAAAATAAGTTTGAAAAAAAAAATAAAATGGGCCCACTAAAATAGGTGAGTTGTTGGGTTTTTATTTATACTTTTAAGGGTAGTTTTGGATGAGTATTTTTGGTACTCATGATAAGTGGGTTTTAGGGTACCCATTGGGCTACCCTAAACCCGCCCATTACATATTTGCCCCAAGCCCACCTAGCCAATTATTTTTTAGGTGGATTTTATTGAATTAAAACCCAATGAATTTGAGCGATTTTTGAATTAATCAGTTTTTTTTGCCACTCCTATTATTTGCCTATTTGGTCATGCCATTTATGTCCTCAAGGTAAGTAGTCAAAATGGCCGACAGAGGAATCCAAAGTTCCGGGTAAATCTCATTTTTTATGATTATATAATTTATATCCTTCAAAATTGGGGGTGATTTTGTCTTATTCTTTAATATTGAAATTTTTTTAATTTAGTCCTTCAATTTTATATTTATTCAGATAAGAAGTATATGTTTTTTTAGGCATAAAAGGAATAATATTAGTCAATACACATAAGTATTGTCATTTCATAATTACTTATAAAAACTTATTACATGTTTTTTTATTTTATTTTGAAGTTGCACTTAGATTTTTTTTTTTTAATTATATGATAGCCTGTTAGAATTTTAATTAATTGTGTTATTTTCTTACATGACAAAGATTGGCGGTCAGTTCCTATCTGGTCAACAGACTGCACCTCTTCTCATAGTCAATATTGGGACTAGAACATCCGATATTAGCCCAATTTTATAGGCCCATAAAATTAATCCTTCCCTTGGGTTAGCGAATTTTACATTTAATCAGTTATATCCGACACGTCTGACCGTTCGATCGATGCACATCAAGTTTAGCCTCTGAAATACTGTGCATGTCATAAAACAATAAGTATAGTATTTTTTTTTTCAAAACACACTTACTATTTTTAAGTGCTAAAGTGTTGAGTTAACCTTTGCGTACAATTTTTAGATGCTAAAGTATCGAGATTAGTCTCTAAAATATCGAATGGGAAAATTGCAAAAGTAGTCCACAATCTTTAGTAAGTATCAAATGTAGTCCACAATGTATCCGTTTTGTTTTAATTTCAGTCCAAAAGACAAAAATTGAACCAAATTAACTGTCAACGCATTTGACCGTCAGTCAAATGGGGTTTTGACCTCCTAAAATCACCCCCAAAGATTGTAGATTACATTTGAAACATGAGTAAAGATTGTGGACTACTATTGATTTGTTTTCCAAATTGTTGGTGGAAAATTTTTAGAATTATGAGAATGAGAATTTAGGAAATGAGAAATTACTGAAATTAAATAGTTTCTGTTTTCGATAATTTTTCATTTTCAAACTATGACATTATTTTATTTTTTACCTTTTTTGTTTCATTCATCCTTGTAATTTGTACCTTTTTTTATTTTTATTTTTTATCTTTGTCATTCTTTTTTTTCTCTCTCTACTTTCATTTATTTCTTTATTTTTCTACCCAACTCTTATTTTCTGTTTTTCTTAAACATTCTTTCACCTTAATTTTTATGACACCTCATATTCACTACCCGCATACAAGGGGTAGCTTCACCGGATGTCTACCTGGTTCGCACCAGGACTCAGAACATGCCTATTATAAAAATTTATATTCTTTATTAATATATAAAATTTAAAACTTACACAGCCCTACAATATTCTTTAGAACTTATATTTTTACTATTCACAGCAGTACAATCAGTTTTACCCGATTCAGGGACTCTTGAAATAAAATAATTTTATGATTTTATAAAATTTTATAAAGAAAATATTTCTCAGCTAAAATTATTTTTATAAAAATATTCTTATAAGTTTATTAAATGTTCGTAAAATATTTTAAAATACTCTGATATACTTATTATGAATGTTAGGGTACAACAACTAAAATAACTAATTTGACACTATTTATTCTACCTATATACTTATTAAGAATGAGATAATTGTAGACCACACATTATTATAATATTAGTAAGGGTATGAAGAGTAAAAAAATTTAAAAGTTGACTATTCTATTGAAAAAAAAATTCAAAATGGATTCTTCTGATGGAATAGATGGAGTAATTAATTTTTAAAATGTAAATTTGAGATAAATATAATACAATTATAACATAATTTTTTGTAACTTGGGAACTTCATATAATAAGTAACAGGAATCAAAATTGTCAATATCTTCAAAAGTAAGATAAATGTGTTATTCTTAAATAATTTGAAAAAAAAATCAATAGTAGTTCACAATCTTTACCCATGTTTCAAATGTAGTCCGCAATCTTTGGGGGTGGTTTCAGGAGGTCAAAACCACCTTTGACTGACGGTCAAATGCGTTGACCGTTAATTTGGTATAATTTCTATCTTTTGGACTGAAATTGAAACAAAACGTATACATTATGAACTACATTTGATACTTACTAAAGATTATGGACTACATTTGAAACATAGGCAAAGATTGTGAACCACTTTTGCAATTTTTCCAATATCGAATATATGATAATTAAAACAAGAAGTACCGTTTTCAAGTGGTGAACTATTGAGTTTAATTGCTGATATCAGGGTAAAAGAAAGCACACATATCGTACTTAG
This sequence comes from Leptodermis oblonga, assembly GCA_016801395.1. Taxonomy (NCBI): domain Eukaryota; kingdom Viridiplantae; phylum Streptophyta; class Magnoliopsida; order Gentianales; family Rubiaceae; genus Leptodermis; species Leptodermis oblonga. The sequence continues at coordinate 38,558,916 of CM028760.1, forward strand.
TTATCAAAGTATTGACTGTCACACGAGACTCTCCCATTTTATACTCTATATTCTTCCCTTTATTATACATTTTTTAAAAATGAGTGAGAAAGTAAAAATATTCAGTAAAAAACTCAATAACTGATATGACATCAAATAATAGATAGGTATTACCGTTGAATTTTGAAAAAATAAAATGATAAAGCTATTTAGAAGGTTTATATTCAATAAATTGTTGTCTCAGTAAAAATTTTCACTGTGTCATTCTTCGTATATTTTAAAACTTGCAGCAAATTTTAAATTTAAAGAAAATATTATTCTTCTATTTTGGTTGGGTAGATGAGGGAGTAAACAGTAACTAATGGGCAACGTCATGGTAAAAGATTTTATTCAATGAGAGAATCTCTCCTTCGTCAACCAAAAGAATTATACAACAATGAACATTAATCCTATGCATCTATCAAATGTGAATCAAACCACCAAACTAAGCAAACAACAAAAATCAAATCCCAAACAAATTTTCAAATCTTTCTGCCCAGTTTTTTCCTCCGACAGAAAACCATCCCATTTTTGCTTTCAAGTGTAACTTTCTTCACGAGCAATGCATCTCGATCGCTCATCGGCTTTCAAAACGAATGATAAGAATGGATCAATCCAGTTCTGAACTTTATCTGCAGAGATCAATGGATCATGATTTGAAGGCAAGGTTCCATTCATCCACTTATTCAAGAAGATCATCTGCAGAAAAGAGTCAAAAGAGACGAGTCTGTCAACCTAGTGATCTTTCTCCGAAAGCGTTACAAATGATGAAGATGAACATGGTCCAAATTTGCAAAGAAAGCTGCATAAAAAGAAGACAAACAGAAGCTATGCATACACATTCTGCTCATATATATTCTTCCTGAATTGGTTATATGACATTTTCAGAAGTTTTGCAGATCAAGCAGTATTCAGCAGAAGGTGCATTCTTCTATTGGTTTTTTTTTTTTTTTCAGCACATATATGAGAAGACTTTTGATGCAGTCCTAAAGTACACAAGTATTCTCCCCCCTATTGCTCAACAATTTAACTATCGAAAAGATGCCAACAACAATTGCGCCATTCGGAAACTTCCCTAACAAACAAAAAGCATGTGTTCTCAAGCAATTTTAATACAGAGCAGCTGAACTACAAGAAGAAGGTACAAGCTATTAACTCATTGAATCTTTATAAAAGCACAAACTCAGTTGTTTTCATGTAGAGATCCATAGGCAGTAGAGATAGTGGTTCACAGTAAAATGGCAATATCATCCATGAATTTACAACTGTGCATTAATAGGAACTCCAAAACAGTATTAAAACACCAGATTATTGACAAGATCTATTACATTTTCATTGGCAAAGAAGAACGAATAAAGCATCATACAACATGATGATCTTCTTTACACTGCAAAAGCATACCTTACAAAGATAACTTAAAAAGGTATGGCAAATTTACAGCATCATCTCAGAAACCATACCGGTCCTATTAGTTTATTCCTTACTGTCACAAAAACATTTTAAACTAAATATTATACGATTTTATAAAATCAGATCCAGAACTCAGATGCTAAAGAAATTAAGATTAAGATCATAATCGAATCTCTGCCTTGAGTATAATTTGGTGTCCACTTGAAGAATTATATTTGGAGAAAAAATTTACTAATCAGCAGCTTATTGTCCTTTTCTGGAATGATTATTATAAATGTACATCTCATAACAACCAAAGGTTGTGTTTTGAGTAATCTATTTCTAGGACACCACATCACTTAGTTAGGTGCACTGAGTATTTAATTCGGAGAGAGAATGAGCAATAAAAGACAAAAAATTTAATTTGTCTTCTTTGCCAATAATAAAACAATGACAACTTATATGTCAGCTTTCAGCAATTAAGTAAGAAACAATAAGTTGGTAGTGTGAACTCTCCAGAAATTATGCTTATTTATTAGATTTGTCCAGCTCTGTCTTTGGACTGAAAGAAAGCAAGAATAAACAACGTCGTCACATGTGAACATGGGACTGATCAAACATGGCAAAAAGGGATGATTTAGGAAGAAAGTTGACAGCACAGGGCTGCAGAATGCTCATCACAGGATTTAGATGTGGAAATATGGAGCATTGGTTAAGACTGGAGGGAATTTTCAATAGATAAATGCTGGATTATCTATTGCTAGGATTTGCAAATTCCAACCACATAAGGTAAGCCCCTAATTGCTGAATTACTGCATAAACTATGAGTCCTACCCACTTGCCTGTCCATTGATGGAGGAACTTTTATTGCTTATTGAAGACCAGAACTAATGCCTACTGAGTACTTAATGTAGAGCTTCGTGTGCCGCAGTGCAAGTGCCATTGAGTCTTTCAGATGCCATAGTGGACAGGCAAGAAATATGGTAGTTTTAAAAACAACTACGCCTTTGTCCACTAAGCGGGGTCAGCATTATTGATCACATCTCAATAACAGAACGAAATATAAATCACATATATAGATCTGGGGTGCAAAGAACACAAAGAGTAATGAAAAACATCTTTATCAAAGAACCATGTTAACTCAAGAGCAATGAATTTGAGGGATTTACCAGAAATGTATGTTCAAGCAATTCATCAAACACTAGGGCATGTAATCATCTTCCAGGGTTGGTTTCGTTCGAGTCTCTAACGCCACCGGTGCCTTTGTAAATCCAACATTTGCCATTACCAAGGGTTCCCCTCTGTCTGCTGCTTCCTCCATTCTATATAAGCTTCTTTGGCGTTTATATTTCCGTAGACAAGCAAACAATATAAACAGAAGAATCAACAGCAATGCTCCTCCAACCACAGACCCAACAATTATCCACATTTTACGCCGGTTTTTATCACCGCCGCCGCCCCCAGCACCCTGATTGTTGCTGCTGCCGCCTCCATTAGTAGGAGAAGGTGCCGCCGGAGCCGGAGCAGGAGAGGGAGTGGTGAACTTAGCCACAATAGAGAAATGACCTTGTTTTGTACCAGAACAAACACTTTGGTTAATTACATTGTTAAATTCTACAGAACCATCTAAGCGAAAATGGATACACATGGGTGAAACCCCTCGAGGACCCGGAAGGACATCTGAAAAGCGGACAATTATGGGATCTTGGGAGGCTACCAAATCCAATTCCTGCAGGTTTTTAGCTGACAAATTGGAGGCATCATAAGCCAAGATTCCCAGCATTGGAGTTAAATATGTGTAACCCGGAAATGGGTAATACGAAGAAGACCAATTAGCCAAGTTGTGATAAACCAAAACAAGCCTCTCCACATAAGGTCGCTCCGTAACCCCAATTGGAACATCAAACTCTTTAAAGCCTCTAAACCCTTTTCTTTTCAAGCTTCCACTTCTCAATCTCAATGCCGAAATCTTCATCCCGGTCAAGTTGGCCGGCGGAACCCCATCGTAAATAGCCCCGGTTCTGGGACGAACCAACGCCCTAAAAGCATAGTCCTGCAGCAACGAATCAAGTGAACTTGCCGATAACACTTGCCCAGATGATGGTTGAGCTGTAAGAACAGGGAGACCGTAGAGAAGAATGCACAAAAAATACCAAACAAGAAGCATCAGATACTCGAAGCAAATCTAAGAATGAACCTCCCCAAAACAGCCTTTTCCCAGAAACAAGATTTTTACCACCGCATCCGAAACCTGATAAATCCAACAACTCAAGCACAATGCCCATTCTTCCGTTTCACCAAATTCACGGGATACGGAGAAAAACCCATTGCCGGTACTCATGCAAAGTATCTCCGAACAGCAATGGATTACCCGACGAGTAAATTGCATAAAAGAAATGCAATCTCGAACTTAAATGACCCAAATCAGACTAAAACGACAGATCCCTCTTAATTTTCCAGCAATCAATGCCAGAAAAGAACTTTAAAAAGGCGAAATAATTAGGGATTACGGAGAGAGTAGGTAAATCAACACGAGCAACGCATAAACGGGAAAGCGAAAGTAAGTCGCAAGTGGGGAGCCGAGCAGGCAACAACTAACCAAACCCACAAACACTCGCACAGTGAGAGAAGAGAAATCAGAAAAACAGCTCACTATGTCAAAGCAAAAACACTATCTTCTGAGCTCTAAAAACAAGACAGAGCAAAAAAGAAGAGAGAAGAGAAGCAGAGTCCACACAGCTTCACCGCTTTGTAAGTATTTACTTGGATCCTATATTTCTACCCACTGAAATTCAGACATGTCAGCCAAGGATTAGACCATGATGGCGGAGTAGAGAGTAGGGACCATTGGCGCTTTCCTTTATAGCTTTCTCCATGTTCAGTGACAAGCTGTAAATCCCTCTTTTCCCTCGTTTAAAAAGACTTATAATAATAAATCCCAGATTCCCATTCCCATGCCCAGATGGAGTCAAGAATCGATAGAAGTTTCAGCGAGGAAGATGAAGATCGAAATCTCGAAAATCTACCTCATTAATCGCCTTCCGATTTGTTGTTGATTGGATAACTGAGATTGAGATAGAGACCAACTGGGCTAAAAATGCTGGTAATTCAAATTTCGAACTGGGATTTGGGGAAGATTGGCCTTTTGTAGTGAGGGTATTATTCCTTTAAATAAAGGTGCAAATAACACTATGATAATGCAATGATATCATATGCTCCCATAATAGAATTGTACCTTTCGAATTTAAATCATCAACCACTCTAGTCTTGTGATCTGGATTATCAACAATTTTGATTTTTAAAATTGTAGCAATTTTAGCCATATCAATTACTCTCATAGTAAAGTGAGTATATTATTTTGTTTCGAGGGTGTCAATTTGTGTCGTGTCTGAATTATCTGCTTCGAATTGGCGAGTTTTCTTGACACATCTCAATCTTAACTTTATTCCGTTTAATTATTCGTATTGACACATTTAAGCCGCAAACATTTAGTGTCTGTGTCGGGTTTTCGTGTTGTAGTATAATTTATTCGTGTCGGGTTGACGGGTCCACGTGTCGATATTTTCAACTTTAACCTTACCTGTTTAATTATTCGTGTTGACACATAACACGCAAACCCACCAAGGCTCAGCCTTAACTCGTTTATATCATATCGGATTCGTGTCGTTTCAAATATTGCCAACCCTACTTATAAGTAGTTGAAATACTATACTCTTTTAACAATACGGAGGATAAATATTAGAAAAAGTTGGTAAAACCCCGTTCATTTTGACATGGTACTGAAATATATATCTATATATATATATATATATATAAAATGTATTAGAAATATAAGAATGTATAGTTGTATTGAAACGTTTGAAAAACACACTAAATTTATAGTAGAAAAACGATAAAAATGAACAGAGCCTAATGGTGCATTTTGAGCTGATGAAATGAGAATTGGTATATGTTTGATAATAGACGATAATAAAATGAGAATCCAATTGAACCCATCATCACTGTTAACATGGGTTTAGTACAACAAAGTGGACTTATTTTCAATTTCTCTAATTATACACTGTAAATGTAGAGAGATTATTTCGTGTATTTTTTTACATCACATAAAATAGTACAACTAGATATGCTGGAGGAATAGGTGTTTTTTTATCAGAAAAGTAATAAACATGTAATAGGCTTATAAATAAAAATACGTTATAATATTATATTTGATTATTAATTCAGTGCATTATTTTAGCGGATGAATCCTCTAACCATACGCTCCTCCTTGGCTCCTTGTCTTTGCTGCCTGAAATGAACTATAACTATTTGACACACTATGCCACGGGCCACGGGCCATTTGCCGCACTGTCCTATCCTGTCTCTGTTGGGTAGGGCCCGTACCAGTAGGATAAAACACTCGTGCATTAAGATTAAGGAAAGGGCGTATGTGAACTTAACCCTAATCTTTTCTCTTTTGCTCAATCATTAATCATAATCACTTTACTTATAGCTTTTACTCCTTTTGCCATGAATTTTTTTGTTACTATAATTATTGTATCATGTTTCCATATCATATAGTACAAATTACTAGCGGCAGGTTAACGGATTCACGTATCAAGATTCTAAACTCTAACCTTAGCCCTTTAGTTATTTGTGCTATTTAAAATCGTCAAGGCTCAACCCTAAAACACCAAATGCATAGGGTTTCATAAAAATATGTGCCACAGCTTACCTAAGATTTTACAAGAGAGAACGAGCAAGCCACAGCTTACCTAAAACACCAAATGCATAGGGTTTCAATATCATTACCTGCTCTGCATGTACATTTATTGAATCAAATCATCTGTAACACGATTTCTTATATGACTCATATAACGAGAGTTTGATACTTCCTCCGTTCCACTACAAGAGTCCAGTCAGTGGTACAACCCTAAAATAGACTCTTGTAATGGGAACGGAGTAATGTTTTACACTCTTGTAATGTAACAAATTTGTCCTTTACTCACCTCTGTGCCCCATGCTGCTTTTGGATGCATCTAAATGCTAGCCTACATCAACACACCAGTCAAGCAGTCACTACCACCCTAATCTGGACCACTTCCATAATTGCTACTTACCTCAGAACAGGAGAGATTAAAACGTCTCAGTGTCGGGATGCTCGACGTGTTGGCAACAACCCCAACCGTTCCTACTGTCTTCTCCTCTGGAAAAATATTCAGCATCAACAAATAAATGCGTCTCTGCAAGTATTAACTTGAAAGCAAATAACCCAAGATTCATGTCAAGGGAAGAAACCTGTTAATAAACACAGAACAAAGTCCACAGAGGTGAGCTAATCCTACATTCTTGTGGGGAAGATGCAAAAACAAAAAGAATTTACTCTCTCATGAAATGCTAGCCATGCCAAACAAAACCGACTCCATAGCTACGCTGAAAATGCAAATGAAAAGGATGATAGCAGAACAAAAATTCAATTTCGACAGGATAACACTGATCAACGACGGTGATGGTATAAACCACATAAGCGTTCTCTGACAACATTACCAATGCACAAACATTCTCTATAAATAACTACAACTGGCCAATCGTGGAGCCCAAAAAAGGTAGGTGGGAAGACAATCAATTCACAATATACAGATCCAAACCTGTCAAAAAAGAACTATCAACCAAATGACATCAAAGTCCAACCAGATTTTCTGGCACGACCATATGAGACCTCTTTGGGGTGACAAATTCAGAGATTTCTTCGGGCTATGAAGACTGCAATGGGTGAGATGAGATATCATGGGCCACTTGTGAACTTGCACCATATGGGGCTACAGGAGATGGGGGGGAGAAGGCAACTGAAGGTGGTGGTGATGCTCCCGGAGATTGCAGATTTGAGGATGAAGGTACCTTGAAGGGGTAAACTTCAGTGACCTCTTCACTACCTTCATCAAGGTAGATGACATCCTGCATAGTAAGCTGGTGGTATTCAACAATTTCCCTCAGAAAACGGTTCTCCCGTGCATATACTGAATTCTCTTGAGCAAGCCGTGCTTTCTCAGCTAGAAGTGATTCAAGTTGAAGCCTTATCTGTTACCAACAATGGCCAGCACCAGCGTAAATAAAAAGTTGGACTAAAATCAGTGCAAATATTCAATCACTATTCCCTATCCCCAGACATATATTAAAGCTAAGTAATCGAACAAAATAGCAATAGCTAGCTCCCTTGGTTTTTATCATCAAGCAAGATGTGACAATATGAACTATTGTAAAGGACATATTATATAATTGTAAAGGACATATTATATAAACGTTGTAATTAGGTATATTATTTGTGCCACGGGAGGAGGGAGAATACATCTGATGCTTAAAGATAGGATTTAGAGAGTACCAAATCATCATCTTCTGTTTGATCTCCTTTGCCACGGTTTTCTCTAAGAATTCTGTTTTCTTCTTCGAGCTGAGCACAACGCTCCTTAGCAAAAGCAAAGTCAGCTTTGACAGTCTTCAGCTCCCGTAAAAGTAGCTTTGCCTTTGCAGCCATTGCCATTGCAACCTGTAATTTCAAGAAAAATAGCATATAAAGCCTTGTGCATATGATGGAAAAAGCCATGAACTTAAAATTAGAGTTTGGTTGATGGATTGAAAGTTACTCTAGATTAATAGATAAATAATAAGGGAAAAAAAAAAAAAGGGAACAATTTTGCAATGAGAAACATTTGAGTTTTAAAACCAGCGTTCCACAGTTGGCACCTTACGTCGCGAGATGCCTTCAGTTGAATTTCTAAATCAGCCTGCATATGGGGTTGCACATGTGTTTGTGTCCTTGGTTGTTGCAGAACATTTCCATTAGTTGGAGTCTGAACCTGTGAGACAGGACTGCTTCCCTTTTTCCTTATTTGCAACTTGCGTGTTTCTTGAATAATGTCTGCTGTGCGATTCTCCACAACTGTTAGGCCTTCCTGTAAAACAGGCAGCAACACATTTGTGAATCATGAGAAAATATTAATATCCATGCCCAGACTTCATACTCAGGAAACACTGTGTGACAGTTTGGAATGACAATTAAACCACTTATCCACCACAAAATCATCTATACTTGGCATTTCAAACTCCAATAGATGGTTGGATCAGCAAATTTAAAAGAGGAAATCCAATTATCAAGTCTGCCCTGAATTAAATAAGGTCGCTGACTAAAATATTTCCTTTTAAAAGACATCTATACACACAATCCTATCATTCAAACTGTGCTGAAAATAGAACTTGTTACAATATAAGTAAAACTCTTATAACAGCCACACTAGAAAGAGTAATAAAACTTGTAAGCTCTTGAATGTTTTATACAGGTCATCATGCAGAAGTACAAAAAAAGAATAAATAAATAAACTAGAGCGGAACCAACTAAATGTGACTGTCATACATATTAGCGTATCAGTAAGGCAGAATAGTGAGCAAGAATCACACTTCACTACAACTCAACTATGTCCCAAATCCCAATGCAAAGCATATTAAGCACAACAGAGATTGCTCACTTCTAAAGCGTTTCCAATTGTCCCGCTGATGTAATTAAATGAAGAAGTCAGTGCATCTAGTCCTTTCTGTAACTTAGGAGCATCTGTCTTTGAACGACTTTCCGGGGTTGAGTAGGTCATATTATGCTGCAAAACAAACAAAAGAACTTCTAAGATAAATAAACAATAAAGGCCACAAGGTCATAGTTCTGGTCTTATATACAATAATCAACAAAGCATTTACGAACAACCTTCAAAGATTTGGCAATCTCATGCTTAAAAAGTAATAGACCAACAAGAAAATAAAAATAAAAATGGATCGTGTAAATTTTCAAGTAATTCATTTTGTTCACCTGATCCCTTGTTGTTTTACCAGAGATCTGCACGTTTGGTCTTCCTGGTGTTCCAGCCTGTTGAGTCCCATTATCATCATCAATAATGGCTTTAGCTTTCTGAGCAAGTACACCCCAAAATCCTCGTCTAGGTTCATTCAAGTTCTTCATTGATGTATACTCATAGCTAGAAAAACCCTGCAAAAAAAAAAAAAACGTAAATCATCAGTTAAGCACACTGTACAAGCTAGCACATGAACCGACATTTCCATTTTGTCTGCCCAAGAAATTCTGTGTTCAGGCCGAATTGGTTTCTAACTATGATATGACAGAACTTAATTTACAGGCCATACTTTCAAAAATCTAGGTGGACGCAATGGCCTCCAAAAAAATTAAACATTTTGCTTTGGAGAAAGACAAATAACATTCTCATAGCCAGACACTTGAATACAGAGTACCTGGATTGAACTCCTCAATTTTTCCCAACAAGAAATGCCCAAAGTTTCACTTTTTCCTTTACACTAGAAAGGGCACATCCCATCTACCAGAGGCAACTAGCTTTCAATAAACAAACGCCAATATAATACTAAAACTACAAGAGGGTAATAAAAGATTAATTTTTTTGAAAAAATAAGCCGAGCTCGAAAATGCAACGCTATATCGAATAGGTAAGCAATAATTATTCCAATGCACAAGAAGATTCAAAGATTAACAAAGGACAAAGTGGGAGTGTACCTGGGCAGAGGAAGAGGGAGAAGAAGATCGTAGGGAATTGGAGCCATCACGCGGAGAGGAAAGAGCGGACTGGCCGTAGGCGGATGAGAGAGAGGAGTCGCGATGTGCAGAGGACGCTCTAATGGCTTTGGCAGCGAGGGAAGATGCCGAGGGAGTTGAAGCGACGCCGTGATCGACATCATCAGGCGGAGGAGGGGGCGACTGCAGATTGGATGGACTCCCAATTTCTTCATAGATGGAACCCTTACCTCCCACTTGCTGCCTCCTCCTGTACGCCATCAATTTCTAATGATACGATTCTCCCGGAAACACCTCCGCCGCTGGCATTAACCGCCGGCTATCCTTGATCCCCACCACCGCGATTCAATCTGAAATTATGAAATTCCGGAGAGACAAATGAATTCCGGAAACCTAATTCCCTATTCTTCAAGGCCAAAATCTTGAAGCTCTCTTTCTTCCTCTTCTCTCTCCTTCGGTTTTTTTTTGTTTTTAGTTTTTTTTTTTTGGGGGGGATTTCCTGTGGAAATGAAACAAAAAAATCGTCAATTTGTTTTAGATTCGAATTCTTTCCTATTCCAAATTCGCGAATCAAGACAAAGTTTTGGGCTGAAAAAACTTTTATGGGACTCAAGGCCCAATATTGATTTCATAGGATTTAATTCGGCCCAATAGGTGGAACCAGCCCAATCAAACAAACAAATTTCAATTCTTAAAAAACAAGCCCAATCAAAAAAAACCGGGAGAGGCCCAATAAGTGGAAATGGATTTTCCTCTATTTGTAGAGAAAATTTCAACTTTCTGGTCTTTTCTTTTCTCTCTTTAAAAAAAAAAAAAAAAATACAATTTCGAAAAATACTAAACTTTTTTCACGAAACCATTCATTTACACAATTATGTCCTACGACGTATTATTAGTGTCACTGCATACACAATTGCATTAGCTGTTATTTGATGAATGAATGATTTCATAAATAAATTGATGATTTCGTAAATAAATTGTAGTCTCCCATACTAATAAATCAAAGCTTCTACAATGAAAATTGCACACACGAGTACCATAGAATTTTCCCACGTCGCTTACATTATATAGAAGAAAACAACTTACTTTATCAATATATTTACAACTCGAATTGTTACTCCATGTATTGGATTTATCAGTTAGTAATTATAATTTCAGTTAGATTAGTCGGTTAGTTGTGCTGAGCTGGCTAGCTAGATATTTCTTCTTCTTTCTTCTAGAACAGAAAAGCTTATATAAGCTTATTGAATCAATGAGAAAAGTCAAGTTCTTCCCAAATTCATTCATTCGCAGTTAATATGGTATCAGAGCGTTCCTTTCTCTAGATCTTTCCGATCATCTTCTCCGAAGGTTTCAGATATATTCTCCGAAAATTTCCAATCATCTTCTCCGAAGATTTCTGATTATCTTTTCTGTTCATCACAGCTATCTCCAATTCAATGAGTTCATCCATGGATTCTTCAATTGATCCATATTTTCTGCATCACTCCGATAGTCCTGGTCTCGTTTTGGTATCTCAACCACTCGTTCGAGACAATTACGCGGCCTGGAGTCGAGCTATGGTGATTGCTCTTTCTGTCAAGAACAAGCTTGACTTTCTTGATGGATCTCTTCCCAAACCTTCTGGTTCTGATCCTGCTTTGCTCAATTCGTGGATCAGAAACAACAACATTGTTATTTCTTGGATTCTAAACTCTGTCTCCAAAGATATTTCTGCCAGCATCATATTCACTGATTCTGCCTCTGAAATTTGGCTTGATCTCAAGGAGTGATTTCAGCAAACCAATGGACCTAGGATCTTTCAACTCAGACGTGATCTAATCAATCTTCGACAGAATCAACTTTCTGTTAGTGATTATTTCACTAAACTCAAGGCTCTGTGGGTAGAGTTGAGCAATTTTAGGCCATCTTTTTCTTGTGGAAAGTGTGTTTGTGGAGGTGTGAAGGAACTACACTCACACTATCAAATGGAGTATGTTATGTCATTCCTTATGGGGCTGAATGATTTTTATGCTCAGACTCGCGGTCAGGTGTTATTAATGGATCCTTTACCTCCAATCAACAAGGTGTTCTCCTTAATTTCTCAAGAAGAACGCCAACGACAGGTTGGTTCTCAATTCTCTGGACTTTCTGAGCCTAATGGAGGTGTTGCCTTTGCCCTCACCAACTCTGCTGGACATACTACCAATTTCTCTAAGCAACCAAAACGAGAAAGACCTTTTTGCACTCACTGCAAATTCCATGGTCATACTGCTGACAAATGCTATAAGCTACATGGATATCCTCCAGGCTATAGACAAGGCAAGCACACTTCTACTCCACACAATGTATCTGCTAATCAGCTCTCTGCTTGCCTTCCACAGGATTCTGGTGAGAAAATTGCCCACTCAATGAGCAATTATCCAGTAAATGTTCCTGTTAATCAGATATCTATATCTCATTCACCTGATCCTGTTGATAAGTCAATCCCTTCAGTGAGCAGCTTTTTTAATCATCTAGATGATTCTCAATGCCATCAGCTCATGAGCATGCTCTCCAACCATTTGACTTCTGCCACTCTTGCATCTAATGGACCTCAGGGCACTCATGCAGCAGGTATTTGTTTCTCTGTGGCACTGAATCATTCCTTTTCTTCTGCAAGTATGTGGATACTTGACTCTGGTGCATCTAAGCATATATGTTCTTCAGCAAGTTCATTTGTTAAACTGAAGCCAATACATAATGCTAGAATCACTTTGCCTAATCGTGTCTCAATCAAAGTCTTGTTCATTGGGGATATTCAGCTCAGTCACAATCTGTTTCTAAAGGATGTGTTGTATGTTCCTGAGTTTAGGATTAACTTGATTTCCATCAGTGCTCTTTCCTTGGAGTCTACCCTTACAGTACTTTTCTCTCATTCTGGATTTGAAATTCAGGATCCCATCAACAAGAGGATGATTGGCAAGGGTAGTCGGTTTGAAAATCTATATGTGCTTGTGGCTGAAACAATGCCTGTAGATCTTTGTACTAAGCCTGATAAGACTAGTATTAGAGTTAATAAAGTTTTTGCTGAAACTTGGCACCATAGACTTGGTCATCTTTCCAACTCTAGACTAGCTCTTTTGAATCCCAACATTGATGTAGATGTTGCTAATCTGCATGTTAAAAATCCTTGTCATATATGTCCATTGGCAAAACAGAAACAATTGCCATTTGATTCTCAAAATAATATGTCCAAACATTCTTTTGAATTGATTCACTGTGATATATGGGGACCTCATCATACTGCTGGACATTCTGGTCATAGATACTTATTACAATTGTCGATGATTGCACTAGATTCACTTGGATCTATTTGATCAAACATAAGTCTGAGGCTGTGCACATTATTCCCACTTATTTTCACATGGTTGCCACTCAATTCAACACCCAAATAAAGGTGTTTCGATCTGATAATGCTCCAGAGTTAACATTTAAGGATTTCTTTGCTTCGAAGGGAGTAATTCACCAATTTTCTTGTGTTGGTAAGCCTCAGCAAAACTTTGTAGTAGAGAGAAAACATCAACATCTGCTAAATGTTGCCCGAGCTTTATACTTTCAGTCCAAGGTTCCTCTTCACTTTTATGATTAATAGAACTCCTACCCCTATACTTCACAATAAATCTCCTTATGAATTACTATATAATACACCTTTTGATTATCACTCTTTAAGAGTTTTTGGCTGTCTTGCATTTGCTTCTACTCTCAGCTCTCACAGAACAAAATTTCAGCCTAGAGCTAGACCATGTGTTTTTGTAGGTTATCCTGTAGGTATGAAAGCTTATAAGATGTTTGATATTGAATCTAAACAATTCTTTACCACTCGTGATGTGATTTTTCATGAACACATCTTCCCCTTCCAATCCCTTCCTTCTTTCACCAATTCCGTTGATCCCTTTCCTCATCTTGTTCTTCCTCACCCCTTATCTGATTTTTCCATTCCCCTTGACTCTGCTTCCTCATCTACCTCCATTCCTCCTCTTAGGCGCTCCAATTGCCTACATAATCCTCCATCCTACCTCAATGACTACCACTGTCATTTACTTACCTCTTCTGCCATCCCCCCTTCATGTCATACTCCTTATCCATTATCTAAAGTTCTATCTTATTCCTCCCTGTCTCCAAACTACCAGAATTTTATCCTCCAATTGTCCTCAGAATCTGAACCGCAGTTCTATCATCAAGCTGTTCATTCTGAACATTGGAGATCTGCCATGAGAGATGAACTACAAGCCATGGAGGACAATTCTACTTCGTCTATTGTTCCCTTTCCTCCTGACAAGCATTCCATTGGATGTCGTTGGGTATATAAGATCAAACGTAAAGCTGATGGTAGTATTGATAGATACAAGGCTCGGTTGGTAGCTAAGGGGTACACACAGCACGAAGGCATTGATTATGTGGAAACTTTTTCTCAGTTGCTAAATTTGTCACTGTGAAAGTGATTATGGCATTGGCTGCTGTTCATAATTGGTCATTCATCAATTAGATGTTCATAATGCTTTTCTTAATGGCGACTTATCTGAGGAAGTTTATATGGACTTGCCTTTGGGTCATTCTTGTCATCCTCCACAAGGGAGTTCACAGAAAATGGTTTGCAAGTTGCATAAATCAATTTATGGCTTAAAGCAAGCCTCAAGACAATGGAATTCCAAATTTACTACTGCTCTACTTCAGCATGGTTTTCTACAATCCAAGGCTGATTATTCTTTATTCTGTAGAGGATCTGGATCTTCATTTCTTATTCTCTTGGTATATGTATATGATATTCTTATTATGGGGCCTTCATCAGAGCATATTGATAAGCTCAAATCCTTCCTTCAAACTCAATTCAGATTACGAGACTTGGGCTTGTTGAGATATTTTCTTGGTCTTGAAATTGCTCGTTCCTCGAAAGGGATTTGCTTGTCTCAACGTCACTATGTTCTTCAACTTCTTGAAGATTCTGGTTTGTTGGCATCCAAACCTGCAACTACTTCCATGGATCCCAAAGTCTCCCTCACTGCTTCTCAAGGCCATCTTCTGGAAAATCCTTCTCAGTACAGAAGATTAGTAGGTCGCCTTTTGTACCTGAATTTGACCCGGCCTGATATTTCCTTTGCTGTGCACAAGCTGAGTCAGTTCCTGTCCCAGCCTCGCACTCCACATCTTCAGGCTGCCCATCATCTTCTTCGTTACCTTAAAGCTCCATCTGGTCAAGGTTTATTCTTTCCAGCTTCGTCTAATCTGCAGCTCCGAGCATTTTGTGATGCAGATTGGGGTGCATGTATAGATTCTAGAAAATATGTGTCAGGTTACTGTGTGTTCTTGGGAGATAGCTTGGTTTCCTGGAAGGCTAAGAAGCAGTCCACCATTTCACGTTCTTCAGCTGAAGCGGAGTATAGAGCTATGGCTACTGTTTCTTGTGAGATTACTTGGCTTCAAAGTCTTCTCAAAGAATTATCTTTTGCTTCACCAACAGCTCTCCTGTTTTGTGACAGTTAATCCGCTATTCATATTGCTTCCAACCCAGTTTTTCACGAACGAACTAAACACATTGAGCTGGACTGTCATTTTGTGCGAGACAAGGTCACAAATGGATCCTTGAAGTTACTGCCCATTCGTTCTCAATTTCAGCTGGCTGATATGTTTACTAAGCCACTTCATGCTTCGGTTTTACTTCCTCTTTTGTCCAAGATGTCCGTTATAAACATACACAGTCCATCTTGAGGGGGCGTATTGGATTTATCAGTTAGTAATTATAATTTCAGTTAGATTAGTCGGTTAGTTGTGCTGAGCTGGCTAGCTAGATATTTCTTCTTCTTTCTTCTAGAACAGAAAAGCTTATATAAGCTTATTGAATCAATGAGAAAAGTCAAGTTCTTCCCAAATTCATTCATTCGCAGTTAATACCATGAGAGAATAGTGAAATCCAATACGAACAACTTGATTCATGATCAAAATTCATATCATAATTAGGCTCATATGCATGTACATATAATCCTTTTTCTTTTCATGTTTAAAATTCACAAATACGACTCTTCCAATAAGACAGCAAGAATAATTAAAAGTAACTGTAAATTTTATTATTAGGGATTTGATTAATATATATGTGTAGGTAGGTAGGGGTAGAAGGCTAGACATGAAGACAATGTTGTCAAAATTTGGAAAGAAAGTTCCAAAGGGAGAAGCATGATTGGTTGCTGGTACATGCATATGAATGTCACCCAGAAAACCAGAAACAAGAGAGAATTAATCGGCACGGGAAGAATTTGATCGGTGTAGCCCAATTTTGATGAAAGTTTTGTCGTTTCATGTGATTTTCTAGCTAATACTGTGTCGTTTTTCCATTAAACTATGTTCTAGGTTTGTTTGTCTTCATGCATGAATTTCGCATGATGCATGGTTCCGACAAAACTCATCCCCTCATTTTACGCTATTTATATAACCTCATTCCAGCTAGCTTTGTTGTTCATTGAATGTGTGAATGATGCGCGCACAATGTATCTAGTTTATATATATATATTACAATTTCGTTACTATTTAATTATTAGATAATGAACGGTGTAATTTTTATTTTATTTTTGAAAACAACGGTGTAATAGTCATTGCAATAACATTATTTAATAATGTATTGTATCATATAAGCAATTATTCGAATAATGAATGGTTTCGTAACGAGATGATCGTATTTTCCATATATATAGGTAAAATTAACAAGAATAATTTATCAATATGTTAAATTACTGGATTGGTTTCTTAATTTGGATTATTTATTTGTTTATTTTTTCTATGTCTATTAACTCAAATTTTTTTAAATTTTCGTCCCACAAATACAAAATTAGTTCCTAAATGGTTCGTCGCTTAAATAATTTTTTTTTTTTTTGCAACATTTGAGCTTCTCTTGATTAGCACTTAAAATTCACACACACATATGAACAAGACAAGAGTCTCAAATGAGAAAATATTAAATTACTTTGTTCGCCCGAAATATTTGGCCACTTAAAACTATTTATTTTATTTTCTTTCTGAGCACAAAACTATTTTTGGTCAACATAAAAGTTTGACTTATTATAAAATGTAATTTGTGACATATACATATATATATCTACCCTATATATTAGAAAGTAATATAGATTCTATCTCAAGCTCCCACTTGGATGCCAGATAAGCGCCACATAATACTAGAATTTAATGTAATAATATGCCATAAGGCTACAATTTAATTTAACATGCCACATATTATTGCCTTATGATATAATTTAATAAGAAAACTAATTAATTATGGCTCCCTCCCTTCAATTACCACATAACTTATAATTGACCTTCTAATTTTTCAGTGTAATTATTGTCTTCGTATAGTTTCTAAGTCTAATTATGTCTTCAGATTTTTTATCTTCTCCACTGTACATCTTCCATATTCGGTAATAAACACCAACTAATCATTAAGTAATTTATTCATCCTATCTCTTATAAAAAATTACCATTTACTAATTTTATATACAAAATTTAAATGCATGATAACCATTAATCATAATTTAACAATCAAGTTAGCTGTACATAATGTAATTCTAAATCATTTTACTTAGTTTTGTCATGTTATTTGTTTAGATGATTAGTTATACTAGCTAGAAAGAAAATGTGATAGCGAAGTCTGGCTAATTTTAATATATGTCATTTCACGAGAAGATTAATAAAGTGGAACATAATCAAAATTATCATTTATATTCAAGGAAGCCATGAGTTGAGATCACTATACAATTTGCTATTTACTTGCTATTGCAAAGGACGCCATGAGTTGTAATCGTGCTTTTTTATGTATTTTTTAATACTTTAATTGAAATTGTGCTTGGTTGTAAAAAAAATTGACTCTATTACTTCTTGAAGATTTATGTGCCAAATTATGCAAAATAAAAGAATAGAAATGCTGGTCAAATGTTTCTTAGACTTGTACCTAGGGGTGGCAAAAAAACTCATTAACCAAAAAATGGCCCAAACTCATTAGGTTTTAACAAAAACCCAATAAAACCCACCTAAAAAAATAATGGGTTGGGTGGACTTGAGCTTGGGCTAAATATGTAATGAGCGGGTTTAGGGTAGCCCATTGGGTACCCTAGAACCCGCCCATCATAGGTACCAAAAATACCTATCCAAAATTACCCTTAAAAGTATAAACAAAAACCCAACAATTCACCTATTTTAGTGGGCCCATTTTTTTTTTCCTTCAAACTTATTTTTTCTTTTTCTTTATTTTTCGTATGCTACAATTACTTTGTGTTTTTTACCATTTATTCTTTTATAATATTTTTAAATTGTCCACTTATAAATACTAATTCAAAATTTGTTCGGGTTCCAAGTCGAGTTCAGGCTAGGATTTCAGGATGGGTTTGGGTTCGGGGCGATTCAGTTCGAGCCCATGGTTTTGGCCCAATTCCTTGGCCAGTTTCTGGCCGGGTCTAGTATATATATATATATATATATATATATATATATATATACACACACATAATTAAAAGATCCATGTCAAGGGTGAAAAAAAGACATTTTAGTAGGGGACTAGGTGATTTTTTTACTTTAATATTCATTTTGGGGGAAAAAATTACCAAAATAAGCAAAAAAAATTTGAAATTCCCAAACTATTGAAAACGAATTTGGGTCCCAAATTCGTTTTCAACCGAACAAACCAAAAAAAAAAAAAAAACAAAATTGAATTCGTTTTCAAAAAGTTTTTTTTTTTTTTTGCTTTAATAAACGAATTCCATAATTAATTTTTTCTTTTTTTTGTTTTTTATTAATTTCATTAAGAAACTAATTCCACTACAATGGTTTTTAAAATGAATAAAAATAATATATGTAAACGAATTTTTTAAAAATTAAATAATTATTTTAATTGAATCGAATCTGTTGAGTCGTTTATAGAGAAAAACAAACCAAATTCGTTTTCCCTGCAACTAGAGTTCTGAAAAAACTACATAAGTACTAAAAACGACTTTGGCGCATTCGTGTCTCAGGAAAACCGACATCGGTCTAATGTTATTTCTTTTTAAGCGAAAGGAATTTATGAGTTTTGTTTTTAATGGAATTCATTATTTTTAAAACATAAATGTGTGACTAAATTTTTACAAATAAATAAATTCCCCAAATTCATTTATACGAAGATTTTATGTATTTCAAAAAATGCCGTAAATTACTTCTTCTAAAATTTTATTGAATTACAAATTAAAATTTCAATTATATAATTATGTTTTGCCTTTTTTAATTTTTTATAACAACTCAAAAACTATTTACGGCGGTTCGATTCAATTAAAATAATTATTTAATTTTTAAAAAATTCGTTTACATATAATTATTTTTATTCATTTTAAAAACCATTGTAGTGGAATTAGTTTCTTAATGAAATTAATAAAAAACAAAAAAAGAAAAAATTAATTATGGAATTCGTTTATTAAAGCAAAAAAAAAAAAAACCTTTTGAAAACGAATTCAATTTTGCTTTTTTTTTTTGTTGGTTTGTTCGGTTGAAAACGAATTTTTGAAAACGAATCTCCCAAATACGTTTTCAATAGTTTGGGAATTTCAATTTTTTTTTGCTTATTTTGATAATTTTTTTCCCCAAAATGAATATTAAGGGAAAAAATCCGGGACTAGGTAGTAGTAGTAGTACGAAGTTTCCTTCCTCATTTAACACTGCAATTTTATGAAGTGGGGAAAAGAAAAGTTTCATAAATAAGTTACATCTTGTCAAATCTGATAGACAAATCACTCTACAAGTCTACACAAGACTTCCACAAAATTGACCACCGTTAAAGGGTAAATTACAATTCACAACTCTATCTAGGGTTTGGAACTTGATGGCTCGTATCGGTGTTATTTTATCGTGTCCTTTATTTAGAGATTTTTTTAGAACTCAAATCCTTTCTAACTATCATTGTTGATGTAGGTTTTGGGATGATCCATTCAATTACATATGACTATTCTATTCTATAAAAATGATGATATAGATGGAACTTATAGTAAGATCGACATTAAATTAACAAAAAACAATTTACTTAGAGGTCGTGGGACTAATACAATTTACTCAACATTTAATTAATCCTTTTTTTCTTCCATGTCATGTATTGTATTATGCGGAAACAAATTCCCTTGCTATAACTAGTAACTTTGAAATTCAATATATCTATTAAATATTTTTACGTTTGTGAGAGTGGTACATGGACACATGAATACAAGCGGATCAGCGTGACAGTAAAATTGCAGTCTCAAATCTCAATAAACAAACCAACAAAACAATTCTTAATTGGATTTGTTATTCGCAGTGACGATTTTACTATTCGCAGTAACATTTTTACGTGAAATTCCTAAAATGCCCTTAAGACTTTTAAAAAAAAAACCATATTAAATAACTCTATAAAAATCCGACTTGCATACCATAAGCTGTAAGCTATCGTTTGACTTTTTTCACTATTCACCGTCAGAAATTTATTTTTTATTCACACGTGTATTCAAATATGACCGACAGACAAGAGGACGATCCATATTACACGGTATGTAATAACTGTATATAATTTTTTACGTGAATTTTATTTTTTCTTAATTAAATATATATGTCTGATATTTGATTTAGACCCGGATCTGATTTTTTACCGCCGACTTTGAGCTGATTTTGGACCAAGGACCGCCCAATTTGGACGGTTTTATATCAAAGGACTGCCCAAATTGGGCGGTATTTTGACCCAAAATATCGTCTGGCAGTATTTTGGATTAAAATATCGCCCACTTTGAGTGCTATTTTGGTAATGTTATTGTAAATAGTTAAAAAAATATATATAGATTGTTTATTTATCGTGTAATATAAAAAATATAAAAAATAAATTTTTTTAGCTAAAGGGTAAAATAAATTTTTTATAAAAAATTATTACTACAAATAGTAAAACGATTACTGCAAATAGTACGCCCTTCTTAATTTGCAAGGTGGATAAGGATTAGGGAACAAGGAATCAATCAAGCCTGCAAGTAGTGTTGTCCTCAACACTACTTTTGGTCATTGAGAGAATACCTAGGCCTAGAAATAGGACTATGCTCCTACAATGCTAAGCCTGCAATTGAATATGTTTGTCAATTAAAGGGCTGATTTTTTTATGGGTTTGAAAATAGTTTTGAAAATAAATTTAAAAAAATAAATTATAATAGAAAATACATATTAAAAATATAAAAAAATATATTTGAATAGTAAAAAAATTATATTAAAATTTATGAAAAATAATTATAAAATATTAAATTTACTTTTAAAATCAAAATCAAAACGTAAAGAACAGGCCTAAGACATATTATTTCGTTTTGGTTTCGATTTCGGTTTTAATAGTAAATTTAATATATTATAATTATTTTTCATTATTTTTAATACAACTTTCTACTATTCAGCTATGTATTTTTACATTTATAATATATTTTTTACATTATAAAATTATTTTTTAAAACTATTTTTAAAACATCATAAAAAAACATCCCTTATGTAACTATTGGGGGAATAAGAAAAAAAGTTATTGAAAAATATGATATATGAATAATTTTTTTTATAATTAAATATATACGGCCAAAAAACAAGACAAAGAGACTCATGCACTATACAATTTTCTTGACAGGATTTCAACTAATGGATTTTTTTTTTTTTTTTTTCTAAAGGGAGGAAGTGGAAAATAGTGATTCAATTATATAATTATATTGATCACTGATGTGACGCAAAAAATACAATATACAGGAGGCGCTTCTTAAGGCCCAGTATGAACTTGAAAAGCAATGGCCCAATCTGAAGGAGACTCGATGTTGAAGAAGAATAGGCGGGCCGGGGACCGATCTGGGCGGCTCGGACCAGCTGGGTTGATGAGGGCTGGAGATTTGCACTGTTCCGGTTATAATTTCAGATGATAAAGAAAGAAACGGGGCTTTCCCCCCTGTATAAGCTCCGACGATCAAGTCAGTACAATTGGAGAAGATAAACAGTGAAAATGAATGCTCGAGAATGGTCAAGATTGCGTACCTTAGAAAGTATGAAGACTTAGCATATATACCTCAAGTTGGAAACTGTCCGTTGAAGCCTCATGAGTGAATTGTTCACCTGCTCCTTCTGTTTAGCGTGGCGTAGACGCTATTATCTTGACCGGGTCTCATCTTCATCTTTTAGGAAATCTGAACACCTCTGCATGCAATCGAGTAGAGATACCTAATCTATGACAACTTTCACCTACTGTGTCAGTGAAGCAGGGCGGGTCGGTTTGTTTATCTTAGATCGGTCGATTCAAATAATAGGATAGAAATGTGAGGAAAATGCCGTGGCACTCTTAAGTTATAAAGTCCGACCTAAGATTACCAAGTTGGTTTATAACGCTTTCCGACCTGAGCCTTCAACCTGAGCCTTCATGAGTCTATTAGGTCTTTATGACCGATCTAAGGTTGTAACAGATTTGTACGATGTTTCCGATCTGAGCATGGCTCTGGGCTTCTTTATCCTTTACTGTTCCTTTGTTTTAATTCATTGGCCTAAG
Organism: Leptodermis oblonga; assembly: GCA_016801395.1. Lineage (NCBI taxonomy): Eukaryota > Viridiplantae > Streptophyta > Magnoliopsida > Gentianales > Rubiaceae > Leptodermis > Leptodermis oblonga. Next base: position 38,581,424 of record CM028760.1, read on the forward strand.
CCTAATGAGGATTTCAATTTTATGCACACCAATCACTTTTGTCTAATTTAATCTTTGTCTTATTTAGTTATGGTATAATAAACTAAGTTTGTTGAAATAAATAAAACATGACAAATTGAATTGATAATTCAAGGTGATAGTGTACATTAGTTTTCTTAAAAGACGTATAAAAAATTTAAAAGTAAAAAGTGTATTAAAAATATAAAAATATAATTAAATGGTGAAAAATATATCATGTGAGAAATTATTATAAAACATAAAATATACGAAATAAAAATACTTTAAAAGACATTTAACAACAAGTATTGAATGGTAAAAAAGATATCAGATGATGGGAGAAATTATTATAAAACGAAAAATGTAAAAAAAAAAAAAAAAGAAAAAGAAAAAAGAGTGAACGTACACAAATCTAAATGCTAATTTTGAATTTGGCAAAATACAAATTTACCCTAAGGTTTCAGTAAAGAACATTACAGAGTCTAATCAACAATGTAGGAACAGATCAGTGCTCCAGTAGTTATGACATACTTAGGGTATGTTTTTTACGTTTTAGTTTTGATTTCAACAGTAAATTTAATATATTATAATTAATTTTTATTATTTCTAATACAACTTTATCTTATTTAATTATATATTTTTACATTTCAAATATATTTTTTATATTATAAAATTATTTTTTAAAAATTAAAATTTAAATTTTCAGTAAAAACATGCCCTATATGTTGAGGAATTAAAAAAAGAAAAGAAAAATCAACTATGTTGTCTCTTCCAAAATATTAATACCCTTGTCATCTGACCAAAAAAAAAAAAAAAAGTGTTTTTATACTTGTGGAAATAGTCTGTATTTTGCCCTTTTTGGACATTTGGAAATTTACAGTGGTAATAATGTGTAAAAGACGTGAGAGGGGTGTTTAAGTCATTATCCTAATGCCAAAGGCAGGATTGAATTTAACAACACAACAGTACACTGGTGTCATCCTGTTGTTCATTCTGTCAGAAGAAAAAGGAAAGCCTCAGTCCTCAGATAGATATGTTGTCTATCAAAGCACTGACCACACACAGTGGAGAGATTGGGAAACAAAAGAAAGAAAGAAAAGATTCAAAAAGAGTAATGGTCAAACAAAACCCCAGCACCCCCACTCCCCACACCACATGTTTTCTTTCTTTTCTTAACAAATAAAATGTACAGAAAAACCAGATAAAAGAGCATACCAGGAAGGGAGAGAATGAAATAGCGCCGCCGAGATTAGATTTTCTGTCTGTTTTATTTTTATTTGTTATGTTTATTATAGAGCTTATATTTTTATTGTGTTATTATGTCGTGTTAAAAATAATCAAAAGTTATCTTATGTAGAAGTTGTTGACGAGTGATTTTAGTACATTAATTCGTATCGTATTTTCGTTTCTTGTCCGATGGCGCTGTGGCAATCTCTTTCTGTCTCTATGCGTATAAATACAAATTCCATTTAGGAAGTTAAGCTTAGCTTAGCTAGCACCCACCGGCCACCACCGCAGGGCAGCCCACTCAAAAATCACCTACAAGAAGAAAAAAAAATGGAAATAAACCCTCTCCCCAATGCCAAAATCCCACCTCAAATCCTCTTTATAACTCCTCTTTTGACAGACCCAGATTTGCTGTGAGATCTTCATCTCCCTCTCTCACTCTTTTTTTTGTTTCTCTGACTCTCATGAGGAAAATGACATTTCCTTCTTCAACATTACACTCTACACAGCTCATCTTCCGTTTTTTCTGCTTCTTTTGCCCCTTAATTCTTACTTCCCACGTTTTCTTTTGGTTTTTCTTTCCTACCCTTTACAGTTTACATCATCCCTTTTGCTTTTGGTTGTGTTTTTTTTTTTTCTTCTTATTTTCTTTATATATACTTCTTCCAAGAAGTACAGAAGAAAAAGGGGAAAAAAAAAGAAGTAATGCTTGCATGATTAGGGTTCTAAATGGGGTTGAAGCATTTGCAGCGGGGCTATCTTACCTGCAACAACAAGAAGAAGGTAGTCCTTTTTTCATGAACTGCGTTTGTTTTGGTCTTATGTTTTGATGTATTTTGCATGCTTTCATCTTTGTGATTTTATGGCTTTGACGTTTTCTCACACTTGCATATTGGGGATGTGTTTTAGGGTTAGGGTTCTTTGTTTATTTCCCTACTAGTTTATCCCATATGCATCTACATCAACTTCCAAGCTTATTACAAACCTTAGAAAAAGGAAAAGAAAAAAAGGTGAAAAAAAAAAATGGTTAGAGACTTCTAGCTAGTGATGCCTTTGCCTCTTCAATGTCTTACTCAAGAGTTCAGTGCTATAACTGTTTCGTTTATGAGATGTACAAGTTGATTTTCTGATGAAGTAGTAATCAGCAGTTAAAGACAAGTGACGAGAAATCTCTAGATTGCTTCTATACTCTGATTTTCTTGTCTACTTATCTACTTTTGGAAATGAGAACCTGGTTTTTTGCTAGTAAATACGTGTGTGCATCATTTTTCCTTGGGATCTTTGGATTCTTTAATGTGGAGTGACATGACAACTCTTTTAGGCTTTAAATCCTATGTATGTCAGTGATGTACAAATACCATATAAATCCCTAATCTTCTTAAAGTTAAAGCATGAAATATAGCCATCATGCAAATTAAGACTCAAGATATAGTAGAATCCAAGAATGATGCTTTTAAAATCAGCCAACAAAAATGTAGGGAAACATGTGATACAATTGTGGGTGGAGAAAAATAATGAAAAGGGCTAAAATAACCAGCTTTCTTGATGGATAACTTACCACTTATTTTGCTATTTGGAGTTTAGGTGCTGAATTTCTTAGTGAAATGTTACAATGCATTTTCTTGGTACTGAATTTCTTAGAAGGATTCACTCTGATTGTGTGCTAGTTAAATCACATTATGTGCACTTAGGGGTCACGAGTTCAAGCCCCGGAAACAGCTTCTAAGGAAGGGTTGCGTACGGCCCTTCATTGGCACATTATTCCCTTCTTGTAGCCTAATTGCATTATGTTTTACCTGTGGCGCTATTGCTATTGGAAAGTGGTTTGAGGGAGCTTTCTTCAGTCCACTCATGGGTGGGCGAGGCGATTGAATTAGCTGCTGACTCATTCATTCAATCACCGTAGAAGTACTACTAAATTGCACTACTGTGAATGTGTGAATGATGCGGGAGCTAAACTTCATCCTTCTCTTCTCTATGCTTGGACTGAAGGGAGCTCCCTGTGATTAATTTCCTCCAACAGTTGCATCATCAAAATCCCTCTTAGGCTCAAATTTAGTCTGTTGATTAGTTTGATTGGTCATTGAATTGTACATTTTGGTGTCGGTTTCGGTGTATGTTCATAGAAGATGTGTTGCTTTCTTCTAGTAATTGGCTTTTTTCCCCTATGTTTTTCAAGTTGGATGGGATCATAATTCTATTTACCTATAAATGCTGTTGCTACTTAATTTGGATTTCTGAGTAGATTTGTGGATAGTTAATTGTTTCTATAATCAAGTACCTTTTCTCTTTGCATTATTAGAAGTATATGGGTTGAGCAATTGCATTTTACATTTTTGGCCAAATGTTCACTCTTTATTGTGAGCCAAGACTCTGAAAACAGTATTACGAAGTGAATTTTTCTAATGAAATTGAGGAAGTCTATCATTTGGCAGGTAAATTTGATGAAATTCTCATAGGAATGACCAGAGGATTTACCAAACCCGCGTAACTCTTTTCGGTCTTTCTTCTGCTATATATATGTCCTGCTTCCGTTCTTCCTTTCTTTCTCAATCCGATTTCGATGATCACCATCGAGTCATTCATCACATTGTTGGGGCGTTGGGTTTGATCCTGGCTTCGCAGCGCCACTGATCACTGTCGTATTATCATCTGTAGTTTTGTTATTTTTGAAAATAAAGGAGCCTTTTTTCCTACTATTTTGAGCAAGCAAGCAAGTTTGATATTTGTTTAAAATTTTCGGGTCATTGGATATGACCCGTTTGAAAAAAAACTGACCATTTTTCCCTCTTTTGTTTCTTCTTCTCAAGTGGGAGGTGAATTTTGCATTGAATTCTGCGTCGGAAATTGTAGCAAAAGCTAATATATTAATACTAGCATACTGTAACTGTACTATACCAATAGATATTTGTTGACATTCGTGAAATTTATTGGTTAAATATGTCACTTTCTGGGGAAATGTTGATGATCCCTTGTGGAACTCCTCAGTTTAAACTCGCCCATGTTTCCATATATGGGAAAGTGTAACCTATTTGGGAATCTGGAGCGGCATTTAGAGTGCGTTTGGTTTGAGTAACTGAAATGTTTGGTTTGAGTAACTGAAATGAGAACTGGCATGAGTTAAAAGTAGTCAGTACTACCTTGGTTTCGGAGTAAGTGTCTTTTTAATTTTGTTTCAAAATAGGTGCATGTTGTTTTAAAACTATCCTCATTTATTGTCTTTCGAATTACATGTTCTATATTTTCGATACAACTATTGTAAATACAATTTTATACTTGTCATGTCATTGGTGCTCATAGTTTGTGTGAAAAAACTTGAAAACAATACTTGTTTTGTGATGGAATTAGTATTAGTAGATTGGAATGAAATTGAAATTCGCCACTCTTGATAGGTTTGATTCGTTTAGTATGATTATTCTCAAACCCTCAAACCAAACGCACCGACAGCTGCAGCATGAAAAAAGGGTAGGTGGTGTGGGGAAGCTAGTCTCTCCTGCCGCCTATCCAACCTCGTTTGGTGTTTCTAAAGTACGGCCTAAACCCTAAAAACAGTCTGAATATTTTGACTCTGAACTCATGTGCTAATGCAGCTTATTGCGTCTTCACTTCTTTTCTTGAGCCAAAACTCATTAAAATAAGCAGTTTGGAAAAGAGGGTTTTACTTTTTTTGCTTAAAAATGGTCGAATTCCACTGTTTTAAAGAACACTTTTTAAGGTAATGTGTCTGAAGATTCTTGTGAAGCCATGCCACTTTTTGAGAATTAGTACTATAAAATATGGGAGTTCATTGTTTTTGGTGTCATTTTGAGTTGCGGGAAACGTGTGTTCTATTGTTGTTTATTCACTCTCTCTTTTCCCGGTTAGGTTTTAGATCTAGAATTTTGGCGATGTTCGTTTTCATTGGTTTTTATTTAGTTTTTGTTTCAGACAGTAACTTTTATATATTATAAGAATTTCTTATTATTCTCAATGCACTTTTCTGTTATTGAACGGTACTTTTTTACATTTTTTAATATATCTTTTTACATTAAAAATAATTTTTTAAAAATATGTTTTCAAAATCATCTTTTAAAATGTGATAGGGAACATGCTTAGAGCATGTTCGTTTAAGAGATGATTTTGAAAACATGTTTTTGAAAAGTTAAAATTTAATGTAAAAAGTGTATTAAAAATGTAAAAAATGTGTAGTTATTAGTAAAAAATTGTATTGTAAAATGATGAAAGATATTATAATGTATTAAATTTACAACGCAAACAAAATTGATGAAAACAAACCGGCCTTTAGGGTTTTTCTTTTTTTAATTTTCCAACTGTCAATTGATATTTGACACGTGTTCAAAAAAAGTTACAGTTTAGAGCACATTGTTGTGATGTGATATTTAATTTAATGTAAGTTAGGGAATATTGTACTTAATATATTAATTGCTATGTATGAGCATAAAATCCAGCAGAAAATCTGGTGATTAGATTTGTTATTTTGTGTCTAGTTTTGTCGAGAAGAGAGGCATGAGGCACTATACACTGCTCTCAATGCCTCCTTTATCTCCGAGTCGGATCTTTTGTTCAATTTTCTGTGTCTCCTTTCACTCGATCTATACCCTCGAGTAGGGCTTCCGTTCAACTTTTCCGATGCCAATGCCAAGTTTCACTTGCCTTTTACGTAATTTGCTAACAAGTGAGTGACAAAATTAGTAGACAACAATGGCAGAAAATTGATAGTAATAAGTTGTAAAGAGGATATGAGCTTCATTTCTCCATGATCTTGAAAATCATAAAAATTTAATTACTTATTTTATTTTATTAGAAGAGTCAAGTTTGAAGAAAGTACAGTCTTTTAGGGTTGTAAAGTATTACATGTTGCTAAGAAAATTTTCACTGATGTCCTTATCTAAGGTGGATTAATTGTAAAAGTAAGAATATGAGAAGTAAAGAAATTAAAATTTAACCTTTTTAATAGAACAAAAAATTATTTTGAAGATGAACCCTAATGGAACGGATGGAGAATATATTAAATTTACCGTTTGCTTTTCTTTGGAAATTTCAATGATGCCATACCTTTGTTAAGGAATTGCAACAATTAAAATCTTGTTCTTGGGTGTGTTCTGCCACAAAAAAAAAAAAAAAAAAAAAACCTGAAAATTGCATTACATTTCTGGAGCTAGTGAAATGAGGTAGTTTTGAGATGAAATTTCATCCTGCCATTAATGTTTTTAAGTAAAACATGTTATTTTGAAGTAAAACTATGTAGCTTTACTAATTTCGAATTCATTTCATCAATGGCGTCGGACTAGTGTTCCTTAGCACCAAAACATGGTACAAAATTGCTTAACTTAAATCGAAACTTTGCCTGGGAAAATAACCATATTCAAATTCAAAAACTTATTGCGTTTTTAGATTTTGAAAGTAACACTTCTCACTTTGTAAATGGAAAAACGCAAAATAATTTACACGAGAAGATTATGATGATGAAATTATAATTGACCTCCGGCTCCGGGAGAGGGATGATCAGCTTTTAAGAGCTCAGACAACGTTACCTCCGGTATCGTATGCAACGCCGGCTTCCACCGCGATTTAATCTCCTTTTTGGACTTCCTCGCCTGGCCATCATCATCTTCATCGACGACATCCTTGTTATTATCAAGGCCTTTTCTGTCATCGGAGACCACGAACAACAACGTAGGATCTCGCGGCGCGGCTATCCTGAGTAGCCGCTCGAAGGATTTATCGTACGAGGCTGTCGCCGCTGCCCCTTTAGGCAGCAAGAAGTAAAGGTGATTGCAACTCAGCCGGAAAGTGTCCGGGAGTTGAGTCCTGTCCGAACAGCATCTGATGACGTGGTGGCTCGGGTGTGCCACTAAAACGTCTCTGACGTGGCTGCCTTCTTTGAACGTCAGCATTACGCCGTCGTTTTTCATCACCAGAATTTGCCTTTTTGGAGCCGAGGAAGATGGATGAAGGCAGGAAGAAACTGAGCTTCCCATTTTTCCTAAAATGTCTGATTTGTGCCCAAAACTTTGGTTTCTATGATTTTAACAAGGTTGATTATTTATTTATTTATTGTTTTTTCTGTATTTTATTTGGGAATTTTGGAAAGAAAGCTACGTATAATGGTTAAAATATGTAGGAAGGAAGTTGAGTTGACTGTCTATTGTGCATCATTTGTAACGGAATTTTGAGGTGAGGAATCTCAACAACCATGGCTATGAAAAGTATGAGCAAGAACTCCAAAAGTGGCCAAATGGCATTGTTTTGTTTCAAGGTGGAAGCCTGGGTAGCAATTGGCGTGTCTAAATTGACGGGTTTTGAGTTTGCGAGTTCGGAAGTCAACCTTCTTAATCTTGCTGTTTTGGTTATTTATGTCGACTTATTAATTTACAAACTTATCAAAATTCAACTTTAACTTGTTTATATCATGTGTTTAATTTCGCGTTATGTTTTTCGTAGGGAAAATCACACTTTCGACTACTTTTGTTTGGTGTCATTACACTTTTAGTCACTTTTGTTTAAATAGTTACAAAAAAGTTATTTTTATATGTATGGTGTTGCACTTTTGGCCATTACAACATGTTATTACCTGTTCTTAACAGTCAACGCCGCAGTCAACAGTAATATGGGTTCTTTTCACAAAATTAAAAAAAAAAATAAAAATTTAGGAGCTAATTATGAATTCAAAATTTCATCAAAAAAACCAGACGCTATATAATTAGCAAAGTAAAAAACTCATATTATCGTTAACCGGGACATTAACAATTGAGAACAAGTAATATATCATGTAAAAATGGCCAAAAGTATAACAACATCACATAAAAAGGATTTTTTGCAGTGCAATTTTCCCTTTTGTATAGTAGACAAAGTTACTCAAGCTCTATTTCACCGTTCCCACATCTACTTCTCCAATTTCAGCATTATTAGAGTAATCATTAATCATTTCCGATTCATTTCACACGCGAACCTATTAAAATGTATATTTTCGTGTCTGTTATAAAATTGCCGCCCTAATTGTTAGGAGTGGTACCCTAGGTCAAATGATGAAGCTTATGAACATGTAAATACTATGTTACTATGTTCCATTTCGAAATTTGAAGGCATTGTCCAATCTTTCCCTTCTTCTTGGCTGTTGTCAAGATGGGGATCTAATCTATGCTCATTGATGATGTCGCTTCTGCCGTCGGTCGGTGTAAACCTTCTGCTCCGGAGGGTGGAAGGTGTCTCGTGTGGATGGAAGGCGTCAAAGACCTGTCGAAAGAAGGAAGGTCCGTCAAAGGATTTCGGGACTTTGTCCCCGGAATAGTCTCCGACGATTAAGTTAGGTAAGAGCAAAGTATATGATATTATGTTTAAGTAGAGAGAGTGGAACCCTTACCTTGGAGGGTAGTAAATGTATTTATAGGGGACCATTGTGAATAGTTGTGAGGGTCCCCTTACTATGAAGGGGTGTCCTCCTACTGTTGCTGTAGTATTGAAGAACAGTGCCTGACGGTGAATAGTACTGGAGGCACCGTAGCATATGGTCTCTTGGGATCCATGTGGAGTTCGAGTGAGCCTTGTAGGCCATAGGGGGTCCTTGTGGGTCCCCAATGTTATGTTATGCCCAATAACTCATAATTCATTTTTTATTTGGGATGTCATTTTTCTTAAATGTGTATTACAAATAAACTATCAAAGTCCTATTTAATATTCCCTTCACTCCCAAATTAGTGCTCGTTTAGAATAAATGCGCAAACTTTTTTTTTTATTAGATTGAAAACAGGTAGCAAAAAATTACATTTGGGAAAGATCATAAGCAACTAGTTTTGCAAGAACGAGAACACAAATTAAGAAGATGGGTAAATTTTTCCTCTTACCCACCCTTATTTATTTATTTTTAGTTTAACTACATATTAAACAAAAATTTGTGTCATGTACGTGCATTTGGAATGACACTATAATCAATACTATTATATGAGATAAATTAAATAAGAGTAATATTGAACCTTTTTAATTTTTTTGCATTGAAATGTGTAAAGAGGCACTTATTCGAGAATAAAATATTTTTTCAAAGGAGACACTTATTTGGGAATAGAGGGAGTAGATACTTCTCCGTCCTTAAATAAGTATTCATTTACACATTTCAATGCAAAAAATATCCCAATTTTACCCTTATTTAATTAATCACAATGCCTTTCCAAAAGCCATTGTACGTAAACATTTTAAAGAGAACACTTATTTAGGAAGTGAAGGAGTATAGAATAAGAGAACATGAGCAAACATGAACACTTATTTAATGTGTACACATTTCAAAGAAAACCCTTGAACCATCTCTATTTATCAAAACACAAATTATAGTGTACGTTAAATAAAGGAGGCAAAACCTAAATTACAACAACCCTATTCCCAGTAAATTCAATGTAAATTCTAAAGACCTACAGCTACAATGTGGTAATAACAACAAAATGATCTAATCTTCTCCTATGTATTATGCCAATGACTAAGTTTTATTTATAAAGAAAAAGACCGACCAAGAGGAAGATGATGAAAAAATCATACAATATTACTATTTGATAGCAGCCTCAAGTGAATCAACAGTGCTGTTCTGCTGCGTCCAAAGCTGAGCATATCTCCCTGGATTTGCCAAGAGAACTTCATGTGGTCCTTGTTCCACAACTTTTCCATTCTCCAACACAATTATCTGATATCACACACCAGAGTAAACAACAAAACAAGATCAACTAAGAATTTGTCCCGGGTCGGCTATACGGATCATATCTCACCATTGAATACATAAATTAAACAAAGCACTTGTCCATGAATCCAATGACCAGGTACCAACAATCATCATATTCTGCTAGTCGGACGACAAATGAAGAGAAGAAATCCTCAAAAATGTGGAATAAGAAAAGAAATGCATACCTCATCACACTGCATCGCGGTAGTAAGCCTGTGAGCAATGAAAATCGCTGTGCGATTAGTTGCAAGGGCCTTCAACGCGTTGAGGATTTCTGCTTCTGTTGTGCTATCGAGGGCACTTGTGGCTTCATCACAAAGCCTGGACGTACGCAATATAAATTTGTCATAATCATACTATTGAAGTTCAAGGAAACTAAACATCAACTCTCCACCTAAAGACATTCCTATTCATTTTGGTTGCAATAGAAGATTTCATCCCATCCAACTTACAGTCCTCTTTCAGTCAACTAGGGGCTCATCTACAAAGGCCCCAAAACAGACATTGTATGCATTCTCAAATTAGAACAAAAACAAAATATCTTACAATATAGCAGGTGCTTTCAGAAAGGCACGAGCTAGGGCCACCCTCTGCTTTTCTCCACCACTTAACTGCACGAAGGGAGACATGGGAACCATAAAAACAGTTAACCATACAAGACTGTTAAGTTAAATATCCAATAACTAAAACATGTCACCACATATATAAGGTTGAGACTTAGGGTTTAGAAGATTTGTTGATGACCCACTTCGTGTATGATCTATGAACTTAGATTTGTTAGAAATTTACTGCTAATGCTACTCGCATGTCAGCCGAAACGACAAGGAAAACAGGACAGAATATGTTTGGAGTTGCCAACCAAGACAACCTAACAAAAGAACAATATTTTCCCATATTAAAGAGTCACCTTAAGTCCACGTTCACCAACAACAGTAGAATACTTCTCTGGAAAGTTCATGATAGTATCATGAATTGCTGCCCTTCGAGCAGCATCATAAACCTGGAGAAGTAAATACAAGTGAAGTTCAGGAAATATATGCAAGGCACTCAAGATTATGCACCACTCTAGTTTTTCACAAACCTCCTCTTCTGTTGCTGAGAGACAACCATAGTGGATGTTGTGATATATGGTATCATTGAACAGCACCTGCATCACATCACAAATTGCTAGATTCAGATATGTGACAAGCCAAACTACATCATGATTTGACAACCACTTCAGTAGATACACTATGAGTGAAGATTCTTCAGTCTATTCCAAACTTACAGTGTCCTGTGGAACCACACCAATAGATTTCCGAAGACTCTCAAGAGTAACCTTCTGGATATCTTGCCCATCTATTTTTACCTGTAAATAGAATAAGTGATATGAAATGAAATCGAAGTAAATGACACAAGTCAAATAGGTCTCTGAACGTGGTAAAAATCTATGGGCAATTGCAAAGGTTAAAAAAAAAAAAAAAACATGCAATGCACTTGTTGCAGTAGTTATCAGGCACAGAGAAGAGGGCCAAATGCATCATGTGGGAAAAAAAGATTAAACATTTAATACTTCAGTTGCCTAACACTCTTGCATGATGAAATAAAGTTTTTATAAATAAACTAACTTGGAATCTTGGACATAATTATAATTAGAAACTTAGATTTTCTCCTGAAAAAGAGTACTAACCCAAAAAATTTCATCTAAAAAGCTGATAAAAACTGTATGAGAATGATAAGTCTTCTCAACATTTCTTTCACTGGTTGAAGTACTAACCTAGTGCAATAGAATGAAACAAACGCACAAAAAAAGAGGAAGAGGGGGAGGGATTTCAATAGCAAAGACCATTAAAAGGGAAAGGCCTGCTTACATCCCCAGAATCGGGATCAAAGAATCTGAACAACAGTCTGAGAATAGTCGATTTACCTGTATATAAGCAACAATTTAAATATTACATGAAAATGTCAACACACTCCCAGTTGGCAAAAACAAGCAGTAGAGACGATAATGAAGATAAAATGGTCATGCAATTCATAATAAATCTTCATCTTTCCTTTCCAATACCAATTTCCTCCAGTTATACAAGTCACACATCCATGAGCGAAATGAGTTTCTTAGTGTCCTTATCTAAAAATCATGCAAGCATGGATGGAGTACATGGCCAAAATAGAGATCAGCGTATTAATATAGCTAAGCCACACTTCAAATACTCGGTAGATCTAAAGCTTACCACTCCCACTGGTTCCAACAATAGCCACACTCTTCCCGGCTGGCACCAGAAAAGACATCTCCTCCAGAATCTTTCTCTCTGGCAAGTAACTATTTTAGAGAATAGCGAACAGTAATCAAGATTGTATTACAAAAACATGCTAAAAGTACTAAAGTTCAATCAAACATTCAGAGCAACAGTCACCAATGACATAGGGATCATATGGGGTACTTGAGAGACCAGTTCAGATGGGAAAAACAACAACAATAATAATAATAATAATAATAATAATAATAATAATAACAGGGAGAGCAAGCAGGACCAAACGAATTTGCAGTTCAATCATATTCCAGTCTCTATAATCTGGTAACCATTTTATGTCATATTGTGGTTTATGAGGTAAAACCGCATATAAGGATCTTAGCCCTGCACCCCCTCTCAAAATGAAAAATGAAAAATCAAGGGAAACTGAACATTTTGAATGTTTCAACATGGCCCCTCTTGAGAAATCAGAAGTTATACAGAAGAGCTTTACCATACCTGAAATGAACTTGTTCAAACTGAATGCTACCCCCATTTAACTTAAGCGGCTTAGCATCATCAGCATCTCTAATGTCAGCTTTCTCCTACAATCCCATCCGTGAACAGAGAAATTAGGGGGAGGTGGGGGAAGCAAAAATTTCAATGGCTTAAAGCACTTCCAATTAAGTACATGACCATATGCTTCATGGGGAAAAGTATAACTTCGCGGTGCATTCACAATTTCACATTAAAAATCAAACATTAACACTGAAAATACCTCAAGCAACTGAAACATGGACTTCATGTCAACCAAACTTTGCACAGTTTCACGATATACACTACCAAGGAAGTTGAGGGGAAGAGACAACTGGAACAGCAGCCCATTCACCATAACCTTTTCCAAAAGAGATTTTGTTAGAACACCATCCAACAACAACTAAGCCTTTGTTGCACTACATGGGGAACACCATAAACACCATGAAGTCCCAAATTTCATACAACAAAACATGCAACCAAGAATTTTACCAGATCACCAACAGTCAACTGACTGCTCATAATTCCATTCGAACACAACACCATGGCAGCTGAAAGAGCAACACTGAAGATCACATTCTGGCCGAAGTTTAGATATGCAAGACTCCTCTGTGTTTTTAGAGCTGCATCTTCGTATCCTGGAAAAGTATCATGGACACCATGAGTTTTACATCTACTTCCTCCACTTACGGGGAGTTGAAAATAAATATTTCTCAGTTCCTATCGAACTCACACCTGCAAGCCCACCATTACTCCCAAACCAAAAAAGCACAAAAGAGGATGGAGAAAAGTCTCAAATTGTCTACCCATAGGAAAATGAAGGAAGATTAACCATCAGACAGTATCTCTCCAAATTTCCACTTCCATAACAAAGTAACTTAAAAAATTATCATATTTCCCAGGTCAAAGTCCATGGATTTTTATTTAATTTCAGATTCCTAAGTGATGTTCATCATCACAATCAAAATTCCTCAACAGCTTCATGATCCTTTAGTTCATCGGATATCCAATTAAACATGGATTAACATGACTTTGAGAAACTTGCATCAGTTCAGCATATAATTACACAAAGTAAAACTTAGGGAGTGCAAAACAATAGAGATGTAATTTTCTATTCTATTCGTCAAGAAATCTTACTCTTCAGGAATTCATCGTACTTTTCTGCCTCATATGGTTCATTATTGAAATACTTGACTGTCTACAATCAAATAAAAAGGAGATATAAAAGCCACAATAAAGGAATAGGAGTCTTGCAAACTAAAGATGATTAAAAAAAAATGTAAGATTACCTCATAATTAATAAGAGAATCAATAGCCCTTGTATTAGCATCGTTATCAGCTTTGTTCATTTCCTTTCTGAACTTAGTTCTCCACTAGAGAAGCAAAAAATAAAGCACAACTTAGGCCAAAGAAAAATAACATTATATAAACAACTCAAATGAGTAGCTACAAATTAACCCTGAAAGAATCAGTATTAACATTTATAATGAAATAAAACACAACGTTTGTATTCCAATTAGCAAGTAGATAGAACAACACCCATTTCAAAAAGGGAGCTTCATCGCTCTTTCCAAAAATTAAAAAATTTCTTGAACACCACAAATATGCCTTTATCCCATTATGGGAATCATGTCTCACTATCATATTCTTTGGATAAAAGAAGAGCACATAAATAAAATAAACTTAGGCTTAAATAATTCACTATACTGTAAACTTGGAGGCAGGGCTCTTAAGTAATAAAACATTAGTGGGGAATATTCAAATAGTCTCTGAAAAATGCATTTAATAGCAGAGAAGAGCAAAAATAAATAGAAAATCCATATATTCCTGCCAAGATACCTGTGTCACGGTTAAAGTGAAACCAACATAAGCTGCTACTGACAGGGAAGTGATCCATGCAAATGGTGCTCCAAATTTGTAGGCAAGAATACCTGATACCATGGATATCTGAAGGCTTCATGTTAAAGCTCTTAAACTTAAAATCAAAAACTGATAAAGGAAACAACAAAATGCCTGCACTAATAAGATATCTGTCCTAGTCTCCTAGATAAATATTCATAAAACACAGAAGTTTAAAAAATTCAGGCAATACCTCCAATATTGTTGGTACAACATTAAATACCATCGCAGAAAGGATAAAGTTGATAGCACGGCTACCACGGTCTATAATTCGATTCAAACCACCAGTTTCACGACTGCATGCAGCAAAGCCAAGTAAGAAAGATAATAACAGGAAGGATAAAGAAGAAGAAGGAGACTAAGAAAATTCAGAAAATGTTATCAACCCAAAGTTTGTGTGGACTTCAAATCCAAGGCATCAAATAAGCTGTCACACAATGGACTAAATCAGGGGTAACACTGAATCATCCATACTTTAAAAAAGTAAGAACTGTTCATCACCAGAAACATGAAACAAGTTTGATATTTGTTTTTTTCCTAAATAGAACTGTCAATAACTAGCAATGAATAATGATGTTTTTTCTTCATAAGTGTCAAGTGTATCAATATAGCATGCATATTTCAACTGATGAATCATAGCTTTGCAGCAGTTCCTTATTTACTGATGTGGATATAAGATCAACATTGGAATCATCAATAAACAAAACTATTATCATATCCTCAATACAAGAGAGGTTTATCTTACTATCAGAACTAAAAGTTTGTCACAGAGAAAGCCCTGCTTCAGAAGCCAAACATGGTAATTTGAAGGTATTGCTTTGCGACATGAAACAATATTCACAGTGGGAGAGTTATGTCACTTAGAGAATCGGAGAATAACATATGATCATGTGGAATACATATTTTATAAAATTTCAGTAAAGTACCTTAGATGATATCGCAGGTCAAGTTCATGTAAATGAGAGAAAACCTGAAAATTTCAAGAAATCAAAAGGATTATAACAACAACCGAACTGAACTAATAGGAAGATGAAGTGCATATATCTTTGTCACAAAAATAGGACACCTGGTGGCTTCCAGACATGTAAATGTGACATGAGCATAGTGACATGTATTGCGTTAAATAGACTGCCTAGGTGTACAAACTATCAAGGACATTGGGCTCATCCAAATCACAGCAATACAGTTAAACAAGCAGTCTTAACCTCTACATCTCTTTTATTATAAGAAAAGAAAATTTTGTGACAGAAAACTACAATCATTATGGCATGCACTCCTTCAGTTATATAAAGCATAGGGGGGCAAAAAGTTAAGATAATATGAAAACATTAAGAAAAAAACCACCGGGCCGAAAGAAGATGAGGTATCTAGTCAGTTACCTTCCTGGAAACTGATCGAATGGTTCGCAATGCCACCTTAGAGAACACAGCAGTACGCAATTCTGAGGAACAAAAGGAAAAAGAAACAAAAAAAACTCAACTTTCAAGGACGAGGCCAGAGCTATAAGGTAAAATTCCCAAACCTGCTATCCTCAAAAATGAAGACAAGCAAGCATCAGCAATTACTTCATAGAGAAGTACCGTTGAAAGCAGAGGCCCCAGCTCGTGCTATTCCATACCCAACCAAAACCGCAGCTGGGCTGACAAAAAGAGCTAGCATAGTTGAATTAGCAGCACTAAATTCAGCAAGAGAGGCAGGATTCCCAGTAGCCGTCGTTAACCAATCAACGGCAAGCTTAAACAAGAATGGTACTTGAACATTCAACACCTACGTACAACAAAGAGCCAAAAAAATGCATCTCAAAATACTTGATCTTGCAAATACACAGCGTTCAACAAAATTCAGTAACATCATTTCACTTACTTTGGCACCAACCAAGAAACCTAGAGCAGCAAGGACCCGGAGCCGAAATTCATGATTATCTTTCATCCATAGATACTTCGCCAATGTTTGCATAATCTTGGCATCCGGAATTTGGTCTGCTGGGACCGTGACCGATTGCTTTTTCTCGGCAGGCTTTTTGCCCTCAGCATCAACCCCTCCTGCCGCCGTCGAAAACATTCCTGTGCCGTACCCATTAGGCATTACACCCTGCGTCACCAACAACCCAAAAAAAAAAAAAACCACTTCAACAAAACATAAGCACAGCTAATTCATCTCAACACGCAAAGAAAATCAATCAGAGATTTTACATGGCCCTGGGGGGAAGGATTAGAAGGGACATCTGCGACGAAAGCTTTGATGTTTCTGAAGAAACAAGGGGAAGCTCTGGAAGCACTCCAGGGGTTGTACTTTGGGGAGAATTGTCTCGTCGAAGTTCCCACGTGAAGAAAGTTTCTTCCATTAACGGCTTCTGAATAACGCGAAGGGTAACAATTGATTAAGCCCCGAGCTCTGACGAACAAGGCCTCGCGAGGCGGGAAACACCGGGAGGCGATCGCCGCCACCTGCATCTTGAATTTCCACGGTGTTCTTCCCAGTGGAGAGCGAATCAAAGCACTGTTTGACAAAATTCCTGACAGAATTTGCTGGCAGCCTATTTTTACCAAGGACTAGGATCTTATTTCTTTTTCTAAAATCTTGTTTTTTATTTTACAAATATCTATATATTTTAACATCCATTCTTTTTAATATTTTTAAATAAATTTTAAAAACTAAAAATAATGATTTTTTTAAACAAAAAAAGACTCTCTTGGTAAATTAACTGTTTTTGTCCCTCATATCTAAAAATAATTCAGATTTTTCTCTCTCTTACATCTAAAAACAACTCATTTTCTTCTTGCAAACTGAAATTTTTTTTTTTTGTCCCTCGTATCTGAAAATAATTTAGATTTTTTTAAAATTTTTGGTTTCTTGAATACAAATAAACTAGTACAAAAAGTTAGTTAAGGAATCATTTCTACAAATTGTAACAAAACAACAAATTCATTAGGTAAATAAAGAAAATGAGATTTTAGTCCCTATGTAGCCCGTATCTAGATACAATGAACTGGTAAATTGCTATTTAAAAATAAAATAAAAAACTGGTAAATTGCTAATTTTGCATAATGGAATAGGGTTTTTTTTTGTACATGCTCGCGAGCGGTCAAATCTTTGCTCGAGCTTAATTTTAGCCGATCTCGAGCCGCTTCATTTACTAGTTGAGTAGATCTCGAGTGCAGTTATTACTAGGTTGATAGTTCGTTGAGCCAAACTATAAATACAATTTTATAATATTATTTTTTACATTTATAATTTTGTTTATAAAAAAGTTAGTATAAATTTAAAATTTTGGCTCAAGCTCGAGCTTCAGTTTGAGATAAAAAAAATTTTGCTCTAGTCCGAGCTCGAGTTTGAACCTAATATAATTTTGTCCAGCCGAGCTCGAGCCAAAATATCTAGGTGTGAGCCTGGCTATTATATTTCTCGAGCAAAACTAGAGCCAGTGCCAACTTGAGCTCATCTTTTTTACTGCCCTACAGAAGGGTGTGTTTCTTTTGCAGGCGGACTTGCAAGTTTTGAGAGTTGGTATTTTTAATAATACAAAGTGAACTTATTGAATGAGATAAAGAAAATATAATATTTATATCACACCCAAAATTGTATAAACAATATATGGTACATATGGTATAAAGAACGCAAATAGACTTAAATGTTTGTTAAAGAAAAATATACACCATAACTATCCTTTGCTAAAACTAAATTATAATTCCAAATTTTTTTTCGAACAAAACTAAAAATTCTTTCCACAAAACAAATCATTAAAGCAGAATTATAACCTCTAAGAACAAAACTATTCTTTCACAACAACATTTTGAATCGAAGATGGGTTTATTGGAAATTTAATGTCGAAATTGATCCTTAAATTTATGTTCTTAGATGAATCTTTTAAAGGTGCCATGTCTTCATCTCACACTACTTCATATTTTGGTTTCATATTTTGGATGAATAACGTTGTTGATGGGAATTTTTAAACTGCCAACATCCAAAATTGAACATGTCAATGCTTTCAGATAGGGAGATCTTTTGTGTATTAGTCATTTCCACAAAATTAAAAAAATTGTCAAAAAGAAGAAAGGTTATGAAGAAATTAAAATAGATAAGGAGAAGGATTTGGGGACAAAAAAGAGCCTAAAGTGCCTCCGGTTACCACGGCGGTGCTGAAGGTTACACTTCACTGTTAAGGCTGCATCCACAAAATTCAAAAAATTATTAGCAAGAGAAAAGCCCTCCACTTACCCCAGGTTCCACTGTCAAGGCTGCATCCGCAAAATTAAAAAAATTATCAACAAGACGAATTTCTGTGAAGTAATTTCTATCACGTGTGTAAACTTTATTGGGTTTCTCATCAACTATATATACAATATCAGCAGGTATAGCACCTGGAATATCATTTCCATTATTTGGTAACGATGATCTTTGTTCATTCCAAACGATTTTGACATGTTAAAATTTTCTCTACCGTCGTTGACTTGTCGCTGGTATCAACAATCTCTCGGGAGATCTTCATTTTCTTGGTTGTCCTCTTATTATAAAGCTCTTCTAGTGTACCACGTAAGTTTTGCTCAATCAGATATGATTTTCTAAATTGAGGTTGATGCACCACCAGTACCACATCTTTCAGCAGCATATGCTCATCTGAACATGCTATCAGTAAACATGCTAGAGTCATTCATCACCCATTCCTCCAAAGGGCCTTGATACCTAAAAAATTATGAAAATATGCCACCAGCACTCCTAGATTGAACCTAAATCCACTAGTCCCTCCACCGGTCGAGTAGAAAGATAAAAAGATGGGCCACCCAAAGCAGAGTTGGTCATAATTCATAAACGTTATTTATGGTTTGTTAGGGTGTAAATTGAAATTGAGCTCTCCTAAATTCAAGTAAGCTTTGACTCAAGATCAGTTTGAACAAATTAATTTGTTTCGAATTATTGTTTGAGCTTGATTGGATTAGAAAAATTGAGTTTGAATTATGATTGAGCTCGAGCTCAAATTTGAGTATTCTTGTATTTTAATTAAAACATGAATATCCAATATACATATAAATAAATAATTTATTAATAATCTAGTTCGACAAGCTACTGAGCCAATATTATTTGGGCTCAAACTCTTCTCAATTCCTTGTCCAACGGCTTCGGCTCAACCTCAACTTGGATTCGATATTGATCAATGTTGAACTTAAGTCAAGTTTTAACCGAACTGCTTAATTCATTTACATCCCTAGTATAAGTTTTTATTTTTCAATTTTATGTCAATGAAACCAGTGTTTAATACTGTTTTTAGATATGACAATATTTTCCATTCCCATTGGCCACCAATGAGACCCTATTTATTGGGAGTGAAATTTCAAATAAAAATTTTCATTGGGTTCAAATGGGAGGGAAAATAGTGAGGTAAGGAATTTGATGGGAGGAATGAATTTCCACTGGGACCCAACATATTTTTGGGTATTAAATAGGTACCCAATGGGAATCCATTTTATTTCCCCTAATTTCCCTTTTTTCACTTTTTTTAATAAAAAATTTTATCTCTTTTTAATATTATTGTTGTTTTCTTTTTCTCTGTCATTGTTTCAATTTTCTTTATCTACTCATTTAATTCTCTTTCTCTCTCTACATATCTTTTCATCTAACTTATTTTTTCCTCTTATATATATATATATATATATATGGGCAAATTATATGAATGGCCACTAAACTATTATCTGTGCCCACTTTTGGCCATTAAACTATTTTTTGCATACTTTTGGCCACTAAATTATTGCACGTGTCTACTTTTGGCCACTAAACTATTTTTTGCCTACTTTTAACCACTAAACTATGGCCCGTGCCCACTTTTGGCCACTAAACTATTAGAAGTTGTCACTATGGCCACTCCGTTAAGAATTTTCATCAAATCTTTATTTACTTTCATTTTTTAAATTTGTTATTTAAAAATTGCATTTTTTTATTCAAATCTTTATTTTAATTTTGACGGCCAACTTTATTCATTAATATTATATCATATTTGTAGTGACATTTAGAATTCTCATATCATTTTATAAATTTTCAAGATCTAACATATTCCAAAAATAAAATAATAAATAAATAATAAATGAGATCGATGTCTATATCCTACGTTAGAAAACGAATTCTAAAAATTAAAGTTAAAGACAATAACGTTCGATGAGTCAAAGAATAATTTATCATATGTTTATAAATACAAATAAAGATATCGAGAAAACAAAAAAAATACAAATAATTATTGTTTGTGAGTGATTGATGTTAAAAAACATTGATGCATATATATAGGCAGTTTAAAGATTATTAGGATTTTGGGAACATTAAAGATTAAGGAGTAAATAAAGATTTGATGGTACCTTCTAACGGAGTGGTCATTAATGGCAACTTCTAACAGTTTAGTGGCCATAAGTGAGCGAAAAATTATTTAGTGGCCAAAAGTGGGCAGAAACAATAATTTACTGGCCAAAAGTGGGCAGAAACAATAGTTTACTGGCCAAGTAGTCATTCATATAATTTGCCCTATATATATATATATATATATATATAGTAAGTTTTCCTTCTTAATTTTTCTCTCTACTCTTATTTTCTCTTTTATTTATATATTAACTCTCTTATTTTTACCTTTTTTTAAATTTCTCTCTCTCTCTCTCTATATATATATATATATATTTATTACACCCCCCCCCCCCCCCCCCCCCAACCCCCCTACTGTACATACATACATAAATAGTCTATATACATATATATATATATATATATAGATATATTTGTATATATGCGTGTAATGTATGTATGTATTCATATATATATATATTTTTTATTTATGTACGTACTGTGTGCATAATTTTAAATGATAAATATATAGTTTAAATGAGTTGTTAAATATAATTAATAATTAAAAGTACAAATAATAATATAACATTAAATATGGTAAAACAAATCAAATAATTTTGATTTGGGTAATTAGTGGGAATAAAATGGGACTCCAATGGACTTCCAATTATTTAATTCCCAATGGGTAGTTGGAAATCCCAATCTCAATCCTTCCCATCATTTAAATTAGATGGGTAATTAACTATCCATTCCCAATAATTTTCCTCCCATTAATTTCTTACCCAATTGCCACCTCTAATTGTTTTGTTACATTTGAAACTACAAAATTTGTTGTGTTTTCATAAAACTATGAAACTTAATACTCCATATGTTTCACAATAAGTGCAAATTTAAAAAGTTTGATTTGTTTCAAAAGAAATGTTCAGTTACAGGAAATAAAAATTCATTTTTTATTTTATCCACTGTAATCATTATTACAGTAGAGTTTTCACACAGTGATAGACAATCCCAACTGACCTTTGGGATCAACTTCTAGAATGATGTCTGAATGTAGACGAGTGGTTTTAAACTTAGCAAACCAAGTGAGGCAGAGAATTGTTCCTTTCATGCTAGTTCCTTAGTTCCTTAGACCTTCTTTTAGAAAATTTGATCTTCTCTAGCATGCATTACATAGGGGCACTAGGTAAGAAAATCAAATCCTGAAAGAGTTCAGTAGCGCAACTTTTTTCACGAACCATTACTCTTGTCGAGTAATTAAGTAATGATACTCATCTCAACTAATTGATCGCAACTTTTCAAACCAAATAATATGACATGTATTCATTGGTCAATAATGTGATATCAATAATAATTTCATAAACATGTCACCAATGAAAGCATGTCGCATCACTTGCTATGAAAAAAATTGTGATGAATCAATCGAGATAAGTATCATTATAGTTGCCTATCATTTGATGTGTGGAATGTAACTCATTAGCAAGTATCAATGCCAGAACAAAAAACTGCAAGTGCTGGTAGGTAAACTATTAATACAATGTTACAAATTACAATGTGGAAGCCTATCAAATATTGTTTCAAACAAAAAATATGGCAGGAATAAGATTAACTAGCTGACCCTAGCAAAATCAAGCTACTTCGAGATGTTAGATATGTCATTCAGAGACATCTGTACTCAACCAAATACTAAGGACAAATATAATTTTACATAATACACACAGCCAGGCCTGGAGGAGAATACCTGCAACTACAGTTGTTGTGCTTCTCATTTTTGTTGCAAGTCCAGTTCTCTGAAGTCAAGTTTTGCGCCGCTGACTCCGAAGCCTTCCCAGGTCCAAATCCATGAGCCTAGAGGATGCAGGCATAGGCGAGGGCGTAGATAGACCTACTGATTCTGGGATGTCAAGATCAACATTCACGGAAGGGCCAGCAGTGGCGCGCTTCATGTCGAGGTCGCTCAGCTGACAAGCTTCGAGTTTTACCTTGTTAATGATCTCAAAATGATGGGGAGACAGACATGCCTCGGCAATTCGCCTTTGGAGGTCCTCTATTTTTTTCTTTTGATACTCCAGATTCTCAGTCTCGTTTCCTTTCTCACCTAATTGCTGGTACAAGGATGTAAGGTTTGATAACACCCAAATCTGAGTTGGTACATCATACAGCTTTTTTGCTAATGTAAGAGAGGATCTCAAGATCTCCCTAGCTTGTCCAGCATCATGGAGGGCAAGAGCCAAGTTCCCCAAGGCAGTCAAATATTGCGACACGAGCTGAAGACTCCCTATATAATTGTGTGTTGTCTGCAAACCAGATGCTAATCGAATTCTTGCTTCCTGCAGATTATCCTGCTTAATCAAAAGAAGTCCATATGCAAAGAGGACACTGGTTCTCTCTCTCACTCCAACATATGAATCAATCAGCCGGTAAATCGGGCCAATCAAATCAAGGGCATTTGAAGATGATTCAGCATCACCCATGCAAATATAAGACACTGCCGCGTAAACTTGGCACATAGTGCTCGTTGATTTGCTCGATGTCACTGTTGAAGCTTCGAGAAAATGGAACACAGCCTCACTGTAGCATCCAACTGAATGTGCATACTGCCCTCTAAGCATCTCGATAGTACTCTGACAAGCCTGTAAAATGGTTGGAAAACGAAAGTACCAATTTCTCATCTGTACCAAAGCTGCTTGTGCTTCAACGAATTCTGATCGAGTAAGATCGACTACTACTTTATTCTCCAGAAACTGCATTAAAAGCATCAAGTAGACACCAGCCATCCAAATAGCAGAGTGTTGAAGATTTACTTCTCTCACTTCATCATCTATTCCCAGATTTATCATTTCCTCTTGAACGGTTTTTATTCCTGATTGAATCCTCTTTACACACTCTTTGAAAAGTCCTTTTGGACGACTGAAAACGACAACGGTCAGATCTACCAAAGCGTAAATAGCACCCTTTGGTAGCCATTCCCCATCAATCGGTGGAGGAGCCAACTCAAGCTTAACCTCAATCGCACGTTTAACATTTCCGAAATAAGCTGGTTCTAAAGAGTCTTTGCCAGTTGAATTTACTCCAACAAAATTAGAAAGCTGCCCTTTCAAGTGTACTAGTTTCTCAGAAAGTAAAGATCTATCCCTATAGCTCAAATCCGACCGAGCAAGACTTAGATTTATCTCCTCAATCTCCTTGTTGAGTTCCTGAATATGTTGGGTTCTCTCCAAGTCAGACTTCATTGCAGCGTCCAACTTTTCCACATGTTCAGCAGCACTTTTGTAGTCACAGATCCGGAGTAGATAAAATATATGGAGCAGTTTGTGATAAAAGAATAAACCAAGACACTGTTGTGCCTTTTGGGTCCAAAAAGAAAAGGTAAAAGTTCAGAGATTGAAAGGGGGGTTGTTAGGAAAATTACAGAACAAAATAAACCACAGGAACATCCATGCATATTACTATATTAGCGAACCTTGGGTACATAGACACATCCGTGGATCAGAACTATTTTACTAAATATTCATATGATATTTGTATACATGAAATTACGTACAAACTCTCGATGGCTTCTCTCCAGAATATGATTTGCAACATTCTACAAATCATCAATGAGACGGGATATCCAATTTTCATTTGGTTCCCTAAAATTTTCTTCACCAAAGGAAGGGAATGCATCCAGTCCTGGTTGATTAAGATATTCAGAACAATCTTCTAAATATCTTCTTTGACTAGACAGCGTAAAGCTTTACCCTTGACTTATTTCTAGAAAATGATATCCTTCCAAGAATACCATGGTAAAGTCTAGCAAAGAAGCATCCTAAACCACATTCTCTTTTTCACTAACTGCGGCCTGAAAGTTGTTTATTTTTTAGTGCTTTACCCGTAAAATGTTATGTGTCGATTCAATTTATCCAAGCTTATTAAGCCTTACTGCTGATGAATTCTGTTTCAATTACAATTGTGTTTTTACTGCCACAACCAGATCATACTACATCCACTCATCCGAAGAAAAGACAGACACCCTTGGAGAAGTGAAAACTTATATCCCAATAATATGAGGCATCCTACAAACAGAAGTCTTTATTTATGTCTGTTTATATATTGTAAATAACCATGGCATACCAGCCTAAACGCAACTTACCAAGCTTTACAAATCTTAGCAATGTTTAGTATCATGAAATCAAAAGAAAAGTGCTTCCAGAAAAACTAAGAAATTCAACAAAAAACATTGGACTCGTCGACAGAAATAATATATATATAATATATATAATATATATATGTATATATATATGTATGTATATATGTATATATATGTATGTATATTTGAAATTACTAGGGGGAATAAAAGAGAAAAATACAAGGCCTTACTACTGGCCAAAAGTAAATTAATAAATAAATAAAGATGTATTCTTACCTTGTCCGGTGAGAAAGAATCCCATATTATCTTGCATCTGTTAACAGCTCCCTCTACCAAATTTGCATCAACCCATTGCATAAGGTGCACGTGCAAGATTGAAGCAGCAAAAAACATCTAATCCCCCAGCACAACCAAGAAAATATGTTATTCAAGTAATATATTAAATCTCACCAGTTAAACATAGCAAGTACACTGATAGTTTTCATGTCCACATAGAATTGGAGATCGGAAGTGCAAAAGCAAAAATTTATATAACCTAAAGAGAATTATAATTTCACTTGGCTCTATGAAAGAGGAAATGCCACCTATCAGAACTAAACAACACAAATATGCATAATAGACCATTCACACCTGCAACTCCTGATAACACATTTTTGTTGCACAGATGTATCCATGCTCTAAAGCAGTAATTGACTCTTGGTAATCCCCCTCAATTATCAAAGCATTTGCTCTCTGAGAATTAAAGTTGCAAAACCATAGCCTCCCAGTAAACCTTCAAAAAGTAAATACATCAATGAGTATAACGAATCCAAACTTCTATAAAGAGAAAGCTAAACATTCTATTTCATACATAATTGAGGAGGATATTTTTATCCTAGAATGGATATCTGAAAGGTAATAAAACTTTACAAGCTTTTGAAAATGAATGAGGGAACAATTTACAGTATCTAGAAAACAGATGACATGCTTGTAACTCAAATCTGAGTAACGAATAAAACATAACAGGTTGAAGAATTCTCAGAAGATATGTGCTCAGAAGAGATAATTCTAAATCTTATTTCCAGAAGGATGTTCACAAATATATAACCATAAGTTGCAGCAAAAGAATTCGCCGTCACAAAGTTCATGGATAGATATAGTTTAAGAAATTTAATCTAACAGATAATAGATTCTGAAGGTAACCGTTTAAACTGAAACAATAAAAGGAAAGACCACCCCTACCCATCTCCAGATGTTGCAGTAAGTTCCAACGCCTTAGATAGTATGTGTTTTTGTGAAGGAATGGCTCCTACAAGATGGTAGCACTGACTCAATAGGCTATATGCTCTGCATTTGAGCTCAAAGCATGAAGGCATATTGTTCAAAAGAACTTGCTGCAGCAAGTAACATGTGTTAATGAAAACAGTTTTTATACCTTCTCAATGAATAAAAAAGAAGTGAAACAACTGTCTACGAGATTAGACCAACAAATTCATAATATAAAGGAATCACGTAAGGATAAAGTCATCAACTTTTGCATTTCATTCCTCCCAAATCCTATATTTATCATATTTTTAGACTTCAACCCATCTACAATAACAGTACCACAAACATTACTCATACCCAGCCCATATCACACGTTCTCTAAGGGTACATTTGGTGCGCAGGAATGAGAATAGAAATAAAGGTTAAATGATTTCAAGTAATTGCTATCCTTATGTTCAGGCCATTTAAATAGGAAATAGTGTACAATCAATTGTGTAACATATCCCTTCCCATATGGGATTCAAGTAGGGTGATAATTCTTTCTTTGTGCTCTCAAAACCAAACATGAGAATGGGAATTGATAACCATTCCCATCCCTTTATGAAGTTTCCCAAATAACTCAAACCGAATTTAAGATTCCTTTAAAGAATGGCCATTTCAAACCCAAATATGAAATGCCCTCCTTCTCTTTCATTGGTACTTACTCTGAACCAGAGTGATAACCTCTTTTGGATGAGTGAAGAGAAAGTTATAAGTACCAATGGAAGAGAAGAAATCCACCAAGTCCATCTAAAAGTTTGATAAATAACCATGTATAATCCTTCACATCAACTCTCTTAGTTCAGAGACTAATCACTATTATCACAAACTAACCAGTTGAGTACGAAATCCTCACTAATTATCTATTTCATTTGTATAATTACCCAAAAAACGAAAAAGGAAAATTAACACAGCTAACAGAGTAGAAGTATCTTGCCCATTTGCAATCTCATACTCCAAAAATTTTAAAATTCATTACAGCTGCCGTTCATAACCTAAAATCCTATAACTAGCACCCAAATTAACCTCAAAAGAGAACATTCAAAGTTCAACAGACATAAAATACGAAGGCGGAAGTAAAAGCAATTCACAAGCTCGAAAATCCCAACACAAAACCAGTAAAAGTGAGAAAGAATACAGACAGCGCGTTCGAGGTG
The DNA here is from genome assembly GCA_016801395.1 of Leptodermis oblonga. NCBI lineage: Eukaryota > Viridiplantae > Streptophyta > Magnoliopsida > Gentianales > Rubiaceae > Leptodermis > Leptodermis oblonga. The sequence continues at coordinate 38,608,880 of CM028760.1, forward strand.
GGCTTTGGCTTGGTTGACATTGTGGGAATGCTTGAGCAGGAGAGCGGCGACGCGGAGGCGAGTCTTAACTTCGATTATGGGTAGAAAAGGGACCTGACTTTGACATACGGCTTCCAAGCACTTGATGGCCTTGCCGAATTCCGCTTGTTCCTCGTGGTGGTCCGCCAATCCCCACAGCCCCTCCGCCACAACTTCCATTGTCTTCAATCAATTCACTCCATCTTTTTCAACAAACATCAATTCCAATTCCAATTCTTTTCCTTTTTTGGAGTGCAAATCGAAGAGAGTAAAGTGAACCCAGTTCTGAATTGAATCGTGCGAGTTGAGAGATTGGTAATTATGTACTAATTATCAAAACCAACAAGAACAACAAGTAAGAAATTGGAGAAAATCACAAGCAATTTAGTGGGAAAAATGGCTAGATTATGGGGAGTTGCAGGATTGTGTTTTCATTCGTTTCCCACGGAACCCGTAGAAAGAGGCTTCATGTCAACGTTTCAACGGGGAGTTCTTATTATTACTTTTATTTATTTATTTATTTTTAATTAGGGGTGGTGGTCCTCGTACACCTTCAACCTCATTTTTCATCCTTATTAGCTATGCATATTTAACTATTAAAATTATTTTATAATATATTTGACTGTCAAAAAAATTTTATGCATATCCCTAGATAATTTTTAAAATATATTTATTGGCTCCGTCACTGATTGCCCATTTAATTTTAGTGTAGCAAGCCAGTCATGATGAAAATACGTGAGCATAATCCCTTATTATTTTTATCATTTTAACAAAAAAATTTTAAAAGAGCATGAGAAGTAAATAAATTTAATCTTGACTCTTCTAATAAAACAAAAAAATATTCTAAAAATTTATTCTTCTAATAGAACAGATGCAGTAATAATATTGGATTTGGTTGAAAATTTACTGAAATAATTCATTTTCAGAGATGTACAATTTCTTTTATGAATGTTAATATATAAAACCTAAAATAACTAATTTGACACCAATTGTTTCATTCGTACCATGTTTTTAAAATATGAGTTAGTTGTGGACTACACATAATTATAGTACTTAGAGTCGAAATAGTAAAATAAATTCAAAACTTGACCCTTCAAGTGGAAAAATAATTATTTTTAGTAATAGACTTTTATAATAAAACAGTTGAAGTATGATTTACATTGTAGTATTAGTTTTAATGAAACATTAGCAATAGCTTACACCTATACACAAAAAACCATGATATTTATATATATATATATATATCATTTCTTATATTGAACCAAATATACAAAATAACGAGACCGTATTCTAATAGTTGTGATGCATAGAGGGCAAGATATAGGTTTGGAGTTTCGATTCCTGCATCTATCACTACATTCCTTACAAGTAAGGAATTCGATTCATACATCTGTCGGCATATACTAATTTAAAGTGTAAGCTAGTAAGGGGTTCGATTCGATGCCAATTTAAATTATAAACTGGTAAAATGTAGAGATTTAATTCATACATTTGTTTCAATCCATCTAGAATGCAGACCGTTTACACACTACGAGCAAATTTATTTCCTCTCTTTCCCAATAGGGATAATGTAATATTATCAAATTCAGAAGAAAAATATGCCATAAATATTTTGCCATGCTTATTTATTTATATTTTACTTTTTTGTAATTTATAAGTAAATGTGTCCCAACTTTCATGAATAGGTAAAATTGAAATGAATCACACTATTTTTATTAGACAATGTCTAGGAATGTTGTGAAATAATTTGGGCTCTATGTGGTAAGGAGATTCAAACTATAGTTTGAGTCCATTTTGATTTTTATAATATTAAAATTATATTGAGAATATAAAAAATGTGCTGAAAATATAAAAAAGTTTATTGATAATGTAAAAAGATTTATTAAAAATGACGAAAAACTATTATAAAATCAAAATGTGACTCAAACTATTATTGGTTTGAGTTTCTTTACCATGGCCTTGATTATTTGAGGTGAATTAATGATGCCATATCAAATGGGCTTATGTGGGCTGGGCCGTGTAGGTTGGGCCGTGTAGGTTCAAGGAAATCTGAAATAGTCATCACTTTGACTCCACAAATGAAATTGAAGTCTATTTGCGTAATTCTCTCTCTCCGATTGAGTTGACGACGTAGTTGTGTGTTTAACGTTGGACTAAAATCACAAAAACTCATCGAGAACGACCAGTTCAATTCCTAGGCCCTAACACTAGATATTTCCTTTTCTCGTACCATTAAGAAGAACGGGATATTTTAGAGTTGTACATTATGACTCATAAATAATTGTACCATTCCATTCAATCTTAACTGATGATTGATGCATTGAAATTTCTTTTCGATCTATTGTATTATAGAATTGTTGTTTTATTTAACATGATGTGAAATTTTCACAATACAATCGTGTGTAAGTAGCGAACGGTAAGAGAGATTGGATGATTGGATCGATCCCCCTCCCATAATATTCCAAAAAATAAAAAAAGAAGAAGAAAAAACCCCTCTCATAGTTGGCATACACAAAGAACTATCAACCCCAAGTAACTTTAGAGTTTTTTCCGTTACCATGTTTTTGAAAATCTGATTTAAAAAATGAACTTTTAAGAAATGCAAAATGATGTACTCCTTTTTGTCCATATAGAGGGTATTTCTTAAATTTACAACACATAAAACTAAAATTTTGACACAATTTTTGTTATTTTATATTCTCACTTTCTAAATCTGGTTGATTTTGAATCACACACAATCATACTAATAAGAGTATATAATATAAATAATATTATTTTACTGGAATAAATTTTTTTAAAAAATATATGATTCTTTTAATGGAAAAAAAAGAGTAATTGAATTATTACTCCCTCCGTACCACTGGAGGAGTCCACATCCATAAATAAACAACTTTTTTTTATGAATGTCAATGGTACAACACTTAAAATATCTAATTTGACAATATTTAATTGTTTCATTCATGTCCTTAATTTTTATGTGTGGATTATATATAATTATATTAGTAAGGGTAGAAGAAGTAAAAATTTAGAATTAGAGTATTCTATTGGAACAAAAAAATTTATAAAAAAAATAAACTCTTCTAGAATAATGAATTGAGTCTAAAATAGTACAAATTATTCAAAGTTGTAACCAATTTGCACTTAATTGACATTAATTATGTCACTTGAAGTTATTGGACATTCTCCTTAATTAAGTTGACAAGAATAGATGACTATGAGATGAGTGCTTTGGGTGGGTAGAAATTAATGAAATGGAAGGGTGGTGCTGGAAACCTTGTCGGTGACTTGAGCAAATTTAATTACTTCCTCCGGAAGAGTCAAGTTTTAAAATATTTTTTTGTTTTATTAGAAGAGTCAAGTGTGTAATTTTTTATTTCTCATACGTTTATTAATATAATTATGTGTGATTTACAACTAATTAACTTTTAGAAAGTAAGAATATTAGTGAAAAAAATTGTGACAAATTACATATTTTAGGTATTGTAATTTGCATCAAATAAAAAGTTGTACATCTTCCCAACTTGATTCTTCTGATGGAACGGAGGGTGTAGGTGTTATATGTGATTATTATAGGGCGAATTATATTTACCTTCCTCTACTTTGGGTACACTACGAAATTATATTTACTGTTTTGAAAAATACAAATTACTCCACAAAATCATCATACGACAAAGTCAGAACCGGCAAAATACAGAGAACTCCGCGTTGTTTTGATTTCCTATTTATATACCTTCAAGGAATTTTTTTTTATCTTCCTAGTATTTTACAACTTTCCCGATTCTAACTTTACAAGCCTTCCAGTAAGTATAGAAATAGATTCGTAGTTATACCCAAAGTTCAGGAATTAAATATAATTCGCCCTTAATTATAATAATTGATACTAGTTGTGATTTGTTGATTATTTCATGCTGCCATAGCCCGCAAGAAAAGATTCTTTCAACTTCCAAACTCCAAAGTCAGTTCAAGCGTGCTAACAGCGTTAATTAATTTCCCAGCTTGACCGTTTTGAAAAAATGATCATCTCAGGACTTAGTTCTTGTTTTTCATACGTTAGAATATTTTTCCTGGTAAGGAGAAATACCTACCGCCATAGTTTGCAGTATCGCGATACGTATCGTCGGATCGTACAATATTACGATCCCAAAATATCAAGTCGATCTTATTTTTTATTCTATCCAATTCTATAAAAATTTGCTAAAATAACTCAAATAAGAGTAGTTTTTATAATTTATCAGTATTTTACACTTGCACATTTTGTGTAAGATCTTACGATCCTATCGATACCGATCATGCACCAAAATCGATCCCACATAAGATCGTGATAATGCAAACTATGCCTACCGCTATTTGTTGTATAATGACTTTGTATTAAACGGACGATGAAACAAATATCTCTAATCTAGAAAACGACATTACTTTTTTTTTTCTCTAACCATTTCGATTCGTCAGATAGTTTGCAAGACTTGGACTTTCCTCGTTAAGACTTCCTCCAAACTCTTCCTGAAAAAGACACCTTTTGAACATTGAATATTCAAAAGAAATACTGATACACTCTCTCCGATCCAGAATATAAGTCGTTTTAGAGTTTTACAGATAGATTAATGAATTCATTTAAATGACAAAAAATCATTGAGGATTGTAATTTATTACTACTGAAAAATTTTGGAGTTGATATGCAAGATAATCACTGAATCTTAATAGATTAAGACAAGGGTAATTTGCGAAAAAAATATATGTTTTGTTTTTGTTGCTAAAATGTTATTTATTTTGAAAATCGTTACTCCCTCTAAACCGACTTTTATTTTGGATTGGAGGGCGTATTTCATCTAATAATCCAAAATAAAAAAAAAATGTTTTAGAATTTTTTGGGACAGATTGAGGAATTCATTTAACTGACAAAATCAAGTAACTTATAATTCATCTCTCACCCTTTTAAATGACATTATTTGTTATGTTTAAAAAAATGGCAGAATTTATTGCCAGAGCAAATTTTAACTTCTTTCTTAATTTTTATCTGTTTTTTTCAATCTCAAAAATCAAGTTTTCAGCCGGGCAAACGCTTAAAACTTGATTGAATCCGAAGGAAGAAGGCTTGGTGAAAGAATTTATCGATTAACAATTACTCACTAAAATATATGTCATTGCTATGAATTTATTAATTGATTTGTTGGAGTCTTTTCCTCAGCAACAACGATATTATAGTTTTTGGAAATTTACAAGTTAAAGTTGTGCCAACAAGAAAGGAAAAATTTTGAAGAAAATATTCCCTGTTTGGTATGATTTTTAAAACATGGTTTTAAGATTTATTTTAATTTTATAATATTAAAATTGTATTGGGAATGTAAAAAGATGTATTGAAAAATATAAAAAAGTGTATTGAAAATGATGAAAAATTATTATAAAATTCAAACTTTTCTCAAAACATGGTTTTGAGAAACTTTATATTTGTGAGATTGCTGGTGTAGTTTATTGATACCGGCCTATTGATCTGATTTGTTTTGGTTGTTAAAAGAAGAAACAAAGATAACTATTTAGTCGCTTGTCAATGGAGAAATTGACAACAAAGATTATAAACGAAGGGTAAAATGCCAGGGAGAGAAAAACGAAAACTTGTATTTGACGCGTCTACTCGTTTAGTGGCGCACGTATTGAGTTTATAGTATCAAAAGTAACGCGTATCTGTTATGAAAACACGCGTATCAATTATAGTTATGATGTATTGCCGGTGGGGCAGTGAGTTTAACCCATAATATATTTTATATATATAACCTCTTATGTTAAAATTTTTTATTTTTTATTTTAAATCGCATGTAAGGGATAAAATATTATGTTTAACATTTGATGTATTGCCTCTTAATTTATTTGTTAATTAAAAATATAGAATGTTAAATAAAAATATATATTTTGTAATGAAAAAGAAAAATATTAGAAGTTGACGTATAGTCTTTCGGATTATATTTAACCGGACACCTCGATTTTCTTAAAATTTCTCATAATAGTTGGATAAAAGTTTTAGAAACGAATGGTTGTTAGTTTCTTTCTCCTTAAAGGAAGATACCACACACGGCAAACGTATGATTGAATTGAGTGGGGCTGAAATCTTTTTGTACACTTTATGCCGTGCTCATGGTCGTAGATACTTTAGGAATGGAAATAGAGAATGATTATTTGATTTTTATTATTAAAACTATTATATTTAGTACGCGTGTTGGATATGGAAAGGACGACGAGGTCAGGATGGGTCGACGTTCGCAAAGGAGTCTTGAGTTGCAAGCTAGTGCTTTCACTGTGACAACCCAATACTGACACAGAACATATGAGGAGACTGCACGTGTCGCACCACGATGGATTCATCACATGGATCGAGGAGGTAGTTACATACGGATAAGGGCGACCCTATCACGTGGAGAGTGTCACGTCATCAGCTGACGTGACCCTCGCTTTCACAGTACGCCTATAAATACTCAATCTATTGATTATTTAAAATGTATTGAATTCTAGATTAGTGATGTGCATAAAATTGAAATCCCCATTGGACCTGGCCCAATTAATTAAAACAAAGGAACAGTAAAAGATAAAGAAACCCAGATCCACATTCAGGTCGAAAAGATCGTGCAAACCAAGTCTATTTGTCATAATTTTAGATCGGATATGAAGGCTTAGCTCGGTCCTGAAGACTTAAAAGACTCGTGAAGGTTTAGATCGGCAAACGTTATAATCCAACTTGGTAATCTTAGATCGGTAAACTTTATAACCCCCAGCTCGGACAGATTGGGTCAGGAAAAGTATAAACTATAAGCCCAGGTCGTAAAAGCCTGGAGAAGTTAGATCGGTCAACAATGTTAAAACTCAGGTCGGTAAATAAATAAAGGAAAGCTTAGGTCGGTAAAGAGCACACCGGTCTAGGACAAAGATAATATTGTCAAATCAGTTAGACAGCATGGTAGGACCCCAAATTTAATATACAGATACAATGATGACAAAGGAGTCATGTTAAAGCCGTTATTCTTGGAACGGCAAAAACCATCATTGCAAGAAGAATAAATGGGAGCGTATGTTTTCATGACCCAACGGAGCCATCAAGAGTAAGCTTATAAATACTCAGGCACAAGCCTCATTCAAGAAAGTTCCAATAAGCAATCTCTGGCAATTCTCACTATCACTTCTTAAGCTATTCTCTCTCATTTACAATTTCTCTGAATACTCTGGTTCTATATTGTTTATCTATTTCTTATTACTGACTTGATCGTCGGAGCCTATACAGGGGGGAAAGCCCCGCTCCTTCCTTCTTGATTATTCACAACTTTATCACCGGAACAGTGCAAAATCATCAAGCTTCATCATCTTGGCCGAGCTCAGCAACCCAGATCACTCAATCATTCCCAATTTTATTCATTCCCTTCACAGCACAACTTAATACATATTGGGCTATTGTTCATCACAAAAGTCTATTGGGCCGCGAAGAAGCATCGTTCCATCATTGTAATTTTTGCGTCACATCAATTAACATACTTTATTCGATTCTGACTTAAGTTTCGGAGCAGAATCGGTGAGTTAGTCCCAAGACAGGAGCAAAGGCCAAGGGACGACGTCAGTAAAGTTCAACATTAACCGGGGATTCAACAACACACATGAATATAATAACTAAAATATTATATTATTTAAAAAAAAATTAATATTTATTTAATGAAAAATTCATTCATTATCAGATTATGTGATATATATATCCTTCATTTTCATTTTCATTTTCATTCTCGCGTGACAAGCGTAATACGTCGTATATGTCGTTTTGCTTTTGCATGCAAGAATGTGAACTCAACGAAACATACATTCACGCGGTGAAGTTTTAGTGGAGTGGGGGAGGGGGCTCAATCAGACATTCGTAATATTCCTTTTCTTTCTGGTTCTAGGAATCTTGTCTTCTTCCTTAAAGTATTGGCTTATGTATCAAAGCGGTGGAAACATACGCTAAAAAACCTTATAAATACAATTGATTATTAGATTCGGGTCACTGATCTTGGATGTTTAACTACTTAAAGTTGTGAGATAATATATAAAAAAGCATCTCAACGTGTTTTGGGAAGGCAGGGAAACATTGGCAAAACACAAAAAAAAGTCTCTCAATCTATATGCATTTCAAGCGTTTAACGGTCTAATAGTAACCTCTAAAATACATGTGTATATTTTGTATTTATATGCTATACTGTCGTCTACCGTTTCTAAGTGTTGGAGTAATGAATTTCATCTACTAATTATCGCAAATAACTTAAAATAACTAGTATTGCGTGTTTTTATGTGTTGTAGTATTTGATTTAGCGTTTGAAATATTAAGTTTAACTGCTGAAATATCGTGATTATGTGAAAACAACATAAAAATAAAACATCCATATTGAATTTAATTGTTAAACTATCATTTATCAAATAGTTGAACAAAAGACTCAGTCCTACCAAAATGCAAGCCAAACAACCTAACGTAGAGAAAATTAATTTACTTTTACTCCTGTTTGTCCCATTAAAAAGTCTCGATTTGATCTCTTATTTTTATCTTAACAAATTAAATAATCATTAGTTTATTTTATTTTATCATATTTCATATATTTATTAATATACTTATGTGTAATTTATAATTAATTTTCCTTAAAAGGTAAAATAAAAATAAAAAGTAAAATAATTATTTTAAGTATTATACTAATACATATATCTATCCTATATAATAGAAAGTAACATATTTATTATATGACGGTCATCTAGCCTATAATTAATAATGTTAAAAGTGACATGACTGCCACATTGACAAATAATTTAATAAATATTTTTGCTTTTTTATGTCTATATTAGATTTTTAATTTAACCATCCATATGAATACCACGTAAGATTAATATTTAAATTTATTGAATGCATAAATTTTATTTTTTTAATTAAATAATATTTTTCTTTGTCTTTACTAACTTCTTAATTTATTTTTTCAATTTCTATATTAGATTAACTTCGTATTATATAAGGATCATCTATATGTATAAATAATCATGTTCGTAAAAAATATATTAATAATCGTAAATATATATACATATATATATATATGCATATATCTTTTCTATTAATATGTATATAACTTAATATAAATTTTGGGTTAAATGTATGTAACATATCAAACATTTATATTGATACATAGTTTATTTTATTACTAATAAATACATTATTATAAATAAATGACTTTTTATGTGATGCATGTTTCTGTATATGTAAGGGTGAGTGAAATATAATATTAGTTCATTTAAATTCATTTTTATTTTCTGTATTCTTTATTATTGTTATCCACTAATCTCTTTTTAATTTTGTGACTTTTCATGTACTATTAAGTTTCAAAAAGACTCTTGCTTATAGGATGATTATTTACTTTGTTCACATCAACTTCCTTTATTTAATTTGCAATTAGTAAATGATTAATTATTTGAAAACTTTTGGTAATTCACACAAGAGAATAAATACACACTTTACAATCTCTTTCTCAATCCATTAAGATCAAAAATAACTTTCTTCTTGTTTAGAATCCTTATGTGCATGTCCAAGTCACGTTAACTGGGCAGCTTTTCGTAATATATGTACTTCCATTTAGAATATATTTTTCTCAATCTCTTATTCGAATTTGCAAGTTTGTGCATGTTCTACTCCAATGAAAAACAATGTTTCCCTATCCAAATCTACGAAATATGTCTCTAAATTCACCTCATCATCATCATCAGAAGAAGTTGACAAGAGGCGAGAAAAAAAGAAGCAAATAGAGTAGGCACGCCAATTCTATATATTTGAGAAAAGATTTCAAGTATTTGTATTATATTTGACATATATTTCTTCTTTTTAACTCTGTATTTACAATCAAAAATTGATTACTATTATAATTTTTATTTTTATTTTTATAAATTTTATGTTGTCACATTATAATATTTTCGGGCATTCACCGTGCAATCGCACGGTATTCCCATCTAAAGTGTGTATATATATATATATATATAAATTATACATTTTAAAAGTTATACTACTAATTATTAATGAGATGGAGTCAATGCTACTTTATTTTGGTTGTTCCAACCAGGTTAAAGTGGTCTATCTTATTATTAAATTAATTAAAAGTCTGGTGACTAAAAACTAGAGGATTCAACTAGAAAGTAGAAAGTAGAGACATGTAAGTTTAACGACCTTCCATAATTTTTTCTACTCCCTTTCCAGAAAGGCAGAATTGACCATTGTAAGTTTAACCACCTATATCTTGGGGAGTGAGGTGCCTTTGGACCAAGGCAATTCTATATACAATGAAAATAGGCCCTCGATTTTTATGAAAACTACTAATATCCCCATTAAACTAACAATACTTTTTAGACTGAGTAATAATATAATAATTATTCTTTTCTGGCTTCGTAAAATTACATTTGTCTCCTTGTGGTACTTACATGAATCTAATAATTTAAAGTTTGATAATTTAAACAAATCTTGAGGAGGATAGAATTAAATAAGGCAAATTACATTGATCCCATGATGTTTGAGTATAATTACGAAATTAACCTTCAAAACTATTCATAATTACATTTACACCAATCTTCTGAGATGTTCATACTATTAAATAAACATCTCATACTATTAAATAAAGCAGGTGAGTGTATGCTATAACGCTATCGAACAAATAATGTAAAACGTAAAAACTACAAAATAAACGAAGTGTGACATATTGGTACTAATATAGTCTATGGTATATTCGTTTTAACGGGCACTCAATTCATTCACACGTACGTTTTCGTTTCAAGTTTAGTTTTACATTGATATTGTAGAAACAAAGAAATTTCAAAATGAAATAATACATTGAACAGAGCCCCTTATAGCTCCCACTAGGCATCAGCTGTACTTACTTGCTAACAACCATAGCCTGTTGGGATGCCCATGCATTAATACTTCTATAAACGGAACGGAGTAAGTTTTGGTGAATCGGCGGGTTATATGATTCGAGTTGAATAACACGAATAATTAAACATGTAAGATTAGGGTTTGGGTGTGTCGACCTGAGAACCCTTCAACCCGAACCAAACATGCACGAGTAATTTATAGTACAACACGAATATGAAATGTTCGAGTGTTAAATAAGTCGACACTAATAATTAAATAGGTAAGGTTAGGGTTGAAGGTTGTCGACATGAAAACCCAATAACTTGAACACAACACAAATTACCACGCCTATAAATATTTCCCACGTCTAAAAGGGTTCAAACCTGTAATCCCTCTCTCACAGAGAACTTTTCAGAAATCTGAATCACTAACGCGCATATTTCGACGTTCTTAAACATCTCTTAAAATGAGGTGGCATACATCCCACCGTAACAAACAAACCATGGGAACCAAATAAATGTGGGTTGGAAAAATAGAGCCCCAAGGAATGTGATAATTGGGATATGCATCATTGTCCGAACAGAAACCGCCAATTAAATCATCAAAAAAGTCTACAATTCAGCCATCCATAAACCATAATATCCATTGTTGTTGCAGTTTCTCTTCGTTGCCCAGGCAGACACGAATGTTGTTGAGCCAACAAAAGTTGATTTATCGTTGTAGAATTCTAAGAGAAAAGAAGGAAAAAATATATATATATATATAAATTGATTTTTATGTTTTCATTTGCTTTTTTCTCAGTTCTCACTATACTCCACGAATTTTCCATTTGAAAAAGAGAGAGGTCGTTGTTGACTCTACAATTATGTATACTCTGTCGCACACGTTATGGATATGTCATTAATTGGGATGCTTTACATCCACATGGTCCCAATCTTTTTGATTTATTTTTAAAAGTACGTTTCTCGAAAAAAATAGTTTATACTTGAATTTCTCTCGTTTTATTAAATAGTCTACTTTGTATTATTAAAAATAGTAATATAAAATGAACTCTTCTAATAAAATAGATGAAGTATTAAAAATATAAAAAAGTATAGATGAATAGTTAAAAATTGTACCCCTTCCGTTCTATTAACTTTTTTTTGTTCTAATAATAGAGTTCAATTTCAAATATTTTTCTTATTTTATCCTTACTAATATAATCGTGTGTGATATATAATTAATCAATACTTAATAAGTAGAATATAAATGGAATAAAGGGTATAAATTAACTATTTTAGGTGTTGTACATTGATATTCTTAATAAATTTTATATTAGTCAAACTGAACTCTTACGATAGAACGGAAGAGTATTAACAATGTATTATTCTATTAAGAAACAAAACTAATATAAAAAAGAAAGAACAATGAAAACGAATATGTTTGATGTCGAGAGTTCATTTGAATGCAACTTAACGTTTGACCCAAACCTATAACATTGGGGGATTAAAATGTACTTTCGCCCCTTAAAATTGAAAATGGCTTAGGTCTGTCAACTTACTTATATGAGCATGGGCAGGCTTGAATTTTTCGTAGGACACGACGGTGTACTTTGACTTGAAAATCAATTTGTACACTTATATTTATCATTATTTTCTTTCACGGGAATTAAATTTATTATTAGTAACTTATTTTCCTTCACAAATGGAAATCAAACCAATTGAAGAAAACATTAAGGCGGTTCATGTCATTTTTATGAAGTAATAATAATAATAATTGAGAAAGTGAAAACGCCATTCATTTTAAATATGTAATGAAATATATTCTGATATACTTGTCACGTATATAACATGTAAACGCCATTGTTTAGGAACGAGCCAGTGGTTCAGCGGTTATGATGCATAGTGAGCCTGCTACAGTAGATTCCCAACTCGTTATTCCCTCCCCCACAACTCCTGTCTTCAATGTAATATATGATAAGACTTGAAATATTACTAAATTCAAAAAAAAAAAAAAAAAACTAAAAACGTCTCTGTTTTTTACTAGTTCTTAAGTAGTTCATTGGTAGGCCGAAGGGAATATGAAATTTTGCTTCCCATATTTGACGCGCTCTAATCGCATGATAAATATAATAACAATATTATAAAAGAATTATTATTATTTTATTCCAATGCTGCCACTATATAAAGCCCAGCAAACCTCGTCGGGTTCAGAATCTTAACAAACAGTTCCATACAAATTTTAAGCTCTGAGGCAAAGAAATACTCAGAAGATCGATGGAGTTTAATTTTAGCGTCTCGCAATTGTTGACATCGGCGGCCGTAATCGCCTTCGCCGGAGTTCTGCTCCGAGTGTACGATGCTCTGGTCGCCAAACCCAATCGTCTCAGATCCGCCCTCAGCAAGCAGGGAGTCACCGGCCCGAAACCCACTCTCCTCCTCGGCAACATTTTAGCGATAAAGAAGGCGAGAGATCAGGCCAAAGCTTCGCCGTCGTCTTCTTCCCCGTACGGCGTCGTTCCGGTCTCTCACGACTGCGGATCGATTCTCCTTCCGTTTCTCGACGAATGGCAGAAGCAATTTGGTACGTGCACGAACAGATTAATTGACGTGTGGGTTTGTTATGATAATTTTGAAATCGAACTAACTGATTAACAAATTAAACAGGGGAAGTGTTGGCTTTTTCGCTTGGGAATACGCAGATTTTATTAGTCACGCAGCCTGACATGGTGAAGGAGATAACAACCTGCACTTCTTTGGATTTGGGGAAACCGACGTATCAAGCTAGGGAAAGAGGAGCTTTGCTGGGGCAAGGCGTTTTAACTTCAAATGGTGCCATTTGGGCTCGCCAGAGGAAGATTATCGCTCCTGAATTGTACATGGAGAAAGTCAAGGTACATCTAATCAATTCCGATTTGCTCTGAATATCTTTTGAAATTGTGCCTGGTGACTCATAAACGACGACAATGGTGACTTACAGGGAATGGTAGGTCTAGTTCAAGAGTCGACGATTACGTTGATTAACTCGTGGAAGAGTATAGTCGAGGCGGCGGAAGGTGGAATTGCTGACATTGAAATCGCTAAGCACATGAGGAGCTTTTCTGGAGATGTAATCTCAAGAGCATGCTTTGGCAGTAATTATTCCAAAGGTGAAGAAATCTTCTTAAGACTCAGAGATCTCCAAGAACTCACGGGAAAGAGAGCTCTCGCAATTGGGATCCCCGGAACCAGGTCTGTAACTCGTAAATAGTTGTACCACTAAACTCTTCTCATCTTCTCATAGTATTTGTTGTCTGAAATGGAATGTAATTTTGGTGCAGACATCTTCCTACGAAGACGAATAGGGAAACATGGGCGTTGGAGAAGGAGATCAAAACGCTGATTTTGCAGGTGGTGAAAGAGAGGAGCACTAGTCAAATTGGGGGTGAAAAGGATTTGTTGCAGATGGTTCTTGAAGCGACCCAAAAAAGCGATGATCTGAGCAAGGAGGCGATTGACCGGTTCATCGTCGACAATTGCAAGAACATTTATTTGGCCGGCTACGAAACCACCGCCGTCGCCGCCTCCTGGTGCCTCATGCTTCTGGCTGCGAATCCCGATTGGCAAGACCGCATTAGAGCCGAGGTTGTTGAGATCTGCAATGGCCAAATCCCGGATGCTGACATGATCAGGAAGATGAAACAGGTGGGATACTATTTTCTAGGTTCCATACAAAAGAGTCTTGTTTTTTTTTTTTTTTTAAAAGGAAATTATCCAGAACTTCTTCTAACGACTTATATATAATCTGTTCCCCCCAAACTTTTTTCATGGATAAACCCATTATTAATCCAACTCGTAGGGATTAGAAATGGATACATTATTCTGATTTCGATTGGAAATTGGAAATTAGAAATAAGCGGATTTACTATAGGACTTATTTTACTAATGTAATTTATCACTACCTTAACTACTTTAGTAGCTTGGCCAGTTACTTGGGATTCATGATTATTTCATTTCTTGACATTAATCATTTTCTTGTCGAAACCTCTTACTTTTTTAAAAAAATTTAATTCTTTTAGTGACACCTATGGATATGGGTAGAGAGTCATTGTAGTTTGGACTCATTCAACTTTTGGTTGAGTCATTCTTTGAATCCTAGTCAAAATGGACGGTCGTTAAACATTATTTTTAGCGATTTTCTAACGTAATTCCTAACTGGATTTTTTTGCTGATTCTAATCTCAGTTGACCATGGCGATCAATGAATCGCTCCGGCTATATCCTCCGGTGTCGGTGGTGTCGAGGGAGGCCTTAAAAGACCTTCAGTTCGGGGACATTAAGATTCCTCAGGGCGTTAACGTTTGGACCACGGTGACATCGTTGCATACCGACCCCACAAACTGGGGTCCGGACTCCTACGAGTTTAAGCCGGAGAGGTTTGCCAACGGGATCACCGGAGCTTGCAAGCTGCCGCACTTGTTCATGCCATTCGGCGTCGGCCCGAGGATTTGCCTCGGTCAGAATCTGGCCGTGGTTGAGCTCAAAATCTTGATTTCTTTGATTTTGGCCAACTTCTCCTTCTCCATTTCTCCGAAGTACAAGCACTCGCCGGCGCTCAATTTGGTTATTGAGCCAGGGAACGGAGTCAACCTTTTGGTCAAGAAGTTGTAATTTTAGTTTAAGAATATTTACATATACTTGTAACCGATTTATGTATACTTTTTCTTGTTGTTTAATTTTGTTGTGATATTGAAAATTTATTTTGTAAAATTAATGAATAATTAATCAAATGTTGAGGGAGAAATTAATGAAATCTTGGTGTGTATTCTACAAAGAAATGATGGGGAAAAAGTTTGGTTTTGAACCTAATTATTTTGGTATGGAGTAGAATTAATTAGTATGATGTATTATTGACTAATTGTGGCTGACTAAAAAGTTCAAATCTCTTGGTCAGGCACTAATGAATTAATGTCACAAGGTGGATTAATTTAAGTTTGAATCAGTATCGGGATAAAAATGACGCTTGTAGGTCAACTGACACGTGTATGCATGGTACATGTGATCATAGCCAAATGACACTTGTTCTAGATTCGAAAGACTAAGTTACGCATATATGTTACTCTACGCTACACACATTACATATACTCTTTTTAAAAAATTCTCTTCATTTTACTTAGAGTCTTCATTGGGTTTTGCCATCGAAATTATTTTCCAAAAAATAATCTTGTGACCTGTTGGTTCCACCTTCTAATGTGAAATGGTGGAACAGACAGAATATCTGAGATAGAATTAATAAGTATTCTCTCTGTCCTTCTCTTTTTTTCTTCCTTATAAAAATAGAAATTATAAAACTAATCACTATTTTTTAATAGACAAAAAAAAAAAAAAAAAACTCACAAATACATCATATATGATGTGATTGTCTAATTAAGGCAAATTTATATTTCATAATTTTCTCTCTTTGACTAGTGATCGTGCTTCACTTAACACCTATTAACTCATACTTATATATTAACTCATAATTTTCTAAACAATCTAACTCACCCTCCGCTAAGTTGCAAAGGTTGGTGCGTTTAGCGCACGAGAATGAGAATAAGGATGAATATCTGATTTTTAGTATTAAAATCTCTATGTTTAGTATTCTACCATCTAAAAGGCAATCTAAAATTCTTTTAATGAGAGATTCGTCCATTTCTAGATATGCGATGCCCCATTCTTAGTCCCATTCCTACGTGCCAAACACACAAATTGTTGAGAACGGTTCTAGATCTTGTCCAAGACGAACCACTATGGGTAGTTTATTAAAACCATTGATTAAAGTAGCTCCGGGTGGGGAAAACCCCCTTTAATAGGTATCGCAATGGCTCTATTTGCAATATTTCTATTTATTATTTCGGAGATTTATAATTCTTCCGTTTTATTGGATGGAATTTTAATGAGTTAGATCTATAAGAATCCGCAAGGCCTAACTTTTGACTACAAAATGAATCATTTAGAGCTCATATTTTGAGCCTATTCTATTTTGGGAGTTTCTTTATTTTTCTTAATTTCTGGAATATGAGTGTGTGACTTTGTTAGAACTGATCCTATCAGTTGAGTTTTCATAAACTTGTCTAAAAAATATGCATATATATATATATATATATAATGCAATTCAAACAGGGCCATTCATTTGTTGTGTTGTTCTTAACTTCTGCAAATAATGTTACGTTCAACTTGTTTTGCGTTTTGAGCTTCTTCGATTCTCCTTTCTCTTAATTTCCCATTTTGTTATGTACGATGAAAAAATGTTGTTGATGATGATGTGCTTCGATTTGGGTCTCTGTTTTTTCCTGTCCGAAAAGGAAGGCTAAGAATTGGCTACGTGCTACGTTTAGGTTTAGGCCCTTTGAATAATTCCCTCGTGTTGGTATTTTCCTTTTAATTTCTAGCTTTATTTTAGGATCTGTTCATGTTCATCTGGTTTAATTCATTCCATGCAACAATTTTGTGTTTTTTTTTTTTTTCCTTTCTTTCTAAGATTTTTGTTAATTATTCATAGACGTATAGGAGATCGAGAATTTCCAGTCCAATGGGGGAAGATCACCATCACGATCACGGCCACCGCCGCCATGGCTCCTCTTCTTCTAGTGACAGCGACGGCGAAAACCACAAACACAAACACTTCTTTAAGTTTCTCCTCTTCGGCCGGAAAAAAACGCTCCACAGCGCTCTTGGCGGTGGCAAACGTATGATTCTTCTTTTGTTTTGTGAGAATGACATTTTATCCTTTGTTTGATTTGGAGTATAAAGTATTGATGAAATGCAAAATCGTTTTACAGTTTTTCTGACAGATTAAGGAATTCGCTTAAATGACAAGAAAATCCTTGACGGTTGTAATTTATTATTAGAGTATTGAAGTTTTAATGCAATTAATACTTAGTATATATGAACAACTCTAATTAGATAGATTAAGACAAGAGCAAATTGAGAAACAAAATTATGTTTGTTGCTAAAACGTCATTTATTTTGAAGATTGTCATCCCTTCTAAAACAACTTTTATTTCGAACAGGAGGGAGTCCCAAATAAAAAGTCATATTTCAAAAAACGTGATCGTTGTACCTTTTCGAGATAGACTCTTTCATTGGGACAGAGGGAGTACCACTTATTATTAGATCTGATCATTTTGCATTTTTTTATTATGTGTAGCTGCTGATATTATGCTGTGGAGGAATAAGCAGATATCAGCAAGTCTGCTTGCTGCTGCAACAGTCATATGGCTTTTGTTCGAGCGAATAGGCTACCATTTGCTTACATTTGTCTGCCATGCTCTAATTCTTTTGCTGGCAATGTTGTTCTTATGGTCTAATCTTTCCTTCTTCTTCAACAAGTAAGTCACTTTCTGTGTAAATTGTTATGTTTCGAGTTGTATCTTGTGACTCACAAACGGTGATACCACCACTCTGTTTTCTGATCAGGTCTCCTGTGGAGTTTCCGGTGTTCGAATTGCCAGAGAACATCTGCACAGGGATTGCTCTGTTGTTGAGGGATCATGTGAACCATGCATTTGTCGTCTTCAGGGAAGTCGCTTCGGGGAAGGATCGGAAGAGGTTTCTTGGGGTATATTTCTTGGGAGTAATAACAAACATCTCAACTAATTCATCAACAACTTTTTCATAGCAACTCACGTGGCATGCGGTGATTGGCCAATTATGTGACATTAATAGTTATTTCATAAAAATGATTTGTTTTGGAAAAGTTGCGGTGATTAGTTGAGATGTATGTCATTACTCATTTATTGGCGATGTTTTTGTTTTTGTTTGGTTTAACGGCTGCAACCAAATCTTAAGTTTTCTGGGATTCATGGATGCAGGTGATTTTGTCATTATGGCTGCTTTCGAAAATAGGCGGTTGGTTCGATTTTCTGACACTTCTATACTTGTGTGAGTTCCTCAGTCTCTTTTACTCCCTCCCTCTCGTCACTTATAAAGAGTTCTCTTTCGAGTTGTATCTTGTGATTCATAAACAGTTGTAGCATCGGACTCTGATATTTCCTTCCTGGCAACTTTTGTTTTCAATTTGATAGTGTTCGTGACATTGTTAACGGTGCCATTGCTGTATGAGAAACATGAAGATAAAGTGGATGCTTATGCACAACATGCAACAGTGAAACTCAAGAAGCAAATCAGCGTTTTGGATGAAAAGGTGCTTCAGAAGCTTCCGCTTCAGAAGCTTCCGAATATCGGTAATCTCAAACAAAACTGAGTCATTGTGGCTGCTGCTGCATTTTTGGGTACATAGGAGCTCTCTGTGATCTTTCTTCTGCAGCATCTTCTTCCTCTGTTTCGGGGTTACTGTTTATCGCCAACTCGGCAAATCAGAAGAGTCTTGTCTTGAGTAGTAGGATCAAGCTTTAGCTATTTCTTTAGTCGTTTAGTTATGATGTTTATCTCTACGCTGACACTTCAAAATTAGAAATTTTCTTGAAAATATTCATTCAGCAGATCCAATTCCTTGCATTTGCCGCCTCACATTATAGCAGCAACGCTGAATTTTACAGTGGCGAACATTGAGCAAAACAATGCGGTTGAGCTCGAATCATGATAGAAGAAACCAGTTTAATCTATAATCATCTTCAGACAAACTCCTGTACAACCTTAAAAGATAACTTCATAAAACAAAGGTAGTAAGAGCACAGCTTACTTTCAAATGTAAGAAACATATACAAATTATCAACTAAGCCTCTCAGCACTAAAATCGCGGTTTTAGGTTCGCCTCATAACACTCGATACACTTTAGATTAAGTACAAATTCCTTGAACTACACTAAAGAAAGTCAGGGATTTGATCAACTTCCCTTCTCTTGTAGTCTGAAAATTTTCAAATTGCTGAAATGAGATGTTTTCAGACGGCAGCTGTTTTCGATCCAGGGGGTAAGAAGGCCTCCCACCAACCATACTCATATTTAGGATACGGCGCCACCCATTTTTCTGGTTTGTCAAACTCTATAGTAGTGGGATTCGATGCCAAAGCCTCCTCAATACTGTCAGCTTCGTAGCTTTCTTGCAAGACTCGGTCCAATCTTAATTTCATAAACCTGCCCAGAAACAGAAAATGTACATTAGCGGAAAACCCCTTAGCGATCAGCTTGTGTTTAATTTGTACTCCCTCCGTTCCATTAGAAAAGTCTTATATCACTGGCAAAGTTCCATTCTTTATGATCTACACAGAATTCTTACAGCTGAACAAATAAAGACAACATTCTCTAATGGGCCTTAATGTTGAAGTTGTGTCTCCAAAACTAAATAAGCTCGATCCCCTGTCCCACTAACAGGGAACCAACCGCTTATGTTTTAACATTGTGATACACGACTAGTGACAGAAAATTGAGATATTCCCCTTATGCATTTCATGATAAAACAGTAACATTGAACTAAAAAAACAAGCAAAATGAGCAATTGAGGGCAAAGGGTTCTTACGTGATCCAAGGGCCATTGGTTGAAACCAAAGCCACAGCAGGTCTCTTGAGCCTCTTGGTAATATTAGGGAAATTGTCCAAGAATTTGGGTTCAATCACAAGCCAAAAGTCCTGTTCATTCCCACGCTCCCCAAACAATCGAAGCCTCTCAAACAAAAGCTCCTTGAAATGCTCCTCTTCATCCAGCATGAATTTCGCATTTGCAACCACAAAATGATACCTTTTGCTTTGAGATTCTTGCTGTTTCCAAAAGGGCAAAACGACTTTGAAATCCATAATAAGTTGTACATTTTTTAAAACGGGACTATTCTAATAGAACAGAGGTACTATCAAACATTAACACAACAAAATTAACTTCCCTATCTATAAAATTGAACCTCAATTATCTCAAAATCAACCCGCAAAAAGTAAAAAAATCTTGGAATACTAACCATATCAGTGGGATTTGAAGATTCAGCAGCAGCAACAGCGGTCTTTGTGGAGGTGGGTTTTCTCAGGCTGCACAACCTGGGGAGTTGATTCGGAGATGCCGACAATGGAAGTGACTGTATCGTCCCGGGAAGCAACAAAGGTTTCTGGGATGGAAGGTTGACAACGTTGGCACCTAAGTAGCCCAGATTCAGAGCTTGTAAGGCCGCCATTGTTGATAATTTAGAGTTCGCTGTTTTCTTAAATTGTGAGCAATTTTTTTTGTTGGAACCAAAAAGGGAAGAAGAAATGGGGGAAAGAAGTTGCCGTTTTGCTGATACCGCCAACAGAGTAATGTGTACTAAGAAGTAAACAACCAACCTTATCTTTGTTCTTGCTGTTTTTATATTTTTTTCACATCTACCCCTTATCCACTTTGTTTATGATAAACTAAACCCTCCTCACTTTTGCAAATTATGAAAATTCCTGTATAGTAAGCACTCTCCAGTTCCACTAGAAGAGACGGTTGGTAAGTATAATATTTACGAGTCACAAGGTACAACTTCAGAATGGACTCTCCTAATAAAACAAATGGAGTATAATTTTATAAAAAATGTGAATTGTAGTTGAAACTTAGTTTACAGCAAGATACCATCAGAATTCAAAGACTTTTTTGTTTTTGTGTGGTGAATTACATTCATCTTGCGATATTCAGTCAAATTACGAATAGTCTCGTACTTTTTTACAGTCATATCAATACTCCCGTTTTAGGCGAAGAAATAAACATAGATTTCGTAGACACATTTGTTATTGCAAAAAGAATAATAATAACAATAACAATAATTATACAATTGTAATTGTCAAAAAACTTGGAAAAATTTTTATAATTTGACCAAAATTTGGGGAGTTGGATGTAAATTCCCTTTCTTATATAAATAGAAAATATAAAAATACTGAGAAGGCTTTGTATACCCATCTCCCCATCTATCTAGTCTTTGTACTTTAGGAGGCTCACTCATTCAAGAGATTTTTTTCTAATCAATTATTACATTGGATGCGAGAGGCTTGGGAGGGGAAAGTAGAAGGTCGGGCGCCCACCTGCTAGGCTGCATGATAATGTGGCAATTGATAAAAGTAGGAATGAAACTCCCGACCTCTAAGCTCGTCAACGTCACAACTGCTCGAGAACGGACTCTTTTCTCATTTCAAGAGATGATTTTCATATCATTTTGCAGTGTGTTGTAGCTTTTAAACTCTTCATACACAAAAAAAGAGAACTAGTTAAAATTGGTTATGGGCTCTTATGCATCTTCAAGTTCTTCACCAAAAGATACATAGC
Organism: Leptodermis oblonga; assembly: GCA_016801395.1. Taxonomy (NCBI): domain Eukaryota; kingdom Viridiplantae; phylum Streptophyta; class Magnoliopsida; order Gentianales; family Rubiaceae; genus Leptodermis; species Leptodermis oblonga. The sequence goes on from CM028760.1 coordinate 38,630,934, forward strand.
AACTAAACCAACTTTATCGACTACATAGATCATATCTAGCCAAAGGCGAATTAAGACCGAAACGACTTATCATGCTCTACAAAGAAGTTAATAGATTGATCCATAAATTCAGAATTACAACATTCGGAGTTCACAGGACTTGACAATCTAGTTGTAACTTAGTAGATTGACAGCAGAGTAGATAAAGAAGATTAACAATCTGTTGGAACACATTTGAATACAACAAGAAGATCATACAAAATCTGTAACAAGTGAAGCAAAAGGGACTAAACCAGCTCAATGTAAGCCATAGGTGCATTGTCTCCTCGCCGGGGCAATGTTCTAATTATCCTCGTATAACCTCCATTCCTTTCGCCATACCTATCTGGAACCTCGGCAAACAACGCGTGCACAATCTGCTTTTCGTAGATAAAGCCGAGGGCTTGCCTTCTCTTATGCAGAGAACCATCTTTGGCCAATGTAATCATCTTGTCAACAAACTTTCTCATGGCACTAGCCCTAGCTCTCGTGGTCTTGATCCGGCCATGCTTTAGCAGCTGAGTAGTGAGGCCGCGCAACAGCGCACGCCGTTGGTCAGGAGGCCTGTTTAGTTTAGGAACTTTCCTTCCGTGTCTCATGGCAAAGAATCGTCCCCCATTGTCAACAATCTTGAAAGAGTGATCAAAAGATGTGGAATCTGCAGGAAAGAAGATACAGGACTAAATATGAGAATTTCAACATTGCAACTAGTTGTTCAGATAGCCTAATAGCTCTTAATAATCTCAAACACATCATTCACATTCATACTCTATCAGGCCATATCCTCAACGTTTCAAAAGATTCTTAACATGCAAGTTCACACTTTCAAATGGCAGGCAAACAAGTTTTGAATGTGCCCCAAAGAGGCAACAGCAACAAAAACTAAGCATTTTTCCCACAATGTGAGATCGGCTATTTGGGAGAAAGGACAAAGTTGAATATAACAAATCTTAACAGAAGACTAAAGCGAAGCGTACGAGGGTCACACACACAGGGCTAAAGGAATCTTGAAACAAGTTCAATAGTGCAAGGTCATCATAAAAGGCAATGTAAGAAGAAGATACAAATCAGAGCACATTCCTCATAAAAAATATTCAAAATTTAACACTTTCCAAATCTCAAAATTCATTAACAGACTTGAATCCGATAATTGGCTTTCAATGGCTGCAAAATCCCAATTTTCAAGATACTCAAGTAAAAAAGAAATCCAGAAACTTAATTCTGCTGCCCTAGGATCCTTGAAACAATTACCCTAACCAATTTAGGCATAAATTGAAACAACCAAACCTCTAACACTGCCTCACCATCGAAAATTGCGGTTCAAAAAACCCAATTAATACTTCACAAAAAAATACAGAAGAACTACAAACAATCCGGCATTGCAACGAGTAAACAATAATTGGCAGAACACTACCAATAATTGATGAAATCGGCATGGATGTGTGGGTGGGTTTATAGTACAGTACCGTGGGAAAAGAGGGATAGAAGAGGGTTGAAAGGAGCAAGTCCCACGAACGACTGAACAGGCACGTAACTGGATTTTCCGAGAGTTGAGACCTTGCTGCAACTTTGAGAAGACGATCCAATTGAGAAGTGAACGGAAGAAGCAGCCTGAATTGGAATTGAAGGAAGAGCTGCCTTCATTGATGACATGCTCCAGGTTGCAAATGCTGTGGTGCTCCCACAAGCCATTCTTCTTCCTTTTTTTCTCCAATGGAGGATGCTCCGGGATTGAATATGAAGTTTCCGGTGATGGTGGTGGGGATTCGCCGCCCTTTTTCTCCTCTTCTTGCTCAGCCCGAGTTCTGAGAATTATGGTGTGGTGGTGGAGGCAGAGATGAGTTGCAGTATATTGTGTTCGAGACCTGGATAATATTTTATCGGTCCCTCTACTTTGTCATTTTCTTTCAGAACCACGGTATTAAAATAAAATTTACATTCAACCCCCAAAATATCATTTTTCTATAAAATTGTACAAAAACATTGTAATTTTTGGTACCTAAAGTTTAGCCTTTTTACACTTTTGGTGTGAAAAATTTGTCGAGTTGCAAAATTGTGCTTCATGTTTGTATTTTTTTACTTTTAATCCTCAGACTGGTTGTAAACCGTTTTAAGTGATGAAACCTTTTGTAACGGTATTTTGATAGTCATTTACGAATTTCATATTCTCATATGGTGTCTAATTTTTTGTCCATTATAAAAGAGATGAAGATAAAGTGCCTTGTTTATTTTTTCGTGATTAAAAATGTTCACATCATCCTTTTGAATAGGTAAATATTCTTGAGGTCACGCAATATAATTCGCAAAAGACTCTCAAAATATCGTTGACTGCGGGTTTCACCACTTAAAATGGATAATAGTCTGTTTCAGGATTAAAAATATCAAAAAATAGAAACATAAAGTACAATTTCGCAACTGCACAAACATTAAGGCGTTGTTATTTTCCATTCCATTTATAAAAAAAGAATCACTTTTTCCTCCAAAATTTTACCTAAAGACACAACATCATTTTTTACTAAATTCAAATTTTAAAATTTCTCCTAAATCTTTACTTATGTAAATTCAACATAATCATTACATTTTTTTTCTTTTGTTTCCTACCCAAATACTCAAAGAATTTTTTTTTTCCAAAAACATATTCCATCCCTAAACCAACAATTTTCCAATTTAGTTACTAAAATAACAGAGCCTGTATCAAAAGTAAACATGCCAAAATTTTTAAGTACAAAAAAGTGCAATTTTTCCAAAATTATACTCTTTGTCAAAAGAAGAAAAATGCACTCCTGTCATTTTGGGCTTTATTGGGCCTCTTTTCAATGTTTATTTTAGAGTCGAATTAGAGTAAGAAAAGAAAAATGTGTCAAGGCTTAAAACTTGAATTAGTACAAAATAGTAAGTAACCAGAAAGAATTGCAAGGGACGAGAAAGAGACAAATGAGAAGTAAAAGAAATTGAAGGAAAAAGAGAAGAAACTTTAGATGAGAAATTTAGACAATAATCAACATAACCCCTAAAATGATCTGGACGGGAACATATATACCAGCTCCACACTATTGCACTATTACATAATTACCCTCCTATTTAGGGTCATGACAAAATGCACTTCTTTCATTTTGGGCTTTGTTGGGCCTCTATTCAAGTTTAATTTTAGAGCCCAACTAGAGTAAGAAAAGAAAAAGAAATAAAACAGCGGGGAGGAAGAAGAGGAAAGGCCGATGTTGAAGCTACTGCCTCGGCTGCCCAATCGGAGCTTCATTTCATCGTTATTCGACGGCGTTTCACCGGCCGGAGGACTTCACATCTCCGCCGCGGCCGTCTTAACAAATAGTCGTCCATCATTCCGCAGACTGAGGAATTGTTCATATTCATCCGCGAGTTACTCCGATCAGTCCCCGGCAAGTGTATGCTTCCCCAACCTGTACTTTAGATTCTTAGTATTTTTTACAGCCTTTTTACCGCACGGATTCCAATGGCGTTAACTTGAATGAATTTATAGATGGAGGCGGAGAATTTCACGTTTGGACCGTACAAAATAGACAAGAGGGAAGTGTTCATATGCACTCATCTTTCGTATGCGATGGTCAACCTACGGCCCCTTCTTCCTGGTAATTTTTTTGATGATAGTTATGATGAATTGTACGCTGCCTTAACTCAAATGATGTTAATTGAGATTGGAAACATTACATATGCTCTGCATTCACTTTGGCGGGAAAAAAATTGGGGGTTTTCTCCTAAAAGTGTAGTGGTAAATTGGGGTGAATTAGGTTTATCTTGTTTTTATTTGTTTATTACATTCTGTAATCTCTTCCTTTGTTTTTGCAGGTCATATCCTTTTGCCTATGCTGTGTGTAGTGTGATTTTGGTTGATATCTAATGGACTTGTGGAATGGTTGAAAGGGGTAAAATACCATTTACCAAAATGGAGAAATACTTGTGTTATCTTAGGCTTGGCTTTTTCTTTTATGGTGCAAGAATTATACTTGAATTTGTTGTAGATTTGCTCTATTCTAATTACTTAATAAGGGCTTATGTGTGTTTCTCTTCAAGCTTGAGCTTATCTCTGAATCATGCTTTCCCTTTATCTTCAAAATGTGTGATTAATCCTGTACATTTACTGTTTACCATGAAAGTTTTAGAACTTTTGGCTTTATCAATGATGAACTTAGAAGTTGCCTAATTGATTGCCTTGACGATACAAACATGTTCTTGTGTGTCCGAGGCGTGAAGCGAAACGCTTCACTGATCTCAGTGCTGAGGAGACTGCTGATTTGTGGCTAACTGCACAAAAAGTTGGACGACAACTTGAGTCCTTTCACTCGGCATCTTCAATCACTTTTGCAATTCAAGTAAGAAAGCTGCACTTGAGAAATTGTATTTATGCTTAATCAGTCTTCAAGGCCAAATTTGTATAAATTTACCTAGGAGAAGAAACTACGTTGAACTTGTACTTGTCTTTTTGGTTTTTGTCGACATTTGTCATATTGACTTGCTTGATGGAGCTGCTTTGTGTTTCTAGGTTCTCACACTTACGCTTGCTTATATTTGTTTCTTAAGTACTAACTTACCCTGTATCCATTCCCTCATTGATTTGTGCTATGCAGTCCTCCAGTTCCAAATGTTCTTCCTACTTGCCCACTTGTAACCGAGTTTCTTTTTTCTTTCACCAATTCATATTTTAATCACCAATTAATTTTTCTACTAAATTAGGGTACATTTTTCTGAAACTTCTCATTGTAATGCTTCATGATCTTCAATAAAATAAAGTTCTTGGAGTTAAAAAATTTTATTCTTTATATTAACTGCTTGTGAGGCTCCAGCTGGTATGCTCCTTAAAAATGGAGTTCTTTCCCTGTTTTCTGTTTCTAGTTATCTGGAAGTTTCAGATCACTCTTTGTTATGTTGCCTCACTGCATATGAGGAGAGTTCGGTTGCAGCAATCCCGTTACCTTACTTGTTTAAACTTGTTCTGTTGAGTATCTTTTAGCATTTCTGTGCTCCTATAAAATCCTTAAAAATGCCTGATATGCTTTTGTGACCCGAAATCTTCTCTGTTCTCGCTGTTTTGTTCACCTAGGATGGTCCTCAGGCTGGACAGACGGTTCCTCACGTCCACATTCACATCATCCCGCGTAAAAGTGGTGACTTTGAGAAAAATGATGAGATTTACGAAGCTGTAAGACCCCAACAAATCTAGCTTTCTAATATTGATAAGAACGTATTGTTCAAGCCGAGTTTTGATCAAATGGACCTCTTTCTATGTGTTTTGTGTTGTGCAGTTAGATGTGAAGGAGAAGGAATTGAATCAGAAGCTTGATTTGGATAAAGATAGGAAGGACAGAAGCCTGGAGGAAATGGCCAAAGAAGCAGAACAATATAGGAAGCTTTTCGCCTAGATTTAGCCTCGAGCTAAACCTTGAAGTTGTTCTTGTAACAGGGTGAATGGGAGTTTTGTTACAGATTGTTTTATTGATTCAGTATTCTTATTGACATTCAGGAGAAACTATAGACAGGGTGACGTTTCTTATCACCCAAACCTTATTGACGTTTCTTATCACCCTGTTATTGACGTTTCTTTTTTATTAAAGAAAAAGACAGGGTTCTTGTTGATTCACACGGGCCAATGGAAAATATATAAATTATGAGAAAGTTCAAACTTTTTTTTTTTTTTTGTTTCAATTTATGAAGTCTCCAAAAACCGCTGATCTCCCATTTCACTGATTAAAACTAGTCATAACGGGTCACATAGATTAAAATTGCAACTACGTGCAAACGTAAGATACCGAAAGTGTAACAAGTCCAAACGTAAGGGAATAAAATTTTCATTTTTCCTTTAAAAAGGTGTCATTTTATGTGAAATATTAATAATTCAGGGGACGAAATATGCATTTTGGAAGTATAAAAGGCAAAAGTCTATATAAACACAATGGGGGCAAAAAGTAATAAAACATTTTAACTACTACCTCTACCAACATTGATTTCCGCTCGTTTATATATATGTGAATTGTTAAGAACATGTTCGTGGAGTTTTGTATATTATACTAATTTTTTATTATTATCACTACACAGTTTTATTGTTCAACAAACATATTTTATATTTCTAAAACGCTTTCATATTTAAAAATTATTTTTAAAAACAGAATAAAAAACATGTATGCAATTTTTGAGGACTGGAAAAATACAAATTAATACACACATATATACACCTTCGAAGTCTTCAACTACTACAGAGAAAGAGGGGGCGTTTATTTATCCAAGTACAGTACTTTATACTTATCCTAAAAAAAAAAAAAAAAAAGCAAAAAAAGAAAAAGCAAGTAGTACAGTAGAAGCAAAAAATGAAATTAACCTTGAGCTGTAACATCAATTTATTACCGTTGATGTGAAATCTCGTGGCGTGAGTGTGTCTGAGTTCCTTTGTCTCCGCTCCGCTTATTTCTCTGCTTTTGTCTCCAATCAATTTTCCTTTTCTGTTTTCTAATTCAATTTTCTTTTTCTTTTTCTTTTTATTTATTATCGCATACACTCGTCACACAAAACTGGGTTACGCAACCTGTATAAAAACAGTGGCACGAGTGTAAATTGCTTATAGAAATGTGGACAAATAAAGAACTACATTTAGTGATTATCTCATTTTCTTAGTCTGCTACACTAAAATTATAAATACAGCACATGTATGAAATAATTTTTCTAATTTTTAGGAACAAAATACGCCTTATTCAAAATGACTACAACACCCTCCATTCCAATAATTTACCCACATAACCCCATTAGCTACCCCTTCAAGAACCCATGACCAAGATCGTAAAACTTTTAAAATTGTGTTCGAACAAATTTTTTTTACTATTTATATTTAAAAAGTAAAAATATATTATAAAATTATATATAACATGGCCCGGTTAGTTTGACAAGTAATCTAATTAATAATAAATAAATTCAAACTAGGTTAAAATGAAAATTTTTAAACAAGTTTCGACCGCGCTACTCAACTTAATCCCTGTTAATAATTCAAAAAAGAAAAAGGTAGTAATTGGCAAGTAGCAACACACTTTTTTTTTTTAAAGAAATATTCCATTCTTATTAAGAGTTCTAATCAATTACATCGAAGGCAGGAGCTTGTATCGTTGGGGCACAAGTTCGTTTATGTAGCGACACACATTGAAAGTGTACAGAGGAATGGGTGAGGCGAATTGAATAGCAGTCCTTGTTTCGTGCTTCCTGCATCACTGAGTTTCAATATGAACAATTAAATTCACACTCAGAACCAGAATGTTAAGGGCATAACGAATTAAGTGCCCTACACAGGGAATGGTAGGGCTGGATCTATTTTTTATATATATACATCTTTTTTGTCTTATTATTTACTATGTAAATTACACCTAATTAATTAATTTACTTATAGTCCATTTGTATATTAAAAAGAGTGAAAACAAACATAGATGGTTGGCATGTTGGTTAAGCGTTTCAAGTAAGGTGTTTGAAAGTATGTATGTTTTCAAAGACATGTTTTTAGAAATACGTTAACGAACAAGAGTTCCCTCTCAAGGTTTGCGTTTAGGGAAAATTAATTTTTGGCGCAAATAGTTTTTCTTTAAACCAAGGTTTGGAGAACAAAGTTTGAATTTTTAAAACAGTATTTTCTAAACTTAACATCAAACCAAAAACAACCTGCAAAATTTTCAAACAAAAATGCCCTAAGCTAGAAACATATGAACTAGCTAATAATCTTTAGGGTTCGTTTAGTGATCAAGAATGAGAATGAAAATGAAAGATATTTCAATCTGAAAATGGAAGAATCCTTTATTAAAACGAATTTTAAATTAACTTTTGGGTGAAATACATTTTCCCCCCTGTGGTTTCATGTTTTGGACAGTTTCCCCCCTATGTTTTCAAAACTGACAGTTCCCCCCTCATGGTTTTGGACTGAAGTGTCCACTTAACGGAAAATGGCTTCTCTAACGGCGCGTGAAGTGAACGCGCTCAAGACGAGAGTGGGGGTAAACAAATTGATGATGTCATTAATTTTGTTCCCAAAATAACTCAAACTATAAAAAAAAAAAAAAAAAACTGTTGCGGGAAGCAAGATTGAGTTCTTAATTGTTCCCTAATAATGTTTTCATGGGATGTCGGTGGATTATCGGTTTTGAGTTACATATTTTTGGAAAATTTTGGCTCTAAGAACTCACCCATTTTCGGGTTTGAGGTCTTTCAACTAATTCTGAAATCACCCAATATTGATTTTCCCCAACATATTGGAGATTATCTTAAATGGGTTTGGAACTATGCATTGCTGAGGTTTTTGGTTCCAAGAATTCTCTATTTTAGAGATTTCTTTCAACCAAATAGTGTTGCATCTACCGATTTGGAGGGGGATCCATTTACGGTGTTGATTTCTTTGTCGGTTCTACCGATTCTGGGTTTGTATTTTGGGATTGGAACTTCAATCATGGCCTTGATTTTTCGATCTGGAAAAATGAGCACTTTGGAGATGGTTCGGGTTTGTACGTTGCTGTTCGTGGGAAGATTAAAACTCGTTTCTTTGATCTGAAAAGTAGAACCTTTTCTTGGACCGCCGGAACTGGTCAGCCGGAGATTTAAATGGGCTTGAAGAACGCAGATCTGGATATGGGTTTGATCAACTTGGAAAATCTTAGGGAATTCTTATCGGTCCGGGAAATTGGAGCCTTTCTGGAGTCTTGTCTTCACATCGGTGAACCTCCGCCGAAGAGAGATAGCTCCGGGACGGGAAACGAGAAGCCATTGCGGGAGTGATTTAGATTTAAGGGAAAAAAAAAAAAAAGTAAAGGAAGATTGCCATCGTCTTCTTCCTTCTTTCATTTTTTTAAATTTTTTTTTTATCAGGGGTAATTTAGTCATTTTTTTAACACCGTTAGAGAAGTCATTTTCTGTTAAGTGGACACTTTAGTCCAAAACCATGAGGGGGAACTGTCAATTTTGAAAGCATAGGAGGAAAACTGTCTAAAACATGAAACCACAGAAGGGAAAGTGTATTTCACCCTTAACTTTTAAAGAATATAATAATTTAAAGGACCAAATTCCTACATCAAACAAATGTATGTATCTTAATTTTATCCCAAAAATTACATGTCTGTTTTCTTTTCTCTCATATATACGAGCTTTGCCAAACTCCCCTTTAATTAGGAATCGATTGGGAGATTAAAAAAGTTCTTCGGTTTCGATGTCAATAGCAACATACTTTCTACGGGTTCCATTAGAAGAGTCTGATTTTGAAATTATACAATTGATTATGAATTTCAATGTATACACATAAAATAATTATTTTGTCATAGTTTATTCCGTTGATGTCCTTAAATGTTAAATATCGATTACTTATAGACTATACATTATTATACTAGCTCATGTTTTAAATTTTCTTTTAGCATACATTTTATCATTCAAATGAGCTAATTTACATTGTAAAATATTTTTTAAAAAATTTTGGGAAATGATTAGAAAAATGAAAAAATTCAGATGTGGTATCACTTGTTGGCAACCACTTAGGAATTTTAATTGTAAGTATCTACTAATTTTGTTCTTATGTGATTGATATTCACATTAATCACAACAAGAATTCACTTTGAATTTTTCACGTGTGTGTATCATCGATCACTCAACCTTTCTGTAGTCTTGATGGAAACAGACATAAATTTCTGCTAATTCCTCGTCATGTTAAAAGAGTTTAACTTGTATAACGTACAATAATTAAATTTGTCTACTTCTATCTTTATTTTGATGTATTAATCATTATTAATAACAATATGAAAATAAAAGGACATGAACAAGACTCACTCGTAAGGACATTAAAAATAAATAAAATCAAAACAACACTTTAATTGAGACGGGAGAGTACGGATTAACTAATATAAAAATATATCCTATAAGTTCAAACAAATTAAATAATAAAAAAGGGAAATTAAACAATAGATATTGGAGCAGGAAGGAAGGGCACAAAGTGGTTGATCCTCAGATGACAAAACGAACCTGCAGAGATGGATCAATGCAATCCAACCTACTCCTTAACTGTTTCATTAGAATAGTTAGGTTTTAAAACGTATAATTTATTATGAATTTTAAAATACAACACTTAAAATAACTAATTTAGTATCATAATTTCTTTCATAATATTCTTATCTTTACATGTGAGTTAATTATGATTCTCACGTCATTATATCAGTAAGATTAAAATAAAAAAAATGGAAGGTGAACTCTTCTGAGATAACAGAGAGAGTAATATATTGTGTATCGTTCCAATTTTATCGAATGTCCCCTAAGGACGGAGTAATATATTGTGGCCTACAAGAACACATACTATTTGGTGTTATGTGTGTACGTGTGAACCATGCATTCATTCAGAAGTGACTATACACAGTTAGAGTTCAGTCATTGTATATATTTGTATGTATTTATAGTAGTAGCTAGCACGTACGTGTGCCTCAGTAAATTTAGTTGGTCTACACGTGAAAGTTTTGACATCTTTAATTCCATCGTACTTATAATACTATTACTGAGTTACAGGGAAAAATTACACAGTCCCACTAAATTTGGCATTAGAAGCAAGGGCATAGCTACTCTCAAGCCAGGTGGGGCAATTGTTCCAACTTAGAGGTGTCTAACGGACAAGTTAGGTGGGTATTAAATGGGTACTAAGTTAATTGATAATAGGTATTCATTACCCATTTAATTAATAGTCTTAGTTCAAATGAGTAATTAGTAACTATGGGTATCCATAATACCTATTATACAAAAATATAAGGTTTATTTAATGGTTTATTAATAAACTTTTTTCAAAGTTTTTTAATTTCATTTTAATTCCTTTTTTTTAAAGTGGATTTTAAAATTTTGAATATATTCTAAAATTTGAAATATTATATATTGTATACTTTTATATTTAATCGTATGTAATTTTTTTGTCCAAACACAATTTTTAATTTTTTTATATTTATATAAACCCGTGCATGCCCCGACCCCGACCCGAGGCCCAAAATTGGGCCCGGCCAAAAACTGGCCCAGAACTGGGCCTGAACCTTGGGCCCGAACTGAACTGGCCCAGCCCGAAACCCGAGCCTGAACTCGACTTGGAACTTGAACGAATTTTGAATTAGTATTTATAAGTGGACAATTTAAAAATATTATAAAAGAATAAATGGGAAAAAACGTAAAGTAATTATAAGACACGAAAAATAAAGAAAAAGAAAAAATAAGTTTGAAGAAAAAAAAATAAAATGGGTCCACTAAAATAGGTGAGTTGTTGGGTTTTTGTTTATACTTTTAATGGTAGTTTTGGATGTGTATTTTTGGTACCCATGATGGATGGGTTTTAGGATACCCAATAGGCTACCCTAAACCCGTCCATTACATATTTAGCCCAAGCTCACCCAACTCATTATTTTTTTAGGTGGGTTTTATTGGGTTAAAACCCAATGAGTTTGGGCGATTTTTGAGTTAATGGGTTTTTTTGCCACCCCTTATTCCACCAGACTTGATAGTTTTTTTTTTTAAATTTTATAAAATAGCTTTAATATTTACAAAATTTACAAAAATTGTCAAGAGTAATAGCCCACCAAAATTTTAAAAAAATATTGTATAAATGTTTTGCCCCATTAGAAGCGGAGCATGGCTCCACCACTGATTGAAGGCAATATTAATGTGTATTGGTAAAATTTAATGATTGAATGATTTCTATTACGAGAATGTAGTTTCATCCTAACTATTAAGGATACGCTACCAAAACCCTCACTCAAGTTTGCTTAAATTACCAAATGAGTTTCATAATTTGATAAAATTATCAAACCAATCCGAAGAGGAGTTCATCGGTTAATTTCATCAAATTATCAGGTTTATCTGGTAATTTAGACAAATAGTGGGAAAAGAGAGGGGTTTGGTGATTTTTTAGCTCTGAATTTGGTTGTCTTTCTTTTTTCTTTTTTTTTTGTCATTTCATTTAATTTTTAGTTTGTCAACTCATTATCCAACCAGTCAAAAATTGATTTCGTAATTTAGCCAAACTATAGGATTCATTTGGTAATTTAAACAAATTTAATGAGGTTTTAGTAATTTTCTCAACTAATTAATAAATGGAAAAGAAAATTTCAAATTCTGTTCAAAATTAGGAAAAGAATATCTAGAAACAAAACTAGCAGAATTCTTTCCAAAACAAAGTCAAAGACTTTGCTCCTCAATTTCTTAAAATGCGTTATTATTATAATTAACAACGCGAGATATTCTTGACAGGTTATGTGATTCTCCTTCATGTGTGGTGACTATCCTTCGCGAGTAGACATAACGCCCCAATTCTCTAAGCACTTGCAACAAGAGCCGAATATTAAAAAATTCAGAGTTTAAACTCGCAATGTAAAAGTACACGTCGAAATATATGTGTGTGTATGCATCATTAATTTGCTAACGTGTTTGAGTTGGATTGTAAATTGAGAGCTCAGTGATTGGTCCCTTAAGGGGATGGATAAAAGGTCAGACTTCAGAGTCAATGGCTGGGAAATTAAGGACAAATATTTTTCTAATTCAACAATCAAACGTTGTCCATACATATAATACAACAGTTTACTTCCAGAATCAGCAGATCATACAGAGAACCTAACTTAGACAAAAATATATCATATGATCTCAAAATAATTAATCGATCCTAGCTCAAATTCAAAATAATTCACATAAGAGCGATTTTTATTCGTAAGATTTTCTAATCTTATTCGATCGTATCCATTTTGATGGTGCACTCAAATCGATTTCACGTGAGATTCTTATCCGGTAAACTATAGTCAACACCCTCTTGCGGTACGGTTCCATTATTCTCTAAATGGGATTTTGAACGCAGAAACTGACGTTTCTCTATTTTGGACCCAAAAGAAAGCTAGAGTAGAGCCTAATTTTCCCGACACTAGGGAAGCATCCTAGCATTATATACCACCCTATAGAAGCTGCAGCATCCAAAGAAATCAAGGATCCAAATTACAAAAAAGGAGAAAAGTACATTACAAATCAAACTGACAGTTGAGCTTCAAAAGCTCCACCCTCACTAGCTAGACCACACATGACAGCGGCTTTTTAGACATTTTTTTCTTTTAGTAAAACTAGCCGTCATAACAACGGTGACAATCGGATCGTGTTTTAAATTAATACTGAACTATTTAAATTGTGTAAAGTTTAATTTGAATTTTTCGTTTTGTATTAGATATTCGTCAACAGTTGTATTCTGTGGGTGGCAACTTAGATCGTATCCGTGCTATTGAATCGACTTATTATAATGTGTTAAGTTTGTGTCGAGTTTTTGTATTGTGTTAAAAATTACCACGCTTACCAACTATTAGTATATACGTTTGTGAGGTAAGAAAAGTTTGGGATAAGCATCCAATTTTTTTAAATTTATTTTTAAGGCCATGGTGATCAGGTGTTAATTAAGATCGAACTAGGCTAGATTGTCTATTTTGTTTCAACTTTCAATAGGTCGAGAATAAATAATAAAAACTCAACTTTGTTCCATGATATATGAGATTGTTTAAATGTAAGGCACTGAAATTTTCTATCTACTCTACACTATATACCATCTCATAGTTAATAAAGAAGTTGGTTCTTCGATGTGAATGTGAATCCAACTTCTAAATGTAAGAAAATAAATATGATAGACAAAATAATAACAAACAGAAGATCAATCGTTTAATAGACATCAATCTTGCTATCGTGTAAAAGCTTAGAGAGAATTAAAAAAATAATTAAAAAATACAAGATCTACAGCTCGTGTATAATGTTCATGGTGATGCATGAGCAGTACTATTTTAGAAGAGAAGATTATGAAACGCACAGGAGAAACATAACTAGAGCCACTGAGATCTAAAAATACACGAATTTTTCTTTCCTTTTTTTTTTTGGGACGCAGCATTGCAAAAAGAATTATCACACACATTCAAGCTTCCATTTTACACTGATCATTCTGAAATTTTCCATGCAAAAAATAAACTTTTTTTCACTACTAATCAAAACACTGTGTCATTCCATTTCAATTAATTTCTTTCAACAAAAAATTACACAACGGATTCATGCATTAACTCAAAGAGAAGAGAGCAAAAGAAGAAGAAGGGTTAGATGGGGTATTGAATTTGCAGGTCTGGCCGATGTGTTGCGTCGAGGCTGCATATGTCTACTCGAAATTCTGTTAAAGGGAGTAAATAATATGGTAATGATGACGATATCATTCACTCTCCCAAAGTACGTACCTTTCCCTATTTTCAGCTGTCTTTTCTCATCCATACTCTCTCTCTCTCTCTCTCTCTCTCTCTCTCTCTCTCTCTCTCTCTCTCTCTCTCTCTCTCTCTCTCTCTCTCTCTCACTTGTTGCCAAAAGGACTTCATCGACTTAAATAGGGAACCAACTGTTAGTTATGCCGACCGGAAAATTGCTACTCCATTCTATTCACAATACTTAACTCTTGCTGAGCTACTATTTTCAGGTGGTGGCCTGTTAATTTGTGATGTGTAAGTTTTTGATATAGTGTAATGTTGCTGTGCAACTGCAAGTCTCCAATAGTGGGGTAAGAGTATATTGAGTACATAGTGTCTCATGCGAATTGTATGTAGATGCTCCAAAGTAGGTGAAAAATTATCAAGATTAATATAATAATCGTAGCTGAATGAATTTCAATGCCTTTCAAAAAAAACAAAAGTGTTATATACTCATTCCGTCCTGATGAACAGTCGTGTTTTGAAATTGTATAAAATTTTAGGATTTTGAAGTTAGACCTACATAATTATACTAGCAAAGTTATTACAAGAAGAGAAAATAGAAACAAAACTCTTCTATCGAAACCAAAATATTTATATGTATCATCCTCTCTATAAATCAGTTTTTTCCTTCCAAATTTACCCTTTTCACATTTAATTTACCAACATCATTCATTATTTAGAATTCTTTCACATAATTCATTTACCTACTTAGAAGGATGGCCAACATTTAGAAGAGGGTAATTTGCTTTATTTATTAAGAGTATTAATCAAGGGCTTAAGAGTATTTTCAGTATTTTCTTAATAAGTGTGTAAATGCTTATAACGACACTTATTGTGAGCCGAAATGAAGTATGTTATTGCCGGAAGTTTATTCAATGAAGCAATTTTATTATTCTTCTAATTAACATCGATATATTCACAAGTTCAAGTTGTGAAAATAACTTCTTAAATAAATATAAGATAAAGTTACGTACATCACATCTAAATTGCCTGACTCTTCTCCAAATCTCGAACGTGCAAGAGTTTCTATACACTAAACTGCCCATTTTAGTAACATTATATATATAGTTAACAAATTGTATAAATAGCTAACTAGTTTAGTGTTGGATGGAAGATTGTCCTCAATGACCATGAGAGCATGCATGCATGTCAAGTTTGTTCTTTTGCCTCTTATAAGTTTAGAATGATTAGAAAGGGCAAAGTAAAGTGGTTTCTGTACTCAAATACATAATAATGAATGTGTACTACATTGGTATTGTCAATATGGTACTGCTCCAATCATTGTTACTCAATTAGGCAATTAGGGAAGTTAATTAATTAAAGTTCAATGCATTTGCATTCTTTACTTTAATTAAACTTGCTACTTTGATTATGAGATATCAATAAGAAATACTCAATATTTTTCATTAGAATAATTCACTTTCAAATTTATTTTTATTCTAACAGAAGAGTTCACTTCTTTCTCTTTTTTTTTTTACTCTTTATACCTTTTCTATATGATAATGTGTGGACCATAATTAATCCACACTTCAAAAGTAAGAATATTTATGGAATAAATAATGACAAATTAGTTATTTTAATTGTTGTACCTTGAAATTTATAATATGTGGTACATTTGAAATCTGACTCTTCCATGGAACGGAGGGAATAATCATTTCTTCCGAGTCATATTTTGTGACTTAAAAATAAGTGTACCAATGAAATTTTTTAATGGGACGGATGGTGTATACAGTAAATTTAAACAAAAATAGAAAGAAGAATACAAAAAAGTTGTCGCAACGACTGACAAGTTCCACAAACTTCAACCCTATTCCCACACACATTGGACATCAGCATGACAACTTGATGAATTCAACTAACACACTAAATATTTCCTTCTTCCCCACCAGATCTTCTGATGATCTATAATTGATGCCTTTCTCCCCTTCTATTTATATCCTAAACTGAATCAAAAGCCCCCCAATCAGTGCATCATTCCCCCCAATCTTGTACTAAAAAAACCCCCAAAAAAAAGTGATCATCATCATCATCATCAAAATGTCCCCTTCAAATTCAACCAGATGGTGCCCAACTCCTGAACAGCTTATGATTTTAGAAGAAATGTACAAGGGAGGTGTGAGAACTCCAAATGCTCCTCAAATACAGAAGATCACAGCCCACCTTTCCCTCTATGGCAAAATTGAAGGGAAAAATGTGTTTTACTGGTTTCAGAATCACAAAGCAAGAGAAAGGCAAAAGCTCAGAAGAAAACTCAGCAAGCAACTCTTCCAACAGCAAATGTTACAGGAGCAATTCCACCTCCATCATTATCATCATCATCCAAACACCTTCCTTAGCTTCTTCGATAATGCATCCCCTCCTCCTCCTCCTCTTCCTCTTATGCATCGCCAATCCCTCCGTGATCCGGCAATTTATCTTTCTGAGGTATATATCAGAGTTCTGTATCGAGTTGTAACTTGTGACTCTTTTAACGTTTTTGTTGTAATTCCAACACATTTACTCGTGATAATTTTGTTAATTTATTGAAATTAATGTAGGATGGAGCTCATAATCATCAGGCTGCAACAACACAAATGAAGAACTACTCCACATGGAAAGAAGATCCACCAAACAAGTATGAAATGCAGAGTTGCATGATGAGAAATTCTTCTTGTGATGATGATTGGGTGGTGATGAATATGAATATGAAGGATGCAGCAGATCATCATGAAGATTATCTTCCTTGTTGCAGCCACAACAGACCCTTGAAAACCCTACAACTCTTCCCCATCAACTCTGAATCTTCCAACTAGGAGGAAAAAAAAAAAAAGAAAAAAAAGAAGAAGAAGAAGTTCATCTATATATATATATATATAGGGTAACATATTTTAGGTAGTTGTGATGTATGATAAATCTTTCCATGCACTTATTATCATACATGACAAGTATGCATCGAATTAATAACTTTAAGAGATGAGATTTTTTGTCTACTCTATTTCTATCTTCTCCGTTTATCTTCTTACAATATGAGACATAATTACTTGTTAGTAGACAAAGAAGATAGAGAGCTAGTTAGAATAAACAGAAGATCTCAAGTTACTCCTTGACATTATAATTATGACTGAATTAGATCTTTTATGTTTATTTGTGGATCTTGTTATCATGTAAGATGGAGATGGAGAAAAGGGATCGATGGGAAGTATTGAAGAACTTACAAATTTCTACTAATGAATTAGTTAGTGCTTCGTTTTTCGTGCTGGTTTCTGTAGACTTTTTATTCAAATTGTCTGAATTGTCCAATGTTGTAGTTAATGGAAACTTATCAGCTTCAATATTTGACCGTTTTGGAATTGGAAGGAAAATTTTAGTTTAATACGATCACTACTTACTTGTATAGTTAAAATCATTTCTTACCATTTGTCATAATTCACTTTGTCCAGTAATTACAATTAAAACTTACTTCACTACAGAAAATATAATTAAGTTACGAAATAAATTTACTTTGTCATTGTTGGACAAAGAGTTCCGTAACACCATTGGTTTTGAACTACAACGAAGTACCCACGTGCAACGCTTAATTTATTAGAATCTGCGGAAAACATTAAAATCGAACCAAAAGCTGCCATAGCTCAACTGTATTCCTACTATTGTTGTAGGGAAGATGTGACCATGGCTATCAGCTTTATACATATACCTTTTTTTATCCATGGGGGATATACTCTTGGACAAGTCAATGCATTCATGCATGAGCATATAACTCCTAATATTCCACACTTTTTGTAAAAAAGATTATTCTAATTAACGAAACGACATCGTTTCATTTAAAATTGACATATATAGACATCGTTTTAAGAAGTGGTATGCAAATAAAATTAGGTAACAGAATGGAGGGCATTCATTTAATGAATGAAAAGATAGATGCTTGGGGTTTGGGGAGAGGTACATTTTCTGAAAGGATGATACGATCGTTGGCCTGAATTTTGAGTGACAGTTCGATGGTTTTGTGGGACACAAGTTTTTTCTTTTCCTCCTAGATTTGGAACTGGGATCATTCTTTCTTCAAACTTAACTTATTACCACTAGTTACTAGCACTAGCGTATAGCTACACTAGGTGAAGAAGAAGAAAAAAACCAAAAATGTCAACTGGGATATTCCTTCAAAAAGAAGGGGAAAAGATCACATGTGCAGCTCATAAACTCAGGAGGGAAAAAAAATGTAATTTCTCTTGTTACGTGAGAGTGACACACGTGCTATGTCGTACTGTTGATCTGACGGTCTAAAAATTTACTATGGTATTATTTTCCCATTTTACTAGTTAGAATAAATAATAATAATAATAATTTTTTTTTTGTTTTGATTTTGTGTTGAGAAAGTAAAAGTTCATTTCATTTCATATTTTGCATCTTTTTCCTTTTTTTTTTTTCAAGGCTGGGATTGTTGCTTACCCGTTTTGTTGATACATAAAAGAAAGCGAGAAAATAAAATAAAATTGAAAACGCTAATGCAAGTGGCTGTGTAACATCACGGGAATCGCGAGTAAGTTTTTTTTTAATTCACCCGTGCTTGTTTTCGTAATGCATAATCGTAATAGGTCTCAAATTTCCTGTACCGTACTCACCTCGTAGTGATAATTATGACCCTGAAAATAATCAAAGCTAGAATATGACCTCTGGGAAGAAGTTACGATGAGGAGGAGGAACTCGTTGTGAACACCCCTAGTATTGGCAATTAAACCCAAATAAAATCAAACAAGGCTGATAAAACAAAATTTTTAAAAAAAACAGAAATATATATATATATATATATATATATTAACAGGACAGTAAAACTAGATGTATAGAAACTTAAAAGTTTGGGCTCTATCTCTTTCCCTTTCTTATTTAATTGTACAAAAGAATGCATGTACAGAAAGGGGTGAAAAAATGGAGTAAAAAATAATTCCTAAAAGTTTTCCTTGTGAAAGAGAAATCTTGTTGATGTTTCTATGCTTAGTTCTTGGCAGAGGTCTCTGAGTGGCTTTGTGAGAGTAGCACTTCCACAATAGAAGACTCCTGCATCACAATTTTGGCGGAATCAGAAAAAAATTATTGAGAAGTTTCAATATAAGAATTTTTTTTTTCTTCTTACAATTAAATATATACTGCTAATAAGAGTAGAGGAACGGGTTAGAAGGATCCGGGACCAATGCCTCCACTCTTATGGTCTTAAATATGCAATTAAGAAAGTAATTAAATAAATAAGATGATTAATTATGCCCACCAATCCTTGACGAAGGATACTTAATTGCAAGCTGTCCAAACACCTTTCTCCAGTTTGGCCTTGCAAAATGCGTTCTAATCTGTGATTAATTAATCATAATCCACTGTTAGAAAATCAAGATTCATCATCGGCATAATTATAACGATATTCGTAACCACCAATTAATAGTAGTATGATATAAAAATATAATCCCATCGTAGCGGAATAAAACTTCTTTCGTTGTACCAAATAAAGCAAACACCTAAGCCTCAAGGTTTTTTCAATTCCACACACAACCAAAAGGCTTTCTCTGCAGAAAGTCGAAAGGCTACAGTGATGTACTATTTATTCATTGGTTAATTTTTTTAAAAAAAAAGATGAAGAAGAAAGAAGAGATTTATTATCATCATATCATCAAGCAATGAGTGAATAACGACGTAAAGTACGTAGTTATTAATTTGTAGTTACAAGTATCGTTACTCTACACATACCCGGCTTTGAGAGACAACATCAACTCCATTCTTAGCATGTTGTAGCCATTGTACCATTGCAATCAATGCTGATCGAGCATCTCCTTCTTCATACACACTAGTCAAGTAGTTATGCATCTCGATCACATGCTGAGATTTTCACCCAAGAAAAAAAAAATGATCAGAAAAGAAAAGTTTTTCTCAGGCACTATACATCACGGCACGGATGCCAACATGTGAGCCTTTTATAATTCACTCGGGCTTGCTTACGTTTTGATCACACTCTGCTATGTCATCCATGACTCCTTTGAACCAATCGAATGAACCTTGTTCCCTCGTCACCCAATAAAAGTATGCTCTTCTTGGCCCTTTCTTTGTGCTTATAACACCATCAATATCCTGCAGGAGTTTATTTTATTTTATTATTATCCTGCGTGATTAATTGTTGAAATTAATTATTGAAGATTTAAAGAGGGATATGCTTACAAATTCATTGTGATTGTTTAAGATGTCTTTGATAATGCTGATGAATGGTGTTGCTCCAATCCCTAGCCCAATTAGCAGAAGAATGTCGTATTTCTTGTAGTTTTGAGCAGGTGCTCCATAAGGTCCTTTGATGATGATAGTTGGAAACCTGCCTCCAATAACAACAAGTGTAAGCGTACGTTAACTCGTTTTAAAAGACGTTTAAATGTACATTTTTCAGAAAGAAAAGAACTTTGAAATGTAAATAACGTGAAAATACAAACATATTTATTGAGAATGATGAAAAAATAATTACTCCATCTGTCTCCACAATGCAAGAATACTATTTTGGAACATGTACACCATTTTATAGATTTGACATTGATTGTTCCAATAGAACGAGTATAGATCATCTACTTAATTTATTGTGTCAAATGTAAAAAATTATGTAGTGTTAATTAAAAATTTACTCACCAAAATTGTTCTCATTTTTTACTTGAGTCAAATTTGTAGTTTTGGACACTGAACACAATAAAACACAGTAACTAGTGTAGAGGATCAGAACTCAGGTTGGAACACACATAATAGAAACATCTTTTGAAATGAAAATTTTCCATTTGGACAAAACCATATTTTGAAACCGACCATTTCATTACCATGGATGGAGTATAAATTATAGGGCGAAACTACAGTCCCGTTAAATTAACCATTCAGTAATTGGAATTTGGCTTATGCAGCTATAATAGTTATGTATCCAAGGCCAAATCTGATGACTGAATAGTTTCTCAACGGGACTATAACTTTTCCATAAATTATAAAGTGCATAATAGAAACCAAAATCAAAACCGAAACGAAACGGATGTTGTTGTTGCTCACCCTGCGTCTGCCTGTGATTGAGAGTCATTATCATCATTAAAAGGTTTTGCTCTTGTTTCCAACCTAACAAGACCGTTCACTCCTTTGGGTTTTGAATGTTGATTTTCACATGCCTGTGCAGCATTTTCAGTGCTTTTAGATTCAAAAAAAAGTTAGCCAAAACAACTAATTAAGCATTGGATTATAGTGATCACATTATCATCACCTTGGCGAATCTTTTTTGAAGCTCTGTTGTCCAATCTCCCAACGTACGAATGTGAACACTTAGAAAAGGATCATCTGGAGCAGAAGTGATGGAGAATGGATGCCTGCAGCAACAACAGAATTATCAATTTGGAGAATATAATCTAAACGAGAGCGTCTCCAAAAGAAGTACTCTTTCCGTCCCATTAGAAGAGTTATATTTTGAAGTGTACTTCATCCATCTGCCCTACTAATGTTTTCTCTATCTATCATATTCACAATAGAGGGTGGGATTCCCATGTTTCGTCTAGTTCCCTATTGTGAAATGGTAGACAGGGAAGACAGGAGTAAAATAGACAGAAAATCTCATTGAGTAATTGTGAGATCAAGCGTACGTTTAAATTCTTCTAATGGAATGGAAAGAGTATTTTATAGCTACAAGAACCATCCAAACTACACGACAACCAACCTACGCTAATTTAAGTCGTAATTTCTCAAATTTTACCATTCAAAAATTGAAATGTCGGGGCATTTCACAAACAGGTACATCCCACTGTTGTACTTGAATCCTAGAGGTTTGCACAGGTATAAAGCCAGGACATTTCCTGAGTATATAACAGCCTGCATGCATGGATAGAAATATCACACTTCCGAGTCACAAAATACAACTCAAAACACGATTTGTTATATGGGACAGAGAGGGAGTAACCTTTTCTACGTCCACCTGGAACTTGAGATCATACATGGTAAATATTCTTTCACTGACATAAAGGAACATTGGCACACAAACATACATCCATGTCTGCAGTGCAACAACAACAACGATGACACACCTCTGTTACCATGATAAAACTAATCCTATCGAGACACAGAAAGATAGATAGCCTTTATATAAGAGACTAGGTCACGTACCGTTCTGTTATACCATTTGTTGGAGAAGATCAAGAGGTAACCATGCAAAATCAAGAGGATATAAACCACAGCGAGCAGATGGTGCGCGTACCAGAAGGAATTGAACCCCGCCATCTTATTGAACGGCTCAGGAAGTTTTATGACGTTTCTCCTGAAGGAACTGAGCGCCAGGGTGAAGGAATACGCCATTATAATCGTCATGATGACACCGGTCGTGCCGGGGAAAGTCATCACCAAATCGAAGTAAGTTGGCTGGTGATAATCAAACCGATCTCCATATATCCTCATGAATTCATCTCTCGGGCAGCTTGATAATCTCACCAAATTACAAGTCATGTGGAAAATGATGTGAATAGCGGTTCCAATCACAATTGCCAGGGCAATTAGTTTGTGGAAATTAATGTTGTCATCAAAGGGGAAGACGTGTCCGAGGAATGTTTCCCTTAGTTTTGTCAGTGTTCTTCTGCAAACCGGTAAGAGGATAAGAGCCATGTTGAACTTGAGGGTTTCCGCGGCGCCTTTCGCCATACATACGCAGTATCCCAACACTTCGAAGGTCGGCTTGTGCTTGTATTGGTTGAATTTATAGGCAAAAAGTGCCAGATTTACGCTTAGCCATAGCCCCAAAACCCATAATCTTTGCCAGTCATCATAGAGTGTCTCTGAGGCCTTTATGAGAAATTTGCTGAATGGAGTTCTGTACTTTTTGGGAATCATGGTTTTCGCCAACGATGAAGCCCTCTTTGTGTTTTCTGAAGCTGTTTCTGAGCTAACCATCCCTCTCAGCAAAGCTTCTAGCTGCCACATCTATACGATGATCAAAGGGGATGGGTAAGTAACTAAACAGTATTAGAAACACGACTCTTTTAACAGGGACATAAGGGAAATAGAAACGTTATTCTAACCTCTATGTATCCCTGGTGATCAGGATCGAGCTCTTCCATGATTAGAGAAGCGTATGTCGGCGCGTGCAACTTAAAGGTCGAGAGCTTATTCGCCGATGCACTCATCACTAGAACCTTAATTTCCCCGAGGTATCAAGAACAACTTTAATCCATAGTATGACTCAGAGAGAAATTTAAGGTTAGAGAAACAGAGGAAAACAGAGTATACATTTGATATTTTCATTAATTACCTCTATCACCTCATCTTCCGACAGCCTCCCATCTCCATTTTTGTCACACCTGCAAAAATTCAAGGCAAACTAATGTCACATGAGTTCAATTTAATCCTACGGCCATGTTCGTTGTCAAATTTTAATACATGGTTTTGAAATATGTAATTTTAGTGTACGAAAGTGTAGAAACCAAAAACAAAACCGGGCATACATGTCGAAGAAGATTTGAAGCCTGGCGTCGAGATCTTTACTAGTCATATGTTCCCAAAATTCTTTCAATTGATCTTTGTCAATCCCATTTTCGATCTTGATCTTTTTCCTTCTCGCCAGGGCATCAAATACTTCTCCGGCGAATTCTTTACTTTCCGACATTCCTTCAAAACAGAACAAATGTGAATCCATGCATGCATGCATACGTAAATTCTAAAAACAAAAAAATACATTTATGTAGCCTTAATTAACCAGAAGAAATGTTAAATAAATACCAATGCAGACCCCAAAATTGTCTCTAAATAATCTCCCATCAACCGAAAGATCCATAAAACGCATCTCAATAGCTCTCCAGGCATCCTGTTCCTTTCCGGTCATCGTCCGGTCGAGAAATCGCAAACTCTTGAATCCCCGGGCGGCCCCGGACTCTTGCCGTCTCATCTTCGGAGTGGTGCTCGGAGTGTTATCCTTGGACGAAGTCCTCTTCCTTACACTGCTCGATTGCCGCTTAATCGACGTCGAGGTTTCATATTTGCCCTTACCGGTGTGGAGCTTATCGTTCTCCGACGGCGAATCGGAAGACGAATTGTCAACGTGGACATTCTCGAGAACCATTTTCTTGGATTTATCAGAGCTGTCGAATGATCCCATGAAATGCCTTCTTCTTTCTGTTCTTAACGAGTTCTGGCAGATTCCATCTGAAATGGTGTCCGAGATTTGGAGGTGGTGGCCATGTATGGATCGAGTGAGAGAGATGACATAGGGGATCCTATATCATGGGGGGTTGGGGCTGAAATTAATTAAACCGTTTGGAAAAGTGTCAATTTTGTAAAGTTAGTTAATTTAGTTGTCATGGAGTATCAAATTTTGTATTATGTTATGAAAAATATCAAATTTTAGCATTTGATTAATTGCTTATTTGAATTTAGCATATGATGTATTGATGTGTAAGAGATAAATGCTAATGTATCTTATGAATTTAGTAGTTGAAGTACCGCATGTCGAGTGTTGTCTCTGATGATTGCGTATTGAATTTAGTTGTTATTATATCTCAGGTATAAGTTTAACTGTTGAATTATCGCGTATCGAGTTTATCATGTATTAAAAGTAGGCTCTTGTATATCGAGTTTAATTGCAATGTATCATATTTTTGAGTTTAGATGCTAAAATATCGTGTAACATATGGCGAATTAATTGAGTTTAATTCCTCGTGTATTGAAGTTATGTTAAAATACAATATGGCATATCATATGTAATAAGGTGAAATGCACCAAATACCACATAACTATCGAATTTTGCAAAAAATACCACTTTCCTTTAAAAACTCCAAAAAAACACCAATTTACTTTCAAAACGTGCAAAAATTACCACTTTCTCCATAATGGACATTAAGTGGCTGACGGAAGGAAAAACGCAGGGGCATATCCATCTTTTCATGTCTTTTCACTGTTTATCTTCCCCAAAAAAATTTTTAACAATGAAACTAAAGAAAACGATATACAGAAAATCGTTTTCTTCATATATATTTTTTTTCTTCAGAAACTAGAAAACGTCTTCAGAAACCAATTCGGGTTGGTTGTGAATGATGGTGGAAACATACCCGTTTATAGAAACATGCTCAATTCACTAAAATATGCTCGGACAGGTACTCGGAGGGCATCGGAAGAAGAAGAAGCAGCGGAAGAAGAATCGGAAGAAGAAGAAGACTTGATTTCCAGTCCTCAGTGAGCATCGGAAGAAGAAGAAGAAGAAGCTCGATTTCCACCCTTCTTCTTCTCTGCAAAATCGTTTTTTACTTTTTATGGTTTCTGAAGATAGCGATTTTTTTTTTCCTTCTGGTTTCTGAAGGAAATCTTTTTCTTCATTTTTTTTTTCTTCTGATTTCTAGAAATCGTTTACTTCATTTTTTTTCTTCTGGTTTCTGAAGAAAACGATTTCCTTCTTCAGTTTTTTTGTTTTAAATTTTTTTTGGAGAAGATGAACAGTGAAAATACGGATTTGCCCCTGCGTTTTTTCCTTCCGTTAGCCACTTAACGTCCGTTATGGAGAAAGTGGTAGTTTTTGCACGTTTTGAAAGTCAAGTCGTGTTTTTTGGAGTTTTTAAAGGAAAGTGGTGTTTTTTGCAAAACCCGATAGTTGTGTGGTATTTGGTGCATTTCACCCCTATGTAATAAAGAAACCACGTGTTTTGAGTTAGTCCGACTCTATTGTGTATTACGCTAAGACAATTAGACTGTCTGACAAAAAAACCCCATATATACATATATAATTTGTTAAGGTGGTAATTGAGTGTTATATGGGTTTAAGTATATTTTTTATTGTGTCAAGTTTTTATATAGTAATAAAAATTATCAATACTCTCTGGAAAGATGGCAATTTGGATTATAAAATGGACCAAAAGGTCACCCTTAATGTGTCGAATTTGTGTCGTGCATCGTGCACGTGTGCCATCCTCGCACAAGGTCGTGCAAATCTTTTCCGCTTTGACCCAAAGTTCAAATTTATTAACTCATGGTTACAAGGTACTCCTATTATCAGCACTCCAACCCTCTCCCCCTGGAGAAATTAGCTAGAAAATGAAATGAAATCGTGTAATCAAAATTGAAGTGTGAGTTGGTTTAAACCTAATTATATTAGTAATGACATGTAAAATAATAAAAACCAAAATGTAACTCTTTCTTTAGAATGAAAATATTTTTTAGATTTACTTGTCTTTTTTTCCTTTTGTGTTCGGTCAAAGGGGTAAAAAAATTACATTTAGTTGTATTGTGATTTCTAAATTATTATTAAAGAATGTGCCCAACAAAACAAAAAAAAAAATACTATTTTAATTATTTAGTCGAATGACCACATACACCAATAATTTTTAGTTTGTTTGATTGCTAAATTCAAAACACCCTTCAATATTCTGGAAAATATCAAAATATATCATATAGTTATAAAAGTATAAAATATTTTTTCCTCCCATAATTTTATGAAATACCCAAAATCTCTTTCCCCAAGTGATATTTTTATCTATGGATTAAGGGTATTTTAGTCATTTCTTAAAATTTAAGTGCGTCATTGTTGAGCTTGATAACTTTGAAATCTCAACGTTTGCTTTGATTGTTTTATTAAATTCTGGTGAGTGTTTATTAATTTACTCTTATTTAATTGAAGGAGTAATTTGGGTAAATTATTTTTTCGCATTCTTTATGTATAGTTTGGAATTTAAAATATAAAGTGAAGGGCATAAATGTCATTATAAATTTTTTTAACTCCTTTGACTAGTAGTTAAAGAGAGCGTAAAACTAATATGGTGGGCAAAAGTAAAAAAATACTATGAAACACAATGAGGCAAAAGACAATTAAACATATTGTTTAAAACAAGACCCCTATAAGTTTTAATGGGGCAGAGAAAGTATATATCAAACAACAGATGTTTTTATTTTATTTTATTTTATTTTATGTGCCAAAACAATATTACCTTCCTTTTAATGATATAATTTCCCCCTTCAATTAAATCTGAAAAAGAGAGAGTTTAAAATGGAAAAAAAAAAATCCGTTAATCATACTAATTAGGATCAATATCATACCTTATTTCTATTTTATTTTTATTTTCCACAATGCAAACTACATTTTATAATAATTTATTATCGTATATAATAAGTACAAATTATCACCATTTTAATTAATACACTTATCACTTAAAATTTTATTCTTTAAAATATATTTTTAAAACGTAATACCATACAAGTCTTTAATATTTATTACCAGTTTCTTGGAATCTCAACGTTTGTTTTCATTCTTTTTTATGAAAAATTTCACTTTTTGAAAAAAAAAAATATATATATATATATAGGGCATGTTCTTTTTCATCGTTTTGAAAACGATTTTGAAAATAAGTTTTGGAAAATAGTTTTATAATGTAAAAAGCGTATTGAAAATGTATAAAATAGATGATGAATAGTAAAAAGTTGTATTAGAAATTATGAAATATGATTAAAATATATTAAATTTACTGTTGAAACCAAAACTATTTTCAAAACAGAACAAAAAGAACAGGCCCATATATATATTTACAATCAAATTTTCATTTTTCACTAAATTCTAAATTTAAAATTCAAATTTCCTCAAAAATTGTACCCATATTATTTCATAAATAGCATCATCATTAGTATTTTCTATGTAATTTTTCATAAAGCAATGCAATCAAAAAAAATGTCATCACCAAAAAAAAGTTTCCTGTTTGAATTACAATCCATACATAGTCTTAAAATTTTCGTTAATGTTAGAAAGAAGCAAGGTACCGTATATGGTTTGCTTGTCATAAATGCCAAAAATAAATAAATAAAAAATTAGGGGTTCAAAAGTGATAAATTACAAAGTTCAAAAATCAAATTTATCACAAATTGAAAGTTTGGGGGTTGAAAATACCATTTCCCAGAATGTATCTTTCTTTCTTCCCCTTCACCTCCTTCCTTCCTTCCTTCTCTATCTCTACACACAGTCACACACACTAACCTTCTGCAAAGTGAAAAAGAAGGCCTCTCCTTCCCCACACTACACTCTCTTTCATGCCCTTTTATGTCTTTTCACTCAGCTCATTTGATCCAACGGCCCATGCTCCTCCACCTACTCGTCTTCTTGCTCTTTCCTGTCACCCTTACTCTACACCCTTCCGCATTATATTATTGCCGCCTCCCTCTCCCTCTTCTTCTCCCCCCTCCGTCCCTTTCTCTCCTTTTTTTCTAGGGTTTTCATCCGTGTTTTCACTCTCTCCGAATTTTCTCTCGCCTCTCTTGTTCTTCCTTTTTTCTCGGCGAAATTTTCATCTTTTTTAGTCTCTGGCTTCCGGCTTCAGGTACACTTCGATCCAATCTCACTTTATTTTCCGTTTGTTTTGGTGAATTTATGAATTTATTGAAATAAATGACGTATGTATCTGTGTTGGTCTTCTGATTATGGCTCAATGGTGTTTTTTTTAAGCTTTATTTGTTGTTTTGGTGAGTTTCTCGACATGGGTTTTGTGAATTGTAATGTGGGTCGTGTTTAGTTTTTCTTATTCTATAAGTTTAGGTTTTTTTTTTTTTTTTTTTTTTTTTGGTGGAAGATTTTGTAGTTGGGAAAGCTCTGATTTTTGGTTTTACGTTTTCGAATTTTGATAGGGGGTTATGTTTGTGGCAGTGGTATCGAATGGCGATTGAGAAGAATAGTTTTAAGGTTTCGAGATTGGATTCGGAGTTTTCTCCATATAGTAGGGATACTAATACCATGATGTCCAGTGATGATGAGGAGCTTCAGAAGAAGAATTTGAGTGCTGTTGAATCTGATGATGATGAAGACGATGAGTTTGATGACTGTGATTCTGGGGCAGGCTCTGATGATATTGACTTGCTTGAATTTGGGGAATCTGGGGAGGAGTTTTGTCAAGTTGGTGATCAGACGTGCAGCATTCCTGTTGAGTTATATGATCTTTCTGGGTTGGGTGATATCCTGAGCATTGATGTGTGGAATGAAGTCTTGACTGAGGAAGATAGGTTCAGTCTTACTCAGTATTTGCCTGATATGGACCAAGAGAACTTTATCCGGACGTTAATGGAGCTATTTACAGGGTGTAATTTGCATTTTGGAAGTCCTATTGGTAAACTATTTGACATGTTGAAGGGAGGCTTGTGTGAGCCTAGGGTCGCTATGTACAGGCAGGGTATGAATTTCTTTCAGAGGAGGCAGCATTATCACCTCCTGAGGAAGTATCAGAATACAATGGTTAGTAATCTTTGTCAAATGAAAGATGCCTGGTTGAATTGTAAAGGTTATAGCATTGAGGAGAAGCTTCAGGTTCTGAATATCATGAAGAGCCAAAAGAGTCTTATGTATGAGAAGATGGAGGAGCTAAAGAGTGACTCCTCTGAAATGGAGGGATCTGGAGATAACACGTGGGGTAAGAAGGCGAAGGATCGGAAACATGGGCAGAAGTTGGGTCAGTCTGGATATGGCATGGGTTCAGCTTCTGATGTTCCCTCTCTTGCCATGCAAACGGCTGCCCTGGAACCTGCAAAACCCAGGAAGCAGAATAAAAAAGGTGCCCTGAAGTTAGGGGGGTTAAAGACTGCTGTGAAAAAAGAGTTGGCAGGTGGTTTTTCTTCAGCTCACAGTGGGACGGTGCTACTTTCCCAGCATAATAGAATGGCAGGTTATGACCCTGGGGCATCTTTCCGCCGGGGAGATCAGATGATAGCTGATGATGATGAGGGAGAATCAATGTATGAAGTTTCTTTGAACAGAGAACTACTTGCTTCTCGAGCTGGGTTTTTAAGCAGAACAGGGACTTCCAAAATGGGTAAAAAACATGAAGGTTTGGGAGTTGAAGAGTATACTGACAATTTTATGGGATTACGTATGTATAGCAAGAACAAGGCTGTCAATCAGTTGTCAGACATCAAGGTTCTAACCTCAAAGCCATCTAATGCCAGAATTCCCTATGATTTTGGTAACAATATGAAGAATTTTGGAAATTATCAGCTACATGCTGCTGATGATCAGATGAGATATGTGAAAGGTCAAATGCCAAATTTGTCACTGAAAGGAACTGAAATGGAAACAGTAGATGTGAATGACCGGCTCTGGCTTGGTAAAGAACAAGGCGGGGCTTTCCCCACTGAGCAATCAGGTAAGTATGGAGATTGGAATGTCAAAAGCAAGAAGTGGAAAAGTGGTAGGGACCCTTCTGAGTTAGGAATTAGTAATGGGTTATATGATTCGGAGATTCAACCGCAGGCAATGATGGAAAGAGTTAGAGAAAGTTCTTTTCAAAATGCTGGACGAGCTGTTGCAAAATACAGAGGTGTCAGACCATTTCCTGGGAATGATGAAACAGAATCTGATTCATCTGAGCAGATTGAAGAAGATGAGGATGATAATCCTCTGATGAGGAGCAAGTGGGCTTACCCTAGTGGTGTTTCTGGTGTAAAATTCGGCCGAGACTTGAGAAAGTCTAGAGTTGCGAAGAAAAATGCAAAAGATGGGATCTGGACTCTTGATGGATTGCCCCAATCAAGGCCGATCTCTGATTTTAGTGAACATCAACGGATGATGAGAAATGGGAACCCGAGCTGGAGAGCTGAGCAGAAAGGCAAGATGCATGATATTGGTCAAATTCAGTCTTCTACTAATGATTTGAATGGGAATTATTTCTTTCAACCTGGACGGCTACCTGCTGATGTTGATTGGCAACAATTCTACAAGACTGGAAGGAATGGGCATATCCTGGGGGACCAGAGTGGACGACTACACCTCCCAGCATTTAATGCACCAAATTTGGATAGGAGGAAAGGGGAATTATATGGAGAATATGGAGTTCCTCAGTCAAGTTTTCAAGACAATGATCTCGAGGACGATGATTCCGTTCTGATAAAATCATTGGCAGGGAATGCAAAGGTTTCTGCCAGGCTGGGGAAGAAAGGGCAAGCAGTTGAAACATATGCTAGCAGCGGGTATCTTGAAAGATCTGGTGCTCAATTGATTGGATGTAACTCTGTCACTAAGAAGCGGAAAGTGAAGGATGAAGTGAATTACATTGATGAAAGAGATAATTTTAATTATTTGCACTCTGAAAATCAACTCCAAGTAGAAGATACTGATTCCTCAAAGAAGCGGGGGAAAAGGAAAGCCGGAGATGATACTGATACTTTTGAAAAGGTAGTGAATGAAGTACCTGTTATAGAAATGGAAGTAGAAGAATTGGAGCCTGAAATCAAGCCGCAGAAGAAGCCTTTCACTTTGATTACGCCCACTTTTCATACGGGCTTCTCATTCTCAATCATTCATCTTCTGTCTGCAGTTCGAGTGGCAATGATTACTCTGCTTCCAGAGGATTCTTCGGAGGTTGGGAAGCTTCTTGATCAGAGTGAGGGAACAGAAAATGTCAAGGAAGGCCAAGATTCAGGGCATGTTAGCACAAATGGAAATCATCCAAATTCTGACTTGGATGTAAATAAGTCGGCAGCTTCATCACAACTCAATGTTCCTTCTCTGGATGTTCAGGAAATTGTAAGCCGTGTTAAAACAAATCCTGGAGATCCTAGTATCCTTGAAACTCAAGAACCGCTTCAAGATCTGGTTCGAGGTGTTTTGAAGATATTTGCATCCAGAACAGCACCTTTAGGAGCTAAAGGTTGGAAGCCGCTTGTAGTGTATGAGAGGGAAAACAAAAGTTGGTCATGGATTGGTCCTGTAAATCAGAATCCATCAGATCCAGAGGCTGCTGCTGACGAGGTGACATCACCAGATTCATGGGGTCTTCCTCATAAAATGCTTGTCAAGTTAGTTGATTCATTTGCTAATTGGCTGAAAAATGGTCAGGAGACTCTCCAGCAGATAGGAAGTCTACCTGCACCTCCTGTGACTCTTACGCAGTTTAATTTAGATGAGAAGGAACGGTTCAAGGACCTAAGAGCTCAGAAGAGTCTCTCCACCATCAGCCCTAGTTCTGAAGAAGTAAGATCTTATTTTCGCAAAGAGGAAGTTCTTCGGTATTCAATCCCAGACAGAGCTTTTGCGTACACAGCATTTGATGGTAAGAAGTCCATTGTTGCCCCATTGAGAAGGTGTGGTGGGAAGCCAACATCAAAAGCCCGGGACCATTTTATGCTCAAGCGCGATCGGCCTCCCCATGTAACAATCCTCTGCCTTGTGAGAGATGCTGCTGCAAGGTTGCCTGGAAGTATTGGTACCAGGGCCGACGTGTGCACTCTGATTAGAGATTCTCAGTATATTGTGGAAGATGTCTCTGATGCGCAAGTAAATCAAGTGGTCAGTGGAGCATTGGACCGGCTGCATTATGAGCGCGATCCCTGCGTGCAATTTGATGGGGAGAGGAAACTGTGGGTATACCTACACAGAGAACGCGAAGAAGAAGATTTTGAGGACGATGGGACATCTTCCACCAAGAAATGGAAGAGGCAAAGGAAAGAAGCCAATGAGTCTGGAGAACAGGTGGGTGTGACAGTTGCATTCCCTGGCCCTGGGGAACAAACAGGCCTGGAAATGAGTTCTGATCTGAACGCCGAGCTGACTTGCCTGGATGAAGATAAGAAGCCAGAGATGATGCTCTATGATGCTGCTGCTGCTGCTGCTGCAGATAATGTGGAAAAGATTGCTGAGTTGAGTGAAGGTGCTGATGATCATAATGCCCCTCCCATACCTATGGTTTGGGATCCTGTAGGTTTGAATCCTATGCAAGAGAATAGGTTGCTTTGTCAGGAAAATTCAACAAATGAAGATTTTGATGATGATATATATTGTAGAGAACCTTAATAGCTGCTTGACTGTTAGTGTTGAGCTCTCAAGGTTTAAGGTTGAATGGTTATACAGTTTTATGTAAAAAAGGTTCAATTGGTCTCTAACATATGGATGAAAAGAAATATTACTGTAATAACTGATGAATGTCAGGATGTTTTCTACTTTTTCTTCATCAACATAAATAGTATGTTGATCTGTTAACCCCTCTTTGTTTGTGTTTTGGGTTTTTTTTTTTTTTTTTATTTCAACAGAAAATTTGACATGTTATAATATATATAGATTTTTAATAAAATTTTTTACTACTAGTCTGAAAAGAATAATAATAAATCAAGTTTGAATCGGGTCGAACACGAATGATCCATCAGTAAACGGGTTGTGTTACGACCCGTTTAATTGTTAAACCAGTAGGTAAATTTGTAATTACAAAGAAGTGTTAGGGATAGTATTGAGAATTGCACAACAAATATCAGAACGGCACCAGTGCAGGGGATATTATCGCGATTCTTCTTCTCACCCTCGCTCCCTCACCCTAACATACAATCACAGTCTCACAGTTACTAGCTCCGTCGCCGATCGCCGGCCGCTCGCTCCCTCCGTCTCTGTTTCTGACGGTCTCACCCTCTGCTCTCTTTCCCCCTTGTCCGATTGAAGCTTTAGTTCAGGTAAAATGTTTATAGTTCTGGGATTTTTATTTATAAAATATTATCATCCTAGAGTTACTCTGTGAAATCATGCTAAAAGTTGTTTCTCCCACTTCTCTGTAGTTGGTCTTCAGCTTCTGTATTTACTGAACACTGGGGTTGCTTGTTTTTTCATACTTTTGTTCTTCATGTTTGTGTATAAGAAATTGTGGCTGGTGTGTATTTGTTTTTTTTATTTATTTCTATGAGATGTTAAAGTTGTGTAAAATTCTGAAGAAAGATATTGCTGTTGTCTTTGATTAATGTCCCATTGTTGTTGTGTGAAATCATGTTCACCCATTGCTAAATTATATGTTTGAATGTGGCTTTGATTTCTGACAGATTTCCCATTAAGGAGTGGTTACTACCTTCTGTATTTGTAATTTGATAGAGAAGCATCTGCCTAGCAACTCAGCTTAGCTTGTAATTTCCGAAAAACGACGAAATTTTGTTAAGTTTCTAGTATAGTCCTACAATGGTATTTGGAAATTTTTGAATAATAATTTGTATCTATCTATCAAGCTCAAAATTAATGTAGAAGCACCCAACCCCTAAACCTTAATGTATACTTGTTGGCAGATAATTCTTTGTCTGATGACTTGCCTTCGATTCCTACATGAGTTTTTATAATGCTTAAGATCATCTGTAGTTATGCTCTTGTATTTTAAATCCGAAATAGTGTTTTCGTTCATTTTGATGTGAAGAATGATTGACATATTTCCTTTCTATTCATGTTAAGAACCATGGCTATGGCTACTGCCTCTCACCAATCAACAATCCTGTGTTCTAGACCTACCACAGTGCGAATCCCGAACCATTGCATAAATCCACTCTCCCTAGCTCTCCCAAATGTGGTATCTTTTCCTGGTGGTGGTGGTCGCCTGGGTAAGATGGCCATGAGAATCAAAGCAGCCAAATTGGGAAAGGCAACAAAGACAGCTCCATCATCAGATGCCGAAAAGAAATGGATTCATCATGGTTTAATTACAGAATCACTTCCCAATGGCATGTTTCGGGTTGGTTTAGTAAACTTGGTGGATAACAAATTCATTAGAGTGAATGAGGATGTGATGTTGGGTTATGTTTCTGGAAAAATACGTACTAATCACATTCGAATAGTACCTGGAGATATCGTCCGAATTGAGATTAGCCCTTATGATTCAAACAAAGGACGAATTGTATATAGGCTTAGCCGGAGGGACATGGAGAAATTGACTGGTTCGGGATCAAGGGGTGATTTCGCTGAGAATGATTAATACTTATAACCGTTGGTTGTATTTTGCCTTATTCTGTGTAAATTTTGTATAACGGCAAAATGTATGTAAAACAGAAGAAGGTTTCAATTCAGAAGAAGTGCAGTTTTGGTCATTTTTGTTTTCACGGCAGCAATTTTGGCCGTTTATATTTTGCAAGTTTTTTACTTTTTCGCGATGCCATATCGTGATTAAAGAAGACCAAAAATAACAAAAGAACATGAATATATTGAATATATTAAGGATCCAATGCAACGAACAAATCAATCAATCAATCACAAGACAATGTATGTAGTTCTCTACAAACTGCAGCTATACCACCATCTCCTCCTGTACAGTTTCTTACTGCTAATAATATTCATTTCTAGTTTGGGTTTTCTAATCCACCTCTCTTTAGTTAATAGCAGTGAGGGGAACCCTAGAATCTTTCAAGGAAGAATAGGCTGCATCTAGTTGATGTTGCTTTACTTCTCCGTTCGTCGCTTGATGCTTTAATGATGATTTTGAGTCCCAGAATGACCTTAGTAGCTCCTCAAATGCAGGGGTTCTCAGCTCTTCAATGGCACCCATGCTTGGAAGATTGTAAGCCCTCTTTCTTGGCGTCGAGCATGATGGTTCATCAACCTATGATAGGATGGACATAAATAATCAAACCACTAAAAACTGATGCATCTAACACTTTGCCAATCATACGAGTGACTTTGCCCTATTAGGACAGAATAAGACAGAAAAAATGGACAGATGCTATGAAGTGGCACATCTCACAAGTGTCGGAGCTCTCACCACATAGTCTTCTTGCAGACATTTTCCTGCATTTGCAGTGATCTCAACTATTTTGTGGAAGTGTCCGCTATTCAGTTCCCTCAGCTCAGCACACGAAGGAACAATCAGGGAATCGAGGTTCTCACGTGCATCATTGTCAAGTTGCAATGAATCTGCAACAATTTTTTTTGCGCGAAAATGTAAGCATGTAAGCGACATTGGAGACAAGACTATGAACAGGACAGGAAATAGAGGGAGTTTAACTTACTGTCAATAGAGGATAGGAAATCTCTGCTTGACACATCAGCATCTTCAAGTACAGATGATACAGCAGAAGAAAAGCGGGAGCGTAGGGATCGGTTGGCATCCATTCCCGACCTGCAGAATATATACCAAAGATATCTTAGAACAGGTTGGAATAGATAGATGCACGTTTAATTGAGTTACAAAAAGAAAACTAGTTTAGAAGTTACCTGACTATTTCATGAACAGAATCTAAGTTGGTCCTCTCTAAATTGAACAAGGATTCTTGGGCGTTACTCCACTGTTGTGCACCTAATTTTGCCTTTTGCAAGCTGCAAAAGTTTGTCAAGTTTACAAGGATATATTATTACTACAGAGGTCTTGAATGCTGTTTCGCTGAATTAAGAAATGAAAAATTATAGCAAAGCAGCAATTTTATACCAGTTCTGAAGAACCACATCCATTTCTTTCTTGCCCATTTCCACAGCACCATTATCCTCAAGATAATGGCTCTCAGCTTTCTCCATGTAAACTTCCCAATCTCCTTTAACAGAGGCGGTTGCAACTTGCATAGTTGACATCTCCTGTTGTAATCTATTAGTTCTACTGGCTGCATTCTCGCGGATGCCATTAACTGCTTCTTGAACCTGGTACATAAGACTCATTAAGACTACTACACCTAGAAGCATATTACTGACTTATTTTGCAGGAAAAACTATGAAGGAATGGATCTTCATTTTCCTTTTCAAAAGAATAGATTATGGATAAAATAAGATAGTATAGTGAACATGATTATGTTAATCAATAAATTGCCTCCCTGCTGAGTTATAGAACATTACCAATTGTTTCTTCCTGATATTTGAACTAGCAAGCAGCTCGGCCACTTTTTCTAAGATTTGTCTTTCTTCATTGGCAGCACACTCCTGCAGAGCAATGACCGGTTCAGAAAAGAATTTAACGGCATGACACAAAAGAGGACAAAATTTTAGTTTCATATGGAGTAAAATTAATCACCTCAAACTTCATTTCCAAATCAGATAATTTCTGATCATTAACTGAATGTGCTTCTTCCACAATATGGCCTAGATTTGACACGTGTGCATCTAAAGTTTTGAAGAAGTTGCCAGTTATTTGAGAGATTGTTCTTGTAGTTGTGACAGATCTTTGATGAGCCTGTAAAACAAAGTCAATATGAACAACAATCAACTAAAAAGGAGAACGAAGATAGTTTATTCAGAGCTTAATCTGTCAGCTTCTTAAACACCAACCTTGCGTTGCTGCTGTGCAAAAGTAGTAAGTTTGTTCTCCTGACTGTGGAGACTATCTTGAAGATCATTGAGCAATGTGTCAGCCTCAGAAGCAATGTTCTTGAAGAGCTGCATTTTGTGAATATATATCAACAACAGGAACAAAGGCATATCAGCATTGCACCTGCAACAGCAATAGCAAGAGATACATACCTCACTCAGAGCAGAAGAATGCTCAGAGACTTGAGAATTTAGGCAACCGAAAGTAGACTGTGAGTTACCATCAAGTTCCCCAGATAAACTGTCCAGAGATTCTATACCAGAACCATACATAGTTTTCAACTTCTCTAGGCGGCTTCGGAGCTCTTCAGTAGCCTACAACGAAACCAAAATGAAATACTGGGTCAAATAAATTAAGCCAATACTGGCATGTGTTTATTCTTTCGGGTGACAGGAAATACCTGTGTCTTTCTGGAGACAAAGGATTGCATATCTTCCTCCATCTCCTTCAATTGTTGCTCTTGCTGTGTGGCTGAAGTAGCTACAGTCTTGTGCAATATGTCAAGTTGTTGAGTCAACTGGTTTTGGAACTTCTGGATTAGAATTCGGTTGCCATCTTCAATTTTATCCTTTTGCTCTGCATAATTAGTGGGTCCATGAAAGACAACATAAGACCAGGGCACAATATGTTCATGGCAAATTTTATAAGTCAAAAAAAATATGGGTACATACCAATCTTGGCAAATAAATTTGAGACGTCTGAGGCAGCATTCTCTAGTTCTGCTCGAAGCTCAAAAGCTCGGTCAACAAGTGCTTTCTCTGGTAGAGGAAGACCATACAATATCATAACGCAGTTCAATAAATATTTACATTGGTTCAAGATGTAATGATGCAGAAATGTTGTCACACTCCATGCTTAAGGCATTTATGCCCTCGGGTTCATGTGATGATAATAATTTGACCAAGTGTTTGAACATGAGCCTCACCAGATTTAAGAAGAATGGATATTAAGTACTCCTTCTCTTTTATTGTTGCATTAGCCTGTCTAAAGCGCTCTTCAAGATCAGACAAGGCATGCTCAGTTTCCTGCAGCTTTTTCTGAAGTACACAAAACATGTAGTTATTGCATCCTGTAAAAACAGAAGGAGAGGTGCAGGGAAGTTTACTGCAGTTACAGAAAGACCAACTGATGTTACCTCAGTTTTGTCAAGTTTATGGCTTAAATCTGCTGTCAGCTGCTGTTGAGATTTGTAAAGTTCCTGGAGCTCCACAAATTGCTGCCCAGAGAGATCATGGAGTAACAAATCAAGTTGTCTTCCAATGTTACAAGAATAAAAAAGTCATGTCTTAAAAGTTACCTTGTCCCGGGACTCTACATCAAGCTCCATGCGTTCTATCTTCTCAGCCATAGCCTGAATAAAGAGACATGAACTTATTCAAATCAGTAATCTTTGGCAGTGTACTTAAAAAATTAGAACAAATGAACAGAAATGAAACCTTTTTTTCAGCTTCCTCCTGCAGATAACGATCTTTTGGTATATAAATCCCGTTCTTTTCTCGAGCAGCATATACCTCTGAAAGATACACATTTTAAAAAGACTCCATGTAACATCACTTTATAATGTGCAAAATTAATTTGTGCCTCCTAGTAATGAAAAGTGCCATGTGTACTTATTAAATGTTTACACTTGTACACAGGTTCAACAGCACAAACAGCATAGCCACAAACCTTGCTTCAGCCTGTCAATCTCAGAGTACAGATCTTTAATCACTGCTGATTTCATCATCTTCTGATTAATCTGAAGAGAGCTCGAGTACAAAGTAAAACAGTTATATATCCTTTAGATGAAGTTAAAGTTAGAAGACTAGATGATGATCATACTACTAACCTCTGGTTTATTCTTTATATTTTTGGCGCGGTGAGCATAATCCAAAGTACTGAGCGTCTCTTCTAGACAGTGGACAGAGGGTGATACTGTTGCAATTATACATGTCTTTGTTTTCCCTCCCAAAGAATCTCTTAACAACCTTGTTAGTTTACTGTCCCTATTATATGAAGTAATCAAAGTTCAGTCAGTTTTGTTTTGCTTCCTACTTCTCACTTTTACTAGTGTTTAACCAGAAGTGGGAAGTAATTGTAGTGCTACCTATATGGTATATGTCCAGAGTGTTCCACCAAAGCATTTATTACTCGACCGAGTGTAAGCAAACTCTTGTTGATTTCACCAGCTTCCCTTGCCCTTCCCTGAGGGAAAAATTTGTTATCAAAGAGCAGTTAGAACATGCAATGTCAACTTTATTTGCAGTCATTTACAAATTGCAATTCCCCACAATAGTAAGAAAGTACACATTACATTCCTGAAACGAACACTCACAGTTCACATGGCCACACAAGGAAAAAGTAAGTAATTGAGCATTTGCATTTTCTATCATTTTCTTACCTCTCTAGCACCAGAGCGGGAGATATTCTCAGAACCAGCTAAGTCAACAAGATTCAGTTTCCCACATTTAATCATTTCTTCCCCTTCGGGAGTGCACTCCTTGATGTGGATAGTGATGGAAAATATAGAGTGTGATCGGCTGCTCTGTTTGTTAAGAAGGGTCTCTGCAGTACGCCTTTTAGCAGAACCTTTCTCTAGTATTTTGTAAATTTCATTAGCAGTACAAACTATTTCCTCCTCCAATCCTCTTACAAAAACTGCACCCTTTCCATCCTCCATAAGTGCTAGTGGTTTCTTCGTTTTGTCATCAATGAATTTAGAGTACTCCTCAGGAGCCAAAAGGTCGGTTATCTCTTCATTATACAGCTCCAGAAAAGTGACCTTCATATTATACTCAGCATTCTGGGCTTCTAATATGTCAAAAATTTGCTTAACAGCTCTGGGAATTACACCTGCATCACTAGGAAATTCCCCATTCTGCGGGGAGAAAAATCAGCCCATCAATACAGTATAATAGACTGGGCAAATTGGCATGTTTATAACTTCAATTTCCCCACTAAATGCATCTAAAGAGGTAAAAAAACAAAAGGAAAACACTTATACCTTTTTCCTTCCTCCTCCCTCCATTGTATAAGTCTTTCCTGTTCCTGTCTGACCATATGCAAAAATTGTGCAGTTATAGCCCTCTAATACTTCAAAGACAATAGGGCACACGGCCTGATCATACAAGTCCTTTTGTTGGGAAGCTGGACCAAAGACCTAAACAAAATCATCCCACGTTAGATATATCTTGGACTCATATGGCATCACAGTGAAAATAGAAACTTGTCGAGTATTTAATGGAGTTAAAATGAAAAGATAGAATCTTCCAGCAATAGTATTTTAGCTGCATTATTAATATAATCAGGAAAATTCATCTGTTCATCAAATTTGCAACATTTGTGCGTACATCACCACTAATTTAACTAGTAACAAATATTAAGCAGGATAAGAAGAACCAAAAACCTTATCAAAAGTGAACGTTCTATCAATCTGCTTATTAGCAATATTTTGAACAGCTGCTACTTCTCTTCTGTTTTCATTGCACGTTATCACCACTGGAGTGTGCACTCTCATTTCATCGTCACTCAATGGCCTGCAGAAATCCCACAAAATCCACTCCTATGTCAGTCAGTAAGGAAGTAAAAAAAAAAAAAAAGCACTTGGATCAATCCATGAGTAGGCGAGAACAGAGCCGACTGAACAACCCAAACTCACCTGCACCTCACAATGACCTGTACATTAACTCCTTTATCTCTATCGTGCTTTCCGCTCATATTACCCTCAGCCGATCGTAGATCTCTGGCCATCTTGTCACTCGACCTGGGTGTTTGGGAAGGCGATACCGAAACCATTCCAGCACCTCTTCTTGAATCCATAGCTTAAAAATCTATTCAAATCTCAAAAAAAATCCTTTTTCCCTAAAATATCTGTATTAACAACAGGTGATCAATAAGCACCGAATCAACTCATTGAATCAACTAAAAATGTTGAAAACAGAAATCTAATACAACAAGAGCTTCTACTTCTCAAAATGCAGATTACACAACCAAATTCTACCTAAATCAGGAAAGAACAAACTTCATATTTCTATATTTTAAAAAGAAGTTGCAATACAATCCGTCAATCACAATGAAAAATCCGTCGAATCACAATCCGCAGGAACTACAATTTCTAATCAACAACAAACAAAAAGGATAAAACAGAGGAATCAAGCCAAATTACTGGAATAATCGGCGTGATTGAACACACATGCTTAAATACGACAATGCCGTATGTATAATAAACTCACACTGGAATCGGACTGCCCGCCGGCCGGCCGCTGACGGCTTCAAACACAATCCTGATTACGCAAATGTTTATCTATACGTACGATAGTGAGAGACTGAGCGTCCTAGATAGAGAAAGTAGGAGGTGATAGAATTTTATAGAGAGAGAAAGTGAGTGAGTGAGTGAATGTGTGAGACTGAAGCTTTGATGAAATATTACTGATATTTTTAGATTAAATAATTTTTTGTTTGGAGAGAAAAAGCTGATGAGCTGGTGTGAGACGGAGAGAGAGACGATCAAAAAATAGTGGCCGTTAACGGGAAGCGTTTGAAATTTTCGCAGCCGATGGAGGAGGGGATGATAATGACGGCGTTAGTGGCCCGTTTGGGGGGAGGAAATTTTTTGACCGTTACAGAAAAATACGAATGAGTCTGATCAGTAAGAATTTTGAAAATAAATAAATAATACGGTTAATTACATTTTACTCCTTGTGTTATCATGTTTTCCTATCAACCCCTTGTATTTTAAATAATAATACTTAACCCCTCTATTGTCACTAGTCAAACAAAATAAACCTAAAAATGATCAAAATGCCTCAGATGGAATGGAAGATGGACCCGAAGA
The DNA here is from genome assembly GCA_016801395.1 of Leptodermis oblonga. Lineage (NCBI taxonomy): Eukaryota > Viridiplantae > Streptophyta > Magnoliopsida > Gentianales > Rubiaceae > Leptodermis > Leptodermis oblonga. The sequence goes on from CM028760.1 coordinate 38,672,993, forward strand.
GCAAAAAGATTGTCACATTCTTTGTGCAAACCTCGGCTGTAGAAAGAAGGATAATTGCGGAAGAATTTTTGAGCGGAAGAACCGAAGAAGAACGCCATATCTGAATTGACGAAATAGCATTGTTATGCTGTTAGCGGAAAAGATCTGAAATGACTTGGTGGCTGGAGCACCTATTCCAATTGCAGGAAAACCCAAATCTGGGGGCGGTCGAAGTTGGGCATTTGTAGCGAAAGAGAGATAGCAGCGGGCACCGCGTGGCAAATGCAAACAACAGTGGCATTTTAGCGAGAGCTGCATAGATCTATGGCAGTTTAATCCTTTTTAATTTTATTTTGTTTGACTAATGACTGGGGGTTAAGTGCTACTTTTTAAAACATATGGAGGCTAATAATAAAAGCAAGATAACACAAGGGGTAAAATGTAAATTAAGCCTAAATAACAATGATATTATTATTAGTATGCAACGGGAAAATGTGGGAGCGTGCGTAAAATTAATGTTATGGTCATCAGATTTCGTGATTATTTACGAATTTGCCATTTTGTGATTTGTTTGTCTTGTCGGGAATTATTAAGCTGATGAAATTGACATAATTTCTTTATTATTTTTCTAATGGTTGTTTAGTCTTTTTTTTTTTAATCTTATTATTATTATTTTTTTATTCTTAAAAATTGTTGCCGAGTCATTATGTTTGACAAAACACAATCTTCTCAATTTCTAACTCTACTGAAAAAGCAATTTGCCAATTGTTGTCCACTTAAGAGATTGAAATTTAAAAAGAGAATACATCAAGAATATATTTTTTTATCTTTCAAGTCGGATTGACGATAGTATAAGATCTGTCTAGCGCAAAGACCATTTTCCATCGTTTTGTTATAATTTGCATGGATAGTTGTTTCGTATATATCTATTTGTTATCAAATCAAATTTGTACTCGCATTTATGCATTTATATTAATTATTTTTTCAAATTAATCAAATATAAATTTGATTATAGGAAAAAAATAAAAAGGTACAACATCAGTATTCTTTTGATAACAAGTGTTTGGAGTTGGCATTAGGCCATCATTTGAATTCATTAGTAGGGCTGAGAACAAACACGAACGTTCGTACTCGAGCTCGGCTCGATAAAAACGTTCATGAACATGATTTTTAGTCTCAATAATAAACGAACACGAACAAGGTGTTGAAAGCTCGTTAATGTTCATGAACATGCTCGATTAAAATATTAACTATATAATATAAATAAAATAAGTATATACAATATTAAAATTTTAAATAATACAAATAATTGAATCTTTATATATATTTATATGTATATAGATATCAATAAATGAGTTTAAATTGAAATTTAATTTTTATGTAAGTGATATAGTATATTAAACTAACTAAACATTACAATTTTCTGTTTGTTAATGCGAAATAGAATGCACACGAATGTTCATGAACAAGCTCGGTTCAGCTCAATTAATAAATAAACGAATACGAACAAGAGTTTAGGCTCGATAAATAAATGAACACGTCAAAGCTCGGCTCGTTATCATCCCTATTCATTAGTTTGGCTTGATGTGGTTGGGGCCATTGGGCTTTGTAATTGTTTTGTTGGGATCACATCCACCTAAAATAGTGAGCCTCTAATCTCTATTAAGTGTACAATTACAATACAATGGGGATGACAATTAAGAAATGGCATGGCCTTTAGTGTGATAAGTTAGAAAGTTTCCCCACTTTGGTACAATTAGACTTAAAATAGTCCAACAAGTCATTGGGTATTTGAGTTATGATAGTGTCATATGCAATTTTGGACTATTTTATTATTATTATTATTATTACTTTCCGTTCCATATAAAGAATCCAGTTTTTAAAAAATAAATAAAATTATCCGACTAAAAGAGTTCAGTTTGAATCTGTTTACAATATATCATTACTAATATAATAATGTGTGTACAATTAATTTTAGGTGTTGTACCTTACCATCCATAATAAGTTGAATATTTTTCAAAATCAGACTCTTTTATTGGGACAGAAGAAATATTAACTTTGTCTTAAAATTAAAGATATTTTAATTTTGATAACAAAGTTAAGAAAAGCATTAATTCAACCCAAAGTTAAACCTATTTAATGATTTGAAACCCTAACATTTGAATATGCATTAAAAGATTGCTTTATTACCATTTTCTTCAATTTTAGTGCAAGTTTTGATACAATTAGAAGTAGTGAAGAAGTACACAAGAGAATATGTAAAATAGAAATTAAACTATCAAAACCACATTTTCTTGGACATGTGGATCTTTCTTGGAGGGTTATTATTAATTAATTTGAACAACTTGGGTATAAAAGTAAATATGAAAATTGAAGATTAAAAGCAAAAACAAGAGAAAGAAAAAGAAAAAAAAAAGTATTTGTGAAGAGTAGACAAGCTGTGTTGTTTGTGACTTTGTGGTGTCAAAGGTACCCCATGTGGTAAGGACCTATTTTAGACCACATGCCCAGCCCAGGGATACCAACCTGATCACCATATTAATTTCAACTCTACCTCAAAACTATTTTTATTTCCAATTGCAGCATTGCTTAATTTAATGCCTCAATATGCTGAATCTTGTGACTATATTCTAGTGATCTCTCCTATTTTCTATATTTAATGCTAGTCAACACAACAATTTCTAATTCCAACCATAAAAATTAGGGTGAATTATGTTGTTTCGTAAAATTATACTCCCTCCGTCCCACTCAAAGAATTCACTTTGAAATGTGTACAACTTATTATGGGTTGCGAGCTGTACAACACCTAAAATAAGTAATTTACCATCATATTTACCACTTATATCTTTACTTTAGAAGTAAAGGTTAATTGTGAACCACATATTGTTATATAAGTAAGGGTATGTAATGTAAATAAATTCAAAGTAGACTCTTTAAATATGACAAGTTTTTTTTTTTATTTTTTAAAGTGGACTCTTTAAGTGAGACGGAGAGAGTAAAATATCCTTTTAAAGTTATAGATAACATAAAGAGAAAAAAAAAAAAAACCTTATAAAACATAGTACAGTTTATATATCACTCAGAATTTGTTTTATAGTTTTTATACTTCACATTCGTTCTGTAGTTTTTACGTTTCACAACTTTTGATTTGTGGTATGAACATTTTAAGAAAGATATAAATGTGACAGTGTTGGTTTTGACTTTTATGTGTATGTATTTTAAACAGGACTTGAAGGTAAATGAAAAGTACTTCTCAACTAATGTGCATATATAGCTAGGAAAGTTGCTCAAAGTTAAAGGGAAAGCTTAAAATTTTTTGAAGAAAGAATGAGCTATAATTAATTAATGTATATATTTATTCAGATATGATCAGCATCATTTATCCACATGCAAGACAGGTATTAATCACAGTTTTATTGAAGTAAAAGTGAACTAACATTAGTGTATCTTTTCCTCTTCAAATCTTGATCACCACCCACCCCATATCTACATCCCACATGCATGCTTGAGTACATAAACAAACTTTGATTCTTGTTTTATTTTTATTTTTATTTTTTTCTCGTCTAGTTGAAAGGTGACGTTGAAAATGTAAAACATAAATGGCTTTTACAAGAGATTGCAGCCCATATGATTAATTTTGGTAACAATCATCCTATATATAATTAAAGACAAGGGCGGAACCAAGGACAATGGACTGGTCTCCCGACCCCTTCAATCCAAGGTTTCACCATTATTAGTTGCACATACAGTATTTAACTATAAAAAAAACTTACGTAAGCATTAAACTGTCAGAAAGGAAATATTCCTATGTTGCGCACTTCAATGTTTTTTTTTTTTTTTTCTAATTCCGCCACTGATTAAAGATTCGATAGACACAGAGGAGCATGAAGAAAGCATGCATGAGCAGCTTTGGCTTTGGTAGGATGATGGTTTACCAGTTTGTAAGTCAGGTGAAACTGTCAGCCAAGATACTTCCAATAAATAAACTTGGGTCATACTCTACCCTACACATGCTTCTCTTGTCCTTCACTTCTCTTCATTGTCACTTATTTATATATTTCTTCCTTAGTCAAAAGAGAGCTAGCTAGGCATGCTAATACATATATACATACATATTGGTGTGTTACACATCATTTAAATATTTTTTTATTAGTTGATTATGTTATTTATATTTCGTTGTTTGTGTATAGTATTTTTTCGTTTCATTAAAAAAGTGTAAAAGTATAACTATTTATGAATTTTAGTGTACTTACAATTGTGAACGATACTATTTCACAGGAACATGCGTGCATATCAAGCATCATTCTCATGTCTAATTATTTGGTACCACACCGACAAGTACCCCTCAGATCATGTTTTACATGCGAGCTAGCAAAATTGAACTTCAGCTGAAAATTAATGAAGTTAGTTAAGTTAGCATACCTTATTTTTATTTTTGCAACATCGAGATTTTACGTGGGATCGATTTAAGTGTAATATATCGTAATCGATAGGATCAGATCGTAGGATCATAAAATCCTACACAAGATAAAATTATAGATAAATTATAAAAACTACTATTATTTTGAATCATTTTAGGATTTTAAAAAAAAGATTGAATAGGATATCGGAGTTAGATCGTAAGATCCTACGATCCAGCTGGAATTTTGCAAATAGAACGATGAATTCATACTCTTTAAACTTTGTTACTCTACAATCTCAATCTAATGTTCCTTTTAAGTTATTCTTTAATATAAAAACAAAAACCAGCTTAATAATTGATTATTATAATAAACAAGCAATTTGAAATTCGGGTAGGGACAAATTAATCCACAAATAATGGCAAGAGTAGTTGAGGATTCAGTGTTGCTAGATTTTCTGTGTAAACTGTTGAGGTTAGAAAATCAAATTGGGCATATTATAGAATATATAATCATGCACATTGCCATTTTTGGCCTTTTTTTCCCCTCTTTTTCTTAAGAATAAGTATATACATACAGGTGCACGCAATAACTCTAAAATACGCGTAGATAAAAGTACATAGTATAAGAAATTTCACCATAAATTAGCATGGTGCCCATATATATTTTAAAAATGGTAATGTGTCCCATGGGACTGAAATTTCTGATCGAAATGTTCTGTGCCTTTTATTGATGACATGACATTGGAAAAGGGTTAAGAAATGGCTTCCACCAGCTTGCTAGAACTGTCAGAACTTAATCATTCAAGTAAAGCGGAAAAAAAAAAGAAGAAGAGAGATCAAATTAAGTTCCAAAATAAATTGAATGGTTTGAGGAATTAATGCATAGAAATGTAATTATAAATGTGAAGTAGCCTTTCTTCTGTTGGAATAGCACCGTTTATAAAATGGAGATGTTTTGTATTTTTTTTAAGGAATAATTTATTAAATAGTTGGTGAATATGACGACCTAATTATTAATTTGTCAAAAAAAATTATAGAAAAGAGGGAGAAGACGTAGGTTCTTTTTGTTTCTTTTTGAAAACGGTTTTGGTTTCAACAGTAAATTTAATATATTTTAATCATATTCCATCATTTTCAATACAACTTTTTACTATTCAGCATCTACTTTTTACATTTTCAATACATTTTTTACATTATAAAACTATTTTTCAAAACTTGTTTTCAAAATCGTTTTCAAAACGTTCAAAAAGAATAGGCCCGTAATGAACCTGACCCTCATCCAAAAGGCCATGTGTATAATTTTTTGCTATTCATGTTTTTTTTATTTTTCATTGTATATAATTTATAATTAAATATCTTTATTTGAAAAGTAAAGACAAATAAAAAATTGTGACAAATTATCTAGGGAGAGAGAGAGATGAAAAAGGGGGGCGGCGGAGGAGTGGGGGACGGAGAAGAAGAGGAGGGACGACACGCAAATGAGGGGGTAAGGAGAGGGGCTGCGGAGGAAGATGAGCAGGGACTCCAATTTTCTTTTCTTTTTTGTTGTTGTTAGGAAGAAAGGAGCATTTTTTTAGGGTTGGACGACTAAAAGCCTCCGCCACTGAGTTAACGGATGGGCTGCATGGAATGTCACATTTTGCACATTTTGAAAATGTGTGTTTAAAAATAGACTTTTGAAAATTCTTTGTCTATTTTTGCACTTTATACATAGTTAGGTATTCATCTATGCACTTTTACTAAAGAAACCAAAAATAAAATTATAACACAAACAGAAACAATGAAAAAAACTAACCGTCTAGTTTTGTTGCCTAATGCTTTCATGCGCATGCATGTTAGAACCCAATGGGGTGGAGACATAGGCGGATTCAAGGGGTCCAGATGAGTCTCAAGACCCCTCCAACCTCGCCTCACCCATTTTGTATTGATATATTTATTTACTTGTGGGAATTTTTTTTTTTTTTTTTTTACATTAAACCCCTTATATATATATATATATTTTCAGACTACGCTACTAATAGGTGGATGGTCACTTCCGCTGGATGCCTAAACTCTTTTTTTTTTTTTTTCTTCTTCTTTTTATCGGTTGCTGAGATTGAAGGTAAGAAAAAGCCAAATCATTCACATGGACAGTTAGGAATCTACTGCACTACTTGAGTTCAGTTCATATTTGGCAAAGTACTTTAAAGCAAGAAATGGTCGTCAGAAGGCAGGTGGCTTGGTGGTGTTTGTTTTGATTTTTTTAAGGATGCTGATATCTCAAGAAACCTGGCATTTTACATGTCTCAGTTTCAACTTTTGTCCAACTTTAGTAACCATAGCTCCTGTTCAATTTGGCAACTTTCATCATCTAGATTCAAAGTTATCAAACGCAGGCTGAAGAGATAGTATTTTACATGTTAATATCAAAATAGGGAGGTGATGGTGGCGGTGGCAGTGGGGAAATGGGAAATGTATTTTATAGGGGAAGAGGTATTTTGGTATCTAAGACTTCTGTCACAGACCGACTGAGTAGCTTTTTAAAAGAAATAAAATAAAGTTGGGTGAATCTTTGTGTTCTACGTGAGTGTAATGACATTTTGCTATTTTCGCTTCTTAAAATTTTTAAATGGTTCCTACAAATAAAACTCTCATTTTTTATCAATAACAATTGAACTGATAATATGAATCCAATATCAAGTTAAGACAAACGAAGGCTGAAAGCCCAATGTGTTCCTTTTAAAGATAGGCCAACCTTTAATGGAATTGGGCCACCCCAATACGGGCCAATGTCTAGGTCATCTTGTGCCCACCTGAAAATCTAACTTCAACAACAAGTCAAGTTTATATAGAAAATCGAATACTTTTCATACGAGAGACACGGTCGTTTATGATAATTCACCATGCTCCACACCCCGTGATCACAAAATTATTGTTGCACTAGATCGGCTTTGCACTATGTGGATGTACGCTAGACCGGCTTTGCGCTAGACTCATCCTAGCTAGCTTCCGGTGTACACTGCAATGCCGATGTCGCCAACCGATTGTTACATCACAAAATCGAGAGAGATGACAGATTGATTGACTCTAATACCACTTGTCAAGAGAAGAACCTTACCTCGAAATTCAGCTTATGAGGAAAAAAAACTCAAAGTTCATTTTATACCGAAATCATGTACATTTCATATGCGAAACATGGGTATTCATGACACATCACATAATTTTACTTTTATTTTTTAAAATACTTGTTTTAGACCTTGGTTCAATTGGTTCCCACTTTGGCTACAAATAATATTATCTATATTTTGTTGGTGAGTCATAAATTATTTATGGGTTTTAAAATACAGCATCTAAAATATTAAAAATCACCATATTACATTTTTCCCGCCTGGTTAGGAGTTATTGCGGGATAGTGCCCAACGGTAGTTAAGCCTCAACTCATTATTGGAAAACATATCATGCCATCCATTCTATAACATCTTTTAATAACACTCTTGGTGCGTAAGAATGAGTACAAGAGTGGGGGCATTTTATACTCGGGAATGAAAATCACTAATTCAAAAAAAAATTAAATTGTTTTCTAAAATATATAATAGTTTAAATTATTAGATTCATGTACGTGTTCATTTTCCATTTTCATTCTCACTCTCATTCTTGCATGCCAAATACACTTACCAATTATTCATGATGTTTTATTTTAATTTTAAATTAGATAACTAACCAAAATCACAATTAACATATTTTTAAAACAATACTACGTACGAAAAATGTAACATAAAATATTAAACAGATTCCGATAATACAGGCATCCTTTTAGTCGAGGAATCAGCGACTTTGCAGGAAACGATCCAGTGAATCAGCAACGTTGTCCTTTGTTTTTCTTCTACGGCAAGCTATTTTTACTTTATTGATTCCTAGAAGCTATCTATCCAACTATTATGCAACGATATATGGGGTTCGGTTCGATTGCATTTTTATTAATGTTTCTTTTTTTTTTTCCTTTAAAAACTTGTATATGACACATATATAATATGACGAACATGAAGATTGAGTTTAAATCTGAAATATTGTAGTTACGTTGAAACAACAAATTTTAGTTGTATTCAAAAATGCACGCGTACTCTTTTTAGATGCTCAATATTGAGTTTAGTTTTTGAAATATCGCGTGTACGTTGAAACATTAAGTATCGTGTGTTTTCATAACAAATGTACTGTTTTTAAATGCTGAAATATTAACTTTTTAGCCTTTGAAATATTATTGTGTGTATGTCAAAACAACAAGTATCACATATTTTAAAAAAATACATATACCTTTTTTATGTACTAAAATTTTAAGCCGAAAAATACAGGTATCGAGTTTAGATGTTAAAGTATCGTATGTAAGCCCATGAAACAAGACTCAGCCTTTTATTTTGAATTTTCTTTTTTTAAGACTGAATTATATATCTGATTAGAGATTATACTCACTGCTCCAACCTATGTATTACCTTTTTTTGTTCTATTAAAATAATTCAATAATACAAATATTTATGAATCAAAAGTTACAATTTTTAAATAGAAACGAAGGAAGTATACGTTTTTGCATTCACAATTTGCAAACTTTGCACCACCAACGTAAAATAACGGTTACTTCAACAACTTAAATAAGTTGCGCACGTAAATCATCCATGCCGCTACGTCGACGTAATTAAAAATAAATAAACAAATACGTTAATTAATTTGAAAACCAACAAAAAAAAAGGAGGCTGTAATTTTGCGGTTCCATTCCAGGAAAGAAAGTAGAGGCGTCGTATCTCCCTGTCGTTGTCACTAATTGTGGCAGCAAGTAACGAAGCTCTAATACAGCTGGTACGGCAAAATGGCTGATCCCATCGGTATTTACAAAATGTGGATGAATTTTTTTGCCCATCTCCCTTTAATGTGTTAATGTGCATTTTCACGTAAAAGAGCTAAATTTGTGTTATTTTATATCGTCGGGATTTATTTATACGCAATATAACATCATATGCTTATATAACTCTTAGAATAAAATATTAAGAAATAAAATGAACATTTTCATTAGCTTTTTTTTTTTTTTTTTATAAAAAAAATCACATAAACACGTATTATATGAATTCGACAAGGATAAAAATAATTACAAACAAATATATACCTCCGTAACTGCCACTCTAGGCCAAAAACTACTATATAAATGCATGATCGATCGTAGTAGCTTGGATCGTCAACAACATTCACATCTCAAAGAACAAGTTCTCTGATAATTAATCATGGATTTCTCCAGGCTTTTCATCACTCTTTTTGCAATCCAAGCTATGATCATTCAATTCCAGGGAACTTCAGCGGCACAATCCGACCTTTTCAGGGAATACATCGGAGCCGAGTTCAACAACGTTAAATTATCCGACGTACCAGTCCGCTCCGACGTCGAGTTCCACTTCATCCTCTCATTCGCGATCGATTACGACACGTCGTCGTCCCCTTCTCCGACGGACGGGAAATTCAACGTTTTCTGGGACACCGATAACCTCACCCCTGACGCTGTCCAGGCCATCAAATCCCAACATCCCAACGTCAAAGTCGCCCTGAGCCTCGGCGGTGACAGCACTGGCGACGACCAGTCCGTTTATTTCCAGCCATCCTCCGTCGATTCGTGGGTTTCCAACGCCGTCTCCTCCCTGACGGAAATCATCCAACGCTACAATCTCGACGGCATCGACATCGACTACGAGCATTTCCATTCCAGCCCGGAAATCTTTTCCCAATGCATAGGGAAACTGATCTCCACTCTTAAGCAAAACGGCGTCATTTCTTTCGCGTCCATCGCCCCCTACGACGACGACGCCGTCCAGAGCCATTACCAAGCATTATGGAAGAGCCACGGCCAAGATATTGATTTTGTGAATTTCCAATTCTACGCTTATGATTCCGACACAACTGTTGATCAGTTCGTGAAGTATTTTGAGACGCAGAGTAGCAACTATGACGGCGGGAAGATTTTGGCGAGTTTTAGCACCGGAGGCGACGGGGGATTGTCGCCGGAAAATGGGTTTTTCGCCGCTTGTAGCAGGCTTAAGGATGGCGGACAGCTCGGAGGGATTTTTGTTTGGTCGGCGGATGATTCGAAAAAGCAAGGTTTTAAGTACGAGAAGCAATCGCAGGCATTGCTAGCCATTCCTCATTAATTAAGATCATTGGTAAATTGATACATTTCTGTGTGAGTGAGTAAATTAAAATTGTTTGTACTTATATATATATATGTGAGCCATGTGATCTGTATTTGAATTGAGTTTATATGTATATGATCATTACAGTACTAGTACAAAGTTAATTAAGGTGAATCTTTAAGCAAACTTGCACTTTATTGAGCAAAAGTGAGTGGGAGATTCTCGACCATAGAGTTATGAAGTTATGAACTAACTACAACCAGTATCAATCATACCAAAGTTTGCAAAATCTGGATCTTAATAGTAAGATCTTACAATTTTACGGTCCCAAAACGTTTAATTGATCTCAATTCCGATTCTATTTGATACTATAAAAGTTTACTAAAATAACTTTAAAATAAGAGTAGTTTTTATAATTTATCTTTAATATTACGGGTGAAGGTGCAATTTTACCCTCGAGGTTCTTTGTTAGGTGCAATTTTGCCCTCATAGTTTTGTTTGGGTCAAATATACCCTCTCAAGGTTATAAAATAGGTGCAGCTATGCCCCTCCCATTAAACTCAATTGCCACAATAGATTAAATTGATTAGTTGGCCTAATGACATGGAGAAAATTGATGAGTCAAACATATTTTTTCACAGGTCATCTCTTCCTTCCTAAAGTGATGAAATGCAGTCACCGTCACTAGCGCATGTTGTCGCCGTTAGCTTAATTTCAGAGTTCTTTTAAGCCCTGTTTGTTTTGATTCTCAAAACATGGTTTTGAGAAAAGTTTTAATTTTATAATAATTTTTTATCATTTTCAATACACATTTTTACATTTTTTAATACACTTTTTTATATTCCCAATACAATTTTAATATTATAAAATCAAAATAAATCTCAAAACCATATTTTGGAAATCATACCACACAGGGCCTTAGTCTTCGAACAGCCACAATTCCTCATCCCTATAACCTACGTACAGAAACTCCTACAAACTATTATTTTCAGCAAAATTCTTCCACGCTCTTCATCCTTTTAGACCAGAAATGTTTTCCTAGACAGCTTTGCACAATTTCATAGGCTCCCACCAGAGGAATGCGCCAACAGAAGGTTCCCTTCCATCGTGCCTGGGCTATGCAATCGCAGTGGCCCAAATCCTCAATTTATTCCATAGAGGCCCTCACCACTTCTTTGACGGTGACGGAATGCTTCACTCCATTCAAAACTCTAAAGGCAAAGCCACATTTTACAGTCGATTTGTCAAAACTTAGAGGTACATAACTGGAATAAAAAATGCAGGTCTGTCGATTCCCAACTTCTTCTCTGGTTTCAACAGCCTCGTAGCTTCTGCAGCAGGATGCGAATTGGATTTGGCCAGAAAATATAATTTCCGAAATGGATTTGGCAGGGTAAACACAAGCTTAATTAGCTCTCTTTGGAGGAAAGCTATATACTTTGTTGGAAGCGGATCTTTCCCATCAAAATTATACATAATTCATTCTATCAGTTCTCTGTTAATTAACTTCCCTCCTGCTATTCCACATTCAATTATATACATATATATATACTTAGAACTTAATTAATCTACCCTCTTGTTCCTTTTGAATGCAACTTAATTAATCGACGGAGATGGAAATGGAGATGGCAAAATATAAGGCGCCTTAGAGCTGCAACAGTGCGTTGGGCTGGTGAGCATGGATGATTTATAAGAATGATGGAAGACGGGAAGAAGAGGAGAAAACCAGGGATTTGAAAGAAGCATTCAAAACGTACCAGATGCAAGGTAGAGGCAGCGATTTAGTGCATACCAATATTTAGGAAAGAAGGAAAAAAAAAAAAAATGATAACTCATCAATTTTCTCCATGTCATTAGGCCAACTAATCAATTTAATCTAATGTGGCAATTGAGTTTAATGGGAAGGGTATAGTTGCACCTATTTTATAACCTTGAGGGTATATTTGACCCAAACGAAACGAAACTATAAGGGCAAAGTTGCACCTAATAAAAAACTTTGAGGGTAAAATTGCACCTTCACCCTTAATATTACACATACACATTTTGTGTAAGATTTTCCGACCCTACAATTCAATTTTATCGATTCTGATTTCACATCCAAATCAGTCCCTCGGTTTTCAGGATGCCTATTACCAATCAAAAGAAAACAAAACAAAATACAAACAAAAAACTGTTAAGACAATGTGGGCTGCAAGAGAATGGACAAGTTAATAATAGGCCTATGAATCTTCTCACACTTTGTGAAGAATATGTAAGCAAAAAAGCCCAAATTAACTGCATGGACTTGAAATAACCCAATAACCATCCGATTCCCTCGTATTACAGTCAACTATAAGGGTGCGCTTGGCATGCGGGAAAGAGAATGGGGGAATGAACATCTGATTGCTGGGATAAGATGTCTATGTTTGGTACGTATAGGAATCTGATAATTTCAACTATTATATCTTCTAAAAGGCAATATAAAATTCATTTAATGAGAAATTCATTGATTCCCGGATATGAGATGCTCCTCATTTTCATTCCCTTTCCCGTGTGCCAAGCACACCCAAGAGTAAAGTTTCAAAAGAAACACAAGGGATCTAAGAGTAATATTTGGTTTCAAAACAATAAGAGTGAAATTAAGATAGTTTTTTTTTCCCGAATTCAGCACTATTACGTTATCGGGGTGGCCCATGCATCACAATCGCTGAGACACTTGCTTAACATTCATTATCTCTTCTATTTTCATTTTTTGGTTCTTCCTTGCTATTTTGGTTTAGCTTTAAAGGAAACATATTAGGAAGTTTACGTTCTATGATAAGGAAGCTGGGCCTATATGGTATAGTCATATTTAGGCCTTGTTTCTGTTTTTTTAATGTAAATTTTATATTTATAATCATTTTCCATGATTTATAATTTGCTTTTTTACTATATATATATTTTTTACATTTTCAATACACTCTTCACATTCACTTTTAGGTCTGTCGACTCTCTCCCTCATGCCCTCCCACCGATCAGGGTCCACCTTTCATTTGGGACATTTTGATTCTTTCTAAATTTATTTTGTTTGACTAATAACAAAGAGAAGTTAAATGTCAAATTTTAAAACACGAACAACTAATAATAAAAATATGATAACAAAGTTGGTGCAAAATCTAATTGAGCCTTTGTTACTATAAATGTTAATACATACAACAAATGATTTACTTCCAAGTCTCCAACAAAATGAAGTAAAATTCTCTTCATATAAATATGTATAAAGTACGATTTTTTTAAAAAAAACAAATATTGAGAATTTTTAATGAAGGGGGATTGAATCCCATCTAACCCATCGAAATGAAAGAATTAATGCCACTAGGGCACACCCAAGGTGAAAGAAGGTAGCTAATAAATGTCACTTCTTCTCAGTACTTATTGACACACAGCGCACCAATTTTTTTCTCGATTGCAAATTATCCCATAAACTTTTTATTCTTATCGTTAACCTCCTAAACTATCAATTCTTTCAAGAGAAAGACAAAATTACAAATTTGTAATGTGATAAAATATAAACTCTTCATAAAAGGACAAAATTACCCACCTGATCTTTCAAAAAGACTACAAAATTTTATACGAGTACATATTCATTAGTATTGTCATGAAGTATTCTTATATTAAAAAACTTAAAATTGAGACAAACATTTCTCTATATTACAATAAATTGATTATTTAGGAAGTTAATTACAAAAATTAAAAATACAGAGGCAAATTACAAAAGAGAAAAAGTTAGAGTGGATTTTTGCAATTAACTCTGTTGTAAACTATATGTGGCCATTATGGACAAAAAGGCCATGACATGGCCTTAAGTTTCATACATATCCAATGGAATATTTGAAGTTGAAGTTACATTTCCTTTTCACCACACACACACACACACACACACACACACACACACATATATATATATATATATAATTAAAGTAAATTTGGACATGACACTTATGGTTTGCATTGCATGCATTTTCCAAGCCAAAATGTTGATAGGAGTATGATGATGAGTAGGGCTAACTATTCTTGGAAGTCAAATAGTGATTTGATGAATATTCTGCCGAAAGACTTCAAAGTTCAAATGCATTATCTTGATCCAACAGCCTAATAAACCTACAACATTATTATTCTTTTGCCAAGTACCAAACCCAAAAGCCATTCCCACGTTCCCCCCCCCCCCCCCCCCCGTTTTCGCTAGTTCCTACATAAAAATGATGTCAACGTATTTAAAAGTTGTCAGAATTCGATTTATGATCTCCTACAATCCAAAGCGTTAAACGCTATGAGATGTACCATTAGGCCAACCCACTAGATACAATATGCATATTTATTAATTTAGTGGTAATCACACAATGGTCTTGTGAAAATATGAACAATCGATAGTCGGATTTATCAATACTAGATATTCTTATGAGTTGGCTGTACTGAAAAGATGAACACAACTTATGCATAAATTAATGATTTTCCGAACTAAAGAGTTGACCCATACCAACATTCTCCTTTTACCATCTGTTCTTTTTGGACGTTTTGAAAATAATTTTGAAAAAAAAGTTTTAGAAAATAGTTTTATAATGTAAAAAGTATATTGAAAATATAAAAAATAGATGCTAAATAGTAAAAAATTGTATTAAAAATAATGAAATATAATTAAAATATATTAAATTTACTGTTGAAACCAAAACCATTTTCAATACTACACAAAAGAAACAGGCCCATGTGTCTTTGAAATTCCCATATGAAAAGCCTATTATTAAGGAGGCACCCATCTGTTTCTTTCCTCTTTAAGAAGAAAATTTGGCACAATGAAAACGACTCTAGTGCTTGGTTTACCTTATCTCTAAACCCCCCAAACCCAAACCAAAAACTTTATTTATTTATTTTCCCCTTTTTTATTTTAATCTCTTTCTCTATCATATCCTTTCAAATCTCAACTCACAAGTCACAATTCATCCCAATTGATCTAGAAATTAATTGAAATCATACCACATAGTGTGCATGGAATTTTTTTGTTTTTTTTTTAGTTTTAGAAAATATTAATAACTCTGATTTTACACTTGACTTGAAGGGTCAATTTTTAGAAACCATAATTTTGACAAAGGCTACACTAAATAATAATATATCAAATCATTTGTACTACTAACTATGTATCAATAGTGTATTATAACGGCAAAATAATACTTTAATATAGGACTTTGGCAAGATTGGATGTTCTATATATTGAAATATATAAGAGCATCTCCAGCAGCGGAGTTTTCCGCTGCTGGAGAGTTGAATTTTTGGAGGTGGGCTTCCAGCCCACCTCCGCCTCTGCGTTTTACGCAGAGGCATGAATAGTGGACCTCGGGGAGCCGAGGTCCACTATTCACAACTGGACTTATTTTTTTTTAAATTTTTTATTATTATTTTATTTATAGTTTAATCCCCAAATTTATTTTTATTTATTATTTGAACCCATTGATTAATTAAAAAACAAACTTTGTTGTTATTATAAATTTAAGAGTTTAATTTATTTACTTGTTATTTTATATGTGATTAAAATATATATAATTATTGTCAACTCTACTTAATTATAAAGAAAATTTTAAAATTTTGCATAATATAATTATGAAAAACGCACTTTAAAAGTTTTTAAATTAAAAATATAGTAATTCAAGCATTCATATTTATAAAATTACCCTATATTAAAAAATACATAATATGAAAAGACATTACATAAAATATAAAATAAAAAGACATTACATAAAAGTAAAGAAGATTAAAATACAAATTAATTAAAAAGACACATAGACACACAACAATAACGTGTAATAGTTCTTAACATAATCAATAATCTGGTATGTCGCTCCCGGATCCACTTAAATTGCCGAAAGTACCCGCGAGATTTTCATTTTCGGAATGTGGATGTGGGGTAAAATTTTGCTGCGATATTCTTGCCATAATTTGTGTCTGTTGAAGCTGAATATACGCATAATAATTGGGGTCGATAATATTTTGCAAATTTATTGCCATTATTGCATCCTCCCGTGTTTGTTTTTTCATTGTCATATTCATATAATGATCGTTTAATTTTAACTAAATGAATTTATCATATTGGATGAAATTGCAAAATAAACTAATTAGTTGGGGGTTTTGTATAAATAACTTAAATAGTACAAAAGTAATTAAATTGAATTTAAAATTATGTGTATGGAGGAATCAAAAAAGAATATTCTTAAAAAACTGGAAAGTAGAGTTTTTTACTGTGACAAATTTATTGTAGAAATTGGAACTGAGAGGTGAAGGTGGCTGAAATAGTAAAAACTGATGGAGATGCCCTAAGGAGGGAGTCAAATAAAATTCTCCCATATATAGAAATGTGCATGAACCACTTGTAGATTTTCCTTTTAGGCCTTGCCAACCAAAGTCTCAAGTCTAGTTTGGTTTTAGTTTGGGCCCATCAATGTCATATCTTCCACCAAGTTGAACTTGAACCACACTTTGCTAGATTTTTGTTTTTTGTTTTTTTCCCTCAAGCAATTGATCTCCCATCACTTCCCAACTCAATCATCACCAGGGCTTTAGTAAAAGTTTACTCCACTAGTTAATTAACTAGACATTCCTGGTTAACATTGGTAGTGAAATTGATTTTACACTTTTGACTAGACATTCATGACTAGACATTCATGAAATTGATTTTTTACTTTTACTTTTTAATATATTAGAAGATCTAACTTTTCGAAATTTGTTTGTTTCAACACAACAGTATATTTTTAAATTTTTTTACTTATTCTGTCGTAACTAATATAATTATGTATGGTTGATAACTAGCTCTCACTTAAAAAGCAAAGAAATAAATAAAAAATATATCAAATTAGTTTTAAGTGTTGTACATTGACATCTATAATAATAAAAAATTATCGCTCAATTATTCCGCAAAAGCGACTAGCAGTTAAGAGACCAGTCGAGGAAATAAAGTGATCAAGAGGTCATAATAATCAATCAAATCAACCTTCCAGGGAGGCCTCTCTCATGCCGAGAAGGGCTTTCCTCTCAAGCACTGAGGGCTAGCTGTTACCAGCCCCTCTTCCCAGAAGAACTCATAAGCCGTAGATCGAGTTCTCTCATGGTCCTCCCAAGGCACCCCTCACTCCTCTTGTTCTAAGCCTCCAAAAGAGGCTCATACTTGTTATTTTTGTCGATACATTTGTGAAATTGAACTCTTCTAGTGGAACGAAAGGAATATTTTTTTTCTTGGAGTATCACTATTTCTTTAGTCCCCAGTTTGTTTCAACCGTTGAAATTTGACTGAAAGGAAGAGATGGAGGGGCGAGGAAAAAAGAAGCAGTTAGCTAGGCAGCATTTTTAACCACAATTAATGCAGTTAAGATTTCCAAAATCTCTCAATTAATGCAGTTAAGATTTCCAAAATCTCTCTCAATTAATGCAGTTAAGATTTCCAAAATCTCTCAATTAATTATGATAACGAGAATGAAGAGAATCAATCAATCTGTCGCTTCCCATTAAGAGTTTTGGAACAATAATTTAGAACAGTGGCCTTCTAATCATGAAAATCAACCTTATTTTATAGCACGACTTTTGCCAACCCAAAGAAAAGAAGTAGTATTTGTAACTCGATCGAACTTAAATATTAGGTTGACTTACTATTTATAGTAAATGTTTAAATATTGGGTTGACTTACTATTTATAGTAAATGTATTTGACACCCTTCCAACCTAACCATCTTACCTCCTTTGTTACATAGATATACCATCTTACCTCCTTTGTTACATAGGTATATCGAATCATATTTCTAATATTGGAAACAATATGATTATAATAATCGAACGAAAAATATATTTTGTATCTGGTGTTCTTGAATGATCAACCTCATTTTTTTCTGTTAACTATAATTAGTCAACAAATATGAAAAAAATTATTATTTGGGTAAATCACAAAAGTCGTTGAGATTTGTTCAAATTATCAAACGTATATAAATTCTAAAAATTACTAAATGAATCTTGTACTGTCTAATCTAATAACATTACCAAAAGGATCCTAAAGTTTCAGTAAAAACATTACCAAACGACCTTACTAGGTTTATTTTGTAATTTACACAACTTTTGTAAAAGGTTTTTACTCTTCTTATTTTTTATAATTTTTACTCAGGTTGGATCCAATAAGTGGGTCAGTTGCAAAGAGATATGCGTGAGGGAAATAATTATATTTTGTTTACTAAAACATCGTCTATTTTAAAAATTATTACTTCCTCTAAAAGACTTTTATTTTAGATTGTAGAGAACACCATTGAAATTTTACTTGTCATATCAGTCGCCTAATTGAAATATATGCATTACAACGATGACGTTATATATATATATATACACCTAGTATATATATATATACTAGGTGTGAATACCGTGCGTTTACACGGTGAATGCCCAATAATATTATTAAGTGATAATATAAAAATTAGAATTATAAATAATAATCAGTTTATTATAAATATATAGTTAAAAACAAGAAACATGGGTTAACTATAACACAAATAATTGTGACTTTTCGTCAAATATAGAATTGGCATGCCTATTCTCTTCTCTTTCCTCACCTTTTGACATTTTCTCTTGTCAACTTCTTTAGTCTTCTTCTTCTAAAAATTAACAAAGTTGTTGAATGAATATGATGCGCGTTGTAAGTAGACGTCGATGGCATGAGAAACTTTGTTGTCAGATGAGGTGAACCTGAAGATATATTTTCTACCTTTGAACAGAGGAACTTTGTTTTTCATTGGAGTTGAACAAACATAAACCTGCAAATTTGAAGAAGAGATTGAGAAAAATCAATAATTTAAAATAAATTTAAAATTTCTCTAAACAAAAAATATGTTCTAAATGGACGCGTATGTATTATGAAAAGTCGAACTATTAGCATGAATTAGGCATGCACATAAGGATTATAAATAATAAAAAGTTGTTTTTCTTTTGAATGGACGAAAGATATATATAGATTGTGAGTGTCTATTCATATTTTTTTATGGGTTATCTAGAGTCTTCTTATAATTAATAGAAAGTAATAATGGTATATTAAATAAAGGAGTTTGAGTGAAAAAAATAAACGAATTTGACGTGAAAAAAATAAAGAAATTTTATGTGAACAATCTAAATAACCATAATACAATTAATAGCATTTACAGACATTTAAAACTTATAGTATATGAAAAATCAAAAAAGAAAAGAGTAAATGAAAATAATAAAAAGTATATAATATATTTATTTGTAACAAAATCAACTTATTTATCATGATAAATGGTTAATATTTTACAAATATGACCAATTAATATTCTACATTAAATCATACTGATAAAATATGAAAGATATATGCATATATATATATATATATATACACTAGACGGTACATCCGTGCAATGCACACTTATACCCAATAAAATATTAATTTGTATCATAATAATAAAAAGTTTAATTGTGCACAGGCTAGCATACAAATAGAACAACGAATATGAGAGCTCGTTTAAATTTATCATCTATTAACTTAATTCAATACATTTTTAGAACAATTGGAGTATACAAAAAACTATCAAAATCAAGGAAGAAATTTTTCATCCTTAATAGTATATGGTTATCGGTACACTACCTTCATCCGACATATTCTTGTTGTTTTTGTATGTAACTTAACATCCTTCCATTAAGGATCTATTTTAGAATTGTGGAAAATTTTGAGGTTGTTGGGAAAAAAAATGATTTTTTTTTTTGCATATTTAAACTTACTTTTCTACCTTTTTTAAAAACAAGAAATTAATATAACAAAAACCTGTAAAAGAAAGAAACAGTCTAGAGAATACATCAAGATTTATAATTTTACATACATGATACATTGTGAACTAATAGGAAAGAGAATTTTAACACAATAATCCTTCAACTCTTGATAACTAAAAGTTTTCACATAAAAAAAATTGCACCAACAACAAAACAATTTAAACAAAACAACAAATTAAAGTAATCAACAAAAAACTTAATGGGAAAAGAAAATTCAAGAAAGGATCTATGTAAATCACATATTATTAGATGTGTAAAATGTCATAATTTTTAATAGTAAAATATAAGAATAAAATTTTTCATTTCGAGAAATTAGTTAACATATCAAGAAAAGAATAACTCACTAACCTTGATGCACTTCACAACAATTTAAAAGAGAATTTCAGTGTTGTTTAAGACTGAAAGAACGAAGATGATTGAGAATATTTCAAAATGCCATTCATAGATTGGATCAAGGAAGGAAAATATACAACTTATTGATTGTAACTAACAGAAGGTGAAAAAAAAGCAATAGTTTGTTCATATTTATAATGATAGAAGGTGAAGCAAAGAGGCATACAACATATTATTTCTATTTGTAATAAATAAATGGTGAAACAAAGAGACAATAGACTTTTCCTATTCTTTAGGAGTTAAAAACTAATACTCTCAATTATCAATTGAGTAATTAACTTCATGGTGAAAATGTTTAGAAAATGTAAAGTTGTGAATTTCAGATTATAAGTCTAAAACGAAAAAAAAATAAAGTTTTATTTTTATAAAAAAAATTGTACGGAACCTAAAAGTTGGTCTCATGCCTTTATATATATATATATATAAATAAAATCCTTAAATTATATAATTAAAGTTTAAATTTTTGTTGACATGTTGGTGTATATATATAATTTTTGTGAGATGTGTTTTTAATAAATATATAAAAAAAGTGGAAAAATAAAAGTGCAATGCTCCTATAAAGGAGTGAAAGAGCCACATGTAAAAATAAATAAATAAAGAAATTATTTAATTGAATGGTAGAAAATAAAATAAGTTCACTCAATATTTAACTATTAGATATTAAGCTTATGTGGCATCCACATAAATAGTTAAATTAAAACTCTATTAAACATTAATTAGAAAGATGCTTATTAAATTAAAATCCAATGTGGTAGCCACATGACACTCTAATATCAAACATATATTAGTTTATATTATATAAGGTAGATATATTTATGTCTATATTTATATTTAAATAAGTTAAATATGGAGGGTTAAATATGAACGTTAATTTTTAATATAGAAATTTAAAAATTAACTTAAAGAAGCTAAACATACAAAAGAAAATGTTATCCAATTAAAATAGAGAAAATAAAATTCATGTTTTTAATAAACAACTATTAAATGTTCCTCTTATATTGCCTTTATATGGAAAGTTTATTAAATTATGTGCTAATTTGACAGCCATGTGGCATTATTTAGAGGTAAATTACATAGTGATAAGGTATATTACATTAAATGCTAGATTTATGTGGCGCTTATGTGGCATCCAAATGGCAGATTGAGGTGAAACCTATATTACTTTCTATTATATACGGTAGATATATATACACTTTACTTCCTTTAAGAGTTGGAACATTATACCATGCAACAACATATGAATTGCTCGTTCGGGACTCATATAATTGAAATTTGGAAAGAATAAAACAAGAAATATGGAAGTACAATATAGGGACTTTCGGGATTAGTAATTTTCGACACGACACGATATACATATAAACGGGTTATGATGTATCGATAACAGTATGTAGATTAAATGTATCGATACGAATAATTAAACATGTTTAGGGTTGGAGCTGTTGACATGCTGACCCGCTAACCTGAACCTCTGAATTCAGATACAAATAATTTTTAATATGAAACAAACAAAAGATGAAGGTGGATACGGCTAATTTACAAATAAAATGGATAGCATGAATAATTTCAGTTGATGAAATATTGACACGCATACTCGCCTAGCCAAACACAATGTACTATAATTCCAGAGTTCCAGCTTATTGAAAATCGAGAGCAGAGTAAGGGTTATGATGGGGGGGGGGGGGGGGGGGGGGGGAAGGTCCCTGGCCCCCTCCAACCGTCCCATGCCCTTTGTGAACAGTAAAAAAATTTAATTTTTTATAGTGTATTTATTTATAAAAAACAAGTTTATATGTATATTAGCCCCCTTTCAAATTTGTTTTTGGATTTGCCAGTGGTTATGATCCATAGTTAGGAGAGAACACACACATTCTACTAGTGGTTGAAACTGTTGTAGCTGTTGACCAACAAAATGTGACTATAAGTCCACAGAAACTGTTTGTATAGTTTGTGAAGAAGATGGCCAGCCGAGTTGAAAATGCAGGCTTCATCAGTTCAACTTCATTTGATGAAATTTCAATATTCCTTATCATTGCATGCCGCTTGGGGTCTACCCGTCATCGGCTCAACAGAAGAGTCACACTTAAAATTATTACTCATAACATTAATACATAGTTATATATTATGATTCTTCTATTGAAGCTGAGAGAGCATAAACTTGCCCCACATTTTTGTCTTTCCATGTCACTTATATAAAGCATCGTTTTTGCCTAGTACAATAGGCAATAGACATGCATTATTCGAAATCGAATCTTCTCTACCAGAACATTGGATGCTTTCCCAGTTCCACTTACTCAATATATATTATATATATATAGGAGCAATGGAAATTTTCTTCTCTTTAATTTTCTCCACTGAAAATCAAAATGGCAAAAAGATATGCAATCATGTGATCAATTTTGTGACTCTAATAGGACTAGAGAAAATAATGGGTTAGATTGGTTGTTATAACTATGACCAAGTTAGGGAGATAGATTAATAATTGTCAGAAATTGTGAGAACTGAATTGTAATATGGCCTAAATTCATGAGAGGTAAATGCGAAAATATTCCACCAATCCTGGTGACAATCAGGTCAAAAGTAGGTTTTTAATTTGTACTTGCATAATTTGTAAGTTTAACGAATAAACTTGATCGTTAGTTTATTGAATACATATAGGAGAAAACTATAGTATCGTAACATGACTATTCGGTCATTAAATATATATATATATATATATGTGTATATATATACACATACATATATATTTCACATAATACGTATAAATGTATAATCCTGGTGCCCACAAGAACAATGACCTAGCACTAGCAGTAGCACTTCCCATTCACAAATGAATGCAATACAACCAACTGCAAAACCGCAATCAGAAGCGGATATGCAAACAATATAACAAAAATTCTCACTAATTCTTCTCACACCACTGAGATAGTCCTAGGTCTCGATGCAAGAGTTGTATTTTAAATTAAAATATTTTTATTTCGATTAAAGATTAATATTTTAACTTTTTTTTATACTTTTATTAGTATAATTATGTAAAATCTACCTATAATTAACTTACAGCGACATTTCTAGGCGGGCAACTATGTGGCAACTGTTGGAGATTTTCTAATAATTAACTAAGGAAGAAACAGAAAAAATGAAGCAAAACCAAGAGGAGCATAGGTTTGATTGCCCGTGTGAGTCGTACGGGACCTCGGACAATGTCCAGTAGCTAAGCCAAAGCTAATTGGCACCGTACGATCGCCCATGCGAGTCGCACGGTGCTCGAACGAGCTCCAGAAGCTTGTGAGAGTCGCACAAGGCTCGGACGGGCTCCAGTAGCTTGTGCGAGTCGCATGAGACTCGGACGAGCTGCGGTGAGGTTTTCTTCTTCCTGAAGAGTTGCATCTCTTTAGTAAAAGTGTGATTCCGAACTCAATTTTTATCCGAATTTAGTTCCGTTTCTTCCTACATTTTCCTAAGAGTTGTGACTATTGAATAGCACCCTTTGGAGGTTTATAAATTGACTCTTTTGGACGGAAATTTGCAAACACGAAATCATTCTCATCTTACAAGAAATTCTTGGACTCTTTACACTTGTTTTGTAGATTGTTTAAGTCAGTGCAGACTTCTTACAATTATCTTCATCTTATCTCAAAAGGATATTAGTCATGAACTCCTTGCACACATAAGGGGACTAATAAAGCCTAAATAAAATTGCATTTGCACGATTTGAAGAGGTATTTACTGTTTACTACCGTTGTAATAGATTAGTTGTTATTTGTAGAAATAAAGTTCAGTTTTGGTTGGTTCTTTGTGCTGTAAAGTCTCATTGTTGTTCAGAATATCCAACAGCAACACTACAGATAAAGCAACGCTTTCGAGTAACATGCTATGGTGTCAACGCCTTTATGAGGTAGTAACGAGTTTCACACACTCTAAGCCCGAAAATAAATTAATAGTCTCGAATTAGTATTTTTTAATATTATACCTTCAAATTCATTATAGAAAAACATATTCCTTCCATTCTATTAGAAAATTCTACTTTAAAAAAATAATAATTGAATAGAAGCGTCCACTTTCAAATTTTTTATTCCTCTTACCCTTACTAATAAACTAATAATCATGTATGGTTCACTTACTAATAAATTAATAAATTAATATTACTTAATAAATAAATATATAATTAGAATAAATTGTATCAAATTAACTATTTTAAGTGTTGTATCTTGACATTCATAATAAATTTTACATCGGTTAAAATAGACCGTTTTAATGGAACAGAGTATATATTTTTGAAAATAACAAGTAAAAGGGGGTACTGCATGGTGCATGGTGGATGGCAACCCTGCGAAAAAAAAGGCATTAATTCCTGTCGCAACGCAAGGCAAGCTTTGGTGTGATTGGGTTTGAAGTGCATCTTTAAGGTAAATGACCAACCCTGGAACGGAACGTTCTATTTGGTACTCTTCGCTTAGTTACATCCATCCTTATCCTTCGTTAATTTGCTCCACAATGAACCCTAAAAGTCTGCCAGATCATCATCACCATTATATATATATATATATATATGTGTATATATATATATATAGTACTACTCAATTCCTCTTCTTCTTCTCCCACATTGTAAATTTCTTTTAACACGGCCACCACACCACTACTAGCTATGGCCGGGTAATTCGTATCGTGTCTATGTTAGTAGGTTGACGAGTTTGCGTTTTGATATTTTTAACCATAATTTTACGTGTTTAATTTATTGTGTCTTTTGCGTGAATTTACAAACCTGGCAATGTTGAACCCTAATCTGCGCCGGGTATGTATCATGTTTTTATGTTGTATTAGAAATTACCTTGTGTTTGTGTTCACGAGTTTAGCTTGACAGGTTCACGTGTTAACATTTGCAATTCTAACTTTACCCGTTTAATTATTTGTGTTTACTCATTAACTCGCGAACATATGAACCTGTCAAAATTTAACTTTAACTCATTTATATTGTATTGGGTTTGTGTCCTACCTAAAATTGCCATATGTTATAGCTAGCCAACACGTAAAGGGATTAATTAATTGATGCAATTCTTTGAATCACTTTGAATCTTCTATCTCATTTATCTTGTTTTATTCTTTCAAATAACAATAAATAAATTTAATTTGTCACTCTATTGTATTTTGCATAGAGTGAAGTGTGATAAAATAACTATTTGGGTGAAGTACAACTTACTTTTTTGTGGTTTGATAAATTGACAACTTACCTCTATTATAGTTTTTAGAAAAATGACAACTTACTCCCACGTGGTTTGTAAATGAACAACTTACTTCCCATGGTTTGAAAATGTACAATTTACCTCCTATAATTTTAAAATAGACAACTTACCTCCGTTTCCTACGGTTTGAAAAGAGATTAAAAATGACAGGAATAGATTGTCTATTTTCAAACCAAATGGGGATAAGTTATTCATTTTTAAACCACAGGGATTAAGTTGTCTATTTTCAACCACATGGGATAAATTGTCCACTTTCAACCCAGAGAAAATAAAATGTTTATTTATCAAATAACGAGAGAGTAAATTGTACTTTACCCTAATTATTTTCATTATAACTAAATAGAATAAAACACCAAAAATTTTACAGAAAATGTAAACTATATTCGAAGTGATATGGGCGATTCTTTTGGACCCACAAAGGCAGGAAGAAGATGCAAAAGGGGTCCCCTCCCCCGTTCATAATTTAATTTTCTTGTGTATGTGAAGGTGATCATGAATGATATTGATACGTACAAGTCTGGAAGATTTCTGCAAAATTTTCAAAGCTTCCATTATCACACAAGACTATCTTTAGTCAACTCTGTAATCTTGTTTCACTATATTAAGGTTCAACATATAATAATAATAATAATAATCAGAGCAAAAGCCTCATAACTTTCGTAGTTTGTGAAAGTTACGCATCACCCTATAAAAAAAAATAAAGTTACAAATGACCTCTCATGCTTTTTTTGAAATTTGTCAAGTGACGGAAAACTTTAAAGTTAACTGCGCGTGTGCAGGACGGGCGTCGCTTTACAGAGTTGATGCCAAAGTAATTTTCTATTTAGCCAAAATACCCCTATTAAACCAAATCACCATCATGTTCATCTTCATCTTCATCCCATCTTCAATCACCATCATTTTGTTGGCTGCGGATGCCAAGCATAAAGTTTGGCTAAAACCCACCATGAAGGATGAGTTTTTTGTACAAGAATAATGTTTTGAAAGGTGGGTTGGAAAATATTTTAGTTCAATTGCATTGCAATTTTGATTCACCGACCGCGGGAGTGAGGGGGAAGAGGAGAGTGGCCGTGTTATCTAATCAAGTCGTTACTTTCCTGTTTAATTTCAAGCTATTTTTAGACATAGATGTAGTCAATAAGGATGCTAGTAGTCTTTCGCATATGTAGGAAGTTTATTTCCATTTTCTGTTTCGTGACTTAGCACGTGATAGACGTTGCGAGGTTGTAGGCGTTAGTAGGTTCGATATTATCGGACAAGTCGTTGTAAAACTGTGTATATATGGAGTATAATGAAGGAGAAAACGGAGTGAAGATTTCAGCACCAAAATCTTGTTATTTGCTCTCTCTTTTTGCCTTTGAAAACCAACATTTGGTATCAGAGCGTTTTACGATCCAAGCGACCATGTCCAACGGGAGCGACGACATCAGCAATTCTCCGACACGGCAGGCACGAGGATGGAGCCGGGGACGGAGTGTCAACCGGAGGAACGGCAACGAGGTCGTCATTCGCGAACACATAGTGCAGGAGCGCACAAACCTCGGCGGCAACATCGTCTACCCCACTCTGACGGCGACGAATTACATCGAGTGGGCACTGGTTATGAAAATAAATCTGCGGGCGCAAGGACTCTGGGAGGCTGTGTCCGGCGTCGGAGAACCAGGAGAACGTGAGGATATGGCGGCGCTTTCTGCCCTAATCCGAGCGGTGCCGCCGGAGATGGTGCCTACACTCGCCGTCAAGAACACCGCCCACGAGGCTTGGGAAGCAATCCGACTCATGCGTGTCGGAGTGGATCGTGTGAGGGAGGCGACGGCACAACGGCTGCGAAAGGAGTTTGAGCAGATCACGTTCAAGGACGGTGAATCCCTCGACGCGTTTGGGATGCGTATCACCGGAATTGTCAACAATCTCCGGTCTCTGGGTGACGCCGTCGAGGAGGTCAAGGTGGTTCAAAAATTCCTGCGGGAGGTGCCGAGCCAGTACGCCCAAATCGCGTGCTCGATCGAGATGCTGCTTGACCTGGATGGCATGACAGTCGAGGAACTCATCGGCCGACTTTGGTCGGCTGCTGAACGGTGCTCCATCAAGGGCACGGACAATTCCAGCGAACAAGTCTTGCTCACGGAGTAGGAGTGGATCGCACGAGGAAGGGGCTCTAGCTCCGGGAGCAGCATCAAAGGCAAGTCTTTCCGAAAGGGGAAGAAGCCGAACCACGGCAAAGACGGCAGCCAGCGAGCTTCGGGCGGCGACCGTGACATGACGAAGATGGAGTGCTACAATTGTAACAAGTATGCCGGCCATATCTCCAAGGATTGCCCCGAACCACGGCGTGAACGCAAGGAACGAGCCAACGTTGCTGTGCACGACCAAGGAGAGGAGGCGGCGCTACTTGTTGCAAGGCTGCACTCTCTCACAATCGGGAGCTCAGCGATCGAGGAACACGTGCTACTGAACGAGGAACACTCTCAGGCCAAGGCGACGAAGAATGCTGGTGAGTGTGATACTACCTGGTTCCTGGATTCCGTCGCAAGCGCTCATATGTGTGGCCGGCGGGAAGTCTTCTCCGAGCTAGACACCAACGTGCAGGGCTCTGTCAAGCTTGGGGACAACACTTCTGTGGAAATTGAAGGTCGCGGCACTATACTTTTCACGTATCGAAATGGTGAGCACTGGACACTTTCTGAGGTGTATTTTATACCTCGACTTCATAGCAGTATAATCTCTCTGGGGCAATTAGACGAAATTGGATACGACACACATATCCGAAGTGGTTGGCTCCAACTGAGCGACCAAACTGGTCGCCTGATTGCACGAGTACCAAGAAGTCGAGGACGCCTCTACTTGCTTAATCTTAACTTGGCACGGCCCATTTGTCTGGCTGTGCACGGATCCGAAGATGGATGGAGATGGCACGCACGTTACGGCCACATGCACTTTGAAGCTCTCCGGCGACTTGCACGTGAAGAAATGGTGCAAGGACTTCCAATGATCAATGCTCCAGAACGATCGTGTGACACTTTTCTCGCCGGAAAGCAAAAGCGCGTTCCCTTCCCGAGCCAAGCCTGGAACCGCGCAAAGGAACGCCTCGGTCTCGTTCACGTCGACTTGTGTGGACCACTCGATCCACCGACCCCTGGAGGTAAACGCTATTTTCTTCTTCTGGTCGATGACTTTAGTAGATACATGTGGGTGCACTTGCTAGCTACAAAAGATCAGGTGGCCGAGGCAATCAAAAGGTTTGTAGCTGCGGCTGAGCTACAAAGTGGCTGCAAGTTGAATATGATGCGTACTGATCGTGGCGAGGAGTTTACTTCCCATGAACTAGCTGAATTTTTCGCTGCACGAGGGATACAACGACAACTCACTGCTCCGTACACACCGCAGCAAAACGAAGTTGTCGAACGACGAAATCAAACGGTCGTTGGAATGGCTCGAAGTTTACTGAAAGCTAAGGAGGTGCCTGCAAAATTATGGGGAGAAGTCGTGACGACAGCCGTGTATCTCTTAAATCGAGGAACCACAAAGAGTGTCGTCGGAAAAACGCCATACGAAGCTTGGCACGAGCGTCGGCCGAGTGTGCATCATCTCCGAGTGTTTGGATGTGTTGGGCACGTCAAGACTCCGCATCCGAACCTAAAGAAGCTGGAGGACATGAGCACTTAGATGGTCTTATTTGGCTACGAAGCGGGCTTAGCAGCATATCGCCTTTATGATCCTGCAACGCAACGAGTCAAGGTTTCCCGCGATGTTCGTTTCGACGAGAACGCGGCTTGGAATTGGACTTCTTCATATTGCACACAGGGGGGCGACCAAGGCTCAGAAATTGTTGTCGTCGACCAGTTCACTTCCTCAGTTGCTGGTCTCAATTCAAGTCGGCAACAGCCACCCTCAGACGTCGGAGAGTTCTCTGAAAACGAAGGTGAGGCCGAACCATCTACTCCGACAACTCCCAGTGCACCAACGGCGCCGACCGTGGAGTTTGTGTCTCCACCGACGAACGCATCACAACCATCTCCGGGAGAAGAGGCGCCTCGCCGGTACCGCACCCTGGAGGACCTTCTCGATACAACAAGTCCTGTTGAAACCGGAGACGATGAACAGTGTCTTCTCATCGCCGACGAACCGGTGACCCTTGCTGAAGCCGAGAAGCATGAAGGGTGGAGAGCTGCGATGGCGGAGGAGTTGAGCAGCATTGAGGCGAATCAAACTTGGTGCCTCACTGTGCTACCGCCGGGAAAACGAGCAATCGGTCTAAAATGGGTTTTTAAACTCAAACGTGATGCAAATGGTGAGATGATGAAACGAAAGGCGCGGCTGGTGGCGAAGGGTTATGTGCAGCGTCAGGGGGTGGATTACGAGGAGGTCTTTGCTCCCGTCGCAAGGATGGAAACCGTGCGAGTGCTGATCGCGCTCGCAGCTCACCATGGCCGGCCGGTCCATCACATGGACGTGAAGACTGCCTTCCTCAACGGAGATCTGATCGAGGAAGTGTACGTTGAGCAACCACCGGGTTTTGTCATCAAAGGCGAGGAGCGCAAGGTTCTCCGACTGCAAAAGGCCCTGTACGGACTCCGGCAAGCTCCGAGAGCTTGGAATGCGAAGCTCGACGCAAGCCTTCGCAACCTGGGTTTTGAAATGAGTGAGGCAGAGCACGCTGTCTACCGCCGGGGCAACGGAGGAAATTCGCTTCTCGTCGGTGTTTACGTCGACGACTTGATAATCACCGGAGCCTCAATTGAAGAAATGACAAGATTCAAGATGGAGATGACCAGTCTCTTCAAAATGAGTGATCTCGGCTGCCTCAGCTATTACTTGGGAATCCAGGTGAAGCAACGGGACAGGGAAATTACTCTCTGTCAATATTCTTACGCAAGGAAGCTACTTAAAAAGGCTGGAATGGAGGAGTGCAACCCATGCGCGGCTCCAATGGAAGCGCGGCTCCAATGGAAGCACGGCTTAAGCTGAGCAAAACCGCAGACGGGAGACCGGTGGATTCCACGCTATACCGCAGCATCGTGGGAAGTCTCAGGTATCTAGTTCACACACGGCCGGACATCACTTATGCGGTTGGTTACGTCAGCCATTTTATGGAGAAACCCAACACTGAACACTTGGCAGCCGTGAAGCATGTGTTACGTTATGTGGCGGGAACTCTAAACTTTGGAGTCTCATATGGAAAAGGCAGTGGACCTTTGGCTTTGACAGGTTATAGTGATGCAGATTTAGCCGGAGACGTCGACGATAGGAAGAGCACGACCGGCTTGATCTTCTTCCTCGGGAAATCTCCAGTGAGCTGGCAATCACAGAAACAACGAGTGGTAGCAATTTCGTCGTGTGAATCGGAGTATATTACTGCCGCCACCGCTGCCTGCCAAGGAATTTGGCTTAGTAGACTGCTTGGAGAATTGCAGAATGAACAGCCACAAGCACCGACGTTGTTGGTGGACAACAAATCGGCAATCAATCTTAGCCGAAACCCCGTGTTTCATGATCGTAGTAAGCACATTGACACCAGGTACCATTTGATTCGAAATTATGTGGAACAGGGTAACCTTGAGATCGACTACATCAACATAGAAGCTCAGCTCGCTGATATTCTGACAAAGCCTCTCGGACGAGTTCGTTTTCAGGGACTAAGGGGCAGAATTGGTGTTGCTGACATGAATTAGGAAACGACAAGATTAAGGGGGTGATTTGTTATCTAATCAAGTCGTTACTTTCCTGTTTAATTTCAAGCTATTTTTAGACATAGATGTAGTCAATAAGGATGCTAGTAGTCTTTCGCATCTGTAGGAAGTTTATTTCCATTTTCTGTTTCGTGACTTAGCACGTGATAGACGTTGCGAGGTTGTAGGCGTTAGTAGGTTCGATATTATCGGACAAGTCGTTGTAAAACTGTGTATATATGGAGTATAATGAAGGAGAAAACGGAGTGAAGATTTCAGCACCAAAATCTTGTTATTTGCTCTCTCTTTTTGCCTTTGAAAACCAACAGGCCGCACCATGGAAACAGCGTTGTAGATTGATGAGGCTATTTCATCTGGGTTTCCTTCTCTTTCAGATTTGCTTTTCTTTGATTTATTTGTTGTTGTTGCCATTAGATACGGATTTGGTTTCTTTGATTTATTTCTTTGGTTTCAGTTTCCTTCTCTTTGCTTTCTTTAATTTTCCTTTTGGTTGTTGAAGGAGAAGGTGGTGGTGCTGGTTAAGGAGGAGGTGGGTGGTGGTGGTGAGATCTGGGCGGTGCTGGTTGAAGGAGGAGGTGAGTGGTGGTGAAGGTGGGTGGTGGAGGTGATGAAGATCGATGAAGATGAGGGTATTTTTAGGTATTTTGAGGGTTGAGTATGAGGGTAATTTAGTCAATTTAGCAACGTGTCGTTAAGTTAAGGGTTTTCCGTCACTTTACAGATTTCGAAAAAGCATGAAGAGGTCATTTGTAACTTTATTTTTTTATAGGAGATTGATGCGTAACTTTCGCAAACTACATAGAATTATGAGGTGTTTGACAATAATAAATAAATAAATAAATAATAAAATTAATGTCAGATGGGATCTCTTGCTAGTGCTTTATTAACGGATTCAACTGATTGATTCCAACCAAATGTTGGCAACAAAAAAAAAAAAAAAAAACAATCTACTAATTTTCTGGCTTTTTATTAATCTGAAAAAGGAAAGCAAATTAATGAATCAAACCCCACTCTTCCAATAGAATAGAAAAGGTCAATTTGTTGCAAACAATTATTATGTATAATTCACACATGAAGTAAAAAAATTACAATATCAACCAATTAATGATAATTATGTGATGTATTATGTTACTCGATCACTCTAATATAAATTTAGAGCGACTATATAGTTCTTTCAAGAAATTATTCATTCACTAAATAATGACCTTTGAATATCCCCTTGCAATAGTACTAGTAATGCATAATAGGTCAATATTCCGTGAAGAAATACTTACTTGAAAGGACAGTGATATTTTTCATAAATTTATATTTTTGAAAATATACAACATAATCATTACGAATTTTAAAATATGCATAAAATTAAGTTCCTTATTCCTTTTTTTAACCTTGTATCTCTTGATATAAGAAAAATAAAAATAAAACTTGTATCTCTTATTTAGTAAAATTTTGAGTTACACTTAATTCTACAAATAAAAGTATTAAATGTAGAAAGTTCAAATTGAACTCTTTTGCCGAAAACAGAAAAACTTCAAAATTTATTTTCTTTCTGAGGTATAGAGTCGTATGAAAACTCTTCATTAGTCAAAATTTTGAAAACTTGACCCTTTTTTATTACAAAATGAGTCCCTTTTACCTTAATAAATGCCAAATTTACCCTACGAAACAAAATTTTAAAGGATTGACAACTTTGGCAGTTCTTCACATGCTAATCCACCAAATCAAATTCGATTTTGAACTTCAGTTAGTTTACTAATTGAGAAGTAACGTTAAAAAAATTAAATTAAAACTGCATTTTCATTTATGTTTTGGTAAAATGTTATAGTGGAAATGTAGAAAAAGCATTTATAAAATAAAATTTTGAAATGAAATATATGACAAACAAGCTCTAAAACATTGCAACTTTCTCCGTGATATGTTTATATTTATTTATTTATTTATTATATTATTGATTGATGCAAAAACTTGCAGTTGACGTGCCTGGCCATCCGACAACATACGTATTGAGTTTAGTCTTAAGTGTATGTGTTAAAAATATGTATATCGTTTTTAACTTCTAAAATATTGCATATTTAGTTTAGCTGATGATGTAACACATTGATGAATTCAACTTTTAAAGTATCACGTATCACCTTTGATGTATCGCATATAACTTCCAATATATCATTTGTTTAAAAAAAAATAATGCACGTTGAAACAAAAAAAAAAAAAAAGTGAATAAAACATATATCAATTTTGAAGAATGAAATATCATTTATTGAATTGTCAAACGGTTTGACAGCATACTCCCTCTCTAACTGAGGGGAGATTTCAGCATTAGCTAGCCATCCCTTCTTCTTCTTCTTCTTTTGGGTGAAAACTTATTATAATTTAGTTAGTGTAGTCAAGTCTCATAAAAGTGGAATATACTGTTGACCTGCAATTCATATATATCAAAAAAAAAAAAAAAAAGAAAGATGCATTTCATAATTTCTACTAGTCAAATCAAGGCCAATTTTGGAAATCTACATAACAAAATGGGCCAATTTAGGAAAAAGGGGTTCCATGTGGAAAATTACCAATTAGCACATTGGCCTAAACCATTCTTAGTTAGGATTTAAGTACCCATAATTAGGAACTAATTATGTGTCCCCCTAATTATGATTAATTATCCTAGAGATTATCATCCCTAACCTACCAAGCTATATATTACAAAATGATTGAAAATTTTACAACCACCTCACATGGGCATGCATATTAAAAATTATTTCCATTAATCACTTTCTCCTTTTTAAATTTATTTTTTTGAATTAATTAGTATTATTTTTTACAATATTGTGAAGTGGTGGGGTCTAATTGTATTTGTTTTGGAATTGCAAGTTGGGCATGAATCAATGTCTTTTTAAGGTAGAAATCTTATTGATTTTGGACCACCACATATAAGGCATTTTCTAAATTCATCTAATTGAAAGGGTTTTTTTCTATAAAAATAAAATAAAATTGAAAGGCATTTTGTGCCTGATTTCCATTTTAACTTCTTCTTCCATGCCAAGTTAAATAGAAACTTTGAAAATTGTATAATCAAACATAAATAATTTTTATATATTTTAAAAATATATGTATATATATCTTCGTTATTTAAATTACAAACTGCATATAATTATATTAATAAAAATAAAGATAAAAATTGAAAGTAAACTCTTTTTATTTTATATATGAGACAAAAATATAAAACAACAACAAGTGAACTCTTTTTTCTCACTAGTTAGGTTATACATATTATATAAATTATATTTCGCCATTAAATTCAATTAAAATATATTATATCAATTATAATTTCATACAACATATTATATTTACACATAGTTTTTTCACGATCTATCCATTTTTTATTAATACGAGTTTAGTTTAACGATTTTTTTCTAAATTTTCTACCCGCTAGAACATCATTAATTAAATTAAGGCACACTGTCGTGCTAGAACATCATTAACTAAGGCACTCTCTCAAATTCTAAACTTGATGTTTGGTATATATTAATGATGCAAGTATAACACCCAATTATAGAATCATGTTAATTAGTTAAGTTGGCTTCACCTTTTTTTTAGTACTATTTTCTTTTAATCTATAAAAAAAAATATTGCAAGGCTGCCTCTTTCCCTACCACCCCCCCTCCCCCAATTATTCTTTTCATGAAGAAACAAACATTCCTTAATTTGATCCACCATATCAAATGCTATGCAAAACAAATCTGCAGATCTACAATAACATTACAACAAGCACATGCAGCAATAGCTATGCCACACATGTGAACCGGCAATAAATTTAAATTCTGATATTTTTATATTTGTGATCACTTAAATGAAAAAATTATACATCTAATATCGTATTTATGCAACATACACGACGATGGTTCTATTTACATAATCACATGAACCATGTTCCTAGTTGTAGCTAGATGGAGTTAAAATGGTGTTTAATTTTAAAGTTTGATGCTAACATTCAACTATTGTATCAATAATCCAAAAAAAAAAAAAAAAAAAGTGAAATCTTGAAATCATATGATGATGAATGACCCCAACTCCTCTCCATTTGATAGTTGTGTGCATAATTGACAATTTATCACCATCTACACACTTTCTTAAAAGTGATTGACAATACACACAAAGTGCACATTTTTATTTTCCAGAAAACACCTCTACGCCTAGCCCTATAGATCCCTATCCACCCACAACAAAGAAATTAACACAACAATGCTTCCCATTAGCAAAAATCAACTTCAAAAACCACTATTTGCTCTTCAAAATTTGGAGGGGTCTCCTCATTACTCATTGATAAGCCATGAGGTCCAAACTCCACACTCCAAATTGATCCCCCCCATCCCCCAAATGGAATTTCAGGAAAGAAAAAATAGCAAAGTCAACGGCCTTGAAAGGAAAGTGACGTCATCATCGACATCACAAATTCAGCTTTCTCCTCACGGGATTTTTCGCGTTCATATCACACCATTCTCAGATCTTCAAGCTAATTCTAAGTCACAATTACAATTAGGGATGTCAATCATATCATGTTCGGATTGGCGAGTTCTCGTATCGACACCCCAACCTTAACCTTACACGTTTAATTATGGATTATTCGTGTCGACTCATTTAACTCCTGAACATTTCGGGTTCGTGTCTTGTTTTTGTGTTGTAGTATAAATTACTCGTGTTGAGTTTAGGTTGTTAGGTTCACGTGTCAATATTCTTAACTCTAACCTTGCCCGTTTAACTATTTGTTTCATTCGAGTCAACCCTTATAACCTATGAGCCCTCCAAAACTCAACCCTAACTCGTTTATATCGTATCGATTTTTTGTGCCATGTCAAAAATTGCTAACCCTAGTCACACTGTACCCAATGGCACGACAAGCCCTATTTAAATAAATAAATTTAAAAAAATAAAAATAAAAAAAAGGAGAAAAACACACACACTCACACTCAAACACACACTAGGTCCCCCTATACATTGAAAGTGTAA
Source organism: Leptodermis oblonga (assembly GCA_016801395.1). Classification (NCBI taxonomy): domain Eukaryota; kingdom Viridiplantae; phylum Streptophyta; class Magnoliopsida; order Gentianales; family Rubiaceae; genus Leptodermis; species Leptodermis oblonga. Next base: position 38,709,644 of record CM028760.1, read on the forward strand.
AACCTCTACAAAACCCTCTTAAGCAGAGCTTCCAAAAGAGAGAAAAACATCCCACAACCATAAACCACAAACCATCATCATGTATGGACAAAGCAATATGAATGGCAATGAATTCATTGCCCATTTCTCATCCTCTTCTTTGCCTTCTCCTCTTGCCATACCTGTCAGTGACTATGAATATTTGTCTGCCTTGAAATCAGAAATGAATTACAGCAGCAGCAGCAGTGGATGCAGCAGCTACAATTCTCCAACTTCACTCACCAGTTATGGCAATGGCACTGCTAGTTATTATGGTTCTCCAACTTCACTCACAAGCTTTGAAGCAAACAATCCAAATCTGATGATGCAGAGAAGCATCAGTAGTCATTCACTGTTGCATAAGAACTTGCAAGGGTTGGGCTTCTCCCCACTTGTTTCTTCCCCATCTGGATACTTGGATTCAGAGACGAGTCCTGTCAGGAAAGTGTTTAGCACTGGTGATTTGCGAGTGAGTTTTTCTTACAATTTTGCATGCAAATGTTAATTTTTCTCTGTTACGCTAAGGCCGTGTTCGTTTTCATTGTTTCTGTTTGTGTTCTGGTTTATTTTCAATATAATTTTTTATTATTCACCTATACATTTTTACATTAAGAAATTCTTCTCCAAATACACGTTTTCAAAAACAATTCATAACGAACAGGTTCTAAGTTCCATGCATGTCACCCTGAATTGAAGATTCTAATAGGGATATTTGCATGATGAACCTACATTAGCCATAATTGGTTGCCTCAAAACTTGGCCTAATTTCTTCTTGCAAGAATCAAGCTTAGGAATTCAAACCTAATTCCCCTGTTTCTCCAAGAAAGAAGTAAAAGAATGAATTTATTTTGTTTTTTAAAATTTTTTGTTCATAAAAAATGAAGAGGAAAAGCGGAAAGGAAGACAAGAATGCTGCATAATGATCTTCTTTTGTAGTGGACCCTAGTGTAAATGTCAGATTAAGCGGCTTGGAAGGAGCTATAGAATATGCCATTGCTATCCAGAGAAAAGATTCATTGATTATGTATAATCAACTGTCTAAAACATCTTTCATTTGTCAATTGTCACTCTCCCTTTTCTTGAATAAAAAGATAATGCAAAGGGTCTTGGAAATTGTACTCTTTTTGCTTAGATAACGCAACTCTTTCTGTGGGACGGTGAAAAAGAGAAATAGAACACCTATTGCACATGTTGAAAGAACAGAATCTAAATCTTATGAGAGGATCATTAGATGGTGTTGTGTTTTTCTGATTTTTCAGACATTCCCTGACAATTTTCTTTGTGTTTTCATAAAACCAGTGCTTGAATCCCAAACCACAGAGTCATCGGTCCGACAATTCGCTAGCGAATGAGTACAGCATCATTGAAAGCATGAGCAAAGCCTGCAGATATAGTCCAGAGGAGAAGAAAGAAAGAATTGAAAGATACAGAAGCAAGAGAAACCTAAGAAATTTCAACAAGAAGATCAAGGTTAATTTCCTCATCTCTCTTAAGCAGATTAACCTCGTACTAAACAGGGGATTGCCATAATGGAAGTACTAAATTTGGAGATAAAACTAAGCGAAGCAAAATCCAATCTTTTTCAGGAAAAAAAACTAATAATGGTGGGGCTAACAAATAGTATAACATTTTCTAAGGACGAACACATGGAAATATCATGTGTGCTATGAAAATATGACCAAGTGGATGCAATACTTTTGTGACTTTATCAGTATTACTTTTATATAATTGAGGGGTCCAGTGGGGTTTCTAAACCACTAAATATTTCATCTTCCATAGCTTCTAATGCTATTGAAATTGACGGTTCTTCTTCAACTTTAGTATGAATGCAGGAAGGCTTTAGCCGATAGCAGGCCGCGCATACGCGGGAGGTTTGCCAGGAATGATGAAATTGACCAGAGGACTTCTCAGACTCAATGGGATCAACAAGCTGCAAGTATTATTGATCAGGAGGAAGATGAAGACGACGATAGCTGGATTAGCATTCTTGATACTATTTCAGCTAATCTGATCCCATGATTCATGTGTTGATCATAGCCTTACTGCTCCTCAAGTTTTAATGTAATGGAGCTTCCCTACCTAGTATGAAAATGAAGGATTTTCTAGTGTTGTAATGGATTAACTTTGATAAAGAGCTCCCCTCCTCAGTTTTAAGGTATTGTTTGGAGCTTATTTTGGTGTTTAGAATGCCAAAATTTCTGATTTATTTGCATGCATTTCAATTGTGTTCCTTCAGTTTCAGATAGGGGCTTTGTAAATTTAGCAATTTATTAACCTCCTGTCTGCTTGATTTGTATATAAAAAAAACTATGGTCATGTTCGTTAATTATTATCCCGGCTTTTTATTCTGTTTTGGTTTTATATTTGTTTTCTATAGTTAGTGGTGGATCCAAGTCACTAATGTTTGATGGGTAAGATATTCAAAAAAAAATTTAATCAAATACTAATCTAATGTATTTTATCATTGCTTTTTTCTTAATTTTTGGCAGGGCGAAAGTAATTATTTTTGTAATTTTTGCATTGTACCAAGGGTACTTTCAATAAAGTGAGATGGGGCAATTGCGCCACCATGCTGTTATGTGGCTCCGCCACTGCCTATAATACATTTTATATTTTTTAAAAATGGCCCAATTTTTTTTTTTCTGTCAATTAAAACAAATGGCCATTTAAATTTTTTTTTTTTTCAAATTGGCAGAAATTGAAATTGGCCATTTTAAAATTGGCAGAAATTGAAAAAAAAAAATTTTAAAAAAAATTTAATGGCCAATTTTTTTATTTTTAAAGAAAATTAACAATTTTCCCCCTAACTAAATCTAACTGTTAGTGAGTTAACGGACTAGGTTGACAGAGTGGTACTTTTCGAGCAAAAATGAAAGTTGAGCGTTATAAAAAGAGTATTTTTAGTAAGGTGTCATTTTTTGCAAAACACCCATAGTTAAGTGATGTATTTTGCAGTTCACTCATCTTTATATTTAAAGTTAATTTTCATAAACATCCCTTAAACTATCTATCCTTTGAAGACAAATTAATGAGTATGATTTATTAAAGGACAAAATTATGCATTAATGATAACACAATAATATTAAGATTGAATAATAATTTTGTCATTTTATAAATATTACTACTCATCTTACATCTGAGCTAGGTAAGTCCAAATGATAAATTCATTATGTTGTTAGGTTTTGAACCATGTTTGTATATTGAGTACTTCGTATATCTCAGTAAATTACATTAGTTTTAGGGGTGAATTACATTTGTATCCCTAAACTTTTGGTATAACTACAAAATCACTCGACGGCAAAACAAAGACATGGAAAATACAAATAACTCCCTTCTGCTTAATTTTTTTTTTTTTTTTTTCCCAAATCCCTTCTAGGATTTTGGCTTTTCGATCACAAATTTATCGGTCTTGTCTTTGCTGTCGAGGGAGTTGTTTGTATTTTATAAAATAGTAGGGATGGTTTTGTAGTCATACCCAAGGTTTATCAGTCCTAGTATTATATAACTCATACAAATATATATATATATATATATATATATATATTTCACCTCTTTCATTAGGTGTCGATAAAATATGTTTTACGACTCATAAACAATTGTATATTCAAACTTTGTTGTTAGAACGGCATCCGTCCTACTTAAAGAGTTCACTTTGAAAAATCTATAATTTATCATGGGTAGTGAGATACAACACATAAAATAATAATTTGGCATAATTTTTTTCACTTATATCCTTATTTTATAAATAAGAGTTAATTGTGAATCACATATTATTATATTAGTGAAAGTATATTTTGTAAACAAAATCAAAATGAACTCTTTTAATATAACAAAAAAAAATTTAAAAGTAAAATCTTTCAATGTGACAAAGTAAGCATTAGTTACTCCTTACCCAAAAATTGTGAATGAACTACAAGATAGATTTGACTAGACAACATATAAACCAACCCACCCACCCATATAGTTGACAACTCTAGCCTACCTAATTCTTATGGTTCTTTCCATTAATCCATGACCTGAGACGAAACCTCAATCACAATCCCAGCCAAAAAAACCTTAAAAGACACAAACGTTATTATCATCAGTTAAAAACGTGGGTACGAGGTACGTTTTTCGGCATATAGAAGAGCGACACCTTACCTAGTCTACTTCCTTAACATGATGCCACTACAGCAGTTTTTCTTAGTAGCAAACGTCTTCATCTCCATCTTCATCTTCACAACACTCAATTGCAATCTGGATAAAACTCACTCGGCAGCAACTGAGAAGGGTTCTACAGGGATTTTGAGAGCCTGTGTAAAACTCCTATTGGTTTTGGTTCAAAACTGTGTATTGGAAAAGATGATTTACCACATTTCTTGGAAGCAATAAGAAAAGTACCACAGTTTGAAACTGTTTACGACCCTCTCTGTAATTCTCAGTGCCAGAACCAGGAACAAAAAAAAAAAAAAAAAAACCCCTAATATACACTACTAATAAGGAGAAAAAGCAAGGTTTCGAAGAGACGATTTTAGTGGGACAAAAAGAGTACACTGAAAAATTTTGACAATTAGACTTCTTTATCATGACAATTATGAGCCTTGATTGGATTTTTTCCTTTGTGGGTTTGTGGAAAGCCATGAGAAAAATCAATGATGATCACAGGTGGAATCATAGGAATCCTACACCCCTAGAATAAGAGTAATCAGTTCATGCCTTGTAAGAATCCAAGAACAATACACACTGCAAGGATCACAGAAGTTGACATCATGACCAGCCTGGATTCCTTAATATTACTGCCAACAATGTCATATGCTAGAAGCTCTCACTTCACGCTTCCAATCATCTGTTCAATTTATCATATCTTATTCTGTCTAATAATAGCAAAGTAATCACTTGATAGGAGCATCAAAAGGGTTACTTGGGAATCCAGTAAAATGGTTAGTCATAAAACGAATCCATCGCAAAAGTCGCGAGCTCAAATCCCACCCAAAAATCATAAAAGGGAATTTAAGAGTGGGACCCACTAAAAGTCTTAAAATATAAATAATAATAATTAAATAAGAACGACTGTAATTGGTTTAAATAATATAGGAGAAATTAGAAAGATAATCTAAATTAAAATGCTGTGTCATGACAGAAAGTAGAAAATCAGCCATTTGAGGGATTGATTTTTTCCTTCAAGAGCAAGAAACAATAAGATGAAACCAAAAATCAAACCAAGCCCTTACAAGGTGGAAAAAAAGAGCCATATAAAAGAATTGGTAGAGGCAGCTGACCACCTAACCTCTTTAAACATAGTCTCAAGTGCATGTCTGTCTTTAGGAGTCACATTCGCAATTTAATATTGCCAAAGTGACAATTTTTAGCATTCTTTAAACTAATGATTTGGTCTCTCATGTTACTGAATGATGAGTAGTAGGCCACAATAATCCCAGGTTTTGAGTAAAACTATCACAACTAGCATCAAATCTATAGACTTTGGTTTCAATTAAAGGCTACCCCCCTCAAGACTCAAGATGGCCCTAAGAAGTGGGAGGACGGCCACACTAAACTGTTCATGAGCAATCAACCTAAATGTAAACAATTATACTGCACAAACACCTAGGACCTTTGTCCCTTGCACATGTGCAAAAGATTCTGTATGCCTTCTTTTCTCACCTCACATTAACGAAAAATTATTCCATACATCAGATGCGTTTATGTCACATAATTTCATAAAAATTATACTATTGATACTAATTTACATAAAATGCACAACCTATTCATATATAACAGATATATGGAATAATTTCTCGAAAGAAAAATCTCATTTGATAATCGATGTAATCATACATCGATTAGGTCATGGGATAAGTTCTAAACACAATTAAGAGAAATCAATGGCAAAACTACAGCCTAAGGCACCTGGGCAGCCTATGACCTTGTGGGGGAAAGGGGCATTTGTCTACCATATTCAGTAAACAAAACAAAAGTAATCAAACTACGGCCACTCTATTGCCTTTCGAAGTACATTTAGCAATAAAGAAAACAAAAGTTAAGGAAAAAGGTGTCGTTTCCATAGGGATTGGAGAACAATAATGAGCAAAACAATTACACAGCACATGAAAAGCATTATAATCGACTAACCTAGTTCTAGCCATCCAATACAACTATGACCACCAAAGAATGGGAAAGTAGAGACCTCTAGGCACATTCAGAACTCCAAACTCAATAGAAAGATTATGATCATTGCCCCATTTTAATATCACTTAGTGCATAGCAGCTCGCAACCAAATGCTACTACCCACAGAGTTTCTCAGCAACCGCATGAGATCCACTTTCAATCTCCCATTTGAAGTTAAATAGCCTATCTTTTCTATATCAACTTGTCCCTTGTCCCTTCTATACTTCACCTGTTTTTCAATTGGTATGGCTTCTTAGAAATCAACTGCAGAGTCGCATTCAAAAGAAGAAAAAGCAGATCAGCACAAAAATAATATGCTCGATGCCGACAATAAGTCATTTTCAGAAATTAGCGATGTATTAAAGAAGGCGGCTGATAGACATTAATTTCACAACTATAGAGGAAGAATCAATGATTTAAGTAAGTGTACTGTTATAATGACCCGAACGGTGATATACCAGTCAGAGGATTGGAAAATGCTCAAAACAGAAGCTAGTGGTTGAAAGGGCTCATTTTAGTTTTGCGTTTTTTGCTTTACAAAGGGTAAAAACAAATGCTGTTTGTTTTGCTCTCTCTGAAACACACTCAGAATACACATTTTAACATTTACTTATCAATCTAAAACACATTTGCCCACCCATCACCAACCTCCACCCCAACCCAAAAATGAGTAGCCAGATAGCTCTGGTTCGAGCCGTCAGTCAGAACAGAGGCTGACTGGTCATTCTTCTAAAAGATAACAAATCTTATGCCTTCTACCTCGGTGTTGTTAGGGGTGGGGGTGGTGCTGTTTTATTAGAATACAACAAGCCATTGACCAATCGATTCAAACAACTTTCCGGTAAAATGTGTTTCTACTCTGGCAATCCAAATAACATTTTAGACTTAGACTAAGAGACATTTTAAAACACATCTCCAAAATACAGTTCTAAAATGCAATCCATACAGAAACTACATTTACTAACTAAGGAACTAGTTTCTTTCATCATATAGCCCTAATAGTGTCACAAAAAGCTTAGAAATTCAGTGATTACTGTGGGCAAAGAATTCTGACATGAATTCATACAAAGGTTTTACTACTGAACCTGAAGCAACAGAGGTTGCCAAGAGAATAGTGCATCAAAACCCAATCATGCCATCACTTGGATTCTGAGCATAAATAGGATTTCCGAACAAAAGTTGAATAATAGAGAGAGAGCAAGCTCCTCCATATTGGCAGAGAGCAGCGATTCCTTTCACTTTAATTGGTGAGCTTGGATCAACTATGGAAGAAAAGAGAAGTCTACTATAAGCTATGAACGTCACAAGTGAATGACTAAATTAATTTGAATCATTAAACAAGTTACACATGTACCATATTTAGTTCAGGAAGAATCATATTTTCCAGGAAAAACAATAGCGACAATCTCTGGAACAAATTGATTACAAAACTATTTCATTTTCATTTTTTCAGAGTTTGGTCAATCTATTATGAAAGATAAAAGGGGAAAAAGGAACCTGAATGTTAAGTAATGAAGAATCGAATGGAAATTTTCAAATCTTCAAATAATGAATTTCAATTAAAGACCAAGCAATGATATTGGAAAAGATGTGATCATAAAGCGTGAACAAAACCAAAACATTAGTAGGAAAGAGTATTCCCAACAACTAACCTAAATAAATAAATGGAAATTAATTACAAAAGGAAAGGCAGCTTACATAATCAAAATGTATTCAACTTTCTTCTCTTCTTTTTGAAAGGTCTTAAATTCAAGATGCGCTTGAGATGGGAAGGAAAATGCTGATATCCTGCCCTTCGTTTTAGCCTTCTTTTACCTGTATTTCACAAAAGAACAAAATCAAGCCCAAGATAGATATAACACCAGTGATTCAAATAAGTAAGCAATGGCCATCACTAGCATTGGGTACCAAATGAAAATCACACATAATCAAAAGAAAAATGGATTACATGACATTAGGTGCTAAATTAAAGAGTATCAGTAATTATCACCAAGCTTTACACTAAAATGCCATGCTTCAACTGTAATCTTTCTTATCCCCCTTTTTCCTACTCTAGTTAAGGTTAAAAGATATGAAAAGGATCATCTGTATCCTAACAGGAAACAGCAGGGTAACTGTGTTCAGGAAAGGTTTTGACTATATTCAGAAAAATAAGAGAGAAAATGTTGTCATACCAGCCATTTAAAGTTATGGGTGCAAGCCACGAGCGGCGTTTACCGAAACAACAGATAATTAGTAGAAGTGTTAGCAAGGTCGAAGCTTTAAACCTAGAAAACAATCTATATAAATACATCCATTGTGCTGCAGCTCTCCCTAACTCTAATAAATGCTAATGATTTGAGGGGAAAGAAAAAAACGAAACAGCTGCCATATACCTATGCCAAAAGGAGAAGAAAAAATAAACAACAAAAGAAGAAGGGATTTGAAATAGATGTACAATACAATTGAATTCATAAAGCAAACAAGATTTTAGTTAAACCAGTCAGCAACATATAAGTTCGAATTTCCTTAAATATTGGAAAAAGATATTCACAGCCACAACATCTATGAATGTCAGATGCTAGAATTATGAACAAGCCACCCTGGTTATCAAATAAAAAAGTATCTATTGGTATGATTAGATCAAACCTGCAACAGATTTGCCCAGAATTTGACAATGCAACGCAACTGGATCCTTTATTTCCCTTTGCTCAAGAAGATCTCCTTGCATTGGTTCAACTTCTGAAACCGATTCATTCTCCTTCACAATAAGATTATGAGATCCCTCGCAAGGAAAAACATCAGCGGAAATAACAGAGGTAACTGACTTTTCCTGAACATGTGTATTATCCCCTGATCTTTCATTTGAAGATACACCAGACAATGCAAAAGGCGAGTTTTTCTCATTCACTGGGGCTGTCTCATTCTCCGCTTCCTCAACTGAAATGTCTACTTGAAAATAATCTACAGGAGAACTATTTGGTAGGGCAGATTCTGCACCATTAGAAGAAGGTGTATCTTTTGGATGAATAGAATTTTCTTCTGAGACAATATCATCACAGGTTTGAGCAATACCAGTATCATTTTCACAAATGATATTTGTAACATCATCTGTCACAAGGGCCTGTCCGTTATTACTACCCAAGTTACCTTGTGAGTGTAAACAATGCAATTTTGCATCTGAAGTGGGACAACATGCTTCTAACTCCTTTAAACTTCCCAATTTCTCAGTAGCAACAAGGTTACTCTTTTCTTCAACTCTAGTAGAATCATTTACAGTACCACTTGACAAAATATGAATATCAGAATCAAGATGGATGAGACACTGATGTCTAATTTTGTCAGCAGTTTGACCTTCCTCATGCCAAACGCTAGGCACACACGGCTCTGCCGATTTTCCATATGCATATGCCTGACTCTCCTCAACAGCAAACGGCTTTTTACCACCATCAAGGATCTCTGGTGTAGAATTTTCTAAGGATAATACTTCTTTTATCTGAAAACCATGAGGTGGCAGGCTATTCAAAGCCGAGGCAAATTTGACACTGTTCACAGTATTAGTCACACTACTAGTAGCAGAGAAAAGCTTCTCAAGGTCATCTAATAGTAAGTCACCTTTGCCACTAGATATGGGATCCCACTGAAGCCAGTCACTTAACGCTGAGTTCTCAGAATTCATATTCCCAGTTGAAGGCATAACTTCAACCTTTATTGCCTCCTTGTAATAATGTTTTTTCCTCAATGCAACCTCTACGACAGATCTGAAATTCACACAAAAGAAAATGCTAGCTGACACTACACAGATAAAAGCTTTCCTAAAAAAGAAAAAAGAAAAAAAAACAAATAGAAGAAGAGGGAGAAGGTAGGAATGCATATTCCCACCAGCGAGCATACCTGCAGTTTTTTGAAATAGCAGCTTTGGCATGTTCAAGTGGGAGACCAAGAAGGAATAACAAATTTGCAACATCATAAGGGCCCCTAAGTTCTGATGCAGAAGGAGCAGCACTTGAGACAATAAGATTTTTCCTTCGTGTCCAGTCCACCAGTAGCTGGAAGTTCAATTAATTGAGATATTCAAACCAGAAGTTACACTAAAAGCAGTGATCCAAAGACAATATTCAACCACAACCCAACAAATGCAATTTCCATCATCAAAGTTTGTAGTGAAATACATCAGAAGTTTATGGACAATAAAATGCAATTTATTCCATTTTAATCAATCTCACAAGTGTAAGAAATGAAGGAGAACGCAACATTTCAAACCCATCCTATCAATCATCCATCCAGAGGATATTTCCAACACTGTAATCACGTCAGTTATAGATAACATTCTCTGAAGGTCAATGTCTAAAGGACTTTAAGTCACCCAATTGTCTACAGTCACAAATGCCTAAGAAATTATACCGAATAGGTATTCTCATAGTTCTTAGTATTATCCACTTATTCATAATCATGTAAGTGATAGTTCATTACGATATTTTGAGGGAAAATTATTTCACTTAAAGCATTTGGAAAGAGGAACTTTAATTTCAGCTGTAAGCCAAGAGCAATCAAATGCTTGTGAGATTCTGATATCACAAAATGCTCTTGCATGCTCGCTTCTGTAAACAACTGACTACTGCAAAGTTACGAGTAGACCAAGCCTTATACCTAAATGTGTTTAAGAAAGACAAGTTATTTTCAAAACTAACCTTGACACTGGATATCATTTGCCTCCTTGATTGAGCATCTACAATGAGACCGGAGTAAGAAATCTCAAAATACACCCCCCGCTGCATGACATAAATCAACAATTATCTCATATCAGTAAAATCCAGTAAACATAACTTCAGGTCAATGTGTAAGTGTGAATTCCATGCACAACACCCAAAACCGTAAAAACAAAGAATGTGAACTGAGTTTATCAACACAGGATCACAATGAACAACGTAGAGCCTCCCATCTCTTGCATAAAGCAATTAAACAAAGTTAAAACAAACCTTGATTGCAGCTTGAACCATAGATTGCTTAAGCCTAAATGGAAACTTCTCTGAAAAATCAATGGTAATGATATCAACCTGCGATTTAACGAGCAACAGTTCCCAACAATAGAAATGAGAATTCGAAGAATGGTGTACATACATTAACGAGGAAGGGAAAAAAAACAGACTTACCTCAGCCGTTTGACAAGCCTGTTCAAGTGAGTTCTGATTCATCGGCCTAACAGCGACAATGTCATAGGTTTTCAAAACAGGATTACCCGAATTAAGAGCGGCAGCTTGAGCCGGAGTATCAACAACAACAGTTAACCTCGTGTACTGACGGAAAGGAGCTGAAACGGGAACGTTTAGGAGGTCGCGGTGAAACTTGACGGAGCTAGAAAGCGCCGGAGCAAGTTTAACAAGGGAAGCTAGCGAGAAAACCGGAATCGAACAACGATCCGAGTCCGACATCACACCCTTGATTACACTATTGTACGCGACGCCGGTGTAGCCAAATTCAGCGGCCTTCAAAGCGAGCTTCAGGCGGTTCGCTTTGACCGCCGATTTGTCGGCGACATGGCGGTCGGACTCGTGGTACGGGATGTTTAGGTCAAAAAACCCCATTTCCGTGTGTAATATTGGGGGGAATTTTTGGAGGGTTTAAGTTCCTAATTATAATACGGGGCCCTTCGCTTCTAATTTGTTCGTAGAATTTAAAGGATTTAATAAATTATATAAATAAATAAAAATGAATTTCAAGAATTAAAAAAATTAAATCTAAAAATATTTAATTGCATTCAATTAACTAAAAATACGCAAAACAGCAAACTACAGAAACACTAATTACACTAATAACCACCTAATTAACGCTAATTTTTTTGTTATTTTCTTTCTTGACAGCAAGACTTCTGCAAATCCCTAAAAGATCTAAAAGACAAAATACCCTTCTTCCACAGTCAATCCCCCTCTCTTTCTCTCTCTAACCGCCGAAACCGTACAGAGTCCTGCCTTGCCTCTTGAGCGCGTACACGACATCCATGGCGGTCACCGTCTTCCGGCGAGCGTGCTCCGTGTAGGTCACGGCGTCGCGGATAACATTCTCGAGGAAAATCTTCAGCACACCACGAGTTTCCTCATAAATCAAACCACTAATACGCTTAACTCCACCTCTGCGAGCCAGACGACGGATGGCCGGCTTCGTGATACCCTGAATGTTATCGCGGAGAACTTTACGGTGACGCTTCGCACCGCCCTTTCCGAGTCCCTTGCCTCCCTTTCCACGGCCCGACATTTTTCCCGGCTAGAAAACCCACGGATCTCGAGAAAACCTGATTAAAATAGCAAAAACACTCGAATTAAACCTCAATTCCGAACAAATTAATTAAGTTAAGCTCAAAAACCTCGAAATTTGAAGAGAAAACCCAATCAAAAAACAATAATTTTGAAAAACCCAATAAAAAAATTTCAAGACAAATACAAATTTTGGAAATTGAAGAGGAAAAAGAGGGATAAGAAAAGTACCTAAGAATTGAAAACTGGAGTTTAGAAATGTGGGAAAATGATATAACTGCGAATGAGCGTGTAGATTCTGGGTGGTTGCGTATTTATAGTGGGGGATGATTTGATGAGGAATTACGGGAGCTATGGTGGTGGATCCGCGAGGTAAGTCTGACGGGTGATTTACAGCCGTCGATATAATCTTTGATGGTTAAGATGAGGGTTATGGGAATTGACGCGGATCGATGACGTGGAGGGTGTCGTTTAAAAGAGATGTGTGTTTCTTTGGTGCGAAATTTTGAAATGGGTTTCGGATTTTGGGAAACCATTGGAAAATAGGCGGGGGACAGTTACCGCCGTGGGCAGCAATTTGGGAATCGTTGGGGGGGGGGGAAGGTGGGACACTTTCGAATAGGATTTTATCTTTATTTTTTCTTTTACTGTCTTCAATTTTTGTGTAAATTACACAGCCCTCAAGCTTCTTTGTATGGTATATTGAATGAAATTAATTTATATTTATAATTATAATACTATCTGTGGTCCAAAATAAAAGAAAGACATTTTATATTAGTTTTTTTTTTTTAACAGATTAAGAATTCAATTTAAATGATAAAAAAATATTCAAACTATTGTAATTAATAGTTTTTCGAACAGATTAAGAATCATATTTAAATGATAAAAAAAAATTAATTATTGTAATTAATATGAGTTTTAGAGTTGTAATCCAATAATAATGCCATGGTTTTAAACTAATCACTAACTTTTTGGTAGATAAGTTAAGACAATGCTAAGTTGAGAAAAAAATTACTCCATATGTTACAATATAATAATCAATTTTTAAAATGTTTTCTTTTTCCATTAGAATAGTCAAATTTGGATTTCATTACTTCTCGGACCCCTACTAATATAAGTAAGAAAGTGTTATTTGTAGGTACCATTTAAAAAAGAGTGAAGAACATTTAATATACATTTACTTTTTAAAAGTGTCCGCTTTTGTACCTAATCTGTTTTTAGCCACGACCCACGAATGTACTTATACTAATTTAAAGGAGCAAAAAATGTTCTTTGTTATTAACTCACCGTTAAACTTAACGGAAGTGTCATCACTGCCATTTTTCAAGGGTATTTTTGTCCATTCACTATTTATCGTCTTCTTCCTACTTTTTTTTTTTTCTTTCTTTTCTTTGTCTGTCTCTGGACTCTCCCCGCGCCGGCTGCCCCTTTTCTCCCTGCTTCTGTCGTCATCTTCCAATGCTGTTTTTCTTTTTCTTTTTAAAATTTTTTTCTTATTTTGGCCCGCAATTAAAAAATTGAAGAACCGAAGTTTTGCAATCTAATTGCAGTTCGGTTCTGCAATCGAACCGTGCAGATGTCGTCCTACTCCCTCTCCGTCTTTCTCGTCTTCGTCTTCGTCAATCGAGCCTTTGATGAAAACGTTCGCATAACTTTCCAGGAAATCTTGTTTCTTCGCTTCATTTTCCATTTTCTTTCTGGCTGTTGTTGTTTAGCTGTTGATGTTTCCACAATTTAATTTGGATGGAGAAGAGGCGCACGGTGGCGGAGAGGAAGGGTGTAGAAATTTGGGGAGGAAAAAAGATGAACTGTGAAAAAGAAGAAAATGAATAGTGAAGAGATGAAAATACCCTTAGAAAAAAGACAATTCTATCAAAACTAACCGAAGTTAACTGCAAAGTACATTTTTTGCCCCTTTAAATTAGTATAGGTACATTCGTGACAACAAAAAAAAGTATAGATACCAAAGCGTACACAATCAAAAAGTAAAGATATATTAAAAGTCGTTCACTCTTTAAAAAGTTTAATGAATGAAAATACATAACTATCTCTGTAGTGATTTTACATTCAAACATCTCACACAAAAGAAAGGGAAAACCACTATCCATCGGAAATGAAAGGTTTTGATCGGTTTCAACAAAAAATAGGGCGGCGGTGGTTCTACAAAAAAAATAAAATAAAATAACGCCGATAGTTATGCAATTTACAGTGGCGGTCACAGTTGTAATCAGATCAAAACATTTAATGTCGATAGTTCTGCAATCGAAACTGAAGTTGAGTTTTTTGTTATATTTTTTCTTGGGCAATTGGCGCCCACAAATGCAAAACCTCTACTGCCACCGAGCGTAGGTTTTCTAAAACCCACTCCACAAGTCGGGCGAGATTTTAGGAAACCTACACCTGGCGGCGGCGTGGGTTGCAGAAGAAGGAAAACCTCCGTAAAAATGTTTTAAATAAAAAATAATGAAGGAGGAAAACCTCTGCCACAAGCTGGAGGAGGTTTGAACCCGAGAATTTTTTTTTAAATTTAATTTTAACAAACTCACTGTCACCTTCAATTTTTTCACCGGCAAGTTTTCATCTGGGGGGATGTGAATGAAAGGGGAGGTCTGATTGTGTGAGACCAAAATTAGAAGAGAAATAGTTTTGTCATTTTAAGACTAATTTTTTTAAGTGATACCTGCAAATAGTAAAATGGTCTCGGCAAATAACACCACCCATAATTATGTGTTTTACAATGAATTAACTTTTAGAAAGTCCGGATATTAGTAGAAAAAATATTGACAAATTACATATTTTAAATGTTATACTTTACAAATCATAAAAAGTTGTACATCCTCTATTTTGACGCTTCTAATAAAATAAAGAGAGTACGTTTTTTGCTAAAACAAAAAATAGCAATTTTAGTTCATTTTACTTGCTACTTGTAGCACTTTTGGTCTCTTATGTATTATAATTGCAAAAACAATCTATTATATTTGCATGCTATTGCAGATTTGACCAATGTTTTACCTGTTCTGCCGTGATTTCTATATTATTCGGTGGCCGTGTAAAATGAGAAAAAATTGTAACACAGGCCACTTCTGTTATATCCGCTAGATAATAGAAATGGAAGCAACACTAGAATAAATTATTCCATCCATCCACAAAACACATAAACATTGCCACTACAAAAACTTTTCAAGTCTTAAATAGTTAGTGCTATCAAGAAAGACAACAAATGAAATTAGTAGAGCAGATCGCTCTGATGTTGTTTAAATTTTAACTCTAACCCTAATGAGATCGACCGATCGATCGATCCATCGTCGGACAAACAAAACTAGCAAGTCATGTAGTATCCATTCTAGCATCATAACAAGTTTTTAAATCTCCCAACCAATTTTTATGTAAAAATTAACCCTCCTAGGTCTAAGATCCCTCTTATCAAAATAATGTTTCAAGTCTCTTAGGAAAAGGAGAGAAATGGCCAGTATTACCCCTTGTGGGCTTTCATGAATCAACAATGGTGTTCCACTTCTTCACTCATCCTTGTCCTTGGTAGGTCTTCTCGACGTGCTAACGCCGCTTGTGCAGCGGCCGACAAACTTCAGAACCTCGTCGATCAGTATCACAGGGAAGGCGACCAACAGTACCAGCAGCCATTCGTTCAAACTCAGAGGTACTATTCCGAACACTTGAGCCAGGAATGGCACGTAAAGAATCAAGAAATGCATGCCAAATGATAACGACATGGCCACGAGCAGATACGGGTTCACCCAGGGCGGCATTGACAGGAGGCTTCCATCTTCCGACAGAGCATTGAGGGAATTGAACATCTCAATGGCAACCAACACAGAAAGAGAGAGTGTCATGGCCTTGATTTTGCCGGTCTGGAAGTAGTCGCATGGGTTGTCAAAGGTAAACTGTTGATTCCCGGCAGTAAAAGGCGAAACGGTGAAATTTGACCATGTGTTGCATTGAGCCCAGTTAGCAAGCTGGGAATAGGTAACAAGACTGTGGCCGTCTTCACTTAAATCAATGCCAAAGAAAGAGCCGTGTGTAAACCAGATGATGAAAATTCCAACCGTTGCCAAACCAACATAGGATCCAATCACCTGAGTGAAAATAAAAACAAGGCAAACCATAAGGAAAACAACGAGCATAGAATGTCGAGGCATGAATAAACTCAAAGGAGCAACAACCCGTACCAGATATCGAAATAAAATCCACGGACTGATCAATGAATCATCACTTCTCCTTGGAGGTTTCTTCATTACATCCTTGTCTGGTGGATTGAATCCCAAAGCTGTTGCTGGAGGTCCATCAGTGACTAAGTTGACCCAGAGAAGCTGAACAGGGATTAAACCCTCTGGGATACCCAAAGCAGCAGTCAGAAATATGGAGGCAACCTCACCAATGTTTGAGGAGATCATGTACCTGCAAAAAATGGGAGAACATGCTTCTTCATGTTTTTACTCGAGAACCTGGGATGAGGCTAGAAAAAGTAATAAGAAATAAATATGACAACAAGGCACGGGATGGATATGCTAAGCGGCCTTCTAATTTACAAGGTACTACAAGATCAAGAGGGAAAGGCTGACCTGATGAAAGCCTTCATGTTGTTATAAATGGATCTGCCTTCGCCAACAGCGCTAACAATTGTGCTGAAATTATCATCTGCCAGAACCATATCAGAAGCTTCTTTTGCAACCTGGCACGTGAAGATACAAATGATATTCATTATTTAACCACCAAAACAAAAGGCAGATAGGCAACAGCATTATTAAATCAGAAAAAGATCAAGGTAAAACAGGTGGAACAATTACACAAAAAATGAACTAGCATAGGAAGCTTGACTTGAGTTTGAGTTTAGAAGTATCTTGAAACTATAGAAGCATTCATAAAACCAGGCCCATCATACCAAATGCAAAAGATCCTGATACTTATAGAATAAACCAGGGAATTATTTAGTGGAGAAGTTTCATGCAATTACACTACTGTCACCCTCTTCCTTAGAAATGACAGGTTTCTACAAAGAAATAAAGCAAGGCCTGCAATTTTAGTACTACAAAATGCACTATAAGACAGATTCCATATGGTAGTAAATTAACAACAGCAGGCAAAAGAAAGTGTTAACTCAATATGGAGTAAGCAGGGGAAAGAGTTTTTACCTCTGTTCCGGCAATCCCCATTGCAATTCCAATATCAGCCAGTTTCAAAGCAGGTGCATCATTAACTCCATCACCAGTCATTGCCACAACTTCACCATCTTCTTTTAGCAGCCTGACTATATCTTGCTTATGTCTGGGTTCAGCCCTCGAGAAGAGAAGTCCCCCAGATTGCCTTAAATGAGCCTTCGGGTTGCGAATCTCCATAAACTCTCTTCCTGTCAAGCTTCTTGTACTGACATCTTCATGCGAACCAAAAACACCAATTTCACGACAGATTGCCTCTGCTGTATTTTTGTGATCTCCAGTAATTACCATAACTCTAATGCCAGCTGCTCTGCAGTCTTCAATAGCTTGGCGAACTTCTTTCCGAGGAGGATCCTGTTATCAAATAAGAAAATGAACACAATGTTATACATTAAAAACAGGATGAAAGTCTGTCAGAGATTGAAAAAGATACTCACTCTAATTCCAGCCAAGCCAACAAATATTAGTTTACTCTCAATCGAGGAATAGTTGTTAGGGTTCAGTAAGAGCTGATGGGCTGGATGGTCCTCATCACCAGTATAAGTTGCAAACTCTGGAAGGTCATCCTTGTATGCAAAACCTAAAACACGTAATGCTTTTGTTGACATTTCTTGCAGGCTATCCAAAATCAGTCTCTTTGAAGTTTGATCCAGTTCAACAACAGAGCCATCATGCTGTTGCACAAAAGAGCTTCGCTCTAGCAGATTCTCCACTGCACCCTGTAGTCAGGTAGCATCAGACAAATAAGTCAAGAAAACTTAAACCGAATAGGAAAGTGAATTGATGAACTTGGGCAAAGCCTATAAAATCAAAAACTGTTCCTTTGCTGAACCCATTGATTTTCAGAAGACAAATATTAATTTCACGACACCAATTTTCTCTTAGATTTTCGTAGAAGGTGAAGAGCACTGCAAAGCAAAATGCCTACAAGATAATATGCGTACAATACAACATCAGTGTCAAGAGCATAGCAAAGTAAATATGTGATAATTGCATTCAAAACATGCTAATTTCCAAAGGAAAAAAAAAGAAAAAAAGGCGTAGCTACAAAACACTGTAAAAGTTAACAATAATTATTACAGGTATTCAAAAAAGGCCAAACAAAATCGAGATATTGTCAGCAATTGAACAGAGATATAGAAGTGATTATCTAGAGGCCGCAACCGTCGGAGAAAAATGAATGTACACACCTTCACCAACAATGAATTCCTTCCAGATTTAGAACGGACAATAACTCCCATGGATTTCCTATCACGATCAAATTCAAGAGTAGCAATTCGCTCCTCAATCTTATTCCACGTGTTCGAGCAACCTTATCAAATTAAGCAAGTTTTGTCAGTATAAAGAAAATGCCAAATTAACACTTTGCAAGAGGGTGAGGAGCGAAGTGACTCAAACACTTACGGAGTACATCATTATCAAGGGAAGATGAATCAGAATCCAATCCAGCAGGAAGTCCCATTTTTTCAACCAGAACCTAATTTATAAACAACCACAGGAAGATAAAATCAATACATTATCACTGATATATAAGTTAGTAAATAATGTAAGGAGTGAAAATAGCACATTCACAGAAAACATATTAATTTCATAAAAGCATCTCACAAAAGGAGATTACCTTATATAAAAACATACTAAATAACACTGAAAACAACTGCCCGAATAGGTATTCTTTTTATCCACTAGACCTAGGAGATACTTTAAAGAGTTCAAGAGTATACCCAAATATAGTTTTGGCTGACCAAATAGAAAACTTACACGGGAGAAATCTTATGCTCTAAAGGACCAAGCATCTCATTTACAATTTAAATGTTGTCAATTTAGTGAGTACGAACCATGGTGACAAAGAGTTGAGCTAACCACGTTTAATCCATCTCATTTACAATTTAAATGTTGTCAATTCTGTTTAAATCTAGTAATGCAAGATAACAGAGGTTTACCTTCAACGAAGCTTCAGTTGGCATTCCACTGGCAACAAAATGATGCCCAGATTGTTCTACTCCAGCATCATTGCAAATAGCCGCAATCTTAGCAATTGTTTGCAGGTTAGAGTCTATTTGACCCTTTGACCAGTTTTGAATTTTCCCATCAGAAGGATTATATGAAGTCCCTTCAACATCAAATGCTCGAAGAGGAGCACCGTTAGCACTCATAGCAACTAACTTAGACACAGCCATCTGGTTAGTGGTTAATGTGCCAGTTTTGTCAGAGCAGATCACAGTAGTACAACCAAGAGTTTCCACACTGGGAAGCTTGCGAACAAGTGCATTTTTGGCAGCCATTTTCCGGGTGCCAAGTGCCAAACAAGTAGTAATGACTGCAGGCAGACCTTCAGGAATGGCAGCAACTGCCAATGCTACAGCGATCTCAAAGTAGTATGTGCACTTTTCAAATGAAAATTTAAAGTTTGCAGGCCAACCATCAACATAGTCCCAAGTGAGGAAGTATTTCAGGTTAATAAGCCAAACCAATGCACAAATGACTCCAATTATTGCAGTCAAAGCCTCTCCAAACTCATTGAGTTTCTTCTTCAAAGGAGTATCTTCCTCATGCTGTGATGCTTCTTGAATCTGCGAGTGCACCTTCCCTATCTCCGTACTCATGCCTATATGAGTAACCAAACAAATACAATTTCCATTAACCACCGTTGTTCCAGCAAAGACCATGCACTTTTTTCCCTGAATGTCCACATCTTCTGCAACAGGCTTAGCAGTCTTGCTGACAGCCTCACTTTCTCCCGTCAATGATCCCTGTTCAAGGCGAAGAGTTGAGCTAACCAAATTCAATACCCTCATATCAGCTGGAACTTTATCGCCAACTCTCAACTCAACGATATCCCCAGGAACAAGCTCCTTTGCAGGCAAAGTCGGAATCTTCTTACCATCACGAACCACTGAAGCATGCTCAGATTGTATCTCCTTCAAAGCCTCCAATGCTTTTTCAGCATTGTTTTCCTGCCACACCCCAACGAATGCGTTCACAATCAAGATCAAGAATATAACCAATGGCTCTACGAATGCTGTGATCTCCATTTCACCACCTTCATCCCCATCATACCAAGCCAAAACAAAGGAAACAACTGCCGCCACAAGCAAAATTCTAACCAGAGTATCATTAAACTGATCCAAAATCAACCTAAAAATGGAAGGCCCCTCGTGCTTCTCGAGCTCATTCAAGCCATAGATCTGCCTCCTCTTTTCCACCTCCTCGCTAGACAAACCATATTCTCGCGTTACCTTATACTCCTCCTCACACTCCTTCACATCCTTGCACCACGGAGCAAAACCCTCCTCACTCGATTCCTTCATCTCACCAAAATTCACTTTTTTCCCATAATCTTGCCCTCCTTTCCCCATTAGCTCACTCGAATCAAAATTTCACCAACAACAACATCCACCTGAGAATCAAAACCCACCAAAAAGATTAAAAATTAAAAACCGCCGAATTAAACAACCCCGCGATCGCAGCATAAAAAATTCAAACTGATTCACCCAATCACCAAATCCTAGCACGTAACCTCATAAAGCAAAAGATCTAGAACAACCAACACCGCTCATTCAAAAAATACCAAAGAAAATCTACCCCGCACACAAATTAACAAAAAATCGAAAAACAAAAGCTAGGGTTTCGGAAGTACCTTG
Organism: Leptodermis oblonga; assembly: GCA_016801395.1. Classification (NCBI taxonomy): domain Eukaryota; kingdom Viridiplantae; phylum Streptophyta; class Magnoliopsida; order Gentianales; family Rubiaceae; genus Leptodermis; species Leptodermis oblonga. The sequence continues at coordinate 38,730,852 of CM028760.1, forward strand.
AACACCGGCCCTTTGCTTCCGCCGATGGAGAAGAGGAAGAAGACAGATAGAGTGTCTGAGTGGAAAACAGCTAAAATGGGGTCGCTGCGTTCGATAATTTCTCCTCCTCCAGAGTTTTGGGTGCAAGCGAATCCAAATCCCTCCTCAGAAATATATTAATTTAATATAAATTTTTAACAAAGAATCAATAATGTCAAAAAAAAGAGGAGATCTTTGCTTCTCCTCCCTCCGTAGTGGCTGGCTTTATAAAACCAACGCAATCGCGACGCTCCGAATGTAAAATGGCACGCTTCAATGCATTTGGTGAGTTTCGCCGTACTTTCCCTCTCTCCACGCGGTAATTAAATTAATTACTGTAGTGGTTTTTGTTATTCGAATTCAATATCGACACATCCACTCCCAATTATTGAATACTCCGTACGAATAAAAAGCTCCACGTCGTTTGCCGGAATTACATATTTAACCTTATTTTATCCTATCATTTTTTTCCCATTATTTATTTTTTTTAAAAATGACATTTCTGTTCAGGAATCATCTCAATCGTTGAATTAGGTACTATATATATTACCAATATCGTTATTCAATGACGGAATGATTCATTATTCATGTGCTGGAATATATTTGTCGTAATTATATTCTTGTTGTGATTCATTGATACAGTTAATGTATGATGTAAGTTTGTTATAAGAAGATAAACTAAGTTTGAGTTCTTTAATTTATAATCAATCAATGTGACAATATACATTGAAATTTAAGACATGTTCATTAAGAGTTAGTTTAAAAAACATGTTTTTCAAAAAAAAAAAAGTAATGTAAGAAATGTATTAAAAATGTAAAAAAAATATAATTGAATAGTATAAAGTTGTAATGAAAACGATTCAAAAAAAAATTTACTCAAGAAATCAAAGTACAAACAAAACTAAGAAAAACGAATATGGCCTGATATTTATAGTAAAAATTTAAAAATATAACTCTGTCAACAAGATGAATAAAATATTAACTTTGAGATGATTTATGAAAAAAATAACCTTCAAAATTAAATGAATTGGAATACAACTGGAGGGTGAATATGTCATTTCGTAGTGCCATCTTATTTTTCGGAGGTTAATGGTGCAAATGCGAATCTTTTGAGCGACGAGAGTGCTGGAAACCTTTACGCTACGGTTTCGGAGAACAATGGTTCTCCACATAACTCTCACCAATAGAAACTCGCCACGTAATAGAAAGTGACCACGAGAAACAGTTCCCAGCATTCTTCGTGGTTCGCTTTCCTCACGTGGCGGTTTTTTAGTGGACTAGTTAGAGGTCACAGGTCAAGTCCCCAAGGCGAGGCAACAGCAGATCAGGCGTTCCGTTTATTCGAATCAAATGAAAATACTCGTAGATTATCATCAAATTAAGGGTCTCTAACCAAGAACCAACCAGAGCTGCATCAGTTGGGACACATAATGAATTATTCAGAGGTCAAGAGTTTAATAGATAATAAAACTATAAAAGAGTGTTAATTCAAGAAAAAAAAATAGATTCTCTAATAGTTTGAAAGTTGGACATATTATATTTCATCTTTTAAAATCAATATTCTCTTCTTTTTTTTTTTTGTCATTTTGAAACTAGCTATTCATTTTTTTAAGAGGCGATATTTGTAAATATAGAATACATTCCAAAGTCTATATTTGATGTATGATATCATAAACTATCATCGATATGTATAATTTCATAATATACATGCGATGCGTCATAGACTAAACTATACACGATATCATAATTTGTAGGATCGGGATCTCATGTGAGATTGATTTGGGTGTAAGTTCGAAATTGATAAGATCGGATCATAAGATCGTAAGATCTTATACAATGTGTGCACGTGTAAAATTGCACGTAAATTACAAAACTACTCTTATTTGGGTTCTTTTAATAAAAAATAATATCTAGGATCATATATATAAGGAGGTATGATCGATTTGCTATCATAGAATTGCAAGATCCTATTATTCGGATCAGGATTTTGCAAACTATACGTAATACATCAGAGACTAAACTAAATACGTGATACATCAAAATTCAAAACTGATATGTGTATTTTCATAATATACCCCAGATACTTTTAAAACTAAATTTAATAAGTGTATCGTTTGACCAATACACACGCACGGCCTGACGCGTAGAATATAAAGTTTTGCATTAAATTATGGGTTTAGATTAGATTAACCTAAATTAAATAAAGTTCGAGGAAACTTCTTGTCTCCTTCCGGAGTGGTAAACATTTGCAACAGTGACGTACCGGATCGGGCTGCAAAGCATATTCCTTTATTACTAAATTTGAATGGTCTTTGTCTACTGTGTACTTTCCTTTTTTTATTCTTACTGTTTCTTCCTTTCTTCTTCCTTTAGTTATTCGTTTTTTATTTTAATTAATTATTATTCTTTTCCTTTTGATTTTGTTAATGTTCCCTTGACGATTAACCATCCACTTCCCACTTAACTTTAAGAACCTCGAATTTTGTTCTCCAAGCATGTATTATGATTCAACAAGAAAGTACATTGGAGACCCTATTCTTTTGAAAGATGACAATTAGTCCAAATTTATCACGATTGATAACTTATATGATACTTATCAGCGGTTCACATACAATAATAAAATATAATTTATATAATTTACCTCACGTAATTTTGGTCAACTTTTTAGAGCATCTACAATGGCATTAAGGCATTTCAGCTCCAAAAGCTAAAAATTTTGGAGTTAAAATGGCTTCCATCTCCATGAAAGATCAATGGTTTGAGCCATTTTTTAAAGTTATTTATAAATATTATTATTTTAATAGTTTAAAACTATTTATGTAATTATATAAATACTTTTAAATATTTATTGTTAATAATATTAGATAAATTTTGTTCAGGGAACAATTTTCATCTAATAATTTTATAAATTTTTAGCTATATCTTATAAATATTATCTGTTAATAAAAATTAAGTTTTGACTTATGAGTTATCTTTGTTGTTTTTCCCTATGTCGATAGTATAATTTACAAGTATTTTGATAATTAATTCATTTTTATCCCATTGTATTCATAAGAGTATTGCGTACGAGCACAGCCTGATTGAAACGTGCGAGACATTACTTGTCACAATTATTAATTGTGATAAATCACATAAAATTTATCTATTGCGGATTGTCTTAATGAAATAAAAAATGTTATAGATCGAAAGTATTTTAGTGACTCTTCATTGTAGTGTGGAATTAATAATACAAGTGAGTCATGCCTTGCAAGATTAAAAGTATTTTTTTTAAGTGAGCATTACTATGGTGTGAAAAGTGTTTGTGCCTGTTTGGTAAAGAAACTCAAACCATGATTTGAATTTCATTTTGATTTTATAATATTAAAATTACATAAAAAATATAAAAAGTTGTGCTGAAAATGTAAAAAAAATTATTAAAAATATAAAAAGGGTTATTGAGAATGACGAAAAACTATTATAAAATCAATTTGAGTCTCTTTACCAAATACGGTCTAAGTGGACTTTGTTGAATTTGACAATTCACAATAAAACAAGTTAGAAGTACAGATATCATTAATAATATCACCGTTGATGTTAATTGGTGCGGGCATTACATATGGTCATTATCAGGGCCCATTCCTTCATAATTAAATATTATGTTCAATAACACAAATTTGGGTAATTTTATATTATCGTAAATGTAAAATAAAATTATTATATTAAGAGTTATTCGTGTCAAACGGTTTGACTATTCAACATAAAATTGCATTGTGTGTACACACGCACAACACTACTTTATCTTTTAATTTTTTTTATTTTACATGCAGTGCTTATAACAATAAAATTGAAATTATTATTATTATTATTATTATTATTATTTTATAAATATGTACTATTTTCTTTCTTACATATACAACTTATACCCTTAAAAAATCAAAACTTCTCATAATAACTATTAGTATAATTTTTTAGAAGTAGACACTACTATTAAGATTACATGTATTACATTTTTAAAGTGGCACTACTTTCACCCTTAAATTTTGTACATTTTACTTTACATGCATTGTTTATTTAAAGTAGATTTATCATTTTTCTTATTATTTTTTTAGAAATAGGTACTACTTTTATTATTACATGTGCTACTTTTGTAAAGAGGCACTAGTTCTTCCTTTAAATTCGATATTTTTTATTTTATCCATAAATTTTTTAAAATTATTTTTATAAATATGTACTACTTTTTATATTACATGTGATTCTTTTTATAGATACAATATTTTTATGTGTCTATTTTAAGAGTAGAGATATATTTTTTTAAAAGTATCAATTTTAAATATTATCTCTTTAAAAAAATATCAATTTAAGACAAAATTGGGCCCTATAAAATTGTAGGCCCTGAGCGCGTGCGCGCCTCGCACGTGCCCAGAGTCGGCCCTAGTCATTATGGTTATTGGCAGAATCAAAAAATAATAATAATAAATAAATAAAAATAAAAAAATCTCTGATTGATCAAATATATGAATAATTGTTTGTTTTTTTACGGTGAATAATGGTGGATGAGAAGTTTGGAGGGAACTAAAAATCACCCTCTTCCTGTTACCCTTGCATATGGGTTCATGAGCGTCTTTACATCATGTTCAAGGCTCAACACAAAAAGAAAAGGGAAAAAAAAAAAAATATAGAGCGCTGAAATAGATCATAAATCCAAGGCAATATAAATCTCAAATGGGAATTCCATACTTTTTGTGAGATGTAGCATGATGTTTCACGACAGTTTATTATGCTCTACAACTATGTTTACATGAAAAGTTTTCTTGACACCCAACAATATCTTGACAGTGTTGTGCCAACCTGCTTCCAATCTAGAATAGAGTATGTTATATATAATAAACTCTCACATAAACAACTTCTTACATCACCATCGAATAATAATAAACTTCATGTGGTAATTTGTTTAAAGAATCACAAATCTTACTAAGCTAATAATGCTGCTCGAATTCAGAAGCCTATAGTTTGTGCACCAAGCATTTTATCCATTGTTTAATTAGTTGGATCGGATCGGCAGGTCGAACCGGATTAGCTGGGAATAGGTCACGTGTCCGGTTCGATTAAACCCAATTTTGATCATAAACCAATACTATACTGGGTTTCTTTTTGGGTATTTTATTTGCATTTTTTTAAAATATTTTTTTTTTTACAGCCCTTCTCTTTTTATAAAGGAACTTATTTCTTTCCACAACTGATGTGGGATGTGGGAGACCTGAAACAGATATAAAAATTCGTTGTGTCATGGAGTGATTCAAACCCGCATCTATAATAAGAGAAATACTCTTATGCAACCTAGGTTAGTCATTCGGCTAAGCATACTTATATGTAAAATTAGACGTTTGAATGTTTATGGCTCCGTTTGGACAAGTACTTTAAAAACGTTTTTAGTGTTTTAAGAGTATAAAAAAATTTTAAAATGGTGTTTGGACAAAAAATTACAAAATATTTTTATAAAATAACTTTAAGTAAAATGTATTTAAAGTACATTTTTTGAAGTACACTTTCAACGTGTTTTATAAACTACTTCAAAAATTTTAAAATCATTAAGTTAACTGGCGTGTTGGCCTGTCCTGCCCCCAACCCCGGACCCACCTTGACCTCGCTTCGACCTAACCCCGGCTCCACCCCCGTTTCGACCTCTACCTCGACTCCCTCCCTAACCCAACATCAGCCCCACCACAACCAGGCCTCGACCTCGGCCCTACCCCCGTTCCGACCTCAACCTTGGCCTAGCCCCCGATCAAACCTCAGCCCCACAAAGCCCTCGACCCCGGCCTAGCCCACGCTCTGACCTCAGCCCCGCCCCGACCCCTGTTCTGACCTCGCTCCCAGCCCCGCCCCCGACCCTGACCCCGACTCCGGACTCACTCTTGCCCTGCGCTTCCCCTCCCGTGGACCTAACCCTAACCTCGGACCCAGACCCTACCTTGACCCCGACCCGAACCTAGCCATGACCACGACCCCGGACCCTACCTCGACCTTGGACCCGACCCCAACCCCGGACCTGACCCCGACCACGACCCCAACCCCGACCCAGAACTGTGACCCGACCCCAAACCTCGGCCCAGCCCTGACCAGAACCCGAACCCGACCACGAACCTAATCCCGGACCCGACCACGACCACAACCCTGGACCCCGACTCGGACTAGACCCTGACCCCGACCCCAAACCCTGATTCGACCCCAAACCCTGATTCGACCCCGACCTCGGACCCGACCATGCCCGAGCCCGATCCGGCCCTGCCCACCCAAAAGAAAAAAAAATTGTTTATATAAAGTAAATATAATTTTTTATAATTTCCCACATCAAACATTGGTGTGCATAAAAATAGCTAAAAGCTATTGGGCTTGGCCCAATAAAGACAAAATAAGACTTAAGCATAAAAAGCTCAAAATCAAGCTTAGGTCAGCAAGTAAACCGAGCTAAGAAAATAGCCTAGGTCGGTAAGCAAGTAAGATAGCCGAGCTCGAGGAAGCTTAGGTCGGGATAACGGTAACATTAGCATGATAGCTAGGTGTCATTATCAGGCGGGAATCCAGGGCTGATTTCATGCAGGGGTTACTCACAGCAATAAGTGCCAAGGAGCCATAAACATTAGCAAGGGATAAGGAAGGCATTATAGTCATCATGAATGAGGAGGCAATTAAGGTGTGCTATCAATGCGCCAGCTCATCATGACACCAACGGACACTTCAAGGTGAGACTATATATATTCAGTATTCAGACTCATTTCAAGTACGCCATTCTTTACGGACTTAAGCTCTTGGTCATTTCAGTTTACCCATACACTCTACTAACTTGAGCATCGGAGTGGAACAGGGGGGGATATCCCCGCTTATTTCTTGTTTCTTGCCCCCGTTACCAGATTCCTCAAGAAGGCTGCTGAGCCGAGCTCCCGCTTCCCAGATCCGAGCTCCGTCATCACTCATTCGAGCTCGGATCCGAGCCCCGCTCTCACCCATCCGAGCTACCAATCTGCAGATCCAAGCTATATCTTCAAATCTTCATCCAGCCGACCGAAGCATCTAAATAGAGACATTTTGTGTCACATCAAACATAATTCAAAAATATTTTTTTCAAATACTTGTTCAAACATCTTTTAAACTACTTTTAACTCAAAAAATGTTTTTATAAAATACTTGTCCAAACACATATTTCATTTCTAAAAAACTTCAAAAACATATTTTATAAAATGTTTTTGAACTACTTGTCCAAAAGGAGCCTATATTATTATGATCCCTCTTAAAAATTGCCTTTTTAATATTATAAGAAAATAAATTATATATTAAAATTATGAAAAATATAATATTTTAAATATATTTATGACATCATAATGATGTTGCCGATTTAACCCCGACCCCTGAGCTCGGCCGGTTCGTCGTCCAGTCAGATTTGTTATACATGGGTTTTACCTTTGATTTGTAAGCAATCGATCCGCACACGCATGAAACTAATTTCTAAAGCTTAGATTCCTATTGGGTTAATGCATTTTGATTATTCCAATTAAAAGTACGTCTAAGTACTGTTATTAGTTGTTGCGTATTAAAATTGAAAGTTTCACAATTATTCTCATAAATTGTGTGGTCCATTTTGATTTCCCTTTTGCTGGTCACTCTCTCGTCTCTTACGTGAATTTAGAATAATTGTAAATTAATTGATTTCATTATCAAGAAATTAATTTCTCAAACGTCCAAAACAGAAAGAAGATAGCTGGATAAGGATATTCCCAGTTGGGGAACTATAACAATATAATCAATAGTTTTTTGTTTGAGTTAATTACATTAACTTCACTTAGAAAATGGAAAATGATAATGCGGGTTCTAGAGTCGAGCGAAAGACTTATCGTTAGAACATAATAGTCATTAGTGGTCATTTTCATTAGTTCAATAATCAAACGCGAGCGAAGAAATTTTTAGTAGCCAAAAGTTGACATGAACAATAGTTTAGTGTTACATATGTGGTATAGTTTGCCAAATTTTAAGAGGATTGGCAATTTTCTATAATGATTGAAAATGTTAATATAATTAGCAAAAACTTATATAGGATGCGACTGATGATCGAACAACATGCGCATCGAGTTTAGTCTCTGATGTATCGCGTATCAAGTTTAACCTTTGATGTATTGAGTTTAGCTGCTGATACATTGCAAATATGAGTTTAGCTTCCGGGCATCGCGTATCGATATTAGTCTTTGATGTGTTGCGCATTAAATTTAGCTGTCGATGCATCACGCGGTTAAGAGTTTAGCCTCTGATGATGTATCGAGTTTATTACCGACATATCAGTGACGTATGACAAGTATTGATGAAACATGCGTATTGAGTTTAACTTTTGAAAGATTACGGTTATGTTAAAACAACATTTAATGATAAAATCATACATATTGAATTTAGATTTTGATATATTACGCGTCGAATCATCAGACTGTCAACGTGAAACTCCTTTAAGTTACACATAATCTTATTATTATTCCCCTTATTATTTCTTAACATGAAATTGGGTTAGATTTTTGGGTTAAAATTAAAAAAATGTCAGACCCAAATTTCAATTCGGGATAAAGAAGATGCCCTATATTATCTTTGAACAATTTCGTCAAAATCATCATTATTCCACAAAGTGCAAGAAGGTCACCATCGACAAAATCAACAAAAAAAACCATTGCATTGACAAGTTAACAAGTACAACCCCCTTTCATCGTTTATCAACCAAGTAGAACCACCTACTAACCTACTACCGTAATAGTACAGTTGTTCGGCGGTCACCATCAAATGACGTTCCCAAATCATTCGCTTATGGCTTATGTTTATAATATTTTTTCGAAATTGATATTCGTAGTAACCGTTTCGATATTTCCAATAACATTCTCCTGCAAAAAGACAAAAATATTCTTGGGCAAAAGTTAAAATGTTTTGCAGTATTGTTTTAGATAGTTGGTTTGATTATTTTAGTTGTATTATGTCCGAACGTGTTAGTATTTTTGTCGAAAATGTGAATTTTTTACCGAATTGACGAAAATCTGTCCGGTGATTACTGCAAATATCAAAAAAAAAAATAATCCAAAATATAGTGGGGTTTTTTTTTTTAAGTGTTAGGAGTATTTTAGACTTTTTACAAGAAAATATTACTGCAAATATTGAAACGGTTACTGCAAATATCATGCCCCTATTTTTTTGGTTTTTAGTTTTTAACGATGCATTTGTTTCTTTATAATAGACTTGTTCGTTGTGATATTTAAAACATAAGTTTAAAAATATATTTTTGATTTTCGTACTTTTCATAATTATATTATTAAAATATGAAAAATATCAAAATAAATATATGATTTTTTTTTGTTAGGACAATGGCAATTTTAGAAACATTAATCTTTTATTAAAAATGATAAAAAAAAATCAAAATAAATTGAGATACGAATTACCATCCTGCAAAATTTTAAATTCTATTATTTTTGTTAGCAAATTTCATTTTCATTTTAAAATTTTTTTAATAAAAATAAATATAACTTAAAATGTTTATATCTTTTTATTTTAGTCATTATATAAATTTACAATATAATTTACTACATGTATTCAAATTAATAACATCTGTTCATCCAATCAATGTGAGTAATTTCTCCCTTGTTTGATCTTTTTTTAAATTGATCGATGTACATAAAAATATTTATAAAAAAAAAATACTATTAACGCATAAATCTCTTTCTCGCTCCTTTTTATTGAGGAAAAAGAACAAACAATTATCATGAGCATAGTGCTCGATCATCATGCATATTTTTATATAGATGTTAACATTACTAATTAAAAAATACAAATACAAATACAAATAAATAATCAGAAGTGTTCAGTAATGCACTGTCACAAACATACAACTTTTTAAAAATATTATGATTTCCAATAAGAATTTGTTTTGCCCCAATAAAAAAATTATATTTATTTTAATAATTTTCATATTTTCAATAATATAATTATGTTTAATATAATTATGAAAAGTATTGGAAAAATAATACTTAATATTAATACCAATTTTTATTATTTTATTTCAATTTTACCATGTAAATATTCAACATATGAGTGGCATGTGACCTTTTGGATGGAAAAATGGACGGAAAGTTAGCGAGGGATCAAAAAGGTATACAAACAAAATGTGAAGGACTTTTTCTCACCATTTGAAATGTGAGGGACAAAAAAGAGTATTGACCCATTTGTGAGGGACTAAAATGATGGTTTGCTCTTTTGAGAAATAAGTTTATAATGTAAAAGGTCGAGGTAAATAATAAAAATTGTATTAAAAATGATAAAAAAATTATTTCCTCTATCTCACTCAAAGAGTACATTTTGAAATGTGTACAACTTATTATTAGTTGTGAGGTATAACACCTAAAATAAGTAATTTATAACCATAATTTTTCACTTATATCTTTACTTTAGAAGTAATGGTTAATTGTGAATCACACATTGTAATATTAGTATTGTAATATTAATAAGCGTACGTAATGTAAAAAAATTCAAAGTGGACTCTTTAAATGGAACAATTTATTTTTTTTTTGAAAGTGGACGGAGGGAGATTTATAATATACTAAAGTTACTGTATAAAAAAAAAAAAAACACAAACACAAAAATGACGAATAGACCCAATACAAATCCTTAAAAATTTAGAAAAAAAAAATATAAATGTCTTTCTAATGCTTTAGAAAGCATATCAATACTCTCTTAAATTTCTACAAAAATTCAAAACTCAGTTAATTTTAGTGATAAAAAAAAGAAAGAATTTTGATTGTATTCTTACATTTTCATATAAATTTTAGGATATTGATAATCTTTCCAACTTCATCATGATTCTTAACATTATACCTAAATTTTAATTGCTTTTAATAATGGAGTGGCCAAATTTTAACATGAAAAAAAATGTTGAGTAGGCATCCTAGGGCATAACGAAGTAAAATTTGAGTGTACCATCTTAAACCCTAAACCTTAAATCTTAAAATTTGCGCCCTATTGTATATCATTTTAAGGCATCAAAAATTTTGATCTCCTGAAATGGTACATGATAAGGCACGTGTTCTAAGATACATGAAATTTAAATTTGGTATGAAATTTGGTTGTAGAATTTACCTTATGTAAGAGTATATAGGAGCTACACCGATGTAAATAATACATAGGAAGGTAATTTCAATTTTCATCCAGGCAAGAAGTAGAAGAAGCCAATTAGATTGTACATTTGTACGTAATTGTTTCTCACCTAAATTACTCAAAGTAGTACTATAAGTTATTACTCCGTATATTAGAAAGAAAAAAAAACCATGAATTATTCTTAAAACTGTAAAAATCAATTACTTTTGGGGGCACGAAGTTTTAAAATATAGTACAGGGTTTTCTGTGGGCTCAAGTTGATGTCTTAATTGTGGTCCATGTATGGGGTTGTTGCAAGTTGCAAAAGGTTTTTTGGATGTCAAATTTATTTTATTTATCTCGTCATTTTTATTTTTATAATAATATTATTATTTACATGTAATACATACTTCGTAATTTTGGAAAAAAAACTACCGTCCTATTAAGAAATCATTCAGTCATTAAATTTAGCTTATGCAATTTAGTATGCAATTGTATTGCTAATTCATGTATGTCCAACTTCAATGACTGAATAGTTCTTTTGACTAAATTCTAGTCTTACCGTGTAATTTTAATACTAAATACTTTTTCATATTTAAGAAATAAACACACTCTTTCAGCTACATTAGAAGAGTCTATTTTCAAAAATATTTTTTGTTCTAATAGAAAAATTCACTTTCAATTTTTTTTTTTTTACTCTTCTTACCCTTAGTAATATAATCATGGGTAGTTCACAATTAACTCGAACTTAAAAAATAATGATATAAATAGAATAAGAGTAAACTCCAAAATTGGTCAAAAGATATTTTTAGTCCCTTATATTTTAAAACAACTTTTCTAGTCTATTACTTTTCTAATGTGATCTTTTTGGTCCCTATACTAACTCCCATTACAAATTTTGTCAACTTTCATCATGTGGTACTCACATGAGCCACAACTTGAAGGGCAAAATTGACATAACAACTTGTGACACAAAAACTCCCTCTCCTCTACGCATTCACTTCTACCCAGATTGGCAAATCTATTCACTTTATGCTTTCTTCTCCAACTCCAACTTCAACTTCAAACCAAATCACCTCATCCTAATGACGCCAACTGCCACAGCACGACCCCATTAGTTATCTCCATCATGGGTTGTTTCAATGCCTTCGCAGCTAACTTTCACCTTTTGAAAGTAACAGATTTTGTAATGAAAGTAAGTATAGGGACCAAAAAGATCATATTATAAAAGTAAAGGACTAAAAATATTATTTTAAAATGTAAGGGACTAAAAATTTTTTTTGCCCATAAGTAAGGGATCAATTTTGGAGTTTATTCAATGGAATAAATAGTGTCAAATTAGTTGTTTTAAATATTTTACCTTGATATTCATAATAAGTTGTACATTGATCAAAATTGAGTCTTCTAATGTAACAGAGGGAGTATATAAACATGGGAAGAACTACATATTGAAGATTCTTGTAGTTTATAGTGTAAAGTTCAGTAAAAGATTTGGGAAAGAAATCAGGTTGTGCGACACGACTTGCGATTCGCACGTCGGGTTGCATGAGTGGCAGAACGTTGAATGAAGGCTAGAAGCGTTTTACTCAAGTGCGACACTAGGTGCGATTCGCACAGCTTCCAGTACGCGACGCCTAAACTCAATAAAAGCGAGAGAAAGCAAAATGTGCCGTGTGAAGCTTCGTGCAATTTGCACGGCACATCGCACAGCTAAAATGTGCGACTCTTAATTTGTTTCTTCTGAAAGGTGCGTATTTTAGTTGATGTGTTGTGTCCGAACGAATGAATGATTGGTTGTATCCATTTATAGGCTGAACATACCCCTAAGATAACAACTTTTCATCTCTATAAATAGAGAGTGAATGACCAGAAATCAAATCAACTTTTTCCATATTCTTTCTAGTCTAAACAATCAAAGAACTGCCTACTTAGTTGTTTACGAAAAATCTATTGTATTTTAGAAGTGATTTTTCCATATACAGTTGCGGAGCCACGTTATATGCTGGTGGGGCAATTGCCCCACAAGCAATCTCAAATTTCTTTTTTTTTACTACACAATATTTGATAATATTTGTATTTTGCCCCACAAAAAATAAAAATAATAGAGATAAATACTTATAACAAATATTTTTGCCTCTCAAGACCTTCGGGGCCTGGATTCGCCACTGGTCATATACCTAGTTAGACAGATAGTAGGAGCATTAAACACTTTAAAGGAAATTGATTACACGCCATAGATTTCACTTTGTGACTTGGTACAAGTTTTTCTCTTTTCTACATTTCTTCTTTATTTTTCTGCAGAAATTTTCTTTCTTCTTATTATTCTTAAGTCTTGAAGATCACTAATTTATCTTCACTATAGTCCCTTTAAAATACCATTCAATCATTAGTTTTGACCTTAACAATTGCATATGTCAAATTTAATTACTGAATGGTTTATTAGACGGGATTGTAATTTTGTTATATATATATATATATATATATAAACATATATGTTATTTTTTGGGCATGTTCTTTTTGATCGTTTTAAAAACAGTTTTGAAAATAAGCTTGAAAAATTTTTTATAATATAAAAAGTATATTAAAAATGTAAAAAGTAGATGTTGAATAGTAAAAAATTATATTAAAAATAATAAAATATAATTAAAATATATTAAATTTACTGTTGAAACTAAAATAAAAAGATCAGTCCTTTATTGTGAGAGATTTTGGGGGCTAGCCTTCGAAAAGATCGAAAGGATTGGTAGAAATAAAGAAGAAAAAGACGCATCAAGCAGTAACGGGAAAAGGGTTAGGGTCGGGTCCAACACAGCGGATGAGTTGGCCCCATGTTTTTGGCATTAGTTTAACTGTCTCGATTCTCTCAACTTCATGTGGTGCTCGTGCAAATTCGTCTACCACTATTAATATTAATTCCACAATCAACTTTTAAAAAAGGTCTTTTGAGTTTTAACTTAGTAGTTTTTAGGTTTAATTACATTTTATCACATGTGATATCAATTTTTTTTTACTGTCAACCTCTTTGTCTTTTAAAAACTAATACTTAAATCCAAACAAAATAAACCTAGAAACGAGCAAAATGCCTTACGTATAGATAAAAGCATAGTTTTTTAAAGAGTTTTCGAGTGGCATAACAGGTGAATAACGTCGTATGTGAGCTGACACAAGAATTATGTTGTGTTAGTCGGTGACAAATAGTAACACCAGAACTGACAGATTATTACACGAATATTGCGTAGACCAAGGACATTTTAGTTTATTTTGTTTGACTAATGATACAGTGACTAAGTGTTAGTTTTACGTGCTCATTATATTACATCAAGTCAGGGCACACATCAAAATATCACCATCGAGAATTACACCTAAAGTCCTTGTCAAAAGTGTGAATCGAACTTTAATTTCATGATATGTGTCCCAAGTAATTCATAATTTTAGTTAGGAACGATTCTCAAGTCAAAATAAAATTTTAACAAATTTATGAGAACTCCAATATGTTTGGGAAATAAACACTAACTTACGTGAAATTTCACACAAGACTACCCCTCTTCCCGAAAGCTTCGCGGGGACTACTTTACGACGACGGACGACCGCCCGCAGGAGGTTTACTGCACAAGGCCCCTGCAGAGGAAAAGCTTTATCCCAGCGGGACAGTTTGAATCGGAGAACGGAAGGCCTAGTCTTAGCGCTAGCAGACTACCGGTGTTGATCTAATTATCCGAACAACTTTTGAACAGAGGCTTGTTAGCTTCCATCTCATAATTCGCCACTTTTTAAGCGCGCCATAAGCAGAGCATAGTAATTAAATATTTGCACTCAACCTAAAAAAAATTAATAATGTGAATTTTATCGTGGCATAAAAAAATTTATATTAATTTTCCCTTCTTAAGAAAGGCGAAATATATTATAAAAAAAATCCTTACACTTAATTTTGAGGTGGATACAAAATTTAGTTCTTATACTTTCGAAAATTTTAGTTTAAAGTTATTATTCTTATATTTTATTGAAATAGGTAATTGTATTTTACTGAAAATTATATTTTTCAAGGGCATTTAATCATTTACATCCCCCACCAACTCGAACCTTTTGAAAGTATAATGACTTATTTTAAGATTTTCAAAAGTAGAAAGACTCAAATGTAAACCTAGCAAATGTAGAGGGATTGAATTTGAAATTCACCCTTAATTTTGTTGTCGGAAGAGTAGTCCATTTCAGTATTTTGTTTATTCTCCATTCTGACCTAGTCATTTCCAAAATTACCAACTGACCCATAAAAAACAAACTTTTCCAGAAAATAAAACAAAGTCTCATGTTCTGTTATTTCTGTACCTTCTTTTTTAACGTCTTCAGAAATTTGACCCTGACCCATACATTGTTTTTCTCAATGAATTAATATTAAATTTAATTGCAAAATAGTACATTCAACTTTAGCCAAATAGCAAAACAGCCCCAAAATCTTAAATTCTAGTACTACAATTAGTCCAAATGATTTCCAAGTCACAATCGTTCTAATCATTGTTTCATCAAATACAACTGAAAATTTCAAGTGGAGAAATAATTCAAAAAATAAAATAAAAAAGAAAAACTTCGAAATACTATGTGGTATTGAGACTACGTTTTATTTGAGTCACTGAAATTATAATGTGCATGAGTTTATTAGTACAATAAGATAGAATGATAAATTAGACTGAAAAAAAATAGCCAGAATGACAACAAAAGAGTTATATAATAATTTTTATCATTTTTAATATATATTTTTAATATAAATTTAATACTTTAAAAACCAATTCAAACTAAAGTTTGAAACTAAATTATGATATTATATTGAGTCAATTCAATTGTCAAAGAAATTAAGATGGTTATTTTGGCAGATACGGAAAAAAAAGTTTATAGGAAAAATACTTTAATTGGAATGTTGCCTTTAATTTCCAAGTTTTACATTCCGTAGCTTAAAAGAATCACACCAAGAAAGTCTATCCATGTGCTAGAAAAATAATGAAATAAAAGTTATCCATTGACTTATATAGCAGAGAATTTAATATGACAAGTTAGTTTTGGAGTTGAACATCTATATATTATCTTAACAATATTTAGTAAGAATCGAGTTATGGTTCAATAGCTAGTTATAAATGAATTCATCGTAGAAGTTGCGAACTCAAATCTTACTCGAGGACAAGACAGGGGGAATTTAAGGGTGAGATCCACTAGGAACTGTATACTCCAAAAAGGGAAAAAAATACTCGTATTTAGTTAGTACTTTAGTATTTTAATACATTTCAACGTTATATCTAGATTCAAACAATTAAGATTGTCGATTTCTCAAGTTAAGAGACAAAACTAAATTTAAGAACCAATGAAACAATTTACTCAAAAATAAAAATAGAAATAAGATGTTTTCAAAACCATTTCTTATCGAACATGCCTACTTTGATTAATTCCTTCTCAGTTGAATGGTGTGTTGTTGAGGTTAGGCAGCAACGCTACAACTAAAATGAGTTATACACTCATTTTAGAGGTCAAAAGTTTAAATTTTATAGGCGAAATGAAATGTAGACGCTTATACTTTTCTCTCTGAAAAAAGAGATAGAAAAAAAAAAACAAAAGCAAAAACACGAAGGAGAAGTTGGATTGGCTGTACTGCTGTAGTATGTCACGATCTAGGGATGAAGAACTAAATTCGGGGGAGAAATACAGAAGAATATCAGGGGAGAGAAATAGAAAGAAATTTAGAGAGAAAATATCAGATTTTCATTATCTCAAAAGTTACCTCCCCCTTTTCCAGTACAGAAGCTATTAATAGGAATAGTATCAACAATTGGATATTACAAAAGTTCCCTCTATTTTTTACTATTACAATTTGACCCCTAAAGTCATGACATAGTAGTAGGCTGAAGGCTCCTTATATATTGGGCTGGTTTGGTGATCTTCCAAGAATGAAAGCCCTTTCTGTAACTATGGGCTTCATTTGGGCCATGCTTAACCATAGCATGTCGATTTCGTCAAATGTTAAAATTTAGGCCATGTTCATTTTCATTAATTTTGATCCTGTTTTTGTTTTGTTTTTTAATGTAAATTTTATATATTATAATAATTTTTCATTATTGACAATACGTTTTTTTGCTATTTAATTATACATTATTACATTTTCAAAAACACATTTTATATTAAAAAAAAAATTCTTTTCCAAAAACATATTTCAAAAATAGATAGTTATACAAAAAATAATATTCACAGGCATAAATTAACCGCTTTTAATGAGATTCATTTCACGTTGTGTGAGATAATAATATACTCGTGTAATTGTTTTAAAAGAAAAGAAAGTAATAAAAAACTAGCTAACTCAACATATATGTTGATGGAATTTTGCTATCATCTTTTTTTAGTTACTAATTTGTTTTCATTACAAAGTTAAATTTTATGTGTAATACATAACATAAATTATAAACCCAATTAATAAATTAAACAAAGTTTTTGTTGGACATGGTGTCCGTATCGCATTTCCTAGTACTAATCCATTTCCAAAATTTTCGTGAAGTGATATCACCAAAGAAAATGAATTATGAGGGGAAAAAAAAAAAAGAAAAAAAAGAAGTATATGACATATTGTTCTTTCTGAAATTTAAAATTTTGTTCTTTTCCCCTTAGATTTCATTTTATTTATGAAAATGACAACATTTATCCCTTATTATATGCTGTTGGTTCGATGCGTTGGGTGCAATATTCTATGACTATTTCATAACCTATGATCAATATAAATTACATGTTCAAGATATTTTGTTTAATTATGTCTGAAACGACATAATTTCACTTTAAAATAATATCGTTCACTAATTTGGATGTGATTTCGCATACTATATTAGATACGTGATCTCTTCTCTTCTCTTCCCTTCTCGTCTAATTAGTGAATCAGTTGGTAAAATTATCATAAAAACGTACGTAGCCAATTATACCATGAAACACATGGCAATTAATTCTCCCGCACGCCTAATTAATTAACGGAAAGCTTAACTTGAGATTTTAGATATCTATTTTAATACTATATATATATATAATTACATGATTTGTCATAATTGAGATTTTAGTCTAGACCTATGAAATAACCCAATATTGAACCCTAACCAAGTTGAGTAGTCGAGATCTTACTAATCCCCTATAAATTTAAGTGAACTTAAGTAAATTTAGGTCCTATTTGATAACATGACTCAAACCAATGTTTGAATCTCATTTTGTATTTTATAATAAGTTTTTATCATTCCCAATAATTTAAAAAATATATATATATTTTTAATAAATATTTTTACATTTTCAACTCACCTTCTCACATTTCTAATATAATTTTAGTATTTTAAAATCACAATCCAAATTAGGGTTTGAATCCAGTCTCTCTCAGGAAAGGATAAGATATAGAAATTTTGGTATAAGAGCTAAACTCAACGTTAAGATGTATAGACTACTATAGATTATTTAATAAGTAAGAGTTTCAAAGCTTAATAACCTAAAGAAAAAAAAAAAAGAAGCTTAATAACCTAAATTAATTACTCTCTATTTTAAAATGTAAAAAGTTTTTTAAAATTAGATAAAAATTAATTCAAATATTATGTTAAAAGTATATTTTCTCTGAATAAAAAATAGATTATATATATAAACTTTCTCTGTTCCATTAGAGTCTAATGAGTTCATTTTCTTAAAACTATTTTTTACTTTTAACATAAGAGTCTAGTTTTAAATTTTTTAATGTTTTCACCATAGCCTTATTAATATAATTATATATGGTCCACAATTAATCACACTTAAAGAGTAAGAATATGAATAAAACAAATATTGTTAAACCAGCCATTTTAAGTATTGTGCATCGACATATATAAAAAATTATACATTTGTGAAATTAGACTCATCTCCGAGTACAAGCATGGAGTAAAAGATCACCTAATTAATAAACTATTAAACTCATTAATTAGTACTCCTATTTTATATAGGTGTCAACCCACAATTAATTAGTTATACATAATACTTATGATGTATACGTACAGATTTTCCCATATGATTCCAAATTATTGCATTTCCTCCCCTTTCTATAACCCTCCCTAAACTCACATCCCCTTCCCACATTTCATCACTTCTTCATCATCTTTTTTTTTTTTTTCTTCCCAATTTTCCATATTCATCGATCGATCGATCAATGGCTTCAACGTGCATTTCAAACTGTGTAGACGCCCGAGCCCCCGTCAGAGCCACCTACGTAAACCTCTACAAGTGGCCGGAATCCGACGTGGCCTTTGTCAGATCTCTGAGCTTAAATGGACGGACCAATAATAGTAATAACGGTGTCGCCGCCGCAGCTCACCGGCAGCAGCCTAAGGTGGTGGACAGCATTTCCTGTCGGCAGCTTTACTTGAGGAGCTACACTTTCTCAAGGGATGATGATGAGGAGCTGATGGACAAGGAGATGAGGAAGAGGAACTGTTTGCGGTTTAGGAAAAGGCTGGCAGCGGCGGCGGCTAAGTCCAGAGGCGGAGGCGGCGGCAGAAGGAGGAAGAAATGTACAGGGTTTAAAAGGGCTAAGGAGGTGTCATGCATTGCCTTTTCTTCGATTTTCCGGAGATTGCTGTCTTGCACTACTAAGGTTGATGTGGTTGGTTGATTGTTATACATAATTATACGATTTTTAATGAATTAATTGGGTGTTTTTATTTATCCTAATATTAATATATAAAAATATAAATATATATATAGAGTTTAATTTTCTCGTCGTCTTTTTTTTCTTGTTATTTTTTTCTGTAGCCTAAAGTGGTTTGTTTATGTATTTATAAATTAGTTGTTTTGTAATATATTTCTTGGTTAAATTTCGGAAATGTATAAAACTGCCCCTTTATTTTCTGATTGCAAATGCAATTTTCTGCTGCTCTTCTTGGTGGGATGCTTGAGAGCTTCATCTTCCATTTTGTTTGTTCATCTTCTTGAAGGTGTGATTGCAGAAAATAAGAAATATTATTCTATATTCATCCTATTAAAAGAGTCGTCTTTTTAGTATTGTTTTCACTATTAGAAACGTGATTTTTTATATAGTACGGAACATTTGATTGGTGTGGATATATATATATTATTTGTCTTTCATTAATTATAGAGTTCTTGAGGGTTGAGCAAACTTCATTTGAAAGGTGCCAAACTTAGGAATTATTAATGCTAATGTGGAAATATGTTTGAGATTTCTTGGCATGGAAGGGAAGGCTATGGAGAATATTATGTACACCCTAAACTTTATGCTTCTTATTGTCCATTCCTTTTTTTTTCTTTTTTTTCTTTTTTCCTTCTCTTGGTCATTTGATAATAATTTTAATAATGGCTTTAATTAGTACAATTAATTGCTACGTCTGAATATTATTATCGATCATGACTGAATCATTCCGTGACTGAACTATTATTTTTTCCCTAAACTTTATATACTTAGAAATAATTAAAGATTCAAGTATAAATAAGTATGCTTTGTTAAACAAAGGTTATCACCATCTTCACAAAAAGAGGCTAACTACCCCCAAATTCAAGAGGTATATAAATAAGTAAGCATTTAATAACATTTCTTTCCGTCCAATACTACTTGTTTTGTCGTAATTAATTAAATATGAAATATGCATTACTAATAACAATATTTTCTTTGCTTTTGGATAAGACTTTTTTTTTTTGTCGGTTTAACAAATGTCATTTATGATTTGTACACTAGGTCCTTTTTCGATCCCATGCCCAAAGAAAAAAATATAAAAAATCAGTAATCGACAACAAGTGAAAACAAATTGTCCTAATCAATTAAAATAAGTACTTTCATTTGTTTTAAAATACTAATTTTGTTTTATTAGAAGAGTTTTGTTTATCTACTTTTTCATTCCTTACAGAGTCACAAGACCTTGTATTTGACGTGTTTAATGGTACAATGACGTGCATATCAAATTTGGAAAAAATGCAAAAGTGGTCCACAATCTTTACCCATGTTACAAATGTAGTCCACAATATTTAGTAAGTAGCAAATGTAGTCCACAATGTATCCATTTTGTTGCAATTTTAGTCCAAAAACGGAAAATTGACCTTGACTAACGGTCAACAGGTTTGACCGTCAGTCAAACCCGGGTTTGACCATCTAAAACCACCCCACCCCTTCCTTCCAAAACCATTTCTCCACATCAGCACCACAATTTGCCACGTCACCCGCGCCACGTCACCTTCTGCTGAAAATGAAAGGAGAGGCTAAAAATTTCAAAATTTGCTCCAGTGGGGTTTCGAACCTGTGACCTTGCCTCTACGCGCGCGAGAGACAACCACTAAGCTGCAGTCGTTTGTTTGTCTTTAATTGCTGTTCCATTTAGTCATATAGAATCACACTTTTCTTTCATACTTTATACATAAGGCCGTATTAAGACTTTCAAATTCCTTTCCATGCCGTCAAATTAATTAACTTATTTAATTAAAATTACTATTCTAACCTTATTAAATAATGTCAAACATATAATTATCTCTAATATATATTTTTAACTCTTTCAAAAATCTCATACGAATTAATTCAACATCAACTATAATATATTTTTAACTCTTTCAAAAATCTCATACGAATTAATTCAACATCAACTATAATATATTTTTAACTCTTCCCCTTCCATTTTTGAGAGATTCCTATTTGGAAAGATATTTCACCAAGGCAACGCTGCTTTGATTTACCTTACAGACACTGGTGAAATATCTTTCCAAATAGGAATCTCCCAAAAATGGAAGGGGAAGAGTTAAAAATATATTATAGTTGATGTTGAATTAATTGTATGAGATTTTTGAAAGAGTTAAAAATATATATTAGAGGTAATATATGTTTGACATTATTTAATAAGGTTAGAATAGTAATTTTAATTAAATAAGTTAATTAATTTGACGGTATGGAAAGGAATTTGAAAGTCTTAATACGGCCTTGTGTATAAAGTATGAAAAAAAAGTGTGATTCTATATGACTAAATGGAACAGCAACTAAAGACAAACAAACGATTGCAGCTTAGTGGTTGTCTCTCGCGCGTGCAGAGGGAAGGTCACAGGTTTGAAACCCCACTGGAGCAAATTTTGAAGTTTTTAGCCTCTCCTTTCATTTTCAGCAGAAGGTGACGTGGCGCGGGTGACGTGACGAATTGTGGTGCTGATGTGGAAAAATGGTTTTGGAAGGAAGGGGTGGGGTGGTTTTAGATGGTCAAACCCGGGTTTGACTGACGGTCAAACCCGTTGACCGTTAGTCAAGGTCAATTTTCCGTTTTTGGACTAAAATTGCAACAAAATGGATACATTGTGGACTACATTTGCTACTTACTAAAGATTGTGGACTACATTTGCAACAGGGGTAAAGATTGTGAACCACTTTTGCATTTTTTCCTATCAAATTTAGTCTCTGAAGTATTGTGGTTAGGCTTCTAATGTATCGAGTTTAGTTGTTGATGTATCAAGAGTTTAGTTGTTGATGTATTAAGAGTTTAGTTGCTGAAGTATCATAGATCGAATTTAGCATATGGTGTATCGAGTTTCGATGTTGATGACGATTATGAGTTTAGTTGCTGAAATAATGCATATTGAATTTAGTCTCTGATATACCGCGTATTGAGTTTAGTATCTGGTGTACTGAATTTAACTTATGATGTATCGCCGTTATATTAAAAATACAAGTATGTAGAAAACACGCATATCATGTTTAGCTGCTTAAGTATTGCTCGTCGGACGATCAAACTGTTGGTAAGAAGATTTCCTCTAGAAAAATCCATTTTCTAATTTTTCTTACCTTAACTTCTTACCTTTAGCAATATAAATAATAGATATAGTTAGTTCATAATTAGTTTACATTTAAATATATATATATATAAGTGAAAAATTAATTATTTTAAATATCATACTTTAAAACTTCTTTAAAAAATCACTCTTAAATTTTATGGAATATATATATATATATATATATATATATAGATAGAGAGAGAGAGAGAGAAAGAGTTATGTTACTAGTAAGAAGGGAAAAAAGACAGTGTTAGAGGAAATGGTTCATAGATGCATGCCGACCCATATAATGATAATCATAATATAATACTACTCATGGCTCTTTAGAACAGTTGTCAGTTTGTGATCATTTTTAGTCTCAGTGGAGAGCATCATCAAACTAAAGAACACATAGGATTGGAGTAGGGCAAAAGGAAAATTGCATAAATTGGAGATAAGGTGGGAATTCGGGTCACAAACAGGTTTATAGATCACTATTAATGCGTCTGAGTTATAAATTATCAAAAGCTATCTCTTAAAGATGGCAATTTTGGGTTGTATATGGGTTGACGAGTCACTTAAACGTATCGTGTCCAACATGTAATCAACCCTAATTAGGATCACATTATTGTTTCGTTACAGAATCATTCAATTATTGATAAATGACCTCTGCAATATATAGCTCTTGTAACAAGATTAGTAATGTACCATATGCTATTTATTATTCAATTATTGAATGATTTCGTAACAGAATTGTACACGAGGCAACCAACCACAAGAAGAGAGAGAAAAAAAAAAAAAAGAAGAAAAACTCTTAAAAGTTGAATTAGTAAAATATGGTAGGATCGTCGCCTGTATCCATAATGCAAACTTAAACTGCAAGGTTTCCTTTGGGTTCATCGCCTGTATTCATTGTTAATGTCGATCACCTACTTTTGTTTTAGTGGAATTACACAGTGTCATATGTAATGACACTTAGCAGCCAGAAAACCATATAAATCATATTGATGAAGGGTCCATCTATGCATGCCAATTGCAACTTGTAACAACTGATCTTCAAGATTCATGATTGTGAATCACTAATCATTATATGTGGTGTACATTATCCCGTGGTTAACCCTAACCCAATCCAACCCGTTAAATACATATCAAAATTCGACTTGTAACTCATTTGAATCAACCCAACTAGTTAAAATGACAGGTGAGTTAAGTCAGATTGACTGGTCACGTGTTGGATTGTCACTTCAAATCAAATGAAACTTTCGAAAGTTTTAATGTACATTAATAGTGTACCAAGTGGGATCCAAAGACCCCATGTGAGACCCTAAACCTACAAGAAGCTCTCATCCAACTGACTGGATCCACACTGACATAAATGATTCTTCTAGAAAGGATCCTTACATACCACAATCTTGGAAAAATCACTTATAAATACTCACAAGTCACAACTACCCTACAGGTATATAGTTTTACTCTCTTGAATACTATTCATTGATAAGACATTTTCTACTGTCTTTAACTTGACTGTCAGAGCATAATTCGGGGACAAACTCCTGAAACTCTTCACCGGTCTTTCTTCCTTAGCAGGTTTTCCGATCTCCGTCCTCCCCTTCTGGCCACAATGACCTTTCGGCAGGACACAAATGATCATACATCCTTATTTTTACGAAGGTAAATTACAAATATCACGAGGTTTCGTAAAAATACTATTAGATAAACGTTGTGAGTGACAACCTAATGCGATTGCATATATTTTTATAATATAATCGTGATATTTAGAGGCAAAACTCAATATGCGTACCATATCTATATTTAGATGCATCGTATACAAATTTTTGACTTTTAATGAAAACCCTTTTAATCCTATAACTACAAGTTATAATTGGTTCACAATATCATATATGAGTTGAAGCAGTCTATATAAAAGCAAAAGCACGCCGGACAAACTTTTGCATTTTGGCCAAACGTTAAGAGTGAAACACATCGATGACCTACGTTAACCCCTTTATTAGATCCAAACATTTCACAAGTTTATTAATTTATTTTGGAAGTTATTACTTCTGTACCAATGGAAAAACCAGTTTTTAAACTAAAGTATAATTTTATATGTGTTTTAAAATATCATATATAGATAAATGATTTGTCTGTCAATATTTTCTTATTTTTAAATGCGAGTTAATCGTGTAACACATGTAATTATATATATAAAAATAAAAATAAAAATTTCTGTTTAGATGAATTTTCTTTAAGAAAATCATTATTAACTAAATAAGTTTTTCTTGGGTACTATGTTAAAAATCATGTTTCGAGTTGTAGTTTAGGATTTATAAACAGTTATATTGTATTGGACTCTTATAATTTGACGGATATAATATTTATTAAAGTTTCTTAATTTGTTTCAAGTGTATATATATATATATATAAAAATTTAGATTAGGTCTTCTAGATCTTTTTGGCTGCATGCACTTTAGGACGGTTTATACATAGATCCTCATGATCATTATAATATATATATAATTATTATTTCCAATCTGACAAGGCAAAATCATGTCATGAAAGTGCAGATCATCATATATTTTACAGGAGTGTAGGGCTTCATGTTAATAATTATATGTTTTCTATCATTATTATTTCCTTTAATTATATTAATGGTTTTTAATTTTAATTTTATTTTATCCAAAAAACAAAATAGAGGGTACCTAATACCATGTATACGTAGGAAAGATTAAGTACAAATATTGTCTTTCTCCGTTTTATTAAAATAATTCACCTTATAATATCATTTTCTAGTATTATAGAATGAAAATTTCTAACAGATTAGAGAGAGTAACCTAATATTTTATTATTTCTATTTTTTATATATACATTTCAAATCACCTACTCTGTTATAAATGGGTGTTTGAGATTTGCGAGTATTTCGAGACTTTCAGGTGTTTAACTCTAATTTTAATTTTAGAGTCAGGAAAATGAATCACTCTAGTTACAAGAGTAACTCGGGATACGGTAAAGTTAAGATACCATATATAATACAGGGAAAAATTGAATTTCTATTACAAATGTTTCACCTAAGCTCTATAAGTGGAAAAATGATAGTACTAAACTAATTAAGAAAGAAAAGGTTGAAATTCGCAAAACAAGAGGTAAAATTCATATAAAATTCCGAAGAATTAAAACAGGAGAAATTGTAAGTACAAGGTGGATATGGTTTGGTCAGTCTGAATTTATTTATGGATTTTTGCTCTTAGAAGCCCAGATGGCCCAGCCCAGATCCCTGTGTGTGAAAAAGTATGGTTTATGCATAGATTATCTCTTACTGCTGGAAGTATACGAGTAAGAGAGCAAGTGTTGGGATTTTTTTTTTAAAATTTATGATTATTATTTTTTTTTATTGTTTTGAATCAAATCATTATGTTGTTTACATGTATTTTTGTGCCTCACACAATACAACGTGAGATTCTCGTTAATCTGGACTTGTACCAGTAGGTGCACAAGGTACATTTCTGCGCGGTAACCCCAGAGATGACGGTGATGGTTTCGATCCCATCAGCTCATCTCAAGGAGAACCTTAATAAGCTTAATTCTCCTTACATGACCAAGTGTTGGGAACTTGGGGTCAACACCTTCATGCTCAACATCCTTTGTCCCACAAATGAAACATGGTGTACCACTTTTTAGAATGAAGCCATTGTAAAATGATGTCGTTTTGGTGTAAAACGAATTAAGATTTGATACAAGACATGCATATAGTACATCATTTGAAAAACAGAAAATCCATCCTCCAAGAAATTAGTCAACATTAACCTCACATAGAAAATTAAATGATGTTAAATACTCCCTATTTAAGTTGTACCTGGAACTCATAAAAACAAGTCTTCTTTTAAGTTGTACCTGGAACTCATAAATAGTTGTACCGCTCGACTTTTTAGTTACTGTTTTGGGTAAAATTCCTAACATTGCTATGGTTGTGTTTGCAAAATGGAGATTGGAGCAAAAACACAGGAAAATATACAAAAACACAAGAAAATGGGGTGGAGTTGAAGAAGTGGAGTCCCTGTAATTCTAGATTTCTACAAAATACCAATGTTCAAACATTATGATACTAGTAAAAGGTATGGTTTTGACATAGTTAAAAGATACAAAACAGCACTTCAAACAAAAGGGTAACCAAGCTACCTATAACCACATTGTACACCACACAAATCATCTTTCACAACTTCATCAATCATCTACCCTCAGATTTCACCAGCTGTGAGAACACCCTGCTCATGGAAACGCCCGAAAGATCGTCCACCTGAGACATCTCAACCACCGACGGCGTTGTGTCAGTGTCGTTGAAGTTGTTGACAAGCGGGGAGAGATCGCCGATGACATTAGTACTGTTCTCATCAGGATCGTTTTGAATTACAGCTTCCTGAAGTTGAACTGCATACTCTAGGTTCCACAGGACATCTCCCATTGAAGGCCTGTCTACTCCGTAATCAGCCAAGCACTTCTCTGCTGTTTCCCCGAATTTCCTGAGGGACTCGGGCCTGATTTTTCCGGCTAGAGTAGGGTCTATGATCTGATCCAGCTGCCCTTTCTTCTGCCATTTCATAGCCCATTCAGCTAAGTTCACCTTTTCCCTAGGGAGAGTTGGATCTATCACGGGCCTCGCGCATAGAACCTCCATCAGGACAACCCCAAATGAGTAAACATCTGATTTTTCTGTCAACTGTTGCCTTCTGAAGTATTCGGGATCAAGGTACCCGAAACTTCCCTTCACAGCAGTACTGACATGAGTCTGATCAACCTCAGGTCCACTCTTCGACAATCCAAAATCAGCAACTTTTGCTAATAAGTTCTCATCAAGCAATATATTAGCAGATTTCACGTCGCGGTGAATAATGGCTTTTGTAGAGCCCGTGTGAAGGTAGTGTAGGCCTCTGGCTGCTCCGATGCAAATCTCTAGCCTCTGCTTCCAGCTCAAACTGGGGAGATCAGAACCATAAAGATGACTTTTGACGGTTCCATTTTCCATATACTCATATACTAAAATCATCTCATTCTTTTCATCACAATACCCAATTAGCGAAACCAAATGCCGGTGTCTGAACTGCGAAAGCATCTCAATTTCAGTTCGGAACTCAGCCAGACCTTGTTGGGACCTCGGGTTACCCCTCTTACAAGCTACCTTAGTGCCATCACTAAGAACCCCCTTGTAAACTTTCCCAAAGCCACCAATTCCAATAACCCAACTCTCATCAAAGTCATTTGTTGCTTCTAGAACTGCAGCAAAAGGAATGCGATAGCTCAAATTAGAAGCAGTACTAATGGTTGTTCCATTCGAGTATTTACTTCCCATGGTGTGGGATGTGCCTCCAATAATGGAAATGGGAACCCATGTTTTCGAATTACCAAGGCGCTCTTGTTTCTTCTTTCTACGCATAAATAAGAATACTACCACAGCAATCAATAAAGCAAATGCTATTCCTATGCCAAGACCAACTATCATTCCCACATTCTTCTTCGAGCCATGCCTAACCGGGGAAGAAGGTACAGAGACTCCCGCACCAAGGCTACCATCAGAATTGTTCATCTTCATAAGCTCCAGTCCATTCAGGAAGCCATCGGGATAAGCACTGGCAGGCGAGGGGCCAATACTCAGAAGCAGTGTATTATTACTGGCTGGAGGTATAACATAATCCACATAGAAAGCAGTTGACAAAGGACCGAAAACTTTTGTAGTTGTATCAAAATCTTGAGCAAGAATGCGAGAATTAATGTAAATATCAAAGACAATCTTATTAGCAGCAGTACTCACTATATCACAGAAGTGCAGCCGAAGGAGATGTTGATAGCCGAGGTCCACACTAAACTGCCAAGTAACATTGAAACTGCTATTGGGATCACCACTCGAGTTCAGTTTAGTACAAGTACCATAGACAGTAGGCGGAGTAATATCTGCTGTCACACCGCCTGGAGGATAGTGAACAGCTTCAATCAAGGACTTATTAGTGGCCGCGAAGCTGGGAGACACCAAGAAAGGTCCATCATTCACCCAAGTTCGCCACAATGTATCATTTTCGAAGGAGAGAAAAGCTCCACCCATGTTAACCCTTGCAGCAGTTTCAAGAGCATTAATCACTAGACTAGTCCCTGAGGCATCATCTGTGATCAGAGAATCCGGGGCCGAAACAACTTCCAGAGCATTCACAAAAGCGAACGAATTGGCTGAGGGAGAAAAAGTGATATAGAGATCCCCTGTTGTCTCTATCACTGAAAACTCCTTCATTGTCAGAGTCTTGGGAGAAAAATTCCCAAGAAGGACATTCTTTTCAGTGGAAACTGTGAAATTCGCAGAGCTCATATTGAAACTGTTGTAAACAAAGGGGAAGAAATACAAACGGATCCAGATTCTCCCAGAATGGCTGATTGGGAACTTATAGCTAGATTTTTCAGTAAAGATTCTAGCAGTTTGATAGAGCTGCGAATTACTAGCAGCTGTGATGGAATTTGAATTGGTACTAGCCAAAATATCTTGAGAACTCCAAAGATATTTCGAAGCCGATTTATCAGAGATATAGGTTAGATTACCTAACTTTGTATCACTCGATGAACCACAATCAATCAGATAAACATCTTGAGGAGTAAATCCAATCGAAAAGCATCCCAAATTCAATATGAACAAAACGAAAACCAACAATTTCAGAACTCCCCACCCCATCATCAGAAAGAACAGAAAAAAAAACTCAAAAATTACAACAAAGATCAAAACTTTCAGAGCACAAGTACAAAAATATCAGAAACCCATCTCAAAGAAGAACGAAGCAAGAGCAAAGATGTCACCTCTGAGATCACATGAGCTGCAAGAGACCGAAAAAGGGAGAAAACCCAGAATTGTTCTGCTGGCTAATAGGAATGTAATGTCATAAACCACCTTTTTTGGCTGCCAAAAAAGAGAAATTTCGTGCAAAACAGCACAAAGCCAGCAAGGGCGAGACTAGGCCGGTTTCAACTTTCAACTAAGCAAGCAGCCACGGCCAGCCCAGATGGATACAGACAGAAAGATGCAATTTTTTTTTTCTCAATATAAAAAACTAGTTGCTTCCTCTTGGCAACTCTTGGTATATAAATGAAGGGAATGGGACACAGAACTCACACACACGACTCACAAGGGTCAAAAGTAGAAGAGGGATGATGATATTAATATATTCCCAAATAAAAATCTGTTCTTTTTTCTTCACTAAAATCATCTGAAACAGAACAAATCTGTCTACTATTTGACGTTAATTTGTGAGTGATTGATGTAATTTTCGCTCTAGGTTAAAAATTAGTGGAGCAGAAGGTTGAGTGAAGAGCAGATATGAGAATCAGAAGAAGTTGAAGATATGCTAATGGTGAATGGAGGTAACTGACACTATTTACTGCTCAGTGTCAGAATCTGAGGTAAAAGAAAGTATGCATGTTATTTGAGTTTTGATTTTGATTTTAATAATAAATTTAATATATTATAATTAATTTTTATTATTTTTAATATAATTTTTTATTATTTAATTAAGTTATAACTTTTTATATTTCTAATACACTTTTTATATTATACAATTATTTTTTCAAAATCAAAACTCAAACATTCGTAAAAGAACAAAAAAAAAAAAATAACATGCCCTAAACTAAAATGACAACTTAAATTTACTCAAGTACAAGAAATGGATTTTTCTTATTTACACTATTTTTGCTAACTGTTATGGCTTGATAATTTTTTTTCTTTCTTTTTTGAATTCAGCAGGGAAAGAAGAACGAAGTTGAAGAATTCTTGTTTAAAAAAAAAAAAAAAAAAAAGAAGTTTGGGAATTCTCTTGCAGAGTTCTGCCACCTCGACCACTGGTGATCTATGCGACACAACAGCTAGAGAGCGAAAAGTATGGTCTAAGTAAATTTTACTTTATCAATTCTTGCTAAAAAAGTCTAATTTTAAATTTAATTTTTGTTCTAATAAAGTAGTTCAGCTTTATATATTTATTTTTTTAAAAAAACTTTTTGCACTCTTACTACCTGTGTTTATAATTATCTCATATTTAGAAAGTAAAGACATTAATGCAACAAAGTACAAACAATGTCAAATTAGCTATTGAATTATTGTACCTTAAAATTTATAAAAAAAAGTTATATATTTTCAAAATTGGACTCTTTTAATAAAATAATGAAATGGATGTGGTAATATACATTTTCAAAACACTTTGGTGCTGTAAATTTTCCAAATTTGGTCGCCATTTGAACTAATTTTATATACCTCTATACATTTTTTTTTAATATATATATTTGCTACTACATTTTAATACACTTATAATATTTCTTTATTAAATCTGAATTATAAATATCAAATAGAAAAAAATTAACTAGAATTTAATTTTTTTTTAACTTAACTTTTAAAAATAATTTAATGCCTCTATAGGTTGTCGTAGTTATTAAATTCGATTCACTGTATCCATTTCTCTCAAACCAACACAGGTCATGAATATTCATTAGCCCCAATGGACGAAAGATAGGACTGAAGAATTAATATATGGACAAAATCAAATTTGATTATGTCAAGAAAATAAAAAACAAATAAAAGTAGTTCTTCGATGTGAAACTCTCTAAAATAAAATTTAAATAAACATAAATACTCTTTTGATAAAATTTATAAGACGGGTATGAAATAGAAAGACATTAATTAATAGAGTAATGATAGACTCATCAACAAGTTATAGTAACTTTTTGATAGCAACTCATGTGTCATGCATTCATTGGTTACGTTTTTATTAATATCACATAATTAGCCAATGAATGCGTGATACATGAGTTGCTATCAAAAAGTTGCTATGATTTGTTGCTGAGTCTATAATTACTCTAATTTTAATATTAAAAGGAGAGGAGGCTATAATACTTAAAAATAATTAATAAATTTGAATATAAATGAGTCAATATATAATATTTAGATTCTATACGATAACCGATATATGATCTATATATTCATAATACTACGTAGTGAAACAAAAACTTGTTTGTTGTGATGCATTCTACTTAATTTATTTTTAAATGATTAAATTAATAAATATCCGACCCTAATTAGCGGCCATGTTAGGTAATAATTGTTAATTAACCTATCTGTCAGTAGTGACGTGTACATACATGCAATTCAATCAATATTTATTTCACGTCCTATAAGAATTCATACGAAGTTTAAGATTTCCAGCTTTCATATTAATTTACACAAAACTTCCTATAAAAGACGCACTTGAAATAATTTATTATTTATTTCTCAAAGGGGAAATTGAAACACTTCAATCCAATGTGGATGGTCAATATTATATATGGTAATTTTTCACACGATACGAAAATCCAACATGAAATTGAAACAATATAAACAAGTTAGGATTGAGCCTTAGTGGGTTCGACGGTTACATGGTAAGTTATGATTGAGAATATCGACAAGGGAACCAGCCAAATCGAATCCAACACGAGTAATTTATACTGCAACACGAAAACATGACACGAACCCGAAATGCTAGCAGATTAAATTAGTCGATACGAATAATTAAACAGATCAGTTAGAGTTAAGGGGTGTCGACATGAGAATCCACTAAACCGAACCCAATAACTCGTACACGACACAAATTTACACCCCTAATCAATCCGCCCATGATCTACCAACTAACTTATTTTTTTATACACAACAAATTTTATGGTAGTTCTCTTTTCAAAAAAATAAAATAAAATAAATTATAGTACTATTCAATTGTCTAGAATTTATAGTCAAAGTTGGCAATGGTTGGTGGGAAACTTTAGGAAGTGATTAAGACCACACCAACACATTTTAAGGCGGATTTACTCCCTTAGTGAATATTCCTGCTTCATCACCCATGCCCACCACTGAAATTAATGTCTGCTTTGAAAGAGGAAAAAAAGAAAAAAGAAAATGCTTGTTTGGTAAGGACAAATCGGAAAGGCGATATTAAAAAATAGTTAAAATGACTTATATTTTGAAATAAAATTGAAACGTCAAAATGACTTATATTTTGAAACAAATGAAGTATATAATTTGGGGAAGATCTAGGGAGTATGAACTTCTACCCATGAGAGAGTAATGATAATTTCTGATATAACACAAAAACACGAAACAAACTCTCGATAAGTTAGACCTATCGACTAAAATAGAGGCAACAATTATAATTCTAAAATAGATAAAGGAAAACTACTGAAAATTCAATATAGTGTAATTAAGACTAAGTAATTAATTGGCCAAGTCAAGTTGAATTTTAGCAACATAAATGATGGATCCCCAATCAAAGGGATCATATCATATGCAAAAGATTTTTTCTATTTTATTTTTTTATGTTCACATTCCAAATGGAAGAAGCATGTTGAAGGATGATTAAACAACCAATTTAGTTAATTAATTAAGGACCTAATCTCACTTGCCATGGTTTCAAATTTCAACCAAAATGGTAATTAAATTTGATATTTCGACTTGTGTATACATTACACCATCGCCTTGTGGCCATGTAATGGAAATTATAATTAATAATTGATTCAACTCATAATTAATGTTTGGGCAAACAATAAGTCAAAACTGATGTTTAGTCACTGATCTTTGTTTTGCCAAACAAAGAATATTTTTATTATAGGGAATTTATTTTTTAATTATTTATTTCTTACTCTCGTGGCCTATGAATACAAGTTATCGCTACTTAATTATTCTACTATTGATTTAAAAAAAAAATAAAAAATTCTACCTGTGGTTACTTATTTATTAATTCATGGTTAAGATATTTGAACAAAGCGGAAAGCTACGACTTTTTTCATATAGTGTTGATTAAAGACAAATTGATTCGTGGATTGAGCAGATTATAACCTAACCCATACACAACCCATATATGATTCGTTAGTCAATGACTCGGGTTGGCTCATGCCCCGTTAGGACACGAGACTCAAAACCTGCCCAACTCGTTCGTTTGTCACCCCCGATTACAGTATGTTATTTTGATTGCTATAGGAGCAAAATAAAACTTGTTTAATTAGCTAGCTATATTGGTTGAAAAATGAAAACAAACCCATTATATGAGATCAAAAGTAAAAAAAATAGTCGAATAGATAATTTTTTTCTTGCTACGGTTCAAAATGTCAATTCTGACGTTTATAGTGTCCATGAAGCTTAGTTCAGAAAAAAAAGTATTAGATATGAAAATACAAAAATATCTTTTACTACATGTCATGTGATTGCTTCTCCACTTGTTTTGATGGAATGACTAATTTGACATAATTAAGAATCGGAACCATTTATGAAAAAGAAAAATTTTCTGTAGTGGGTATAGCGATTACATTTGACACACTCTTTAAAATTATTGTTGTGAAAATGGGAATATTAATTGTGGAACAAGCTGAATCTGATTAGTAACATCCACCTAACTTATCTTTATGTCCTTCTCTCTTTTAAGAAGTTGTTTCGTGTGATCCTCAATAATTCAATTACATTAAGTGAAAACATAACTTTGCGAGCTTGTGTTAAGGTTGAACCATAATTAATTTATATGGTGTTTGTTACGCGTTGTATCGTAAATTACTCGTGTTCAGATTAGTAAACCAAAATTGATCATAGTATGTGTGTCAATATTTCTCAATCATAACCTAATCTAACTTATCAAGGATTTAACCCATTTATGTTAGAGGAAGTCTCTTGTTCGATGTGTTTAAAGGTTCGACATGCGATATTTTAACAGTTAAACATGATATGCGTGTTTCCATCAATATTTCTTGTTTTAACATAATCATTATATTTCAGCGATCAAACTTGATAAGCGTATTTTTAATACTTGTTATTTTAATATAACCACGATATTTCAGAAGTTAAATGGATATTTTAGATGCTAAACTTGATACGCTCGTTGTTGAACCCCAACTTAGCACCGAGCTCCCGTGACGTCGGCCTCCACCTTCGGCTTCCTGCTTTTGGGATCAACTCTCCTGTTCAACTCCGATAATTAAGTTAGAGGAGGAAGAAGAGTAGTATCTCAAAGCTAAGCTGAAGTTCAATACCTTTCAAATGAGGGGAATGCTGAGTATTTATAGTGGGAACGGGGGTGAGTATCTCCAAGCTAAGCTGAAGTCCACGGCCGAGATCAGTTCCAGGTCATCCAGGATGAGGTCAACCACTCAGGTCGTCCAGGGACGAGGTCAGTCACTCAGGTCGTCCACGGACAAGGTCAGTCCGCATGTCGTCCACGGATGAGGTCGTCCCTAGAGGAGGTCAGCCAGGTCATCAACGGACGAGGTCATCTCCGTAGGTCGGCATGTCGTAGGTAGTCCCGGATGAGGTCAGCCCCAGGTCGTCCACGGACGAGATCAGCCCTCAGGTCACCTCGACATTAATTTAGTATTAAACACTCGTTATCTTGTCAGATACATTAGATATAAGTTTTTGCTTTTATATTAGGTTTCGTATATTCGTATCGTGTAAGAAACAACTGTCTAGTTTTGGATACGAATTTATGTAGCTCGCTAGAGTGGTTCCCTAGCCACATCGTGTACCATATTTTATTTTGTTGAGAAATTGTATTCATATATGAGTACTCGGAACAATTGTGTCCGTCCACTTGGGTTTGAATGGGACTTGGCAAATATGACAAAATTGAAAATTAATGTTGGTCAATTCATAAATTCCTCACTTCTAGAAAATATTTTACCTTCCTTACATATAAAGAGTTTGGTTTCAATGAAAAGAAATTTTCATTAAATTATTACAATTTGAGTTTGTGGTCTACAAGTCAATTAAAGAGCCTGTTTATTACTATATTTTTAAATATTATATTAAATTTTCATCATTTTTAGTATACATTTTTACTTTTTAATTACATATTTTATATTTCAATTACGCTTTTACATTTAAAATTTATTTTTAAAATCAAGTTTTGAGACCATATTTTCAAAACTCATCAAAATGAATATGCCTCTTATTTCGAAAGTAAATGTATAAATGAAAAATATAGTATTAAATTACTTATTTCAAGCGTTGTATATTTTTGTTTATAATAAATTGTACATTTTTAAAACCGAACGGGGGTGAAAAGAGTTCTAATTGAGAGAGATGTGAAATCAGAAGCCGGTCGTGGCCGGCGGCGGCCGCGGCGAATGGCTGCACCTGTACTGGATTGATAATTTGATACCAACTACGGAGCATGTAAACTAAAACGGAAAAAAATCAAATTATTGACAACATTCCAAACTATCACAATCACAATCGTTTCTTCACTCCCACAAATTGGGATCAAAACGTCTTACCATTAATTACGTGAAAATGGAATATATATATATATATATATATATATATATTTGTAGTGTATATGATTTCAATAGGCAAAAATTTGTATTTTGACATGTGGGGACGTCATATACATATTTGTTTTTTTAAAGAAACAATTGATAATTTTTTCTTAATCATTTAAAAATGGTTCAGGATCTTTTATTACGCTTTCCAGTTAAAACTGTAATAGAGAATCCTGACCCTTTAAAAAATATATAATATACTGTATTGAGTTTAGTTATTTATACATTGCTTGTTTGACGATAATAACAATAATAGTTTAATGCCGACAGTGAAAAAAAAAGGGTATCATTTTGTGGTATAAAGGAAAAAGATGATATCGTATGCAGTGAAAAAAAAACACATATCAATTTTAGGTAATATAATTATGTAAAACCTACTCCTTCTATCGCTTCTCTTCTCCCCTCTTAAGTTTGGTTTAATTTTCACCCTCATCTTCCTTAAATCAAACTTGGATAAAAGTTCTTCAATGTCCATTGAATTTTTTGCATCACGTGCAGCACATATTTGAATTTATAGCCATCTTCGAACTCACTCAATGGAGACATATTTATACTCAACCCGTATGTACATTAAAACCGTAAGTAGAGATTGTATTGAAAATATGTAATTGAATAATAAAAATGTGTATTGAAAGATACGATAGATAGAAAATAAAAAACAAAATCGAAAAAACTATGATTTGTCATGATCCATCAAGCCAAGTACTTGAACATATTGGGATTATCCTTGTCCCTCTCCAAATAGTCCCTAGTGATCAATTCTTCAATTCTCTTCTTGATGGCCTTCACATCAGGCTTGAACATTTTCCCCAACTGTTCAACACACTCCGCCATCAACTGCTGATACCCCAACACTTTCCTACTCTTCATCACCCTCACAATGGACGCATCAATGGAGTACCTCCTGTCCTTTTCCACATCCTCAATCACCTTCTTCTTCTCCTTGTCGTCCACGGGAGGAAGCGGGATCTTGATCCTCCTCCTCTTCAGTTTGTCGCTGAACTTGGAGTTGAACTCGAACAAATCGCTAGTAGAGATTGTTTTTGTGTTGGGCGTTTTGTTGAGAATGTTGTACCTCCCACAGGAGAGGGAATGGAGCAGCCTGACAACATCGTCGTCATCTGAGAGATTTAGCTGTCCCTTAATCTCTTCGTAGCTTAGTTTTTCTGATGCGTTGAACAGGAGCAGAGCAGCGGCCTGGCAAGTTGTTACGGTTAGCTCCACAGGGCGAGGATCGAACTTTCCATTGACGTTACATGTGCCCAAAGAGTATATCCAATTGAGTTTCCTGTGCTTTGTCTTTGTTTGATAAAACTCGCGAAAAGATTCAACACACTTCACCATCTCTGCCGGGAGGTTAAGATCGAAAGACTTGTAAGTTGGCCAGAATCCAGTAGTGAGAACTGTAACAGTCAGGTCAATTCCAGGATGATTTGTAGGATTAAGGTTAAGATACTCCTCGAAATTCGTTTGGTTTTCGCGGGCTAATGCCAAATCTGTCACCATTCCCTCCATCTTCGATGTGAATTGCCCTCCGAATTGCTGTTTCATTTTCGTCAAGAAACTCCTCTCATGCTCATCGTCATTGGATAAGCTCTTGTCAAACATCAGGCGCCGCCCGAGCTTTTTCCGGTGGAATTCTGCAAACAAGTCCTTATCATTGATGTAAGCAAGCAACTTCACCACATTTTCTAACGTCTCCTCAATTGCTTCATCACTCAACTTCTCATCCTGCGTGCTCCCACCTCTTCGCAAGACATTGTCGCAGAATGTCGCCATGAGCTCTGCTGTTGAGTTCCCAGCAACAACTTTGTTGCAGAAAACTTCAAAACCTTCCTTGAGCGCCTTGTGGAAAAGGGTGTGGTTCGCGAAACAGGTGGTCACAAACGCAATGTACTTATCGTGCAACTCGATAATCTTCCTCACGAAGCTCTGTTCTTTCTTGTTCATCGCGTCGTCCTCTGCTTGCTTGACAACCTCCATACCTTCAGCAGCAATGTGCTGTTTGAATATATTCGCAATGGGATCCAACCCTTTTGGAATCTGGGAATAAAGCCTATACATTCGTGACAAATCATCCTTCTTTTCATCTCTGAGCAAGGCTCGACATCCAGAATGCTCTTTACCAAACAGTTGGGAGGCATGAACAGTCAACAATTCATGCCGTGCTTTCTCAAGCAACTTTCTTTCGGTTTCGGTCTCACTTGTGGAGTGAAGATAATGGGAGACCCGATCTTTCTCCCTCTTTAAACACTCCTCCGCCTTGATCATATACTCCGGGCACGAATCTTCCAAAATCCAGCTCGAAGATTTCCGGGAGTAATAATCCGCAGTATCCTTAAGCATTCCGAATTCGAAATCATTCTCGTAACAATCGATTTTCCCCATTCCGATTTCGACGAAAATAGCCACCACAGTCTTCAATAAACCCCGATCGATTTGCCCCCCTTCGCGCTCCAGATCAATTAGGGCTATTACAGCATCCCCAACTTTCTCCTTCAATTCAGCGTACACGAGGTCCCTGAAGCAAGTGATTCCGGCGTCGTTCAGCGGAGGAACCGATTTTTTTGTAACGAAGAAACGGTCGAGGTAATGGAAGAACCGCGACAGCCACCGGATCATGATTTTGTGGTTCGACCATCGTTTGACGAGCTCTCTCAACATGAACTCGTCGTGCTTTTCCCGGAGAGAAGGGACCACGGCGGAGGAGATGTACTCGTCGAAACACTCCTTGTATTTGTCGTACAACTCCTGGGAGTGATTATCCGGCCCTTTCTGGGCACACAAGTTGTAGATTGTTGTGTAAAGGTTCATGTATTCTGCGGAACTGAATTGGGGCTCGGGTTTGCCTTCGAGAATGTTCTTCAGCTTCGTAATCCCTTTCTCCATATATGCCCATCCTGTTTCCAGATCAATTGGGTCCTTTTTATTCATCATCATCAACAATTAACACGGTAAAAACCTAAATTTGAAGCGATTAAGAACCCTAGAATGGAAGAAGAAAGGATCCTATGAAGAAAACTTCAATTGAAAACTAAACCAGCCCTCGTATTCATATATATATAGAACATAGAATTATCCGAAACTTATTAGGATTCCAATTACCAAATCTTAAGGGCATGTTCTTTTTGTTTCGTTTTGAAAACGATTTTGGTTTCAACAGTAAATTTAATATATTTTAATCATATTTCATCATTTCTAATACAACTTTTTACTATTCAGCATTTACTTTTTATATTTTTAATACACTTTTTACATTATAAAACTATTTTCTAAAACTTATTTTCAAAATTGTTTTCAAAACGCCATAAAAAACCAGGCTTTAATCAAAAATTGGTTTTCCCGAAACGAAATTGGAAACGAAATTAAAAAGCTGAAATTTTTGGTTTCGTACGTTATATTTTTGAATCCTATTGGAGGCGGATTTGATGGGAAATTTTGGTTTGTTTAAATTATGGGCTTTACTTTGTCGCCCAATAGGAAAATTAAGCCCACAACACATCTTCTTAATCTAATGGGCTGCTCAAAGCCTGAAAGAAAATTTCACGGGCTTGGCTCGCTCTTAGCAGGCCGAAATATTAGTAAACTCGGTGCTGAATCTTGGATAATGGATATCGCTTACGTCATCGGGCTGAGGTAAGCATACCGCATAGTACAAAGAAAATCCTTTATGTATTTATTTATTTTTTCTCTTTCACATCTTTCAAGAACAAGGATGCATATATAGAACTAAATAAATAAAAAAAACCCATGCTTTTTAATAATTTTATTTCCCCCTTGTCACCTTCAATCCGTTCTATTATAAGTGTTCTTCAATCCGTTCTATTATAAGTGTTCAGTTTAAAAAAAATGTATTCTCTGTTTCATTCAAAGTTTCAATAATATAAACCGGACTCTTTGAATGAGACAGAAGCAATATAACTTATTATATATTTTAAAGTATAATATATAAAATAGTTAATTTGTCACAATTTATTCTATTAATGTCTTTACTTTTTCAGTCTATTAATTATGACCCATATATTATTATATTAATAAAAATAAAAAGAACTCAAATTTGAAATTAATTCTTCTATCAAAACAAAAATAAATTTGAAAGCAGACCCAAATGAAAAGAGTAATATAATTACTTGTGATTTATAATTAAAAATATAATTGATGAATTACATCTCCTTTGGTCTTTGAAACCGTGTACACGGATGAAAATCAATTAGTATTTATATATATAATTCATATAATTTGTAGTAAAATGAGATTATTTAAAATTGGAAGAAAGAAAGAAAGAAAAAAAAAAAAAAAAACTCTAATTAGTCAGCCGTTGACTGACTTTGCTCCTTAGAATTACGAAGTCAACTAGACACAAGATCATTGATATTATTCACACAACTCATCCACATGCAGTTCCTGTTGGGTGAATCAGTGACTCCTGCGCCTGTTTTTCAAACCAGGATCTTCTGTCTTCTGCAAAATTACCCATTGCATTAATCCACTATTAAAATCAGTTCAACGTTAAACGACTTTGATTAAAATGAATTCCTATAATATTTCTGCGCCAGAGGTTGGACCGTGGCATGCGTGAATATCGAGTTTAGCCCCAAGAGTATTATGTGTATATGTTATAAAAATGTGCGTATTGATTTTTGTTTTAGATATATCGCATGTAATACTAATGTATCACGATTATGAGTTTACCTGCTGAAGTATCGTGTATCGCATATAGATTCTGATGTATCGAGTATCGTGTATAGTCTCTTATGTATCGAGTTTAGTTTGTTAATGTATCGGTTGTTTCTTAAAAAAAAAAAAAGAAAGAAAGAAGTTATTGCTTGTAGTAAAGAAAAATGCTTCGATTTTAAAGGACTGAAATATCGTCTATCGGACCGTCAAATGATCTGACATGATATTCCTCTACTATTTTACACACATCATATTTATAGAAATAGTGTAGCTAGCTCATGAATCATAAAAATGAAAAGATAAAATGGAATCTTTTTTTTTTTTTTTTTCTTTTTTCCCCTCTTTCCCACTTAAGTTGCATGTATGAAATAATTCCAAATGTCTATTTCCTCTGTTCTTTCTAAGGGTGTTAATTGAGATGAACACATTAATTTATAAAATCCTTAAATTATCTTATTCCTTGTAATGTTTTTTAGAAAAAAAAAAGATTACTTAATTACTATCATTATATTTGAGAAATTTGGATTGAAGGGTGATGAAGTTAGAATATTTCTGAATCTTTTCTTAAAATTAATTTTTTTAAAAAAACAGACAATTCAAATATTTAAAAATAATATATTTTTCCTTGGATCACTCGTTTGTTTGACTATATAACCTCGTAATTTTTGGGATTTTGCCAAGAAGAATCATAGTCTGGCGACTCTGGCCTATAACGTTATAAACCAATAGTGCTGACTTAACAACTTGCGCGCCGCGGCTTTCAAAGTCAACTGCCGTAGTAGTAGAAGTATTTCAAGAGCAGAAGCAACGACAAACAAGAACAAAAATGAATGAAATTTTGGGTCCAATTATTGATTTGAGATTTGAATGATCAAGATTGATTGGTGTCTTAATTAGTTTACTAATGTTCTTACACTTAATTATTGCATTTAATCTCTGGAGAAATGTTCTCGGCACTATTACATATCTATTACACAGAATAAAGGGGTTGTGGAGAGAGGAAAAACAAACTTGGAAGCCTCCCGTAGAGTCTTGTCAGTCTAGATTTCAATAGGCTGAATTGGAAGAGTTAGAAATTGAACTCTCGACCTCTAAATGATCCTTTATGTGTCACAGTCATTGAGATAGTACTGGCTCGTTCCTAATTCAATTTAAACTCATGACTCATGAGTTATATTTTGTGCACCGTAAATTGCATTAGTTTATACTTTATACATTACTGCTCATTACTGGTACATGTTATTTCTTTCGTGCTTTCATGAGGTAAACAATTATTTGCAATGTGTTCGGGGTTCGAGAGACGACACTCACTTACCCGTAGATTTACCTGTTTAATCTACGAGCCTATCAAATCTCAGTTTAACCTTTTTCTTTTCTTCTTTTTTTAATATTCTCCTATATATATCGTTATCAGTTCATATAATATTTTACATCAGAAATTGTATATAGTAATTTATTGTTGACATCTCTCTCATTCACAAAACTGGCTATAATCAACAATAAAATTCAAATTCTATTTTATCTATTCACTCAATATAAATCCATTCAAAATCCAATATACCTGTTTTTTTAAATTTTATATTACATGTCATAGCTAAAATTGATACACACTATATACATACGATATTTATTATTTTAATATACAGGTGATACATTAGAGACTAAGGCCCTGTGTGGTATGATTTCCAAAACATGGTTTTGAGATTTATTTTGATTTTATAATATTAAAATTATATTGAGAATGTAAAAAAGTATAATAAAAAATGTAAAAAGGTGTATTGAAAATGATGAAAAATTATTATAAAATTAAAACTTTTTTCAAAACCATGTTTTGAGAATCAAAACAAACAGGGCCTTATCCATATGCAATACATTAGAAGCTATATTCAATATGAAATACATCAAAAGCTAAAATCGATAATCGATACGCGAGCAATTGAACAATTCCAATATTAGTTTTGTCTAAATCCATATAAAACCACCGTTTCAGATTCTTAGCTCCTGGTCTAGCTTACAATATGAAATTTGTCAAAAATGTAGAAAGAATATATACTTAGAATTTCCAGAAATTAGTTCACATTTGTGTCTATTTTTGGTCAACATTTGCTGCTCAGAGTCAACGATATAGGCAGATATGAGCTGCCTAGATGAATATCGCCAAAGTGAAATTCTATTCCACATCTACCGCAATTTCTGCAATCATAAATATTCAGCAGAGTGACGACTTCGCATCCTCAAACATTATCATTAATTCCAGTTCGGCATGAAAATGGCCACCCGGAATCTCTTGCTTCTTGTCTTCTCCGGCATTTGCTTCCTCTCATTCTCAGCCGTCTCCGCCGATGGTAAGCAATTAAGGGTCGCTTTTTAAGTTACACGTATTTTCTGACTCATAAACAGTTGTACGGTTAATATTTAATCGTAAAATGAAATGTTGCAGTGTATGAAGTCATCGATTGTGGATCATCGGATCTCATCTACACCGACGAGAATACGATAGTTTGGTCGGGGGATACCGCCGACGTCGTCAGCAACGGCGTGACGCGGACGGTGCTGAACAGCAACTCGCTATCCCACGTCATGGACACTATGAGAGTGTTCACTACCCTGAAAAAGAATTGTTACACTGTTCCGGCTGGCGGCCAAGTTATTGCTCGGGCGAGTTTTTACTACGGGAATTACGACCAGAAATCGTCCCCGCCGTCGTTTGACCTCCAATTCGACGGGAACCATTGGGCTACTGTCGAAACGACCAGTGATTCAATGGTTAATTACGAGGTGATTTATGTTGTCAAGGGGGATACGACCAGCATTTGTCTTGCTCAGACCAACCCCGGTCAGTTTCCGTTCATTTCTGCTCTGGAAATCCGTAGCTTGGATTCCACAATGTATAACCAAGTGGATGAAAATTATGCTTTGTTTTTGAGGGCAAGGATTGCTTTTGGTACCAACGAAACTATCAGGTAGATTAACCTTATACTTGGTCTGTTTGTTTAGAAAAGTTCGTATATAAATTTTTACGAAGTGTTAGTTAATTATATGAACGGGAAAATGAAAACATAATTGTTTTTTATGGCGCAACTACAGTACATAATTGTTTTTTGATTGGTCGACGTCTCAATTTGATGCATGAATTCTGAATAAAAAATTGACATGATTGATGCATATGTACTTTTTCTTTTAATTTTTTGAAGACAATTTTAATAGCCTCCACATATAATTAACCATCACATCATAGAATCTTCTACTTTTAAGTTGGCCTTAAGTAAAATATATTGAGACTTGATTAAAGGAGAAAAAGAAACAAATATACATGAAGACTTCCCTTGTAAATCTAAAAAAATATCGTGAAACTATCGTTACTCTTATAAAATTTTGGAAAATTATCGTAATGTGTTTTTGAATGCTTAATTTTTTTCAAATAGCAAAAATATTTCTGAAATTTAAATCTATGTTTTCTACTAAGAAGAAGAGATTAATTTGATCAAACTAAAAGGGTTAATTGTTCTCTCACAGCCAAAGGCGTGATAAATGTAATCTACTTAAAGTTTAATGCTGGGATTAATTAGCGACAAAGAAACCTAATTTTTAATTTATATATCTATATATATATATATATATATTTGGACTTTTCAGAATTTTGAAAGTGTAGTTTCTGGTTCCGCCAATGATGACAGGTATATGGACGACGTTTATGACCGGATATGGATACCCAGCCCCGGTGGAAATGGGTTGGTTCCGGTGACAAATCCTGATTATCTGGAGATTATGACCGAGGGCGACGACAATCCGCCGCAAGCGATGTTGGCGAACGCCGTCACCACCGCAGCTCCGGCGGATACTATCCAAATTCAACTGGGATCAGCACTGCAGTTCCCCGCAGCTGCAGTTCCGGCTTACATAAACCTGTATTTCTCCGAAGTCTC
This sequence comes from Leptodermis oblonga, assembly GCA_016801395.1. Classification (NCBI taxonomy): domain Eukaryota; kingdom Viridiplantae; phylum Streptophyta; class Magnoliopsida; order Gentianales; family Rubiaceae; genus Leptodermis; species Leptodermis oblonga. Next base: position 38,775,701 of record CM028760.1, read on the forward strand.
CCAACTGGACGCCACCCAGACCAGGTCTTTCACTTGGTTCATGAACAACAAGTCTGTGTTGGATCCCATTTCGCCGCCGTTCGGAAACTTCAGTGAGTATACCCTTAGCAACGCTATGGTTTCCTCAAACACGACGCTTTCTTTGGTGGCCGGTTCCGGCTCTCTGCCGCCTCTGGTCAACGGGATGGAAGTTTTCTACATTAGTAATCCGTTGACCAATGGGACTAACAGCAATGATGGTACGTACGTTGTTCAGACTTGTGATTGTCTTTTTGGATTGAATTTAATTATTAATATTTGTGAGGGACTGAGAAGTTTATTTCTAGTGGTGCATAACTAAAAGACTTTTTTTTCTTTTTTCTTTTGAAGAATATAACAAAAAAACTTATTAATTTTTAGTTAATTAGCATAATTTTTTAGGTTTCAAAAACTACCAAATCAAGCCTTACATATGCAAATGCAAGGGCCGTTTGCTGATGTTTTATGCAATTTCAAAATCCGTTTGATAATTTATTCTGAAACCTCGAGGCCGGTTGGTAATTTTGACAAATCTTGAGGTTTGGTGAGTAATTTACACAAAATCTAGGAGTGTTTGTAATTTACTCTTAAGTTCACATGCCTTGAAGTTAGGTCAAATTAAAAATTAGTTTATGAATTTTTTGAAAAATTACCAATGACCCCTTGAGTTGGGCTATATTTTGGCAAGATATATGGACTCCCCAAAGTTTTTTTGCACTTTTAGTACTAAATTGGGATGTAACGATAATATGACGAAATCATGAGAGAGGTAGCGATAATTGTGAAAAACTAAAGATATCTACTGATGATTCGATCAAACCTTAGGGCACATGTATATAAATATAATTTATCGTAACAAAAAAGATTAAATTGTAAAATGTAACTAAATTAAATGTTTTAACCACCTAATTATGAGTTAATTTTCAGTAATCTGTCTCATCTTTGGTCTTTGTTTGGATTTGAATAGTGGCTGGCTTAGATGCGTTGCAAGGTGCTTTTGATGTATTAAGTGAATGGGGTGGAGAACCTTGCCTTCCAGCACCTTATTCCTGGGAATGGGTTAACTGCACCAATGATGCCATCCCAAGAATCACAGCACTGTAAATTTAAATTTTTCTCTCTTCTTAACTCTTCACTAATCGATCTTTATATAATTTTTAATGGAAATAATTAAATGATGTTAATTTGTAGGTATTTAAGTAGCTTTAATTTGTCAGGTGCGCTTCCAGACATAAGTTCTATGGACAGTCTTGAGACCATGTGAGTAGAAATATTATGTCTAGTTTCTAATACTATTTTGGTGAGACGGAAAAAGTATGATCTTTATCGATTTGTTTCGATTAATGGTATTTTCTGCCCTGTTTTGTTTGAACTACAGTGACTTGCATAAGAACAGCTTGAGTGGACCAATCCCTGATTCCCTAGGCTCATTACCAAACCTTAAACAATTGTAAGTACATACACATGTATATATAATAATTGGGTGCTTAATTAATTAGAAATTGATATTAATAACTATTTTGTTCTTTGTTTTCTCCAGGAACTTGGCTGACAATCAATTTAGTGGAGCAGTTCCTGCCTCATTAACAAAGAAAAATAACCTCAATCTAGTGTAAGTTTCTTAGTGAACTTTTCTAATAAAATGGAAAAAGTATTAATTATTAATTAATCACTAACGCATTTGTGTTTGCTGTTGTAAATTTGTAATCAGGGTGACAGGAAATCCCGATTTGTGTACTTCTGGGAAATCCTGCGAAAGCACGCCTTCAACAACATTAGGTAGTTCTCCGGCGGCCGGTTCCGGTGGCGGGAAGAAAAGCAGCAGCAAACTGCCGGTGATATTGGGGACCACTATTCCGATCGGGGTTATCATATGGGCAGTTCTTTGTGTGTTCATTGTATTACATTACAAGAGGAAATCATCCGCAGTTTCATCAGTCAATGCAGGTCAGTCATGAGTAGAACATAATTTTGAGTTTTGACCTTACATTTTCAAAATACATCTTTTGCTTCGTGAATTATCATTATTTTAAAGATGTCTCCATTTTTACTGACCGATCTCAATAGTGTTTTCAAAAGAAATTATGGTAATGATGTCAATTCTTGTGAAAACGGAAGCAAAAATGAAGACAAAAGTGTCAATTTTACGACTGGTTTATGTGGTCATTAATTTTGTTTAATTTGCAGGACAAAATGGAGGGGGAAGTGGGGGAGGGGTAAATGCTCAAGCCGTAGGAAAAGTTGGCATGGCTTTCTTCAAGGCGTACATGAGGAATGAGGCCACTACAGACAATAATGATACTACTACTAGTAGTAGTAATCAAACTCAAACAGCTTAATTAACAGCCTTCCATGGTTTTCTTTGATTTTGGATTTTGTTTGTAATTTTTCTCGATCTATTGATATCAACGTTCAATCTGGAAATGGAAATGGAAATGCCAAATTATTTTTTTTTCAAATGGTGCATTATAACTATATTAAATTTGGATTCTTTGAGGATGGATCATTATATTTTCTATTTTATTTTTATTTTTTTGTTAAAGCCATCTGTTGTCGTGGGTTCGGTTGGACCCCTACCAGTAAAATCTACAGAAATAGCAGAATCTTCTTCAGTACATCTACTATATCCTTAAAAATAGAGCTGTAACTCATATAAAATAAGTTTTATTTTTATTTTTGGACCCCGTATATGTTTATCATCCTACCACTTATATCTCACTCAAATGTGTTTGTAATTACATCATCCTACTTGATGCAACAGATATACTGAACAATCTCTCTAAAATATATGTCCTTAACTATCCCCGGCACACCACTACCGAAGCTACGTGGGGCGGTGGAGTGCCGGAGTGGGAAGGGGTGCTAAACAAGTGGAGATGCACCATCGTCTCCCGGAGCAAGGGGGGTGGCCGCAGAAGCTTGCCGGCCCCCAGTTCCGCCGGTGATTGTGAGAGTGATCAGCAATTTCCTAATCTGGTGATTCGCACATTCTTTAGTTTTAAAAACCGTGAGAGGTGAACATCAATCAGAACAACTTTAGAAACAAAAAAAACTATAAAAAAATGGAGCAAATTGCCAAGTTGATATTAATAACAATATTTGACTGACTTTCATCGATAATTAAGAATTCTGAGGTCAACGATCGACGTGAAAATTCATCATTGATATTCGCCCAACTCATCATATCCAGTTGTTATATTGACTTCATAGCTTCCCCCGGCGGTCTCAAAGTCAACTACCAAATCAGCAAAAAAAAAAAAAAAAAGGATTATTTAAAAGAAAATTTACGTGAATAATTTGGTACTCCGAATAATTAAAGTATTTTTTTTTAACTGTATCATTTTTGAAGTACTAATCTTTTCACACATAATTGCGCATTTTATCGATCTTCATAAAGAAGTAATATTCCGAGTGAATAATTACATTCACAATTTCTTCTTGAAATTGAATTAAATTATCAATTGATCTCATCAGTTTACAACAGTGACCCCATACATTCTCCTTGTTTGGTTAAAATTACAAATAAATTTTTGTCAGTCAAAAAAATAAACACAAATATCACGAGTTTTTAGTTAATCGAAAAGAATTTTGAATAGTTCAAGGACACTGATTTTTTAAAGAAATTTCAGAAATTTATGTGTAATTTGACTAAATCTCAAGGGAGGGGAACATAATTTACCGAAGCTACTAAATATTTAGAAAGACTATTGATAAGTGACTAATTATCTATAAATGGTAGTACCTCTACAAAATATCGGTGTGATTTCTCTTTGTTTGAATTATTTTTCACCTTTGGGTGCATTTGTGGCACATGAATGAGAATGATGGAAATTGTATGCTAAATGATTTCAAAAAACGAAACGCTTGTGTTTGAATGATGTAAATATGAAAATAAATATTGATTATTTCTGCAGTCGAATCTCATCAACAAAGAGAAACCAAATATGATATTTTACAAAACTAAATTTGAAATAAAAAGCTGATAACAATTTTCATCGTTTCATGACATTTCTCTTACAATATTCAAAAAATTTAGGATTTCCATAAGAATTGACTATTTGAAACCCGAATATGAGATGCCGCCCTTGTTTCATGGCCAACGGCAAAAGTATAATTATTGATAAAATTATGTGCTTTTATAAGGACATTAAAATTACAATAAATTTAGGGTCTACGATTATCTTTAAACTTTATCAGTACTGCAAGAGCTGCCTATATATATATTCGAGCTCTACAGCGTCTGCATTGCAATATTCAGAGATATTCTACAAACCTACAATCTTTTTGGACAATATTATTCATAGTCGAGCTCGAGCTAGGCCGTGAAAATGGCGGTCAGGCCACGTCATCTTTTCCTCTTCGTCTTCTTAGGGTTTTTCTTCGTGATCTCAGTCAGTCTCAGCCAATGGTAAGCTCTTCAATAATATTACATTTGTTTCGGGTTACGTATATTCTTGTTTGATTAATTATCTTTTTTTACTACGATTGAAAAGTTAAGTTTTTGCGTAATACTTGGTAATTGTCTAATAGTGATTTTAAAGTAGAATTCTAATTATTCGTTGCGTTAATCTTTGTGTGGTTACGATATTTCTTTTAAAAAAATTGTTGCAGTGTTTGTGAGCATTGACTGTGGATCATCTGATCCCAAGTACACGGACTCGAACTCGATAACCTGGTCGGGTGACAGCGGCTACGTCAGCAATGGAGAATCCCTGGAGGTGGATGATACCAGCGACTCAATACCAGCGGTTATGGACACCCTGAGAGTGTTTACAACAGTGAAAAGGAACTGTTACACCGTCCCGGTTGACCGGGGCGGCCGAGTTCTAGTCCGGGCCAGTTTCTACTACGGAAATTACGACAAAAAATCATCTCCGCCTTCCTTCGACCTCGAGTTCGACGGGAATCCTTGGACGACGGTGGTGACGACGTCCGATAATGATAAGGTGGTTGATCACGAGGTAATTTACGTTGTCAAGGGAGATAACGTCAGCATTTGTGTTGTTCAAACAAAACCGGTCAGTTTCCGTTCATTTCTGCTCTGGAAATCCGTAGCTTGGATTCCACAATGTATAACCAAGTGGATGCAAATCGTGCTTTGTTTTTGGGGGGTAGGGTTGCTTATGGTGCGGAAGAAATTATCAGGTATCTATTATATTAATTTTTATTTTAATTCTTAATGATTTTATACATGGTATATGAATTCCAAAGTACCTATGACAATCGTATATATCAAAATAAGTGTCGTTATAATTTTTTTTTAACGTAAATTAAGAAAAATATAATGAAATTGTAAGTATAATCTTATGTCTTTTTTGTTGACTAAATAATAAAGAAACAGAGTTCAAAAATATCATATAAGAATAGTAATATCGCAAATATGAAATAACATTCAATGAAGATAAAATATGAAAATATATGCAAACATTTTTTTTTTTTTTATGTAATGTGAAAGCGGCACTTATTTTGAAACAAACTAAAGATAAAACTGCGAGTTATTCTGAGACCAAGGTTAGTATGGAGTTTCAAATACATCAAACTATTGTTGATTTTGATTGAGTCTTATTTTAATTTTATAATAAATTTTTATTATTCTCAATAAATTTTATTTTATTTTTTATATTTTCAACACACGTTTTTATACTTCTCATATAATTTTACGGAATTGATATTTGCAGCGACGGTTTCGATATTTACAGCGACATTTTTGCGTGAAAAGACCAAAATACCCTTGGGGTAAAAAATTTGTGAAAATATTTTTAAAATGTGCTGAGGGAAAAAAAAAAAAAAAAATCCCATTACCATCGCCGGTCGCCGGCGATGGTGATGGGCATCACCGTCGCCGGGCGACGGCGATGGTGTTGGAGAACACCATCGCCGGGCGATGGTTTTTTTCAGCACCATCGCCGTCGCCCGCGACGGTCATGAACCATCGCCGTCGCCCGGCGGTGGTCTGTAAAACCATCGCCCGCGACGGCGATGGTTCATCACCGTCGCCGGGAGACGGCGATGGTTCATCACCGTCGCCGGGAGACGGCGATGGGTTGGAAAAAACCATCGCCCGGCGATGGTGTTCTCCAACACCATCGCCGTCGCCCGGCGACGGTGATGCCCATCACCATCGCCGGCGACCGGCGATGGTGAACCCGGCCCCCGTCCCTGCAGAATTTTGATATTTGCAGCGACCACCGGGCGGATCTTTCCCATTTCGATAAAAAATTTCGCAATTTCGACAAAAAAAATTAACACATTCCGATATAATAGAACCAAAAAATTAAAAACATTCGACGCACCCGGCTGCTGCAAAATTTGAGAAGAAAAAAAAATTGAAAGTTGTGTACATCTGCATGCCTAGGCTGTAGGCTGCAGAAGAGGAAGAAAAAAAAAAAAAATTTTACACATTCCAACTGCATGATTTCCCTTTGAAAATTACAAAGCTGCATGCCTAAGCCCCTAGGCATGCAGGAGAAGAATAATGAAAAAAAAAAAAAAGGAAAAGTTAGAAAACTTGCTTTATAAATGAAGCGGAGCGAAGGAGTTTTTCACAGAAGGGAAATTGTAATCCATAATTGTTGCTGAGCTGATACGAGTGGAATTACAGAATCAGATAGAAATCGAGACGATTGGGATCGAAAAAAGGTTAGTAGCTAAAGTTTAAATTTTTTTATGTATTGTTTTAGGTAGTTGTATTAATTATTTTAGATGTATTACGTCCGAATTTATTAGTAGTTATATCAAAATTGTGTAATTTTTATTGTTTTACGTAGTTGTATTATTTATTTTAGGTGTTTTATATCCGAAGTTATTAGTAGTTTTGTCAAAATTGTTTAATTTTTAACCGGAATATGGAAGATATGCCCGGAAAGGGCGATAGTTGTCCAGAATATCGTCGGTCTCCGGAGACATTTCGGGCCGGAAATGTCGCCGGAGACCGACGACATTTTTTTGGAAAATACCGCATGCGGTATTCCCGGAAACAGCACCGCTTGTGACCGGCGGTGCTGGACGTGTAAAATAGCGCCGGAATCCGGCGCTATTTTACGTTGAAAATGTCGCCGGTTTCCGGCGACATTTTCAACGTAACAAAGTCGCCGGATTCCCTGCCTGAAAATGTCGCCAGAATCCGGCGACATTCCGGATTCCGGCAATGGGGGGGGGGGGGGGGGGGGGTGGGGGGGGGGGGGGGGGTTGTTCCGGCGGAGGGCGGGGCATTTTTGGTCAAAAGTTGTTTTATATATTTGTATGCTATATGTTTTGAAATATATTTCGTATTAATAAATGCGGGTTCATACTGGTTCATAGTAGGGTGAACGAAATTATTGTGAGAAGGAGCGCCATAGAAGAGGCGGCTATTCATTTGAGAGAGTTAGTCTGATTCTGGAATATGGCTGATATACCCGAGGTCGATCCATATTACACTGTAAGTAAAACCGTTTACATATTTTTTTTTCCGTAATTATATTAGACGAAAATACATTGCCGGGAAAGAAACCCAGGTTGGGGGGGTTTGTTTCCCGGATCTGCGGTTATTTGCTCATAAATGTTTGCCTCAGCGGTAACGGCAATTGGGTCCCTATAAATTTTTCCGTTTAAGTGTGATTAAACATTTTTCCCGGAATTATGAACAGATTTTTTCGTGTTGAAAGTGATGCCTCTTACGCTGACCACAGTGAAGTATTTAAGACGGAAGAAGAGTTCATAAGTAGGGAACATATGATGACATGGGTACATGCCAGAGCAGCCGAAAACAATATGACTGCAATAATTACTTCATCTGCGAAGATTTTGGGGCTGTTCGTTACAAGAGGCAGAAAAGCTAGAGTTGAGATACGGTGCGAAAGATCGGGAAAAGGTAAAGATAAGCCAACCCTACCAGAAGGGAAAAGCAGGAGGCCTAATACAAGCAGCAAGAAGACGGTTGTCCTTTTCACCTTACGGGCCGACTAAGTCCTGGGGATATCTGGAAGCTACATGTCGTAGAAGCAAGCACAATCATGAATTACAAGAAGTCCGAAACTGGCATTCAGCCCATACAAGGTTAACAGAAATTGAGAAGAAAAAGATTGCCGACATGTCTAGTATTAACATCAGGCCGAAGCATATCTTAGCCAAGTTGCGCGCGGATGATCCGGAAAATGTCAGTCACATACAACAGGTGTACAATGAAGCCGCAAAAAGTAAAAGGGAGGTAGGGGAGGTCTGACTAACATGCAGTATTTCTTTAAACTTCTGCATGATAACGAATACTTCTATGCGCACGAACATGATGTCGACAGTAATGCAGTCGGGCACATCTTCTTTGCGCACAAGAAGGCGACTCAGATGCTTGTTTTTTTCCGTACGTGTTGTTCATGGATACGACGTACAAGACGAACATGTACGACATGCCCCTGCTACAAATAGTGGCCCTCCTACCGACGGACCAGTATGTCCATATCGCATTCGTTTTTATGAGAGACGAGACCACACCGAGTTATTATTGGGCCATGTCGCACTTAAGAATTCTATTCGAGCGAGACAGATTCCCGCATGTGGTCGTCACTGACCGGGAGCTTGTCTTAATGAAGGCAGTGGAAATGATATTCCCATGTGCTACCCAACTACTGTGCCGTCGCCACATTGAAATGGATGTGAAGAAACACGTCTTGTCTGCTGGCAACGACACAGAAACAACGGACGGGTTTCTATATCGCTGGCGCTGCGTTGTTAAAGCTCAGACCTATGAGCAGTTCACGGAAGCTGTGGATTTTATTGACCGAAAGTATGGAAATAAATCTAGATTTAGAAATGTTATTCCATACTTGAAGAACACGTGGTTGGACCCCCACAGGAATAAGTTCGTGTCGGTTTGGACTAAAAGTATAAAGCATTACGGCTCGCACACCACGAACATGTAAGTAATTTGTAACTTTGATTTATATTCTGTTTGTTGTATAAGTCCCTGCTCTTCTATGTACTTATGATTGCGACATGTTGAAATGTAATGTTACTTTTCTTTTCAGGGTGGAGAGTGCACATGCACAGTTGAAAAGGGCAATTGATACGGATCGAAAGGCATTTCCAACTATCTTCAACGACATTAACAGGATGACTGTTATGCACTTTGCTGAAATCCGCACTGCAATGGAATCGTCTCGCAGTAGAACTTACCGGAAGAGCGACTACTTACTCTATAGTAGGCTCAACGGTAGATTATCTTCTTCGCTGCCATTACACTTCTGCAGCAAGAATATACAGGCAGAGTCGGACTCATCGGGGAAGATGGTGCGGGGTGTGGTTGCGAACTCCGAACTAGCTGCGGGCTCCCCTGTGCATGTGAGATGGCGCAGTTGGTGCGGTCGTACCAGCCGATTGATCCTCTCGACGTAGACGCCTTCTGGAAGACGCTGCATTTGGAGATGATGATATTCCGGAAACCGTTGAGCAGAGACAAACCGCTGAAGGCCGACTGCAGGAAGTGTTTGACGATGTAGCGTCGCGGCCAAGCGCTGAGATATACAGGGTTTTAGGTGTGGTGCATTCGGCGCTTTATCCAGAAACCGTTGACCTAGCTAAGCCTGTAAGTAGGCCGCACAGGGGACGACCGAAAAACAATTCCACCAGACGCAATCCATCCGGTTATGAGCATGCCGAACGAAACGCGATACAAAGGGGTGCGAATATATGTCATTTGGTGCAAATGTTATTCTGGGTACCTACATATACTAATACCTAATTCAATTTCATTTAAACTTGCAGGTCGGCGATCCACAGGCGGACAGAGAAGACGAAGGGTTATGCGTCCCCATAATTCTGCCTGGCCCTACGACCTCCCCGTATTTCTTAAGCAATTTGTGTTCGGATACATCACAGGGCACTGTGATGTAGAGCCCGATGGACATTGTGGGTTCAGAGTAGTATTGTACTTCGTACACGAACGAGATGCGTCGCAGTGGTCCCAGGTCCGTCGCGCTGTGCACCAAGAACTCTTGTATCAATATGCTTTGTGGACCTACGTCCTTGGGCAGGAAGATTACGCCGCAGCACTTAAATTGGTCGATTTTTACGAGGATTCGGCACCCTATGAACACTGGTTTGAAACCCACCTGATGGGATTACTTGTTGCAACGACATACCAGAGGGTTCTTACGGTATATGCCCAGCAGAGTTGGACTTTCCCCCCGCTTCAATGGCGGGGTGCCGGCGTGTCGACTGATCCGGCCAGTTTCATAAATATGGGTTTCATACGACAAAACCATTTCATTGCGCTGTTAACGTCCGGGGAGGTATTGCTACCGCCAATATATCCGACGTGGAGACATAGGGCCTCACATGAAATGCAGCTTTGGCAAACCCATTTGCAAAGGAAATTGGACGAATACAGGACGAACTCAACTGCGGAGTGTTAGTTTCACATTGGACGCATACATTGCATTCATATGTAATTTATACAAGTCATAATGCCGCGAACATATTACATTTCAAACTTTTATAATGTATACCGCGAATGTATTACATGTCATTCTTTCATGATTTATACCGCGAATGTATTACATTTCATTCTTTCATGATTTATACCACGAATGTATTACATTTCATACATTTATAAATCCAGTCCCGGCATCAAATCCTCCAAAAAGATAGCCGCATCCTCTATTGCGCTCCTTCTGACAGAGCTGGGAAAGTTGGCCCTATTTTGGGGATGAGAATAATATAGCTTACTTGCTATATATTGCAACCGCTGCAAACGTTTAGAAAAGGGGAAATAAAATCAAAAACATTGCAACGCTATCAATTTGTACATTACAAAAGTTTCAACGAAATTGAATTACTTACCGCAGCATCGGACATAGACCTGGGGTCCAGTTTGTCGTCAACTTCCACTGGGTCTGGACTTACACGCGCGTGCGTTCGCGGTATGTAGTATTCGAGATACTCAGAGCAAGTCTGGTCGGACCACTTAGCCCGCTGCTCCCCCCGCAACAAATTTCTCTTGTACGTGTGGGGGATATTCAGATTCGACTCGTGCACGCAAGAGTACCTTTTTATTTCAGGCCCCTTATAGCAACTCTTTGGCATTATAGCTGGTCGAGGGATCGACTGGACGAATCCAAATTGTCGCAGGAATCGATCTGGCATATATGGCTCGACGACACCCGGGCAATGTATGAGACCCCTGTACAAGGTTGTTGGGTGGAGTCTCGCCGGATTTGTCCCAAAAGGAAGCCAATTGACCTAGGGGCCGGTGAACCAAGTAAGTGGATTTTCGCAGTTCCAGAAGTTTGTTTGATATAATAAAAATTACAAAGTTTCCACGACTTCAATAAGGGAATATTACCTGTCCAAATGTCATCGCGTCTATTGTGAGCCGGTATGTCAGCATATCTGCCTCAGGATCCCGCTTTCTTCCGGTTCCGATCTTCCACTTCAGTGCAGCCGCGTACCTGTCATCCCATGAACTGAGTTGGGGCGGACTAAACGCGGGGAAGTACTCGTATATCCAGCTCTATTTAAAAAAAAAAAACCAAATAAAGTTTTAAATGGTTATGTAACTGCATAAAGTATTGAAATTGTTTATGAACGCGTCTTTCGTACCTGCAATAATGTCAGACAACCGCCTAACTGGGCTGCATCCGCTCTAGAGGCCCTTCCAAGATTGCGGTGCAGGTTGGCCAGACACGCACCCCCACGGAAGTCCTGCTGCGCATTCTGCATCGCGAATGTCAGGCAGGAAGTGCCCAGGAACGTGGGTTTTTTTCTTGTCCACAAACAGGGTGTTTCCTATCAACCACAGCAAATACCCTGCGGCAACATTTGCGGCGTCTAACTTTCCGCTCCCACAGTGCTCCATAATGAGGGACATTTTTACGAGCGAAAAATCTTTATCCCCGAGCTCGGCTTGCTCAATCCCCAACACTTCTAATAGCATATCTTTCAAATCGGCCGGTTTGATCTTCCAACCGATTGCCTGTCCACCAATCGGGACACGCAGTATGTGGTATACGTCGTGGAGAGTGATACTCATCTCTCCGAATGGCAGGTGGAATGAATTTGTTTCCGGATGCCATCTCTCAACGAAGGCGCTAAGTAGAGCGGAGTCTAACTCCGGATGCATGCTCCATACCAAATGGGACAACCCGGACTGATCAATTATGACTCCTTCTTCCCCAACGGGTAACTCCCACCTTTGCACTCGCTCGTAACCATTATGGCACAGCAGTACACCACGTTCCTGCGCCGATTAGTGTATTAATTCATACTTGTTCGACACGAACGTAACAAGAAAATAGCCAAAGTAAATATCATTTAAAATATGAAATTTATAAAATGGCATAACACGATACCTGGCCGTGCCATACGTAGTATGCAGTATGGCCCTTAAAACTTCGTAACAACTCGGGATCTGCAGGTCCACCGTCAATCGGACCATCTAGGGCCCGGTATTCCATCCACCCGGCATCCGTCCGGGAACTTGAACCGGACCCGGCACCTGACGCTGTGCTACGCGAGGGCACCATTATTTCTTTCCCTTTGTCGGTCCTTCGCTGGGACCCGACATTTTCCCTATCGTTGTCATCCCCCCTCCAGCCCGAATACCCTTGATCGAACCCATGCGACTGAGACGATGAGACATGTCCCGCTCCAATCGTTCCGCATTTTCCTTAGCTTCGTCCTCCTCCGGATTTCCAATGTACGGCGGGGCAAAATGTGTATCGCTGTGTTCCACGTTACGTTCCCCAGCCGCAAAAGAAAACCGCGCAGACCCATGCGCTCTTCCGGCGACCCTTCTAATCCTCTCGGATGCGGTTGGGGGAATTCTGCCACCGCCTCCCCCGCTGATGAATGTCTCGCCGCAGTGGCTGTCTGCACTGAGGACCCTTATCATCTTTCTTGCTTTTGCCCTTGCTTAATTTCAGTGCGATTTTCTTAATTGTTTCTGCCATCTTCATTAATATGACCACAAATTTATCAATACAAAATTAATTTGCTAACATACATGTAAAAAGTATTTGGATAGCCGACAAAAACGTTAAAAAGTGCACAATTTTGACACCAATACTAATAAATTCGGACATCATGCAACTAAAATAATTAATACAACGCCCTTAAACAAAAAAATTTACACAATTTTGACAAAACTAATAACAAACTCGGACATAATAGAACTACAATAATTAATACAACTACATGAAGCAAAAACAATTACACAATTTTAACAAAACTACTAATAAATTCGGACATAATACAACTAACATAATTAATACAACTACTAGTGAAGTCGGACATAATAGGCATAAAATAATTAGTACCACTACATAAAACAATAATTTACCCAATGTTCATAAAACAACTAATAATTCGAACATAAACAACTACAACTACAATAATAATACAACTACGTAAATAAAAAAATAATTTACACAATTTTGACAAAACTACTAATAAATTATGCCATAATAGAACTACAATAATTAATACAACTACGTAAAGAAAAAACAATTACACATGTTTAACAAAACTACTAATATATTCGGACATAATACAACTACTAATAAAGTCGGACATAATACAACTAAAATAATTAGTACAACTACATAAAACAATAAAATTTACCCGATGTTCACAAAACTACTATTAAAACGATTTTCGCCCGACATTCCCCCCACCACCCCACCACCCCTGGCCGGATTGCGGCCAGTTTTGGTGAACATCGCCGGATTCCGGCGATGTTCAACATGACAAACATCGCCGGATTCCGGCGGCCGTTTCCGGCCAGAAGGTCGCCGGATTCCGGCGCTATTAACTGTGTGCAAATAGCGCCGGATTCCGGCGACCTCCTGGCCGGAAACCGTCGCCGGAATCCGGCGCTATTTGCTCACGGATTCCGGCCACCTTATGGCCGGAAACGGTCGCCGGAATCCTTCAACATTCCCTTTAAATGTCGCCTGCCACTTGAGGCCGTTCGGACACACCCCCCTTTCTTATTTACGGTAAACACCGGGCATATTTTCCCCATTCCGATACAAAATTTCACAATTTCGACGAAACTATAAATAAATTCGGCCATAATAGAACTAAAATAATTAATAAAACTACCTAAAACAATACGTCAAAACATTTAAATTTTAACCACTAACCTTTTTTCCGACGCCAATCGCTGCGAGTTTTATCTGATTTTGTGCTTACACCCGACTCTAATTTGCACCTGTTATGCAAATGTTTTTGTGAATTTCAAAACTTCCTTCATCTTCATCGTCTTTTATAGGCAAACAAATAATTTTTTTTAAAAAAAAAAAAAAAAATGGGGGCAGCCCGTGAATCACGGGCTGCACCCCCATAATGACAATCATGAAAATGTGTCATAATGACAAGGCTGCAGCCTGTCATTATGACACATTTTTTTTTTTTTTTTTTCTTTTCTTCTTTTCTCCTTTTCTCCTGCAGGTGTATAATGACAGTCTTTTAATTTTTTTTTTTTTTTTTTACATTTTCCAGTTGCCACCTAAGTTTACTTTCATGCAGAAATTTTTTCTATTATATCGAATTTGATAGTATTTTTGCCGAAATTGCGAAATTTTTTATCGGAATGGGAAAGATACGCCCGGTGGTCGCTGCAAATATCAAAAATTTCCTAGATTCAAGGGGGGGGGGGGGGGGGGGGGGGACATCGCCGGTCTCCGGCGATGGTTTTCCGGAAGTCCATCGCCGGAGACCGGCGATGGTTTTCGGCAAAACCATCTCCGAGCGATGTTTTGCCGAAAACCATCGCCGGTCCCCGCGATGGATTTCCGGAACCATCGCCGTCGCCCGGCGATGGTTTCCCCAAAACCATCGCCGGTCTCCGGCAATGGTCCGGGTTGAAAAATTTTTTTTTTCCCGCACACATTGGAATTCTTCAACAATTTTTTTTACAAATTTTTTTACACTAAGGGTATTTCGGTCTTTTCACAAAAAAATGTCGCTGCAAATATCGATTTCGTCGCTGCAAATATCATGCCCCTAATTTTAATACTATACAATCAAAATAAGACCCAAACCACTTTACCAAATAGGGCCTTAATGAACCAGGAAAACTACATTTTTATATTTTATATTGATGGATCGATCACAACTCAGGTACCCGGATGATATTTACGACCGAATATGGAAACCAGCCGTAGTCGGAGATGTAGGGATAGTTGAAAAGACAAATACAGAATCTTCAAACATTCTGTCCGCCGGAAACGTCAATCCACCGGAAGAGGTGTTGCGAAACGCCATAACCACCGTAGGCTGGCCGTTCGATTATATTCAACTGGGCGGAACGTTTCCCCAAGCTGAAGTTCCGGCGTACGCGAACCTTTATTTCTCCGAAGTCGACCAACTGTACTCCACTGAGACGAGATCTTTTAGTTTGTTCCAGAACTCTAAGAGAATCTCGAACTCCATTTCGCCGCCGTTTGGTTGCTTCCTTCAGCTTCGCCTTAACCTCACCATTTCCTCAAACGCGAAGTTTGATTTGCGGGCGGATTCCGACTCTACGCTGCCGCCTCTCATCAATGGATTGGAACTGTTTTACCTTAGCGACCCGTTGACCGGTGGGACGGCTCGCATCAAAGATGGTACGTATGTATTTATGTAACGGTAAGACTATAATTTTGTTAGACTATAATTTTGTTAGGGAACCAATCAGTGATGGGATAGCGATTTATGCAATGATCCTCGAAACGTATATTCAGGTCATTAACTCATGATTTTGAATGGTTTTTTAACAGAACTATAGTCTTTTTCTTTTCCTTAAATTGAAGCTAGAGTGCGCAAATGATAAATTTTAAGCTTAACTATATTAAACTCCCTATGTTATAAGCTATTTACATTTTGCCTCTTTGGACTATTAGTCAAAATGAGAAAATTATGAAGATATAAAATTTCCACCATTAAATTATAGAATCATATGTGATGTAGTTGCATGATTTTTAGGTATTCATTAAAAAATTAGGATAATTTTGTTGTTTAAGTACTTTTTTTTTTCTTTTATCATTTTGACTCAACCATTAATGGTTAAAAGGACAAAGTGTCTATTTTAATATTAAAAGTAGGGCCTGTTCGCTGAAAGTTCTACTAATTAATTAACTTGACAGGTGATTCCAATGTGTGTAATTCTGGGAAATCCTGCCAAACCACGCCTTCAGCAACTCCAGGTTCTTCAGCATCTGACTCTTCCAAGAAGAAAAGCAGCAGCAAACTACCTTTGATTTTGGGCATAACTATTCCCGTCGCTATTATCATTTGGATAGTTGTTTGTGCGTTTTTGATATTCCATTTAAGAAGAAAATCCGCTGCAGTTTCAGAAGTCAATGCAGGTGAGTATATATATATATATATATATACACACATATATGTGCGCGCAAAATCAATATTAATTGATTGGTAACTGTGTTAAGAGGGATGGTAGCAGTGAAGTCTCACAGTAACCAATGTGGCGTAGTTAGAAATATTTATTGAGGGACTAGACCAAGTAGTACAATTTGAAGAGATACATGGCGGACACTACTTCTTAGCCCTACTATTAAGGGGAAATTGGGGTGGGGGGGGGGGGGGGGGGGGGAGAAAGCTTCAGACATCTCGCGACCCCCTTGTCTATGCCACTAGCAACCACAAAAAAAAAAAAAAAAAAAAAAGAATAAAAAAATTGATATTTAAAATGAAAACAGTCAAACGGTTTCTATTATGTCATGTCACATAATTTATCTAAGACACATTTTCACTCTACCAATAATTTCTAATTTTTTTTGCTAATTAACATGCAGCAAACTAATAGGTATTGCTTTAATTATGTGGTGATTTTGTAGGACAAAACGGTGGGGCTAATGGTGTAGACGCAAATGCTGAAGCAAATGGCAACATTGGTATGACTGTCTTAAAATCATCGGACAATGCTACAGCTAGTAGCAGTCCGAATCATCAGATAGTTTAGAATCAGGGTTGAAATCTGTTATCTCAATTACGGTGTCTCCTCTTCACATATATGGGTGGTCTACTAGTGAAACCCCCAATAGATGTGAAAGGGGACACAAAAAGAGACACCGTAATTATGACATAGATCTCATGTCTTTAGGGACACCGTAATCAAGCCTCAAAAAACAAGAAAAGGATGTTGACAAGTTGTATAGAAGCTCTATACATTTGGTGGATTAAATTGAGTGATGCAGTTAAATTTAATTTATTAGGACTTTCCTATTATATTGGATGAGTGAGCAGGATTGAAGGGTTAAAAAAATGGTTTTTTATTTTTATTTTTTAAACTTTTTTTGTTATAATATTTTTTCTGATTGGTGAATTGTACTATTAATTTGATGGACGTAGTATATGTGGAAAATTAATTATGGAAAGTTAATTTCAAGGTTTTCTTTTGATCTCTACATTGCGCATTACATGTGTAATTCTTTTTTTTAATCAATCATTATATTTATTACGTTTTAAATACTGAGGTGTGAGGCTTTTGACAATATACAACAATTATCGATTGTAACTCGGACTTGAATCTGTGGGACCTGACATCCAAAAAATGCAGGTTCTGCGTTGGAACCCTCCCCAATGAAATGATTTCAAGGATATAAGGGCCTTAATTTTCTCGATTTGGAAGAAATATAATTTTATTTAATTTCGGATCGGCAAGCGAGATGATCCAAAAAAATTATCTATCTACATATTTGCTGCTCGTTCTGACCAGGGTGCGGGCAATCCAGGCTTTCAAAGTGTACCCGGCAATCATACCAAACCCAGCCTCCGCCGCCATCAATCGGGCTCTTCCGAGAAGAAAAGCGGCAGCAAACAGATCCTCTGACATTGGGCACCACTGGTCAGGTCGCCGTTCTCGTCAATGCAGTTGTTTGGGTCAATGGTTGCATGCATCATCATCAATCAATTGTACGTAGTTCTTCTGTGTTGATTTTAACTAGGGCAGCTAGGTTAATTAGCCGATTTTATAAGTGTTAGAATTTGTCAAATCAGATTGGAAAGAAGAAGAACAAACAGAGTAAAAGAGGGAAAACTAAACTTGGACGGCCATAGGAATACTCCGGGATATAAACCAGGGCAACAAAAGTGGAGCATACGACGATGCCGCCCGTTTTCATTTCGTGGAAGTCCCCGGCAGAGGGCTGTAGGTGATAGTGCGTTCTGCTTCTTATCTAGAGATAGAGAGGAGCGCTGAAATCCTTTCTATTGGTTCGTGCGTGGCAGCTGGTATAGATGAAGAAGGGCGGGCCGCTTTTTCGGGACCTATTCTCTTAATAGGCGACAAAGCTAAACAAACAAAGGGAACGTATAGGTTATTTTCATGACCTAAAGAGACCGGTTGATAATTGATTAAACTTCAAGAGGGTGTAATTTCTAATTTGCTCAAATTGTAATGATTCACTTGGAATGTTACTTCTTTATGAAATTTAAATGCAATAATGTGTGAGAAAGATTAGTGAGTTGACTCAAATGGAACAAGCTAGCAAAGATAGGTTTGTCTTAAAAATTAGAAATAATATATTGAAAAAAAATTGATGCCTTCAATTGGAAATGATGAGTTGACTTAGAGGGGGGGGGGGGGGGGGGGGGGAGCAATGAAGTCAACTGGATATGATGAGTTGGCCGAATACGAATGATGAATGATAATCCAGGAAAGTGAGTCAATTGTTATCAAATATCAACTTGGCAATTTGCTCCATTTATGGGAATTCCTTCTTACGTACAAAATTCCAGTTGATCTTCAACGGTCACACGGTAGGGTTCTTAAGACTAATAAATTAAGGTGATATAGTCCATAAAAAATCCCACGAAGAGTCAGTTCTAAACATGCAGGGCCAGTTTTCTTTGTTGGAATCGTTTGATGGCCAAGAATCCATATGAGGGAGTAGCGTGTGCCTTCTTTCCATTCAAAAGATTCTATTATTTAATTAATTTTAGTAGTTTATTATAGGGTTGAACAAAATTATCCGTGCATGGTTTGGATCCGGAAATTCGGATCGCTTTCGGTTCAGATTATATAGAAGCATAATTATATGAAACCAATCCGACTTTTACCCCGATTTTTACTAAACAGTTTCAGCTTCTTCCTCCATGACCAACATACTCGGATCAGTGTCGAAAGTATTTTGAACGATGAGTTGAATGGCTTTGTTGGCCGAAAGTATTTTGAACGATGCAAAGGTTTTTTGGTAATTGTCAAAAATTTTGGACCCAATTAATAATTTGACCAAATATCAGAGGAGGTAAATGTAATTCACCCTATCAATAATTAATTTGATAATTACATGTTAAACAGTTGCAATATATATATATATATATAAATAATGCATGACTAGTCATAAGGGGCTAATTATATATCATGTGAATTAATGGTGGAACCACTATAAATTAAATATCCTTATAATTACTCATTGTATGAATCATTAATTTAACTTTTAAATTAATGGAACTGATTAGGTTAGAATTTTAGGGTACGTAGTTACACTATATATTAAATGACAATACATTTGCGGTCTATCTTTCACTGTTCGATTTGCTTTATCGCAAACGGCAAGAGAATTTTAAGGACATATACTTTATTTTATTTTTTTACATTTTTACTTTTCAATACAAAATTTATTTTTGAAAAGAAATTTACGTGATTTATTAAGAGTTGGCTCCAAAATTATAATTTTCTGAATGAGACGGAATGAGTATTAATTAATATTATTTTTGTGGTCCATAGCTCATTACTCCTCGCACACACATCGTTGATAAATATATATATATATATATATATATATGCCTTGATAAGCAATGTAAGAGTTTTTTTTTTTAATTTTTAAATAATGATATTCATAACATACAAATCTGTAATAAGATTCTTATAGTACGTAATTGATATTGATGCATCATCTATTCACTGGCTAAATTTATAGGAAATTAATTTTAGAATAGTCTATTTTGAAAATATTTTTGGTTTTAATAGAATAGTTCATTTCAATTTCTTACTGTCCGATTAATAATATAATCATGTGCAGTTTACAATTCACACATACTTAAAAAGTAAAGATATAAACCAAAGAAATGATGTTAAATTAGTTATTTTAAATATTGTGTCTTGACATTCATTATAAGTTGTACCTATTATATCATGTCAAAGTAACTCTTCTAATTAATGTATCGAACGGAGAGTATTTGTTATTATTTTGTAGCTAAAACTCTTTCTATATATTCTAGCTTTACGTACGTACAGAGCGTCTGAATTGCAATTAATCACAGAACTATTCTACAAACCCTGAAAATGGCGAGGCCACGGCATCTCTTCCTTGTTGTCTTCTTAGGGATTTGCTTCATCATCTCATCCGTCTTCTCAGCCAGTGGTAATTACATCTGTTTTCGTACCTACAATTTACGTCACTGCTTTAAAGTGTTCCATTTACATTTGCGACGCTAATTACTTACTACGCTGCAGTGTTTGTGAGCATTGATTGTGGATCATCTGATCCTAAGTACACCGACTCGAACTCGATAACCTGGTCCGGGGACAGTGGCTACGTCAGCAATGGGGAATCCCGGAAGACGGACTACGGGTACTTAGTATCACCGGTTATGAAAACTATGAGGGTGTTCACTAGCCGGAAAAAGAACTGTTACTCGATCCCGGTTATTCCTGGCGTTCGGGTTCTGGCTCGGGCGAGTTTCTTCTACGGAGATTACGACAAGAAATCAACTCCGCCTTCCTTCGGTCTCCAATTTGACGGGAATCATTGGGCGACGGTGGTGACCTCGAGTTACGATGTTGTTGAGTACGAGGTAATTTACGTTGTCAAGGGGGAAAACACCAGCATTTGTGTTGCCCAGCGGCGAACGCAGAGCCAAATTCTTGGGGGCAAGCGTAATAGTAATTTTTTTCGCAGGTCATTAAATAAAATACATACCAGTAAAGTATCAAAATAAACATAACAATAAATGTCCAAAAATTAAAACATTAATGAGAAATTTAAAAACAAAAAAATACTAGTAAAACAATTAATTCTTGAAGCCCGAACCACCACAACCGGACGCATTAGTAATACGAGATAATTGTGCTCTGCGTTCCCTAATAGATTGATAATGTTGCAAAATTACTTCATTCTCAATCTGGACAAAAACGCGGGCGGCTGAGGAGCCTTGACTGGCTGCTGCTCTGTTTTCCAGCAGCAAACAAAGAGAAGAGAGGAAAGAAAAGAAAATGTTAGGTATGAATTGGGGGAAATTGAATTGTTGACCGTAAGTTCAAAATGGGGGGGAGGGATTAATTTGCAAAATTCCATTCTGATTCAGGCCCTTAATGTTAATTTGTTTTTTGCTTTTTCCCCCTTAGTAAAACGACGTCGTTTTACTAAGGGGGCATAAAAAAAAAAAAAAAAAAAAAGAACAAAAGCTGAACTTCATCTTCTTCAGCTGGAGGGGCAGCAGCTAGGCTTCTTCAGCAGTTCATCGCCGCTGCCGGGGCCAGCTCGAAGGGTAGTAATACTACTACCCTTCGCTCCCGGATAAAGGAGGGGCAGTGGCACCCCCCTGCCCCCCCTTCTCTCCGCCGCTGGTGTTGCCCAAACCAACCCGGGTCAGTTTCCGTTAATTTCTGCTCTGGAAATCCGTAGCTTAGGTGACACAATGTATAACCAAGTGGATGATAATCGTGCTCTGTTTGTGGCGACAAGGGTTGCTTACGGTGCCAACCAAATTATCAGGTATAGTTACTCATTTCATCCTATTTTTACTTCGCTGAATTATTCAGATGATATACTTTTGTTTATTCAAACTATATTTTGTATACTTTTATCAAAGATTACTTATGACCATTCCATAAAATTTCAAATGTGACAGAATTAAAGGGAGATGTTCCAATCAAATTTTCATATGTACTCTTTTAATTTGTAGAAAATGTGGTTCATATTCTATCAAAATTGGTTAATTCGTGATGATTTTAGTCTAATAAATGACAAATTAGATTATTATAGGGCCTGTTTGATTTGTCAACTTCTTGTTAGGCATATCTACGCGAGCGCAATACATAGGCTGGTTCAATCATTATTGATGCATGCTTTTCTTTTTAATTTTTGAGTACTAAGGGCATATTTATAACACAAATTAATGATCAAACTTATTTAATTAAATAATAGTCACTTTTAAGGCATTTGTCTACAAAATTTAAAATATTTTTATTGATTAAGTATGACTTATTTTTTTTAGAAAAAATTAAGCAATTAAAGTCAATTAATTGTTTATCGCTTACTACTCCTCTAAACCCTAATTCATATTAATTTTTCAAAACTATCCCTTATATTTTAGAGAACATAGAGTGTATATTCAAACTTTTAATTTGTGTAATGTTTAATTATTTGTGATTGCGTAACAAAACTATATACTCCGGTCGATCACAGGTACCCGGACGATACTTACGACCGAATATGGACCCCCTCCGTGAGGATTGATATTAATTTAATTGCAGTGACAAATAACGATCCTGTGAGGATTCAGTCCGGCGGCTCCGACGATAATCCACCAGAAGCAATGCTGCGAAACGCCGTCACCGTCAGACCCAGCAACTGGAGCTTCGTGTCTGATTCTATTCGACTGGAAAGTCCGTTTCCGAAATCGGAAGTTCCGGCGTACGCGAACCTGTATTTCTCCGAAGTCACCCAACTGAACTCCACGCAGACCAGATCTTTTAGTTTGTACGATATCTACAAGAAGATCTCGTACCCCATTCAGCCGCCGTTCGGCCGGGGGCTTGAAATCACCTATCCCAACGTTAATGTTTCCTCAGTCACGGCGTTTTATTTGCGGCCGGATTCCTACTCCACGCTGCCGCCGATCATCAATGGAATGGAACTGTTTAACATTAGCGACCCGTTGACCAATGGGACTGACACCAGAGATGGTACGTAGTACTCTCCCCAACATTAAAAGACTCTATTTTTTAAAATATTTTTTTATTTTAATAAAATAGTTTATTTTTAAATTTTTTTACTTTTTATATCGTTACTAATATAATCATGTGCTATCTATAATTTGCTCATACTCAACGAACAAATTAGCTATTTTAGATATTAGTATACATTAACATTCATAATAAATTATATATTAGTCAAAGTAAACTCTTTTAATAGAACCGACAAAGTAAATTTATAAAAAAGAGTGGCAAATAATAATATGATCCTTTAACTTGACCAATAAATGTATGTCTTATGAGTTGATAAAAAAAATTACGATAAATTAATTAAGATATCTGTCATTACTCACATATATATACACTATTTGTTTCACTAAAAAAAAAGTAGGTTCATACCAATAAATTGATTCTTACCCGAGATCCTAAGTAATCATGAGCTAGGAGGAGGCAACTTGAAGGTCGTAGGAATCTGACGTGGAATAGAATGCCAAATGAATTGACCCTTATTCTAATTAAGGTCCAATCTAATAGTGCATTCTTGACATATCAATATCAATATATATATATATATATATATATATATATATATACTAGATGAGGCATGCCATGCTGTGCATGACATTTGCCCAATAATATAATTAAGTTATAGTGATTGTTTGAATTAGTGTAAAATGAGAAAAAAAAAATTAACTTTTTGTTTTAGGTTATAATCTAGGTCTAAAATTGCTTAGTTTACCTCTTTGACACTAAATACAGAGTTAATGTATGTTGCAGACTTAGACTAAATATAATTAAGTCTGAAATGATAAGACTGATAAGTTTCATTTTAACTCTTTGGTGAATGTCCAATAATATTATTGTGTGATCATATTAAAACTTGTAAAAAATATTAAAAGTATAGATAATAATCAATTTATTATAAATATAGAGTTGAAAACAAGAAACATAAGTTAAATATCACATAAATAATTTAAACTTTTTCCCAAATATGAAATTGGCACACCTAGTATATTCTCTTCCTTTTCCCTCACCTCTTCACATCGGCTCTTAACTTCTTTAGTCTTCTTCTTCTTCTGAAGATTAACCAAGTTACTGAATGAATTCGATGCGTGTTGTGTGTAGACGCCGATGAGCATGAGAAGCTCCATTGTCAGATGAGGTAAACCTGGAGGCATATTTCGTAGGGAAATATTATTTTTAATTGGAGTAAAACATGCATAAACCTGCAAATTTGAAGAGATTGAAAATTTTCGTGAGAAAAATGCATTTTGAAATTTCTCTAAACAAAAATATGTTCGAATCAAACATGCACATAAGGACTCTAAGCAAGAAGAAACTTGTGTGTGATTTTGTTTTCAATGGATTGAACATATATATTGTTTTAAAGTGATAAACAATGTGTCACTTCATTTTCTTTTGTGAGAATTACCAAGAGTTTTCAAATAATTTTTTTTTTTTTAAACAAAAGCAATACTTAAATTAACGGGTTGAAAATATCGTCCAGCAACGATTTGACAGTAGGCCATGAGCCAAACAATACCATCTAGAATTAAAGTAGATCTGAAAATTAGATCTCCAATCTAGAATCAAAGTAAATCTGAAAATCAAATTTACAAACTGCAAATCTAGCCTATAGCTAAGCAAAGAGCAGCAAAATTTCCAATAGCTGAACAGATCATCAGACTGGTGGTATTGGACTGCTACTGAGTTCTGATATAGCCCCAAAATTGACTCATGACACAAGAGATCCATGACGAACAACTGACGAAACCAACCACTGTCGGCTTCATTTTTACCATCTTCTTCATCAACAACTTCATCCTGCAGATCTAAAGTTAAAGACTTCAAAAATAAATGAAAAACACAACTCCAAAAATAGAGCGGACAAAACTCTCAATGAGGAGAGACAACAAAACTCTCAACAAGGAGAGACTTATTAGACTAGGAAGATAGGGGAGAAGGAGGGAGCTCCCCTATCCTCCATTAATGGAAGATGGGGGAAAAGGAGGGAGGAGGAAGACGGGAGGGATGAGAGAAGGCAGAGAGAAATTAGGGCCGGCCCCATATATAATATACTTTTAGGAGTTTTCAAATAATTAATCATTTACTAATAGTATATTAATAAGGAAGTTGATGTGAACAATGTAAATATAATCATAATATAAACAATATATTTTAATGATATTTAAAACATTTAGTATAGGAAAAGTCACAAAATTAAAAATAAATTTGAATAACTAATAATTATATTTCACTCACCATTACATAAATATAAGCATGTCTTACCTAAAAAGTTATTTATTAATAATACTATATTTCTTAATAACAAAAATAAACTTATGTTTCATTATAAAACGTTTAATATTTTACAAATATGCTTAACTTAAGTTGTATATAAGTTATATAAATATGGAATATGGAAGATGTTTATATTTATATGATATTTTTGTACTTTTATCTATAATATATATGTGTATATACATATAACATATATAAGTAGAATACAAAGAGTTCAATATAAATACTCTTAAAATTGAAGGTTATTTAACATAGAAATTTTTAAAAATAACTTAAGAAGTTACAGGGGCAAGGAAAAATATTATCTTTTAAATGAGATAAAATAAAATTTATGTACTTAATAAAATATTATTAAATATTAATCTTATGTGGTATTGATCATATGAATAGTTAAACTAAATTATATGTCAATGTGGCAGCCATGTGTTATTTGGATGTAATAAAGTGATTATGTGGCAGCCTTAACATAATTAAATGTTAAATATATGTGGCAGGCACATGACATTCTCACATCAAACCTATGTTACTTTCTATTATATAAGGTAGATATATATATATATATATTAAGTACTTCTTTTTGTTATTATTCTAGAATAAATATTCATCAGTTACGAATTTTTAACTAAATTTTAAGGATTTTTTTTTTTTACTATTTAATATATCACTATTAATTGGTCTAATATTTTTGGGTTGAATATACAGTGAAGGGCTTAGCATTGTTGCAAAAGGCTTTTCATGTATTACAAGAATGGAGGGGTGATCCTTGCCTTCCAGCACCTTATTCATGGGACTGGGTTAGCTGCACCAATGCTACCACCCCTCGAATTACAGCGCTGTAAAATTTTCTCTCTTGTTTTTCTTGTGAATAATGCGTACTGTATTTGTTGCGCCATGTAAAATGGTGCAATTAGATACATACACTTAAGGATAAGTGCTATTTTCTTAGAAGAATGATAAAAACGTAGGGCTCGAAAGTAAAAATAAAATTCAATTTTGATTTTACTATTAGACGGCCACACTAGTTTTAAGGATGTAGTCGTTGCAATCAATATTTTTTTAAATGTAAACACACAAAATTCATTATTATAGTCTTTTGATGTATTAATATATATATATATATATATAATTTTTAAATGGAATTTTTGTTTTGCAGGTAGTTAAGTGGATTTCATTTGTCAGGTTCACTTCCAGATATAAGTTCTATGGACAGTCTTGAGATAATGTGAGTAGTAATATTCATGATCTCATTTATTTAATTAATTAATTTGTTAATATTCTTAATTATATGATCTTTTATTTATTTTTAATTAATTAATTATGGTGTTTTGTTTGAGCCACAGTGACTTGCATAATAACTGGTTGAGTGGACCATTCCCTGGTTTCCTTGCCTCATTGCTAAACCTTATACAATTGTAAGTATTATATATATATTGTATTAATATGTGAGAAAAAAATTGTAAGTGTTCTGATATGAAAATGTTCTTGAAATTTATTTATTTTTTAAATTAAATTTTCATTATATATATATATATAATGTATTAAAAATATAAGAGTGTGCATTGAAATAAAAAAATAATAATAAAAAGTCAAATGAAGTCAAAAATATTGCACAAATTATATGGCGTGCTATATTCCTTCTCTCTTATTGAAAATTCATGTTTAGAAAATGTAAATTTTTTTTCTAATAATTTTGAAGATACAATACCTAAATTAATTAATTTGTCTTTATTTTTTAAATTTAGGTTAATTATGACTTCATATACTTATATTAATAAAAATCTTTTATTGAGATTAAAAAAAAAAAAAAGACTTTTAAAACATGATTGTTCCATTAAAGCATGTGAATATAAATAGATGGCACCTCCAAAGGTTCACAAGACTTGGATATATATATATATAAACTAATTTCTTTTTTGTTTTATTTATACTACAGGAATTTAGCTGATAATGAATTCCGTGGACGAGTTCCAACCTCACTATCAATGAAGAGGAACTTGAATCTAACGTAAGGTCTTACAAACAAATTAAAACAACCATATATTCAGTGAAAATTTATCATAAATTATCACGGGATAACTGATGTGACATTAACATAATAAAAAATTATTAGACATTTAAGATTAAAAAGGGTCAAGCGATCGTCATCATGACTAACACGTGATGTTAAGTCCCTTCGTTAGTTTTTTTACTGAGTATTTTTCACGCTTCCAATTTTGTGTTCATCCATATTTGCAATTAATTCATAATTACCGTGAAGATCAGGGTGACGGGCAATCCGGGTAATTCCAACTCGAGCACCAGCAAACGAACTGTGATATTGGGCATCACCATTCCAGGCGTCCTTCTCATCTGGACACTTATTTGTGTGTGTGTTGTAGTAGAATCAAAGTATAAATCAGCTGTTTCAAAAGTCAATGCAGGTATAAGTATAATTAATATATATACTTTTTCTGTTCTATTAAAAAAATTTATTTTTAAAAATATTTTTTGTTTCAATATAAGTAGAAGAGTTCAAATTTAATTTTTTTACTCCTCTTAAGGTGTACATAATTTTAACCCGGCCACCATTAAAAGTTATGACACAAATATAACAAAAAATACTCTTTCTGGTCCAGAATACAAGTCATTGAGGATCGAAGGAGTAACAATTTTGAAAATAAATGATGTTTTAGAAAAACATAATTTATTTCCCAACTTAACCTTGTATAAACTTATTCAACTAAGAGTTAGTTAAATATCTTAAATACCCTAGTAATTATCTTACCATCCATTCTAGTGTTAATTATGTTCGTTATATATATTCTGAGTATTAATTGGATTACACAGCTAGTACTCCAAAACCTTATAGTATTGAATTACAATAATTAAGGGTTTTTTTTTTTAGCCATTTAAACGTATTCCTTAATCGGTTTGAAAATTTCTAAAACGTCTTTTATTCTGGATCACGGAGAGTATTAAATTAGCTATCTTACGTGTTGTACTTTGATATTCATAAAAAGTGATAAATTTGTGAAAGTGAATTTTTTTAGTGGAACGGATAGAGTACGTATCTGCTAAATTATTAACTGAATTGCAAATTGTTGTGGTAACTTGTAGAACATTGATACGTTTTTTGCTTTATATATGTGGTGATTTTTAGGACAAAATGGTGTGGATAATAATGGGGCTGTCTTAAAAACGGACGTGAGGAGGAATGAAGACAACACTTCTTCGGACATTAATGCTACTTCTACTAATCATCAAACGGCTTAACATCAATTAAGCTTCAGACAACAAGAAATTAAAGGATGATGAGATGAGACTTTGCTATTATGTTGGATAAGTGAAGAGAATTCAGGGGTCCAAAAATGGTTTATCTTTTCTACTTCAATTTTTTTTTTTTAAATGGTGAATTGTACTATTTTATTGGATATAAGGGATTGTGCAAAACCAAATTTTTAAATGTTAAATTGAATGGTTTTCTTTTTCTCATCTCTATAAATTGCGCATCACATCTCAATATATGTATGTCACAATTTAACACCTAAAATAGTCCACTAACGTTCTTACATTTTTAAGGTCGGTCAATTCTATTAATAATGGTAAAAGGAGTAAAAAAATTGAAAATAAACTTTTTTATTTATACAAAAATAAATTTTTGCGTATAATTGCATCCAAAAGCCGGAAATAAAATGTGTCAAATAAAGTGTTTGAAAATTTAATTGTTTCGTTTTTGTTAAATCACTCAATTGGTCTCTTAAGTTGGGATGTTGTCTCATTTTATCCTCTTAACTTGAGAACTTTTTATTTTTGTAAGTCTCTTAGTTTCAAAAATTGTTCGAAAATGGTCTCAAACATAAATTTTTAACAATATTTGAGCGATTTTTAACTAACACGTGAGATTCACACGCATTAATAGCGGCAAAATAAATAAATAAATAAATGTTAACTCTATTCACCTTCACCCCATAATTTAGTTTGAAAAAATTCACGTGTAAGGCGTATATAGCTAAAAAATTGTTAGAATTCGGGTATGAGACCATTTTGAAACAATTTTCAAAGATAAAAGATGAAAAGAAAATAATTTCAAATTATGACCAAAGAATTATAATATTCGAAAGTAGTTTGACATTTCTTTTTCTTCGTCCATAAATCAAAGTCACGATGAAACATACACGTGTCACGGGTCGCTCTTTTCAATAACCAAAATTAGCGTGCTCTGTTAGTTTTCGGCTTCAACATTGAGCGGCCTAAGCTACAACACGCCAGTTTAGGAACCTTGGGGCATCAGTCGGGGTGCAGGAAAAGCGCAAGAGGCTTGGCCTGTAATAACATGCATGGCAGGAACGAGGTGGCAAACTAGGGCATGCTAATTGATGTACATCACTTATGAAACTTATAATTGAACATATAATTGCCTACTTGTTTGGCTTTAAGCTACTAACCCTAGCCCAAAACGCCAATACCAGGTCAACGAAAATAAAGTAGATGAACACAAAACTGATGTTAATTAAAAAAAAGAAAAAAGAAATGTGGTGACAATTTTGAAAATATCGTAAGCTTTTGCATAGGGCTGAGAACGAACACGAACGTTCACGAACAAGCTCAGGATTGACTCATTAAAAGCTCGGTTCGAGATCGTTTATTTATTAATAAACGAACACGAACAAAATTTTAGGCTCGATTAATAAACGAACAATAAATGAACAAAAGGGAGTTCGGCTCGATTACGTTCGTGAACAGCTCGGTAAGAAAAAATAATTTTTAAGAAAGATAAAATACATATATAATTTATCATTCATGCATATAACATGAAAATAAATTTGGTGCAGTAGTAAGACATCAAAAGAAGAAACAAGGGAACTAGGGTTCGAATCTTCACAAGGTCAAATTTATTTTATTTCACAATTTTGAGGTGAATTTCACCCAATCTCACATCGGAAATGAATAATTTTGAGGTGAATTTTACCCAATCTCACATCAGAAATGAGAGAAGATTTGGGAGGAAAATTCCTTATAAATAGATGAGCATGACACTAGGGCTGAGAACGAACATGAACAAGCTCAGCTCGGCTCGATTAATAAATAAACGAACACGAACACGTCAAAACTCGGCTCGATTAATAAATAAACGAACATGAACAAGATTTTAAGCTCGATAAATAAATGAACAATAAATGAACACGTCAAAGCTCGGCTCGGCTCGGCTCGTTATCACCCCTACTTTTGCATAATGATTGGTCGAAAAAGCGAAGTTGAAAGTAATTATTTCACCGGAAAAGATAAACAAACCGGTGCAATTTTTTAAAATTTGAAAAACTCAGGGGAATTTACAATATGTAAAAAGTCATCCGATAAAAGTTTCCAAATAATTGAGAATCTTCGTATGAAAATAAAAACACTCCAGCTTATTTATCTAATAATTATTCATGCGGTTGACTTAAGTTCAAATTATCGAGAAATTATTATATGCATCCGTTATATCATTAAAAATATTAAAAAATAGTATAATAAATCTATACTATTCATATTTATATTAATTGATAGGCTCCTAATAAATCCGAAGGTAGGTAAGTACCAAGAATCTCCTAAAAATCTGCCACACCTTTCTCCTCAAACTTTTACATTATATTCCTGTCTTCTAGAAATTCTGTCACCTTGACCAGGATCCTACCGCGATCACTTACTAACACGTGTCCTCAGTTTCCATTCCCCAGTTGCCCTTAGCTATACTTTCGATCTATAATAAAGGTTTCAGAATTTTGGAATTTTAATTCCATTAATACTTTGTACATATCAAGAACTTGAATTATATATTCAGTTAGATCATCATTAGATATGCAAGAAACTATTAACTCTTAGTTAGATGAGTTAATACAATGATAAACTGGGAAAAAGATTATACTTTTTGCTAAAACGTAATTTGTTTTAAAGATTGTTATTCCCTCTAAAACGACTTTCATTCTAATCCAAGGAAGTATTCATCAACTTAACTTTCAGTTCTCTGTTTTAGGATAAGTGTCATTCTAAAATCTCAAAAATAATGTTTACATATTGTTCCAAACTTACATTCATCTATTTTCGTTCATTATAATTAATTCCTTTTCCTCATAATTTCAATGTAACTATATATTACTATTATTACTTGTAATTATGATATTATTTAGTCAACAAGTACAGACACAAAATTATACTTGTAATCTTAGGATTAGTTTCTTAACTTATGTGAAAAGACCCAAAACATCACCTATATATTTTGGGACAGAAGTATCGTAGTGGACTTAAGTGAAAACCCTACATTATTAAGCTTAAGACTTTGTATTGCAGCATCATGAAAAAACCAAATCACGAACTCAACCACCCTATAAATTTAGACTGATCTATCACTTTCCTTTCTCCGATATTTAATTTCCTGGACAAATCAAATATTTAAAATACTTCATTCATTAGAAGATCGTATCACCAGATAACAACTAATTATGAAACAAAATAGAACTCTAAACGATAATTTTCTTACTATATTAGTATTTGCAGCAAGGGAGAGTGGAAAGTCTTCATTACTTTGCATAGAAATTTCGTTTTCACAATTTAACAGTCACCGGCCTTCAGCCATGCATCTCTCTCGAGCCAGCGCAACAAATTGGACGTCATGCAATCCTGTCAGTTCATGCTAACGTCAACGCGCGCCAACTGATTTTAGTACTACCCCAGATCGAGATCCAAGCAAAAAAAAAAAAAAACTATAAATTAAAGGCCAAGAATGGAACCATCGTTTCATCAGCAACCAACCCATTTCAGGATTGATCGAAGCTAGCAATGGTCCGGAAATGCAGAGTAATTCTTGTCTTGGCTCTTTACTGCCTTGACCTTCTGATAGTTTCATCTAATGGTAAAAGCCCTAATGATAAGATTAATCTTGTTTGTGTGTGTTTTTGTTTTAATTATGTAATTCATGTTTTTGATGACTGACATTCAAATATTGCTGGATTTATTTGAACCAGGAAGGATTTTGCAGAGCAAAGTTTCATATGTTAGTCAAATCGTGGAAGAAAAAAGCCCGAAAGATGTTTTTAATACAATGGATGCTCCTGAGACCATGTAAGATCAATAACCAATTTAAACCTTGTTAAGGCATTGCTCTAGACACATGGTCGGAGCCGGTGTGATCTCCAGACCTCTTCAAACCCCTCCTGTACCCTTATTAGCTGTATCTAGTTGTATTGATTTAGTTATTAAATGTATGTATTTAATTGCAAAAAGAAAAAGTTTGTTCACATATTAGACCGCTCAGAAATTTTTTCTGACTCCACCACTACAGAAACGTGCACCATAACTCGTTAACAGGAAATATGTCAGCCTCCATAAGGACCATACACAAAAAAAGTTAGGGCTTTCTTAATTTGTTTTTGCTTACCTAAATTTATTTGGTTGCTCTAATTAATTTGCAGTTTATCTGGGAACCCTAGCTTGTCAACAACTGAAACGCCTTGTATATTTCCAGCTCGTGGCCGGACCCTGCAGGAAACGACTTATAATCGGACAGTTCCAGATCCAGATCCACTTCCAGATCCATCTCCATCTGGGCAGACAGGAACCGGAAAAGGAAAAGCCGGAAATTTTTTTAGCAAACTTATAAGAAAACTCGGATTGAAACTGTTCATGATTGTTTGCCTTTTATTAGCATTACCGGTTGCTGTGGTAGCTCTTGTTGTGTGTGGTGCTTTGTCACTTGTTATTCGTGGTCTGTCACTTCTGTGTGGGTGCGGCCATCAAGCTGCCATTAATGGTGCCGACAATGCAGCAGTTAAAGTTGAAGTTGATGATGATGATGATGATGACAACGACGATGATGATGAAGTTGAGGTTGAGGTTGAGGTTGAGGTTGATGATGATCATGCAGCAGTTGATGTTGATGAGGAAGTTGAGGCTAATCCAGGTTAGTAGTTAGTACCGTAAAAAAGTATTCAATATTCCGTCTCACTAAAAAGTTCTGATTTAAAATTTTACTATTTTTTTTTTTATAAATGATAAGATACAAAACTTAAGAATTAAGAATTTGACACTATTTTTTTCATTTAATTTTACTTACTAAATATAAAGAAATTATAAAACACACGTTATTATATTGGTAACAAGGGTATATATGTGATGTAAAGAAATAGAAATAAGACTCTCTTCTTATAACACAAATTTACTTTGAAACAAGACACTTTACATGTATAAAACAAAGAGTAGTAATAGTACTATTGCCGATATATATATAATTAAGAGCTAGAAGAATCTTTATATTTTCATTTTATGTTAAGTTTATATTATCATTTACAAAACTCTTTATTTTTTGGTTGAATCACCCCTATTAGTCACTTAATTTGGATTGTTGCCTTCCTTAAGTCCCTTAATTTAAAATAGTTTAATTTTCTTCCCTTAAAATGGCTACGAACCCAAATTTTAACAATATATGAGTTATTTTCATCAACTAACATGTGTAAGATTCATACTCATTAATAAGGATGTCGACGAATAAGAAAAAATAAAAGATTAAATCACATTGTTTACCATTTTATTTAACTTGAAACAACTCACGTGTTAGTCGAAAATAGCTCAAATATTATTAGAGTTAGGGTTCAAGCCGTGTTAGGAAGTTAAGGGACAAAAATAAAATAATTTCAAATTAGGAGACCAAATGAATACAACTTCCCAAGTTAAAAGACCAATTAAGTGATTTAACCATATATTTTTAAAATGATTTAAAATGCAATTTGAAATATATTTTTATTAACCATATCTTATTTTGTGTAATATTCAAAATTACGTAATTTTTCTTTCAAATAAAAGAAGAGAGCAATTTAAATGAGTAAAAATTTATAAGTAAAACAACGTAGTTTTGAGTATTTAGCAGAAGATTTGAGTAGAGTTTGAACGCGGAATTACGATACCGGCCTTAAATGTTTTTAACGTTATATCTGTCCCACCTCTAAGTGATGTAACAGTAATTTTTCATTTTCTTTTTCTTTTTGGATGTTTCGACAGATCACACTAACATTTCTTATTTCATACTCTCTCCGTTTCGTTGGAAGAATTCACTTTGTATTAATAAAAACAATATTACAAAGTGAACTCTTCTAATGGAACAGAGAGAGTCCGTATTATTTTTCAATACAGTAAATTAATTATATCTTCGATCTTCACTCTTCAGTCAACGTAGGAGGAGCTAGAAACGCTACAGATCACTGACGATGAGTCAACGGGAGAAAAACCGACGTCGCCGGTCATTTATCCACGTTCCTTTTCCAATTTTCTGCTGTCACTTAGTGAAATTTAATCTCCTCTAAGTTTCAATTTTAAAAATACAAATTACTTATTGTACGTTGTGAGAGTTTTCTTGATTATAAATTTGATGAGCTTGAAATTATATCATTTATAATCCATGAAAGTAATATTCCTGACTGTTCTTATTGATTTTTAATTACTTTTTTTTTGTTTTATTAAAAATGTGATCTTATTTATAAAACAATTGTTTTCTAATATATTGTCTTATTATTTTTTTAAATGTATAATCTTTCGTATTCTTAATTACTAAAAATAATTATATGTGTAACTGACAATCAATTTATCTTGCAAAGTAATGACAAAAGAAAAAGAAAAAAAAAAGACAAATTACTTAATTATTTTATATCTTTAATTCAGATTAAGACATGTAATAAAATTATATTTTTTCAAAACACGGCTCTTCTAATAAAATGAAACGAGAGACAAACTACATGCAAGGCAAACTAGAAGTAAACGTAATCAAACAAATGTGAATAAATAAAAAAAATTAATACATATTATAAAGTGTGTTTAAAAAAATTTAAAAAAAAATCAAATGCAAATATAAAAGAAGGAGGTACATTCCATTAGAAGAGTCTACTTTCATCCATGTATAATTATTATGAAAATTAATGTACAACACCTAAGATAGCTAATTTGGCACCATCTATTTTTTTTATATCTTATATATTAAGTATGAGTTAGTTGTGAATTTTTCATAATTATATTAGTAAAAGTAGGAGAAGTAAAAAAATTTAAAAATAAACTCTTCTATTGGAACGAAAAATATATTTCAAAATAGACTCTTCTAATAGAACGGATGGAGTATTTTTTTTTTTTGCATTTTGATAGGCTCCTTTGAGAAAAATTTTTAAATAAGTGTTTCTTCACATATTTCAATGCAAATATTTTAAAAGTTTAAATTTATTATTATTTAATTAGTCTCATCTAACCGTATTAATTAATTATAGTCTCATTCTATATATATATATATATATATTGACATAAATTCTCATTAATTTAATATGTAGTTAAACTAAAAAATAGAAATAGGATACGTAAGAGAAGAAAATTACCTACCTCCTTAATTGTTGTACCTGACAGTTATTTAGAAACGGAGGGGAGGGGTATATATATTATCTTTTACTAAATTATTATTTTCTGTTATGACAGAGGAATCGCATGTTCTTTGGTCTTACAAACCTTGTACGTACACAGACAGTTTGAAAATTAGTAGGTGCCCATTAATCCGCACGTAATCAGTAATCAACAATATTATTCATTTATTTTTGGAGCATAACGATGATGTTTAAAATTAAAAAGAAATTTATAAAAACCATAATTAATCAGTCGTTGACTAATTTTCCTTGTTAAGAATTCTGAAGTCAACTACATGATTGGTCGTATATAATTGATATTCGCCCAACTCATCCAGTGTCCGGTTGGTGAACGTTGACTCCCACCGTCCGGCGCTGTCCGGCCGGCGACTCTAATCATTAATTTTTCTTCATCCACTCGTTAAATCACACTTGTCCCTACCTATTTGTTATATATAATGCTTAGGGCACAATTACAAATTAAAAAATCATTTCAAAACTTATTTAATATATATTGACATTCTATCTTTTATTACTTTTCATTGCAAAAATCAATAGTCAGTGAAAGATTTTTTTACTTTTAAAGAGTGAATATTATAATATCATCTTCCATAATTTTTTGGAAACTTCCCATTTACCATAAATTTAAGCATATATGAATTAAAAATATGTATATATATATATGAAATTTCCCATTTACCATAAATTTAAGCATATATGAATTACAAATATGTATATATATTATGTTAAATATATATGTATATATGATGTCGTAATTAATGAT
Organism: Leptodermis oblonga; assembly: GCA_016801395.1. Taxonomy (NCBI): domain Eukaryota; kingdom Viridiplantae; phylum Streptophyta; class Magnoliopsida; order Gentianales; family Rubiaceae; genus Leptodermis; species Leptodermis oblonga. The sequence continues at coordinate 38,812,086 of CM028760.1, forward strand.
GTAACCCAATCAACCCCTGGGTCGACTTAAGCTATGTTATTTTTCATTTTATTTCAGAAATATAATTTTTTCCTCCAAAATTTTACATAAAGAAAATTTTTCATTTTCTACTCAATTCAAAATTCAAAATTTAAAATTTTCTCTAAATATTCACTCATATCAATTCAGAAAATAACATAATCATTACATTTTTTTTTTCTACACAGATCATCAAAAGAAATTTCCTCCATATAAATATTTCTTCCCTAAAATTAAAATTTCTCAGACAGGTCGCCAAAAGAACGGAGGCTAAGGATCGCCAAGTTTAACCACATTGGTCACAAATTCATGAAGTCTTTTCAGGAATTAATTTAGTATTTCTTTTTCTTTTCCTTTTTCTTTTTCTTTTTGGGCCAACATCAACAAGCATATATATAGCTGCCTATCCTAGATTAATGTACATAGTACGGAGTAGTACTACACAGTGCTAGAGTTTCTATATAAACGTTGAAACGCTAAAGGGTTGCACTGCAAAATCATAAGTATTCAACAAAGTGACGATCAACATCGATCTTAAACAACATTATTATTCATGATTGAGTTCCAGCCTGCCATGAAAATGGCCAGGCATTTCTTTCTTCTTCTCTTCTTCTGCATCTGCTTCATCTCAGCCGTCTCCCCCTTCGGTAAGCTTGATCTCCCTTTGTTCTTGTGAAAGAGTAACAATATTCATATTTTTATAAATCACGAATTACAACTTCAACTAACACTCTTCCATTGAGGCAGATGGAGTGTAATATATATATATATATATATATAAATTAATTTGTAGCGACAACTATTATACGTTTTGCAACTGCTAAAATATTAACGGTTATAATTTGCAGTGTTTAAGAGCTTTGATTGTGGATCGTCCGCTAATTCGTACACCGACAACAGTTCGATAATCTGGTCCGGCGATAGTACCTACGTCAGCAACGGGGTTTCGCGGTCGGTCCAAACGGGCAACTCAATCTCCCGCGTTTTGGACACTCTCAGAGTTTTCACTACCAGGAAAAAGAACTGTTACAGCGCATTCGCTGGCCGGGGCAGTAAAATTCTTGCCCGGGCGAGCTTTTACTACGGAAATTACGACCAGAAATCATTACCTCCTTCCTTCGATCTCCTTTTCGATGGGAATCGTTGGACTACTGTCGAGGCGACCGTTGATTCGGTTGTTTCGTACGAGGTAATTTATGTCGCCAAGGGGGATTACACCAGTGTTTGTGTCGCTCAAACGAAACCGGGTCAGTTTCCTTTCGTTAATGCTGTGGAATTCCGTAGCTTGGATGCGGCAATGTATGAGCTTGTGGATGAAAATCGGGCTTTGTTTTTGAGAAGAAGGCTTGCTTATGGTACCAATAAAACTATCAGGTACACACTAAAATTATATCTCTAACTCAAATTATAGCAACATCTAAGCTGTTATTTTTTTACTAGCACGTTCGTGAGCTGTTTCAGGCCATGTTAAGGGGAAAACAAAATAATTTAACGTTTTTTATTTCATTTGCTCTCACTGCTAATGTCTGTGAATTAATTTGGGACCATTTGAAATTATTTTTCCAATATATGGACAAAATTAAAATTAAAAATTTCAAGTTGAGAGACCAAAACTATATAACAAAAAGACAAATGGGGTCATTTAACCCAAATACCTAATAGGTACTCCATTCCAATAAAAGAGTTATGCAAATTTCTATTACTCTTTCAAAGACACACGTAAAACAGTGTATGATATTCCCTACATTCTGTTAAGAGAATTCACTATCAGAAAATCTTTAGATATTTTTTGTGTAATATATTGAAATTCATAAAAAGTTGTATATATTTAAAGTGAATTATTTTAATAGAACGAGAAAAATGGGTACATATACTTTATATTCAAAATTGTAAGTTTATTTCGTTAACTTAGGTTCCTTACGTCACAATTAACTTGAAACTATTGATTACAGGTACTCGGACGATTTCTATGATCGAATATGGGAGCCCGCAGTCGCTAGAAATGGATTAATCGCAGTCACAAATACCGATTCATGGGTTTTTGGCTCCGACAGAGAAGACAAACCACCGGGCGAAATGTTGCAGAACGCCATCACCACGTCGAACGTGTCGGGCGGTATTAAACTGGGCACGGTGTTCCCGGAAGCCGAAGATTCTATGTACATGAACCTATATTTCTCCGAAGTCGCCGAACTGGGTTCCTCCCAGAAGAGATCTTTTACTTTGTACAAGAACGACGAGTCTTTGTCGAACCCCATTTCGCCGCCGTTCGACGACTTCGTTGAAGTTAATTATGTTAGCAACACGACTGTTCCGGTGAACACCACGTTTTATTTGATGGCGGATTCCGACTCTACGCTGCCGCCTCTGATCAATGGATTGGAAGTGTTTTCCATTAGCGACCCGTTGACCGATGGGACTAACAGCAAAGATGGTACGTACGTACGTGGTATTATTAATAATTATATGAATTTTTTTGTTTTTTAAAACGAAAACTGCATTTGATTATCAGAGAATTCCAGCACTGAAAGATAGGAAATCCGGAGATATCCCACACAGTATGGATGTTTACATTCTGCTTGGCACATTTTCTCATGGCTTAGTTGTCACGGTTGTTATCTAGATTACTCTAATCGTGCTATTTACAAAGTCATGTTTCGAGTTGCACATTATTATGACTCATAAATAATTGTATTACTGGACTCGTTTAATAGATAGAGGGGGAAGTATTTTACATATACCGATAATTATAGTAGTAATATGTTATCCTTAAGGAATAAAAAATAAAAAAAAAAGGAAGAAAAACATAAGTCACTCCCCCCACTCACATCTATAAGGAGTTCTGTTTCGAATTATACTTTATAAATCAAAAACCATTATACTATAGAATCTTTCAGTGAGACAGATAGAGTAATGTGCATGTTAATTGTGAGAACTAAAATGATCATTTTCAAATTCTGTGAGGGAAAAAAAATTAAATAGCAAAATTGAGGGACTATGTTTGTGATTTCACTCTAGATCGATTAAATATCCATTGATTAATTACTAATTCTCATTAATTAGTTGCCTAATTTAAGTTATTTTTCACTAATCCACACCATTATTTTTCTTTTTTTGGGGTCTATTATAGTGGAGGGCTTATCTAAGTTGCAAAATAGATACGAAATATTACAAGAATGGAGTGGAGATCCATGCCTTCCAGCACCTTATTCATGGGAATGGGTTAACTGCAGCAATGATGCCACCCCTCGAATTACTGCACTGTAAATTTCCTCTCCTTCTTCTTAATTAATTACCCAATCTCTAAAGTTTAAACGCTGATTAATTAATTCGTCGCTTTTTACAATCTTCATATATTAATTATATAAATACAATGTTTATGGAAAATGATGTTGATTTGCAGGTATTTGAGTAGCTTTGGTTTGTCAGGGTTTCTTCCGGACATAAGTTCTATGGACAGTCTTGAGACAATGTGAGTACAATTTATAAATCAATGCCTGAAATGACTTTATAATTATTTAATCCTATACTCTTTCCAATTTAATAAAATAGTTTCTTTTAGAGTTGTACGTTAGACTCTTTTGACAAGACGGAAATATATATTCATGGATCTATCTAATGATGTTTCCTGCCCTATTTTGTTTGACCAACAGTGACCTGCACAATAACAGCCTGGCAGGACTAATCCCTGATTTCCTTGGCTTATTGCCAAACCTTAAACAATTGTAAGTACAGACGCAAACACACTCGATCCATCCGTTTCATACAAAATGTTTTCTGATACTGAAACACGATAATTTAATGGGACGGAGGGAGTATAACTCATGTACATAGTAACTAATTAATTTCTTTAATTTGTGTTCTTTTTCTCCAGGAATTTGGCTGATAATCTATTTACTGGACCAGTTCCTGCCTCATTATCAAGGAAGAAGAACCTGAATTTAGTGTAAAGACTCCGTGCCCAAAATTTTCCATTTTTGTGTTCTTGTTGCGATTAGTTAATATAATTACTGTTGTAATTAATCAGGGTTACGGGGAATCCTGGAATGTGCAATGCTGGAAAATCCTGCCAAAGTTCCGGCGACGGGGATTGGCCCATGTCGGGGGATGATCCGGCCGATCGGTCATCTGGGAAGAAGAAAAGCAGCAGCAAACTACCTTTGATATTAGGCATCACTATTCCGGCCGGCATTCTCATCTGGCTACTTATTTGTGTGTTTCTTATATTATATTTCAAGAAGAAATCAGCAGCCAATAATGCAGGTCAGTATATCAAATTAATCATTGATAATTATTAATTGATTATCATCTGAATTGCTAATTAACTATATATATGGCTGTAATTAAATTGCAGTACAAAATGGTGCAGATGCTGAAGCAACTGGTAACGTTGGTATGGGTGTCTTGAAAACGCATGTCGGGAGTGGTCAGGTCGATACTTCTTCAGAGATTACTAATACTTTTGGTAGCACTCATAATTCAAACAGCTGAGCAGCAGCTTCAACAACATCTTTCAAAAAACGCCAATCTCTTTCTGCAGTTGTGTATAAAATTGTACTCTTTTGATCCATTAAAAGCGTCTCGTTTCCAATTATTTGTCTGCACTTTAGCGCATTGTAATTTTAAGCATTCATTAATGAGGATTTTCAGCTTACAAATTTCAGTCATTTTTTTTTTTTTTTTTTTACTATTCAACTAATGCTTTAGATTCGAACTGATAATCTCCCTGGCCGTCCCCTAGCTAGTTAAAGGCATGTCGTGCTGATTGCGGCATATATGCCAATGAGTTTTGGTAAAAGCAATTTTCAAATCCTATAAGAGACAATCGAGAGGTACAATTTCAAATTAAGGGCCTGTTCTTTTCACTAGTTTGAAGTAGGTTTTGAAAAACAAATTGTTAGACAGATTCAAAGAAACAATATTTTCAAAAACAGTTTTTAAAAGCACTGTTCAGCATTTTTCTTTTTTTTCTTTCTCAAAACATGTTTTCCACCACCACCCGTCTTCCCCGCCACAATTCCACCACCCCATGCACAAAATCTAACCCATAAAACCACCTCTTTCACCTGCTCCCCTCCATCTAAATCAGTAGCGACCAGAAGGTGCACCATCGCCGGAGCCTAATACCTGTAGGCAGTTCTGGAAGGCTGGGGACTATGAAGGGGCACCGACTAGTGGTGGTAACTGGGAATCGTATATCCCGTAGGCTCCAATCACATCAGGGTTCATCCCAGGTTCCTCCATTCAAATACAATGAGTCATACATGGTTTGGGAGAATTGGCGGAGCTCTTGGACAATTGGTGGGTCTCGGTTGATCCACCGAAATTGTCCTTAATATTTTAGAAGTATATTGGCAGTTCTCACGGGCTTTTGCCCAAGGTTTTAAGTGTTTTCTGCATATTTGGAGAACAACCCCATAAAGGAGAAGAAGTGCTAAAACAGAGCTTTTAGAGCACAAAACCTTGGGCTAAAGGAGGAAATCCGATGGAGACTTGCGGATCAAGCAATTCGGAATCCATGAAGGAAAAGGAAGGCACAAATCCGTAGGGAAGGAGGAGTAAAGAAGAAATGAATTGCCAAATTGGAGAAGGAAATGAAAGGGAAATCTGAAATTTTCATGATTGAAGAAGACTCCATGTGCAAGATTGATTCTCTTTTCAATCAAAGATATGATTGATAGATCTCCTTAATTGATTAGGAGATAGATTTTATTCCAATTACTAAATTTCTCCAAGTCCTATATATAGGCAATTCAGATGTTCTTTAAGGCACACTTTAGATACGCTTCTTTAGTTTTGGTTTTATCATGATACTTTAGTTTAATTAGTAAGTAGGCAGTAGAATATTTTTTGTCTTCTTTGGTCCTCGGTTGGGGAATTCGTGGAGTTTTCCGTCGGCACAATTGAGTTCAATCAAGTAGCATTTTTCTTCTCTTTTAATTAATTCCCTACTTCGGTTCTGGAAGTGATTTATTAATAAGTTAATGGATGGATGAATGCCTAGTCTATTAATAGTTTATTATTCAATTCTATACATGCAATTTGTAGTATTTTCTAGTAGCATAGATTATTAGTTTAATTGTTTACTTTTTCGTCAATAGCTACTAGTAGTATTAGTTAATTAGTTGGTTTAATTATTAATTGTTTCCTTAGCCTAGTAGTAGTTTAATGCATGCACATATTTCTTTTTCCTTAGTCTTCGTTGCTTTGCTTCGGTACTATAATTGAATTTGCTAGTTAGTTATTAGTTAATTAAGTGATTAGTTGTTAGTCATATCAATATATTAGTACTTCATTAATTTACATTAATTCGAATCTAGTTGTTAAGTTTAATTTATTAGTTAATAATTCATGTAACAATTTAAAGGTCTCGTAAAAGGCACAAAGATGACTATTAGTCAAAACCGGTTACTTCACATTAATTGGATTAAGAGTTTTAATTATCCGTCCCTGTGGATCAACCCTGTCTTCTACTGCACTACGTTTATTATATAGCATATTATTGCAGGTTAAAAAGCAGTATTTTGACTATGTTTGGTGAGGTACGACAAACTTCTATCATCGGTCAAAACAAGAGGTTATTCGACGAAAGCGGAGACTTCTCAATTGGGTTACCTAGACAGCGGCATCTCCGTCGCTCGAGTTGACGGCGCAAGAAGGCAGAGGAAAGGAGGAAGACGACTGGAGGAGGAGGAGGAGCGCAGAGAAAATTTGGGGCAAAAAAATGAGAGAGGGGCGTGGGTTTTTCCAAAAATTGGGTTTGAAGTTTGTTTTTGGGTGAACATTGTTTTGAAACCCATGGAAAAAAAACATGCCCTAAGCTCTCTACAACCTGTATATAGATTTGTCAGAAGTAAGATGATATCTAAATATTTTAAGTATTGTAGATATAAAAATATTCCTATTGCACATATATTAATTAATTATAAGCGCGCCCATCAACCTCTAAGACACGTCAGATACAAGTTTTTATGCTAACCTATTAGGTTATTATTCCCTCTCTGTCTGTCCTACTTGCATTTTCTTAGACAACTTTATTAAATGCAGGGACAACAAAAGTATAGTATTAGTATATGCAACGTGGAAAGCACACATCCTGGAGATGGTTGGTGTATATATATACTGCTTTTTTCTTTTTCTTTTTTTTTCTCCCCCATTTTTTTTATATTTTATTTTATTGTGTGGTTCATTGATTTGAATTCATGATGATCAGTACAAGGTATAGATGAAATTGCTCGTGGATTTCAACTCCGTTGGATTGTAGATGTTCGTCATGATCCTTGCCTCCCCGTCGCGTTGAATTGGGTCGAATGCACCAATGATAGTCCTCCACGAGTAACGGCACTGTAAATCATCGTTCAAAGAGTCGTGTGTATAATATTGTTTACATAAACACGCATTATTTTGTTTGTTTTAACATAAATGCGATTTTCAGGAACCTCAGCGGATTACATCTGGACGCAGAAATACCATACTTCCCTACCATGGATGCTCTCCAGACGATGTAAAAACGATCAATTAATTAAGTTAATTTCCAAATTCAACTTCAATTCTCGTGCTTAATTAATTTGAAATTAAACTTGTTTAATTTCATTGTTTTAATGCAGAGATATGCATCAAAACATCTTAACAGGAAGTATTCCTAGTTTTCTGGGGACCTTGCCAAATCTTAAAGTGTTGTAAGTTTTTTTTTTGTTTTTTCCCCCTTCTTTTTTTGCAAATTTCCCTCTGACTTTTAAACCTTTATAATCAACCTCGTGAACAATCAATTTGTTTTAGTGTAAATAAATGTAGTTTTTCGTATCAAAATCTCTTCATTATAACAATACTAATATACAAATTTTGTAATGTTGTTGAAAAATTTAGGTAATTATCAATATTTTCTTAAATTGCACCAAATTTAAACATTTTAGGTCCAGGTTGATTGCGAAAATTAAAATTTTTGGATGATTTTTTTTCTTAACGAAAATTCAGAGTGACATCCATATGGCAAAACATCATAGAACATCTAAAATTGAAACGGCCATATCATTGATCACTCTACACTTTCACTTTATATTTCGCTTTCTCAATCATTTTCCTTTTCACAATCAACTGTAGTCTGAGATATTATAACTTCATTCTTCAATTTCTTTGAAGAAACTTGGCGAATAATTATCTCAGCGGATACGTTCCAGCCTCGATACAGCAAAACAAGAAGCTGACAACAGAGTGAGCTCCTGCCTTTTCTGCTATCTTTTCGAGATATGATTCATATAACCGATCTCATATGTGTCGGTTTTTATTATTGCAGTTTATCAGGGAACTCTAACTTGCAGCTGTCACCACCTCAGGCAGCTGTGGGTAGTAGTCCTGATTTATTTGATGGGAACACAGAAACTCCATTTTCATACACAAATCAAAGGCCAAATGGGAAGAAGAAAAGCAAATTGCCAGCCATAATTGGTGGCTCGGTTTCAGCAGTTTCTCTGCTCTCTGTTGCCGTCGGAATTTTCGCGGTGTATCGGCATAAAGCCAGGACTGCTGCAGCAGTTGCACAGGCTAATACAGGTTAGTCGTCCCAAAATTTTGTTTCTAGAACTAACAATTCGGATTGTATATGGATTGACGTGTTACTTCTAAGGTATTGTAAGGTATTGTCGAATTTGTATAGTATTTTTCCGTAGACTAATCACTTTTAACATAGGGCAAAAGTCCATTTTAACCGACAATGTTTTATTTTATATTCAAATAAGTTCCTAACGTTATATTGCGTCCAAATAAGTCCCGACGTTATAAAACAATGTCAATTTAACTCATTTACGTGTAAATGTATATTAACAGAGATGAGCCAATTTGGTCTAATTTTGTAAACATTGAGGGCTTATTTAGACACAATATATAATGTCGGGAGCATATTTGAACACAACACAAAACGCTAAAGGTTTATTTGAACGCAACATAACCTTAGGGATTTATTTGTTCCCAAGGTAAAATGTTAGGGACTACAATCAACATTTGCATTTTTATCATGTATTCTGATCACTTGGCGGTGGGTCAAAATTTGCCAGATTTATTTCTACAAGGAAGTAGATTAAAATAAGGGTGAAATACAATTTTCCCCTGTGGTTTCATGATTTTGACAATTTCTCTCCTATGCTTTAAAAAATGACAGTTTCTCCCTCATGGTTTTGGACTGAAGTGTCCAAGTAACGGAAAACAGCATCAGTAACGGAGTTTAATAAAAAGACTAAAATAACCCTCCTAGGGCAAAAAAGAATGAAAGAAGGAAGAAGACGATGGCACTGTTCATCGTCTTCTTCCTTCTTCCTTTACTTCTTTTTTTTTTTTTTTTCCCTAAACCCTAAAGCACTCCCGCAACTGATATGAAACCCATTTTGTTGGGTTTCATATCAGTTGCGGGATTCTGCAATTGAAATGAAACCCATTTGATGGGTTTGCAACTGAAATGAAACCATTGGGTTTCATTTCTGTTGCTGCAACTGAAATGAAACCCATCAAATGGGTTTCATTTCTAGCCATTTCATATTTCAGTTGCGGGAGCCTCCCGCAACCAGTTTGTTTTTTTGTTTTTTTTTTTTAGTTGGGGTTATTTTGGGAATAAAATTAATGACATCATCAATTTGTTTACCCCCACTCTCGTCTTGAGCGCGTTCGCTTCACTCGCCGTTAGAGAGTGCATTTTCTGTTAAGTGGACACTTCAGTCCAAAATCATGAGGGGGAAACTGTCAGTTTTGAAAGCATAGGGGGAAAACTGTCCAAAGCATGAAACCACAGGGGGGAAATGTATTTCACCCTTAAAATAAAGAAAAAATTTAAAAGTCATACAATATTTCAATATTTTCAAGATATTTTATTTTTAAGTTTTGTTTACGTGCAGCTCACGTCTCAGGTTCCGAAATTAAGAAAGATAGTTCTAGGGTCAAACTTTTTTTTATTTTGAGACAAGGTCAAACTTATTAATTTTTAATTAAAATTTTTTTTATTAATTTTAATTAAACTTATTAACAAAGATAGTGATTCCTTGATCTTATCCCCAAATACACGACAGAGTGTGATGTGTGCATGCCAAAACTGATGCTTGTTTGAAGAAAAGAAATAATAGTATATATTCTTCCGTTTCATTAAGAGAGTTTTATGATATATACATTTTTTAGTGCATTATACCGCGTACAATTCAAAAACATGATTTTTTATGTGAAACGAGCAAATATGTTATGGTCTACCTTTAACTATTTCTCATTTTTATGATCTTTTTAACTGTCGTCTTCTATCAATGTAGAAGCTAACAATGCTGCACAGACGACCGAAGAAACACCCATGAATGGTGCAACAACTCCTAGCTAACTTATTTTGTCATTTCAAAATTGATTCGAATTCTTATTGGGAGGAAGATTTTTCTGGTTGTAATTAAGGGGTGAAACTCATATGAACCCCAAAAATTCGAAAAAATAAAATGTCATTTCATTTTTAGTATTTTTATTTTTATTTTTCTAACTTTTTGCTGTCAAAAAGTTCATTTCAAATGGAATAGGGAGAAAAAAAAAAAAAAATCCTTTTTGTTGTAAGAATTCTTATCCATCCACAAGCTGTGAAATAAATGCGGCTTAAGTGATACTTCCGTTGATCTAAACTTGTACCCCAGAGATGACAGTAATGGCCATTGTCTCAGAGGTTGTCGCACAAACTGTGCACTCAATGATACAAGTCTAGGTTTTTCCATATGAGTTATCAAGAAATATTTTCTCGATTGTTGGAGTGATAGAAAATACATACTTGTAGGAACCTAGAGGTCATGAGTTCAATTCATTAGAACATTACAAGGCAAAGAAAAACAAAGAGTTACCAAGAAAATGCATAAAACAGATAGTTGGATATTATGATTTATCATCCACCAAAAAACTAAGAAAAATCTAGCTCAGTTGTTCAATACAGACACATCAAAGCTTTTCCCTCTTAAGATCTAAAACTTCTAGTTTCCTTTCAAATTCACTGTCAATGATACAAATGGCCACAAAAAGAGGTTCTACACCAGGCCAACCAACAACTATGAAGCTAACAACAAGGTACAGTCATCTCAAGATTTACACTGGGAACTGCACATCACTGTCTATTATTATTGTCAATGTTGAGGTAAAGCTGGTCTTTTCTCCAACATATCATAGTGAAGAACAAAATTATCCTGCATTACAAGGAATGTAGTATTCAATTGGTATGGAAATGCACGCGACTCTGGTCAAACATGGCGAAAGAAAAAGAATGGAATGAAAAAAATTTGGTATTCTAACCTTTCGAATTGTCTCCCAGGTGTTAGGGTCAAAGCAAATGTAGGATCCCCTCTCATAAGAATTTGTCTTCACCAGAGGTTCCATGTTGGCAACCCTCATAAACCACAACCTGTGCTCTTTGTGATAGAACCAGCTTCGGTTATACCTGCAACAGATATGCATAAGAAATTGCTCTCGAGAAAGCGCTGAAATGAAAACTTGGGACGTCTACAGAGTTTTAGCTCTAAAAAGAGAAACCATACAGTTCATTTGCAGCATACAACTGAGCTTCGTCTTTAGGCATGCTGCAACCAAGAAAATAGATGGTAAAGTTCTGCTTTTAGAATAACACTTCACAGAAAGAAATAGCTAAACAAGGTTAAGAAAAGCCCAAAGAAAACCAAACAAAATTACCTGTAAAAAGTGTAGAACAATGTATCTAACTGAAATTTTGCGAAGTAAGCTTGCTGCAGCCAACACAGTACATATTAAAGAAAGCGAAAAAGGCCAAAAGATAAAGCAAACTAGGTTATGATGCAAGGAACTCACAGTCAGAGGAGGTGGTTGCTTGGCATAATAACATTGAGGCACAGTGAACTCAGGATCTCCTTTGGCAGGTTCATCAGACCATGGAGAACCAAATGTCTTGTGAAGATTTTCATTAGAGTTCAAATTCAATCCAAGAGTTGTTAAATCAATCCCAAGTGCAAGGGATGTCAGATCAGGATCACTCATTCTTATTACACTTAATAATCCAAGCAATCCAAATGGGTCAGGAGCAGGGTTTGCAGCTTGCATGGACTTCATTCCCTGATCCCTATATGGCTGGCTTACAGGAGACATTTGCTGCAGCCGAAACTGGGATTGATTTTGATGCTGCTGATATTGCTGCATGAGTTGGTCATATGATCCCATGCCAGAAACAGAGCTTGGGGAATTAAGTGGCCGCAATCCTAGGCCAGGGTGGCCACCAGTCTGGATCCAATACAATAGCAAATTTTCAATCATACTTGGGAAAAATTGTGTATATATATATACATATATCTGTGCACCTACCACTTAAGTCACTTTTTTTATTAATAACTTGGTTCAATAGCATTATGCATGCTATAATCAAGTATGCAGGATTCTTTGAATTAGGATGTTCAAGACTTTTTGAGGTATTGGCCATCAACACACACCCCCCTAAAGGAGAAACAAACATGTCTTGGCTCAAGGACAATTAATCAGAAACTAAATATGTCTGCGGTAACCAAATACATTGCCTTGGGAATGAAAGTGACAAGAACACAAAGGATAAAGTGGTGAGAAGGAGAACAACACAGCATAAAAACTGAGCATAACAAAGAAACTAGAGTTTATGAGCTAAATACTACCTCAGTTGGGAAATAGCATGCTCCTATCTAGTTAGAAATGTCACTGATAAAGGACACACATGCTAACAAGCTTAGAAGCTAGTCATAATTTCAACAATCCAATAGTCAACTCATTGATTATAATAGTAATAACACACATGCAATGCTGGTGGTAGCTTTTTTGGCAAAGCATATTGGTATACCTGCTGATGGTAGGTTGATGGCGATGACGAAAACATATCTGATCCATGTAAGTGAAATAGATCCTGGTTATTCAAATTAGAAAAAGAGACACCACTGCTACTCACTGAAGGTGTATGTTGCTGCTGCTGTGGACGATGTGGTGAGTATGTGGCCCCAAGATTAAAACCTGCAGATCTTCCCATCTGATGGAGCATATCAAATACGAGTAAAGACTCACAATCTGAGTCATTAGTTACAACAATGCTAAATATTCAAATTTCCTCAATTCTTAACAGAATAGCTCTTACAGAAAACTGTGGCGGCTGGATCATGGAAACACTACTATCATGGACTTGTTCTTTCTGCTGTAGATCCATCGGATAATCAGCATTTCCACCTTAAAATCCACTTAAAAGGATAAATACTAAGAATGGAGGGGTAGTGAGATAGATTACTACCTCCATTTAAAAAATGTCCAAAAACTTTACTCATTTTTCCAAAAGGTACCAGGAAGCAAAAGAGGGTCTTTCAACACATTTCTGGAATTGGAAAATACATTTGACTCGCTTCTTTCAGTTAAACTATGGGAATGCTTGTTGGTAGATATGAAACTGAACAAAAAAAGTACCCCATCAAGGGTTGGGGCTGAATTCCAATGACTCCAGGTCACCTTTTCCCAGATCCCAGTCTACCTCATTTAAACTCCACACGCAAAAAATAAATCAATAAATAAATAACGAAGAAGAAAAAGAAAGAAAGAAAGAAAGATACCATTCTAATACTAAACCCAGATCACAAGGCAAACACAAAAATCATGTAAAAAGGAAGAAAAATATCCATTAATTACATTATGCCTTATTAGCACAGCCCTCCAAAGGATCCTGCACTTGCAAGAGCTTCTATACGCCAGACTGCCTTTAATTTTTTTATACAGGACAAAAAGGATTTACAGGAAGCCAAAATTATATGGTTTTCAGGATCTGCCCCTTAGGAACCAGCATCTAAAGCATGTTTCAATGAAACCACAAAAATACATTCCTAAATGTTAATAGCTACATTAGGACAAACAACCATCAAGGTTAAATATCTCAATGCTCCTCCTACTATACAGAGTCAACATGTAAAGTAACCTATGTTACCTGAACTCGGGGCAAGTTACGGGTTTCGGTGTGGGTGCAGGTGCGGGTTTGGGTGTGGGTTCGGGTGCGGGTGCGGGTCGAAGTGAATGGAGGTAAAAGCAGATGGAGGCAATAACAGAGAACACAGCAATTATAAACAAAATAGCCATAAATTAACATCAGAATAAGTTTTTCAGCAGGTTACATTTTTAAACTAATGTTATCCAGGAAGAAAAAAAATGTAATGTTGAGCACCTTTAAATCCTGGTAAAGCTGGAAAATCCTCATTTTGAATGCTAAACTCCTGATTTTGCTGAACTATAGGACTAAGACCTTGTTTTCTCAATGAGCCTGAAAGTTGTTACGCATCCTTAATAGACCAATAGTGGCAAACAAGTATCTGAGGAAATCCTCAATAGAGACTATAAAAATATTAATTACCCAATTGTCCTTGAGGCCCTCCAGCAGAACTGGGGCGGCTAGAGAGTTGGGGAAAATCATTAATATCAAATGGAGAAGCATCACTCGAGTTTACATCATTCAACAATCCCATAGAGTTTAAACTGTTAACTGCTTGTACATGGTTCTGAGAAAGTGGGCCACCAGCAGAAGGGTAGGAATTTCCTAGCATCGAGATTACCTGCGGAGAAGCTGAAACCAGAAATAGCAAGTAAGAAGCAATGATATAATTCATTACGACCAAGGATTTGATCTTTTCCAAGACAATGGAACACTTATTGCCCGCACCAAATACAACAAGTGTTTTGAAAAATAACTAATGGTAACACAAAAACTTCTAGAAGCATATAAAATGGACTCCATCCTTGCATTCAACGAACATCCACACACACACACAAAAACAACTAAAACTAATAAGGGAATGGAGTTCATTCACTATGTACTTTCAAAGGATAATAACTTTCAGTGACCAAATCAGACTCTTCAATCCATGCATAGCAATCAATCTTCCCCAAGGTCATACAAACTAAAGAAGTGCAAAAATGCAACCTTAGTAACCTTCAACAAAAATTTGTGAAGTTTCCAAATAAACCTGGGAAAGAAAATCAACCAGAGTAATAAACATAGAAGATTAAGACACTTCCTTGCCAAGCACCAAGAAGGGCCACACTGAACAGAATTGAAGAGCTGTGCAGATGCAACACCATGAGGTAATTACCTTGTTGAAGAACACCACTCATTAGCCTATTTGGTCCCTGGACATTCCCACTGTTGGAACTTAAGTTCAAGCGAGAAGTGAGACCGGGGATAGACAATCCTCCACCAGAACTCATGCTCCTACCAATGTTGCTCCCACCAACAATGTTCCCTACCGAGCTAGAAATCCGTGGCCCTGCATTTCCTAACATGGGTGACACCCCCAACCCAGGAACAGCATTACGATTACCAATGGCCGCTGAGTTTGGGATAATCCCTGGAATAGAACCACCAACACCATTTGTGCTAGCATTATATCCAGGATTTCCAACTACGTTCATGCCACCCCTACTGGTCATCCCTGAATGGCCATGAGAACTTCCATGAGATATCTGCAACTTGCGAAAGAACATGGAATACGAATGAGTGGATAAATATTGGACTTGATATGAAACTGAAAAGTCTTTCAACTACAAACATTCTTCCACCATTTTAATAAATTTCAAAGGGCAGACCTCTAGACAAATTAAAATCAATATCTAGTTAGCTGATAATTTCATTCAAGACTGGCCCC
The DNA here is from genome assembly GCA_016801395.1 of Leptodermis oblonga. NCBI lineage: Eukaryota > Viridiplantae > Streptophyta > Magnoliopsida > Gentianales > Rubiaceae > Leptodermis > Leptodermis oblonga. The sequence continues at coordinate 38,827,757 of CM028760.1, forward strand.
CAAAAATTACTATACTCAAAAAAGGTAGATAATCTCCAGGGTCAACCCGACCCGAATAGACCAGGTCTACATTCTTTCACCTCTAATTTGCTTTTTTCCTTTCTGAACATTAATATTCCTAGGAGGATTTCTTCATGCTGTCATATATATATATATATTATATATATATATACACATATACATATACATATATATATATGTATATATATATACATATTTATATATATACAAAAATTGGACATCTACAGGCTACAGGTGTCATATATATACAATTCTATAATCTTCACCAGATTTTATTTGAACCCAGGGAAGAAAGGGGAAAAATACAAAAATTGAAATCATCAGATCTGTCCTGAAAAAGAAATAGTTTGACATAGATCCATGCTGTTATCAGTAAATCTGAATTTCATTTTAACCATAAACGAAAGGTAAGATAATAGAAAAACAAAACAAAACTTTCATCCATTAGATCTGTCCTCAAAAAGAAATAGTTTGGTTTCAGCAAATTGAAGTGCACGCTCATATCTACAAAGATTCAGATCTGACTAGATGAATTGATACAAAGACCAATCAGGGTCATGATTCCAGACTACTAACAGACCTAGCAAAAAATTCCCATGAGACACGAGATATGAAGTCACCTGTGACAGTGCGACAGGAAGGTTGTTAGAAGCAAATCGTCCACCAGAAAGGTTACCAGAAGATTGCTGAACCCCACTTGACGGCACATTACTCATTGTTGTGTTTCTTGAACCAAGTGCGCCAGGAATGTTAGGAAGACTAAAACTACCATGAATATTGTGCAACCCCTGAATACCTCCTGCAAGGCTTTTACCAATAAGAATTGAAAAAGATAAAGGCAATTTTCCCAGTCAAGCAAATGGACTTACCTGTGTGATGAAAAGCAGGGGAGGCTGCTCCAGATTGAGCAGAAAAAGACGATGTAAATGAGCGTCCTGAGCTCTCAGGAAGATTTGAAGCTGATCCGTTCAACGACGACTGTTACAAAGTATAAATGCATTTAAAAGAGAATCACCAACTCGCAAAGTGAAAGAAACAAGTGGCGTCAAATCACGTGGATTGTCTGACGTTACATGTCAGTTGGAGACATTTACTCCCGGAAATTAATTACTTATTACGTTACCAAAGGATAGGAATGTACAGTTGCAAGCCACTTAAGTTTATGAAACCTAAACTATTTAAAAATTTCTGGAAATGAGTAAATGTAGCTGTTAGGCTGATGGTACTGTATAAATACTTTTGGCAGGACTCAAACTGATTCAATTAACTATGTAGATTAACTAGTTGTTCCAATTTGACTCAGACTTGTGGCCATCAATAGCTCAAGCTGATGATCCAAGGTAAAAGTAATGTTACATTCTTCCAAAATGCACCAGGAATCATTTACACCACAAAAGCTAGAGAAGTGATTAGCCACTGATGGTAATGATCCAAGGTAGAAAGTAATGCAAAGTTCTTCTAAAATGTTCCAGGAATTTAAACTTATCAACACAATAAAAGTGAAGAAATATGATTTACAAAGCAAAATTATTTGAAAAGTTAAATATCAGAAAATCCTATATTCAACCAACAATTGTCCGCTTCCTGAAAAGGCAGGCTAACTCAGTCCTAGCATATTTGCACTACTGAAAGACACCAGCGCACTATAAGACAAATGTAGACCCTGAAAGATTCATGTTTGCCTGATTTAAGTCGGATACCTCACAAATATTTTGAACTTATATATATATATATATATATATATATATATATAAAAGAAGCATTAACATGTAAGCTAAATAACCATGTGCATCCCCCGAAATGGTAATCAATATTATGCATTGGCAACAGCTAATAAAGAAGTTTCCACTAGAAGGAACAGTACATTAAGTAATCCTGACATTGCCGATATGTCAAGAAGTCATGCATAAACTTTTTCCTCGCCGAACAGCAGCTTTGCTTTTCGTTTTCTTCGTAATATTTTGACAGAAAAGTTAGAAAGCCTTTCCGATGTGTAGTTACCTGAAAATCGGAAAAGGAGATATGATTGAAACAACAGTAAAGAAAACATTATTTAAAGTTAAAGAAAATAGAGCATAGAAAAATGAAGCCTCACATGTGCTCATAAGCCATATGAGCATAACTCAGAGGCATATGCCAAAATGGTGCACAAGATAAGGAGCAAGATAGAGCAATAAGATATCAAAGCATAGACCATAAGCACAGAGGGAAAGGCACATGTAGAGCCAGGAAACCTTATTCCTTCCCCCATTCAGAACGGCAGAAGAATGCACAGAGCAATAACCAAATATCCAATAAACATTTCATACGTTTGTGCAGAATAGTGACAACCCAGAAGAAAAAAAAAAATCCATCACGGACTTTTTAGAACTAACACAATTTAAAGGCCTGCCAATGGTGCTTATTGTTACAAATGAGCCAGAATTTACAAAAGGACAACTGAAACTTGATCAAGAATTACCTAAAGGGGGAAATCACGACATCATAGTCAGAATCTACAAAAGGGGTACCCAAACTTAATTACTAAAAACAGGAACATAATCACATTCTGCTCAGAATTTACGAAAGGGCAAACTAAACTTAGTTACTAGAAACAGCTGCATAATCCCATCCAGCTCAGAATTCACAAAAGTGCAACCAAAACTTGATCAAGAATTACTATAAATAGGTACATAATCCCATCCAGCTCAGAATTTACAAAAGGGCAACCGAAACTTGATCAAGAATTACTATAAACAGGTACATAATCACATACAGGTCAGAATTCACAAAAGGGCAACCAAAACTTGATCAAGAATTACTATAAACAAGTAAGCAACAGCATTCTACCGCATAAACAACAATTCAACCCGGTGAGCTCTTATAAGATCATCCATTCATCAGAAAACTGCTTTAGAAGTTCAATTCTCGATTGAGAAGAATAAATTAAACAAAATAAAACTATGCAAGAATAATTCGTCAACGGGTAAAACACTAGCATACTGAACTATTTAGCACAGAAATGAGAAAACACAAATTCCTAACTAAACCCTTAAAACCATTCTTCCTGCTTACTTTAATTCCTTCCTCTCATCTAATCATCAAGAAATACATCAAATTTTCCACCTGATACAACATGAACAGTTCCATAAACCCACAAAAAGAAAGATGAATGAAAGAGTGAGAGAAGTAGAAGTAGCAGTTACCGCTAACGAAGAACAGATCTGAGTATGAAAAATATGGGAAAATTAAGGGACTGAAAGAGTCCACTGATCTACGGAGAAATTTTGTTGATTATGGTAAGACTCTGTGCGGAAGAAAGGAGAAGGAGACGAGACGACAAAAGCCCGATGAAAAAGTGGGACGAAGATTGGGCGATGGATATATATGCCTGTTTTTGTTTCCTAAATAAACTCACACGACTTTAGTATTTATTTGGAACGTTTTCTATTGCCACGTTCAGGAGAAAGCGTACTTTCTTTGTGGACTTTTCAACGACCGTACTTAATAACTTAATAATGTGATAATGTGATTCTTTTTGCTATTAGTTCTCATTACAAAAAAATATTAAAATAAATAAATAAAGAAGAAGGGTTTAAGTGGAAATTCTCAACTGTTGTTTGCTTGTGTATATATAAGCATTTTTATTGAAAATATTATGGGACGTCACACATTATTTTTTTTTATTTTATTATTGTTCACGTCCTATTAATTATTATACTTATTGAAATAAAGTTATACTAACTTTTTTTTGAGTTTTTAGTGTGAGAACTAAGACTATATCAAAGGGTAAGACAAAATGAGCCTTTATTAAAAGTTAAAAGAGTTCGACTAATTTACCAGTTGTGCTAGTATGTAAGCTCAAAAATGAAAGACTCACTCATTAATTAAAGAAATAAATCAAAACCACCATCTTAAAACCTTAAAATTAACAGAAAAAAATTTTAAAAATTATATAGTCAATTAACTTTAAATTGAAAACATTATGGTCTTTGCCTTTGTGGTTATTCACTTATTTGCAAGAATTTATGAATGCACTGAATAATCTCTCTCACAATAGTCATGATTAAACGAACCTTCATTCCACGATTGTCACGATTAAACGAACCTTCATTCCTGATTAAACGAACCTTCATTCCACGATTGTCACGATTAAACGAACCTTCATTCCTGATTAAACGAACCTTCATTTCACGATTGTCACAATTAAACGAACCTTCATTCCATGATTGTCACGTAGTTTTGAGTTAACTACCCTTGAAATCAATTTGTTGTATTTATTAGATGTGTATGGTTAGTGGTTAGAATGAGAATGGACATAAATTTGATGAATAATGAACTGAGAAATAAAAGGATAATCGAACCTTAACCTATGTGAATATAATACTAGAGTGTCACACAAACCACTCTCGGTATAAGTTTTCTTTACCATTTCTTCATTAATCTTTTATATTCCGTATTCCGAGCGTATTATGCTTCATAAACCAGACCAATACAAAGAACTGAAGAAGTTTCTTTTGTGCATAAGCATGCCGGCCGGCTACAGAACAGTGCAGCTAAATTTTCAGTTCATTCTTTCATCTTAACATAGATTCATTACAGACATTATTGCTCTGGCTCGTTACTCTACTGTTAAGTATCCCCAACAGTTGTTGGAGAATTCACCTTTGTCGCGCCATAGCGCTGCGGTTTTCTTCTCTCCTCGTCGAATAATGGCAAAAGAAAGAAGAAGCAAGACCCTAAAACTGCCGTATCTAGGGCAACATAAATGCATGGCTTGTCCTCCTGGTCACACTTGCTCAGAAGATCAACTGCAACCCGAACCTTCTAAGCCGGGATAGGCGAAGGTCTTCAGAATCTCAAAAACCAGAATAAAGAAAACATCTTGCCAGCATTTGTCCCAAATTAACTTCTGCGAAGGAATTTAAACCATTGAAGGCTGTTGTGATGAACCCAACACTAGTCCCTTCAAACCAGGCATCATTTCCTCCAGAAGTTCTTTTTGGCAAAAAATTCTGTCCGATGTACAATCGTCCTCCTCCTATATCATTAGAAAGGATTTGAGAACTTTCTCATTCACGTGCAAGAAAGAATAGCACATCTATTTTATAGCATCAAAATATGCACAACTAATTGAATATGTACAGTTAATATGAGGCCGTAACATCCCAAATTAATCCCACGGATACATATAATTCAGAGGAATAAGTTAGTAATTCATATACAGCATCCCTTTCCTTTATCAATTGTTCTACCAGTTGGTATGTCTCCACAAATAATTGAAATTTGATTTCTTGATCTGTATCTTCTATTTTTGGAAACTTAGAAAGTTCTTTTTATGCAGAATTTATCTTAGATAGCCAGTGAGGTGCCACAAAAGAAAATTGAAATAAAACAAGAAAATTACTCACACTTTCAGTTGCCCCTGACATTAGTGCTAGAAGTTTCACCGTTGCAGCTTGGTAATCAACTAAGATCTTGAATGCCGAATCATCCAATTTACCCTGCAAAAATAAATATACCATGGGCATTATTCGGATAAAATAGGAAGTTACAACTCTTGGAACAGGATCTCCTACAAAGCGCCAAATTCAACAAATCATGTCTATCTCCAATGTTCTTCAGTACAAATGTACTCCAAAGAGTAGATGAGAGCTGGAAGGTATGCTTTCCCTTTTTGCTTCTCCCGGTGGTCATGCAATCTCAAGTTAAGCTAAGTTAAGTGTCAGCATCTAAATATCGTCTTGTTTAATATAATATATCGCAGTAAGTGAATCTTTAAATGTGATTTTTCATGGTGACTGAACCATGCATTAAATGTTATTTCCTCCACATATTCTTGTTTATCTGGAAGGGAGAAAAGCAGTTACTGCAAAAAAACAGATGAAAGAAATATATTTGTCCGTGGACTAATAGAGAACAAACTTGTACCTTTAATCGAGTGACTGCAATTGAAAGGGTCCTTCCTGGAGCTTGGAGAGCTTTTCCATGAATCTATAGTTTAGACAAGGTAATCACAGAAAAGATTACAGATTCAAAGTGCACATTTATCAAATTGAAGAAAAAATTAAAAAGCCACATGAATACTTGAAAAAAACTTACCTGCACATAGAGTAGAGAAACAACTTTTGGTAGAAGAGAAACAGGGTCAGTTTCAGCAGATATTTGAGACATCAAATCCTAGAACCAAAGATCCTTCGTCACGTTAAAGATTTAAAAATTCATACAGATATAACTGTAAAGAGATGCAATAGACTGCATAGCTGCGAAGTCACCATCACCAGTAAATCTATAATCAATGAACATAAGCATATTCAAATACTCCCTCGAGCTTTTTGATGGTGCCAATTGTTAAAAGTTAAAGGATAAGGATTGATTCCTGATTAGTTGCTAATTACAATAATTACCTTATTTGATTAGTAAGGAAGGTAGAATCAATCTTAATTATGGTAGCCCTGATTGATAGGAGTTACTATAGTTGAGAAGGGTCTGTTATGGTAGGAAACTAGAATAGGTTCTCTATTTAATCTAGTCTCCTCCTAGTTGAACGTAAGAAATAAAAAGATCAGTTTTTCCCTTGTAAAGTTCTACATGGTATCAGAGCTAGGGTTCAGACATGAACTTTAAGGCAGCCATGGTGGGTTCATCAGCAGCTACTTCCGGAGCCACTAGTAGCGCAAGTCAACCCACAACAACATCCACAGCTGCATGGGCTGTGAGTAGATCTGTTTCACAGAAGGGTTCAGACAATACCTTACAGATCACTCCTCACAAACTGAATGGGAAGAATTACTTAGAATGGTCTCAAACAGTCCGTCTGGCAATTGACGGCAAAGGGAAACTTGGCTACCTGAATGGGGAGATCCAACCGCTGAGTTCATCGGATCCAAAGTTTCAACAGTGGAGATATGAAAATTCCATGGTCACATCATGGCTGATCAACTCCATGGATCCCTTGATCGGAAAGGCCTTTATATTCCTACCAACTGCACGTGACGTCTGGGAGGCAATCAGAGAAACCTACTCAGACTTGGACAACCACTCTCAGTTGTTTGAACTGAATTCTAAGGTTTGGAAATTGCAGCAAGGCGATCGTGATGTAACCAGTTACTACAATGAGATGATAACTCTGTGGCAGGAGCTAGATCTCTTTGAAGAAGAGACATGGGAAAGTCAGAATGATAGTGCCAGATACAAGAAAAAGATAGAGAGAGGAAGAGTCTTTGGGCTTGTTCTTTAAGTTTCAAACTAAGTTTGAAAGTTTGAAACTTAGTTTTGGAAAAATAATTTTATAATCAGTTTTCATCATTTCCAATACAACTTTTTACTATTCACCTACACCTTTTTATATTTTCAATACACTTTTACATTATAAAATTATTTTTTCAAAACTAAGTTTCAAACTTGGTTTGAAACCTAAGTTAAAGAACAGGCCCTTTGTTTTCTTGGCTGGACTGAATCAGAACCTCAATGAGGTTAGAGGCAGAATTCTGGGGAAAAACCCTCTACCCTCAGTCTGAGAAGTTTTTTCAGAGGTGCGTAGAGAAGAGGCTAGAAAATTGGTGATGTTGAGGCATAGCCATGAACCAAAAACTGAAGTAGAAAGTTCAGCACTCGTGGTTAAAAGTCCAATGTTTGAAGGAGAAAGACAAGGCAAGCAAAGGCCTTGGTGTGATTATTGCAAAAGGGCATGGCATACTCGTGACACTTGCTGGAAATTACATGGAAAACCAGCAACAGGGAATTCCAAGAAGAAACAGGGAGGTCCAAAACTTGGGGGAGATCCGCAGGCACTTGTTATTGGTGCCTCATATTCTGGCCAGCAGATTCATGAGTCTTCCCCCTTCACTAAGGAGCAGATGGAACATCTTCAAAAGTTATTTCAGTCCCAATCTATGGGAAACAACTCAGCCTCAGCTTCCTTAGCACAATCAGGTACAGTCCTTGTTGGTACAATTGCTTGTACCAAATCTAATGACTACTGGATTTTAGATTCAGGAGCCACAGACCACATGACTGGGTCTTCGAAATATTTTTCTTCTTATACACCTATTGCAAGTAATTTCAAAGTAAAAATTGCTGATGGTTCATTTGCCACTGTTGCCGGCAAAGGGCCTATACCCATATCTTCCAACCTGACTCTAAAAATGTTCTTCATATCCCCTCTCTCTCTTATAATTTGGTATCTATCAGCAAATTCACACATGACCACCATTGCACGGCTAATTTTTGCTCCTCTCGTTGTGTTTTTCAGGATTTAACCTCGGGGGAGATGATTGGGGATGCTGAACAGGCTGGTGGCTTATATCTCCTAAACACAAGACCTATGGGTATGCTAGATAGGAGAACATGTGTTGCTTCAACTTCAGTTTCTGAAAATAATGAAATTATGCTTTGGCATTATAGGTTAGGGCACCCTAGTTTCAGCTACTTAAAGCTACTGTTTCCTAAGTTGTTTATGAATAAACAATTTTCACTCTTGAATTTTCTGAAGGAGTAGTTGCAGGACTTTGTGAGTCAATATCATGACCTTGGAGTTCAGGATCCAACCTTGGCGGAGATGATTGATGATGCTGAGGATTGGTGCTCTTTCTCCTGGAGTAGACCAGACCTTTGAATCTGTTCTGATCAGTTGTTGGTAGTTCTACCTCTAACTGGTGTTGCTGGGATGGCATTTTTTGTGGTTCAGGTTCAAAGCTTTTAGGCTATGTGACAGTGGTTGGTTCAGGGATCAGAATTTTTGGTGGCCAGAAAACCTCATCTTCACTTTGATTCTCCCCCTGAAGATGAGGGGGACTGTGGGAAGATGTACCTTCAAGAAAGGTAACATCCATAGACACATACATTTTCTTAGAAGTAGGGTCATAGCATTTGTATCCCTTTTGATGGGCTGAGTATCCTACAAATATACAACGGTGTGCCTGAGGGTCAAGTTTGGATTTGTAGGGATGGAAGTTGTGGACAAAAGCAACACAGCCAAAGATTTTTAAAGGGAGATCGGTGGTTAACCGAGAGTTGGGGAATAGTGTATTGAGCTATTGAATGGGAGTACTGAATTTTAAGGTACGAGTAGGCAACCTATTTATTAGATATGCTGCAGTTAATACAGCTTCCCCCCACAAAAATTTTGGGACCTTAGTTGTAAGAATTAAGGCCCGAGCTGTTTCAAGAAGATGGCAGTTCTTCCGTTCTGCTACCCCATTTTGTTGAGGTGCATAACTACAAGAACTTTGATGCACAATGCCATTGGTAGAGAAGAACTGCCCTAACACATGATTAAAGAATTCTTTCCCATTGTCACTTCCAAAAATCTTTATGGGAGTTTGAAATTGAGTTAGGATCATGGCATAAAAGTGTTTAAACACTAGTGCAACATCAGATTTGTCTTTCAATAAGAACACCCAAGATACTCTAGTATGGTCATCAATGAAAGTGACAAACCAACGTTTCCCGGATAGGGTGGATACTCTAGAGGGTCCCCAAACATCACTGTGAATCATAGAAAATGGTGCAGATGGTTTGTATGGTTGAGACGAAAATGTAGCACGATGATGCTTTGCCAATTCACTTGACAGATAGGACATCATTATCAAAGAGTTATCAAGGAAATAAGTGACTCTTGTAGACCAGATTTCCAAGTTATATAGGGGCACACAATACAAATAACATCCCAAGAGTTAGAAATCAATGGAACTCCTAACATGGAGAAAGGAATACTTTCTCGGCATATGCAGCATATGAACATTTTAGAATTCTAACAGAAAGCCAATAATACTTGGTTCTTATTGGCATACCTTGCGATATGAATGCAGAAGAGTTCGTTCCAGTTTCTTATCCAGCTTCTTCAAAACTAGCCCACTGCACATATACCAATATAAAAACTAAACTTGAACAATTCATTAGGATAAATGCATTCTAAGGCATATGACTTGCAAACTATTTTTTCTGACCTTTCTTCCACTGTTGCTCGTAGGGCAGCCATAAAAGTGTCAACCCTCTGATATACACATAAAATTAATTTGTCAAGTGAATCAGAAGAACAGTTTGCGCTATTGTTCCTACAAATTCTACCAGGGGCAAGTAAGATATGGTGAAACTTCAAGGCGTAAATATTTGTTACATTGGCCTACAGGAAAGAGTGTCGCCCTACCTTGGCTGCCTCCAAGGATTCAACTAATGCAAGTGCCTTTTCTGAAAGAGGACCTGGAAGACTTTTAGCCTACAAAAACAAACATTAACTGGTAAAGATATTTATTAAAACATGAGGGGAAAGAAAAAATCACATAACAAGCAAGAATGTCAAGATATATGTGTCACAGAAAGTTTACAATTGTAGTCCTATCTCCGGGGCTAAGTGACACAGATTCAGCTTTTTGGGGCTCTTCAACTTCAATTCCATTTTTCAATTTATTATGCATATCCTGCATGTAAAGGTCCCAACTGTTAGTCAATAAATCATTTCACTAAGATCTTTGGCTTGTTGAGGCATGGTGCATATGTTAAGAGTATAGATGGATAAACCTACCAGGTCAAGCAGCAAAAAGTCCACCATTGGGGTAGCTGTTGTGCGCAACAAATGTTTATGTAAAAGAACCTGCACATTAGAAGGAAACTTATATGACAAAAATGCATGAATAGCATCTAAGAAGTCAAGTTGAGAAATACAGAAATGCTTACGGATGTTGATGGGTCATCTTCAAACAATTCCAGTGCCTTCTCATACAGCTGCATATTTAAGAAAGACTGAAAGCAGCACAAAGTGTAGATGTGTTAGCATTTAGATTAAAATCATATTTTACAAGATCTTGGGCTAGACAGAATAGTAGACTGCCTTTCCAGGTTGTTCATATACTTCCAAAACACAAAGCCCACCCCAATCATTTATCCTATCCTGATCAATGCATATAAGAAAATTGATAGAAAGGATGAATCAAATTGATTATACTTCGATGTACAAAGATGAGCAATGACTAAATGTTCCTTAGTTCATCTGGTGAAATTAAATCTATAAGGTTCAGCCAGTGAAGGTAAGCTCAGAATAGAGATTACCTGAACCCCTTGCACGTTCATTTATCAAGGAAGAAAGAATAATATATAAAATCATATTTCTTTCTATAAAGACCAGATTATTTAGCTTAATATTGCAAGCACCTGGAAAAAACACTCATCTTCTCATTCTATCATAATAAAACTAAAGAAACTGCATTTCTGTTGGCACCCACGCAAACGAAAACAACAGCAGTTATTGTTAATACCTCATCAATTTTCCGTTGCAAATTATCCATGACTCGTTTCATGCGCTGCGCATTTTGTGTAAATGTTGTCTTTCTTCTTTCCTTCAATGTATTAAGAAGCATAGGTCTCAGATAGTTCGCCAAAGGCATCAGGATGGTCTCAGGATCATCCATTCCTACATAAGCCAGTAAAGTGTCCATCACAATGACAAATATATCTCCAGCCCGATGTAATCACTCATTTAATCTCATTCTCACAGACCTTGTTCTTCAAGATCAGGAATCATTGGTGTGATCTTCTGAATCAGCCATTCTTCTGAAATAACACCAAAGCTGTCTTCTTTCATCTTATCATTATCTTTTTTTGACCCTGGTCTTGTATCCGATGCATGTGAGGAACTTGCCGTCTTGCCTTTTTTCTGATTTTTCTTGGACTTAGTAGGTGCTGGTTCTTGGTAATCAAGATCAACTTCTGCTTCCTCCATCTTAGGATTCCCTGTGGATTTTCCTCTCTTCTTTTTAGAACCTTTCTCGGCAGCTTGTTTTCCAGTAGCACTAGGTTTACCAGTTTCGCTTGACTCTGATATGGCATCATGTCTAATTGAGGCATCACTAACGCCTTGGGAAGTGTTAGATATTCCCATGCTAGCAGATGTAGCAAGGTTTAATGTATCCATATCTTTTTCTAAGCGGTCAAACAGCTCCTGCCAAACAAATAGGCAAGTGAAAATAAGAAAACCAATCATAACAATATACAGGACCAAACATGAACATATCCATCATCTGCAATCCAGGCTACAGTAACAGAAGGATTCTAAAAAGAATTTGGTGAAATGCTTATCCAGTACAGTAACTACCTTGAGAAAACCATTGCTAAACACATATGACTCCCCCAAGATAATCGCCTTATTAGACTGGAAAACAGAACAACCCATGAGAAAACTAACAGTAACAGAAAAAGCATAAGGAAGAAATTGACTGCATAACAAAACACACCTTAAGAGCCATTTGAACTGATGGACAAAGTGACAGAACCTTGGATGCGTCTTGCAAACTAAAGGATGCTGGTAACACTGAAAGTGAGTCCATCCTGTAAATGATCTCAAAAGCAAGGACTATTCAGCAATAGATTAAATGCCAACCCCAGAACCTAAAATACAAAGTACAATAAAATGTCTCATCCAAAGCAACTTTGTCACTCACCAGCTACCCCGTTCTATGACATCCTCGGCAGAAGCATCCAACATCTCAACTATTGACGAGTGTGCAAATAAAGTATCAAGAGCTATACCTTCAGGATATCTGGACTGAAATTTGGTGCATCACAAGAAATTAATTAGGCAACGAGTCAGATAGGTTTTCTCATGAACACAAGATCAAAACCATATACACTTTTGAATCTATATGAGAAATGCTGGTAAAGATTTAACACAACAAATACCTGTAGAAATTGAACAGGTTGTGGAATTCCAAGTTTTTGAAGAGCTCCATAATCTATGTAAGAATTCTGCATCACAATTATAGCCAGTTAAAGGAAGAACACACTTAAAACTATAAAAAATATATATATATGGAACGTCTCAAATCGTCTGACTTCAACTTCAGATAAAAAAAAAGTTCAGAAAACAATGGAGTAACTTTTTCCTGCTCAAGAAACTCTACTTAAACACTGCCATAGCTTTTGCTTATCAACTACAATAGTTGCAGATCCAGATTATCACTTAACAATTTGGTTGGTAAATCAAACTTCAGCAGAAGTTTTGCAATCACGTATTAGCCAGAATTTCAATAACAGTTTTTGAATAATCACTTTTAGTTTATAGTTTTCTGTAAATAAAGATATCTTTATCAAATTTTGCTACAATGCATGAAGGCACCAGGCACCTCTAGCAAGAAAACATATATATATCAAGGTATTTCACTGAATCACTTTGGAATTAACCAAAGTAAGCATTTGTCCGCACCTGCGAAAAGAAACCATCTACACACTCCTTCTGAGCCGTAGCAAAAACCTGAAATCAATTCATGATAAGCAACTATTCCATTTATCAATGAGGCCAAATAATAGGCATCATAACAACAAAACATACTAAGCATTTCATAAGACAATTAGAGTTTGAAAACATACAGTAGGTGTCCAGTGAACTCCGGCACGAAGCGAGCCAAGTATCTCACCCTCCTTAACCAACCCATTAAACAACGATTGAAAAAAAGAGGCTTCAACAGCCACGCCACTAGCTCCATCTGTTTCTGCCAACAAACCTCGCAACGAGTTCCACAAAGTTGGTAAATTAAGTGGAACAAAAACACCTCTCGCAGCACCACGAACCATTGCATTGACATGTGCAACATAAGCCGGAGTGTACATCTGGCCACCTTCAAGCCTCCCATTGATCTACATAAACGACAAGTCCTGTGACATGAAAATCACATCCACCAATAAACTCTAACCACAATGAAAGAAACAACTAATATTACCAAAGTTCCAATGCGAGGTTCCAAAATGGACAAAACCAACTCTGATCCAACTTGCAACTGAGCAGCGATTTCTGCCAATACAATTTGACTGCATTCCTGAAGCCTTTCATTGATTTCCTCAGCAACACCATCCCAATATGAATTTGTAATAATTTCTCCATTTACCAACATTAAATTTGAATCGTTCGACACTAGATGCTCAGCTTGTTTCTCCACGTGATACAAATCTACGCCGGTAATATCAGCTAAATCGATCACCGATACTCGCCCTAATTTCTTTATTTCATCCGCTATTTCTTTCCTCAATTGCTCCTACGATTACATTACATTCCAATTTCATCACATGTATTGGAAAAAAAAATTTCCAATTACGAGAAACAAATTCAACCGCGCAGTAAAACTGAAACGAAGTAACTCGCATATGCATTCGATGATCGTAAAAATCGAAAAAAAAAAATTTTAAAAATCGCAATTAAGTGGAAAAGAAGTACCGGAGTGATGTATTCTTTGCCGGAAGTGGTGTGGAGAAGATCGAAGTCGATGATACGGAGCTGCTGCAACTTCTGCACCAATTCGACGACGTTGCGTTCCGACAATCTTATACTGGATTTTGCTTGCTGCGCCAACTCGAATTGCTTCTGCAATTCCAGCAATTCTTCGTCCATTTCTTCTTCCTTTCACTGATTTCGCTTTCTTCTTCTTCCAATTTTTTGGGTTTTGAAATCAGTCTGATTCTCCCTGTGTGTTTCTTAATGAAAATCGAATCGCTTTGATTTAAACGCAGCAGAAGAAAATAAGAGGGAACGAACGCTCGTGTAGAGTCAAGGTGAACAAGAACCCGAATACCAACCAGAAAGGAACGGGTCGGGTGGGTTAGTTAATTGGGCTGACAACTTCCAAAATTGGGCTAATAATTCAGGGAGAGTTTTTGGGCCCACTTGACCAGTTTGGGTCGAATATTTGATTTATTTTCTGCACGTGAATAGAGGTAATAAAGGTAAAATAAGTTTGTTCAGCCCTCAATTTAGTTTAAAAGTTGAAACAGTTGATGTATTAGTTGAAAATAGCTCAAATAATATCACTTATAATAACGTGTTACCACTTATAACGGGTAATATTATTGAATTCGTTTTTATTGTGTCATATTTTCGTGTCTATTGCCACCATCTTTATACTTAACACTAAATTTTCCTTTTTTTTGTCACAACCAAAATTTGCCATTTTGGCAAGAAAAAGAACCAATTGTGGATGCATGGGATTAAAAATTGATGCTAAACAGCAAGACCGTCCATCATCCCACTCAAAAACAGCTAACTGCAGCGGCCAATTCTCAACATGCTAGTTAACTCTACATCTTCTCCACCATATTTGGTAAACTTACTACCCTTTGAGTTATGCACACAAGATGTTTGAAGTTATGACATCCATTGGCCCCTAAAAAAAAGGTCACCATCTCTGTCCTGTTAGAAGAATCCAGTAGTATAACATTTTTCGAGTCACAAGATATAACTCGAAACATGATTCTTTATATGGGACGGATGGAGTATATGTTATCTATTGGGGTAAGAAGCTTTTTCTTTTCTTTCTTTTCTTCCCTTTATATTGCATACATTTTCTTATAGTCAGCATGTAGAACATCTGAATCTGAAACTGACATTGACCATGATCTTGATCTGCTAGCAAGAGAGTTCTTCCTGAGGCTTCTCTGGTTTTTGGATTCTATTCTGTGCAAAATGACCCAATAACACATTGTGCCCAAAGTTGTAGCCAAAATGGTTGTTCCTATGATTGTGACCCCAATTGCAAGCCACCTTTCTTGCTGCCCAACCACCACAAATGACAGAGCCAAAAAAGCCACAGAAATCAGCACACAAGCAAGCCACATTAGCTTGTTTATCACAGCCATCATCTGCTTCTTCGCCTTGCTCTCGATGATCACCACCGAGGTTTGAACAACCACCACCGCGAGGGAAATGAACAGCGCGAATGAGTCGAACACAAAGAAGAGTATGAAGGGGAACTGCGGCGCAATGTTAGCTTCCCCTAGGGAGAGGCCGGGCGGGATGTTGTTGGGATCATCGACGTATTGTCCTGGCACAGTGAAAATGGCTGCAAAGGCGACCGTGGCTATGAGTACAGCCACGACCGTGGTGGAGTTGATGGCGTTGTTTAGGCCCTCGGCGTGCATCTTGTTCAGGCGCTTAGCGATGCCTTGCACGCGCCTTCGGGTCTGCTTGGTGTGTTCTAGCTGGTAGTGTACTTCGTGTTTTATGTCGCTCACGGTTTGCTTCAATTCTCTGGCTGGATTTGTTGGCTTTGGCCGTAGAGTTTGAACACTCTGAACCCCGTGTTCGCGTAGAATCACGGCTATTTCAGCCTGACCTGTTTTCTCAGCAGTGTCAACAGCTGTTTCATTAGACCTATTTACAGCTGCTGTATCAATTTTCTCATCTGCCAGAAGCAACTTAACAATCTGAAAAAGCCAGAAATGCATTATGTCAATGGATCATATCTTGCCTTTGTACAAGACGCGTTGATTCATTTATATTCAAAAATAACACGTCATTATTTCAAAGTTGTATTCTAGTTCCTTTTAGGCCTTCATCTACCCTTTCTAATGTCAGCTAAGCATGTCTCTCTGTTTCTACTGATCTCCCAAGCACGTGTTCAAATCATATTAGGCGTGTTTCAAATTCAGAAGTAAAAGAACAGCAATAACTGAACATTTTTTCATGAGTAAGAACAAAGGAAGAAGAGGCTAATTCACCTGTGCCCTGCCTTTCCGAGTGGCAATATGCAAAGCTGCGTTTCCCTTAGTATCAACAATGTTTACCAAAGAAGGATCTGCTTTCATCAGTTCCTCCACAACTTCAAGATTCTGCCCTTTCACCGCCATGTGAAGCGCGGTTTGGCCTTTCTTATCGGTTCGTATGGCAATGCAAGGCTCTTTGCTCAAAAGGGCCTTCACAACTTGCACATGCCCATTTCTTGCTGCAGAATGCAAGGCGGTTTTCCCGTTACTTCTGGCTATATTTGCAAGGCTACTCTCCAACTCCAGCAAATAATTTACCACCTCAATGTGTCCCTGAGTTGCAGCCGTGTGTAAAGCGGTAGTGTTAGCGTTGTCAACCGTCATCGAAAGCTCGGGGTGAGCCTCCATTAACACCTTCACCATATCTGCAAAACAAGCAAGAACAAGGCTCATGATGATTATTTTTAAGCGAGTAATGATACTCATCACAACTTTTCATAGCTGCTAAACTTGCGTGCATTCATTGTTGGTCAATAATGTCGTATTAATAAGTAATTCATCCGTTGATATGAAAAGTTGTGAGGAATTAGTTAAAATCAAGATTTTCACAAAAAAAAACATACCTAAATCCCCTTGTTTTGCAGCTATATGAAGTGCATCAAAGCCATTTCTTGCCTTGATTCCAGCAGTAACAAGATCATAGCATCTGATCATTTCCCTAACCAAATCCACATAACCATATTCAGCAGCAACATATAAGGCAGTTTCCCCAGCTGAATTTTGCTTACACAGTAACTCCTGCAACTCTTCCTCGTTTGATTCGTCGAAAATCTCCGCCACGGCTTTGGAATTCCCAGCTCTGGCCGCGGAATGCAAGACAGTGTCGTCGCGCTTTCCGGTCAGCTGCTTAGTCATCTTTTTCCGGGGAGTAGCCGGCGGCGGCGGCTGTTCAGCCATTCCTTCCATATTTTTATCAAAAAAATCCCCTCTCCTCTGCCTCTAAACTAATCAATAATATTACAGAGCCTCTTCTTCTTCCCCTCAAAAACCCAAATCAGCAATCGCATTTTCTCCTCAAGATGGAATGCAAAATCACCAAATTAACAAAAGGGTTCATCCCCACATCTGTTTATTCATCAAAAACAGAAACTTCAATTAAGAAACGATAAAAAGAAGTCATGTTTTCATCAGCAAATCTTATTTTATCATAGCCAATAAATACATTTCAACAACGTTATTATATCCGATGATCATCAAAAAACACAAAACTTAATCCTCAAATAGGAATCTTCTTTCTAACCCCTTTTTTTATTTCTGATAAAGACTTTTACTTTCCTCAATGGATTACAACTAGAAAAAGATCAAATTACAGGGAAGGAAAAAAAGGGGGCAAGAAGATATGAAGAAGTAGCTCTGTTTTACCTGGCCATGAAGAAAGCTTCAACTTTTGCTCTCCTCCATTAAAAACTAAAAGAACCCATTAAATTTAAAGGGCTGTCTATGATCAAAACAACCTGTACAATTGTTTTGAAACTAGAACACCTGAAAGGCTAAAAACCAAAAAAGAAAAGAAAAAGAGGAAAGAAAAAATGGAGGAAATGTTTGAAGCTAATTAAAGAAAAGGAAGAAGACGAGGAGGAGGAAAAGGGGACTTGAAAAGCACATGTAAGCAACAAACTTTAGAAATACATTGTTATATATACTGTATATAATAATGGTAATTATATGCTTTCCCTGAAATCTGAATCAATCAAAACCCATAAAAGAAAGAAAAATAAAGGGATGGACTTTTTGTAAAGGTGGTGATGATGGTGGTGGTAATTAGCAACAGATATACACTGATGCAAAATAAAATCAAAATTAAGAAGAAACCCAAAATTAATTAAAATTGAAGAATGAAGATCATCACTGAAAAACTTATCTATTGTAGCTGAAATTTAGGCATGCAGCAGCAAACTTAGGACAAACGACAAAACTGGGGTGGGTGGCAAATGTAATGAAATCAACGGTAATACCAGAAGAACAGAACCTCAAGATTAAGGGTGTGTTTGATGCCCTGAAAATGAAAATGTGACATCTCATATTCGAAAATAGATAACTTACGTCATAAATATGAGAAATTTAATTATATATAAATCAGAAGCACATTTCCTCGTTCTCATTCCCGTGGGCAGGTGCCGTTTCCATTCCCATGTACACTGTGGACGACACCGTTTTCTCCCTAAGTATGTGGGGCTGCACACATACAATGGCAGATGGAGCTCTACCATGATTGGTGATATATACTGTTGAAGTTGTTAGAGATTGGAGAGGGTGACTTTGTGAGTGTGCCCACGCGCTTTGATGCGATTGGAAATGGGGTTACTGTTACTGGAAAAGAAAATTGATTGAATTTACAAAATTCAATAGCTTTTTTTTTTTTTTTTTCCCCTTTTGTGAAAAACGCACGTACAAATTCTTGGGTAACGTGAGGATCTTTTGTATAAAATTAAGGAATTGTTATTTGCAGAAATCAATTTTACTATTTACAATAACATTTTATTATTAAATGTCTAAAATATCCTTTAGGTTTTTAAAAAAATAAAATAAATTCTTTTCACTTTAATTATGACTGATAGTCACGAGGATAATCTATATTACACGATAAGTAAACAATCTATATATATATATATATTTTACGTAAAATTGATTTTTTAACAAAAAAAAAAAAAACAATCTATACATTATTCATGTTCTTTTCTTCTCTTCTCAAATTCTAATATTTCTAATGTGGTATCAAAGGCAACTTAATCCAATTATAGCTTTCGATGATCCAATTCTGCGATGAGTTGGCGGGGTTCGGGGCAGTGCCCCGAAAAAAATTTTTAGAAGAAAATACCGTATTTTGACCCAAAAACTTTTTAGAAGAAAATACCGCTCAGTTTGGCAGTAGTTTGGCGGTATTTTGACCGCAAAATACCGCCGGGGTGGGCGATATTTTGGAATAAAATACCGCAGGTGTTGGGCGGTATTTTCTTCTAAAATACCGCCCAAAGTGGCTGGTATTTTCAACAATGTTACTGCAAATAGGGGGCGGGATTCTGGAAAAATAGTTTTTTTTTTTTTTTAAAGTTAAAGGGCAAAATAGACTATTCACAGTAAAATGTTACTGCAAATAATAATTTGGTTACTGCAAATAGTATGCCCCTAAAATTATTATGGAGTTGCCTTAATCGTGAAGAACATTGTATTGACAAACTTGCCACTCACTGATTAATGTATTTGATTGGTCCCGATGGTACGTTTAGTGCGTTGAAAT
This sequence comes from Leptodermis oblonga, assembly GCA_016801395.1. Classification (NCBI taxonomy): domain Eukaryota; kingdom Viridiplantae; phylum Streptophyta; class Magnoliopsida; order Gentianales; family Rubiaceae; genus Leptodermis; species Leptodermis oblonga. The sequence goes on from CM028760.1 coordinate 38,847,519, forward strand.
GAGAATGAGAACGAAAATGTGGAACATTTTAAATTCGAAAATTCATTATATAATTACTTTAAATGATTAGATTTTCTATTCTAATTATATGAATTAACCATAAGAATTTTAATTACATAAATTACATATCAATCTCTCCATTTTTATTCTTGTGCGTCAAATGCACCCACAACGTTACGAAAACATTAGCTTATATATAGAAAACACATGCATGTATATACATGAATAATGCTAAAGTTGTTTAGTGAAATATATGAGTTAACTGCAAAATATTATCTCAAATTTTGCCTCAATTGCAACTTGCCTCCTAATTAAGTTTTTAATTTCAATAATTAACCTCCCTTAACTATGATGCAACTGAGATTGACGGGTGGACTCCAGTACCTATAAGATAGAGAGAGCCGATCAGATTCGTCGTTGGGATCGTGTTTCATGACAAATTCCGATGGCTAATTTAGTTGAAGGGCTGAAAATGTAAGACTAAGAGAGACTCCTTCGCTCTATTTATGTAGTCCTTTCTTTACATATTGTGATCATTTTGTCTATCTTGTATACAGAGGGAGTCTTATCATTTGGTCACTTATCATCGTTTCTTGGTCTTCTTTTCGTAAAAGTACGTCACAAAAGTTACGTGTCTTTTGATTTGATTGGAGTCTAATGTACGATACACTACCACATTACAGCTCTCCTCACCCTTCAGTTTCGAAGTGGTGATCGGTGATTGCTATGATATCAAGTCAAGGCAAGAGTTAACTAGTGAAGACTTTTTCTTGATAAAAGTCCAAAATATCATATAGAAAAGAAGAAAAAGGTTAACTATCTCAATTAAGTTGTTGTAATAGTTGGTTGTTGCACATATTTCTTCTTCATCCGGACCTCTAGATAAAGTGGGAAGAGTAGTAAAGTAAAGTAGATACCCCACAGAATCATCCTCAAAAGTAGTGATCCCTAATTAGAGTACTTTGAGTCTTTGATTACCTAAGGTTTCAAGGCCAAGTGGGCATGTTTATCCGGTTTTAGGTTCTCTTCTTCTTTACGTTTTACGTTTTAGTTTTGGTTTCAACAGTAATTTTAATATATTATAATCAATTTTCATTATTTCTTATACAATTTTTACTATTTAGTTATATATTTTTATATTTTTAATACACTTTTTATATTATAAAACTATTTTTCAAAAATCAAAACTCAAACCAAAACTCAAACGTTCAGTACAAAAACATATCCTTAATTGTTTAAGGGCATGTTTTTGGAAAGAAAAAGAAATTTAATATAAAAAATATTTAAAATATAAAAATGTGTAATTAAATAATAAAAAAATCGAAATGTTACTCACCCCACCTAAGTAAAATGGGTAGAAGTAAGAGAGGAACTTGATTCAAGAAGTAAGGAGAATATTTTGGAGTGTTTTAAACACAGTTACTTATAATCAAGGCAACCGAAATGTCATACACATACTAATTGAGTAGGATTTTATTAGGCTCTTGGTTTTATTTTTCTAATTTTTACTGTAAATTTAATATATTATAATATTTTTAATATAATTTTTTACTATTTAATTATATATTTTTATATTTTTAATACACTTTTTATATTATAAAACTATTTTTCAAAAATCAAAACTCAAACCAAAACTCAAACGTTCAGTACAAAAACATATCCTTAATTGTTTAAGGGCATGTTTTTGGAAAGAAAAAGAAATTTAATATAAAAAATATTTAAATATAAAAATGTGTAATTAAATAATAAAAAAATCGAAATGTTACTCACCCCACCTAAGTAAAATGGGTAGAAGTAAGAGAGGAACTTGATTCAAGAAGTAAGGGAGAATATTTTGGAGTGTTTTAAACACAGTTACTTATAATCAAGGCAACCGAAATGTCATACACATACTAATTGAGTAGGATTTTATTAGGCTCTTGGTTTTATTTTTCTAATTTTTACTGTAAATTTAATATATTATAATATTTTTAATATAATTTTTTACTATTTAATTATATATTTTTATATTTTCAATACATATTTTATAATAAAAAAAATTTATTTAAAAAATATATTTTTCAAAACCACCTCATACCGAACATTAAAATTTTATGGCATTAGTTGATAAATTATAGAGGACATAAATGATAATCACTCGTGACTCCCATTATACTCAATTTTGTATTATTATTATTATTATTATTATTATTATTATGCAGAAGTAGCAATATATGGGGGAGACCTTTCTAGAACATTTGATTGGTCAACTTAATAAATAAATATGCATTTGATTCCTGTCTTTCCATTTCTCATTTGATTCCTGTCTATCCATTTCTCATTCCCATTTCTCATCATGGGTTACCATTGGACAAATACTTTTCTAATTAAGTTTCCTTTTCCATATAATAAAAAATCAACTAGCACCCCTAACCACAACTCATTCGCCGATTCTTCAACAATATTAGTCAGTTCGGACATTCACTTAGTTTCACCCAAGTTTAATTCTGGTCGTGGATAGATCATCTGTACTCGATTTGGGGTTTATAAATAGTGATAATTATTGACCTATAAAGATTATTAAATATATATATATATTTCATTAAAAGAATTCAGTGTATAATTGTTTCTGAATCAAAAAGTACGTACGAGTGAATACTTTTGATTTGATGGAACAGAGTGAGTAATACAAACAATACAACAAAACCAACAGCAGAGCAACCCCTCTAGATCTCCTTCATCCACCGCCCATATGTTGCAATTTGCAATGTGGATCATCAATCTTGCTTTTGGTGTTTTACCTTCTTTCTTTTTTTCTTTTTTCTTTTTTCTTTTCTGCATGTCAGAATTAAAAGTGATTTTTTAAAAAATATTTTTGGTTATGAATTATTTGAGATGTAAAAAATTAATCAATGTAGGACACATTTGTGTGAAATGGTTTAGAGTGAATAAAAACTTGTTGTAATTTTGTCCAAATTATTAAACAGGTCCTAAAATTTCAAAAATATTACTAAAGCGAATTATGATGTTTCACACTATCAAGTAAAGTCTAAAATCTGAATTATAACCGTGTAAGGGTATGTTTGATAATTTGAACATATTTTACAATTTATTAGATAATTTGAATAATACTTGGGTTTATATCGGTTGGTACACTTCTCTTGTCTAAGGACAAGGAAACGTGGTCGGTGGTCCTGGAATCAAATCTCGACTATCAGTGAAATTGTTTAGGAAGAAGCAAGGTAGTAAAGCACGAACAGTCGCCCAGATATATTTTTCGTATAATATAAATAATTCGATTTTTAATTAAAATTGAGTGGAGAGAAAAAAAAAAAAAAAGACAGAAAGAGGTGAGTGCAGTGGCTAAAGGGTGGGTCCAGAAGTCGGCTGATTAATTTGTTGTAACATCCCACATTTGCCGGTTATAATTGAATATAGGAGACTCTCAGGGAATCGCATATACCCACAGCCCATGTTACCTCCCAAATCAATCATTCCATTTTAACAGAAAAAAAAAAAAAGAAGAAAGAATAAATAGTGGTGACTGGTGAGTGAGAGTGAGCACTGAGTCGTAGTATTATTGTTATTGGACTCGACGCGCTTATGAGATAGTGTTGCTGAAACCGCCATCATCACCATGGTAGTAGACAAAAAACCATTTGCATAGATCTTCAAAACTGCCAAAAACTAACACAATCTATCCGACCATCCCCTGCCTTAACGGTGTAACAACACGCATATCAAGTTTAACTTTTAAAAGCATTACAGTTAAGTTATAAAAATACACGAGTTTATCTGCTAAAATATTATGCATTGAATTTAGTTTTTAATGTATTGAATTATATATTCGAAACTAAACTTGATACGCATGTTGTCAAACAATTGCAAGTTGGTTCTAACTAACTACTAACTAACTACTTGTGTTATGTTGTGTCGTAGAACTTAGGAAAAGGATTATAAGTTTATGAGTGAATGATTTGATTGGAATAACCAAATAAGATATGAAGAAGTGGTGGGTGATGCCCCCTATAATGTGAACAGGATATCATGAATTAAGGGAATTGTTATAAATAAAAAAAAATTGACGCATGAATTAATTTGATTAGCGACACAAGGAAGAAAAAAAACACAACACTTTGATGATGTTGACATTAGAGGTGTTCATTTGAATTTATTTGGATTGGCTAATTCGAGTTTTTCAAAAAAAAGAAAAGAAATCAGCACCCAAACACCAAACGGAATAAAATCCTAAAAGGTAAATGGATTGGCCGGCTAATTTGGGTCATTTAGGAGCCCCTTAATTTAATTACCTCTCTTTCTTTCTTTCCTTTTTCTTCTTGAAGAAAAAAATATATTTATTTTCATGTAAAATCCTAAAAGGTTTGATGTTGATGTTTAATCGAATTCATTTCATCAATCAATCAAGGTGTCCAAAATTTCCACTTCTTTTTGGCTCCATTATAATTTGTATCCACACTTTAATGAGAACCAATGATCGACAAAAAGGGAGGTGGAGAAATTATTATTATTATTATTATTAATTTTGCATATGGACATGGACTGGTCTCATATAAGTTAAGCAAAAAAGTCATAGTTTTGAGCTTCGTTTTACATTATATATTCCCCCCTTTCTCAAGATGACACTATTACCATTGATATAAAAACAATTTATTTTATTTTATTTTAAAACAATCATTATGTAATTTTCACTCGTAATAAAGTATAAGAGTAAGAAGTTAAAATAGATGAACTTTAATGGGTAACAAGAAAATATCACCACAAATTGAATTAAGTCTCCACAAAATATACATCTATGAGACATTAATTAATTTCGTGTGTTTAATCATGTCCCAATGATTTCGTTTAGTAGATATCACAAGGATTTTAATCCTTGAACTGTGAGAGATCCACTGTCAAATCTTTTGGCAACTCTCAAGTGCATGTACATTTCCTTCAAAAAGAAAATAAAAATAAAAGTTTGGCGTGATAAATGACCAAGAGTTTTTTGTATAACTTTTAACATTTCAATATATTTTTATGTTTAAAAAAATTCTTTTACACCATTAGTGTTATAATTCCAAATCAAAGCGCAATTTCACTCGGATTTTTTTTTTCCACTATCCATTTTTATAAATAGTATTAGAAATAAAACTCTACCTATCATAAAATTTGTACATTTACAACAATGTTATATTTGGGAATGATGATGCTCTCCCAACATAAACAGAGTCCAAACGTACCTCTAAATTGCAATAACTCTTATCAAGTTGTCATTATCACTGGGTCCATTTCATTTATTTAATTTTCTGTTTAAAATAGGGTCCATTTGAACTAGTTTACTGTTTTATAGTAATTATTCATTTTTAATTTTCATAATTCGTGTGGTTTATTTGCATTGACTTTGAGTGCCCGTTGACCATTGACTTAGCTGCTCTCACACAAAAAAAAAAAAAAAAAAAACGTTGCTTTCTGTCACAATCAGCAATATTATTAATTTATTGTGAACGTTTATTTATTTTACAATTTTTTTGGCTTAGGTGATGGCTCTGTCTGTGTTTGGGCTGGGCTGGCCTGTCACTCACTGTTATTCGATAGGAAATTTTTTAGTTAGGGAATAAATTTATTTTGGAGGGGATTTCTTTTGGGGATTTGTATAGGAAAGAGAAGAAAAAGTGTAATGATTATGTTTTTTTTTGAATTTATGTGAGTGAAAATTTAGAGAGAATTTTAAATTTTAAATTATAAATTTAATAAAAATAATGTTGTTTCTTTGTGTAATATTTTTTTAAAAAAAATAATATTTTTTCTAAAATAGAATGGAAAAGAACAGAGCCTTAGGGCTCACCACTCCACCATTATTGGCCCTAAGTTGAGTCAAAGTCAAGCATTAATTTTGGGGTAAGTTAAATGGGTGATTGGTCATGTCTCATATTGTGTCACTTTGTTTGTTTTTTATTATTTTTTTAATTTTAATTTTATATTATTATATACTCCCTTCATCCAATTTAAAAAGTTCACGTAAAAAAATATATAATTTATTATTGTGGATTATGAAGTATAACACCAAAACTAAGTAATTTGACATCAGATTTTTCACTTATATCGTTAGTTTATGAGCAAAAGTTAACCGTAAACCACACATTATTGTATTATAAGCATATGTAATGTAAACATATTCAAAGTCAACTAGTTTAATTGTCAATGTATTTTATGGCATAGACCATGAGGTCAAGAATTTGATTCGCACATCCAATAGGACTTTAAGGGATACTCACCAATATTGTTTTGTTGATTTTCAATGTACAGGTCCCCAAAGTGAGCGAACTTATATAAAACAAAGCAAAAATATCAATTGTGGCTGGACAAAATTTTAGCACCTTTAATAAGAAAACAAAATGTAACATTTTTATGTATTACTAATCTATTTTTTTAATTAATCAGGGGATGTACTACTAATATTTTTTTCAAGTATTACTAACATTTAGACGTAATGTTATTTTGGTGTCATCTATTTTTATTTTTTATGATGCCCGACCGAATTGATCGTTCCTTTCGCGCGATTCACTCTCAGTCTGATTTTGACAATACTGTTTTAAACTACTAATAATGCTTGACATCGTCATTAACCGAAATATGCTATAATTCATAATAATTTAGTTAACTAGAGATCTTAGACGAAACATCGTGCCAATACCAAACCGATTGTGACGACTGATGGCCACCACAAAATTGAATTTCTACTTTTTCTCATATTACAATTTCAAATATCCAAAGGTGTTATTAGTGATGTGATTATTCATTGATAGAATTAAGATGTAATTCTAACTACGTTAACTTGTTTCCTTCGCCCAATTCTTGGTGTTTTTTCAGTTAAAAATAAGAAATAAAAATCTTGGTGTTTCTATGATAAGGGCAAATGATAACCCAACCTCGGTTTAGCCTTTTGGTCAAACTCTACTATATATATATATATATATATATATAATATATATATATATATCAATTTCTACGTTGATATGGACAAAAGGACAGCATCTTCATGAGTAACATTAATTTGCATTATTTTACATAAGATCGATGTTCTTGACAAAGTAAGACATGGGAGAAATTAACAACTAGAAAAGGACTGTGGATCTATCAGTTGATTGGGCACTAACATGAAAATGCACTACAACTTTTTCTTTTCTTTTAATGCAGTCCTCTCTTCCAATTGGTGGCTTCATCATTTTCTCTTATCTTAACTTATCATTATCTTCATAGTGAAACAGGGCCAAAAACCCCACCAGGAAAACTCTTTTTTTTTTTTTTTTTTAGTATTTTATGAAGGTGTTTGCACCCTAACTAGCTATGTTATTCCTACGCATTGCAGAATTCGATCTCATGTTTATTTTACTATGTCCATCTTATTCTGGCCACTACGAGCAAACGAATTTTATTTTACTTTATTTTATCACTCACCAGTTGTTTAACTATAGACGAGTGACAAAATAACGTTTCTTTATTCTCAATGAACATAACAAAACATGATAAAATGGGTAGATCATTTGGACTCAACTCGTGCCACCCCCTTCATGCCTACGGGGTTCACTCATCCACAAATATAACCAATTCTCCATAATAAGATGAGCAGCCTCAAGTCCGTACTTATAACAACGAGAGTTTTAGGGATTCGAACTCAGGACCTCCAAGTTGACGTTTGAAAAACGTCAAGATAGAGAGAAAAAAGCTTGTAATATCAACCACGTGAGAGAGTTGGCTCCACCAACAAGCTTAGCCAACCATCAGAATATATACAAGAAGCTCAGACCATTGGCTTTCACACACACCCCACTAAAAATGGGTGAAGTAATGGACAAAACCATAACAACCCTTTTAAGACAACCAAACCGACAACTAAAATAGGTTAATTAAAACAATCCCACGTTTGTAGAATAAAGGTTAATGAATCCAAGTTAATAAAAAAAGACCTCATGAACTGAACCAGTCATACGAGGCGGCCTTTAACTTTAAGAACAAACTGAAACCAAAGTCTCACAGGCCAGCAGACAATACTTGGCTTGGCTCACTCACCCGAGTTGCCTTTAAAGGACAAAAATCCAATGTCCAATATTGGCTCAGCAGACGATCCTTGCACGAACACGACTAAATCTTTGTCACACTATGTATGATCGACAAATGGACAATTCCTTGCATGAATAAATGGACCGATTCTAGCTTCAGCAATAACATATGGCCATGTAATTTACTCCTTCTGTCCCGATGGAAGCGTCACGACTCTTCGTTGAGACACAGAGAATTTGTTTCTTGATTCGTTGAGACACAGAGAATTTGTTTCTTGATTCATAATTTGCAATGTTCCTAGACTTGCTTTGAACATCATGTTCACTTACAGTTTCATAATTCTGGCATTTACAAAACTAACTCAGAAAAATAAGCGCTAAGAAACGAAAAAACAACCCACTCACAAAACAGCAAACAGCAAAAGATCCATCACAAGGGCTCAATTGGGCATTATAGCAGCAAACCAACACATAAAAAAGTGAACTTTCTTAGAAAGCTAAAAATGCAGGGAGGAAAAATCAGCACACCCTGAAGCGTTACTCCATTGAAGAATGAAGCATTCTTTAGAGCTCTTGCATACAATATACAGGAAAACAATCAAAAAAATTATCTTAGAATTCAAAAAGAAAAATAACACAGTTTGATTAAGCTATGAAAAAAAGGGACAGAACCTCAGAAATGGAGTTCTCTAAATCAAAATCTGGATGAGGAATCCTATCATACGCCTTCGCTGAGATCAACCGACACTTTAAGGCTCTCTTCTCTTAGTACTATGGATAGGAAATTTTTTGGTTATGAAAGAATTTTGTTTTGGAGGGAACTTCTTTTGGGGATTTGTGTAGGAAAGAGAAGAAAAAATGTCATAATTATGTTTTTTTGAATTTATGTGAGTGAAAATTTAGAGGGAATTTTTAAATTTGAATTGTGAATTTTATAAAAATGATGTTGTTTCTTTGTGTAATATTTTTGAAAAAAAAGTGATAGTTTTCCTGATTATGTTCGGAAAAGAAGAGAGCCTAAATTTCGAAAATAATTCAAAAATAAATTGTCATTTTCAAACCAATCAACCAAACAGTTATATTTTCTATCATTCCATTTCTTCCTTCTAAATCCATAAATCAAACACTTCCTTATTTATAATTTGTCCAAATTTTTGGAAAGTAAATGTACTTCACCCTTCATTTTTAATGTAAGTAATTACGATATCTTTAAACTCCACGCATTTAACACAATGTCATAGTTATAATTTCTTTAGGGTCCGCTTGTTTGGAGATTTTGTAGGTTTGTTTTGCAAGATCATGGTTTCAAAAATTATTTTAGAACCAAAACCTCGTTTGACACGTGTTCAAAACTTTGTTCTGCAAAACCTTATTTCAAACATAAATTCCTTTTTTGAACACCAAAAAAAATTTTTTTTTTTTTCTCAACTCAAACATTGAGGGTAAATCTTGTTTGCCACCTACTACTTTACTAAACAAGATTTTGAAAAAAACGATTTCCAAAAGTCCTTCATTAACATAATTTTCGAAAACAGTATTTGAAAACCTATTCGTCTACTTGTTTTTGAAAACCTGTTTTCTAAAACCTTCTAATGAACAGTACTTAGTTTTCTTTGCGAAGAGAGTTAAAATTACTTTTGGAAAGAGTATAGTATATATTTATATAACATTAATTGGTAGCCGGTAAAAGGGTGGCCAACTATACAGGAAACCAGGAACTTTAATATCATTACATCAACGATTGCGAGAAGTAAGAATATCACATGCATGTCCCCCAGGGGCTTAGTTCAGTTGGTAACTTGGTAGCAGATTGCAGCCAAGGACGCAGAATCGAGTCTTGACAGCCGCAGTGTGGGATTTTCATCCCCCATGGGGGTGGATCCTTGTGGGCACCAGGCACTGGTCCTCCTTCCAAGGTTATCGCTGAGTCACCTTGATTTACCTCTCACATGAGGCTCATGGGGCTGGACGGTGTGGGCAAGGGATATCCCCTTTTTGCCAAGAATATCACATGCATGTCAATAAATTGCGTTTGGGAGAATATCATTAAATCTAGGGGCCACAGCCACACTCTATTAATAACACTACGTGTTTTTCAGGGAACTTCGGGAAATTAACAGAGGTTTTGAAAAGGAATGAACACATGTACGTGGAACATACGATAGATATATATTTATTTATTGTATTTATTCATTAGTTCTTGTCAGGATTAATTTGCATGCAGACACGTATGAATTTGGATGTAAGAACGTAAGATTTTTCTTTTTTTTTCAAAAAAAAAATGTGCATATGTGAATTATTGAGTACTTTGAGTGAATCATTTTTACTAAAATATGTTAAAATTTGATGGGATTGGAGTTATAATATCGTAAGATATTCGTATGACCTACAGATCAAGATCCCAACAACTATGATTAGAACTATGAGTTTGGTACGTAGATGTGTTTTTCCTTAGTTTCAGGGTTAATGTTAGTAATTTTGGATTATCCTCCATGATCCATCTCACATCCAAAAACTCAAGTACAATATTCTAAAATGATACAAATCCCATATATAAGACAAATATATATTACGAATCCACAAAATGAATAACATGACTGTAAAATGCTCTTATTTTATATTTATGCATGAAAGGAGAGAAATTAACTTAGTGCACATATGGTGAGAAAAGAAGAATTAAAATTAACAAATTGTGAAGAATCCCATGAGATCTTCTATCTGCTTTAATCTAGTCTTCTCTAGCTTATTTATTCTCACGGTATGAAAGTAGACCCCAAGATATAACATGTAAGTCTCACCGGTTATTGAAAAAAGATAAACAAGAAAGACAGGAGTATGACATACATAATAATAAGATATGAACTCGTGAAGAATAATACTGATCGAATGAATACTATTCAAGGAATGACATAGTCATCTGGAATGACAAAAGTGTTAGGATCTTCATCGTTCAACCACCCAAATTTCTCCATGAAAGGGTTGGCTAGGGTTTTTGGTGGGTAGTCATTGATGCAGTCTTTCCACGCATTTTCATGACCATCCAAATCACTCACAACTTCCCACAAAGCACTACTGCATTTAAAACCAGCTCCAAAGCTAATCATAAGAACCCTATCACCTTTCTTAAGCCTCTTTTTAGCTTCCATGTACCCTAAAACGTACCACAAACTACTCGCTGACGTGTTCCCGAATCGATGCAACGTCATCCTCGCCGGCTCCAAATCATACTGGCTTAAGTTCAAACTCTGTCCGATTCCATCGATCACCGCTTTCCCACCTGTGTGGACGCAAAAATGGTCCACCCCCGTTTTGAAATTAATCACGGCTTGATTGTTACCCCCACCGCGACCCTGACCGCGGCGTTTGACTAAATAACTTACCATGAACCGGACAAACTCCCGGATCGGGAGTATTTTCGGCGCAATTTCTCTCAAATTGTCGATGAGGGCACATGTCGCGACCTTAGGCAAGGACTTCCCGAGATAGTACCCTACCCGCCCTTGATCATCCTCCTGTTGTAAAACGCATTCATAGGCTTCGTCTCTCGCCCCGTGATGCGTTCTCACTAGGCATTTCAGCTTGAACATGGATTTCGACCTGAAACCTGGTTTGTTAGTCAAGAGAATCGCTGCGCCGCCTGACCTGCAATGGCGGAAGATCATTAGGGCTATCATAGGTTAAACACCTGCAAGATTTTATACTATTGTTATTTATATTTTAGTGAAAAAATATATTATATAAATATTTGGCCCTTTAATTTTGAAACTCATGTTCTGCTAACCTGAAAAGACAATTCACGAGTATCATAGACCTGTCTTTCCCGGCGTACCAATTCGGAGTTAAAGACTCCGACGTGACGACTAGGGCGTGTACATTTTTCCGGGCTTTGAAAATGTGTTGAACGATGTTGACCGAAATTAAACTCGCGCTGCAGCCCATGGCGGTGAGATTGTAGGTTTTGACGTCATCCCTCATTTTGTAATGGTGGATGATTCTAGAAGCCAAAGAAGGGACGGCGGCGAACATGGAAATATTCACGACGAGGACGTCGATTTCCGACGGGGAAATGCCGGTTCTTTTCAAGACTTTATCGATGGTGTCGAAGAAAAACTCGTCCATTTCCTCGACGGCGTCTTCGAGGGTCGGGTTTTCTTCCCGCCCTTCGAAGACCACTCTCGGGGCGTACGTTTGTTCTCCGATCCCGGAACTCACGGTGGCCCTCAGCAAAAACTTGTATTCGACGAGACCGAGGTTTTTGTTTCTTCTTATGACTTCACCGCAGAACCGAGAGCCGAGCATTCTGTCGTCGGTGGGTTTGTATAACTCGTAGTCTAGGATGTAGCAATCGCCGTGCCCCTTTCGATCCCATTTCTTGTAAAGAAAAAGGATCAAGTATAAGAGAGGAAGACAATATAGAAACAACATGGAAAGATCCATGAGGGGAAAAAAATGAAGGATTCTTTGAGGGAGAAGAGTGGAAATTGAGTTGGAAGCTTTGTAATGCATGATGAGAAATTTATAGGGCTACATGCTCGAGTCAAGATTTGACTGTGCTTTTGAACTACTCACGAACAGTTTGACTCATTTACAACTCTAGATTAAAGGGATGAAGTGAGTACAATGTAAGAATATAGTGGAACAATAAGTGTGTGATATATACAGTTAATTTCATGGGTCATTCAATGGCCAACGAATTTCTATTTTTTAATTTGTAATTAATGTTAGTTAAAACGTTGAATGTGTGGGATTGTAATTTCAAGAATATTTAAGGCCTTGGGTCATTTTTTTTTTTTTTTTAATTTTAAAAAAGGTCTTGGGTCAGATATATTGAACCATTTTCATGCAGCACAAGTAGCAGTTGCAAGTAGACGCGTCTCCAATTCAGTTTTCTTTTTTTTCCAATTCAGTTTTCTTTTTTTCCTCCCTTGGTAACCCTTTAATTATTGTTCTATCGGGAATCTTATCTTGCTTTGTGTGAGACATATCAATCGTGACTAGACGAATTCTGGTGAATTTCCGAAATAAGAAAAAGAAAGAAAGAAATTCCATCATTTTCTATGTGCGGCCAGTAGATAGAACTCTAAAGGATGAAAGAACTCTAAAGTAATTTATTTTTAAAAAATTTGTATACATAATGCCATTACTTGATAATGGAACTTCAGAATGAGAGAGGAAAGATATATATATATATATATATATATAGTAAATTAGACGTCTCTCAATATATATCTTTGAGATATTATAATTGCATACAAATAAAATAAAAATAAAAATAAGTTGTTAACTGTTTTGATGATGAGTATAAATTTAATAACTTGAAAATAAAGTGTCATTACAAAAAAGTGCATAAAAACAAAGATGTTGAAAATGTAAATTTGTGATTTGGAATAAAAATTGAGAGATTGAGAAATAGACTTTTATATCATTTGTAGAGTTTCATTTTAAAATATCCATTTACTTGGTTTATTCTCAAAACTCTTCAAATAAGCATGGTTCAAGAAGTTTAACTAAGAATTAACAATTTTCACTTTGAGTTTAACAATGCACATTATACAAACTAGTTTATCTTAGTCCAACTCGCACATCTTCCTATAACATTTCCCTCTTTTCACAGCTTTTCTTGAAGAACTACACACCAATTCTCGAAAAGAAAAAAAAAATTCCTTTAATTTTTTAAAATTGAAACAAATATTATTGTTTTGATTTGAACATCTGTATCTGATTTTACTGATTTTGATTTGCCTTTCTGTGATTAATTGCATTGTCTTTCTGTGATTTGATCGAACACGACGTCGTTTAATTGTGTTCGTAGACTTCATTGTTTTAATGCTATTCTGAACAGTTTGATCGATAGTGATTGTTTATCTGATGCTAATGACATCTTTATGAGCTCTTCGAAATTGGGATTTCGATTGAATTCTGTTTCTTTTAATATTATGATTAAAATGTACAGCAGAAGGCGATGATTCTCTATATACAAATCGTGTATCACAACCTTAAATATGCATGTTTTAATGAGGAAAAAAAAGAAAGAAAGAAGGTAAAACACGCGTTTTTTTAAATTATAGCTCGAGATTAGTACGAACAGAGGATCGGACACATTGTTTATTAGCTGGTTGGTTTGGTATTTGGTTGTTACTGTAAGAGTATCCAAAAGCTCATAGTTGTCTCCTGGGAGAATTTGATGTTGCTCTTAGTTACAATTTGACAGATACTTGGAATGAGCATACAGAACAAAGTCAAATGGCCTTGTATTTTACTTTCTCCGTCACACTAAGAAGTCACGTTTCTAATACTGTTTTACACGGGATGGAGGGAGTACTTCACAGCAATCATGTACTCTCACTTTGCAAATCCTTCTCAGCATTCTTCATCATCTTGAAGAGGGCATATCCTCCTTGATGGCAGCCGGGCATTTTCATCGTCATTCGCTCCAAATCATGCTGAAAGCGTACCAAATGAGAGAAGCCATGTCAAATATACCGAAACAAAGAATAAAGAGGGCAACAACAATGGGAAACTTGCTTGAAAAATATGAGAGAACTTGGAGGACAAACCATCGATACAGCATATAGCTGGGTCGACTCAAAGGCATCGGCTGCACTGCAGTACAGTTGTTGGATCTCTGTGGACTGAAGACCGCATTTCATGAAGAAGAAAGCAGTTGGTCTGACATTCAACACCCGGCGGGATATACCTATAAAGAGCGGGTTGCTCTGCATGATCACAAAGCAAAATAGCATCTTTTAATGGAGAGAATGAGTCAGCATGAGTCTAAAATTTCCACTAAAAGCACACTGATCTCTTGATAACATAGCATGTAGATTCATTCAGCCTTCGCCTTCCACAGTAATTAGACAACAGAAACTAAAAACCGTAAGCACTCTGACTTACAAGGGCATCAGCGGGAACTCCAATTTCTTCAACTACTTCACGGATGATGCTATCAAACATTTCAAGAGATAGCTTTTTCTTGATCATTTGATGGGTGTTAGGATCACTGGTAAGATGAGATGAAATTCCAAGTTCCCCCGGCTGTCAAAATTTAGAAATTTTGTTAATTTCAATACAGATAACCAATAATGATCGTTGAAGCTGGAACATGCTAAAGTGTTTATTTGTCATCATCGCATGGAAGATTCATTCAATGCCAACAATTTGAGTTTCCATGGAGATGACCTCTGGATGGCCTCCTGGAAAAACATAATGCCCGGGAAATTCTCCCACATTGTTGCTCCTCTGCAGCACGAGTATTTTTTTGTCAGATGTCTCAACAACTGCTCCATTTCCAAGAGGGCTTGCAGTATGTTGGCATCGCCTACAATCATCTGAAAGGGAGACAAATTGTCTTCAGATGTCAATAAAGGAAATCATAGAATTCAGAACCACTGCCAGTAAGTCAGGTTTGCCAAAATTCTGAAGAATGCTCATCTCCTGGACATCTACAGGAGGGATATTTGACTATAGGGCTAAGGTGAGCAGCAGAAAGAGTAGCAAATCTTTCTCGTGGAAGAAAACAGAAAGTAAAGTAAAGCACTAACAAGTAGTTTTGACATCGTAAATACAGGTATTTCACCCCTCATGCACTAGGTAGCATTGAACACAATTTAAAGAAAACAAATAGAAAATGGTTCAGGCAACAACTGCAGTGTGTCAGAGGAGAATCAGTCAAGTCCTTAAGTTTATTCGTGTAAAATATAGTTCAATTAGAAATTTAATATATGCCATCTGAACATGAAGAATAGTATCAATTAACTGACAACGCAGCCAACTGTCTCCATATGTTTCAGAGATAAAAATTCATGAGTTAAAAGTGCAGGTAGTTTATAAAATTTTAACAACCCCGCCTTCTATCATCGTAAAACTTTACCATGACAAAAATGTGCAAGAAACTAGGGAGCAAACCGAAGAGCACAATGAAATGATGAAAACGAGAATAAGCAAGTGAACAATGGTTTCCATACGAAATCTAGTAGGATTAGTTTCTACGGGGATCGAAAGTGACATTAAATCATGTCACTACAACCTTGCAAGAGATGCTGAAGTCATACCTTCTGATGAAATGAGAAATCTTTCCCACAAAGGACTTAAATTGGTGCCTACAAATGTCCTGAACGGAGAGAAGTCATTCAGAAACATAAAATGAACTAAAATAAAAACTCAATCTTTTCTCTTTAAGTACAAATGGGAAGGAAGGGATGAAACAAAATGAATTTAAGAATCGTAATAGTGGCAAAAGGGTAAACCTATAATCTGTCAAACCCAGGTGAAGGCTAACGTGTGGTTCTTCATTAGAACCAGCTCCACTGTGATATATGTATCCTCCATACTGAGAGTTGTCAATGTGGGCATAGTTGTAAGATCATAAAATGATTTGGCTAACTAAAATTTCAAATGTCATGAAAGCACAATTTGATAGAAAACTATTTCCATCGTCAGAATATCCTCAAAAACTTTCACCAATCATTCTAGTGTTAATCAATGTGCTTCCAAGACAAGCAAATTCTTGACAAAGTAACAAGAAACAACACAGTTTTGGTTTGGGATCCGTAGCATTGGAGACATTGCCTCAGGATCGATAAAATCTACCAGTTTTTCGTGATTCATTGTCAGCAATGTATCTAGACTTGCTATAAACATCATGTTAACAGTCTAATTAATTCATTTGCAAAACTAACTCGGAAGAATATGTTCAAAGAAACGGAATTCTGAAAATTCTGTATATAATCGAACAAGAAATGAAAACAATGTCGTTCAATAATCCAAGCAACCAGCAAAAGATCAATGACAAGGGCTCACTTGGGTATTATAGTAGCACAATTACACAAAACAGTCAAAAGCTTGGCGGCAGTAATACATAAAAAAAAAAAAGAAGGTAAACTTCCGTAGAATGCTAAAAATGCAGGCAGAATCATCACACCCTGAACTTTAGTCCATTGAACAATGAAGCATTCTTCTGAGCTCTTACATCCCATATCTAGCAAAACAAGTAAAAATTATTTTAAATTCAAAAAAATGAAAAAACCACACGCGCACAATTAATTAAGCTACGAAAAAAAAAAGGGGACAGAACCTCAGAAATGGCGTTCTCTAAATTAGCATCTGGATGAGGAATTCTATCATACGCCTCGCTAAGATCAACTGAAACCTAAAATCACGATTCACCGTTTACAAATCACATATAATCTTAATTTATTCAATCAAAAAATCAGTGAAGTAAAATACTGTAAAGAATTAGCAAGAGTGAATTATCATCACAAACCTGCGAGGGAGGGAGACCGTTAGGACAGGAAAGAAGAATGTCGAATGCCGGACGATCGGGACGGTCGGCTTCCATTTTTCTTCTGCCTTAATTGAATTCCTTTTCCCAGTTATATTAATCAAAAAAAATTTACCAAAAAATTCAGATTTCGTGTGTCCACAGGACTCCACACCGAATGGTAAAAAAAAATTCCTTTAAATAACTAGTCTTCATTGAAAAAAAAAAATTTTCTTTCAAATATTCGAATTACAAAAGTAATGTTTCGAAAATTTTTAAGTCGGGTGTACCCAAGTTTGGCCTCTTGAACAAGTAAGTCCAGACCCAAAGGTTTAGGCCCATTAAGAAGTCCAAACTGGCCCAATGGGCAAAGTAATCGCTGGGTTTGGAATGTCTAAGCCACGTCACCAATAGATTACACCGGATCTAAGAAACTAGGGTCATGTCGCCCACGTCTCAATAGCAAATGATTAAGGAGGTTTGGGAATCCCAAGATAGGCAATAGTCTCCCACGGTCCTGCCATTACCGATCATTGGGCAATAGTCACATTACTTGGGGGTGGTTCCGATTTTCACTGAGCCTGTCAAGGGGAAGAAGATCCTTCCTCTCTGTAAATATTCGTGTTCCAATTCATTAGAAGCTATGCTCTAATTGATTGCACTGAAACTAGGTTAATATGTTCTTGCGGTTCTTTTGAGACCACCATTCAACGATAAAAGCGTTGGTTCTAATGAATGTAAATTTTACAAACATGAAACGCTTAATTGAACACAACAGAATTTCAAAGGAAAAATCACAATTTTGGTCCCTCAATTATACACTCGTTACACTTTCAGTCCCTCAATTATTGAAACTCGTACTTTCAGTCTCCTAAATATCACTCTTTCGCCGGTTTGGTCCCTCTACTCGCAAGCTACTGGTTGACTAACAAAGTCAACGGTAATTTGGACCATTTTGAAAAATTCATAAAATATTTGGGCCAAATCAAAATAACTCAAAATTAGAGCTGAGAACAAACACGAACGTTCACGAATAAGCTCGGGATCAACTCGTTAAAAGCTCGGTTCGATATCGTTTATTTATTAATAAACGAACACGAACAAAATTTTAGGCTCGATTAATAAACGAACAATAAATGAACAAAAAGGAGTTCGGCTAGATTATGTTCGTGAACAGCTCGATAAGAAAAAATAATTTTTAAGAAGGATAAAATACATATATAATTTATCATTCATACATATAACATGAAAATAAATTTGGTTCAGTGATAAGACATCAAAAGAAGAAACAAGGGAACTAGGGTTCGAATCTTCACAAGGCCAAATTTATTTTATTTCACAATTTTGAGGTGAATTTCACCCAATCTCACATCGGAAATGAACAATTTTGAGGTGAATTTCACCTAATCTCACATCGAAAATGAGAGAAGATTTGGGAGGAAAATTCCTTATAAATAGATGAGCATGACACTTATGGCTGAGAACGAACATGAACAAGCTCGGCTCGGCTCGATTAATAAATAAACGAACACGAACACGTCAAAGCTTGGCTCGGCTCGGCTCGATTAATAAATAAACGAACATGAACAAGATTTTAAGCTCGATAAATAAATGAACAATAAATTAACACGTCAAAACTCGGCTCGGCTCGTTATCACCCCTACTCAAAACGTTGTTAAAATGACAAAACTACCCC
Source organism: Leptodermis oblonga (assembly GCA_016801395.1). NCBI lineage: Eukaryota > Viridiplantae > Streptophyta > Magnoliopsida > Gentianales > Rubiaceae > Leptodermis > Leptodermis oblonga. The sequence goes on from CM028760.1 coordinate 38,866,513, forward strand.
TCCTTCTTTCTTCCTCCTCCCCCTTCCTTTTCTCCTTCTTCCTCCACCGAAACTTCTCTCCTTCGTATCCCATTTGCAGAAATCTCACTGAAGCTGTAAAAATCAAAACCATTTGTTGAAGGAGAAATGGGATTTTTCAAACCCATTTGATGAATCGTTTTGACTATTCATCTTCCGCACTTGCGTTTTTCTTGAATATGGAAAGGGGGGATGGCAATGGCGGGGTCGGCGGCGGCACGGGTATGATGACGAGGATAAGTGCTAAGGTTCAAGATGAGGAAGATTTGAAGGATTGGCTATGGCCATTTCGAGTTTAATAAATGCTGAATGGGTTTTCTTTACATAGTATTTGATTCATTGTGTTTTGAGTGTGAATGATTCAATGGGATTTAGTTGCAAATGATGATTGCACTAGCTGCTATGTAATATTCTGTGAACATTTTTTTTGTTGCTGTTGTTTTAATGGAATGTTGCAATTCTGCAACTTTTTGGTCAAAAAATTTTAAAAAAAATGAAGGGGGAAGAAGAAGAAGAAGGGTGGAGAGAGAGGGAAACAATGGCTGACTGAAAATGGAGAGAGGGAGAGAGGAATCTAATTTTGTTTATTTTTTAAAAAAGTTTTAAGTTATTATGATTTGGTCTAAATATTTTATATATTTTTTATTTTAATCCCAAATGACCGGTAATCTGATAGCTTGCTGGTAAGAGGGACCAAACCGGCGAAAGAGTGATAGTTAGGGGACTGAGAGTGCGAGTTTCAATAATTGAGGGACTACAAGTGTAACAAGGATATAATTGAGGGACCAAAATTATAATTTTGCCAAATTTCAAACCTCACACAAGCTCTGTTCTTTTCCATCTAATTTCAGGAAAAGTATCATTTTTTTTTCAAAAATATTACACAAAGAAACAACATCATTTTTACTAAATTCACAATTTAAATTTTAAAATTTTCTTTAAATCTTCACTCACATAAATTAAAAAAAAAACATAATCATTACACTTTTTCTTCTTTTTCCTACACAAATTCCGAAAAAAAATTCTCTCCAAAATAAATTTCTTCTCTAATCAAAAAATTTTCTAACCAAGTTATTAAAAGAACAGAGCAATGTTGCACTTATTGTTCCTCCAATTGATGCTTTTGATGGTGAAAATGTTTCCTGCTTCTTGTCCTATTTGTAACTTCACTTAGCTGAACAAGTTCAAAAGTTTCTTGCATCTCAATCACATGCATTCTATGAATATTTTCTGAGTAAATTATTTACCTTATTCTAACCCAATAGGTGTGTTTCTTTACATAGATGCTAGACTCATTTCGCAAGAGATATTTTGTTCACTCCACTCCAATTTCTCATGTCTATCATCTTATAATACGAATATGCGTCTCGCCTTCAATTGTAAAAAGTAGATGGAGAAAACAAAGAGTAGGATAGACAAAAATCTGACGAATATAATCCAATGGATTTAAACTCTGAATTGGAATTTAATGGAACAGCTCAGTAGCATGGTGGACTTGAAAGACTGGCCTCCTGGCTCCTGATCGGATCGAGTTCTTGCTGGGCTTTAAGTGGATTAATGGACTTTTGACTTTGGGGCTGACACGTACAGATTGACTCTGGGCTGGCAGCCTTTCACAGAAAATGACTGCATTTAAGAGAACCACCAGCCTCCAGTGATCCATCAGGCCCCGCTTCCACTTTTGATAATTAAAGCAAATTAGCACCTCCAAAAAAAAAAAAAAAAAAAAAGTCAAATTTGAAATAATAACTTATGATTATTTTCTAACTATATATATAATACTAGATTTAGCATGCCGTGCAATGCCCGACATTTGCTCAATAATGTTATTAGGTTATAGTAATTCTTATTATTTAAGTCTAAAAAAGGGTTTTTAAGATTTTGTTTTCTTGATACAAGTCTAAGAAATATTTGCCCTGCAATTCTACTCATTTATTTTGCATAATTTGGCACATAAATCTTCAAGAAGTAATAGACAGTCAATTTTTTTACAACCTAGCACAATTTCAATTAAAGTATTAAAAATTACATGAAAAATGTGAAATGGAAACTGTCTCTTTTGTCCATTTTTATATGAAACTGAAATTAATAATCAGTTACAAATGCACAAAAAAAAAAAAAAAAAGTTGCACTTGAAAATAAGACAAAAAAATGGCACAATTTTCGGAAAAGAATTTTCTAAAAAAAGAAATTTGAAAACTGGAAGGAAAATGATGCATATCTAAAGACATTGATTGCATTAGTTTATTATTGTAGTCCAATCTTTTTCAATTTAGTATTTTTGTCTTAATAGTTGGACCTAATCTGTTAATTGCTCATCTGCCCTTGTTCCTGAAATTAATGAAAATAGTTGACCGAATTATAACTCATGGCTTCCTTTGCAACAGCAAGTAAATAGCAAATTGTATAGTGATTTCAACTCATGGCTTCCCTTGAATATAAATGAAAATTTTCATTATGTTACACTTTATTAATCTTCTCGAGAAATAACATATATTAAAATTAGCCAGACTTCGCTATCACATTTTTTATCTACCTAGTATAACTAATCATCTAAACAAATAACATGACAAAACTAAGGGCATGTCTGATAACACAACTTAACACTTAAAATTATTGGATTAAGAAATAATGTCTTTTAGTGTGCTTGATAACGAAAATTCAAACATCTTAATCGTTTAAACACTACTTATTTCCTTTAAAAAAATTAAGCGAAAAAAGTCAGCTTATTGCTTATCTCTTAATGGTCCGCGTAACAATTCTTTAAATAATTCATATTTGATTTCCGAAACTATCATTTTTATTTTATTCATATTGATTTAACTATAAATATATATTTTTTGAATAAACTATTTTTTTTCTTCATTAGCATATCACGTATTTTAAACCTTTTCCTTTCAACTAAAATTTGATTTATTTTTATTATTTATTTTGGTATTAATAATTTATTTAATAAGTTATATAATTTACATTTTTTTTATAAATCTCATTCGTACAATATGTTTTATATTACTTATGTATTTGTATTAATTATATATGAGTTTTCTTTAAAATATTTAATTTTTTAGACTGCAATAGTGGATTCATTTTTCATTTTCAAAAATTTTAATAAATTGTGATAATTTTTATTTGTTGCATTATAAATTGTTTTCTTATGTTTTCATTAATCATAATTTATGTTTTATTATAAAATTTAATATTTCGCATGTATAAATGCAAAAAATTCCACGTAAAGGTAAAATGGTGCATTTTCAAGATTTCAGCATTAAGATCAGCATATTTATCAAACAAAATTGAGTGATTAAGCATTCTGATTCAAAGGTTGAAAAAATATATTTCAATCATTAAGATATTAAGTACTTAATGAATTCAGCATTATTGTTTCACCATTAAGCATTCAGAAATAAGTATTAATTTTTATCAAACGGGCCCTAAAATGATCTAGAATTACATTATGTATAACTAACTTGAATTGAGGAAGACATAATTAACCTTTCATCTAAATATATAAAAAAATTGGACGGATACCTCATTGTTAAAAGATGATGAATGGTTATCATGCATTTAAATTTTTTTATATAAAATTAGTAAATGGTAATTTTTGATAAGAGATAGAATGAATAAATTACTTAAATGATTAATTGGTGTTTAATAAAGAAGATATACAGTGGAGAAGATGAAAAATCTGAAAACATAATTAGACTTAGAAACCGTACGAAGACAATAATTACACTGAAAAATTAGAAGGTCAATTATAAGTTACGTGGTAAGTGGTAACTGAAGGGAGGGAGCCATAATTAATTTGTTTTTCTTATTAAATTATCATAAGGCAATAACATGTGGTATGCTAAAATAAATTGTAGGCTTATGTGGCATGTTATTACATTAAATTCTAGTCTTATGTGGCGCTTATGTGGCATCTAAGTAATAGCTTGAGATGGAGTCTATGTTACTTTCTAATATATATATATATATATTTACTAGACGGTACATCCGTGCAATGCACGGCTTATGCCCAATAAAATATTAATTTGTATCATAATAATAAAAAGTTTAATTGTGCACAGGCTAGCATACAAATAGAACAACAAATATGAGAGCTCGTTTAAATTCATCATCTATTAACTTAATTCAATAAATTTTTAGAACAATTGGAGTCTACAAAAAAAATATCAAAATCAAGGAAGAAATTTTCCATCCTTAATAGTATATGGTTACCGGTACACTACCTTCATCCGACATATTCTTGTTGTTTTTGTATGTAACTTGACATCCTTCCATTAAGGATCTATTTTAGAATTGTGGAAAATTTTGAGGTTGTTGGAAAAAAAAATGATTTTTTTTTTTTTTTTGCATATTTAAACTTACTTCTCTACATTTTTTAAAAACAAGAAATTAATATAACAAAAGCCTGTAAAAGAAAGGAACAGTCTAGATTCTAATGATAGTCTTAGCAATAAATCATAGCAACTTTTTGATACCAACTCATGTGGCATGCATTCATTGGCCAATGAATGCATGCCACATGAGTTTCTATCAAAAAGTTGCTATGATTTGTTGCTGAATATATCATTACTCTTTAGAGAATACATCAAGATTTATAATTTTACATACATGATACATTGTGAACTAATAGGAAAGAGAATGTTAACACAATAATCCTTCAACTCTTGATAACTAAAAGTTTTCACATAAAAAAATTGCACCATCAACAAAACAATTTAAACAAAACAACAAATTAAAGTAATCAACAAAAAACTTAATGGGAAAAGAAAATTCAAGAAAGGATCTATGTAAATCACATATTATTAGATGTGTAAAATGTCATAATTTTTAATAGTAAAATATGAGAATAAAATATCTCATTTCAAGAAATTAGTCAACATATCTAGAACAGAATAACTCACTAACCTTGATGCACTTCACAATAATTTAAAAGAGAATGTCAGTGTTGTTTAAGACCGAGAGAACGAAGATGGTTGAGAATATTTCAAAATGTCATTCATAGAATGGATAATGAAGGAAAATATACAACTTATTGATTGTAACTACTAGAAGGTGAAAGAAAAGCAATAGTTTGTTCATATTTATAATGATTGAAGGTGAAGCAAAGAGGCATATAACATATTATTTCTATTTGTAATAAATAAATGGTGAAACAAAGAGACAATAAACTTTTCATATTCTTTAGGAGTTAAAAACTAATACTCTCTATTATCAATTGAGTAATTAACTTCATGGTGAAAAGGTTTAGAAAATGTAAAGTTGTAAATTTAAGATTATAAGTCTTAAAAAGAAAAAAAATAAAGTTTTATTTTTATAAAAAAAAAATTGTATGGAACCTGAAAGCTGGTCTCATGCCTTTTTTTTTATATAAATAAAATCCTTAAATTATATAATTAAAGTTTAAATTTTTGTTGACCTGTTGGTGTATATATATAATTTTTGTGAGATGTGCTTTTAATAAATATATAAAAAAGTGGAAGAATAAAAGTGCAATGCTCCTATAAATGAGTGAAAGATCCACATGTAAAAATAAATAAATAAAGAAATTATTTAATTGAATGGTAGAAAATAAAATAAGTTCACTCAATATTTAATTATTAGATATTAAGCTTATGTGGCATCCATATAAATAGTTAAATTAAAACTCTATTAGACATAAATTAGAAAGATGCTTATTAAATTAAAATCCAATGTGGCAGCCACATGGCACTCTAATATCAAACCTATATTAGTTTATATTATATAGGGTAGATATACCTTTTAAAATTTTGACTATAAAACTACTCGTATATGGTATATTTACCTTCTTATATAATTATTAATTTCGATATGAGTAATTAATTCTAACGTAACACATCATTAACTTATTTTTCAAGTCATTAGGGTATGATATATCGAAATTAAACCTCATATATGAAGTTATCATTTTTTAATTTTATTTTATGTTGTTTAGGATATTAGTTATTTTGAGAAATATTAATATTTTATCTGTTCCATTAGAAAAGTTCACTTTGTAATACTAAAAATAGTATTACAAAGTGGACTCTTGTAATGGAAAAGAGGGAGTATATGACATCATGTTGATTTTGGTATTTCATACTTAAATAACATAAAATATAAATTAATAATGTCATATAATAGGGTTAATTCCAGTATTTCATATATTTTAAGATTAATATTTCTAATTTTTTATTTATCAAAATGACATTTTAGTTCATAAATGCAATAGGTTAACTTTGCTTTTTTAAAGTATTAAGAGGTAATTGTCACTAGGGCTATACAAGTAGGTAACTGTCATTTGGCCTATTAATATAATATCAAAAAATAAACCATATTTTTATTGAATTTTTATTTTTATTTTAAAAAGAACACAAAACTTATTAACATATACTTCCTCCAATCTAAAATAAAAGTCGTTTTTAGAAAAAAAAAAAAACTATTTTTAAGATAAATGATGTTTTAACCACACACAAAAAAAAAAAAAAAGAGAAAAAAAACATAATTTTTTCCTTAACTTACCCTTGTTTTAACGTATCTAACTAAGAGGTAGTGATTATCTTGAATACCTAGTAATTATCTAACTGAGTATTAATTATAATTGTTAATTGGACAAAAACTCCTCCTAGTAGTTTTATTTTCAAATTCATCATTATATTTCATATTTTAATATATTACATTGAAGGTAGGGGCTATAGGGAAGAGAAGAACGAAATAAGGGAGCTAACTAGGCAGAACTGACAGAGGTAGGAATCAAACTCCCGACCTTTAAGTGGCATTTTATGCGTCACAACCACTAAGGCACTAGTTCATTTCCACTCCTAATAGTAATAAATGACAATAAACAAGGATTTTTTTTGATCATTTAAACAAATTTCTTAATATGTTTGATAAAATCTCAAACGAGATTTTATTGGGAGGAAGTAATTTAGTATGAATTGAATTGGCGGTAGGAAAAGGGAGGCCGCCAACTAGAACTCCAACACAAACTTTAATATCATTAAAATCAGTCAATGCGATTATCACATGTCTACGAACGCCCTTGGGAGACATCTCCCTTCTGTATGGCCACACTCTAATACTACTTTTGGGGTCCTGTGGGAAAGACAGATTTGGATAAGGAAATCACATCCACTGAACATAAACCACATGTGAGATTATATATAAAAGGTTACATCCCTTCATTGCTTCGTCTAATTTGGGTGGTTGTCTCATTTTTGTGGTTTCCCGATTGTATAAGTTGAGTTGTTAGGGTGGTGGGAGTGGTGAGTTTTTTCTGAGTTTAAACACAGCAAAATTTAAAACCCACCACTTTATTTGTCCATGTCATAAATCCAGCTTCTGATTTCAGAAGCTGGGTTTATACAATTCGGTGGGTCCCACATGCGAAGAGAGTGCAGCGTCGCGAGTTCCTCCGAACTGCTGTCTGCCACCAGCAAATGACTTTCTTTTTTTTTACTTAAAGAGCCGTTAAGGCTTAGTTTTTTTTATTACAATTTTTTCATTCTTTTTTTTTTTTTTTGCCTTCCATTGGATCTATTTTATTTATTTATTTTAAATTCTTTTTTTTACTATTTATTTTTCTATAAATACCTATCAATTCTAATATTTCTCTACTCCTCATCCAAATCATACATTTTTCCAATCAATTTTTATATTTGATTTTCACAATAGAAAAATCCAATTTTTTAATTTTTTAACTATGTAATTTTATTTTTTAGTTTTTTTAATTATGTAAAATCTGTTTTAATTAAAATTTAAAATGTTTTACAACTATTGATTTTAGTTTGACCTATGTAATTTTAGCTGTTGCAAACTAAACATTAAGAACTAGCCGTTGGAAAATAACCGTTACACAAGTAGCCGTTGGAAACTAGCCGTTACACGATTAGCCGTTTCAACTTTGGCTATATATAGTACTCTATTTTGTGAAACATTGCACAACTCTTAATTCTGAAAATTCAATTGTCTCAGTTCCCAATTCTCAAATCTCCACAAAAAATGTCTGGTCGTCCGACTGGCAAGCTACTAAAGGCAGCGTGGAAGAATTTCATACGGGAAGCAGCACAAGACGATGAAATCGAGCGAGAGATGGTTGCTCTACTCGATAAGAAAGAGCGTCGAGCAGCCGAAAGTTCTTCAACAAGAAGCAATCGGAGAAAATATGTGAATCGTAGACGTGAGAACGACCATGAGCAGCTTGTGGTAGATTACTTCTCCGACAATCCCACATATGATGGTGAAATATTTCGTCGTCGATTTCGAATGGACAGGGAATTATTTCTTCGCATCGTTGATGCCTTGGAAAATCACTCCGATTATTTCAAATTGAGACCCGACGCAACTGGAAGAGAGGGGTTATCACCACTTCAGAAGTGCACAGCAGCCATTCGTCAATTGGCCTATTCTTCCATTGCTGACTCACTCGATGAGTACCTACGGATGGCTGAGAGAACTACGAGGGAATGTCTCCGCAACTTTTGCCAAAGCGTCGTCGACGTATTCGGAGAGCGGTACTTGAGAAAGCCAAATGTTGCAGATACTCAACACTTGATTCAAATGCACGAGCACAGACATGGATTTCCTGGAATGCTGGGGAGCCTCGACTGCATGCATTGGGAGTGGAGGACTTGCCCTGTCGCTTGGAAAGGCCAATATATGCGAGGTGATTACGGCGTCCCGACGATAATTCTTGAAGCAGTTGCATCTGCGGACTTGTGGATATGGCATGTTTTTTTTGGTGTCACGGGCTCCAATAATGATATAAACGTTCTACATGGATCACCATTGTTCAACGCTTTCTTGTAAAGTAATTCCCCAAACGTAAATTTCAATGTGAACGGCATAACCTACCGCAACGGATACTATTTGACCGATGGAATCTATCCAGAATGGACTGCATTCGTCAAGAGTTTTCCATGTCCTATGGATGAGAAGCGGAAGAAATTCAAGGAGAGACAAGAAGCAGTAAGAAAAGATGTGGAACGAGTATCTGGAGCCCTACAAGTTCGTTGGGGGATAGTTAGAGGTCATGCACGACCTTATCACAAGGAAGAATTAACAAATATCATGTATACATGCATTATTTTGCACAACATGATTATTGAGCACGAGGGAGATGAAGCTGTCAATTGGTCCGATGGAGACGGGTCTCCGTCGACAACAATTCATTTGGGTACTACTGAAGAGTTCCAAACCTATCTTCAAGGTATTCAAGAGCTTTGTGATAGGGATACGCATCATCAACTTCAGGCTGATTTGGTTGAGCATATCTGGACACATTATGAAAGCAATTAGTACAAGATAACCCTTTTTATTAATGTAATGTTGTGTTTGTTTGATGTGCTTTTTTTTATTTCGGCAATAGTGTATTTTTTTCATAACTTTTTATTTATTTAATGTAACGTATTTTATATAATATTTTACTAATTATCTAATTTTTTTTCTTGTGGTTTATTGAATTATGTAATTTACGAAATTAAATATTTTAATAAATTAAAATAAATTTATAATTAAATATAGTTGATAAATTATAATTAAAAAGGTATAAATGAATGTGTATAGAGTTGTTTATTAGTGGGACCCGTGATGAAGTTGCTTTTTCTGGGTTTATTGTTGCTGGGGGTTGATTTATAAAAGTTGGTGGGTTTTTGCTTTCGATGTGGCGTGATAAACCTGCTTTTTTGGGTTTATGACTCCCACCACCCTTATCTCGATTGAGTAAAGTTTCCGTTTGGTTACTTACATATTGATAATAATTTTTTTGGTCTCCTACATTTCAAAGCGATCTTTTTGGTCTATTATTTTTATTTTTTGAACTATTTGGTCTCTTAGCCGTTCAAGCAGACGAAAAACATTAATATCAATCACTTATCGTTCACACGACTCAATTAGAGAAGGGCAAAACTTGTCTCAACATAATTACTGGGATGCTAAAAATGATGTTGGGACAAGCTTGCTACTTGTTGACGAAGTCGTGTGAGCGGCATGTAAGTGATATTAATGTTTTCTGTCGGGTTAAACGACAAGTTTGTTCTTTTGCTGGCGGAGTCGTGTGAACGACACGTGAGTGATATTAATATTTTTCATCGAATTGAACAGTCAAGAGACCAAATAATTCGAAAACTAAAAGTAAGGGACCAAAAAGATCGTTTTGAAATGTAAATGACCAAAAAGATTATTAAGTAATATGTAAGGAACCAAAAAGATTGTTTTAAAATGTAAAAGACCAAAAAGATCATTAAACAACATGTAAATGACCAAATGAGGACTTTACTCATCTCGATTTGATTAATCAATTTTCAATTTTTTTTTTATTAAAAGCACGTGGTCGTTATTTGAAACCATATTAAGGGGTGAACAAAGTGTTTTACCTCTTAGCTTTTTTTCCATTTACCACTCCTACCAATAGGAAAAATGTTATCAAATTTAAGTTTGTGACTCTTGTGGAAGTATTTTAAGTTAAGGAAGGTTAAAAAAATGAAATTTTAAGATGACCAACGAAATAGCGACAACAATCTAAGTTAATAATCAATGGAATAATTTAACTCATGTAAAATGAAATCAAACCAACCAAAATTCATGTCTACATGGACGCATATTAATTTCTTTCTTTCCATAGAATACTTCGTGATGACAAAATTGAGGGTAAGTTACAACTTATTATCTCGTAGTTTGATAAATAGACAATATAGTTTTTCATGATTTAAAAGTGGACAATTTATTTTCATATTTACACCGTTGTGATTTGAAAATAGATAACTTAACTATGTAATTTGAAAATGAACAACTTACGCTTCATTTTTTCATCTTTTTTTCAAATCATGGAGTGAGGGGTTTAAGTTGTCTCTTTTTCACATCGATCACGTGGGGTTAGTTGGTCACTTTCAAACCCTAGAGGGTGAGTTATCTCTTTTTAAATCACGAAATAAATTGTATACTTTCAAATCATGAATGATAAATTATTTATTTATCAAACCACAATGGCTGTAGTTAATTTTTATGTTAAATTTTTGAAGGACCAGCACAGAAAGTCACCAGACTGTAAAAATTCAAGACATTCTAAAAGAAGGATGAAATGAATTAAGAAGGTTCCTTTTTATTTCAAAATCGACCTCTGTATATAGCGTGTAAAATGGCCTGGCTGTGGCTATTGGCCGTTGGTATTGTTCAATTCTGTATTAATGGCAGAACCTCAAAAATCCCCATTTACTTACCAATGGTCCCATCTCAACGCAGTTAATTTAACACCTATGAGTCTAGCTAGCTGTAACTGAATTTGGGCAGTTCAAACTTCAAACTCAATGTCCAATTAATATTCTGTCACAAAAAGTAAATATTTGGCTATTTACTTCCACTTCTTGAATACTACAAATGACAAAAACTTGTAGTATATTTGACTCGTTGAATTGTCTGACTGTGCGTATATCGATTTTAAGTTAGAAAGTATAACATGTACTATGTTAGATAGAAAAGAAACAAAAAAAATATACGAATTTTGATTTTGATCTCTAATGTATGACATATTGAATGTAACTTTTGAAGTATCGTTTTTAGCTACTTATGTATCGCGAATTTAGCATTTGACGTATCACATATTGAATTGATCGAATATTAAATTTAACCCTTGATATATCGTTTTGAACTGTTGTTAAAATAACAAATGTCATTTCGTAGTATGCGTATCGATTTTAGAAGCCAAACTATCGCATGTAGCAAAGAAACTCGTAGGACTTTAAAGCCTTTAATAGTATATCGTTTGTAAATAGAAAGATGTCTCCGAAATGATCTAACATAAAACTCCCTCTAAATTATTTTGTAAATAGAATAAATAAAATTGAAAGTGATTTGAAATTTTGAACAGATTATATATCGAAGAAAAGATTTTCACAGAATTCCAAAAAAAAAAAAAAAGTTCAGAATAAAGATTTTTACAGTCAACAATGTCAAAAGCCAGGTCACCTGTGAAAGTTGGCATGGCCCCATCTGAAGTTACATCCTGTCCTGCCCAAGCATAATGTTTTTTTCACTTACCATCATTTATTCCAAGCGTGTTGACATTTGCTTCAAACTCATATACTACAATAAAATATAGCCTAGCTCATTTATTGATCAACCAAACTAACAAAGCAATAGATAAGTAATTCAAATATATATATATATTTAAATAAAAAATTTTCGTGTTACTTCCATCATGTAGTATTGATGCTTTTGTACGTGGTCGTTAAAATGAATTTTTGCTTTACATAATACAATGTGAAATTTTCTAATATACTCAAATGTTATAAGGTAAAATGAGAATGAGACGAAAGAGATTATTCAAGTCTTCTCTCCCCTGAACACGAGACGACCTTGTTAATAACATATTATTGAGCGCGGAAATTTGAAACTTATTAAAACGCCTTACTTATATAGATCATGCATCTTCAAAACCCCACGAAAAATAAACAAGAATATAAAAACGACATAAATCACTATATATGCCAAAAAAATCGAGGTACATTCTTGCATGATACAAACCCTGTAAGACAACTATTTCAAAAAAAAAAAAAAAATTTAAAATCTTCCTATAGGCCTTCTTTCCCAAATAACATGAGATCAAGCTAGCCATATACATATATATTATAATTTCACTACACAACAATGAATTAATCCACAAAATGAATAACAACCCTGTAAAATGTATACCTCATTTTACATTTATGGAATTATATGAGAGAAAATTAAAATTAAAAAACAAACTTTGAAGAAATTAAGAAAAGATCAATCAAGGAATAACGTAGTCTTCGGGCACGACAAAAGTGTCTGGATCTTCATCGTTCAACCACCCAAATTTCTCCATGAAAGGGTTCGCTAGGGTTTTCGGTGGGTACCCACCAATGCAGTCTTCCCATGCAGTTTCCCCATTCAAATCCCTCACAACTTCCCACAAAGCACTATTGCATTTAAAACCAGCCCCAAAGCTAATCATGAAAACCCTGTCACCTTTCTTAAGCCTCCTCTTGGCTTCCATGTACCCCAAAACGTACCACAAGCTACTTGCTGACGTGTTCCCGAACCGGTGCAAAGTCATCCTCGCCGGCTCCAAATCATACTCGCTTAAGTTCAAACTCTGGCCAATTCCGTCTATCACCGCTTTCCCGCCCGTGTGGAGGCAGAAATGGTCCACGCCCGTCCTGAAATTAATCACTGCCCGATTGTTACCCCCACCTGCGACTTCTTTACTGTAACTCTTCACTCTCTTTTTCATGAAGGAAATTACCATGAATCGGAGTAACTCCCGGATCGGGAGTATTTTCGGCGCGATTTCTTTTAAATTGTCCACGAAGGCGCGCGTGGCCGCCTTCGGTAGGGATTTTCCGAGGTGGAACCCTATCCGCCCCTGATCATCCTCTCGTTGTACACAGCATTCGTAGGCTTCGTCTTTCGCCCCGTGATGCGTTCTCACTAGACATTTCAGCTTGAACATGGATTTTGACCTGAACCAGTGGCGGAGCCAAGTTTCGAGAACAAATATTTAGGAGGACAATTTTTATTATTTTTTTGAAAGCATACTAAAATTTCAAAAATACTTATAATTTTTGGTGGGGCGATTATAATGTAGCTCCGCCACTGACCTGAAACCGGTTTTGTTCGTCAGGAGAATCGCACAGCCGCCGGATCGGAAGAGGCAATTCGCGAGTATCATGGATCTGTCGTTGCCGGTGTACCAGTTCGGAGACAAGGACTCCGACGTCACGACCAGCGCGTGGAGATTCTTCCGGGCTTTGAAAATGTTCTGAACGATGTTGATGGAAATCAAACTCGCGCTGCAGCCCATTCCGGTGAGGTTATAAGCCTTGACGTCGTCCCTCATTTTGTAATGGTTGATGATTCTGGAAGCTAAAGAAGGGACGGCGGCGAACATGGAAATATTCACGACGAGGACGTCGATCTCCGACGGAGAAATGCCGGTTTTTTTCAAGACTTTGTCGATGGTGTCGAAGAAAAACTCGTCCATTTCCACGACGGCGTCTGCGAGGGTCGGGTTTTCTTCCCGGCCCTCGAAGACCATTTTCGGGGCGTACGTTTGTTCCCCGATCCCGGAACTCACAATGGCTTTCAACAAAAACTTGTATTCGAGGAGTCCAAGGTTTTTGTTTCTTCTTATGATTTCGCCGCAGAACCGAGAGCTGAGCATTCTGTCGTCGGTCGGTTTGTATAATTCGTAGTCTAGGATGTAGCAATCGCCATGCCTCTTTCGATCCCATTTCTTGTATAGAAGAAGGGTCAAGTATAAGAGAGGAAGACAGTATAAAAACAACATGGAAAGATCCATGAGAAAAAAATTTTGAAAAAAAAGGAAGGATTCTTTTTAGGAGAGAAGAGCGAAATAAAAAATGAGTTGGAAGGTTTGTGAAGAATGATGAGAAATTTAAATAAAAGAAAATGGAAGAAGAAGAAGTAGAGAAAATGGATGAAGATAACACATGTGACTCTGCTTTAAAAACAACCTGTACGTAGCTCTCAACCCCCAACAAATCGGTGCGTGACTTCCCTGATTGATTAACAATCTTGTTTTCTAAGTTAGGTCTGTTAGATATATGTCAATAATTTAAATATATTTTTTTTTGGGTGTCATTTTGTAACTGTAAATTTGTCTTTTTTACTTCTTGGATGTATATTCACACTTTGCTTAATTGTGGTATATATTGGGTGTATATTCATTTCACTTAACATCACTTTTAGCATGACACTATTACTCTAGCTACAATTTGTATCTTCCCCGTGTAACTCGTTGATTTGTTTACAAAATCGCATCTAATACATCGTTTTTACTTTGGGCATGTTCTTTTAGTTTCGTTTTGAAAACGGTTTTGGTTTCAACAGTAAATTTAATATATTTTAATCATATTTCATCATTTTCAATACAACTTTTTACTATTTAGCATCTACTTTTTACATTTTCAATACACTTTTTACATTATAAAACTATTTTCCAAAACTTGTTTTCAAAATCGTTTTCAAAACGCACAAAAACAAAAAGAACAGACCCTTTATGATCATTACTAAATTGTCGTTGTTCTCTCTCGATTTGTGAGTTTGAGTGGAATATTAGATATATGTGAATAATGTAAATAATAGTTTTGGTTTTCTTTTTATTCATGCATTAAGGGTATATTAGTTAAATTCGAGTTATTTTTTACTAAAACACGCGTGTGTGAGCTGTTTCAGACAAACGAATAAAGTGAATTAACTTTTTATCATGTACTCCTCAAAAATAGTTTACATGTTGCCAAAATATGAGTTTGGGCCAATTTCGGAACTATATTTCATGTTAAAGAACAAAAATTAATTTTTTAAAAATTGAGTGGCCAAAAAGAGACATAATATCACCAACAATATTACACAACCAGCCTAACTAAGCATCATAAATTAATGCCAAATAGTTCTTTAATAAATAGCCATTAAACTCAACTAATGACTACTATATACGGTAATATAATCAAATTAGCTATTTTCATTACTAGTGTACTTTAAGTATGGTAATTACATATGACAAAGTCTGGTGAAAATTTATTAGAGTTATTTTAGGAGAAATTAATAATGATTTTTTTTAATGGTACGTTGGTGTTCTTGACGGAAAGGAAAGAAATGAATTAATAGAAATAAAGTTGGTGACATTAACAGGAAATGAAGCTTCCTTTTCTGTGTTGGCCTTCAATTTCCATGCAACAATGACAAAATATGTGGTATGTACGGACTGTAACTTTTTTCTCTACTTGCTCTTATATAGTATTTAAGAATGGCTGGAGGAGGTAGATGGCATCTATTAATTAAGGGACCGTTGAGGGATTGACAATAAAAGTTAACCATGTGTGTCTTTGGGGAAAACTACAATTTCGTTACGAAACTATTCAGTCATCAAATTCGTTATTGAATGTACTGTTAATGTAATAGCATCGGCCAAATTCAATGCATGACTGAATAGTTCATTTAACAGGACTATAATCTTACCGATTGTTATATATGTATAATATTGTATTATTCATTGGACAATTTTAATGATAGAGTTATTATAAAAGATTAATTACTTTTTGCATCTTTGTGTTTATATGGCTATTTGATTTTGGGGCATGTTAATTGCAGGACCCGTCTTACTAAACACATGACACTTTTTAAAATTTTAAGTGACGAAAAGACAAATATACCCTTGATAGTTTCTAACTTCATAAAAAAATATTTACTCCACTTTTTTTTCACTAAGAATCGCCTAGGCCAGACGATTTTCCCTAAAAAATCGCCTGTATGAGGCGATTCTTTGGGAAAGAATTGCCTCCCCAGAGCGATTAAATAGGAATACATTGGTGTCCTGTGGCGATTCTATTTTAAAAGTTGTTTTTTGCTTATTAGTTCACCCAGAGGTAGGCGATTCTTTTAGGAAGAATCGCTCCGTCCAAGCGATTTTCTTGAGAGTTCACCGGAAAATTATTTTTCCGGCGAACTACTATATAATTTGACATAAAATTTACACAAAAAAAAGCCAGAAAATCCACAAAATAACCAAAAACATTGCTAAACACATTACTAATACATAATGGAGATGGAGAAGGAAGTTGGAAAATGGAAAGGGCAAAAAAGTAATTTCAACTGTATAATTTTTAAAAAGTGTCATTCAATTAACAATTCCGTTGATTTTTGCTCGCTATATTTTTAAAATATATTTTTTGGCTCATAAATTGTCACTAGCACAAAAAAATGACATTTTTGTCCCCAATTTTTGTCGCACTTTGACAAATATTGACATTATTACTATAGTTGTTTTAAAAGATAATGTTAGCATCATCAAAAGTAAGGAAAAAAAGGGTCATTGTTTATGAAATAATGACAATTTAAGTGATTAAAGAAATATTTATAAAATTGATGCATTCTACAATAAGCTTCACATGCATATGAGGATACAATTGAAATGCCAACCATTGTCTTTTTTTATCAAATAACTAATACTCATTAATTCACATTCTTTGGAGAAATATGAACCAAAACCAAACTACAATTAACATATTGGGACAAAGGGGGAAAATAACATAAAATAGACTCCTCTTTTTTTTTTTTTTTGTCTAGGACGAAAGAGTATAATTGATGTTGCATTTAATGCTAAACAACTCTAAAAAGTTATAAATTTAGAAAAATGAATATTTTGAACCAGACAATATGAAAATAGCTATATATATATATATATATATATGTTCCCTCAATCCCAAAAAGAATAAATATATATCCATGAAAATCTATTTAAAAGAAAATTTGTTGTTTCAAACTTCCAAAAAGAAATTAATACTTTTTCTAATATGATTATATCATTAAAATTTTGAGGATATTAGTATGTTAGAAAAAATAGAATACAATTTATTTTATGAGGTATAATTCAATTTATTGATTGTTTTTTTTTTCTGAAAATAAGTGAATATATTGTATATCTTTATTTATTTATTGACTCGAGCAAGTCAAAATTTATTTGATCACTAAATTAAAAGCTATCATTTCGCATTGATAAACTGGATTGCTGATTAATGAGGGGAGGGTTAGGTTGACTAGTGAGTAAGTAATTAAGAGAGGGTTGAGTACTTCACGTTGCACCGTGATTGTGTTACTGTAGTGCTTGTTTTGGAAGAACATCTCGACTATCATTCAACCAGAATTCCAGTCTATCATGCATGATATTGAAGACCTTATTGATTCAAGACTTTGTAGAGGGGTGTTTTGGGCTAGTCGCAGTACAAATGTAGTTGCACACGAGCCAACAGGATACGCAAAGTCTATCCCCTTTGGTTGTGCGTCTGGGAATATTGTTCTAGACTTTCATGTTTCGATTTCCATCAAATTTAATTTTATAACTACTTTTACTCTAAAAAAAATATTAAGAGTGGTTTTTACTCCAAAACTAATTGATTAATTTTTAGCTCTTTTTCTAAGACTAAGCTCCAAACAACACTTGTCTTCTCCATTGAGATTCAAAATTGTAAATGAAATTTTTTTTCCTTTAACACACTTTTTTCAAGAATTTTTATATCTGGTGTTGTAGAAGTCAAGTATCTCAAACTACCAACCATACTTTTAAAGTATGTTGGATCCACAGAATTTCCAGTGCCTTCCTTCGTCAGCCTCAACCTTTCTTCAGCTGGAGTGATGATCGAATTAGCACCATCCATCTTGAATTTCTTCAAAATATCACTAGCATATTTTCTTTGAGAAATAAAGATTCCACGATCAGTCTGAGAAACTTCAATCCCAAGAAAATATGACATTAACCCCAAATTAGTCATCTCAAACTGCCTGATCATTGCATCTCTGAAGTCTGACATCATCTTTTCATTATTTCCAGTGAATATCAAATCATTCACATACAAGCAAACAATGACAATATCCTCACTTGCTGAAGACTTCACGTATAAAGTATGCTTATATGGGCACCGTTGAAAACCACCTTTGATAAAGAAGGTGTCAATACGAGTATACCAAGCTCTCGTAGCTTGCTTCAATCCATACAAGGCTCTCTTCAATCGATAGATCTTCTTCTCTTGACCTTTTTTTACAAAGCCAGGAGGTTGATTAACATACACCTCCTCTTCAAGAACTCCATTCAGAAAAGCAGACTTTACATCCATCTGAAAAATCTTCCAATCATTTTGGGCAGCTAGAGAAATTATCATTCTCACAGTATCTAGTCTTGCAACAGGAGCAAACACTTCAAAGTAGTCAATTCCAGGCTTTTGCTTGTACCATTTCACAACAAGTCTTGCCTTGTATCTATCGACTTCTCCACTAGGCTTGTACTTTGTCTTGTAGACCCACTTTACACCAATGGGCTTCTTTCCACTCGGAAGGTTTGTAAGCTCCCAAGTATTATTCTTTTCAATGGAATTAATTTCTTCATCCATTGCCTTCACCCATCGATCATCTCCAACAGCATCTGTAAAATTAACAGGATCACAATATGCAAACAGAGCAAAATTCACAATATTCTCATCAGTCAAATTATCAACTTCATCCCCAACTACATAATCATTCAAACGAGCTGGCAGTTTTGACTCTCTTCGCTGACGTCCACTTGAGGTGGAACCTGTAGAAGTGGAAGAGTCACAAACTGGTTGTTGAACTGGCTGACACTGCTCTTCAGTTGCATTATCTCCACCAATATATACTGCTGATGATCGTTTACAATTTCTGGCATTTCCAATAGAAATATCGCCGGCTGTATTTCCCCCGCCGCCGGCGGTATTCCGGGAATTCCGTCCAGGGAGACAGTGATGAAATGGAAAACAAGTGTTTCTGTAGTTTAATGTAAATGGAAAACAACTAACTCTGAATGTTGAAAAAATGGAATGAACTTAACACCTTACTTATAGGTGAAAAAATGGAAGAAAAATAATTTTTAACAATAAAGAGTAATTCACTTTTTACAGGGGAATGTTACTGCGTTTAGTATGCCTCTATATTTATTGGAGTTAAAACTTAAAGATTCAGAGTGAAACGGTCAAACCCAAAACATTAAGAATTAAACTGTCGAAAGCTTTTAAATTTGTAATTAATTGATTCGCTACACGTTTACTTTGAATTATTTGAGTTGATGACTTCTTCTCTACGTGGCCATTATGGATTGGGGGGGACCGGGGGGTTAGAGTCAACTAACCTTCTTAACTCCTAACTGCATTCGACTTAAAAGCTCAAACTCGTCCACTTGACTTGCGTACGTGGGACCCCCTGTCAGTGACTTATGATTTTTTTCTTTTTCTTTTTTTTAAAGATAAAAAATAGGGTATTCCAGAGTCACAAACGAGTTAACGGAGACTGTTAACGTGTTGGATTCATGTTATGTTTTTGTGTCACATTATAAATTATCAGAAATCGCATGTCTTTTAAGGATGACAATTTCAAATTGTATAACAATTAATGTATTACTTTAACGTGTCAAATTTGTATCGTATTTACGTTTTGTCTCAGATGTTGTCTCTGTACTTAAGAAAAATGTGCATGAATTCCGACGCGGAAGACAATAATGAATCAATCAATTGCGTACCTAAAAAAAATGTAAGGGCGAATTACATTTACCGCTTTGAGTTTGGATAAATTACTAAATAAATTTTATTATTTGGAACAATTAATAAAATTTTACTACAACTATGGGAATTTTTTTTTTTTTTTTTTTTGGCTATCGACATGATCTAAAGGGTATGTTTTATAATTTTAGAAAATAACTAAGTTCATTTTGTAATTTTTCCTAAACATTAAGGAGTGAATGTAATTTGCCGAAAATGGGCTTCTTTCTTCACCTTCCTTGAATCCTCGAGTGATATAAATATGATTATTGTTGAATAAAAAAATAGATATATTTATATATTTCTTTAGCAAGTAAATAATAACCTAGAAGTAGTACAACCTTTTTCTTACCCAAAAGAGGTAAATCCAACTAGCTAGAAGTCCTTTTCTTTTCGCCCAACTGAAAATTTATGATTCGTGCGTTATGAATATGACCTACTAGCTATCTCTGTTTGGTAACAAAATTGAAGTTAATATTTGGGTCGCAATTTGTATTTTATAATAATTTTTTGGATAAATTCTGTTTATCTTCTACGGGTTTGTAAAAGCTACCAAATGAATCCTAAAATTTTGTGAAACTACGGTCACCTCTCTTGACGAGATAATAATATAAAAATTATCTTCTCTGATTTGGTAAAATTATAGTTGCCCATTTATGAGTAAAAAAATTGAATTAAAAACTCAGATCTTTTTGTAATTTGACAAAACATTTTAAAGGAAGTCTACTGTCAGACCGTATGACAGTTCGACTAGTGATATTTTCGTCATTAAAATAATATTAGATATGCTATATATATATATATTTTTATTATTTCATAACATATATGCGATACTTTTGAAGTTATACTAGATACCCATGTCTTTAAAAAAAAGTATCACGCGTTTCCAAAAAAAAAATAGTTGAGCGTCAAATGCAAATTTTTGCCAAAATTTGAACGTCCAGATATTGTTAATAGTTTCATGAAACCTCATGAAAATATTGATAGTTTCTACAAATCTCGAGAGAAGTAAATGTAATTTATCCTAATTCTTTTATTCGTTTCAAGCTTTTAGGCATGCTTCTAAAGCTTGTATCCTGAGTGATTCACTATAGCACCTGCGTACGTATTACCCAGAGGATGTTCCAAAGTTCATCCACCGAACAATAATACTAAATTATTTTAAAAAATCTTCGTCAGAACAGGTATATGCCAAACGTAAATACCTTTAGAAACCACAGGTAAAATACTCGATAAAGAGACCAATCTTAAATAAAATAAATATTACTGGGGAGCAATTTTTTTTTCAATATAATCATCAAACACATTTTTATGTACATTTATAATATAACGTTTTACATTTTCAAAACACGCTCGCTCGATAGGCTTATTTTTCCGTCACATTAATGGCCAACAAAATTTTCTTCTCAATCAATACTTATATACTATACTTGCATTAATTTGGGTTGAAGCGCAACTTGTGAGAATCGAATTGTTATCGTCAAAGATCAATCAATGAGCCTCCCGACCACAAATCCATTTCAAAGTCGCTCTCAATTGAATTTTATTTATTTATTGTTATTATTTTATTTTTTTGGCCTTTGTTAATTTAATATTTGCAGCATCTCAATCATCAATCTAAGCCACATTATATATATTTCGCAGAAAAAAAAAAAGTAGGGAAAAGAACGAAAAATAATTCAAGCCACATTAATTAATTATTTATATCAATATATAAAGCTGTAAAGAAGTAATAGTTATTATTTATGCAGCCGGCCCCCCGAAACCAGTTTTTTTGGCCATTGAATGAACGATGATCTTAGTACTTCATTCTTCCTAATAGAGGTAGAAATCGAACTCCCGATATTTAGATGACCCACCTTACGCACTAACCGTTGGGCACTAGCTCGTTCCTATAATTTTCAAAATTGCGTGGCCACAAAATGTATGTATCACACACTTATTTTATTTTATTTTTTTGTTCGGAAAGGTATCACACACTTTTGTGTGTATGCCAACTACAATTAAAACTTTTTGTTTCTCTAGTTTTTGGGCGTAAGTGCCAAATTGGTAATTTTTCTCCGTCCCATATAAAAAGTCTAATTTTAAAAGAAAAAGATCCCATATAAAAAGTCTAATTTTAAAAGAAAAAGATGTTATCAAAGTTCAATTTGAATTTGTTTTCGTAACATATATTTACTAATATAATAAGATATAGTCTACAATTAACTCAAAAAGTTTTATTCAGAACATCGAAATATTAAAAATGTCTCTTATTTGGGCTTTTATCTGCATTTGATCTCTTAACTTTGAAACATTTCATTTTTGTCTCTTAATTTCAAATTTTTCCTGAGCCCAAATCTCAGCAATATTTGAGTTATTTTTGACATATTAATAGAGGCAACAAATGAAAAATAAAAGTTAAATAACTTTGTTCATACCTTAATTTAGGTTGAAACAACACCCGCGTTAGATAAAAATATCTTAAATATGTTATAATTTGAGCTCAGGAACATTTTGAACAAATTTTCAAATTAAGGAACGAAAGTTATACGCTTTCAAATTAAAGAACCAAAGGGACCCCACAACCCAAACTTAAATGATCAGAGATTAAATCTTAGAAATAATACACATAAATGGGATGGGGGAAGTCTACACGTACTTAAACTAAACTGATAGTTATATATTGTTGTTTCCTTAGCCATTTTGATAATGAAATTTAAAAAGGATTGCCATTAATGTAATAATTTACATGTGATGTGAGTAGTCAACGCAGAAAATGATGAAGAATAATAGAATTGTCTTAATCTGTACACCAGAAAATTAATTAGGAATTTACTTAGTTTAGTGACTTCAAAGTTAATTGCAAAGAGCACCCAGCTCAACTTTCTCAATTACAATATACCCCTTAACGATCAATTCTTGAATATTACTCTCCTGTTCAAAAAAATAATTGTCTGACAAAAGAGTTCTGTAAATATTTTTTTTGAAAAAATTGCACGTTTGGTCTCTCTTATATACCCTCTTTACATTTTTGGTCTCTCTTCTATGCCTTGCACTTGTGGTCTCTGTTCTTTTATGTTTTGGCACTTTTAGTCTCTATGATCAGTAATAGTTGATTTTATAAGTCATTTGGGATCAAAATATAATTTTAAAATTTACACAATCACCCTCAAAATGACCTATAAAATCGGCTACTGCCAGTCACAAGGACTAAAACCGCCAACACATGAAAGAACATGGGCCACAAGTGCAACAATACATAAAAAAAAATAGACCAAAAGTGTAACGAGAACATATAAGACGGACCAAAAATGCAATTTTTCCTTTTTTTTTTTTTTAAAAAAAAACTTTTCATACCTTTAAGTAATGATATTGATACTTCTTGATTTTTTATTACATTTTTCAAATCGAAATTATATTTGTAAGCTTTTAATTAACAGTAAAATCTAATTAATTGGAATTGCAATTTAGCATCTTTCTTGTTTTATACAAGCATATATAGACAACATTCAAAACCTCATATATAGACAAGCACAAGTTGTTGAATTATTGGCACGAGTCCATCTTGTCATTTTTGTGTTTGGTAATGTGTTGCCATTGCAGACTTTAAGAGGCTACAAGTAATATACAGAAAAATAAATAATTATTCATTAACGAAAATTTTAATTTATATAAATATGAAAAATGATTGAAAGAGTAAAAATATTTAGTGAAACGTGTAGTGATTGATATGTCATCACATGGTATAAGTCACTTGATTATTTTCATTTTTTTTTCATGTCGTTGCCATTTCAGTTAGTGTGAGAATTCACTATAAGTTTTATTATGTGTATTATCCTTCTAAAATATTATGTGAATTATTATGTCAAATCACCATAATTTTGAGATATATATATATATATATATAATTTTCAATTAGAGTATATATGTTTGGAATAGAGTCATGCGTAAATAAATCAGTCAAAACTTGACTCAAGTTTGATATTGATCGAATTAATATTGGCCCGAGGGCACCTTATCGAGCTGACCGAGCATTACTATTTAAATATTTTATTCATTTATTTATTATATATTTATAAAATTTTAAGTATTATATATTTTTTAAAAACCTCGACTTAAAACCCGATTTTAACTCAAACACGTCGATTTTAGCTCAAACACTAACTCATTATGATATCTATTTTCGATCTCGAGTTCAATTTTTAAAATAAATTCGAGTTCCCGCTATTATTTTTCAACTTAAGTTAAAGCCGGAACTAGTTTGAATTCGTCTCAACTCAACTCGTGTCTTTCACACGATTGTTCGAATTTAAAAGTATATAAACATAAGAGCTTGACTTACAAAATTTATTGTTCCTCCAACTTGATTAAAATTGTTAGTTTTTTTCAGTCGAGTACAATGTTACAAGGACAAAGCATCCTGCATGTGGAATATTTTTGTGTGATATTTACCTATCCATGTTAACTGTAGTGACACCCCCTTCATAATTCCTCTTTCACATTTGTTTGTTGGTACACACCACAATAAGTATACTTGGTCCACATAGTACAAATTGCCCAACTTGACCATCTAAATTGATAATAGTGATATGGTGTTAATATTAATTATAAAGTGTATTTTCAAAACAAATTATAACAAATAATTATAATTCTAAAGTCTTAACCAATAGAAAATAGTTTGTAAACATATAAGACGAGATTTGAATCGTGTCTATTAAAATTATTCGTGTCAATAACCTTACTCCTACACTTTACCGTCTAATTATTCATGTCTCATTTAACCTTCTAATTTGCAAAGGTGCTCAGCCCTAGCATGTTCATATCATATCAGATTTTGATGTGCAAAATTGCAACCCTAATTATAAAATAATCCTTGATTACTATTTTTTGTGTTGTGTAGTAATTAAAAAGAATGAATGAATATTGGCTTATAGCCCAAAATTAATAATAACGAAAAGGGCAAAAATCGTGGGCTCTACCTAATTACTCCAACTTTCAAAGCACATGGAAGAGAATTCCAAAAGTCAAGAACAAAATTTCTGATCAATTTCGTATATATTTGTGTTTTATTGGTTTAATCCAAAATGATCACATTAATTGTTAGAGATAATGATAACGTTTTTCAATTGGACAAATACTATGGATTACATCAACAATCAATATCATTGTTTCATTATTTGATTGAGCCATCTCTATATTAATATCTCAATCTATCTAAAACCCTTATTAATATCTTAATCTATCTAAAGTATCTCCATGTTATTGTTGCTCGTCCTTAAAAGGTGTATCGTGGTGTGTAAGTGTAAGTCTCCAACGTGATGTATTGTGGTGTGCAAATGTAAGTCCGACAGTGAGAATTTATAGTGTTCCATATGAGTTGTATATATGTGCCCCAAAATAGGCAAAACGTTATCAATAAAGACACAAATATCAATTGTGATTGTACGAATTTCATTACCTTTATAAAAAAATACAATCTATCTAAAACCCTTATGTAGGCAATATTTGCATCTCATAAAATCAGAAAGTTTAAAATCATTTCATTTTATGTATTTTCTTTCATCTCGATGCCATTTTTATAATTACATTTTCGGTATAAATTTATATGTGCATAAACACACACAAAAGGACATATATAGTTGGCTGTGTCAGTTTGATGCTGACAACGAACGAATGCCAACCTAATTGTGGGATGGCAATTAGCTGCTACCGTTCGCATATAGTCGATAAGATTGTAATAAATTCTCAATAAAAAGTGTATCCTTCCTTCCGTAGTTTTAAAAATTTTTTTTTTTTTCAATAGAAGAATTTTATAATTATTATTCATATTCTTATTAATATAATATGGTTTATAAGTATTTTATATTTAGAAAGTAAGAACACAAGTGAAAATTTATGTGAGTAAATATTTATTTTAGATGTTTTAAAAAATGTATACAATTTATAGCTTTTCGAAATTGGATTTTTTTTTCATGGAAACAAATAAAGTACAATTTATTATTAAAAATTCAATTTAAATTTTAGAGCCTCTTTTGAAATTTTTTTCTTTCTCTATATGTCTTTACTAATATTACTAATATGACTATGTATAATTTATTGTTTATCTGCATCTAAAAACTAAGGGATATAACCGTACGATATGAAAAAAATTATTCTAAAAGTTATACCCACAAAAATTCGTAAGAAATTAGACATTTTAAAAAGGAGATAATTGTCGAAACGACTCCTCAAGTTTGTCAAAATTACCAAATGAAACGTGTGATTTGAAACCCAATATTTAACTTCACCAAACCGTTAAAATTAGCAGGTTAAGGTTCGACCCGGTCCCTCCGGATGAGTTTGAGCAATGAATACTATTTTGATTTGAACAGAAAAAATAAGAGAAATTTTTTTTTCATGCCCTCTATGATTAAAACAAAAATTAAGAATCATATTCATTGTTGAACATGAATCTTATATGATTTGCTAAATTGCATATATTAAATTTCCTACCTTCAAACTAAAATAGTAATGTTTAGACCTCATATTGTGACAAAATCCTCGTTTGATAATTCATTAAGTTCATGTTAGTTTTTATTAGTTTTGTGTTAATTACTACAATATATTATAAATTTTTTATTAATCATTTTCAATATAACTTTTATTATTCCCTTCTTTTCATTAGAAAAGTTCGTTTCGGAGAAAATACAGTCTTTTATGGGTTGTAAGGTACAACACATAAAATAAACAATAAATTTTCATAATTTTTTCACTAATGTCCTTACTGTTCAAAGATAGATCAATTGTGAATCACATATGATTTTATTCGTAAATGTATAAGAAGTAAAGAAATCTAACCTTGACTCTTCTAACGAAACCAAAAACAAAATTGAAACTTGACTCTTCTAATGAAATAGAGAGAGTATTCAACTATATATATATTTTTAAAATACACTTTATATATTAACAAATTCATTTCCAAAAGCATGTTCTTCAAACCATCCCTCAACAAACCGACCTGAGCATTAGTAATGTGGTGAGAAATGAGAACAGATAATTTATTTCTAGATAGTGTGTGCCTATCATGTATCTCTTTTTAAGAGGGTAAAAATTTTAACGCCTAAATTTTTTTTTACCTCTCTGAGTAGATACATGGTAGGCGCACACTATCTAGACATGGTAGATCTCATCGGGTGAAAAATATAGTCCACAAATCAGTTGGGCCTTTCTCCTCCATTGCTGTTCTCATTAGGGCTGTTCACTTGACCCGCGGTTTGGGTCGGATTGTACTGATCCGATCCGATCCGATCAAAAATTTCTGTTCGGATCAATAAATTTCCGGATCGGCATGGTTTTCGGATCAATTCGGATCGGATCGGATCCGAAAGTTTTTTTTTTTAAAATTTGAAAAAAACATTTATACTTCATCTACTATTTTTCTCACCGAACCCCTAGTCTTCTCACTGTTTCTCACATCATGATCCCGTCATTGAGCTGCTGCGCCGACCCCGCCGTCTCCATTGCTGTCAGTTTGCTGTCGTAGTTCTGCTCATTCATTCACTACAAACGAAGAAATCGAAGCTTCCCATGAATATGAAGCCAACAACAATGAACTGTCGGATTGGGCAACAAAAACCCACTTAATTAGCACAAAACTCACCCCTCTTTTTCACCATGGACGCTGCTCCCTCAAGAACACGAAGATTTAGGCCCAGAGCTGAAGCCAGCAGCCTTCAAGAACTCATCTTGGCCAATCAATTAAATATCAATGATGAAGAATTGCCACTGGGAAGGCGGAAGCAGAGGAGGAGGGTACGAAGAACAAGGCATCCAAGGTACTTTCAAATAACTAAAAAAAAAAATTTTAAGGTCAGTTTATAAATTTTTTTAAAAAAAATCTAATTCAAAAATGGAAAAAAAAAAAGAAGGGAATTTCTGATCGGGTCCGAACCGAACCAATCCGATCCCAATATTGTCCGATCCGTACTTTCGGATCATCGATCCGAAACCGATCCGATCGGGTCGGTTCGATTCGGATCGGATTTTGCCATTTGAAGAGCCCTAGTTCTCATCAATCCTCCAAACTTTTAGCATCGAAATGAGAACTACACAAAGTGCCCATTAGGCTCAACTGAACCGGTCAAAGGGCTCGTGGATCATAGGCATTGTATTGGTTCACAGAATTCACTTCGAAAGACAAAAGATCCCATTTCAAAGCCACACAATCTCATAACCCAGTCTTTGACTGAAGGATTTTTTTAATTTTTATTTTTTGATTTTTTTTGGTGTTTTATCTCGTTCCTCGTAAGGGCATGTATATTCCCACAATGGTAAAATTAATGGGAATAGAAATCGAACATTTACATTATGAGACAAAGTTGGTACAAAATTAATCGAATCAATGATCTCTTATACATTCTGTTATACCTAATCCTAATCAACCAATCTTAGAAAGGGTGAGTAGAACTTATCATTTTATAGCTCCTCTCATTCATAACTTCTCCTAAACTAAGTCTGACTGTATCATTGTATTTAGTTTAACAAATGCATAGGATAATACTCCCTCTGCTTCAATAAAAAAAATTTAGCGGTACAATTTTAAACAAGACTCTTTCTCTAGAACTTAAATAATACTAGATTTCTTTTTCCAAAAACTAAATAAATAAAAATATTTCTTATTCCTTTTTCTTTTAGGTAAAAGATGTATTGCATTAATGGTTTAGAAATCGTATAATACAATATTTCTAATTGTCTATTAAGTAGGCTTAGCCCACTTGATTTTGAGATTGGATCTTCAATATGGAATTCCCAAGTCCAAACTTCAATATGAGAAATAATGATATTGGGTCGATCCTCGGGTTAAGGCCCAAATAGTTAGATCCAGCCCGATCTCCACGTCAAACTATAGACTTTTAGCAAACGTTTGAGATGCATGCTTGATTACTCGAGATTTCAGGATAATATTTAAGTCAATCGTGCTGTGCATTTGTTGTCCGTTTGGTAGGCATGAATGAAAATAGAAACGGGAATGAAATAATCATATATTACATTTTAGGAAACTACATTTTGGAATTTTATTGGTTAGTCGTAGTGCGAATGTTGTCGTACATGATTTAGCAAGTTATGCCAAGACACTTGTGTATGATTTTCAATCTTGGAGCACTGCTCCAGATTTCCTTATTCATTTGTAGCTGGTCGGTACTATGTATTCCTTTCAAAATAATAATAATAATCATATTTTTTGTATAAAAATTTTAATTTAAGAAATCACTTACTCATTCCTTCTATTTTTCATTCTCATGCCCTCTATGTATGTACAAATACTCTCTCGAGTGCTCCGAAAATGATTGAATGCATATGCTACATCTTTAAAAACAATACAATAAGCTTAGCTTAGATCAATAATTTAGATTTATATTGATTCATGGGCTTATACATATATATCATCATCATCTTACATAATGTAACATATTCAACGAATAATCTCTTAAATTGGTACGGACTTAGATGTAACTCAAAATATGAAATAAGAACCGAAACTTGAATAAAAATATTTATTGCATTTTGTTTATTTATTTATCTTTTTCCACAAGAGAATCAAAGAATCCTAAGAAATTCCTATACAAATCTAAAAACATGAATTATCGTCCCCTACACAGCATCTTCATCCATCACTTTCATGTACAAGTGGAACTTAGGCCGGCTGACGATAAAGCCAAACTCAAAACGATAACTGTATCCTGTAATAAACCTATTCAAGGGTCAATGCCCCAGAAACGCCGGTGGCGACGTTGACGGTGACGCCCACCTCGGAGAATACTCTCGCGACGACGTCGTTTTAGAGCTCACTGAACCTCCCCCGCTCACGCTGTTGCCGAAATACAAATCCGACAAGTAATTCTCCAAATCCTCAGGGGCATATCTGACGATTGAATCAATTCCGGCAGCCGCTTTTCTGTGCTTCTCGTAAAAGGCTCGATAAACCGGAACAAGTTTTCTGAACACAGAGATTTTCACCTCGTCGCGGAGTTTCTGGTCGGGTATGACCCACGAACTCTGCACCCGGTACGTTTCTGCGAAACCCGAATTGAATTGCCGGAAGCATTCCGTAACTTTAGGAAAAGGAATGTCCGCCGTCGGATTTTCCGGTAGTGACGTCAGCGTCCTGGCCCAGCCGATCCTTGCGAAACTAGCGGAGTACCGTTTGGCTTTCGACTCGTGGGTGGATATCCAATCGGGCCCCATGAGGAGGACCAGACCCGACGTTTTCACCTTTGAAACGACGTACTTTAGGTTGTTGGATAAGAAGAGATAGGAGAGAGCCACGTGGTCCTTGTAGAACCCAGCTTTGCCGTCCAACTTGCAGAGGAGAACGAGGATAATCCAAGCCAGCCGGGTGGACAGTGCCGTCTCCGGCGAGTGGTCCTCGGCGGCTCCGCCGTGGACGGAGATGGGGCTCAAGAAATAAGACGCCGGCAACGGAGTGTGCACCGCCAAAGGCCAGTCGGAGACGATTTCCGCCACGGAGCCGCTGTAGTCGGAGAGGAAAACCAAGTAATTCATCACGTAGCGCGTGAGAGGGTGGATTCCGCCGCCGGGGACCGGCACCTTGGAAGAGTCTTTCTCGATGGCCGATTCAAACTGAGAGAGCATAACCCTCACGGCTTCCCCGAGCTTCAGGAGTGACGTTACGGCCTGGGATCTGACGGCGGAGTGGGAATTGGAGGAGAAAATAAATTCTATGTCGACCCAGAGCTCGGAAACGGCGTCGTACATGTCGAGGAACCGGAACATTTTCTCCGGGGAGAGAATCTTCTTACTCTTGGCGACGTTTTCAGCGAAGCTGAACAGAGCCATTGCGTTGTCCCGCGAGATCTCGGCGAAACACGCCTCTCGGATGTTCTCGGAGGAGGAGAAGACGCGGTCGCAGAGAACCCTTTCGCCGAGCAAGAAGGTTTTGACGGCGGTCCTGACGGACGCTATCCATTTCTTAATTTTCTCTTCTAAAATATCCCATCCCATTTTCTGGATCTGGGATGCCGTACAACCCGATTTATCGATTCCCAAGCAGTAGAAAGCTTCGTCGATGATGGAAATCCTCACCATTTTGTAAATGTGAACGCATTCCTTTCCGTAGCCTGAGCTGACCATGCAATCGGCGATGGTTTTGAGATCGTCGACGACAAACTCCGACGGTTGCTTCTCAATTAAAGCACTCTTCATGCTTCTGAACTCAAAACCTCCGTTATCGTCGGAAGTTTCTTCTTCATCGGAAAATCTAGACCCGGCAGAGGATTGCCTGGAGTGGGTTGAGGAGCGGCCGGAGACAGATTCCAGGGGGAGGACGGTCGTCATCGTCGTCCCGTGCTTCTTGAGAATAGTGTAGAATTCCTTCTCTAACCTCTTCATAGCAATCTGCATGAGTTTGTGGGCCCGGACGAGCACCGGGGACCCGGCGTCCTCTGCGACGACGAAATGCATGGCGGTTTTTAAGCTGGCGACGGAGTGAAGAAACTCCCGGACTTCTTTCCCGTTCTCCTTCGCAAAAAGCGATGGGACGTCGGAGTAGTAAATGCCGGAGGACGAATTCGCGTCCAAATCCCACCTCCTGATGATTTGCTCCGCAATTTCGATGTCCTCCTCCATGAGAGTCTGGGAGAAAGTATGCCCAGGAGAAGATTTGTGCGACGATGATGATACTGAACTGTTATTGTCAGGGGATTGTTTGAAAAACATATTTCTCATCTTCATCTCTTCACTTTCGGACAAATATATATGTTTTGTAAAAATTAATGTTGTCTGGTTTCTCGGTTTCTTTGAGAGGAAGGAAGAAAAAATGGGAGAAGATTTGAGTGGAGTGAATGAATGGGAGATATTATGTACATATAGAGATGACAAAAATATTGAATTGACTTGGCGGACGCGCTGTCGTGCGGGAGAGGGCTTTGGAGTTTGGAAGGGGTTGCTTGGTCCGCTTGGAACAGTCACACTTTATGGTACTATCACTGTAGGGTTGCCCACTTTGGCTATTGGTGACTTTTCTTTTTTTTTTTTTTCATCTTTTTTTCAGGATGCTGAGCTTATGGGAGGCAATTTTTATCAAGTTCGACTTGTCGAGTTCCAGTGTTGACATTTCTAACCGTAACTTTACCCGATTAATTATTTATAATATTTGTGTCGGTGCATTTTAACTCGTGAACATTTCGGTTCGTGTCGTGTTTTCGTATTTAGTATAAATTACTCGCGTCAATTTTTTCAATCATAACCTTACCCGTTTAATTACTTGTGTTTACCCATATAACTCGCGAACTATCAACCCTAAACCCGCTTACATCGTGTCGTATTTTCGTGTTGTATCAGAAATTGTCTGCCCTAGCTAAAGGTTGAGTAAATACTTTTTTTTATTTGAAATTTTAATAATCAACTATTATCATGTCAGGTCTATTACATTGGAAGATACAGAGTTTCGCGAGAGAATGGAGAAGGGTGGAGCGCCTGCTTGCGCAGATGTTATTACAATGTTATGTCTATTACATTGGAGGACATCAAGTTTGGCGACGAGAAGTAAGAAGGTGTGGCGTGTCTGCCTACAGCAACATGCGTGCAAATATACGGCAAAAACTGACACCCGCCTACCTACAAGCTATGTGCAAATACGTCATTTTTTTTGTAAGAATCAAACTTTCGACATTTGAATGGCTTGTCATATGTCACAGCTATTGACTCATATCTAATACTTTATTTTATTTTAATGAAAAGAAAAAAAGTAAATTAATTGTACATGTGAGGGTTAGGTTACGATGCTGTATCATATGTGAGTATGCATGTGACGTTCGTTTTCTATTTTATTTAGGTTTGTCGTTTTTTCTGCACCTTTGCTTCTGTCGCCGTTTGATTTGGAAGCCAAGTCAGAGAAAATAAAGTGATGAGATTTTTAGTTCATGAAAAGCTGGAAATGGTGATGATCTAAATAACTAGTACGTAGTATTTGTCAAATTTTGAAGAGTTAGTCAGCATAACGTCAATACTCAAGAGCTTTTTCGTTATACTTCTATCTATTACAATAAAATTTGGTTATTACCCATCTATTACACCAGAATTTTATTCAAAATAAAAAACGTTTTAGAATTAATCTGATAAATTAAAAATTCATGTAAATAACCAAATATTCGTAACTATTGTAATTTAATATTCATACGAGTCTGGTAATCCAATTGATACTACTAGGTATGTAAGATAATTACTATAACTCTTGAATAAACAAGTTAAGACAATGCTAAATTAAAAAAAAGAATTAATTTTTACTAAAACATCATTTATTTTAAAAGCCGTTACTCCCTCTAAAACGTCTCTTATTTTGAATAAGGGAGAGAGTACTTTATTTTATTGCAAGTGGATTGAAAATAACGACAATTTTCGTTAAGACGTTGCATCGTCCACGCCTAATCATAGTCATTCTTACCTCCCATATTTGCATTGTCCAATAATATCGTGGAGTTATGGTGCTCGCTTTTCATAAAATCAATGAAACACAAAATGAATCAATTTCTAATAATAACACGGGGGAGATCTCTTGTCCATCTCACATTCAGGGGACCCACATGTCCCTCATCAAACAAAGATTGATTTCGGTTCGATTTGGTTTGGTTCGGGGATTATCTTATCCGGAAATACGGAGGAGTTGAACACTCTTACACAACACTAGGTAGCTAGGTCGACACAATAACATGAAGGCTCTGTTAATTTAGTACTATATATAGGAATTTTTTAGTTAGGGAATAATTTTGTTTTGGAAGGAATTTCTTTTGGGAATTTATGTAAAAAAGAGAAGAAAAAGTGTAATGATTATGTTTTTTTTTGAATTTATGTGAGTGAGTATTTAGAGAGAATTTTTAAATTTGAATTGTGAATTTTGTAAAAATAATGTTATTTCTTTGTGTGATATTTTTAAGAAAAAAGTTATACTTTTTCTGATTATATTCGAAAAAGAACAGAGCCTAAAGAAATGATTGGAAGAGTAAAAACATAAATGAATTAAAGTGTAATGTAACATCACATAATCGCTACATTTGATTGTTTTAAATATTTTATTTTTTTCTATGCAAATACCACGTCAGTTAGTTTACGATTTCGCTCTAAATTTTCACTGAATATATCTATCACTTTAAAATTAATACATGTCAAATTAGTAGTTGTATCCATCAACGATCTATCTTGAAAATCTTGACATTATGTTCCATCTTTTACTCCCTCTGTTCCACTCAAATAATTTATTTTTTTAAAAAAAAATCTTGTCTCATTTAAAGAGTCCATTTTAAATTTATTTACATTACATACCTTTACTAATATTACAATATGTGGTTTACAATTAACCCTTACTTATAAAGTAATAAATAAAAAATATGGTGGTAAATTACTTATTTTAGGTGGTGTACCTCACAACCTATAATGAGTTGTACACATTTCAGAGTAGACTCTTTGAGTGGGACGGATGGAGTATTTCACAATAATCATTTACATTTTTATGTAATTTTTTACGTTTCATAAAGAATATTAAAACCAAAAAAACAGTAACGAAGAGCTCTCGATCTCCTAATTCACTGTTTCTGTCTTTGTTGGCACACGTTTCTGCATGGTAAGACTGGAGTGTCTTTTTATTGTTTTTAGACCTTATTGGAGTCTTTAACCGGCAGTGAGTCGGTGTTCCAACAATTGTAACAGTTCAATTCTTATATTTGTCTATTGAGATTGCAGATTGATAGGATTTTGGACGAAACTTCTCCTTAGATAGGTGGTGGTGCCAGGAGAAAAAAAAAAAAAACTTTAGCCTTGATATAATTCATATTTTTCATTTGTCCGCACGTATTATTGTTTTTCCATGTCAACAAAAATGCCCCCCGGAGGAGCCAAAATCTCAAACCCTTCGGCCGTCCATTTTTTTTTTTTTTTTTTTGAATTGCGCCGTCCAAATTTCAATATGAAGGAATATGTGTGGGTTTTGCCTTTTATTACATTATATATATATATATATATATAATATTTATTTCAAGATGGAAAGAGTAATTATAAATTATTTATTTAGTGTACTATAACTCAAAACATATACTCAATTTCTCCGTCCTATTAAAAGAGTCTAATTTGAAAAATGTACAATTTATTATGAATGATAAAGTACAACACTTAAAATACATAGTTTGACACCAAATTTTTTTATTTATTTATATTAATACTTTTTAAGTAAGGGTTAACTGTGGACAAACCATTATTATATTAGTAAAAGTATGTTATGCAAACAAATTTAAAATAAATTCTTTTATTGGAATAAATTTTTTTTCGAAACTAAACTCTTTAAATTGGATAGAGAGAATAGTTTATAATATTCTCAATCCTAGCTATTATAAAGTATTTTAAGTGAGATGAACTCGTAAATTTTGAAAAGTAGACAAATTATATAATTTATTCTTTTATTTTCAGAAGTAAATATGTGCATTTGGTGCTATAAGCTATGATAAAAGAGAGATACAAATAATAAATTCTAAATTTGATTTATTTTTTGTATTCATGAAGCTTTTAAAATGACATTTGTTCAGGAAAAAATAATTGAACAGTCAAGAAACTCACAAAAAAGAAAAAAAAAAAAAAAAAAAAAAGAGAGAGGAGAACGAAGTTGGGAGGCTCCTAGGGCTGGTCAAAAAACCCGCGGGTCGACAAGCTAATTAATCACTCCAGCAACTCTTTGTTTTGTTATTTTTTCTTCTTATTATTATATTATACAACAAATTAAACTATAAATCATTTAATATTTTTTTCAATTATATTAATGATTTAAATTACATCACAAATGTATTTTACAATCTAAACAAAATTTAATTCTTTATATAAAAAAATAAATAATATTTTATTTTGTAAATTTATATATTATTTTAAATTTAAATACTATGCTTATCAATTGAAAATTGATATCTTAAATAAATAAAATTATACTCTATTATTTTTTTATTACAGTAATTTTTTTAAAATAATAATAGAAAGGTACAAACAGTAAAGAGAAAAATAATACAAAATGTAAATTATACCATTAGTTTATATAGTATTGTAATGTATATTGTTTTAAAAATTTTTTATTATAATATATGTAGTATAAAGAATTGATATATAAATAAAAATATAATATAATAAAGATAATAAGATAACATAATACAACAAAAAGTAAAAGGAGTGACTAATCAGCTTACCTTAAAATTAATTATTAAACTTAGGTCACGTGTTCAAATCTTATTTTAAGCAAAAATAATATAATTTTGAAACATTTTCATTTGGGACAAAGAAAAAAAAAATTCAAAAAATGCCCAAAATCCGACCCGACCCGAACTGACAGGTCGGGTCGATTCCGGGTCGGGTCTGAGCTTTGCTCACCCATAGCTCCTGCAATTCTTTTTAGCCTACACTCTAAACAAACAGAATTGACAGAAATATAAATTGAACCCTGACTTTTGAATGGCCATCTATATGTCATAAACTGGATTCGTAAAGTGCAGGTCATAATCGGTCACCTTATAAACAGTTGATGACAGCCTACATGGGTAAATGCTCATTAATTTCCAAGTTGACACTTCCTAATAATTTGCACCAAATCGAACTCAAAGAGAACAATAAAGTCAAGTCAAAGTAGTAACGAGCACGTACTTAAACTAATAATCCATGCTAATTAATTAATGAATGAACAAAAAATAATTAGTAAAACCCAGTATGGTAGTAAATTTTACATTTGTGGATTTACTAATTATTTTGGGCATGTGACATATGCCCGGAGAAAAGTATTACTGATTGATGCGTTAATAATAGTGATGATACACTCAAAGAAAATTTCGAATTATCTTTTTTTGGGTAATTGATGTAGCAACCATTTGAGAGAAAATGATTGGATATTTAAAGTTTAAATTATTAAGTGACTCCTGTCATGTAATGCCACATCAATTCTCGAACTTTTTCACTAAGATTTTTCATTCTTATTATTATTTCTCGTCAAATAATTACAACGTTTATATCTATGTACATGGACCGTATTATTACTGCTATTAACTTATTAAGTTGGCTAATATATTTTCAGAAAAAAAATTTATAATTTTGTTACGAAATTATTTAGTTATCTGATGATTCGATAATTGTATTGGGTATATTACTAAAACTATTGCAAGAGCTATTGTCAAATGATTGAATGAATTTATAATGAAATCGTGATTTTACACTTTAAAAAATCATTAAAAATGTATGGCTAATGATTTTTTTTTTTTCTTATGAAAAACTGTGTACGTTTCATTATTCGAAGAAAGAGTTAAGTACAACTGAAATTATAAGATTTTGTTCAATAATTAATCGGATTTGTAGGATGTAAAAACTATATATATCTTAATAATAGTAAGAGATTAACACACAGTAAAATATAACTTTTTTGTAATAACAAACAACAAGCAAACTCGCACACACTTAATCTGCACGGTCATGAGTTACTTCTTTTGTCGTTTTTAGATGTACAAGAATTACCTTTTTTTTGTTTTTTTTTTTTAACGAAGTGGTCCTTTTAAAAATTTTAATATAAGAAATTAATAAAATTTTAATTTAACCTTTCATTTTTGTTTTTTTCTCAAGTTTATTGACATTAGTTAATTACCCTTCTTCATTTAGGTAAAATAAATAACATATTAACTTTTAAGATTAGTATGTCCGTCTCAACTCAACGAAATATTCAAAAGAAAAAATACATAAAATAATGATTTAGCTGAAAATGGGTCCTCTCAATTAATGTGGATTGTAACGGTTAGATCGGACATCCAGAAATGATTAAAAATTAAAATAATTTGGAACGTTGGCGCAGACCACCAGGATATATAAATAATAAATAAAAATGACGTTTTTCACAAGGAAAATTGTTCATCCATCGCTCATATATAGTATTCCACGAAACCTGCGACAGCTAAAACCCTTAAAAACCTTTTACCATCCTTCTCATGCCCATAATGTACGAAGATTTGATCGAAATTTAATATTAAAGTTTTTATCGATAATTAGTAGTAGATCTATAGCTGTTGGTGTGACATTTGTTTGGCGTAGTTTTATACTTTTTCAATGTTTAAATTTATATTATTTATAGAATTACAATTTAGTAAATTAAACACAATAATATCGTTCAGATATGATAATTATCCGATCAAATCTATTACTTCATCTGTTCCATTAGCAGCTCACAACTAACGTAGAAATCAAAGAGAAACTAGATATCCATGCATGATTTAGCTAGCTTGCGCGTTTTGATTTTGGATATTATACGCTAATTTTATATACTACGTTAAAATCAAGCAGCTAAGTTTCAAAAAGAGACGAAAACACATATTTTGACGTTAAAACACAAGGGAACATATTTTTTTTTATTTAACTTAAAAAATA
Organism: Leptodermis oblonga; assembly: GCA_016801395.1. Classification (NCBI taxonomy): domain Eukaryota; kingdom Viridiplantae; phylum Streptophyta; class Magnoliopsida; order Gentianales; family Rubiaceae; genus Leptodermis; species Leptodermis oblonga. The sequence continues at coordinate 38,905,017 of CM028760.1, forward strand.
AAGATTACGTATGTTATATATATATATATATATATATAATCATTATATTTAATTATGCATGTGTAAATATATAATTATTATGACGCGGAAATGCCGTTTTGAAGACTAAAAAGTTAGGCTTCCTGACGTTGATATCTCCACAACTCGACCCGTCCATGAATTATTCTTGGATACTTGTGGTTGAAGTAATCCCTTTATTTTTTTGGGTTAATTTTGCATGAAACGAGTTCATGTAGGTGCACGTTTAATAGTAGTCTTTTTTTATTTTATTTAAAAGTGTCACTTTTATTTATAATGTGAGAATAACATTTTTAACTTTTAAGAGCATCAGTGGTACGTATTCTTAAAAATTACTATTGGATGTGCGCATCTAAACATCATTAGTTTAATGTATAAAACTTGTCTCGTATATAAAACGGTTTATACAAGACAATAATTAATAATAAATTTCTTGCATATTTATTCCTAGTTATGCATACAACATATGACAAAAAACGACTTAATTAAACTAAGTCAAGAAGGAAAAAAAAAAAAAAAATTTATTTGCCAGCTTCTTTTAACGTTCATTGATTGCAATGTCCCAACAATATATATATGCCATATATTGGGCTAATTTCATTTTCATATGTGACTAATGTATAATTGTATTAAATACTTACTAACCATGTTTAATAGGCAATTTCCTTTTAGACCCTGTTCGTTAGCAAGTTTTAGGAAGTGTTCGGAAGAATATATATTAAAAAAAATGCAAATAAACATGGCTTCAAAAAGTTATTTTTCAAAATTTACCTTTAGTAAGAAAAATGCGAGAAATAGTTTCTTTAAAATTTTAATAGACAATATTGTGATTGAAGAATTTGTGTTAAAGTTCAGTAAACGATGTTAAAGATTAAATAAATACCCCATTCTGTTCCATTAGAAAAGTCTAAATAAACGAAAGGATTATGTTTTTTTGGGTTAAAAAAATGTTCTTCTAAATCATATTTTCAGGAACAATATTAGATTCCTACCAAACATGTTCCTTAAAAACGAGTTTTGAAACTCAAAACGAACGCACCTTAATTTGAAGCGTCTGGTTAATTAATGAAAATTCAAATGAGCCTTAGCACATATAGTAACACGTTGTTGCCGTCAGAAAAGCATCTTTGAACTCGTAGTTTGTCTACAACGACTTCCATCCAAATCAAGAAACGTTGTGATCTTATCAATTAATTTATTCAACTGTCAAACTCAACTGACGAAGTCGTGCTCCGGGAATTAATTATCATATAATTTATAGTCTAATTATCTGATTCACTGCCGTCTTAAGGCGTGTTAAGTTTTTAAATTAATTAAAATGATTGTTTGAATTATTATTTGAGGGAATATGTAGCTGGTGAAAGAAGCTTTTGTTGCGTAAACGACAAAGACTTCCAAACCTTCAAATTAAGACTTGTTCAAAGGTTCATTAATTTTTTTTAGTAGTCCTATCGTTTATAAGTTTGTAAGATCCAATTTTACGTAGGATCGATTTATGTGTAGAAACGGAATCGGTAAGATCTCACACAAAATATTATAAAATTTACTTTTATTTAAGTCATTCTAGTAAATGTATGTGGAATTGGCGAGGGATGGAGAATAATTCGGGAATTACCTGCTGGAGTAGACCTGCATCCTATGATTTCCTGTCGGACACAAAACTTAGTCATGTTGCCTATGAAGCCATATGGTCACAATATCGTTACTTTGCCGTATTTATTTTCCTGTAAAAAGCAAAACTTAGTCTTCTTGTTGTTGAGGCAGTAAGATCGCAGTGTCGGTACTTTACTTTATTTATTTTCTTGTCTGAAACAATATTTAGTCTGGTTGCTGTTGGAGCACTAAGATCGCAATTTCGTTCCTTTGGTTTGGCGGCTCCTGTGCATGGGAGTGTTGGGAATCTTTTACTTCATTGGCATAGAGATGTGGAGCCTAAGTTGGAGGCGGTGGTGGAGACCGTTGTTAGGGGATCATTAGAACTAAGTATGAGTCACGAGTATAGTTGGGTATGGCTCCGAAGTTTTGTATCTCAAACGTTGCTGGATGTTTCTCGCACCATTCATTTTTTTAATTTTTTTTTTTTTTAACAAACACCACCATTAATATAGTAACTTATTTTCGTAAATTTCGTTTCAAGAAAAAAAAAAGAGAAAAAAGTATGATCAAATAGAATCGGATTTAGAATTAATTTGATATTTTGTTGTACAATTGTAAAATTCTACGATTCGAATCGGGATTACAAACTATATGATTTAAGCTTTTATTATTAATGTTATTTTAGTATTTAAATCCTTACAGTAAATTTACGTGTGTCTATATTAATAAAATAACTCGATGGATAAAGTAGTATACATAAGTAAAAATCAAAGTATTTAGACCTAGAAATCATAGGGTAGTTGATAAACTGTATCTTTATAGTTTATAGATAATAATGTAACGTTCGTCAACGAGACTGATTCGGTCATATCAACACTCACCAAATTAGGATATTATTTAAGTAAACATTTCTACCCAACTTATCTATAGCCCACCTGCAACGCTCGTAGGTAGGCACCGAGTTTAGTCTAAAAAAGTATTGCACATATGTTATAAAAATACGCATATAAAATTTAGTTTTGATGTATCACGTATTGAATTTAATCTCTAATTTATCGTGATTACGTGTTTAGCATTCCAATTATGAGTTTAATTGATAAAATAGTATTTAATTATCGTTCGTCGAACCGTCAAACGAACTAACCATAGACTCACTCGATTATTTATTCACATGTGCAATTCTTAATGTTGATCTACTACGTATAGCTTTGACTTATCTAGCGGGTATTACTTAATTCTAATGCCGACTTGACCCCAATTAGTATAACAATTTTACTCGCTTCTAATTAATTAAGCTCTACCTCCAACTGTCTTTTTGCATTGTTTGATTAATTCTACGTATGCTCTACGATGTCACTCGCTAGATAGAACTGTTCATATGAATTAAAACGTACAACTTCAAACATGTATAAAAAAAAAGTGTAATTTTATAGTTAACTCTGAGACGAAGTAATTTATTACTGTGCCCTTAAGGATATCGAGAATGTGAAGTTCTGAATCAAATCTCAAAGACCTCCACGATGCAATTAATGGACCTTATCGTAAGCCGATCCCCCAAGAATAGAATGTGTATCGTTCTAGCCATGTAAGGTTTCAACATTATTCTTACGTTCAATTGAAAGAGTTCAAAACTATAATTATTTATAAAAAAATAAGGTACAACATAAAACACGCCTTTTTATTCGGGATATAAAACGAATAATTCCTAATTTCATAACTAGGACAATTTATTAGACGCGTTGTCATCATCAATAAATATCAATATTGGTCTCCAACTTTGCCGAACTCTTCATCCGTACTTTCAGCGAATACACCATTCATGCATGCATTTGTCTCCTCAATGAAACAGTAAAATGTTTATTCAAAAGTAATCATGATAATAGTAATAATAATAAAGTTAGGGCATGTTCTTTCCATTGTAGTTTTGGTTTTTTTTTTTTTTTTTTTACTTTTACGATAAATTTAATATATTATAAAAACTTTCATCATTTTGAATAAAAGTTTTTACTATTCAGCTATATCTTTTTATATTTTTAATACATTTTTTACATTATATAATTATTTTTCAAAAACATATTTTGAAAATCATATTTTAAATCATCATAAAGAACAGGCCCTAAAATGTCTCGAGTCTAATTAGCTGGCACCTGGTTCATCTCACCTTGCCTGTGGGCATTCTTGAAGTTACACTTTTTTTTTTTCGAGAATCAATCACTATATGTATTGTGCCTCACATAATGAGAGTTAAAATTTCTGACATTATAACAATCAACGATCCGACTTAAACCATGGGTACACTATTTGGTGACGTGCCAGAAATGTAGCCCTGGGTTTCAAACTCAGGACCTGCCAACTCTTCTCACAGGAGTTGGTTAAGTCACACTTGATGAATAGAAAAAGTATTTAACATGCTAGTTTTCGAGTTTTTGTCAAACCTTAAAATCCACGAACTCATGCTTGTGTAAGTATCGTTGATAGAAAACTTCTTACTCCATCATTAGAGGAATTATGTTATGAAAAAGTTAGAAAAAAATCACACGGGATTAATACCGGATTAGAAGTAATTAAATTAATGTGTACTTTTCATATTAATTGAATGCAAAATGTTGACGTTACAAATAAATGAAAGAAAAAAAAATGAAAGGTTTAAAGGCGGCCGGACCCTACAATACAAATGAAGCGAAATGGAGGCTAGACTTGATCTGCATGGACCTCCTAATAATATTCATAAATGACTTGTTTTTGATAATTGATGGACATTATCATATAATTTCATATGTAAATTCGTGTGCATGATACACATCGGTACTCCAGTGCATTTTGCCTAATTAACACACTCATTTTCGGTCAAGAAAGTTTGAAATCTAGTTCTAAGCTTCTAAACATTGCGATGTAACCCCCTATCATTTAAAAAAAATAACAATAATAACGCACGAAATTTCTAAGAAAATGAAAGATTGAATTTATTTATGACAAATTAAGGAGCTGTGGGGGTTGGGATTGTAGCGTTCAGTCCGCTAGGCCCAACTTTAGATGTCTTAATTAGCTACCCCTATCTTCTAGATTCTGCCAAATGGCAATGGCATCTCTTTTTTTAAGTTGGTTTTTCTCTACACCAAATTAGTATTCCATTTGATTCTTAGAACTGACCGACCTGACCTGACCCGACCCGAACTGGTTCCGCCCTACCTTGTCCGGTCCATCACTTTTGGATCATGCCCTAAAACAATGGCGGATGCAGGTCTTTAATGTCTGGTAGAGTAAGATATTGAATTCTTACTTTTTCCTTTATTTTTTTCTTAATTTTTGGTGGAGCAAAGTTGATTATTTTTTTTAATTTTTACATAGCATGAGATGTACTTTCAAAGAAGTGATGTCGGGCAAGCCAAAGGGTGGCTCCGCCCCTGCCCTAAAACTCTGTCCCATGCCTAACAGTATCAATGGATCTAGTGTCCTATTTACTAAGTTCGAACACATGCTCAAGTGGTAAGACACTGAAAAACTCAATAAGATGATATGAGATCGAAACATATGGAGAGGTGTAAAATCCGTTGGACCCCAATATCCACATAAAAGAAGGGAAAAAAGTCTATTTGCACGCTTATGCTTTAATCTACTACTAAATTAATACGCAAAATTAGTAACCAAAACAATGGAAAAGGATCCTAACGTAAGCGTTGATTGGTAAATTTCAAAGTCTCTCTCAAACTTTCAGCCGCTGAACTTTCCGCGTCTTTTCATTTTTGTTGGATCCAGTTTTCAACCATTTTTTTTTTTTCTATTAACATTAACAACAACTCAGCCGGAATCTAATATTATTGAGAAGAGTCTCGGGTCCGACACAATATGCGTGAACCGTTAGAGAGTCAGACCCGTCAAATGCAAGTCTCAAGTCCCTTCAAGTTGGGTCTTGTTTTACGACAGCCAGTTGAAATTTGACGAAAACAATCTCTAAAAGGCTTCACAACTCGTTCCAAGAAAAACAAAACATCCCGGGCCAGTTATCAACTAAAAACAACTGAAAGTTGGCAAATTTAGGCGCCATTCTGTGTGGTTAATTTTGTATAATCTTTATTTAGAAAGAAATATATCGGCGGAGACGAAGTCCATCCTCAACAATTATTGCCTTTTAAGTCGATTTAGACGTAGAAGTGGTAAAGCATTGAAGACAGAAAATGACAAAAAGCGTAACAAAGTGGTCTGAATAATGTGTCTTCTTTTTGTTTTTTTGGGCAAGTTCTCTCATATGATCTGATGAGAGCAAGTCAACTTATATCAGAAGAAAAAGACCACACGTATCACCCTTAGCCTGAGGCTGAGGGCACTTCATTCAGAGTTGAAAGGGTGTCAAAATAAAAGCTCCACTAGGCCTACTCTTCTCTCATCTTTAAACCAGTCAAAATAAGCTCCACTAGGCCTAATCTTCTCTCATCTTTAAACCAGTGCCCAACTGTATACTATTTCCCTACTCTCTTCTCTTCGTTTCTTTCGGCTACACGACCCCGTAATAGGGGTAACAATTCGAGATATATATTAGTTGTCGAATCAATTCTAACATGTCAAATTAAAAAGAGGTACACTATTTGCAGTAATCAAATTACTATTTGCAGTAATATTTTACTGTGAATAGTTTATTTTATCTTTTAGCTAAAAAAAAAAAAGTAATTTAGTTACTTCAAATAGTAATTGTTGAAAATACCACCCATTTTGGGCGGTATTTTAGAAGAAAATACCGCCCAACCTTGACGGTATTTTGGGCCAAAATACCGCCCATCCCCGGCGGTATTTTCACAGAAAATACCGCCAGCGGTATTTTTTGTCAAAAATATGCCTGCATTTTGGAAGAAAATACCGCGAAAGCTGTACTTGAATTAAGTTGTCTTTGATACCATGTTATAGAAATATTAGAATTTGATAAGAGAAGAAAAGAACATGATTAGAAAAAAAAATAGTAATTTGGTTACTTCAAATAGTAATTGTTGAAAATACCACCCACTTTGGACGGTATTTTCTTGGGCGGTATTTTCTTCCCTGGCGGTATTTTGGGCCAAAATACCGCCCATCCCCAGCGGTATTTTCACAAAAAATATCGCCGGCGATATTTTGTGTCAAAAATACGCCGGCATTTTGGAAGAACATACCGCGAAAGCTGTACTTGAATTAAGTTATCTTTGATACCACGTTAGAAGAAAAGAATTTGATACCGTGTAATATAGATTGTCCTCGTGACTATCGACTATAATTAGAGTGAAATTTTTTTTTTTTTTTTTTTTAAACTTAAGAGGCATTTTAGACATTTTATAATAAAATGTTACTGCAAATAGTAAATTAATTACTACAAATAACAATTCCGATTAGTATGTTGTCCTATAAGGTTTGTACAAAACAAGGGTCAAACAAAAAAGAATACCTAAGAAAAGTTCACTAAAAGCATCTGCTGAGATCTATCATTACTCATAACAATATTCCACTTCAGATAACATGATTCATTTGATCAACATGGATCGAGAAGTGGTTCAGTAGGATAGTCGAATTCATTGCAATCTCAAACCCTTCCCCGCCCAGGGCAAAAGGAAGCGGAATTTAGGGGTGAATGAGACCCACTAGGGCCCCCGTAACCAAAACGTAAAATAAATAATTGTACACCACCAGTTTGCCTGACTTCTTACATCAAATCAGGCTTAACAAGCAGATACAAGTATGACGCCTCATTATAAACTAAGTAGACAAAAATCATCTCAGGAAAGCACATTGAATTGAAAACAGACATTAAAAATTGCTATAAAACTATAAAATGGACTTAGAGATGGATGGATGACACCTCTCACAACCACCGATCGGAAAATTTTGAGCTCTGCTACCAAGATATCGTTTCATTTAAGGGGAAAAAAATAAAACGTTCAAGCATGAGTTCAGAATGATCCTTCTTTTGCCTAACATGAGTCTCTAGTAACTTAATTCAAGAAAAGAAAACATAACTCTTCTTAGTGTTTAGACATACAGAATAACAATGCAATTCCATACATAATCAGTTTAAACCTTAATCGCATACTTTCTCATTGGGAAGTACATCTCCTTCTTCTTCTGCCTTTCTGTCTTCAAGGAAGCCTGCAACACCCGACAACAGATGACATCAACAAATGCACAAAATTATAATGAGAGACAGAGACCGAATGGAGCTCCATTTGGAAACATGATCAACGTTCCATTAAACAAAGGCAACTGGTGATGGAGTAGGTAGAATGGTAGGCAACAGAACAAAATTCGCAATTCAAATTCCTAAGTTGTCCGGGTCATAATTTTCAGAATACAAGCAAACTAGCCGCACCATGAAGATCTAAAGCCACCATACAGGCTATACAAACAACAAACACTACCATAAGAATGAAATCCCACTTTCTCATATACTCCCTCCATCCCAAAAAGTTCGTCTACATTTCTATTTTCAGTTGTCCCAGAATGAAAACTTAGTGTATTTATTGGGTGAAGTGTTTCGAATTGTATTTTGAACAAGGATGACATCAAAGCAAATACAAAAAATCCGACGGCATAACAACATAAACATTGAGGACATAGCCCGTGATTAAAGAATGCTAATTCATTCAGGGACATCTCAAATTACCAGAATTAAGAGGCATATTTGATCAGTACATCTCAATTTTAACATCATAACAATGCAAATCATGCAGAAATTAAAAGGCAAAAGTACATCTCAACAAATCCAGAAACATCAAGTAAACAATGCTTCACATATCATTGCAAGTTGTCATAATTAACTATGTACAAGAACAACTATGCAACTTAGAAATGTAACAGTTACATTCAAAACTGTAAAACAAGCTCGAGTTTAAAACATATTGTTACAGGCTCACAATTAGTCCAAGACATTTCACATGAAAGGCACAACAAGAACCAAAATTTCTCCAATGCTGAAATAAAATACCCTGCAGCTCAAAGCAAAGTACTATACTACCAGAGAAAAGCTGAACCTTATTCATCAAATTTTCTACCACTTAATTCTTCAGCCCTCTTTACACATCAATGTCAAGCCAAAGCTTAAAAGTATAACTCATAAACAAAATTCCAATAAAACTACAAATATAATGTCTCAAAGGACTACCTGATGCTTGGTGAGACGACGACGGATGGCTCTGGTCTTCTTGGGGCGGAGGTCAAGGGGCAAATACTTCTTGTTCTTGTAAGCCTCCCTCAATGCCGATTTTTGCTTCTGGGAAATCACAGTCAGCACCTGCGCGATTGACAAACGTACGACCTTTCTGCTCGAAACCACCACAAGCTGACTCAATTAACTTCCATTCATGAATTACCATCACATAAAAGGCGAAAAAACTAAGTAAGAAGAGCATACATCTTGGATAGTTTGTTGGGGGCGCCGCCGGTGACTTTAGCGACTCGAAGGAGAGCCAACTCGGCTTTGAGATCCTTAAGCTGAGCCAAAAGCTCCGCCTTCGTCTTCTGCCTCAACTCGTGAACCTTGATCCTTGCTATCGTTCGTTTCCCACAAAAACACAATCACAAACGGAGACCGAAAAATCAAAAAGCCATTGAAATAATTGCACAAAATTGGAAGAAAGCTTCGTCGGTAAAGATGATGCTTACCCATGGCGTCTCCCTGCTCAAGTGTGTGACTGTGTGTCGTCGGGCGCCGAGAGGTGAAGTGAGAGCAGAGTGCGGCAGGGTCGAATGTTTAATTGACGGCTGAAAAACCCTAAGTGGCTGCTGACGGAAGGATTATCGTTTATTGGGCTTTATCTTTTCGGCCCAATCATGTATAAAGGCAGAATCGGATTTTTAGAGACAAATGAAATCTTGGGGGCCCAAAATATATTGGGCTTTGCTATACTGTAAATTGGGCCATATACCAGAGTAGGCCCAGTAAAGAGGTGGTCCGTCTAAAAAACTACAGAAATTAATCTCCAATTTTGAATTTCACTATGTACTTCCATCTAGGGCTGAGAACGAACACAAACGTTCACGAACAAACTTGGAATCGACTCGTTAAAAGCTCGGTTCGAGATCGTTTATTTATTAATAAACGAACACGAACAAAATTTTAGGCTCGATTAATAAACAAACAATAAATGAACAAAAGGGAGCTCGGCTCGATTACGTTCATGAACAGCTCGATAAGAAAAAACAATTTTTAAGAAGGATAAAATACATATATAATTTATCATTCATACATAAAACATGAAAATAAATTTGGTGCAGTGGTAAGACATCAAAAGAAAAAGTAAGGGAACTAGGGTTCGAATCTTCACAAGGCTAAATTTATTTTATTTCACAATTTTGGGTGAATTTCACCCAATCCCACATCGGAAATGAGAGAAGATATGGGAGGAAAATTCCTTATAAATAGATGAGCATGACACTTAGGGCTGAGAAAAACATGAACAAGCTCGGCTCGGCTCGATTAATAAATAAACGAACACGAACAAGATTTTAAGCTCGATAAATAAATGAACAATAAATGAACACGTCAAAGCTCGGCTCGGATCGGCTCGATTAATAAATAAACGAACATGAACAAGATTTTAAACTCGATAAATAAATGAACACGTCAAAGCTCAGCTCGGCTCGGCTCGTTATCACCCCTACTTACATCTTCAAAACTAGTGCAGTCTGCCAATAAAATGGTAGGTAGAATTTATTTTTACATTATAACCCCTCTACACGGTCATTCTTCCGAAAAAATAACAATTATCATCTAAATATTTTTGATTGTATCATCCTACGTAATGTTGCCAATATACTAAATAATCTTTCGTAATCTATGTTGTCAATTGATCTCTTCAATGTCTGATCCTACTCTATGTTAGAACATTTCTGTGAATGCTATTCTGATCTAAGTGGTCTTATTCTGTGTCCCGTGCTAGGAAGCATTACTCCTCTTTTCATTCCAAATTCAAGAATACGACCGATACGATTGATTGGCCTATGACCGAGAAGATCTCAAGCACACTTGGAAGTATAATATTTGGCTCAAGATTGAGTTTTTTTTTTTTTTTTTCTTTCTTTTTATAGAAACAAAGGACTTGGTGGAGTCGATTAGGCGCTAAGTCAATTTTATTTGGGACATTCGATAAAACTGGAACGATACTCAAGAGGCACTAAAGTTACTTGGAATAGGTACAAAAATTATTATAATAACCCAAAAAAATAAAAAGAAGCTTAAATAGATATTTCCCGGCAATTGCTATAGGATTGGCCTTTCATGTTTGGTGTAAAGCAAAAGTAGACCCTAGCTACGTTCCACGCAAAAATAATTCTCTCCGTTATTTTAATTGTTGGACATAAAATATAGGTTAGAAACACTTTTCTCTCGTAGAGTTTTCTTCCTTCTTTTTTTTTTTTTTTCCTTTCTTTTTTTTTTATACTGTGTGATTTGTAAATCTTCGAATCTCTTAGCGAGGTTAGTTATATTTTATAATGAATCTCACTAAATTAACTAATAGTACAAAACAGGAAACGAAGCACATCTAACCAAATGATTCTATATAACAAATAACGATGTGTCCACAATTAATTATTACTTAAAAAAGAATTATACAAATAAAAAATATGATGTTGAATTACTTATTTTAAGTATTACTTCCTCCGTCCCACTCAAAGAGTTTACTTTGAAATATATACAACTTATTATGGGTTGTGAGGTACAACACCTAAAATAAGTAATTTACCACCATATTTTCTACTTATATCCTTACTTTAAAAGTAAAAGTTAATTGTTAACCACACATGGTGATATTAGTAAGAGTATATAATGTAAATAAATTTAAAGTAGACTCTTAAATGTGACAAGATTTATTTTTGAAAGTGGACTCTTTGAGTGGGACGGATCTTACTATTCATAAATTGTACATTTTTTTAAAAAAAATGGGGCCTGCTAAAACCCACCCTTAATTCCAAAGTGATAACCCCTCTTCTGAGAGTCAAACTCACATGCTAATGTGGATAGCCCTTACTCGTTACTATTATGATTCGCTCTTAGTTATACATTTTTTAAAGTGAATTTTTGTCGTGAGTGGGACGGAGTGAGTAGTACAAAGTTCAGTACCAAGAAAGTGTTGGGTTTATGTCTTAAAGCCAATTAAATTATGGAATTATAATTTATATTTATTGTCAACGTATTTTAGGAACCTAAAGGGTTACACACATAAAAATAACTGATTGGGTTAAAATGATCTATTATGATTTAATTTATTGGATAAATTAACTATAAGTACTTATTAATAAATACATGATAATGGTTTCCTATTTATGTTAGGTTTCCTATTCTATTAGGTTTCCTACTCGTAATAGATTTATACCATTAAGATATCTATAAATAAAGCCCTATTCAAGATATACAGTGATCTATCTGTCAATCCTCTTATTGATCAATCCTTTGGAAGGATCTCATTACGGATGTTCATGTGGATACCGTTAGAGGTCGGACAATTGTGCGGCTAGTGATCAGTTTCATCTCCATGCATATCGTTCGTGGATGTCCTGAATATTGCTGATGGATTTGCTATCGAGGTAACATCTGATATGGTATACATCTTGGCATGTTCAATCTATATTTATTTCACTGCGTATAGATTGATTAACTTACAGAAAGATTACAAAGCACTAATGAAAATTGAAATGAATTGAGAAATGATTATTGAATTAATTAGTGGGTTCAGTTTTTCCACCAAAAAAGAAAGCCCCCCACCTCTTTAAGCGCATGCATGTTGGATAAAAGACCGGCTCCATCTGAGGTTGAGTAAGACCCACACAACGATTTCAGGCGACCGTCCGGTCGGAATGGAATTGGATAAAACTCATCATCATCATCCTCCCACAATTCCGCTCTGAAACAGTGTGCCACGCCGGTTTTCTCTACATTTTTCGGGATTCATGTTGAGAGAATCTAATTATGTGCAGCGCTGGTGGTTTCAATAAAAGAGTTCTGTTTTGATTACTATTTTTAGTGAGACAAAGAGACAATGGGCATGCCTGATCTTCATATAGGGTAATACTACGCATGGATTGGGAGGAAATAGTACATTTTTATAATGAGTAATGTGTCATCATCCATTTATTGGTTGATAATGATAAAATTTTTCAAAAAATAAGTAATTAATGAATACTCTTCGTCTTTCAACTGCAATTTACCATTAATGAGATTCGAAATTTTGACCTTTACAATGGATATATATATATATATATATATAGTACGAGTACTGTATGCACTTAGGTTTTGTTACTCCTTTCGTTCCATTAAAATGGTCTAGATTGTTATGGAACGGAGGGAGTAGTAATTATTGGAAAGCTAATCTTGAATGAATAATCATGTCTTTTGAGCCCAAGTCAGTGGAAGCTAGAAGAAAGTACAGATGACTTGGTTGTAATCATTATTCATAGCACACACAAAAAAGTTTTGGAGGCCACTCTAAATTCTAAATTATAAAGTGCAATTTCTTAATAAAATTAAGGGCAAATTAAATTTACCTTTATGAACTTTTGGTATAATTACAGAATTTTTCTTACTAATTTTAAAACCACAAGTAATTTTTTGAACACTCACCGTACGTCAAACTCATAATCGGAAAAGTGATGAGGTAGTACTATGTATTAGATAATTTGAAACAGAACAGACATAAACACACAAGAAAAGTTCAGCGACTCTAATGACGATAGTATGGCAGTCATGAGTTTACTGTTCGTTGAGTTGTAGGGAATTATTTGTAGTTTTTAAACTAGCGGGAATATGTTCGTAATTATACCTTAAGTTCAATGAGGCAAGTGTAATTCACCCTAAAATTAAAAGGCAGCCAAGTTAGTTAAAATGCTTTAGCCTAAATAGTCAACTTTTAGCTTTCCTTTCTATCTAACTAATCAGTGAGCAATATCAGTTTGTAATTATGACATGATCCACTTTTAATACCCACTTAATCTTTTTAATTAAAAGGGGAATTAATTAATTAATTAAATAAAAAGTAAAAACCACCTACTAAAACCAAACACATTCACCCCATTTCGTTAAAAGTGTCATCATTGCTCCCATTTGCAACAAAACAGTTTGGTTTAATTTAGCCAAACTGCTAATTAAAGTGAGACTAATCTGCATTAGTTCTTTTGTTAATGGTGTTTAATTAACTTTAATTACCCTCCCACATGAGACCAATTGCTCAAATCCCGTGAACCTAGCTCTTTGATTATTCAAATGATCAGCAATAGAATTAATAGCCATAGCTTGAAAAATCTCAATTCGAATTGTAGAATCTTATGGTTTTACGATGTCCCGATCATAAATCTGATTCTATTTTTATTATTTTTTAAAATTAAAATAGTTCAAATAAGAATTTTTTTAATAATTTATTTGTAATTTTACACGTGCACATTTTGTATAAATCTTACGATACTACGATCGATCCTACACCCAAATTGATCTCACGTGGGATCCCAATCCTGCAAATTTTACTATAATTAATAGTACCATGCTAATAAATTAAAGAAACAAGTTCGTAAAACTAATTACAAAAGTTTTGGCATCTCAATTATCAGATTTGAACTACAACCGTGCACTTAAATCTGCTAACTCGTAAATTTATACGCGCGACATGTAATTAACTTTGTTAATTAACAAACTTTTGTCCATCCCCATCTCCTAATTTCAGTTTTCCTAATTCTAGTTCGATTAAATCCAATTGATATTAACCATTTTCTTCTTTTACCGTTATTTCCTTTAATTTTTTCTCCTCATCATGGATTAATGATGGATAAATAATTTCTATACATCTTTTCATTCCTTTATTAAGGGGCCGCTTGGTTCGTAGAAGGGAATGGGAATGGGAATGGGAATGATAATAGTGGGGAATGATAGTAAAGGGAATGATAGTAGAGAGAATGATAAATGGTGTTTGGTTCACAAATAAACTTTTAGGATTAATTTATTTTTATTTTTTTTACATTTAAATTTTGATATATTATAAACTATTTGTGTTAAAATATATTATAATGATGAATTTTAGCACTTAAAATTTTTAAAAAATAAAAAATACACACAAAAGTAGGAAATCAAACCCATACCCCCCAATATGCTAGGATATGGAGGATTGCCTCAAAGGAGGAAATCAAACCCATACCCCAACCTAACCAAACAACAACTTTCATTTCCATACCCATTCCATTCCCATTCCATAGCCCCAAAACCTCAAACCAAGCAGCCCCTAAGTTTTCTTTCACCACCCATATTAAGATTGTTTAAAATTATAGCAGAGATCTGTCCAAAATTGGTTAACGATTTCCAATATTATTATTTGGTATTAAAATTTTCAAAGTACAATTTATAACCATTGAAATATTAAATAAAATAGGAAAAAAAACAGAGATCTCCAGTATTAAACGGTACAACTTGTCCATACATTCCATATAGAATAATCAATCCCTGTCGATAGAAATTAATTGAAGAATAAATGAGAGGTACATTTTCTGAATTTCACGTGCTCCACTGTTTCAGTAAGGGCCCTTTCACTCATTCTCGTTTGTTTATTAATGTTTAATTAGGAACGAGATAATGTTCCAGCAACTGTGTTGTACAACGAGTCATCCAGAGGTCGGTGTTTGATTATTGACTTTATCAATTTTGTTTATTTAGAGGACAATAATATGTCAACATGCAGCTACACTAGCTGAATTAGGGAAAAAATCACTATAATTTTTGTCAGACACGTCACGTCGTATGGGTCCAACATATGATTTTTTTTTACACGGTTAAATACGTACATAATTTTTGTTACAGTCAAAAATATACCACTAATGAAGGTAAAGGAGGGTTGGAGGGATCCTGGGACCATCCCAACTCCCTTCCCCCTAGGTATCGCCCTTGTTCAGCTAAACTCACACATCAAAACTTAAATTAGATACTCGGTATTAATACTTTAACAGTTAAACTCGATATGTGTATTTACATAACATAATTGTGATATTTCGTAAGGTTAACTCTATACATCATAATTTGAATATGATACACAATATTTCAAAAATTATACCCGATAATTGTGTTTTGATAACATAATTGCCATACTTCATAGGCTTAACTCGATAAATACATCATCAAACAGTCAGACGCGTCAGATACAAGCTCTTGGCGTTAATTAATTAGTAAATTGTCACTATTAATTTTGTCGTTAGGTTTGAGATTAGGCTTGTGTTTTGGCCTCGTACCACAATCCTCAAATCTGGGTCCCTAAATCCGGAAAGCTCAACAACTCTGGTTGAAATGAATCTCTTGGCATCATTCGTTTGACGTAATCTAGGCAGATAGGGCTACCAAATTTCATACTAATTATAATTAATTAGTCGTAGAGTAGTATGCTATAATGCAATGATTTTAGTTGTGATTAAGCAATAATTAAGATTTTAAGACTAGCTAATTAAGCTAGCCCCTCCTAATTGATTGAGATTCCTTTTTAAGATCTTTGATGAATTCTATGTATAGATTATAGAAATTGTCAAAATGATTGTCCAGGAATTCAGTGTAATATTGAAGCAACAAAGTGTGCAGCAACGGAACCTGCAGGCAAGCAAGACAATTTAAATATCGGAATTGATATTTGCAGCGACGGTTTTGATATTTGCAGTAACATTTCCTTGTGAAAAGACTAAAATGTCCCTGGACAAAAAAAAAATTAGATAGTTGGTTTGATTAATTTAGTTGTATTATGTCCAGATGTGTTAGTATTTTTGTCGAAAATGTGAATTTTTTACCGGATTGGCAAAGATCCGCCCGGTGGTTACTGCAAATATCAAATTTAGGGGGGGGGGGGGGGGGGGGGGTGTTAGGGGTATTTTAGACTTTTCACAAGAAAATGTTACTGCAAATATCGAAACCGTCACTGCAAATATCATGCCCCTTAAATATATAATCAAATTTAGGACACCACATTTTCTGTCCAATAAATTACCTCGACTTAGACGAGTAAGGACTTGTTCGTTATGGAGTGGTTTTGAAAATATATTTTCGAATATGAATTTTTTTATATATAAAATGTGTATTGAAATAATAATTAAAATAATGAAAAACTATTATAATATATTAAATTTACTGTAGAAAGTAAAAATAAAAACAATGAAAACGAATATACCAAAATCCTTTTTGGAGTATAAGTCTTATGTTTAGAGCTCAAAAACTTACTCCCTCCGTCCCATTCAAAGAGTCCTATTTGTAATACTGTTTTTAGTCTTATGTGGACTATATTTTAAGTATTACAAACAGGACTCTTTGAATGAGACGGAGGGAGTACATTTTTAGAGGGAAATATTACATTTATAGTCCACATTCTTTACCTTAGTTGCAAATATAGTCCACATTTTTTAAAAATTAGCAAATATAGTCCACATTCTTTAAAAACTAGCAAATATAATCCACAATCTTTTCATTTTTTTGCAATTTTAGTCCAATTAATTGGAGTCAACTATCCGTCAATTGGACTAAAATTGCAACAACAAAAAAAATGAAAAGGTTGTGAACTACATTTGCTAGTTTTTGAAGAAAGTGGACTACATTTGCTAGTTTTTAAAGAAAGTAAACTACATTTGTAACTTAAGTAAAGAATGTGAACTAAAAATATTAAAATACAATTTTTATTTTTATTTTTTCATTCTTAGAGTTGTATCATATATGGATCAAATATGCGATTCGCACCCTCTTACTGTCCAAATCTCAAATGTTGTTTGAGATTGTCGTAACGATGCAAGAAATCTAAACTTCAAACATAGAATAACTGGTATTTTTTGCCGTTTGAATTACATTTTATAATAACTCTTTATACTTTACAATATGTAATTTATATTTTCATTATATATATATATACATAAATTACATTTTCAACACATTTTATGGTTTAATATCTATGATAAGATAACGTTAGTAATGTAAACAAAAAGTGAAGAATGATTATTATAAATTGCTACTTTGATGATTGCGAATTTGAGAAATATCTACACACTTTAACTTTGGGGATTTTTGAGTTGCCAAGTGATATAGACATGTACTAAAACGACTGTTCGAGTGGATGAATGAATTGAAAACCAGAGATGATACAAAGAATAGGCAGCAAAATCGAAAAAAAGACTACTTTCCAATAACTCCACTTGTTCTTTAGCTGTTCTCTTGTGGTTTTGGTAGAAGAAATTTTATTAGAGGGAAGTTTTTTGTTAGAAATTTTTTGGAAGGAAGTTTTTTTTGAGAAATTGTGTAGATGAGAGATAAAAAAGTGTAATAATTATGTTATTTTTTGAATTTATGTGAGTAGGTATTTAGAGGGAATTTTAAAATTTTAATTTTAAATTATTGAAAAGTGAAGTTGTTTATTTGTGTAAAGTTTTAAAAAAAAAAAGTGATGATTCTCTACCAAAACCACAAGAGAACAGAGCCTTAATATATTATAATTATTTTTTTATCATTTACAATATAATTTTTTACTATTTAATTATATCTTTTTACATTTTTTTATATTATTAAACTATTTCTTAAGAACATGTTTTCAAAATCATTTTTAAAATATCCTAAAAGAAAACCCCTTAGTTGTAGTTGTAGACATGGATGACTTTGTGCTCTATATCCTATAATTCCTATATATGTATGGTCCTATATATGTATGGTCCTCACTCCTCATCCTTAAGGAAATAATTTAATTAGTATATATATAGGCTTTTTTTTTTTTTTTGGGGTGGGGGTGTGTTTGTATATATATAGTTTTTGCTTTCTTGGGTTGCTCATTAGTTCCTACTTTCAACCATATATGAAGCTCATGCAATGATGTGATAATTATTGACAAGGGATGCTAGAAAGTGTTAGAGATTGATGTTTTGGATAAATTCATATATGATGCATATGACGGTGGGACAATTTGCTTATTGAGTTTAGGTTTAAAAGTATTGTGTAAATTTTAATGTATTAATTTTTACCTATGATGTGTTGCATATTCTGTTTAGATATTAATTTTTCGAGTTTAGCTGCTAATGTATTGTGATTATGAATTAACTTTTGAATTATTACGTATATAAGTTAATCTTTGAAGTATCGCGAGATAAGTTTAGTTAATGTATCATGTATTTATTTCAGTCTTCGATGTAACGTTTTTTAATAAAAACACGCATATTAAATTTAGTTGTCAAATATTACCGTATGCTGGTCAGACGGTTCAACATAAGGCTCCCTCTTAATAATGTTGCGTACAAGCAAATTTAGTTTGGCGAGACAATTAGTGAAAACTTGTATACACAGTCGTGCAAAATTGGTCGAACTCTACATAACAAATTATTACACTGATAATAACATTGAGCAATGTTTTCCCTACTCATTCTCATTAAAGAAAATTTAGTAAGGAAAAACCCCAACTCAACAATTTTGTTCTCTACTTTATTCTTTTTTCTTTTCTTTTTTGTCAAATGTTAAAACTCTATATAATCATCTTTACTTTATAAGAAAGGAGAATATAATAACTAATTAAATTGTTTGAGAACCGAAGACTTGTGGTATTTAAGTCCAAACTGGAAAAGGAGCACAACACAACACATTCTTTGAATTTTTGTCTTGATCATTCTGGAATGCTCCATTCGGATTCTGTTCGTTCTCTTAAAAAAAATCAACTTTATAATATTATTTTTAATAATATAAAATAGATTATTTAACAAAATACAAAAAAGAGAATTCCAAATTACAAGGTCTAGAAATAATATAGATAAGTCCTGGGACCCTCATGCCCTTAACACCACTATACCCCTTCCCCTCAACACACCCACACCCACCCCCCCCACCCCCCAAACACCCATCCTCCCTGCCCTCTTTCCTTTTTTGCTTTCATTCTTTTCTCTACTTCTTCTCCTTAAATTTACACTTTTATAAACACATTCATACAACATTTTTTCCAAGAAATCTTCCCTCAAATTCTCTCTTCCATTCCATCATGAAATCTGTAGACTTTTTTTGTGTCTCGCCGGCGTCTACCGCCATATGTTCAAGCACGGACCACCGCAGCATGGTCCGGCAAGGCGGCGCAACCTCTGATCACCACCAACGCCACAAAACTAAACCCAAGTCCCAAAAAACTCCGATCATCATCCCCTGTTCATCCCAAATCCCCATTTCCCCAAACCCAAAACCTTATTTCGACAAATACAGAAAGAGCACTTCTTCTTCTTCAACAACCGCCGCCGCCACTCCAAGGCTCAGTCTTGAATTTCTTCGGAGAAAAAGCTCCGCCGACATTACTGACCTCTCCGGCTGCCATCCTCGTCGGAACGGCTCTTCTTCTTCGTCGTCGTCGAGGTATTTGTTGAGTGACACCCCGTTATTACTCGATTTATTATCAGACGACGATCCTCACCATCACCATCGCCAACAACAACATTATTATTCGAAGAACAACAGCAACAACGTTGTTGGTTCCAAAAAACATGATTTTAAAAATTACCCCGTTTTTAGATCTTCTTCATTGTCGGCTTACTCGTACGAGAATCCTGTTTTTGAATCCTCCTATTCTTCGCCGTCGAAGATGGGTTCGAAGGAATCGAAAGTTGATTTCTTCCATGCCCAGAAATCATCATCATCTTCATTGTCTCGCTTAAATCATCATCATCATCACCAGAAACCACGGGTAAATGATGATGAATTCCATGTCCAAAAATCTTCATTGTCTCGCACGAGTGCTGCTAAATCATCATCATTGGTAACATGCAAGGATGAATCCTATGGTTTTCATAGTAAATCCGGTCGACCTGGCCGTGACCAGGTTTGAATTAATTCTTTTAATTCATTCTTATTTTCTTGAAAAACAAATCAGTAGATTTCATATTTGTTGAAAATCGTTCGGCCACGAATTTTCAACATGTATAATTTTGGAAAATTTATTAAGTAAACTTAATTAACTTTTTTCTTTTTTGGCAGGTTGTGGAGTTGAGGGTATCAATTCATTGCAAGGGTTGTGAAGGTAAAATCAGAAAACACATTTCCAGAATGGAAGGTAAATTCATACTTTCTTTAAATAATAATACTATTCTTTTGACAGAAATTAACAATCTTTTACGCCAGTTTCGCAGAATCCAATAGAATATTACTTGTATTATTCCTGTGATACTGCTATATTCCCGGGCGTTAACATTTTAAACAAAGATATTGTTTTTGGAAATGGGATTTCTTCTATTAAAAAAAGGAAACAAACAAAGATTATTTTTTTATATATTTGATTTTCGAAATTTACATACTATATATTCATGTTCACATAAAGGTATATAGAAAGGTGGAGACGTGTATCATGAACTGTCATCTCAAAGAGTTTTATTTTTTCAAAAGAAGTGTTACTTACAAAAAATTGCAATTTTTTCCCTCTCTAGATCATTTAATTGAACCATATCAGTGATTATCTTGTCTCGCACGTAGACAATTATCTAATTTCTTATACTGCAAATTAACAACTGCAAATGTGTAAAGTGATATTTATTACGTAACTAATCATATTTGAATAGAATATTTAGCATACTAAAGGTCGAGTTTGGGTAATTGTGCATGCAGGAGTGAGTTCATTCAGCATAGATCTGGCAACGAAAAAAGTAACAGTAATAGGGAACGTTACACCTCTAGGCGTGCTGGCCAGCATTTCAAAGGTGAAAAACGCTAAGTTTTGGCCATCTCCAACTTCATCTTCATCGTCAACTAGTTCTTCTTCATCTTCAACCACTACATCAACTTCAAGTTCTGGGGTTTTGAGTATTGTTTCAAATTAAAACAGCCAAAAAAAAAAAAAAGTTTAGCTAAAAGTTTTCTTGCTTGATTAGTTATTAATGTATATGTGTTTGCTTAAATTAATGACAATGCTTGGTTGTGTTTGATGATATGTGAATATTTTTTAGGAAAATGCTTCTTGCACCAAATAGTGTCAAGGAAACTTGCCACTATTTTGGTTAATTACCAAAAATACCCCTCAGTGAAATGTATGGTTGGAAAGCCACTCAGGTGTATTATGGTAAGTAACCCAAATAGTGGCAAGTTTTCTTGTCACTATTTGGTGCAAATATCACCTTCCTATTTTTTAATGAAAGGCATTTGGGTTTTTTATTATTTATTTATTTATTCTGAGGCTCCTATCAGATCGGATCCTGTTACTTTAAATTACCCTTTCTTTTACCCTGAGTAGGGTTCGAGCTCGTGATCTCTGCAACGAGGTAGTTTGGTTGAAACAACATCTTTTTGGTTTTTGTTACTATTGGTGCATTGCAGTTTCTTGGAATAAACAATTTATGACCATTTGGTTTGGGATGATGCTTTTTTTCCTTTGTTAATTTGGAACCTACTGTGGCAGGAATCTTTGTCTGTAAACATTCTCTCTATTTTACTACTTTCAAGATGATGGATATTCAGGGCCTGTGGTGCTATTTACCCAACACTTTCACTGTTCACTTTGGGAGTTGGGTGGGAATGGAATTACTTTGCTCCCTTCTTTAAAGTTTAAAAGTTACAAATAGGCTTTTTTTTTTTTTTTTTTGAAAAAAAAAAGGTTACAAATGAATGAGCCTAGCTACAATATGTCCAGCTTCAAAATTTAAAAATAGAGCAAATTACATGTTTTTCTTTGAGATTTGAGGAAATTATCAATAACCACTTGTGTCTTATTGAAATTACGAACATTTCTCGTGATTTTATCATAATTACCAATATTTCATATAAGTCATAAAAATGAAGATAAATCTTAGGGAATTTTTTATTACTCTATACACCCTTTATATTCTCTTGGCTATCTTTTGTATTTTGCTTTTTATTAATGAAAATCTAAATTTAACTTATAAATGTGCTTTCATTGTATGTGGATGGTGCAATAAGCAATAAGTCTCTCGAAACGTGTCTTGTTCTCCATGTTCCTCTAAGGATATTGCATAAGAGTGGGTGAAAATATCGCTAACAAGTGTTATTTGGCATACATAGTGTACTTTCCGTTACCGTTATAGTTTGACACTTATAATGAATTAATTTGGAAAAAAAAACTGAAGGTATTGGTAATTTCAAATTTCAATTCCACCAAAAAAACTTTTTTTTAAAATTTTTTTCATTCTTTTGATAAAATGATATTTTCACTCCATAGCTTGACCAAGTATACCTAGGATCCTCTATCCCATTTCCAATTTTCCTTCGTCAGAAATTTTCAATGCTCAAGAATGCATGCATGACTCATGTTAATTAATTAATTAATGTTCTCAATACCAAGTGCTTTTTTCTTTACGCTTTGGTTTGAATTTGAGTTTTGATTTCAACAGTAAATTTAATATATTATAATCAATTTTAATCATTTTCAATACAACTTTTTACTATTCAACTATACTTTTACGTTATAAAATAATTTTTCAAAAACCAAAAATCAACCCTCAGTAAAGAACAAGCCAAATGATTCACTAATTAATTAACAAAAACCACACACTCCAATAGAAAACAGTATAAATTTCAGTGATTAAGTGGTCATTATGTATCCTTAATTTCTAAGAAAAGTGTCACTAATATTCATAAGTACATGAAATTAATCATGAGAATTAATTAACTTTCTGACCTAACTTGAACAAGTAATCCTAATAATTCATTGAAAAGAAGATCGATGTATTGCACATCCGACATGAAGGACCTTTTATCTGCAATTGTGAGGGGCCATTAATGGCCATCATGTTCTTCTATAGCCATGGCCAAATACACAGAGTTAAATCTACATTATTGGGATGGCAAAATGTGGAGCCATCCATCCATAAGAAACTCAGAAGGTTCTGCACTTTGCAGTTTGCAATTTGCATGCGCCCATTGTCCCTTAGAGTTGAGTCTTCAATGATATTATCTCCTTTGTCGTCTCAATGAAAAAGTCATGCATGCCTCGAGAAGATGTTTTCGTTTCATGAAAAAGACGTGTTTTTATTAATTTGTTTACTTTTCAAACATTTACTTATAAAATTATGTGCAAAAGTAAGGATAGAGTAAAAACCGGTGACAAATAGTTATGTTTTAAATATTATATTTTTAAACTTATGTAAAATTATACATTTTCGAAATATGACTAAGAAATTAATTGGTGAGCACTCATACTCATGAGAAATGGTATGTGTATTGTGGGTTGGTTGGAGGAAGACACCTACCATATACTTTTTAATCTTTTCCCATTTCTTTTGAAGACCAAAGCCCTTTGATTGTGGATATTCATTCTTTCTCTTATGGATATATTGCAATGAATGAATTGTTGGCCACTTCATATTTCGGATTGGTTTTTCTCTTTTGGCCTCATAATTAGTCCCTCTTTGCATTCACAATTTGAATAAAAGTGTCAGCGTTACAAGAAACTACACTTACATTGAAAAATCATCGACTTATGTGGCACTCACTTACGCTCGCATGATTTGTTATAAGGTTATGCATGACTTTTTTTTAAAATCATAGTGAAAAATCTTATGTGAGGAAATTTAATGTGTTATTTGTAAAAACACTAGGAAAACTGCCCCAAAGAATTGAGTACGTATCATCTACTTTATTTGGTGGGATTCCTTTTGTTAAAAATCCTTTAATTTTCCACCCTTTCCTTTAATCTTTAAGACTAGAGAAATACAAATCTTAAGTTGTGGGAACAAATGGTGAGGCGGTGATTTATTCTATGGTCTAAAAGTAAAGTCTTTTTTTTTTTTTTCACTTAGAAAATCTGAAAGTTTTGTCTCTCATCCCATCCTTTAATTTCCTTGATTATAATTTATATAGTAGTAGGTATACATATCCACTTTACTTTTATTGACTGAAAACATTGGGCGGCTGAAAAGAAAAGAGAAGAAATACGAAATAGTACTTGGAAGTTGCGGGAAATTTCAAATTTCGTCTTTTTTTTTAAAAAAGAAATGTATTGAAATTTGTCCATCCACAATTAACATGTCTAGTACAAAACGAGATGAAAACTCCCGATAATACAACGATTAGGAGGTCATTGATCCTTGTATGAAAAGTATATAAATGTTTTGCCCATAAATTAGATTTTGAGAAAGAGATAACTTTTCTTGATTTTTTGGGGCGGCGCACCATTTGTGGTCTTTGCCCTGTCGCTTAAACAACTACTGAATCCCTCTACTTTTGACCATCTCTCTCTCCTCTCTCACATGCAAGCACAATTGCTCTTGAATTTTAACCAATTCTTGTGCAAATTGAATTTTTTTTTATTTATTTGGATTATACATTGTCCTCAGGTGAAGCAAGTTGGTTTAATATAATAAAAAAAAAATAGATTCATCATTATTTTCTAATGAAGTACATTACCGTATGTTATTCCGTATCTAAATGTTGAATAAATATTTCAACACTATTTGACCTTGTATTTTTGGATAAAGACTGAATTTCTTCTCATTGGCGGTCTTCGGAGCTTTCTCGGGTATTACCACACTATCTGACAACCCACAGTTGGTTGGAGTTGATCGCGAAATTCTCAGACCCCCCTTAATTCATGATGACAGCGGGATTTAGGTCTAAAAAACAAGGATCACGTTAAAATAGTCAATTACTTCCGTTTAAGCGAGAAGATCGAACTATTAATATCGACTCATTTAAAGCGAGCGGGTTTAATAGCGAACAGGTTGGACCACAACAAATTCATTCAAAAGAGTTCGTGGAAACTGAAAAAGATTGACGTGATATAAGAAGATGGAATCATAGAACAAGGCCAAGAATGATATTAATTACCTGGCCATTCGTGTCCATGCTTTCGATCGGAAAGCTTTCTTCTTTGGTTTATTCAACTTTATGGGACATGATTCATTCGTTTGTCGGTTCGGTTTGTACTCATTATTACTTTTGCGATTGGAATGATGATCGAGCGAGCGTGGAAAACTTTTTGAGCCGAAACCGGTTTGATTTGATTGCGAAACCCTACCAAAATTAAATTACTATTTGGTAAAAACTTCAAATGACATCAAACCCTATCCTATTTATATACACAATGCGAATTATGGAGAAATAATGACTTGCAGTAGTAAAGTCACAGCTTTGGAGGGCAAGAATGTAATTTCATTGTTTAAAATATGCACAAAATCCAGCGTCGTCACAGGTTACGGAGTGTGGTAGATTGTTATAAACACTTATATATATCACATATGAAAGATATGAGACTTACATGTGTGGTATAAAATGAACTTGGGGGCTCTCCCAAACTAACTTTTGAGATGGATTAGTCTCCTAAATTCATGACAGCCGATTTGAAATCTTACGCCCATTAGGTTTCCTTGTTTAAAATATGCACTAAATTTCACGTGGTGGCAGGTTGCGGAGTGTGTTGGATTGTCATGAACACTAATATATGGTGGATCTCACGTGAAACTATAAGACTTCCATGTACGTAATAAAATGTACCTGGGCTCTTCCGAACTAAATTTGAAGGTGGATTAATCCCCTAAATTCATGATGAAAGCGGGGCTGAAATCTGAAGCCCACTAGTTTTCCTTGTTTCCTCTAAGATAATCCATTGGGCCAAAAGTCCACTTCTTCATGGTCTTCTCCAATGCTTCCATTTATTTGGGCTTAGGCCCTTCTCCAAATTTGGACCCAACTCGATTTTGACTATAAAGTTTGTTTAGCAATTTTGCCAAAATTTAAATTTTTAATTCACCATTTTAATTTTGTAATTATTTATAGTGTATTGCTTTTAATTTCAATAATGCACTGATTAAAATTAAATAAAAAATTAAAACAGCCAGCAAATCCTTAACTCAACTAGCTCCTTTAATAATTCTTCTAAGTCCTAACCAAATCCACAAATGGGTACATTCTTAGGCCCTGAGTCCAGCTAACCACCCCAGCAAAGATATATTAAGCATCCCTTAATTATAATTAACTCAATTGCTAGCTACTTTATCATGGAGATGGAGTTGTTACATAATGCATACCATTAATGGCTTATGTTCTAGTTTCCTGCTATAATATAATGGAGGGTGATTAACATT
The DNA here is from genome assembly GCA_016801395.1 of Leptodermis oblonga. Taxonomy (NCBI): domain Eukaryota; kingdom Viridiplantae; phylum Streptophyta; class Magnoliopsida; order Gentianales; family Rubiaceae; genus Leptodermis; species Leptodermis oblonga. The sequence goes on from CM028760.1 coordinate 38,931,624, forward strand.
TCATTCTCCGAGTTCCGGTAAAATTACAAATAGTTTTAAACTTCAAATTTTCATGAATAACATATAAATTCACGAAATTTATGTTTATTTTACTCACCTTAGATGTTGTATTTGTTATGGCGAGTGTTACTGTCCGAGCAATAATTCGCCAGTTGTATTAGAGTCTGCTTCGACTAATGAATTATTGTTCTGACAATAACATCACCCGTTTATAGTTATAAAAAAAAATATAAGAAAATATTTTGACAACACAAATTTCAATTTTCAGTGTTCAAATTCTGCAACAAATTTCATCAAGTTTTACAAGTACAAACATATAAGAAAAATCAAACAGAGAAAACATCCAAATCCAAAGCTAATAAGCAAGATAAACACAGATTTCCAACACGGTCTCCATCCCATCTGTAACATGAACTTGGTTCAAACTTGCAGGGTGAGTCTTAACAATGGCCATTCCCTTTGCATCCACATACTTTCCAGTTCCTCCCATGATGGCAAGATGGGATTCTGAAGCCACAGTTTTATGGACTCCGAAGAAGCTCAGGCTATCGGCGTAGCTTCCGCTGGCGAACATCACGGTAAAAGCCATGGTCTGGCTAGTCCCATCCTCTGAACTGGCAATGTAAAATCCCTGTGCCTTTCCAACCAGCCCTGAATTCAGATCAAGCCCTTCTGTCAATTCGTCGTCAAACACTGTCATTGTCCCGAACATGAGCTTCTGGAAAGTGGTTCCGGTTGGGAATTGGCCTACATTTAAGGCCGGGAACCCAAAACCTCCACCGATGATTGAGTTCCCATTCTGCTGGATCAGATTCGGGGCTGTGCCACTCAGGCCTGTGAGGAAAGGGATGTTGTTGTTGTTCATGATTCCGCTGTTGGCGTTGTTTACAGGGACGCCATTGTTTATTGGAAGGACTGCGCCGTTAGGCTTGGCAAATGGAACTTGGCCGCTCGTTGCCGGATTGGTTACCAGGCCGGTAACAGCTATGGCTGACGGATTTGATCCGCCGAGTATGTCATGCATGAAAAATGTCAGCGGATGATCAAGGCTACTCGCTCCGGCCGAGGCACCTGCTGCTGCGGCCGGAGCAACAGTACCCGCGCCATTAGTTACTGATCCAGCTGCAGTACCCGCAGGCGCTGCATTAGTTACTGATCCAGCTGCAGTCCCAGCAGGCACTGCATTAGTTGCGGATCCAGCAGCAGTACCCGCGGGCGCTGCATTGGTAACAGGACCAGTTTCTACAGGTGGAATGGTGGGAGGAACTACCTCCTCATCAAGGATTCTAGAAGAGGTAGCAAATGGGATTGCTAGTGCAAAGATAAGGAGGGAGAATAATCCTTTGAGTTGGAAACGGTTCTGCTTGCTAGGAGCCATGAGTTCGCGGCGAAAAATCTGAAAGTTGAGGATGGTTTGCACAATTCTTCTGTTCTTGTCGAGGAGGGAAAGTGAAAGGCTGTTTTTGTTTTGAATTGTTGGTTTACAATAACAAAGACAGGAAGGTATATATAGATACAGCTTATTGGAAAACTATTGGAGTTGATGAGATGGAGTAGGTGTTTCATAATTTCCATTCACAAAGGTGTATGGTTTAGGTTGGAGGTTCTGTCCCAAGAAGTATGGTTTAGGTTGCATAAGCAAGCATTTTGAACCAAACCAACCAGCTAATAAACCATGTGTCCGACCGATCCTTTGTCCGTGCCATTCGTGTGCCAGAATTGAAAAGCGTGCGTGTTTTAACGACTATTTATGTTTTTGCCATTAAAACACACATGTTTTTAAGTTGTGGTATACACAAGATTGTCTGAAAGTTGACAAAGGTTCCATTCCATCAATCAGAGAACTTCGAGTTTCAAATCACACAAGCCAAAATGTTCTCTATCAATTCAGTTTCTAAAAGATCTGAACAATTGTCTAATGGCATATCAATTTCCATCAGATCAGGAACATAATGCTAAAGAAAACATCAGGAAAATTTCTCAATCTGTAAACTATCAACTGAAGGCTATAAGTTCATTGATGCAGTTATGGACAACCTTTTCTTCCCTACAAGAATCTATAACCAAGGCTTCCCATGATTTCAACTCCAACCTTATATCTCTTTTCTCCATCTCCTCCAAAAGATAGCATGCATTATCCAAACTCCCACTCTTAACCAATCCTAGAAATAAGCAAAAAAAGGTCTCCGTTCGAGGAAAATAACGACTGCTTAACATCACATTTACCACTTTCAAGCCATCCTCAAACTCACCTGCTCTACAGAAGCCATCAACCATCATTCTATAAGTAGCAGCATTCGGTTTGCACTCTCCAACCTGCATTTCCGATAACAGCTTGTAAGCCTCTACAACTCTTCCTTCTTTACAATAACAGTTGATTAATATGTTGAAGATCACAACATCTGGCTTAATCTTCTTTCTCCTCATCTCAGAAAACAAGCCTTTAGCTTCATCGAACTCGCCTCTCTTTGCAATATCAGTCATTAAAACGCCGAAATTCACGAGTCTTGCTTTACATCCCTGATACTCCATATCAAACATGAGCTTCTTGGCCTCTTTAAACTTCCCCACAGAACAGAGTCCTTTCATCAACAGAGCATAACTAACTGCATTTGGCCTTTTACCCTTTTCCAACATTTCCTTAAACAAACGCTTGGCTTTATCAACCTCAGATTTTTCACACAAAAACCCAATCAAGCTATTATAGGTTACGACAGAAGGCTCCACTTCTCTGTCAAGCATTTGATCAAACACCTCCTGAGCTCTATCCCACTCGCCCTTCCGCCGCCACATTTTAATCATAATATTGAACGAAACAGAGTTCAATCGAAATCCCATTTTCGAAGAGCTCATAAAGATTTCAACGGCATCAGATAAACAATCATTATCGATCAAACAGTTCAGTATAGAATTAAAACACTGAAGTCTACGAACACAATTAAACGACGTCATCTTCCGGAAAAGGTCGACAGCCTTATTCGACAAATTGGCATCGCAATAGTGCTCAAACAAAGCAATAAAAAGAGACTCCTTACACCGAATGTTGTACTTCTTCAGACATTCCAAAAGGGCCTCCACGGCTTCAAAGTTCCGAGCACGGGCCAGCTTGTAAATGAGGGAAGCATAAGAAGGATAGTCATGCTTGAAACCCTTTTCACGGTAATCATAAAACAGAGAAAGGGCTTCCTCTGGATCCTCGCATTGTTTGATTTCGCCGAGAAATGGAATGTGTTCATGAAATTGGGTCCTTTTACTGTACTTGTGACGTTGTTTACAGGGTAGTGATTTTCTGGAGTAAGACTTTTGCGGACGGCGGCGATGGTAACTGCGGCAGAAGAAACCGGCGAACTGATGAAGCTTCACGCTTGAATTAACTAGCACCGATGATCGCGAATTGAGCATGGAAGAAGACGTTTGAATTCCCAAATTCAGTCCCGCTGGAACAAAAAGAAAGCCACACTGTTTTTCCTAATAGCTTTTGGAAAACTATTTAAAGAATAGTACATTATTTGGCGAAAACTACAATCCTGACCCTATAGTTTGGCAAAACTACAATACGATCGATCCTTCTTGTCTTAGTCTCGGAAACGTAATTTGCAAGTTCACAATGCCTTGCCTTGGGATGTTCATTAGACCAACTCATTAAGACACATATGTACTCACTTACCATGGCTTTTGAGGTTCTTCAGTGGTGTTCTACTCAGGGTGTGTGTGTGAGTTTACTTAAAAAAAAAATATGTACTCACTTGATAACAATACATTAATCTACAAATTGGATAAAAAAGGAACGAATTAGTGCTCCAACTGTTGTGTCGTATAGTGAGTCACCCAAATGTCGGAGTTCCATTCCTACATCTGTTAGACAAGACTTTGCTGGTAGCTTTCCAACTTCGTTCTTTCCCATCCCATTGTCCTTTCATTTTTCTCCTTTTCCATAGTTGTTGACTTCAATGTAATAGTTGATATGACTATGAAATAATGCATAGAGAAAGAGCAATTTGCACTCAAAAAGTTCGAAGTGATATTTTCAAATCAACTCAAAAAAATAAAAAAAATTTAAAGTATCATATTGGGCTTAAGCTTCCGGCCCATTTTCTATTTAAACGTTTAAAGGGCCTGATCCATGGCCTTCCGAGCGTACGTCACCGTTTTGTGACAATTGACGAAGGCGGGAAAGAAAGGAGAGAGAAAGGGATGGCGCCATTGAAGTCTCTGCAACTGAAGTTTCCCATCCTCGACTCCGATTTTCAGCAATTTTGTGCTTCCCATGGCATTTTCTCAGGTATTTTTTCCGAATTTTAGTTGCTCTATTTTGTTCTTATACCGGGAGATTGATTGTTTTCTTGTTGGTTATCATTCACCAAAAAATTCAACCAATTTCTTGGATTTTAGAGTGTAGCTATCATGGAAAAAATTAAAGGAGAAAAGAAAAAATTGGGTTCGAGAATCGGCATGTAGTTCTTCAAGAAATGCCGTGGAAAGAGGGGAAGGCAAAGGAATTGTTTCTCTTGTTTTCTAGGGATGCTGAATTTATTCAATTTTCGCCCATTCTCCATATAATGGGTTTCGTGGACAAGAATTTGGTCGGATTGTTTTTATTGATTCTAAGATGTGTTGTAAGGTCTCTTATTGATGTATCTCTCACTATATGCCCTGGTTCTTTAAGCAGTGGAAGATTTTCTTGTCCATGATCTATACTTGTTGGCAGCTTTGGCTGAAGAACATCTCAATTCAGATCGATTGAAGCAGGTTGGTTAAATGTAAATACTGCATTTTCCATCTATTGAGATATACTGCACATTTCTTCAGGAGGATATGTTTGTTGTGGTGTTTGCAAATGCAGGGCATCACCCAGATTCTATCCATCATAGATAGTCAACATCAACCATGGCAAAATGGTTTGGAGTTGTGGGAATATTCACAGAAGAGTAACCACTTAGTGCCTATTGGTTGTGAAAGGTATCTTCCGTAATTCTTAAATGTCATTAGTTTGCATTCCGTGGTTGACTAATCCATTCATTGTTCTAGGATTGATGCATTTCTCCGAGGTGGATTAGGTGTAGGTTTTCTGACAGAATTAGTTGGGCCATCCTCCTCCGGCAAAACACAAGTATGAATTAGGAATGTGGTGAGATTGTTTGTATTCCTAGCAGTTTCTGTGAAATTTATGGCCTTTGATCCATTCATTGGTAATATGATGCTTTTCATGCGTGAATATCACAGCATCTATTGATTGTCTGTTTACCATCACTGTCTGATTCTTTATTTGAGTTGTCCATGGTCAGATTTGCCTGCTGGCAGCATCGAATTGTGCAAAATCCCCTTCTAGCAGAGTGATGTTTATTGATACAGGCAACTCTTTCTCAGCAAAACGAGTTGCTCACTTTGTGAGTAGAACTCCAAATCATGCTCACAGTGAGGTTAGAAATATACTTTAATGGCTTCTGCTCTTTGTTGCACTGGCGTGAACTGAGCTAATATAGCGTTCGTAGAGTTGTGTGTTTGTCACTTCTGGTTAGGCTCAATGACAGATTGTGAGAATTGATTTCATGGGACATTATTTGGTTTGGATATAGGTGGACAATCTGTTCTACGAAATGGAAATATGTTTTCTTATTTTGTTGTCTTTATGGGATAAACTACACTGCTTGCGTAGTACTTAGCAAGAGTAATGTCTGAATCTGATTGTCTATGCTGGTTTTGTTTACCTTTAAGAGAGTTTGCAAGTGCTTGCGAATTTCCTGCCTAGCAGCTCTATATTGATATCACTGCCCTAAGATATACTTTCATGTTTTGTCCAATCTCTTCCATCTAGCAGGCTGACAAAGTTCTCCTGCAAGCTTTGGAGAATATATACTGCGTATCTGTTTTTGACATCTTTACCCTGTTGGATGTTCTCCATCAACTACTAAAAGATCTAAGTTCTGAGGTTGCCACTTTTGTTATTTCTGTTTTCTTGTGTTCCTATCTCCATCATCCTTGCTGTTTCTTGCTTTTGCCTTTTGTGCTTATGTTGATTACAACCCATTATGGCGAACTGCAGGATGATTTGTGTACGCAGACACGTCGCCACTTAAGGATGCTTATTGTTGACTCAATATCATCCCTTATTACTCCAGTTCTTGGAGGAGCTGGCACACATGGTATGTATTTGGAGGCAAGTGAGCTTTTCAATGGATAGATGCGGTAACTTGTTAAGTGTAGATCTGCGGTGTTAGGATGTGTAGTTGGTTATTCGGGCCGTCAAGTGTCTTCATTCATACCACAAAAATATTTTATCTGAAGTTTAACCTAGTTTTTCTAGCTAATAAGTTCATATCTGGTGAAAACACAGGTCATGCCTTGATGGCTTCAGTAGGATTTTTATTGAAGAGACTAGCACATGAGCATAACTTAACTGTTCTGGTAAGTTACTCCTTTCAATAAAAAACAAGGTTTTGCTTGTTCTCTCTTCTGATTCAGAGGATTTCATACTTTTTCTTACTTGAATGGTGCACTGTCATTTAAGATGACGAATCATACTGTTGCCGGCGAGGGCGGTATAATTAAGCCAGCACTGGGTGAGAGTTGGAAGAGCATCCCACATGTTAGGCTAATGCTGTCACAAAACCACAGAAGCAACATCTATAGCATGTCCATACTAAAACATCCCTCTCAGGTACAGCTCTTAGTTGCCTTCAATCTTCGCTTAGCAAAGTTTTCTGTTGATTTTGATGAATAAAATAGGCCGTTCTTGTTCCTCAGGCTGTTGGAGATAGAGTGGAGTTCATGGTCTTTTGAAAGATTGAAAGCCAATTTGGTTATCAAAGCTTTAGAGTGGAGTTGTTCTTTTGCCTCAATTAGTAATGAAATAGGGTACGGAAGATTATCTAAACACTTACAACCGAAATCTCACTTGTTATATTTCAGATCCATGCATAATATATGAAAAATGGATACCAATTTCCAGAAAACCATTGCTATCAACATCAGATTAAAGAGATTCAGATGAAAATGAAGAACCAAAGAAATCTAGTTTTATATATCTAATAAAAAAGCAAGGAAAACCATCCCAGAATCCAAAAGAAAACTAAAGAGAATTGACAACAATCTCTATGTCATCAAAGCTATTGCTAAATTACAGACTTATTTCTGTGACTCCCTAACTGATAAAACTAAAGAAAAACAGTCTGCTCTTGAACTTGACTCATGACTCTGTAGTTTAGTTTGGTGGGAAGAAGATCTCTTCTGCCATCCTCTTCGACCTGAACTGCTGCTCGATGTCGGCCGACACCTTGAAAGATGCTTGTAAAACCTCAGGCGACAACGCCTTCCAAACCGAAGTCTTTCCAGCCAGATGGGTGAAAATGGGGCTGTCACACAATAAAAATCACAACATCAGAATGAAATTCCAATTACAACAACAGAAACGATGAAATTTAGCCGAAAAAAGAGTACTTACTTAGGAGTGGTGACAATGGAGAACCACTCCAAGCCATCGTTATCAGCTATCTTCGAAACAACACAGAACCTGGGGACGATGAAGAGGTTCCCAGCTTTCACAGTTGCTTCCAGCACGCGCTTGCCCTCAGCGCCAACAATCTGAACCCGGCCGCTGCCCCGGACAATGTAGGTAACCTGCAGAGCCGAATCGCAAGAGAAACCCGGGGAGCACATGGCTTTCCCTTCAATGCTAACAAGGTCACCACCAAAACCAACCTCACCGATCAAGGGCAAGTTCTTGGTGTTCAAAACCACCACTTTCCCTCCTCCCTTGATGTCAACATCCAGGGGAGCTTCGATACAGTTCAGGGCAAAGCCATTGCGATGCTCGGCCTTCGGCTCGGGCATCTTGAACCCGGCGTCAACCTTGACAATACCATTGTTGGTCTGGCTGCCAACAAGGGGTTTCACAACACTTTCTTCCAAATTCCAGGCCCTGCAGACAAACTCAGTGCTGAAGCCGGTGAAGATGCCGTTGGCGCCGGTGAGGAAGAAATCGGTGAATGTTCCGGACTTGTGGGCGATATCTGTTGTACCCAACAACAGGATAACAAGCTCTGTGTCTTCCTTGTTGTACCACCATGAAACGACGCCAAATGGAATGGCAATGGAGTCACCCCTCTTGATCGGAAGAAGCTTTTCTTCCTTCTCTGGAAGGACAATTCCAGCTACACCACTACCTGAATAACTCAAGTTTGAAAGCCATTAACACTTGAATTGAGAAATTTGAACCAAATTTAGACCAAACAAATCCAAGTTGTTAAATTAGTACCAAAAGGACAAGCAGAAACAGGGGAAACCCATGAACAAGGGATTAAACCCCAAAAAAAGATATGTTGACACTCAGAAAAAACAAATGGAAATAGGGATCTGAGGATTAATTTCAATCCCAGATACACAAGTATTGCAAAAAACAGGGCAAGATCAAACAAAAATCTTGAATTAATCCCGGAAATCCCAGAAAGAAGTCAAACGATAGCAACATACGTTGTTAGAATCATAAACCCAACAAGTAGAATTGTAGATTAACACCAACTAAATTCAAAATAGAGCAAATTTGTGAAGTTTGAAGGAAGATTGAGATATACCCTGAAGAACATAGGCCAACTTATGAGAATCGGAGTAACGGGGAAGAGCCAGTCCATTCTTTTCGAGAGCGAGCTTAGCAGCACCAATGTTACCGCTCTTTAGCATGGGAAGTTCATCGGGATTCCATGCATGATAACTCCCACCATCACCGCCATAAATCTTGGTTGGCAACTTAGGGCTAAGATCAAGATCCATCTCGAAACCCAAAAAAAAAATAATAATAAAAATAAAAAACCCACAACCTTTAAGCTATTGAAACAAGCTAAATCACAAGAACCCAAATAGAAGATTGCTCTCAGAAGCTAGTACGAATAAACAGGTTGGGGGTAGGCGGGTTTATATAGATTTTAGAGAAGTGGATTTGGAAAAGGATAGGAATTAAAATGGAACTGAAACAGATTACAGCAAATCAAGTTAAACTACAACTACCCAAATCAAGGATTATTTGTTGGAGATCACAAGTTCCGTGGGAATAAATGACTGATGAAACCAAAAAAACAAAAACAAAAAAAAAAGATTTCGAAGAAGCTCTAATAATTCTAACTGGATAGGTTTTTTTTATTGATGATCATCAGGAGTTGATTAAATTTCATATGGATATGAAGATAAACCTGTATTTATCCTATATGTATAATATCGGATACACTTAATCTATTATATTAAAAAAGGTCACGTCTTTTTCATTTTATTTTTGGTAATACATTATTAGCGCTGTGATTCTGACAATAATGATCATTAATTAATGTTCTTCCATCTTTCTTTCCATGTGCTTTTCATATTCTATTTCTTTTATGAAATTGCAAGAACAAATCTTGAACTCTTTTTTTTTAATTGTAAATTGCCCCTTAAAATTTTAATTTATGTAATCAACCCTGACTATCAATTTGTTGTAATGTAGAAAATTTTTGACCTTATTTACTTATAATTTTGTTGAAAGATTAAGAAATAATTGTGTTTTCTACTTATATATATATATGTTTTTCACATTGCGATAGATTGATTGATAGTTCTGAAAGTCGATTATAATAAAAATTAAAAGTGTAAGAAACAATTTGCAAAACTTTAGGTCCATTATAAAAGTGTAAGAAACAATATGGGCAATCGACTCAAAGTTTAGGGTGATATTTTGCAATTAAATTTGTTTCTTTCGAAGAAATGAACTAATCATACAAATAGTATATACTTAGTGTAACAAGCTAATAGTAAAATATGGCTTTATTATCACTTATTACACTGCATAAATTTGACTTATTTTTCAAGCATTTATATGTAACGAATACACTAAATAATCTATTATTTATTTTGCAGCAAAAATCATCTTTGTTGAGCAATGTTTCACGTGTGGATATAACACTATCTACTGTAAATCATTTTTACACTATTATTGACCTTTGTTCTCCCTATTCAAAAGTTAAAATTTCTGTATCTTATTTCCAGTTAAACCTATCCATTCACTATGGTTGAATGAATTTACCCTTAAATCATTTATCAATTTCCAAAATTTTGAATTTAATTTTTAAACTATGAATAAGTAATATAACTATTGTTTAGAAAAGTGCTTATAAAATTAGTTTATATATTATTTCGCTATTGATATCAGGTTCATTTTGTATGGAAGAATGACTTCCCCTTTTGTGTGATGAAGCTCAGGACTTCAAGAAAGATGAATTTGTTTCTATTTTGATAAAGATGATGTGGATGTACAGATTTATTTCCCCCAATATTCATTTTGGGGGGTATAAATACCAAAACAAACCAAATAGAATTGAAAATTCCCAAAATATAGAAAACGAAGTTGGGGAAAACAAATCTCCCGACTTCGTTTCCTCAAAACAAAAAAAATTTCCAGGGAATTCGTTTCCTACGGGAAGAATTCGTTTCCTAATGGGAATTATTATTATTATTATTATTATTATTTTAAATTCTGAATTCGTTTTCTTACAAAAAATTAATTTTATTTTTAAAAATTTAAGTGAATTATTTTATAAAATTAGTTAAGTAATTCTATGTAAACTAATGTAAAAAATAAGTAAATAATTATTTTGTAATTGAAAACAAGTTCACCAACATCGTTTCTAAGTTTTTATGGTTTTTTAAATATAAATATTATTTAATATAAAACGAATTATGGTGATTTGAAATTGACACCCGTAATTCATTTTTCAGTTTTAGGGAAACAAAGGCAAGAGATAATAATATATAACTGAAAATCTAATTTGTAATTGAATAAAATTTTTAAATAGTTTTATTAAATTGTGTTAAAACTAATTTTTTAACTAAAATTATTTTACTTATTTAAAAAAAACTTTATTCATAAAACGAGAATTCATTTTCCCTTTTTGTATTATTTAACTAAAATTATTTTCTTATTTTGGAATTAATTTTATTTATTAAACGAATTCACTGAATTCGTTTTCTTATTTTCTATTACTTAACTAAAATTATATTACTTATTTTAAAAATAATTTTATTTAGAAAACAAATTCTTTAACTACAATTATTTTACTTATTTAAAAAAAATTTATTTCATTGAATTCATTTTCTACTAAATTTTTTTTCTATTTTTTAAAAATAAACTTAATTTTATTAAGCTAAATTCGTTTCTTTCAAAAATATGTAATAAGAAAAACCAAAATAAAAAGTACTTAAAATATTTATTAAATTACAAATTAGATTTTCAATTATATAATTACAAGAGTCTTTTTTTCATACAAACTGAAAAAATGAATTACGGGGGTCCATTTCGAATGACCATAATTTGTTTTACATTAAATAATATTTATATTTCAAAATATATAAAAACTTAGAAACGATGTTGGTGAACTCGTTTTGAATTACAAAATAAAGGAGACAAAGGTAATTGACCATCATTTCAAAAAATGCCGTAAATAACTTCCTCTAAAATTTTATTAAATTACAAATTAAAATTTTAGTTATATAATTATATTTTGCTTTTTTTTCATAACAACTCAAAAACGAATTACAGGGGTTCTTTTGAATTAATGAAATTAATAAAAAAAAGAGGAAAAAATAAATTTCTCCAAGATTAATGAAATTAATAAAAAACAAAAAAGGAAGAAACGAATTCATGGAATTCGTTTTCAGAAGATTTTTTTTTTTTTTTGTTATTTTTGAAGTAAACGAAGTTGGGAGATTCGTTTTCATCTGAAAACGAATCTCCCAACTTTGTTTTTTATATTTTAGGAATGAAAAAAAAATTGTGTATTTTGGTAATTTTTTATCCCAATATGAATATTGGGGAAAAAAAAACCCTGAATGCACAGGGTAAGAGAGGTATAATATTTGATAATAATTGATGTTTCTCATGCATTACAATTATTTCACATTTCAAAGCACCATTTTCGTTATTTTGAATAATTTAGTTCTTTTCTGCCATAGTTATATCAAAATTATTAATTGCGATCCATAAGAAATCGAGCCAACTCGATCTCGAGTTAAGTTTTGAAAATGTACTTTTGAAACATTTTGAAAATGTACCAATTTGATCACTTACCCAAAATAACGTATAATAAGGTTTTTGGGTAAGTGATCAAATTGGTACATTTTCAAAATGTTTCAAAAGTACATTTTCAAAACTTAACTCGAGATCGAGTTGGCTCGATTTCTTATGGATCGCAATTAATAATTTTGATATAACTATGGCAGAAAAGAACTAAATTATTCAAAATAACGAAAATGGTGCTTTGAAATGTGAAATAATTGTAATGCATGAGAAACATCAATTATTATCAAATATTATACTTCTCTTACCCTGTGCATTCAGGGTTTTTTTCCCCAATATTCATATTGGGATAAAAAATTACCAAAATACACAATTTTTTTTTTCATTCCCAAAAATATAAAAAACAAAGTTGGGAGATTCGTTTTCAGAAAAGATTGAACTAGTTTTTGATATATGAGTGGCAACTGGCGACCATATACCATAGAGAGTAGTAGTATGGTATATGTCTGTCAATCAAAGTATTGCACATGCATTTCTCATGCATTCACTACGTGGAGGTTGGGCAAGAGTGGATTTATATCAAAAGTACTAGCGGAGCAAGTTAGACTACAATTATAATAGTTTGTTAGAAAGCTATCGGTTTCTGAACCTAAATCATTGGATTATTGGTTGGATATCGAAAGATTCATGCGGGTTTGAACAAAGGGAGATCATAAAATTCGATGGGGATAAAATGATTGAAGAGAGTGACACAATAAATGAACAAGAAAAATAAAAGATTTCAGATAATTTTACTCGAAAAAGTTGTAATTCTAACTAGATAAATTTTTATCAAAATAGGCCTCATAAAACTGAGGAGACAATGGAAAATTCCACCAATTAGATTAAATTTCATATGGATAAATAGATGATCCTCCATTTATCATATATATAATCCGTTCTAGTTAATCTATCTAAGAAGACAACATATTTTTTTATATTTGTTTTGAGAAAAAATTGCACTTTTTTGTAAAACATGATTAGTGTAGTGATTATGACAACAATTGCAAATAAACCCTAACTAGAATCACAGAATTGGGGATGGGGAAATTTTAGAGAGAATGTTATAGGGCAGAACCTCCCATTTTATTTCGTATATTACTGTACATTGAGTTTTCAGCCTATCATAATTAGATTAATTGTGTCATGTCAGCAAAATAACTAACTAGTCTAACTAAAATATATACATTACAATCATTCTCTCCTCCTATTAAACTCTAGCCTCTATCTTCTCTAATCTCTTTTCCCTATCTCCCTCCTATGGGAGATCTCTCTCCAATGGGAGATGGGGGAAATAGATTTCTTTTCTATTATTTTCTATTTAGTTTATTTTTGTAATCTTCCATGATGGGAGTTTTTTGTTCTCTCATAGTAGAGATCTCGTCTCCCCGAATAAACGGGAGTTTCTCCCCTATAAATAAATGAGTATTTTATTATTATCAAGTGAAGATTCAGTCGGTTAGGGGCTTTCATCAGAAGATTAGTGGCAGATTCGAGATCGGATTCATACTTTGGTACGTAATTTGTCCAGCGCGATGGCAATTTTTTGCTCTAGTAGTTAGATTTGTACGGATTACTACTTGTTTAGATCTGTATAGGTTTGATTTAATTTATTCTCAACTGTTTGTATCTGATTATTATCAGATCAAGTTGTATCACCGATTCTTTCTTGAGTAATGAAATATGACATTTATTATCAAAAAATATATATATATATACATTACAATAAACTAATTTATAATAATAGTCATTAATGTTATGTTTTTCCATCTTCCTTTCCATGTGCTAGTCATATTCTATTTCTTTTAGGAAATTGCAAGGAACCATCTTGAACCTCTTCTCTTCTCAATCCCCTAATTATCAATTTTTGCTGTGTAAAAAAATTTAAACCTTATCTACTTATAATTTTGTGGAAAGATTAAGGGATAATTATGTGTTTTAATGATAAATTTCTTAAATTAAGACCTGGAAGTTGACTATAAAACTTAAAAGTGTAAGAAACAATTTGCAATCGAGTAAACATATACGGTGATATTTTACAATTAGATTTGTTTATTTCAAAAAAAGTATTTAGTATATTCATTGTAGCATTGAAAATTGTGCAATGAGCTCGCTTTATTTTCATCACTCTTTTAAATAAATGGTACTTATCATTCAAATGTATCTGATTGCATCATCATATAACGTAATAGAACAAAAAATTTCTCGTTAATTTCACCAAAATCATATTCTTTAGCAAATGTTTCACGTGCAACAGCCATTGTAGGCCCAAATATATCAATTAGTTAAGGGCAAAAGACAAATAGGGACAAACAACTCCCCAATGGTTTTAAACTCATTCATTCCCTTAAAGTTTGGATTAAGTGAGAAAAGTAACAGAAATAGTGTAAATTGAAGACTTATTTTGTTTGTGAACTATCCCTCACATAGATAAACAGTAAACAAAAGAACTGAGAAGGCGGCCTCTAACCCAAAAAAGGAAAAAAAGAAATTGATTTCTGGCCTGCCAAATTGTTTTTTTCTTCTTACAACCGTTGGAACGGTTTGCTAAAACTTCTGTGGGCAAGATACGAAATGGTATATTCCAGGTCGATGGCATCCATATGTTGCGGCATGGCTTAATATTTGGATGCCCATTACTTATTTTTGCTTCAACCTTCAGAATCATCATTTAGGCAAATGCTCAATTTACATTGCAGAATTTTCAAGGATATATTGTATTAATTGCTAACTGCACCTTTCACAATTGCAGCAGCTTCTCATCTTGGATCCATTATTATTGACTTCAATAGTTCTCTTCTCACTCAATTGTTGCCAATTTCTCTTCTTCTTCATCCTCAAAAGTTATTCTTGCTTGTTTCAACTCTCACTCTGTACATCGATTAAGTTTTGGCAAGTCCTTCCGGATTAAGAACAAAAAGTCCTCAGTCGGAAGCTTCCCTCTTTTTTGATGCTATAACTTTGAGCTGTACGTGTGGACATATTAATTCCACAACATAGTTTTCCACAAGAGCCACATTCTCTGGAAGGGACTTTGGATCATCCCCAAACCATAAATCACATGTTGCAAGTGTTTCTATAACATTCCACGTACGTACGTACGTACGTTTGCTTATAAGTGAAGTTTCAGATGGCTAGGATCCCACTTTTGCTTTTGATGAGGGTTACTCGTCCTCCTGATTGTTTCTTAAAGTTTTCGCCAAAATTTATAACCCCGACGGTGAATTCTCGACTCATCGATCGGAGAAACGTCGGCTGTGGACCTCAGATGTTGACCGACTCAATGATTGGTGGAGAGGATGGCATGACAAAGAGGGCGGCGAACCGGTGAGAAGGAATAATTAAATGGGTCAAACTTTCTGGTTCCCACTGAAAAACCGTAAAGAAAACAGGCAAGAAGACACCCCTTAATTCCTAGGCAATTAGATCTACTGCAAGTGTCTTCAATTATGTTATTGTTCACCCTCTCTCTAACCGCTTGTGTAAATCGTTTCCGTCAAGTATCCACAGTTTCTGTTAATTTCCAACTTCATCCAAATTTTAGAAGAGTGAACAAGAGTTTTAAAACTATAAAGGAGGTGATTGTTCTTTGGTCAGGGAGCTATTTGTCTTTTACCCATTAGTTAATGAATGTGGTGTTTATCATTAGGTCCTGTCTGGTAAAGAGATTCAAATTATTGAATCTCATTTTGATTTTATAATATTAAAATTAAATTAAAAATATAAAAATGTGTATTGAAAATGTAAAAAAAATTTATTGAGAATGATAAAAAACTATTATAAAATCAAGAATCAGTAATAATGCATTACTCTACTCTATAAACGTATTAAAGTAACGTTGTACCAAACAATGTATTATACTTGGAACTTCAACTTGCAATTTTTAATTTTGTTTTCTATATTGAATACGAACACGATAGTGGTTGAGAATCATAGATGAGACAACCAAATCCTGCAACACAACAAAAAATTATTTACTTTATCGTAGAGAAAAGAAAATGAAATTAATAATTGAAAATTATTATCCTTTCTCTTTTATTAGATGAGTTTAATTTGAAAAAATGTACTCTCTTCATTTTATTTAAAAAGTCCACTTGAATTGGTTCACACTTAACCCTTACTTTTAAAATAAAGATATAAGTGAAAAATATGATGGTAAATTACTTATTTTAAGTGTTGTACATCACACCCCATAATAATTTGTACACATTTCAAAGTGAGCTCTTTGAGTGGAACGGAGGGAGTATAATTTTTTACGAATTAAAGTACAATACTTGAAATAAATAATTTTTTCAACTAAATGTCCTTACTTTTGAAAGGTCAATTACTTGTGAACTACATCTTATTTTATTCGTAAAAATAAGAGAAGTAAAGAAATCACAACTTGACTTTCTAATGAAATAAAAATTATTTTAAAATTGATCCTTATGATGAAACTGACCTTTAGTTCAATTTTTAAATAAGATAAACGAAGAGTGAAGGCGTGGCGGAAAGTGGAGAAAAACAAACATTAAAGCGTGGAACGAGGAAGTGGAAAACGCCAAGTTCTGGCTGAAAGTCGTGGAGGAAAGTGGAGGAAAGGACATTAAAAGCGTGAAGGGATTAAGTGAGATAAAAATATTAAAAAGCAATTGTGGCTGCTGGGATTCGAGCCCAGGTCTCCACGGCCACAACGTGGAATTCTCACCACTAAACTACAGCCACAAGATGTCAATTCAAGCAAGAAAAATATTATTGTACTATACATATTTCTTCCTCTAAATTAGTTTTTTGTCCCAATAAAAGAGTCATATTTATATCTTTCCACATTACATATCTTTTAGAAAATAATAATATACGTTTCACAATAAACTCATACGTACAAAGTATAGGTATGGCCCGTATGGGTGAATAAAATAATATCAAATTATTTATTTTATATGTTGTATTTTACTCATCAAAATTCATACATTTCACAAACAGAAAGATTATTATTAACCATAACTGGAGAGTATTTGTGATTTTCACTAGAAGAGTATTTTCATATTAGAAATTTTTTGTAAATAATAATTTAAGTCAAACGTCAACTAATACTATAAGGTGCGTTTGATGCGCCATAATGGTAAATTTTGAAAAGAGATTCCTACAAATAAAATTGAAAAGAGATTCTCCTCTAACTACAATTATTATGTTTAGTGCGCACAGAAGTCGTTGTCATTCTCATTACTACACCAAACAAAGCTAATGTTGTAAATTTTGTTCAATATTCAAACCTAGGAATTTGATTAACAATACACTTACTAATCACGTGTGTTTTATTAGACCGAAAGAAATCAAATGTATTTTCTAATTCATACTCTCTTCGTACCATTAAAAATATTCATTTTGCAATTATACATTGCAACTTACAAATAATTATAATAGTTAATACGACTGAATTCTTCTAGTAGAACACCGAGTAATAAACGTATTTTTGTTTCTAATATTGAAAACCAACTCCTCATTTGACCACATTTTTACACGGACTCTTTTTTTTTCATATGAATTTGTAAGTGGTAACGGCAACAATATATCACTGTAAAGATAATCGTAAACTACGCATAATACCTAATGACACAGACCGATCAGCCCCAGTAATACAAGAGAGAAACATTGCTGCAAAGATTAAGATTAGAAAACTTTTACATTTCTCTCATCTTCTTAACGCACTTCCCTCCCTCCATGCTTTCCCAAAACCACTCTCTTTCCTTTACCAAAAAGCTGTATAATTTAACCCAACACCAAAAAATTGGGTTTCATTGTCAAACTCTGCACAAGGGTTAGAACTTAGGATTTAATATCTCACACTGGTTAATTCGACAGCCTTCTCCGCCGGCTCCGACCAAAGTGCTTCTCATTGCAGTGTCACAATAGCACAAAATTTGAAAACAGGTTACAAACAACTACCTTTCCTGTTATGAGCTCACTTTCGGTGGGGAAGAAACACCAGTTGCCGGGCGCTCAGATGGCGAACTTCTCGAACTGTTTCTTAAAAAAGTTTTGGCATAAAGGGACCCGAAAACAATTACCTGTAAACAGATAAGAAAAGTAACTCATTTAGACTTGTATGAAGAGTATACTAAGGCATAAGGGATGACATAGAATTATAGCCTGATGCTTACTGCTCCTATCCACTGTTCCCAGCTGAGTGGATGCCCAAACCACACACATGACAGCATAATGCTCACCAACTGTATCAACAGACAAGGAGGGAACCACAATTAGTCCTTCAGCTTAATGGATGCGCCGCAAAAATATTCTCTCTTCGTTTTGTATTAGTCTCTTTTGTGGGACGCAAATGGTTTAAGAAACCGTAAGTTTACCTGTCTTGTCGTCATTATGGTGGCAAATGTGAGAGCACCAAATGTTCGGATTGTATAAGAAATGAAGAATTGACTACCTGTCGCTACCTGCATAGAGATTAGATGTAGAACTTTAACCCTTTCGTAGTAAGGCATGTTTATCAATAACAAAACTCCTGAAACAAACTTAAGGTTACCCCAAAATCATAACAAAATGCATTTCCAAGAAAATCACAATCAAATGAATGCTATTTACCGACCTTAGTTAAAATCCTCACATTAATCTACCATCCATGTCCTAATCTAATAGAAAGAAACTACCAACACTGAAATGTTCATGTACAGTGAGAGCAAATCTTTTTTTATTTACATACTAGGATATAACTAACTTCGCTTGGCTGTTTATAAACAGCATGTCCCAAACTAGGTGTTTTAGTCTTAAAACAAGAATAAGGAGGGCTGTTGTTGTAGACCCCACATGTGAGATTAAAGACTGACTTCTCGTTGTACTCACCAGGAGAAAACTGTTTCCATTTACAAGTGGGGAATTTGACTGTCTCATTCAAATTGATCAACAAAAATTCACATTTAGAAGGGTCATTGGAAAAGATAATAGTTTTTATAGGAACTTTTGAATAAATTCATAGATTGAGGGGATTGAGATAGCCATTTATCATATAACTCAAATTTACAAGTAACATGTATATTTTTCTGGAGAGTAACTTACCGTTGAAAGCAATAAAATGTCAAAGAAACAATCATGGTGGCGAGATACAAAATCTATTGCCATCAGCAGATTGCCCTGCAAGATTAGACCTATATGGAAAACAAGAAAAGATATATAAAAATATTGACTATTCCAATAAAGCATAAACAGATTTAACGTAATGACAATAAAGTGAACTAATATGGCACACCATGAGTTCATTCAAAATACTTTCATTTGAAGCTATCATCTGCAAGTAAAGTAACAAACAACCCCCTCCCCACTCCCCCTTCTCTTTACAAAAATGGAGAGAGAGAACCACTACGAATCCCTGAAAATTAGGCAATTTAACCCATTGAGAATATCCCCTTTTCTTTCTCTAGAAAATGATTCTTGAATTCCACCACCATATAATTGGGAGGATGAATTACCAAAAAAACATTTTCAGCTCATCAAAGCTACAAGAATTGTTTGTTTTTGAAGGAACACTTTCTCCCTTAGGCCCATTCTTA
Source organism: Leptodermis oblonga (assembly GCA_016801395.1). Classification (NCBI taxonomy): domain Eukaryota; kingdom Viridiplantae; phylum Streptophyta; class Magnoliopsida; order Gentianales; family Rubiaceae; genus Leptodermis; species Leptodermis oblonga. Next base: position 38,951,235 of record CM028760.1, read on the forward strand.
GAAGAAATTTTGAACCTAAGCAAGAGATTCAAAACCAGAACTTCAATTATTTCATACTTCCAACCATTGAAGGTTCCAAAATAAAAATAAAGGATTTTATCCAAAAGTTTCAGAATATTTATTCAAAACACTAGAAAAGCATATATACTAAGACTAACGTATTGCAAGATAGAATTGAATAAATCTACCATATGAATCAAATAAACATGACATGGCCTACAGTTGCGAGTAATAAGGATGTGGTGTGTGACTTAGACCTTAAAAAGGGAATTCTAGGGCCAACACATTTGAAACCAGTCATTCCAAACTTTCAAGATCATTTATCATACCAGTGAAACTGAGCATACAAGAGCATAATGTTGTGTAGAAGATCTGATTGTGTATGTCCATATTGTAGCCTTTAAAAAGTTTGTCTTGGAATGTGCTTGTAAAGCCATCGCACCTGTGAGTTATAACTTGTAAGTAAACCAAAAGATGATGGAAAGAAAGAATCATAAATTGGCCTCTGTTGAGGAATCAATTACGGTGAAATATCAACATGTAGATAGTCAAAGATAGAGTAAGAAAAGTTCTAAAAGCTCACTTGCCCCCTCATTTCAAGGAAAAGTGAAATAGACTCAAACCTTAGAAAATGATAAAACACCCAAAAGTCAAAAAGGAATCCAAACCAAAATCACACCCTTCAAGGCCAATTCAATTATATAAGTTAATCATGAAATCATACTTATGAAAACTTTTCAGAAGTCCCTTCAACTAAGATGGATAATATAAAAGGGAATGCATACCCCAAATAACCGAGCATAAGGGAAACACCCCAAACCGTGCTCTCTCTTCCATGATTGTAAGGACTAATATCACCTGCTGCCTAAAAAAAAGACACAGGCCTTTAAATAGGTTCCTTATGATCAATTAACAAGATAAGCTGTAGCAACTTCTTCCCTCTAATAAAAAACTATAGAATAGCGCTTAAGACAAATACACAATGATATAGAGGATGGAAAACTCCTTACCTGGAACAAAATAAATATTGAACACCCAATGGTTACCAAGAACGCCAGCAGATAATCTTGCGCATTGTACGTCTTTTGCATAATGACAGAGCCCCAAAGCTGCAGAAAAGGCAAGGGAAATAGAGAAAGACAAAACTCCAAAATTAAGAAGGATTAGTCAAGAAGAAATATAAATATGTACACAAGAAGAAACCATTTTTTAAAGTGAAATACATTACAGGTAGTATATTAACAATATCAACTTAAGTGACCCAAAGATGTGAAAATGACTGATCAAATTCTCATTATAATCTCTATAGCAAAAGCCAATTACGACACAATTTACATTAGAATCCAACAATGTGACGAAACTATTATCTACGCTTAGTAAAATGATTAAACTTGAAGAATGGTAGATGTCATACTGAACAGTTATCATAGGTTGAGATTAAGTTAGTTAAACACAACTGAAATCCAAGCCATAATGATTTCAGAAGACAAGAAAAAGATATAACTAAAACTATATCATGGTGAGGAAGAGACAAATGCTGATTGATTCCTAGCAGTGGTAACTTGCCCAACCCTCAGCAAACACAACAAAACCAAATTCTACTAACAAGAAGTCCCATCTCCGAGAGATTATGGAAAAGGGGTTAAAGTTATCCAAGAAAATTACAGATGATTAACTTACCATTACAGGTATCATTTTTGCACACTTGGCCAGTGTCTGAACAGGAAAACTGACATATTTAAGGGCCTGCATTGGGTATTTATCAGAAAAAGTTGCATAGTTGCATTCATGCACTTAAAACCTTACATCTTTGGGAAAGTTCAGGACATCATGATACATAATTTTGAAAATAAACAGACTTACCTCATACTGACATGTTGTTGTAAGTATGTTAGACACGGATACCATACAGTACTTATAAAGTGGAGCAACAGGATCTACAACCTTTTTACTTCCCTGGAAAGAAAATATGTAAAACCAATTTTCAGAAAGCAAAAGGAGGAGCAAAACAAAAAGCAAGAATATGGGAAACCATTCATACAAATCAACAAGATCTTATATTTTCGAAGATTTAAAAGCAGGCTTTAATGTAAAGATGCATGTAAGCTATAACTTTTTGAACATCCAAAAATGTTGTAACTGCAGAATTGTAGTGCACCAATTTCTTTTTTTCATGTCAGGCTTTGAAAGAACTAAACATTCAAGCAATAGATAAACTCTCACCAGTAAAATCCCAGCTGAGACAGCAGAAGTCGTAATGCGATTACAGAAGACAAGAAACAAGGAGTATCTGAAATATTCCTTGTGGGATCCATATGGAACTCTCATAATCTTTTCCTGCAAATAAAAGAGAATTTTTTAAACATTAAGGAAACCTACCAAAACCATGACACTCGATAGCTTCCTGTTTAGCATATGCACATCCCAGGATAAAATAATCATGAAAATTGCCACAAATATGCGAGCATGAGCGTTCTATATTGAGCACCCATGCAGCCTTACATTCTGATGTACCCTGATAAGGAGGGAATTCATGATCAATGGTTCTAGTAAACTAAAGTATTCATAACTATCCACTATGGTTCCTCAAATCAAGAACTTCATTTCCCTACTTTCTTCTTTGTTCCACAAAGTGATCAACACAGGTGCTTCTTCACCAGTCCCATCTCACAAAAGTATGATTTTTTATTTTTTTTTTTCCTTTTCTATCTTTTGTACATTGTAAGTATGAATCAGAAAATATTAAGGTGAAAATTTTGTCCTATTCGCGCCAAGCTTGACAAGAATCAGTGAATGAATCAGAATCTCCATATCTCAAAGATTCAGTACATCCATAATCTTGCCAATAGAATCAGAAAAAAGCACTGGTTTTTCACCTCATTTTAGAATGTCACTCCCAAAGAAAAACACGAAAAAAAAAAAAAAGACTGAAAAACACTAAAAATTGCAAATAAGCTAGATACCTGTAAAACACCATAGATTACGAGCGTCGACATGATTCCGCTCACGGCAAATATTCCTTTGAATAGCTTGCTGTCTTTTACCGACGCCGGTTCCGAAAGTGACGGCGGCTCCGCCATATCCCATCCACTTCCGGTTCCCTGGAAATTACACTATATATACACACATATCTCAATCATTCGAATTAAAAATCATTCATTTGATTAATTATAAAAATCTCACACATTTTTAAAAACATAACTAGCATAAAAACCTACACTTCCGCACGTAATAAACAATGCTCAGAACTCACCGGAGATTCAACGGGCGTCAGTACACGGGAGCCGGAAAAAGAGGAAAGTGAGTTAGCTTGCTGCGACTGAGGTAGAAATCATACAAAAGTTCCGACGAATCGCCGATGAGTTGCAGCGAGCACTTTCCTCACTCGATTTTCGTTTCGATTGCGTTGAGTTGCTTTTCTTTTCTTGTTTTGTTAATTCCGTTTCGGATTTAATTTCGACAACTCTATTTCTTTTTTGTCTTTTGAATTTTGTAAAGGACTTGCCACGTCATCACCATGGAGACTCACAAAAATAGTCAACTTAGACTATGGATAATAGAGCCATTTGTTTGGAGTAGAGAAAAGTAATTTATTTATTTATTTATTTATTTATTTAGGGTTTAGGTAAATTTAATATAAAGAAAATAAAAGTACATATTAGGGTAAATTTAAAATTATAAATTGAGTTCTAAAAAAATATTTTGAATTTTTCATATTAAGAGTACATTAAAAGAGTAAACGAATGTATTTAAAATAATGAGAAATTATATAAAATAAAAAATATATTTTAATAATAAAAAAAAATGAAGTGGCCAGTTTATGACACATTCTAATTGGACGGATTATGTCATTCTAGGTATTTTGTTTGTGTTTTAATTTTGGTTTTTTATTATGGTAAATTTAATATATTATAATTTATTTTATCATCTTTAATATAATTTTTAAATTATTCATTATATATTTTTTACATTAATATTTATTTTTCAAAACTCAAAGTTTTAAAAACTATAGAAATTTTATTTTCTTGGACAAAAATCAACAATGAATAGGAAATAGAATAATAAACATTTTAACCGTTAAGGATTTATACAATTTAAGAACGGAATTGATATTCGCAGTAACCGTTTGCAGTAACATTCTTCTGTAAAAAGACAAAAATGCCCCTAGGCAAAAAAATAAAATAAAAACCAACGGGCTGCAAAAAAAAAAAATTAAAAAGCAACTCACGGGCTCTGTTCCGTTTAATAATTCCTGCAAAGCAGAGCCGGGTGAAATCACAAAATCGGATAAAAATTGAGACTACTCGGATCGAAAAAGGTTAGTGGCTAAAGTTAAAATGTTTTGCGGTATTGTTTTAGATAGTTGGTTTGATTATTTTAGTTGTATTATGTCCGAATTTGTTAGTATTTTTGTCGAAAATGTAAATTTTTTACCGGATTGGCGAAGATCCGCCCGGTGGTTACTGCAAATATCAAACTGAAGGGGGGGCGAAATATCGCCGGGCGCCGACGGTATTTTTTTTTTTTAATTTTTAAGTGTTAGGGGTATTTTAAACTTTTTACAAAAAATATTACTGCAAATATCGAAACGGTTACTGCAAATATCATGCCCATTTAAGAATTATTGGTAGCTTTCCAAGCTAAAGTCTTGTATTTTGTGCCTAGGTGGCATTCTTGGTAGAAGGGAATAATCCACGACTGACAGAAAATATATATTTTAATAAGAAAATAAACAATAGTTAGTGTATTTGGAAGTCAACGAATGATGACTTATTGGGGAGTGCACTTCGCTAGACTGTTTTACACACTACGCAAATTGTGAGGCATTAGACTGTTTTCCAAGCCCGTAATTTCACAATATCTCAGGTTTATTTGGTAATTTTCACAAATTTTGATAAAATAAATATAATTTTACCTTTATTTTATTTTAAAATGGTTACTTTTAAAATTTATTTGCAATAATAAAAGGGTAGTATTATATATTTAAAATTTTCACACTAATTTAGGGCATCGTTGTCTAATTTATTTAAATTTTTTTATTATTTAGTAGTAGTCATGTCACAATGGAATTTTTAAGTTATGAATCAACTTATGTAATAGCAATTGAGTCATATTTTTAATGAATAAATTGCTTATAACGTGTTAGAAATTGTTTTGCTTCATAAAAGGTTAAAAATTAATTTTTAAAGGCGACTATTTGAATTGGGTTCATATTAGTGAATGTAATTAAAACGTGTTATATATATGTCATTCTTACTCTTTCTAAAACTAACATATTCATTGATATAAAACTTTTTATAATTTTATACTGATATCACAAACTAAGGTTCGATTTGTTTTCAATGTTTTTGTTGTTCTTTAGATTTTATTTTTGATTTCTACATTAACTTTAAAATATTATAATATTTTTATTATTTAATTATATATTTTTATATTTTTAATACACTTTCTACATTCGTGTTAAAACTTAGGGCAAAAGACAAGATCTCTCCTTGTGGTATGCTATAGGGACGAACACATCCCTTGTGGTTTGATAATGCCTATCCCCCTTAAACTTTGGACTAAATTGATAATTTAACAGAATTTATAACTTTTGACAGAGCGTAAATTTTTCCCTTGCGGTTAAAAGAGATTTTGAGATGCCAAAAAATTTCTTTGACAGAAATATCCTCATCTTATGTACGTAAACTGTAATTTTTATTTTATTTTATTTTTTTAAAAAAAGGGGCAAAAATGCTCTGTATTCTACTGCTCTGTAGAAACCCTCTTCGTTGCTGCTGAGATCGAACAAAACTGAGACCTGCAAAGCTGGCAAACTTTAAAGAAACAAGTTTAGTCAATTTTCTGGTACCAGCCATTGGCGCATTATCGCCTTTCAGTTCTTTTCGTCCCGCAAAATTGCAGTTCTTATGAAAATACTAATTTGTGGAAGAAAAAACAATCCATTTCTTTGCCACAAAAGCAGGTGATGAAGATGTGGATGGCTATTCATCAAGTGCACCTAGCCTCTGTATTTCTGTTGTCGGAACCTACTAAGGTTGTCTTTGTTTGATCTAAGGAAATGTCATTCTTATATTCAGCTTCTTGTTTGCCACATGTACCAGGAAGAGAGTGCTTTATGGAGGCTTCAGCAAACGGTGACAAACTGCCTCAGTTTCCGACAGATTTTTGAACAGGTAAAGTTTTGTAGAGGCTCTATGAGGATCGCTGAAGGAATTTTCAACAGTGTTTTCCTTGTATGAAAGTGTTCTATATTTGGTTCAACTGTGCAAACCGTAGTTTTAATAAATCTATGTGCAGATTTTCCAATCGGATTCATAAGAACAGCCAAATGCACTCAAATGGTTAGAGAATTTTTTTTTGGCATCGTATAGTATTTGTTAACGGCAAATGCAATTCACTCTCTGTCAAAAATTATAGATTCTATTAGGGCCTGTCCTTTAGCTTGGTTGAGTTCAGGACTCAACCAAATGGGTTTGTGCTAAAAACAAAAAAACAACGGGTTGAGCCCAAAACTTAAAACACATATTACACCACCACCCAGGCCGCCCCTCCGCCGCCTCACCGCCGGCCTAAACCCTAAAATCTAATTTTCTTCTTTTTCTTTTTCTGTTTCATGTCATTAGTTTCATGTGAACTAATGTTTGAATTTTAAATTCCAATTACAAAAAAAGAGGGCTTGAGTGCGGAGGAGGAGGAAGAAGATGATGTTGCCTTCTTTAACCGTCGGCAGCGCGAAGAAGAAGAAGAGCGGAGGATTCGCCGGCGGGAAGAAGAAGAAGAAGAATTTCAGGCGTCGGGCGGTGGAGGGTGTACAGCGGCGTGGGTGGGGATTTGGGGGAGAAAGAAGAATTTCACAATGATGAGGATGCCGAGTCCATACGTGTGAAACATGGGTCTGCTCCATTTTGGGTTACTTTTTGGTCTCAAACCCAAAAACTCCTCAACCCAAATCTGAGATCAGTGCTAAAGAACAGGCCCTTAGTTTCTCAATTTAGTCCAAAGATCAAGAGGGTAAATAGGCATTATCAAACTCCAAGGAATGTATTTGTCCATGAAGCAAACCACAAGGAGAATCTTGTATTTTTCCCTAAAATTTAAAGCACTTGAGTTGACCCATTGGACCAAACTTGAGAACAAGCCAAGAATATTCCACCAATTTGTAATTACATTCAAATATAGGTTAAAGGGCAGCAACAGGCAGGTTGTCTTTATCGATTCAGTCTTTCTCCTCTCCAGTGACAGTAACTCCCTAATTGTTGCAAGGTCGGGGTCTCACTCCTGCTTTGTGTTGTAATGAATTCCATACATTTCCTTCAGAAAAAAACAATATATGTATATATATATATATATATATATCCTGATTCGGATAACGATAATGATCAAAACTAGAGGTGGTAATCTTCCATTTCATATATATATATATATATATATATCCTGATTCGGATAACGATAATGATCAAAACTAGAGGTGGTAATCTTCCATTTCAGCTGTGGCAGCTGGACGTACCAATACCATCATGCAACAACGAACAATGAAACCAAAAAAAAACCAAGATAACTACAAGAATCACCACCAATTTGTTCTTCAAATTAAATCAATATTTTTTTTTTTCCCTTCATGGTTTGTGTTGTAGTGTTCCAGAATCCACTGTTGAATCTAATTTCGATCAGCCAACCATGCAAAATCAGAACTTTAAACGTCCCAAATGGGATAATTTCCAGGAAGCGATCATCCAGTTGCAGTTGCTGGGCCGCCTCAAATGGAGATTTGTCTGAGGAAAGTTCTTCAGGCTCAGTGAATATTAGTAGGAATCAGCAAAACGGCTCTGTTTTTGGTGCCTCTGATGAGCCTGGTTCATCAACTTTTGGGACACTTGATGCTGAGATTACTCCAGAAACCGTTGATTTCTTTGTTAGTGATGCGGAGGGTGATCCTGATCGCCCCACTCCAGGCTTCTCTTCCATTGAACAGGCTCTGAATGCGTTGCGCGATGGAAAGGTTTGTTTGTGCTTTCTACGTTTGATGAAATGTCTGAATGAAGCTCGTTTAGACTTGGTGGGGGCGAAGCTAAGATTGACAAAATACAAATTCAATAATTTTTGAATTCCTTAAATATCGTAATTTTTTAAAATTTTGATGTTCCCATGCTTATAAACCTTTTTATTATGAGTTTGCGTTAATAAAAGAAGTTGCTTATATCTTCCTAAACATTTTTTTGGATATATCATTACAATGTCCAGTTTGTGCTGAATAATACTTATTTAGGAGAAAAGAATATTTAAGATAAAATTGGCCTTACATTATACAACATTTGTACAAAAAATTTACGATGCAACGGAAAAAAAGAATTATTGTCGTAAAAACTTGCTTTAGTTCGTGATAGTTGTAGATGATGAAAAGGGGGAGGAAGTTGAAGGAAATCTCGTGATGGCTGCATCCTGTGTGAATCCTCAAGCTGTAGCGTTTCTGTTGAAACATGGATCTGGGATTGTTTCAGTTGGCATGAAAGGGGAAGATCTTGATAGGCTGCAGCTCCCTCTGATGTAATCTGAAAACGAAGATGATTCCTCTGCTCCATCGTTCACGGTCACCGTGGTATGACGACAACTTCTTTTGCTTATTCATAGCTTCTAGTGTGTCCATAGTTGAGCTTTCAAATTCAGGTTGATTGATAGAGATGAAAATGAGAGTTACATTGCTTTTCAAACGTTCTTGCTTTCTTCTTGTTTGTTTCCTTTACTAGCTAGGTTGTTTTGGGATCAGATTTTCTATCAACTTTTTCCATGTCCATCCTCTCACAAAGAGGTGTGGGACCCACATATCACATCATGGGACCCACTACTCCACTGTGAGAGATGGTGGACAGGGAAGACAGAAAAAAGTTGACAGAAGATCTCATGCCAGTTGTTTTGCCCATCAGATCTTCTGTCTGCCATACTCTTGTCTTCCCTATCTACGCTCCTACAATAGAGTGGCCCCAACTCTCCATTGTGAGAGAATGACAGAGAAGATAGGGTTAGAGCAGACAGAATATCTGATCTCGTTGTTTTGATCATTTTAAAGTTAAAGGTTAAACACAAATAGGATGCCAGACTGGGGACATCCACAGGTGTTTCGGCTTCTGACAGGGCTAAAACAGTCCTTGCACTCTCATCTTCCAGTTCCAGGCCAGAGGATTTCAGAAAACCTGGTCATGTTTTCCCACTCAAGTATCAAAATGGTGGGGTTTTGAGGAGAGCTGGACATACTGAGGCTTCTGTTGATTTACTTGCGCTCGCTGGCTTGCCTCCGATATCTGTTATTTCTGCCCTTGTTGATGGGGAAGATGGTTCCATTGCTCCCATGTCTAGTTTGAAGAAGTTAGCCCTGGAACAGGAAATCCCAATTGTCTCAATAGCTGACTTGATCAGGTAGTTTTGAAGGCAGTATTCCTTGAGTGATACTCAAAGAGTTTACTTTATATTATTGAAGTATCAGTTAGAAATGGCAGATCGCCCATCGCATGCACCTCCATTATATTTGGATTTTTTTACTGCTTTGCAGGTATAGGAGGAAGAGGGAAAACCTGGTTGAAAGAACTGCAATTTCTCGATTACCAACTAAATGGGGTTTATTCCAGGCTTACTGTTACCGCTCAAAGCTTGATGGCACAGAGCACATAGCTGTTGTAAAGGTAAAAAGAACTACTTTGCACACAACTAAGCTGATCCTGAGTAACAGTTGGAGAAATAAAGTCGGATCTCTTCATCGCAGGGGGACATCGGAAATGGCCAAGACATCCTAGTAAGGGTTCATTCTGAATGTTTGACAGGGGACATTTTTGGATCAAGGAGATGTGATTGTGGGAATCAGCTAGATTTGGCAATGCAGTTGATCGAGCAAGCTGGCCGTGGCGTTGTTCTGTATCTCCGGGGTCATGAAGGAAGAGGCATCGGTCTCGGACACAAGCTTCAGGCCTATAACTTACAAGACCAAGGCCATGACACAGTGGAGGCCAATCTTGAGCTTGGTTTTGCTGCAGATGCAAGAGAATATGGTATTGGTGCACAGGTCAGTTCATTGAACTTAATTTTTATATACTTATACTTCTTCCTCCGTCCCCTAAAAGAGTTATGTTTCTAATGCTCACGTTCTGTGATAATTGATGGCAACAGATACTACGGGACATAGGGATACGTACGATGCGCCTGATGACTAACAATCCAGCCAAATTCATCGGTCTCAAGGGATACGGTCTGGCAGTTGTTGGAAGGATTCCGGTTTTGACTCCCATAACTGAGGAAAACAAGAGGTATTTGGAGACAAAGAGATCAAAGATGGGGCATATTTACAAAACTGATATACAAGCACCATTGGATGTGTTTATCAACCCAAACATTGATGAAAAAGATCAATAGTGAGAAAAAGTTCTAAAAGAAATACAAAGGCTGTGTACTTGATCGTGTGAATGATACAAATCTCATTTCTGTAGCCTGTGTGTATAGCGTTCATGACTTCTTTCTTATTCTTTTCTCGAGTTGTAATCAATTCTTTGCTTGTTTACAGAAAGCGAAAACTATATGAGAACTTCACATGCATACACAAATACAGTATTTTCTACGTCTCATTTACAGAATCGTGTTTCTGTGAAAGTGCTATAAACATCATGAATGTTAGGTAGTACATTGTGGTAGAATTTTGCAGCCGAATGTCGCCAGATCAGTCACAGAAGATCTGCAGATTGGGCAGCCGAGATGAGTCTTAAACCATGTTTTAATGCAAGAAACCTGGAATACATGAAGAACAACGCGCGAAGTGTTTCAGAAACTCGCCTTCTTCAAACTCTCCCAAACAAATTGCACAATCTGTATATCCTCTGCGCAATTATACTTCATTCTTCGTGCTGAACTGAGTGATAGGCATTGAAGCTACAACAAAGGAGTTCAATCCTGAGCTTTGGAACTCGAAAGAGGGATCATCGGGGGCACGCCGAATGTGGCCTCTGTTTCTGAAGACATTTATGAAACCACACACTGCGATGCTGTTTAAGAATGAATGAAGGAAGAAACAAAGGAAAATCACTACTACATTAAAATTTAACTGTATTTTAGTTTGTTGCTATTGGAGCAGCTTCTTCTATTTGTACGATGTGGTGGCCGTTTCTTGGATTTTTCCAATTTGTCTCTTTTACTGTCAATTAACAACATCCGAAGATTCCCACCATTTTTCTGCTCAGAATGAACCTAAATAATTGATAAGAAAATTGATGTTAATGAACTCAAGACAGATGAGCGCTTTATAAACTGTCCAACTATGCATAAAGTTACAAGAACAACTTTTGATACTCCTTCCGTCCTATTAAAAGAGTCCCGACTCATAAACAGTTATATTTAACTCTTTTAGTGAGACGGGAGAAGTACTATCTTTTCTTCACGAATTTGTCTTGAGCATTTCTGCAAATGACTATCGCAAAAACCACTCCATTGTTTACAGAATGCAATAACACTGATATTAATTTGATGATAAAAATGAGAAAGATTCAAACTATACACTGGCATCAAAAGGAATATTTGACTAAAAGCAAAAAATGCTATTCTTGAAATCAAGAAACTGTATCCCATTTACACCACCACAAATCTCATTTATACAAAATTGGAATGAAAGCATCATCCAAATCCTCAGCAGAACCTTTGTCTCTTATCCAATGAAACATAATTGTTTGCATTTACACCAGCAGAAATCAACCTATTATCACTACCACCAAGACAAGATCCAGAAGGCACATTTGCAAAGTTCAACATGGATGCTGAAATCATCTGTGAGGAGGCACAAGACATTTCAGCGTAAGGCCGCTTAACATTCGCAGCAGCAGGTTTGATGCTCATCACATCAGCAGCAGCAGCAGCATCACAACCCTTGATTGAAACAGGAGGAATGAGGAATGTCTGAAGCTGAGGAGGATTGCGCCACCGGGGAAGCGGCCCGGCCACAAGGAGATTCTGGAGGAGTGGCCCTGCATCAAGAACGGCCTTCAAGAACTTCCCTTTAGTGGGAAGATTCTTCCCCTTTGCAATATTGTCAATCACCGAAGAGCCATGATCAAGATTTGGCTGATTCACAAAAGGGATGCTTCCTGAATCCCCCATGTTCATGTTTGAGAGTTCAGGGGAGGAAACATTGTCAAAAAAGGAATCACCATGGGATGAACCATAATTGTAGGTTTCCGAGAAACTGTTGTTGGAATCAGTTATGCTTGAGTTTGCTTTTGTGGGATGCATCAGAAGAGGACTTTCAGGTTGAAACAGAGGGAAACTTGAACAGAAATCAGTTTGATTATTTGTGGAAGGAATCATCACTTTGTTTAGGATCTTTTGAAGTTGACCCCTTGCTTGATCTCTTTCTTGGCAAGCAATCTTGAAGAGCTGCATTAACTGCTTGGCATACTCTTTGTTCTTCCTCATTTCCTCATCTGCTTCCATTTTCACTTGCTCAAGTTCTAGAGTTGTTGTGAGCAGCTTCTGTTTCAATTCCTCAACACTCTGCAAAAATTGTAAGTACTTATGTTAGGAAACCAATCAAAAAACAGGAATTTCTCAGAAAGACAACATCCCAAATCCATAAGAATGCAAGAACAATAATGAGTATTTAATTACAAAAGAAACAAAGATCACATGAACCCGAGTGAAATCAAGGTGGGGGAAGTGGGGACCATGCAGATCACAAGACATCTATTTTTGGTCAAATATGATGCAGTTCTTCATATGCAAAAAGAAGAAAGAAACAATGACTTTTTTCACATTGGATACCAAGATGGAAAGTGATGATTGTTTCTTGAATTGCCAGAGACAGAAAACCACCAATTTCAAAGCAGAAACAGACCATAATTTCAGAACCATCAATTTCTCATATTAGTTTTGCAAAAGCCAACTAATGTCAATAAAAATCCCATCTTTCTATACAAGAAAAGGGAAATCTTTGAAAAGAAACAGAAGAGAGGACACAGGGCACATTGTATACACCCAAAAAAGGAGTAAACTTTGACAGAATTAAGCCAAAAATTGGTCAATTCACCGAAAGGGATTCCACAAAAGTTGTGAAAACTCCACGAAATGAAAGAACATGTATAAGCGAGTTTGAAACCATTTAACTGACATTAGAGGCCAAGAAAAAATGAACTTCCTCAATTGAAAGCAGAGCCTTGAATGCCAGAATCCAAAAATAGCAAGAAAAGGAAGAATTGAATGGAGTGAGTGAAAACCCACCTCTTGATAGCTCCATAAAGAAGAAAAATCGTCCATATTCTTCAATTCTGACCGGTAAAACAAACAAAATCTGTGGAACTAAGTCAGGAACAGAGGGAAAAATGGGCAAAAATCTTGAATGCTGTTAAGGAAGAGAGGGAGGTCTCGTGAATGGTGGTTTGTATCATTTATAGAAAAGCCAAAAGGTGAGAGAAATTTATAGAAAATTAAAGGAAATTTATGATTGGGTAGTGGGCACTTTACAAACTTGTAGAAGAGAACAACCCATCCACATCATTAAAAAAATATACAATTTTTTTAAAAATAAAATTAATTATGGAATAATCTTCAATACCTTTCTTGTTTAATTTTTATGGTAAAAATGCTTCCCATTCTTTCTGGGCCATTGTCTCTTTCCATGTGTGAATAAAGCTTCGTCCTTTTTTTTATTTTTTAAATTTTTTTTTTGGCCTCCTTTGAAAACTGCGTTCTCTTTCAAGAATCAAAATGGTCAAATATTAGCTAGAAATCGTCTTAGATTTCTCTGGATATTCCATTCTTTTCTCTCACAGACACACACTGAGTGTGAGACGGTCCTTTTTTTCCTTTTTCCGCCGGAGGAGAAGGAGGAGGTGAATATAAAAGCGAGCTGTCGATGACGCGGTTTTGTTTTGAAAAAAAAAAAAAAGAAAAAGGAAAGTCCCCTTCATTACCTTTTTTACGATGTGATTATTTTTGGAAATATCTTTAAAATGAGTAAATTAGTAATTAGTAGTAATTATATTTTCGGTAACTCTGACTGTATGATAATGCGCGTATAGAGCTTATTTTCGAAATTATTACGGTTATATTATAAAAATACATGTATGGGTTTAGTCTATGGCGTATCACGAATATAAGTTTAACTACTGAAATATCACGTATCAAGTTTTGTTTATGATATATCGTATACTGAATTTAGTTTCTGGTGTGTAAAATTTAACATTAAATATATTGCGAGTCGAATTGTCAAACAGACTTCTTATAACCCTAAATAATCATAGTAAAAACAAAAAAAACAAAAACAAACAAATGCGCAAGCCATCTATTAGTCATTAAAAGAATTGAACAAATTTTTCATGACAAGTATTGTAATTTTAATATATGAGTAGAAGAAATAGCCATAGTCAGTTCATACTTAAAAATTAAATGTACGAGTAAAAAAAGTTATTTACCATAATTATTATACCTTGGAATTTATTAACAGTTGTAACTTTTTAAATTTTGAATAGGGGGGAAAAGTATTATAAAAACAAGCAAAAGTAGTCCTTTTTTTTTTTTTTTTTGTAAGTTATAAATAAGGCAGCACGAACGGATGGAATGTACAATTAATATGGCCGATAACTTCGATAAGGAAAGAATGATGACGTGTTAATTTAATCGGCACCGTCTCATTAATTTCCTTTTTTTTAATTTCGTGTGTTTTCTCTAAATGTTTTTTTTTTAATTTTAAATTTATTCAAGCAAAGCAAATATCTAGAAGGGAAAATATAAATTTCTCTCAATCTTCTCACTTTCTTTTAATTCTCATCACACGTAAAGTTGGGAGTTATGGAGTGTTGGGATGCAACAAGGAGACTGAAATATATACATAAAACTTTATTCAATTCTACCTATTTTTATAGATACAACGAATATAGAATGAGACTCTAGCAAATTTTTATGAATACAACGGATGTATTTAATAATATTCCTTGAGAATTCCATTTTTTGTCTTTTTATGTGCACATTACAATAATAGAAGTTGGTAAGTTAATGTAGAGATTGATAGACAAAAGGTTATAAAAACAACAACAAACGAAGGAATGGTTACGGTCTAGTTACAGAATCATCTAGTCACAAAATAATAACGTTGGGACTTGGGATGTATTACTAATGTAATTGCATATGTCATAGTCTCGCAGATGAATAATTTCTATGACACAAGAATGTAGTTTTACTTGTAAGATCATGTTTCCTAAATTATCATCCCCATTTTATATGACTTTTGTAATAGAAAAATGAATGGAAAATTAAAAATATAGAGTGAAAATGTAGGTTGAATGATAGTTATATTTGGCGGTTTTAATTTTAGATATGCAATAAATTATTGCCATGTGAATGGCACGTCAGTCACTCTGTATTTTCACTAAGTGTATCATCACTCTTTGAGATATAAATTTTTTTTTTTATGAAAAAGAATGAATTTTGAATACATTGTTTTTAATATAGTGAATAGTTTTACTTTAATTTTTTTAGCCAAAGGAATTGTTTTTCTTGTGTTCTTGATTAGGGAGAGAAGAAGTTAATACAAGGTGAAATTTGAATTTGAACTTATTTGAAATGGACTTTTAATGCTTTATCATGCTTCAATTAACAATTAAATTTTGTTAATGACCCTAATAGACTTTCTAGAGACAAATATAACAACTATTTCTCTAATCTCTACAAATTTAAATGAAATGAATAAATTGTTTGTGCTATATATGTTAAGTAAGGTTAATTGTACAATACTAGTTTGGAAAAACAATTCAAATTCAATTACTTTAATTTGATTAAACTATTTTCACAAGTTAACCAAGTAATGGGGTAGTTTTGAAATTAATATAAATCCTTTTATTTTAAATACAATTACAAATGAAGTTAATAAAACACACAATGGCTACCTAAATAAGCACAATGGCTATCTATAACAAATGTTGAAGCGTAAACACACTCAAGAAAATGTCTCTTAACATATTTTTAGAAAACCACTTTGAGGGACATCGCGTTAAGAACAACTCTACACACCCCGTCAATAAAATAAAATAAAAAAAGCAAAATTTAGCAACAATTCTTCTCAAACCAAAGACCTACGACTTGCGTTAATCAATTTCCTCTTAGTTGAACCCAAAATAATAATAATAATAATAATTTTTTTTAAAAAAAGAAAAATAAAAAGAGACAGAGTACCTAATTAGCAACATAAATCGGTTTCTTGGTGGCGGTGCCCAAGATTTGGTTTTGAACTGCCCAAGAAAACTGAAAGCAACCCACATAACGGTTGACAATTAGTAACTGCTTAATTAATTTAATTTACTCTTATTGATATAATACCATAAGAATATACTAATATGATAGTAATAATTTAAGACATTCGAGATCGAATCCCGATAACTTTCAAGTGCAATGACATCATTTTTATGCAAGTAAAAGCGTGTAATGCATTATGCATGTAAAAACGGCAACAGCAAGTAGATGGTCCCCCAAATTAGTCTTCCTCCTCTCGATTAAACCCCGTTAATGTTGTATTGCCAAAACTTTCATACCGCATTGTGTGATTGAAAAACTTAATCGTGATTGTTCAAATAATAATTTAATTTGAGTTTGACAAAAATTTAGCAGCCTACTCACACCGGCCCACAAGTGAGAAATCCTAGGAAAATTTTTATATTTACTCTTTTAGTACGCAATAGTACTAACTAGGATTAAATACAATAAAATTTATGTTCAACTGGATCGATGAATAAATTTAATTTATTTATCTTTCACTTTCATTTCAAGTCATTTATTTTTAATTCAATAATAAAATTAAATAAGAATAAAAAATAAAAAGCCATCCTTATTATCTGCACCTGTGTCTGTGTGTGATATTGATATCATATCATTTGTATCAAACCACCATAGCAAT
Source organism: Leptodermis oblonga (assembly GCA_016801395.1). Taxonomy (NCBI): domain Eukaryota; kingdom Viridiplantae; phylum Streptophyta; class Magnoliopsida; order Gentianales; family Rubiaceae; genus Leptodermis; species Leptodermis oblonga. The sequence continues at coordinate 38,968,147 of CM028760.1, forward strand.
ATTACCAGGCTTTGTGGCGCCGTTTGTTTTTGGTGTCCGGATTTTATTAATTTAATTAATTGTTTTGACTTTAAAAAAAAACAAAAACAAAAACAAAAACTGCACTGCTTGCTTCCCTCACTTTTGATCTTTGATCCCGACTTTGCTAGCTCTTGGTTTTCTACTTACTTCCCTTGTAGCCTTGTGTGCCTAGCTTCATTTTTTTTTTTTAATTATTATTTAAGCATATTCATAAAAGGCGGAGGAGATCATTTGTATCAAACGGTACGGTGTATCCTCTCACATCGAAAAGTAAATTACGTTTTATGTTTCTATGATTATGAGAGGATACACATTATCTTGGATACAAACGATTTTCACTCCACAAAATGGAAGTGTGTGATATTTTCTTTTGTTAGATTTCCTCCAACCAATTAACCATGTATTTTACATAATAATTGTCTTGCCTTGTATCGTAATATGTGAATTATGTTAATTTTTGCGATGTGACGATAAACTTAGTGAACGAATGATCATCAATGTCAACAAATTAAAGAAAATTAGAGAATTATATGGTAAAAGATCATTAATACATTTTTTAATTTTCTCTTCTTTTTAAGTTCTGTATATATCTCCTGACTCCTGAATATGTCTGGTAAGAAATTCTCCTGTCTCTTTCCTTGACGACGCTCAAACTTGATAAATTCCATGTGATTCCCCACCATTCTCAAACATCCCGCGCTTCTTGCTGTGAAATAATCTTCGATGGAGGAGTAGAAGCGCTAGTCCCTTCCAATTAATCCAGTTGCTCGTGCCTACTGTTACCTACCGTAAGACCTCCTCCGTACCCTCGAAATAAAGAAAGAGAAGTAGCTAGGAACAAATGTTATCCTCTCCCGACCAAGTAAACCCTAAAATTAATAAACAACAAATAAAAAGGGTAAAACTTTATCTAAATATTATCCATAGGTATATATAAAAATAAATAAATATAAAATATCCATAGTACATATAGCAGATGCTGCCCATCCCATAGTTTTTAGCATTTGTTTTGTTCCATGTTCGATCGTGTGAACACTTTTCTCCATCTGGCCAAAGAAGACAAACGTTTTTCACCATTTATATAATTAATTAATTAAAAAAATAAATAAAAATATTTAGTTAGCTCATCATTTTTTTTTTGGGTTTTTCCGTTCGATATTCTGTTGCTTAGATTCGGTGTTCCTCACTTAGAACATGCAATATATATATATATATATATATATATATTGTAAGTATTATAGTTTTTTTCAAACGGCAACAAAAATTAATGAATTTCGTCCCCATGAGCACATGGCCTGAGTTTGTCGTGACTTGTATTTTTTCATAAGTCTGAGTTGGTACTTATGATTAAGCAATCTCTCCTATGTTTACACGTAACCCCGCCACCTTCTCATGCCTCAAACATGCAATGCATCTCTCATCTCCCTTCAATTATAAATTATTAATTCTTCGTGAGTTTTGTCTAACCTATTTGTTGGATTATTCACTTAGAAAATGATGTGACAATCACTTGGAAGAAGATCGTTGAATACTGACCGTTGTAATTAAACTGCCTAATAGTTGCTACTGCAGAGATTCGATATCATTTCAGAAAAAGAGTTCCCGGCATCTTTTCATTGTGTATATCATTTCATTTTCCTCTTATAAGTTATTGAATGGACTATGAAATTTTGAAAAAGCTTAATTTTCTTGAAAATAAAAATAAAAATTTCATTAATGGTGTTGAAAATCGTCCAATAGCGACTGACAATAAAATATCAAGAAACAACTAACACAACTGATTACAAAAGATTTTATCTGATTTCTATCAAATTTGAACTGCCACACCAGTGTATCTTATCTATACCTAATATAGATCTAAACACGGTAGAAATATAAAACTGAACAAATTCTGTGCCGACAGTTACGGATCTGCCACTAATTATCAATGAAATTTTCGAGACTGAATTTTCAACCAAATCTTCTTACACCATGGCAATGAATAGAATTATAAACAAAAACTTATACACCATAGCCATGATGAATAGAATCACCAAAGCTTAATTATAGTTGGTAAGTAATGGGCAAAATTCCTTTGAAATTTGTCCAAATTATTCAAAAGAGTCTGAAGTTTTGAAAATCACCCTGCAAACCCTAAATGTTCAACTTTTTCCCCTCACATTTAAGGAAAATTTGATAATGCATTTAGAAACCTCAAGGTTCATCGAGAAATGTTCAAAATCTCATAATCTGCAAGATAATTTAGACAAATTTCAGAAAATTTTGATAATTTATCCTTCAATTAAAAATAATGTATATTTACCAAATTTATATATAAAAAAAAAAAAAAGAAAAGAAAAGGAGAGAACCTTACGTTTGAACAAAAGACAATGAACATGGATGACGATCGTTCCGTCAAGAAATTAATTAAAAGAGTACCCTCAAACTTTCTTTCTTATATTAATTTTATCCCCGACAAAGCAGCTTCTCTACTACGTACTCTTCCTCTATTTTTCTTTTTGTGCTGTACTATTTTAAATCATAAATTAATTAATTCATTAATTCCAGCTCCCTTTATTCCAAAACAACTACATTTAATAATAATTATGTTAATTAGTAAAAATATTTGAAGAAAAACGAAATAAAATTATAATTAAAAAAAAAAAAAAACCCTTTAATTCAATATTTGGACAAGCTCAGCCGTCGGATTGTCCTACCATGGTGTCCACCTTTTGTCGTTTTGGAGTCATGTTCTTGCACGAAGTAACATGGTTTTATCGTATTGGTTGGTGTTACTTACCTTTCCTAAGCTCGTGTGTTTGTGTTTTGCGTGTGTCATCTTGTTCACCCTTAGTACTAGCATTTGTCCATTCAAGATTTCAGCTCTTCATTAGTTGATTTTAAGGGTATTTTTCGAATGAATTTTTAAATACAATAATCATTGTAAGAATTATAAATATGCATTATTTCCTTTGTCTTCAAATAAGTGTTTGGTCGATAATTTTGTTTTTTTTTTTTCGTCTTACACATCAAAAGAGATACTTCTTTGAGAATTGAACGTGTAAGAAATATGAAAAATAATTACTCGTTATATGTTATGAAAAAATCACATTTAAAATTGTATCTTATAACCTCATAATGTATTAAATATATTTATTTACTTGTATAGATTTTCTTTTTTTTAATAGCATTAGGCCCCTTACATTTGTTTTTTTAGCTATGCCACTGCTCATAAACCACTATATTTTATAACTCTGCAATAGGGAACGTATAAAATATTACATGTACGGTTTAAAGCGAGAACATAATGAAAACGGGAAAATTATACTTTTGGTCAGTTTTGTTTAAGATCGTTATACTTTTTGTCACTTTTGTTTGAATTATTGCAAAAAAGTCATTTTCCTATGTATGGGTGTCAAACTTTTAGCCATTTTAACATGTTATTACATGTTCTCCCCAATTCATGCCTCAGTTAACAGTAATATGAGTTCTTTTCATTAAACATAATATTTTTAAGGACTAATTATAAATTCTAAAATTTTATCCCCGAAAACAAACCCTATAGAATTTGCCGTAATAGTATTAATTGAATTATAACTCTAAAACTTATAGTAATACTATACTACAATAATTAAGAATTTTTGTATCATTTAAATAAATTTTTAATCCGTTTAAAAAACTCTAAAACGTCTTCTAAAGAAGACGACAAAAGGGTAGCCACCACTAAATTCTAATGCTAATTAATATCCTATAAACCAAACCCCACATATATATATATTGGATATGGCAGAGACAAAGCTGCCAAGGTTAAAAAAAAAAAAGAAAAAGAAAAGGATTCACCTGATACAATGTATCTAGATAATGCATCAATACGTCAAAACACAAACACACGCACTCATATATTAATTTATTAATGTATAAAATGTTCTTTGTTTTTTTATTCCTAAATTCCTAGGTATCCTGAGTTAAAAGTTGACCCCTGAGCCACCGCACTTATTTCGGACGAATTGTATTTAGTTAAACCACCCTTCTATTTGTATGGAATGTGATCCTTTCCCGTAAAATAAAAGGTCATATTTAGAATTGTATTATGTTATTCGTAAATAGTTATATTATGTGACTCTTTCGTTAGAACAAAGATCGACAATAAAATGAAGTTAGCGCAAATCGTCAGCTTAATGCTAAATAAGGGATGATACACAAACTAAAAGTCCGATAAAAAATATTTCATCCCTTAAATTCAATATATATATATATTTATTTCTTTCACTATAAATGATATTTATTATTTTAACATAATCACGATACTTCAATATCTAACCTTGATAGTACTTCAACACTTACAGTTTTAAAAACAGTACTCAAGTTTTGAAAACACGCAATACGTTTTGTTTTAATATGCATGCTAACTAAACTCAATAATTTAACACACAAGATAATTTAGACGCTAAACTCAATACGTGTTCTTATGTCCACACTCGATTTAAGGGGATGAATATTGACGTTATCCACATACATTCCACAAACGTGCCTAGCTAGCTCTAGAGCTATACTATTATTCTGGTAATTTGGGCTGAACTAATTAAATATATGGCTCAAGATTCAGTTCTTTGAATGAACCAATTGTGATTTTTAATTAAAATTTTCTTTTGCCTGGATTTAATTGGAGTATATGAGATTATATACATACATAAAACATGGCTTTGACTAATTGGCTTTACGAACCATTGAACCTATATTATTTAGATTTTAACTCAACTCAATGAAAAACCAAGCTAGTTCGAGCTCGGTTTACATAATTCTTTTATTTTATTTTATTTTTTTGACTTAGGAGAGAGGTAAAAGAAATATTACATTTTCAAGAAGTATGAATTTCGACTTTAGTATGAGCGAATAACACTGAAACTAGCGTTATTTGTCAAACTTGGATATAATACTATTCACTTCGTTTCATAAAAAAATGTCATTTTAAAACTATACATTGTGATTTATAAATAGTTGTATGATGGACTTTTCTAATGAAACTGAGAGTATATGTCAGTTAATTGATACTCATTTCGTTCCATTAGAATAGTCCACTTTGTAGTATAAAAAATAGTATTACAAAGTTGATTCTTATAATAAAACAGAGAAAATACTATATATTTGATGATGGCGAAGGAAAAAAAAAAAAAGAGAAAAAAGAAATAACAACGACATTGTTTTACAAAAACGACAAAACAGGTTCAAAACAAAGTTGATAATTAATGTTGACTCTTCCAAATTTACGCGTTAGTTAGTTACCATGTTACCAAAGGGGTGAAATAAGAAGGCATATAAACAAAAAGTAACCATATATATATATGCACCTCATAATTTTTTTTAAAGGGGCACATTTACAATAGCAAATTAATCCAAATAAAGTAAAACATATTCAAATAAGTATGAAAAAAATGCCCACAAGCCAAACAATGTTAAAGTGCATAACACAAATTTTTAAAATTGTGTTAATGATAGTTTAAGAATTTATATTGATTAGGGGCATTTCACACACAACACTCAACATTCACTATAATTTTTTTTTACATATATATGTTCCTAGGGTGGGGTCAGTGGGGGGCCCGGGCCCCCACCCTAGCTCCTCCAGTGTATATATGTGAAATTCTATAATGAATTTTAAGCAACGAGCTAGTGTCCCATTGGTTGTGGTGCGTAGTGGACCATCCAAATGTTGGGGATTAGATTATTATCTCTGTCAGTTCTGCCTATTTAAAGTGCAAACTGACAAGACTCTGTGTACTATATCAAGAAATATAATGATTCATTAAAAAAAAAATTACAATGAATGAGTGATATATATAGTATATGAAAAGACAAAATTGCAACCCCTATTTGAATATCATTGAGAGTATGAATATGCAACTCATCGCGTCTTATTTCACAAATAAAATTCATATTTTCAAATAAAAATTGTTTATATATATATATAGAGAGAGAGAGAGAGAGAGAGAGAGTAATTTTTTCTATTTCATGCATTTTTTATTTTAAACAAATTAAAAACAATAAGAGCAATGAGGGACGGGAGACCGAATACTTTGTCTTATTAATTATATATCAATTGCAATGTTAAAAAAAAAATTTTGATTTTTGTTTTTAGACCTTTAAATACGGAAATGTTTAAGTAGTATACTTGATTGATACACAGTTATTGAGACAAAAAGAAAAAATCTGATCCCCAAAAAGTATGGTTGGTATGTAATACGTGTATCCGGATTATTGGGTTTGTGTTAACACTCGATCTTCAACCCTAACCTTACCAATTTAATTATTTGTGTCATTCTTTTCGACCCATTTAATCTGCAAACTTATCGGGCTTGTGTCGGATTCATATAGTATTTTTGTGTTGCTTTAAAAATTATTGTTGTCGGGTTCAGTTTGGTGGATTCATGTGTCAATATTCTCAATGCTAATCTCATACCTGTACGTATTCGTGTAAATCTATGTAACCCGTAAATCTGCCAAAGTTCAACTTTAACTTATTTATATCACAATATATTTTTATATCGTGTCAAAAATGATCAAAACCCTACCAAAACAACGCGCAAAATTATTGGAACATAGAGGTTAATCAAATAGAAGACCAAGCTAGCTAAAGGGTTAAAAAAACGTCTTTTGAGCCCACCGAAGCAACGGTCTGAAAAAGCAGAGACCAAGGCGACCTTTACCTTCTTTTGCTTCCTAACGAGTAACGACTTTACCTGTCGACCTAATTATGCAAAGCCAGTATGAAGGCTCCATCATCATTCTCATAAACTAACAGTCACAATTAATGATGATTAATAATAACATTTTACACTATCTTTTACTTTATTTGTCCATTAATGTTAAAATATTGTTATCATCTCTTTGATTAATAATTATTTGGTCAATTTTAAACAATTACTGGTAGAGAGTTCGCGGTGACAATAATGAGAGCCGAAATTGGGTGCGTTTAGCACGCAGAAATAAAAATCAGGGAATTAGCAAGTAATTTTTAGAATTAAAGTTTCTATATTTGATTCACGTAGAAATCTGATTATTTAAGTTAATATACTAGGTAGAAATCAATTTAAAATTCCTTTAAACCAAATGATTTCTTCATTCCCAAATGCGAGAGGTGCCCTAATTCCCATCATATTCCTACGCGTCAAATGCATCAAAGTAAAAACATTGATTGAAGTTACTCTTTTGCAATTCTATCATTATTATTTATTGTCATGTTGGATTGGATTAGATTCCTAAAGATATCATGAAATTTTCATTCAAAAGATGGTGACACATTAAATAAACGGATTACATAATTAGCTATTTCATTTAATATGTTTCATCTCATTTTTTATTTTTTCTACACTTACTAATATGACCGTGAGTGATTCATAGTTAATTTATACTTAAAATAAAGGATACATCATTCAAAAAAAAATAAAAATAAAGGATACAAGTAAAAATATATTTATTTAATTATAGTAAAAAATCTAGAGAAAAAAATATATACACTTCTTTCTGTTTCATTAAAAGAGTGTATTTTTTAAAATATATAATTTTTATAAATATTAAACTATATATAACACCTAAAATAATTAACTGGTCACTATTTGTTCCATTCATATCTTTACTATTTAAATGTAAATCAATTTATAAAGGACACATAATTATATTACTAAATATATAAAAAGTAAAATAAGAAACCAAAATAGAAATCTTCTATTGGCATATTTTTTTAAGAATTTTTTTTTTTTAATGAAAATGAAAGAGTAAATTTTAAAATTAAACTCTTTTAATTGCTTTTAATATAAAGAGAATTCATCAGAAAACCAAAACTCTTTTATTTGATCGGACAAAATAATAACATGCCAATTACAATAGTGAAAGAATGAGAATATATCAAAACTAAGTCATTCCACTTTTAAAAAAAAATTTAATATAATGGTAAATCTTTGTTTTAAAAAATTAATACATAATAATTTAAACGGGTGATCCTTCGTTTTATTATGCTGAAGTAAAGGGAGGTACCCTTCCCCCGGAATTTACCACCTTACGAGACAGTGCCACGCGTCTAACTATCCTTTACGAACTGTATTATAAGTATATTGTATGGGTTGTCTTAATGCTAAATAACCTAAAATATTAAAATGATTAATTATATCTTCTGGAAACAAAAAAAAAAAAAAAAATCCATATCATTCAGTGGGGTCCCGACTAGCTTATTCGAAAAATGGGGATTGGGAGAAGAATTAGCGTACAAGAAAATGTCTCACTGTGATTTTTAAGGTTTCATATACTATACATCGTCGTGTTGTGAGGCGGCCGGCAGCAGCCACCCGTTTATGGACAAGCATGCAACGCTACAATTAAGCCTTTGATTATTAGTCAGCCAGAACACGCGCCGCCGGGCCGCCCGTCGCACGACACCTGGTTTGAGGTCCCCTTGTCGCAGGGCACATGCGAGCTTGGAATGGGAAGCTTGGCAGTATTATACGTGAAGGCTGCTTTGCACGTGCACCTGGCTGCTCACCAAACCGTATTGAGTTGAATTGAATTTCAACTCATTAATCCTTCTATGTTTTCCGACCACTAAATTCGACTTATATATTTTAATTGTTGAAAATTCACATTCCTTTTTACTCCTCAAAACAATTTTCCACTGCGATTGACCCTTATACTCGGTAAGATATATGGAATGTAATTACAATTTTTTTTTTTTTTTTTCGGTTTCCACGACCCATAAACCGAAAAAAACTTGTTGTATTTTAACTAGTAAAACCTGACATTTTGTCCTTTTCTTTCCTTTAAGTTGACCATTACACTAAGTTAGACAATACAATGTCCTTACGATGTTCTAGTTTGTTTTGTTCTCAACTCAAGAATAGGTAAAAAGTTCTTGCATCAGGTTTGGAATCGTTAGAATGAACTAATAAGGCACAATTTTTGTTCCACTATAAGAATTGTCAGCATTACTACAATAGTATCATTTTGAGACGAACGAAATGAGTATCGTAACAATAATATATTATTGTCATAAATTTATTATAAAAAAAGCTCTTGTTGTGTTACATGGATTTTGATGACATGGTAATTTCTCTGGCTTCGGATCGAGGGCTACAACTTACAATGAACTCAGTGCGCAGAATTGTCATTTCACACTTCACTGTAAGAATTGTTGGCGTTATTACAATATTATCTTTTTGAGACAACCGGAGCAAGTATTGATAATAAATAGACATGACAACGAAATTTATTTAAAAATAAAAATCTTGTTATGTTACATAGATTTTGATGACATGCATGGTAACGTAGTTGGCTTTCGCATCGAGGGCTAGGAGGAAACATCCGGTTTACCGTTTACAAACGGCAGTTTGAATTCAGGGAACATACGCAAGGCCATAGCTTTCTTAGACTACTATGAAATAAATGTACATGCATGCATGCATTTTCTTTGCCCTCATTCTCGACCTGCTTGATTTACTTGACTTCAAATGTAACGGTCGTTTTATCAAATTAATTAGGATCGATCATGAATCAAATATTCAAACCACATCCTTAGTCCTTTCGTTCTGCACAAGTCTCTCTCTCTCTCTCTCTTTTTTGGTTAGCGTAGAGACTTTGCTACATACGGATCACATCTGAGGTTAAACGTTCCTCAATATATTTTTACGAGTTCAGATCTTTTATTCCACTTGTAAGGTTGAAACACACATATTTAAGCACTAGCCCTCATGATTGTAAAACGTACACAATTGATTTATTAAAAGTGAGACAAATGATTTGATCTCTCTTCCCGATCACACCCCGACCAACACACACACACAGAGGAAGAGAAGAATTAATTAAGATGATAATTGGGCTAATTTTAATATGTTTTGTAATGAAAATTCGATGAGGCAAATATTAAGTTTGAAAGTCAAGTCGTTCTAGAGATCGATCATTCTCTCTCTTACGAGGGATTTAGTCTTTAGAAGAAACTTCGATCGACATTCATCATGCAGCTGGCCCAAACAGTCCCTTATCATGTGATCAAACAGTTGCTTCATCATATTAATTAGGGTACAAGTTCTATAAAACCCTAGCTAATTTATTAAGAAAAAATATTAATTGAAATTAAACATGTGAAATATATATATATATGCATCTTGATGATTTATCGTGTACGCACCAATAGGATTGTCTTCTGAATCATTAAAAGGTGTCTAACTAAATATGGGGACTAATGATGAAATATGAGCTTGTATACATGGATGTAAATTCTCTTCTTGTTTTTTTATTTTACGAATAATTTTAGTAATTTTTAAAAATTATTTTCATCATGAAATTTTAATGAAAACATAAATCAAAACACTTTCCACACCAGAATATATTATATATATAATTAGGAGAGTAAAAGTATGAAATGAATGATGTGTCACAGACGAGAAAAAGATAATACATGGGAAAAATTATCTACGTGGCCACTAACTTATGAGAATATATGTATATATATATATATATATATATCTTTTATATGACTTAATTATTTAAAATGGTCATTTTTTTGTCCTTTAAAGAATTTCAACTGTTGGATAAAAAAATCGATAATCCCATCTGATTTTGACACAATTCGATCGATGGTTAGAATTACACAAACAATGATCAAATTATTTAATTGACTAGTCAAATTGTTAAGAAAAGAATTTAAGTTACAGAAGAAAATATACTACTCAAATTATGCGGTAGTTAGATTATAAGGAAAGGCACCAAATTAAAGCATCACTTTTACGGTCATTTAAGGGAAGAAATTAATAGCATTATTAAGTGACGTTTGGACAAATGGACCAAAAAGGCTGTTGTTTGTTCTTACATATTATAAATATATACATTTGACTGACTTTGACTGCCCCTTTAATAACACCCTTCAATATCTTCTTCTTATTAATTTTCTCAGGCAACTTCCGTATTGTTGTTCTTCCCAATTGCAAGCATTCATTCCTCTAGCCTAGTCTTCTTTGCCCTACATTCAATCGATCTACTACTGTCTTTTCTTCTTTTGGGAGAAAAATCAATGTATGTTTCATTATTTTATTCGTTCTACTAAAAGAGTTTTATGTACTAAATACTTACTCTCTCTGTTTTCCAAATAGTGTCCCTTTAGAGATTTGCATAGAAATTAAGAAAGAGAGAAAAATTATTCTTTTTACTCCTATTTATATTATCTTGTTTAACTACAAATTTAATGAGAATGTGTGTTTGTATGTACATTTCACTATTACAAAACATGTTATTGGAGGTGGGTTTTGCGATGGCCCCACCTCCAATATGGGTGCCGCCATATTGTTGTCACCCGCCTCCAATACGCAGAGTATTAGAGGAGGGTTTCGAAGGACCCGCCTCCAATACTCTTATTCACTTTTTGCATTGAAGTTTGAAAATGGACAATCTTTAAAGAACAAAAAAAATTGCTTAAGGAGACACTCTTTAGAAAACAGAAGGAGTATATGATTATGTAGGGTTATTAAGCAACATGTACACATTTGAAAAGTAAGGACAAAGAGAAAGAAATTGTGACAGATTACATATTTTAAATAGCTTACATTTCAATTTTAATTAGTAAATTTTAAACAGAACTACTTTACTAATAGAATGGCATTAAGAGAGTATATTATAATCGTTCCATTAGAAAAGTCTACTTTGTTACCTTTTTAATCGTGGTCTTGAACAACTAAGGTATATTATGAATTAAAGTCAAGAGAATATAAGTTGTTGGCAAACGACTTGCACACTTTCTTAAAAATCTGTACTTTTGAGTTAGGGTTATACTTTTTTAAGGAGATCGGGATGAAAAATCAAAAGTGACATTGGAAAAAAGATATCAATTATATATGTGTTCATATTAGGGTTACACTCTCTGTTCTTTTCCATCCAATTTCAAAAAAAGTATCACTTTTTTCTAAAAAATATTACACAAAAAAATAATATTATTTTTACTAAATTCACTATTCAAATTTTAAAATTTTCTCTAAATTTTTACTCACACAAATTTTAAAAAAACATAATCATTACACTTTTTCTTCTCTTTCTTACACAAATCCCCAAAAAAAATTCCCTCAAAAACAAATTTTTTTCTAACCAAAAAATTTCCTAATCAAGTTATTAAGAGAACAATATGTTAAGATCAGATCACCTGTATATATTACTATTGCACGTGACAATTAAAATGATGTAAGTTTACTTAGAGAAATGATGGTTTTTATATGAATAAAATAATATTATTTTTATAATAACACACTATAAATAAATAGAGAAATATATAAGTATAAGTGATTGTATTCATTTACTTACTTCACCTACATTTTGTCAACCCTAGAATGAACACATAACCCCAAAATGGCTTAATAAACATCTCTGGCAGGCAAGTGTACAGTCTGAACGAAAATATTGAAGTTCGAAATGCTAGATTAGCTTGGAAATGCGAAGTACTTCACTTCTCTCTAATTCTTCAAAGTTGAAATTAACACGTATTATTCTCTCTGTCTTATTAAAACAATTCACTTTAAAAATCATACTTATTCGGTTACATTAGCAGAGTCATATTTCTAACTAAATTTAATACTAAAACATGATTTTTTTCAAGGGCGACAAAAGGAGTACATTATTTTATGAAACGTAACGTGCAAGACAAATAATTTTTGTAAACTAGACTCTGTATATGAAACGGATCATAAGATGGACTAGGACATACTTCTCATTAATTCTTCAAAGTTGAAATTAACATATAATATTGGTAGACTTCTTATAATATGCAACACATTTGTTGTTCTTGGAGATTGCAAGCAAATAAACAGGTAAATCTGGGCATCTCTGATATTGATACTTCATGTCTACAGTCTTATCAACATTGATGGTATGTGGAAATTTTGGTGTGTGAGTAGGTTTTAGACGGCAAAAGCAGATCAACACTTTTTGCTTTCTTAGTCAAACGAATGACTTCTCTTTTTTTCAAGAAAAGAAAAGAGTCCTTTCTCTCAAAACTACAATCAATTTTTTAATATTCTTTTTTAAATAATTTTTCTTTATATTAAAATAAGATTATTGTGGTTTTAAGTTCGAAAATTCTAGTTTTGGAAACCAAAAAATAAGGACGGGGCTTTGTTAAATTGGTACCTATTATTCATTCTGATTTCTGATTAGTTAAAAGACTTCAATTTGAAATTTTATAACTTTTTATGGGTTGCAAAGTACAACACTTGAAGCAGCTTTACTCCCTTGAGGTTTTGTAAAATTACTGAACAACTCCTTAAATTTGAAAATTTGTCAGCACCCCCTTAGTTAGCGATCTTATTAGTTTTGCCCTCGGAAAATGTCATATTACTCTTTAACTAGTCGAAATTTTTGCTTAAAAAAAAAAAAAAAAACGTAAGAGATACAGGAAAAACATTCGAATGATTGTCTGCATGGTTTTTTTTTTCCGCTTACATTGGCATTTTGTCTAAACTTCTGGTTTCAAAATGGTTAATTGTTATGCTAATACTTGGTCAAACGGTGCATTGGTTTTTTCAAAAACCTTAGAGGGTGTTTAGTAATTTCACGAAAACTTCGAGATGAGGAAATGCAATATAGCCATCCATTTTTGGATTGATAAAGCAAAGTTGAGCAAAGATATTACTGTGCCCCACTTGGAACTACTTTATGAAGAAGACTACCTAACAAGACCACATTATTGAAGAGAGATTCTAGCAGCCAAAGTCAAAAGCATCACCACTGAAGTGATGAAAGCCTTTCATTGTGGAAAAATTCCTCTTAAAACTAATTGAATCATTTCACTTCTAATCATACCACTTATGATCATATACATGGAATGCTATGTGTTACTCCCTTTCGTTCCATTCCATTATAACAGTCTACTTTATAATACGAAATATTATGTGTTAGTTCGAATCTCTTTTTTCTTTTTGATTAAATTACTCATTTGGTTACCCAATCTCAAACATTTAAAGAAGAAAATATAATATATTATAAGGTCAGATATGATCACGGTATGAAATAAAAAGAAATTTTAAAATTAATGAGATTGATACGGATTGAGAAAGTTTAACCTTGGTACTTCTTAATTTCACTTACCAACAGTAAAATTTCAATCGACATTTCTTTTAATCGTTGTGACACAAATATAAAAGCAGTGATACAATAAGTAAAGCTATTTTAGTATCGCAAATTATGTAAAAGGAATTATTAGAAAAACAACACTATCACTTCGTACGTTCCATATACAGAGTCATGTTTGTAATATTGAAAACAACATTACTAACGTGATGATGAGGGAGTACTATGACATTATTTCGAATTTATTCAAGAGAACTATTCCCATTCTGAAATTATAATTTTGACGTTTATGAATGAATTAAATACAAAAAATATTTCCATTAAGAGCTGCAAATTGCAATCAAAGAGAAACAAGTAAAAAATGTAGAAGTAAAAGCCTAAAGCTCATATCGCTTTTAAAATTGGTCCCAAGTCCAACTTGTATATTAGCAAAGGGCCAAAGGCCCATTTCAAGGAAAAATATAAGTCCTCTATTCCATTAGAAGAGTCCATCTTGACTTAGGTATAACTTATTATAAATATTAATGTACAACACCTAAATTATCTAATTTGACACCCTTTATTCCAATTATATCCTTACTTTTGAAGTAAGTACTAATTGTAAACCACGCATAATTATGTAAGGGTAGGAGGTGTATAAAAATTGAAAGTGAAATCTTCTAATAGAAAAAAAAATATTTCTCAAACTATACCCTTCTAATAGAAATAGATAGTTAACAACCATCATGTGCACTGATGTGATGGTTATTAATCCATTTAAAATTTGACAAGTGGATAGAATTTAAATGAATCACCACGACACCTATTTTGTAGGGTAGTGGTGTATTTATTGTCAAATTGTGACTTACCAAATAATTAACACTTGTCAAATTTTGGAAACTCTTGAACAAATTTAAAAGTAATTATCAAAAAGTTCGAGGAAGTATTTGTAATTTGACCAACAATCAAGGAAAGTATATGTACACTGCTCCCTAAAATTGTGTTTTGTTCTCGTTATCACCCTTTCCAATTGGAAAACATGCTATTCTTAGTATGAAATGAGACTATTCTCCTCATGAGTTCGTTTTTTTGGGTTTTTTTTTTTTCTCAAGGTCATGACTTCCTACCAAATGTTCATTTTTTACTTTATAGCAAATGTTATTGTCAGATTAATAATTTATTAAATAATTTCTTTTCAGAGTAAATGTGCACGTGTTTACGTTCAATTTGTTTTAAATGGAGAATTATTATTTTGATAATAATATAGGAAATTAGTTTTGTAAATGTATTTGAACTCGGGCCATAACAATTTCTTATGGCAGGCCCATAACCATGGTTGAGTCAGTGAGGCCTGAAAGCGACCCAATACCATAAACTGAAGACGGTGCAGCCCATCTCTCAACACTAAATAAGGCCCTTTCAAATAGTGTATTGAATTTGAACGTAAACAACTCAAATTTTCAAGCTCTATGATAGCTTTAGAATATATTAACGAGTATTTGGTCCCTTACATATATCCTAATAATCTTTTTGGTCATTCACATTTCAAAACAATCTTTTTGGTCCCTTACTTTTATTTCTCGAACTATTTGGTCCCTTACATTTCATAATAATCTTTTTGGTACCTTAATTTTATGTTTCAAACTATTTGGTCCATTGGCTGTTTAACCTAGCGAAAAATGTTAATATTACTCGCACTTCTGTCCACATGACTCTGAATGAAGAAAATCAACCTAATGAAGAAAATCATTGGGATGCTAAAAATTATGTTAGGACAAGTTTACCCTTCGCTAAGGTGGTCGTGTGAGCGAAAGTGCGAGTGATATTAACGTTTTTCGTTGCCAGGGGACCAAATAGTTCAATAAATTAATGTAAGGAACCAAAAAGATCATTCTGAAACGTGTGGGACCAAATAGATTGAAAAATAAAAGTAAGGGACCAAAAAGATCAATTTTAAATGTAAAGGAATAAAAAGATTATTAGGTCATATGTAAGGAACCAAATGTGAAATTTACTCATATATTATGTATCTAAGTGAAACTATATAAAGTGAAATTAATATTTATAACTTCACCAAGAGTCAAGAGAAGTGGATGTGATTTATCCATTATATTAGAGGTTTGATATATAGTTAGTGGCAACATTATGGCTTACGTAAGGATTGATAAGCTTAAACAATTTCCTAATAAATTATCAGCACTTTTAAGATCCAAACAACGAGGGCAAGAATATATATATATATATATATATATTTTTTTTTTGGGCAAGAAAACGAAGTTAGTATGTTGAATTTGTTTATGAAAGTTTTAAGTGTTGGTGTTATTCAATTTGGCCGCCCAAGGCCATTTCATTCAAGAGATAACATAAGAAATTAAAACAAAGAGATTAAAATAATCAAGCAAACACACTTTTCTTCGATGATTAAAATTAAAGATAATGATGAATCTATTTAATTTGTGACATGGATTAATATTAAAACGATTTAAATTATGTGGACAATTCATTTTCCCTATTGAATAGTGTCTCAATCGACGTGACTTAAGCTTAATAAACTCCCAAACCTAAGTAATTAGCTGACGAGGAACGTGTTAGTGCTCAAATAGGTGGAGATTCGATTTTGATCGTTGTCAAACTTTACAATATTAACGTGTAAACTGAAAAAATAGTCATTTGTACAGTATGGTGCCTTAATCATGAAATTAACAACCTCCCGAACCTAAGCAATTTGCTTATGAAGAACGTGATAATGCTCGAATAGTAAAACGCTTAATGGATTACTTAAAAGTTGAAGATTCGATTTCTGTCCTTGTCAAACTTCACAATATTAACCCGTAAACTGACAAAATCGTCCGTATATAATAAAGTACAATTTAAAATATACTCGTAATCCTTTCCCGTTTCTCTTGCCCCATACCACATCAGAGGGATAGAGAGAATTAATAATATGACAAACCCTAGAGACCTATATATTTGTGGTTTGGTACGTAGTTAGTGCTAATCGGTCACTAAATTAATTTCAATACTTAATTAATGAAGGGGAATAATCACGAAGTCCACTATATTCCACGATACCTACTAAGTATTTTAATCAAATTACCAGCTCACTTAATCCTTTGCCTTTTCTTTGATTAATTCAAATCTGCGGGCAAAGCATTCTGGACCACTCATCTGTAGATTAATAATCTTTCGTCCCGTATAAAGAGTTTAGTTTCAAAAATTATTTTTTACGTCACTAAAAAAATTTAGTTTGAATTTGCTTACATAGCATCTACCCCAGTTGCGTCAGTAGGGAAAAAAAAAAAAAAAACCAATCCCACACAAGTAAATTATATAATGATGAGGTGGGGATTGGAGGGGTTTTCAGACTCCTCCAGACACCATCTAGTAACGCCTCAAGCATACCTTTACTGGTATAATAATGTGTAGTCAACGATTAACCATTAACTAAAAAGTGTAGGATATAAAAATAATACATCCAAAATAATATTAAATAGATTAACGCACAGCGGAATAAAACTTCTTTGTAAGAACGAACAATAAACAAACCCGCACGCACACAATCTGTGCGGCGCACCTAAGCCGAAGTTTGGTCGAGAAACAATCCAAAGGTTATTCGGTTTCTCCTATATCTTGATATCTATCTCTGTGATTATAATGATCACCCAATGCCTCTTTTATAGGCTAAAATATCCCTGAATTCTATCATAAATCTGATTCAGAACTATTTTCTAAAACAACTAGGTTACCCAAAATAAGCACTAAACCAAATAGGAAACAGACAAATAATAAATCTTACTATAAATATAATTACCTAATTAATAAGTTTGGTTTAATTATTATTTTCCAACAAAAAGTAATTATATAAATGAAAAATATAGTGCCAAAACTTGATTCAGGTGTTGTACTTATCATCGTTAATAAATTACACCATTCAAATATGATTCTTTTAATGATCCGGAGTAATGCTACTACCATATATTGAACAAAAACAAAGAGGGAAGATGTGGCCCTGGTTTCCCGGTGACTTCATAGGTGGTGTCACTTTTACAGTATTTTGAATGATCAATGATCAATGTTTGTTTTGATTTGAATTTCTCTCTCGGCAGGAAGATGCCGATATGGCGTGCCATAATATATAGTACTAGTAGTAGTTCATGTGCTGTTTTGAAAGGGAAAGTTCTTTGTTTTCTTCTGGTTTGTGGTAAAGTTGTTATTTTTTTTTTATTATTTTTAGTATAGTTTTATTTTAGTTCGGAGGTTAATGTGCTCCACTAAAAAAGTCTTGTTTATGATATTGTAGTATTGAAATCAGTATTAGAAACATGATTTTTTTAACCAAATGTAAAGAGAAGTATAATGTATAAGATATTGAAAGCTTGCTCACTTGTACGTGATTTATCCATCCTTTTGTCAAAATTCAAATGGATTACTCAAGTGTTACACCATCTCTCATTTTTCGATCTATTCGTTTCATAAATCTTCTTATTGAGCCCTAAAATCATTGAGAATGCACAATTTGAAAAATAGTAATCAGATTCTATTTATTTAGAAGGCAGACTAACAGAACTTTTCATGCGGCGCCTCTCCTTTCTTCTCCTCCTCGAATTCCTATCGTTTATGTAATAGATAAATATAATTCTTATAATAATTAGAATGTTTAAAAAAAAAATAAAAAGACTTACTAGTAAGAATAAACTAGCAAGTTTTCCTTCTTGATGTCATAATTCCTTGAATGACAAAGAAACCTAACTAGTTATCATAGAGTAAATGAATACATACAAAACCTTCTACTATCCCCTCAAAAGAAATGCATGCTACATCATTCAATTCAACCACCCCAAAAAAGTCTCACTCAATTCAATTCATCCGAATTTTCTTACTTTTTTTTTTGTGTCAATATATTAAGAGAAAAAAATATTAATAAAATCAAGTCTCACCCGTAGGTTAAGGGGGGGCGTTTGAATTGAGTTTCTGATACTAAAACGTGTATGTGTTTGATAGTAAATTAGAATATAATAAGAATTGAATTGAAACTCAATCACCATTATTGACGGGTTTTTTTCATTTTCAGTTATATAGATATAACTTCCAAATTCTCATTCTCAATTTCACAAACAAAACGCAGACATTTTCTATTATTTTATTCTTTAATTTTCAAAAACTTAAATCAAATGTCACCTAAGTTGCTATATATTGAATGGAGAATTAAGAAAATTCCCACCTCCATATGGTGGGGTGTGTGTAAATTGGCAACGTCGATCGCAGCCATAAGTGCATGAGTATAACACCACCAAAGTCACTTTCGCCCTCGAAAGCTTTTAGCGTTTAGCCCATGGTCGGTAAATCAAAAGAATTTTGCCACAATCATTGGTGGGACCCGGCCCAACTTTTGGTCGGTTTTTGCACCGAATTTTATTGGTCAGCGTGATAACACCTGCCACGCGGCACCACCACATTCGTTTGGAGGCCCGCCTCACGGACATTGACAAGTGCCTGTCAACAAAGCCAATTTCATTCATATTCATACCCGTGCTCTCACCTCTCAGTCCCGGTAAATTACGTTTCTGCTTGCCCCGCCGCGCCTCCCCTCCCCCCCCCCCCCCCCCCCCCCCCTGAAATTTGACAAAACTATCATTACTCCCATGTGATTTCGATTAACTACCCTTACAACTTCTAAAACAAAAATTACTGTCACGGATCACTCTTTTGAATTATTAAAATGAGCTAACCGTGTGGTAAACAAAGCTTCCGCCAGTTCTAGAACCACACATCTCAAATAAGATGCGTCCATACACAATACACAATACTCTTATAAAGATGAATGACTAAGCAAAGACTCGTTTATGAAATACTTATAAATTGCACTATCGACATAATAAGGGAAGACAAAGGCCAGCATCATATACCAAAACTTATTTTTCATTAACAGTTGACATCTACAAGATATTGCTAAGAGACGATAAGGAATGAGCGAATTTCTATTAATTTTTTTGATTGACAGGGAGGCGATGGTAGTTTTCCAATCTAGGGAGGATTTATTTTTATGTAAACCAAAATTTTAAGGGGATAACAATAGTTTTCTGAAACTACACGAGGATTATGATAGTTTCGCTGAATCGTGAGGGGCTAAATGTAATTTAGCCAACATCATTTTATTTCTTTTTGGGGGGAAATTTTTTGGGTATGAAACTAGAATCATCTATGAGGCACTATATATAAGTCCCACTCTCACAAGCTTTGAATCACAAAAACAAAATTAGGCACATTCTTTCCTCTTTTAGTTAGAAAGTTCTAAGTGAACTTGAAAATTTCTTATTTTTGGAAGAGAAAAAAAAAATGCCGATTTCAAGAATTTCATTTGGTTCCCCGGGAGAGGCTGGCCAGCCTGATGCCCTCAAGGCAGCCTTGGCAGAGTTCATTTCAATGCTCATTTTTGTTTTCGCCGGCGAAGGCTCCGGCATGGCTTTCAGTAAGTGTTTCTAAGATGCCTGGAACGTGTCAGGTCATTTTAACATTTTAACGTGTCGGGTTCGTGAACTAAAATTGTTGGTTGTTTTTGTACAGGTAAGCTGACTGACAATGGAGCTACAACTCCAGCTGGGCTTGTTGCTGCTGCAATTGCCCACGCCTTTGCACTTTTCGTCGCTGTTTCAGTCGGTGCAAATATCTCCGGTGGCCATGTCAACCCGGCCGTCACATTCGGTGCCTTCATCGGAGGCCACATTTCCTTCGTCAGAAGCATCCTCTACTGGATTGCTCAGTTGCTCGGCGCCGTCGTCGCTTGTTTGCTCCTCAAGTTTTCCACCGGCGGATTGGTAAGTCAACTCAAACTAATTTCCACCCTGTACCCTGTACTTGCTACTCTGTGCCCACTGCGGTATATAGAGTAATCGATACAAATGATTTGATATGTGTACCAATATTAATCGGCTTTTTTTGTGGTGAAAATCATGCAGGAAACAGCGGCATTTTCCCTTTCATCCGGGGTTAACGTTTGGAATGCTCTGGTTTTCGAAATCGTGATGACATTTGGCCTGGTTTACACCGTGTATGCGACCGCTGTTGACCCGAAGAAGGGAGACCTTGGGACCATTGCCCCCATTGCTATTGGTTTCATTGTTGGCGCCAACATCTTGGCCGGTGGAGCCTTCGACGGAGCATCCATGAACCCGGCTGTGTCGTTCGGACCCGCCGTCGTCAGCTGGTCATGGGCCGGCCACTGGGTCTACTGGCTAGGCCCGTTCGTCGGCGCCGCCATCGCCGCCCTGGTTTATGAGATCTTCTTCATTAACCAGAACACCCATGAGCCTCTTCCCACCACGGATTACTAAGAAGAAAGAAGTGGGCGGCCAGCTTTTAGATTTATTTCCAGTTTCAATGTTTTTTTCTCTTTTTTGTTTGTGTTTTTGGTGGAAAATCTTTGGGTTTTTTCTTTGTTTGGCATGCATTCTTGTGAAGAATTTGTCTTGTATCAATGGAATCAATGGTTGACCTTTTTTTTTTTTTTTCTTCAAAGAATCAATTCTCTGCTCAAACAAACCTACTCAAATAGTTATGATAACTGGGGTTTGAAGCCACACCCTGGCTGTTAATACCGCAAACTGGTTTCTCACATTCGAAATTTCTAACATGGGGTGAGAAAAATATAATAGGGGTGTGGCTTAGCCCCAAATTCCAAAAAAAAAAAAAAAAAAAAGAAAGTTGTGATAACAAAAATCTAGCGTCATCCTAAGTAATCAGACTTTCTTTTCTGAAGAAGAGTTCCAAAAAATTATGTAAAAATGGAAAATTTTCAATTTTAGTCCATATTCTTTCAGTTTTTTTTTTTGGCAAATTTAGTCAAATAAACAGAAAATTAGACCAATTAATGAATTCACCCATGTGGCCGTTAGTTCGTTTGAGTTTACTCCATTGGTTTGGTCCAATTTTTCGTTTATTGGACTAAAATTACTAAAAAAAGTTCGAAAATTATAGCCTAGAATAACCAATTTAAGAGAAAGTAAACTAAACTTGCTACTACTGAAAAGAATATGAACTAATACTGCAATTACAACAACCAAATGTTTCTTTGCGAAGCTTTTAAGGTTGGTAATTGGGTCATGTCTCAAGTTACCGAATCACTTATAACATGTTAATTTTCTTCAGAGTTATCGTATTATATTAATGAGTTGATAAATCATTTATAACGTGATGAACCCGTTTTAAATATCCGTATATTCTCTCAAAGTGTTATAACAAAAATCCAATATTGGCCAATGCTAATTCAATTCTTTTGACACAACATCTTTTTCCATCGACACTCCAATGTATCACCTAAAGCATATAAATCTTCCAATCATTTTGTGAAAAACGCCAAACCGCCCAACAGTTTTGACCCAACACATCCTTTTCCATTGCTGCCGACTGTGTACTATGCTCTAATTCAGAAGTGAAATTGCTTCCACTCATTGTGGAGAAAAACACCAAATCATGCCAATCACTGTGCTGTTTTTTTTCTCAAGAACATGCATATACAGTAAGAGGATACCTACCAAAAGATCACTACTATTAATTTAACCCTTTCAGAGCATCGAATTTAGCACATGAAATATCACGTTTATGTTAAAGCAACAAGTATTGAAAAGTGAAGACCCACATATTAAGTTTAACCGTACAAGTATCGCGGTTACATTAAAAAAATAAGTATTGAAAATGCGTTTATCAAGTTTAGCAGCTGAACATCAAGTTTGAACTTGATACTTTTCACCTTATAGTCGATACTTGGTGTGACATTAAATTAGGTACTTATACTCGTCGGACTGTCAGTCTTTTCATCCGTAAAAAGAATGGCATTAACTTTAAATGGAACAAAATCTAAAATCAAAAGTGAACATCTTTCGGTATGAAAATAAAGGGAAACAGGAGTTCTCTAAACTCTTTAAATGTACAAAAATATACCCCTCTCTGGTTCATTCTCTGCACCTGAGCTTACATATGCGACAATTCTCTCATACATTGGCATTCGGAATTTCAGTTTTTCTTCTTCTTCTTCTGTTGTTTACCAAGCTTTGATGATCTCTGCTTGAACATGTGCAGGTACAGTTTCAGCCATAGAAATGGGTAGAAGATCAGCAGAATCTGCTCCAAGAAATTCAAAAAACCATCACAAAATCATTGAACTCATATACCAAAAGAAAGAAATGCAAATGCAATATGACAAATGAATCCTGATTAGCTAAAATACTCCATCCGTCCCATTAAAAGAGTCCCCTGGTACAACTGTTTTTGAGTCACAAGGTACAACTTGAGAAAGGACTCTTTATATAGGTCGAAGGGAGTTCATGCCTAAAAATAAGCCATACAAACTTCGATGCATACCAACACAAATCTGTAGTAACCGAGAGGAAGACCGAAAAAGAAATCTGCGTATAGCTGTTTTTCCTTGATGTATGGAAGCGCTTGATACATGAGCCAGACTGCCAAAATGAGAATCCGAAAACTATAATCCAGTGCATATACAGCAGGTTGAAAGAGTAAAAAATAACAAGAAGAACAGTAATCGAAATAGACCCAACCAACTTCATTTGCTTACTTTCTCCAGGAGCAACTCCAATGGGGTACAAAATGATGAATGCAGTGTACCTAATCAAACGAAAGAAACAAGTTTCTCCTAAGAATTCTGAAAAGTGCACTGATATATCCGATTACTCCACATTTAGTAATCGAATTTCAAAAGAAATGAACCTGAGATAAGTGATCCAAAATGGAGGATTGCCAAAGCTATTAACTGCATAATGTGAATATCTGATCACCTGCAACCAGATAAGTATTACTAAAACTTACTCATAAGATACAATAAGATCGAGAAAGATGAGGCGAGCCGAGGCACAATGGAAAAGAAACAAATTTCAAAGACCTACATATCTCGAAACTAATGGAACATGTGCCTTATGGGATTAGACAAATATCAAAATAGTAGAATGCTTTGAAAGATGATAACAGTATAGGAAGATCATAGACATACAGCAGCAATTAAAGTAGAATATGGAGAAAAGTTCTGTCTAAGAGTAGAATACTTGATGTAATGCCCTCATCTACTGAAAGTATAATCTGAAAAGCTAATGTCACTCAATCTATCCTCTCGAATAACACGACAACTATGATTTGAAGTGAATAACAGATTACAAGCAAACATGACCTAAGAATCCCAAGACAAATACTTCTTCCGTTTCATAAGAAGAATCCCGTTTGGAGTTGTACCTTGTGACTCATAAATAGTTGTACTTCAAGACTCTTCTAGAGGAAGAGAGGGAGTAGAAAAAAAGCAACTGGGTGGTAACCAGCTCACCTCAGACAAGCTCCAAGCAACAAAAGTTATGAAGACTGATGGTAATTCTTGGACCTACACAGGAGAACCAAAATAAAATATCAAGGTTACAAATTGACCTCAAGATATTTACCTAGATGCTCCCTAGTACGTATAAAAAGGAGCCCAAGTGAAAACCACTTCATAAAGCATGCATCTGTCCCCCTTTATATTCCTACATTCTATTCCAGAACATTTCCGATTCGTTTTCATATCTTCAAAAGCATATTGTTGGAGTTTTGAATTTCATACTAAATTGTCATTATTTCCGACGACTTTTTACTTTTCAACTACACATTTTTTAGTATTTCCAATACACTTCTCATAGTTAAAAAACATTTCCAAAACCAAGTTTTGAAAACATATTTTCAAAATTCTCCATAACGAAACTTCTCATTCAACCATGATGGAATACGTAGTATTAAGTACCTCATTAATACCTCGTACAATGGCCAAGAGAAAATGAGTCCTCCCACCCCATTGCATCAGAGGAAACAGAGCTCCACTAGGAACAAGCCCTTCAAATTCAAATCACAAAAATCTAAAACAACTCTTCATACGCCATTTAAACGCAGTGTAAGAAATTATGGGCATGTTCTTTTTGGGCGTTTTGAAAACGATTTTGAAAACAAGTTTTGAAAAATATTTTTATAATGTAAAAAGTGTATTGAAAATATAAAAAGTAGATGCTGAATAGTAAAAAGTTGTATTAAAAATGATGAAATATAATTAAAATATATTAAATTTACTGTTAAAACCAAAATCGTTTTCAAAACGAAACAAAAAGAACAGGTCCTATAGCTCGAAACCCACAAGTCTATTAGTATTTACCTACAGCTCCGTGAATAACTTCCAAGAACGCAAGACATTGCAAGAAACCTTCAAATCCCATTAAAGTAACAACATGGTCAATGAAATTCAACACAAATACTTCAACAGAAAAAAGGGGAAATGGCGGATTTGGTAGTGGGTTCCTTACAGATTAATTCTCCGGCGGAAGCATAAGCTCCGGCGACGGATTGAGTTGAGATGAAGTTACTTAAAATCTTGAAGAGCGAGAATGTCCTGCAGGAATAGAAAGCAATTAGCACCAGAAAGTTACAAAAGCGAGAGCGGAAGTGGAAGAAGAAGAAGAAGAGATTCGAAAAGGGCGAATAGAAGAAATACCATCCGGTGGCCTGAAGTGAGTTGTAGGAGAAGAGATAGAGGTTGAGCAGCTTAGACATTGGAGACTGGATCAGATTCGCAGATTCTTCCTTGCGTGAACCAACTAACGAACGAGAGTGTTTCACAAAAATTTACATTAGAATCTACTCTTTTGCCGACGTGAGCGATATTTATTAAGGGCAATTATTATAAGGGTAAAAATTATATAAATGACCGTATCTTCTTTAAGTTTTAGTTTCAATACTAAATTTAATATATTATAATTAATTTTTATTATTTTTTATTATTTAATTATATATTTTTATATTATAAAATTATTACTATAGATTATTTTTGGCTACTGAATTATTTTTAGCCTACTTTTAATTATGAAACTAATAAAAGTGGTTACAAATGGCCATTCTGCTAAATAAAACTGTTAACACGACGGACATCAATAAATTTGGGGGCAAAAATGTGAAGACATCTTATCCATTCTAAGCATTTAATCGAACAGTTACCGTGCATCTTCTTCTTATGCTTAAAGAATCAGGCAGGACTAGGTTGTCTAAGCAGTCTTAGGTGTATTTTTGGGTTTGGATTATTTGGATAGAAAAGCTAAAACAGCGACAGCAACAAGAGCCAGAGAGGGTTTGAATCTGGATGCTAAATCAACTATTGTAGTGTTCAGCCTTAAGTTCGAGCTCCAGTTGCTGCAATTCATTTTTTGTATTCGTGTATTGTTCCTCCTCCTTGCTCTAATTTATTATTGTTATGACCAGTGGGGGTTGAGGCGAATCGGGCAAACGAATGGGAGTAGTCTCTGTTGTTTGGGCTGCCATATAGGGATATGAAAGAAAAGGGATTACTGTGGAAGAGAACCAACGATGAAGTTGCGGTGGTGTCTGGTGTGGAAATGCAGTTGTACCATGTGGTTTTGACGTTTCAGAGGCGGCGGCGATGGAGGAAAGGACTATGGCGCCGGACGAGCGCCCCCAAACATATCTTATTAGCACGAGATAACTGTCATTTCTTCCTCGGTTGGGCCACACATCATAGGAATTCAAATGATGACGAACAACTCAAACCACATCTTTGAAATCATTAGTTGTTAAAAACAATTTCAGAAAGGCAACATATGAGTTTTCACATTTGTCCATAGTAATACATATTAAAAGTTTAGTGATCTTTCATATAATTTGTCCTTATTATAATTCTAGGGAAAAATTGTAATTTTAGTCTATAATATTTATTTAAGTTGCAAATGTGGTCCATATCTTTAAAAAAAAATTAAATTTGTCCATATCTGTCGAACAATTTGCAATTTTAGTCACCTTAACGAGAAAAAAAAACTAACGGTCAACTCCTCTTAACGTTAGTCAACCGTTAGTCACTGTGTACTAAAATTGCAAAAGAGTCAAAGATTGAGGACTAAAATCGTAAAAGAGCCAACCATTTTGTACAAAAATCACAATTTTAATCTCACTTTTAAAATACTAAAATTAATTTTATTTATATATATATATATATATATTGATGTGACGCAAAAATTACAATGATGGAATGATGCTTCTTCGCGGCCCAATAAACTTTTGTGACAAACAATAATAGCCCAATCCAAATGAAGCTTTGAGGGAAATGAGGAACAAAATGGCCCAACTTTAGATGAGCAAATTGGGAGATGAACTAAGCAACCTGGATCGGAGAAAATGCTGCAAAGGAGATGAAGCTTGATGATTTTGCACTGCTCTGTTGACCAACTGATGGTTAGTTAAGAGAAGAGGCGGGGCTTTCCCCCCTGTATAGGCTCCGACGATCAAGTCAGTAATATGTAAAAGAAGAATAATAATGCACAAGAGCTTTAAGAGAAATTGTAACTGAGAGAGAATAAATTAAGAAATGCTTAAGAGAATGCCAGAGATTGCTTATTGGAACTTGCCGGAATGAGGCTTGTGCCTGAGTATTTATAAGCTTACTCTTGATGGTTCCGTTGGGTCCTGAAGACATACGCTCCTCTTTATTCTTCTTGCAATGATGGTTTTTGCCGTTCCCGGAATAATGGCTTTAACATGGCTCATTTGTCATCATTGTTCCTGCATATATATTAAATTTGTGGTCCTACCATGATATCTAACTGTCTTGTCAATATTATATTTATCTCAGACTGGTTTACTTTTTACCGACCTAAGCTTTCCTGTATTTTATTTATTTACCGACCTGAGTTTTAGCATTGTTGGCCGATCTAACTTCTCTAGGCTTTTACTGACCTGGGCTTATAGTTTATACTTTTCCTGACCCAATCTATCCGAGCTGGGGGTTATAAGGTTTATCGATCTAAGATTACCAAGTTGGATTATAACGTTTTCCGACCTAAGCCTTCACGAGTCTTTTAAGTCTTCAGGACCGAGCTAAGCCTTCATATCCGATCTAAAACTATGACAGATAGACTTGGTTTGCACGATCTTTCCGACCTGAACGTGGATCTGAGCTTCTTTATCTTTTACTGTTTATTTGTTTTGATTGATTGGGCTAGACCCAATGGGGATTTCAATTTTATGCACATCATATATATATATATATATAATTTGTGATGTGAATGATAAATGAACTAGTTGAGTTATTTTGTGAATTAGCGAGTCATAAGACTCATAACCAATTTTTTTAAAAGAATTTTTATTTTGTTCTATTCAAAGTGATTTTTATTTTTAAATATAATTTAATTTTATTATTATTATTTATGTTAGAAGGACAAATTAACGTGTTGGGTCACTCTGTAGGTCAACATATCTTGATCATGACATACAAGTCAACCCAATTTTTGATAGTATTTATAATGTAATGTTTTTATTTCAAGACATTTAATAGTTAAAAATTAAATGACTGAATACATTTATAGATTATCTTTATAAACAACTAAAATTGGTTGGACTTTCCGGACAAACGGGTCAAATGAGTTATGCTTCTTATGAATCGCTAATTCACAAATGACCCAATCAGTTCATATATCACTCAGATAGCACAAACAATTTTGTTTTAAAGTAAATAAAAAGAATTTAAGAATATTTTTAAATAAATAAGACAAAAACTATAATTTTAATTCACGATTTTTGGCTCTGTTGCAATTTTAGTCCAGATTGACTAGCGGTAAGAGGTGTTGACAATTAGTTTTCTTAATTTTCTGTTAAAATGACTAAAATTGCAAAAAACTTGAAAGAATTGGCTAATTAAGAAATTTTCAAAGAATGTAGACTACGTTTGCCACTTAGGTAAAGATTGTAGATTAAAATTATAATTTTTCCATAATCCAAGGACAAAAATTATATTTTGAAAATTTAATCAGCAAAAGTCAAATTATCTAAAATACATAGGGGTAAAAAGTAATTAATCCCTATTTTACTATTGTCCCTAAATTTTTAACTATTTCAAATTAACTCCCAAAATATTAATTGGTAGCAATTTAACATAAATGAGTCCTTATCAGTGAAATTAAACCCAAAAAATTATCTAAAAGCCCATTATACTCTTCAAATTTACTACAAATATGTTGAGTTAACTAGTTCCATAACTTAAACAGTAACACGTTTTGTGCACATACTATAGTTTATTGTTACGAACCACACAATTAAAAATACTTGTAATTCTTATTTATGAGAATCAGAACAAAATTCAGACCGTTGACCTTAGTTGCTTCCCTAGTTTACTTTTTAGTTCTTTTGAGAAATTATTCAGTTCATCGAATATACCATGCAGGATGGTGCATGCATATACATTTCAGGAGTCATGTACTATTTTAGGGGGAAACTGATGACATGTAGAGGGTCCGCAAATGTGAATAGTGATCTATCACTAACTTGTTGCCTTATTTTTAATACATCCACGTATTTAATAATTTTCCAAGTTTTTTGGAGTTTTTTTCATTGATAAATTCTTCTCTCATACCGCAGAAGTTTATAAGTTTCTAAATAGGTGATCATCTATTTTTTTTTTTCTCATAAATAAGCTGAAGTTTCTTTCATCTCTTGTGAATTAAATATTTGGGTAAAAATCATCCACACCCCCTCAGGTTTCATAAAGTAGTAATGACACCCCCTCAGGTTTCATAAAGTAGCAAAGAGACCCCTTTAGTGCTTTTTCCGTCAAGTTTTCTGTCAAAATTTTATAATTTGTCAATATTACCTTTATTCAAAAGCTTATACAATATTAAATTCTACCTTCTCATCCCTTGAGATTGACTGCAACATCTTAAAAACAATTTTTTATTTTATTTTCATAAATACAAGTAATCATCATTTTTTCATGCAAATAGTAAATTAATTTTCTTGCAAGTTAATTTACTGTTTTTCGTGCAAATTAATTTACTTTTTTTTTTATATGTGGCTTAAGTGCTCTTTTGTTTGCACGAAAATTAATTTACCTTTTTTTTTAAATTTTTATATGTGGCTTATGTGCGCTTTTGTTTGTTATAATATGTTTTAGGGAAATTCAAAAATAATTTAAGTAAACAAGAAGACAAACTCTTTTGATTGTTCATTATTTCAACTTTTTATTCTGTTTTAGTTTTATTTATATCTTTTACAATTAATTTTATATTTTGTAATAATATTCCATCATTTTATTCTTTTTTACTATTCAGCTATGCAATTTTATATTTTTAATACATTTTCTTACATTTATCAAAATTTTCCAAAAATACATTTTAAAAAACATCATTTCAGATGAACTAATGTATAGTTAGGGGTGGCAAAAAAACCCACTAACCCAAAAACCGCTCAAACCCATTGGGTATTAACCCAATAAAACCCACTTTAAAAAATAATGGGCTGGGTGGGCTTGGGCTAAATATGTAATGGCGGATTTAGGGTAGCCCATTGGGTACCCTAAAACCCGCCCATTATGGGTATCAAAAATACCCATCCACAATTACCCTTAAAAGTAAAAAAAAAAAAAAAAAAAAAACCAACAACTCACATACTTTAGTGTGCCCATTTTATTTTTTTCTTCAAACTTATTTTTTCTTTTTCTTTATTTTTCGTGTCCTACAATTACTTTACGTTTTTTTTCCATTTATTTTTTTATAATATTTTAAAATTACCTACTTATAATACTAATTCAAAATTCGTTCGGGTTTAGGGCCGGGTTTGGGTTTGGGCCGGGCCTGGCCGGCCTAGTTCGAACCCAGTTTTTGACCGATTTCGGGGCGGGCCCAGTTTCAGCCCCGGCCCAGTTTTGGGCCTCGGGAGGCCCATTTTTGGCCCGGACCCAATTTCGGGCCTTGGACCCAATATCGGTGTCGGGGCATGCACGGGTTTATATAAATATAAAAAAATTAAAAATTGTGTTTCGACAAAAAAATTACATACAATTAAATATAAAAGTATATAAAATTTAATATTTCAAATTTTAGAATATATTCAAAGAATTAAAATTCACTTTAAAAAAAATTAAAATGAAATTAAAAAAAAAATTTAAAATTTTTTTTATTAATAAACTATTAAATAAGCCTTACATTTTTGTATAATGGGTATTATGGGTACCCATAGCTACCCATTACCCATTTGAGTTAAAAAAATTTTTATTAATAAACTATTAAATAAGCCTTACATTTTTGTATAATGGGTATTATGGGTACCCATGAGTACCCATAGCTACCCATTACCCATTTGAGTTAAACCATTAATTGAGTGGATAATGGGTACCCATTAACTTAACACCCATTAATATCCGCCCAATATCCGTCCAACCTGCCCGTTTGACACCCCTATGTATAGTACAGTTAAATACATTTTATTTGATGGAAAAAATGGTGATATATACTTTTCTTATTTGAAAAAAATTGATGATTACTTGTATTTATAAAAAAATTTTAAAAAAATACTTTTAAGAGGTTGCAGTCAATCTCAAGGGATGAGGAGGTAGAATTTAATACTGTAGAAGCTTTTGAATAAGGGTAATAGTGTCAAATTATAAAATTTGACGGAAAACTTGATGTAAAAAGCACTAAAGGGGTCTCTTTTTTACTTTATGAAACCTGAGAGAGTGTGGATGATTTTTACCCTTAAATATTTAGTTATTTAGAGGCTTTCATCGTATTATAAATGCATGGTAGATGCGATATTTAACTAGAGGAATGATATTTTATCGTACTGTTTAGATTCATGTATGTTTAATTAAGTATCTAATTGTTATCAAATTAAATTACAAAAACACAATTGTATTGATTAATTGTTTATTTTTTCCCTTAAATAATGAAATATGACTTTGATTTTGAATAAACAAGGCCCTTGAATTAGGTAAATGTTAGGAAAAGAACGTAGATCCAATTGTTTACTTGAATTAGGTAAATGTTAGGAAAAGAACGTAGATCCAATTGTTTACATACCAAATAAAAATAGAGTAATTAGTACATGTACCTAAACACAAACTTGAACACCATATGGAGTTTCTGTAAATATTTAATGATAAATGACTCGTTTCCAATAAAATTAAAATTAAACTATAGTTGGTCTCCTGTAAAATAGGTTTACATGTGCGATTACTATTCACGTAAACAGTACCCATGAGTATTTTAAAAAAAAGAAAGAAAAGCTATAGTGGGACGCGAGACTAAACGAGCGTCCCGAATCCCATCGCATGTATAAACTCACTTCATAGAAGTTTTTGCGAATAAATTACGGAATTGTTATTTGCAGTGACATTTTTACTATTCACATTAACATTTTTCTGTGAAAAGTCTATAATGCCCCTTAGGTCTTAAAAAAAAAAAATCCTTTTCACTCTAATTATGGCCGATAGTCACGAAGACGATCCATATTACACAATAAGTAAAAAATCTATACAATTTGTTTATGTAAAATTGGGTTTTTAACAAAAAAAAATATTGTCTGGAATTGTTATTTGCAGTAACTAAGGTTTTTTCAGATTCTTCATGTTCTTCATCTTCTTCTCTTTTTTTCTCAAATTCTAACATGATATCAAAGCCAACTTAATCCAATCACAGCTTTCGCGAATCCAATTCCGCTGTGAGTTGGCAGGGTTTGGGGCAGCGCCCCGAAAAATGTTCCTGCACTAAAAAAAAAGGAAAAAAAAACCCCCTATTTTTGGCAAAATACCGCCAATGCTAGGGCGGTATTTGGCCAAAAATACCGCCTCCTAGGAGCGGTATTTTGTTTTTTTTTAGGCATAGGATATTTTCTTCAAAAATCTCGCCCCCTGTGGATCGTCCTCGTGACTATTGGCCATAATTAGAATAAAAATAAATTTTTTTTTAAAGACCTAAGGGGCATTATAGAATTTTCACAAGAAAATATTACTGTAAATAGTAAAAATGTTACTGCAAATAGTATGTACCATAAATTATTCATTGCAAGTGAAAGAGTGATGATCTATTTGAGTCAACAATAAGTAGAAATAATTGATAAACACCAATTGCAATCTTGGTGGAAATTTGACTGATGGCTGAGTGGCCTTCTTAGTTCTTCCCCATCCAATCCATCCCACTACTTATATTTATTATCTCCCCCATTTGCTTTAATTGTGCTAGTGGATTCTAGAAAAGAAAATATGATAGTAAACCCTTTTTATTCCATATTTACATTGTATTCTTTCTTAATTTCTTTTTGGTAATCATAAATATACTTAAAAAGTAAAGAAATAATTAAAAAATAATAATTTTATGATAAACTAGTTATTTTACATGTGTAGTATTTTAAAATTGATAAAAAGATGCATATTTTCAAAAAGGGCAAAGGTGCATTTTTGCCACTAACGTTTTTGTGAAGGTTTAATTTTGCCACTAATATTTTTTTAAAGTCCAAAAATACTACCGACGTTTTTAATATGGTTCAAAATTGTCATCAATGTTTTTTAAAGTGGTCCAACTTTGCCACTCTCGTAAATAAAATTGCCACATAAGACAACTTTAGCTGAAATTAATGACTTGGCTTGATGACTTGGATTAATAGGCTTTTGTTGTCTTATGTGACAATTTTAATTATGTGACAAGTCATCAATTTCAACTAAAGTTGTCTTATGTGACAATTTTTATTATGAGAGTGGCAAAGTTGGACCACTTTAAAAAATATTGCAGCCAATTTTGGACCTTATTAAAAACGTCAATGGTATTTTTAGACCTTAAAAAACGTTAGTGGCAAAATTAAACCTTCATAAAAACGTTAGTGGCAAAAATGCACCTTTGCCCTTTTCAAAAAAAGACTCTTTTATTACGACGGGAGAGTATATCTTAGCAGATTGGATTTCCTGTATCGGGGATTTGTACCCCTTTCTTGTATTCACTTGAGAGGTATGAAATAATTATATCTTAAAATTTTTAAATAAATACATCAGTTTAATATTCGACCGTACTTACCATTCCATTTATATATGCATAGGAATTTCCAGGACAGATCTTTGTTATAGCTATTATTATAATGATTGACTGTGCCACTAACAAAGCTAAATTTACAACCATAATTACAGGATCCAACAATTTGGTTGATTCTGAGCTAAAGGGAATCATCAATAAACCATGGCTTTTCATGTTTATGCTTGCTATTGCCTATTTTACCAAGTCAAAGGGAGAAATTAATAATCTTGGTTACCTTATAGTTTAATGAAACATTATATAACTCCTTCTAAATCTCAACTTGCAAATTAGAGAGATTGTTGAGTGCGGCAGTTGTATCACATAAGATGGTAGAGGCTGAAACAATTAGTAAGAATGATGGTGTAACTTATAAGGTCAGACTATAGTTCCTTCACGGAACCATTCAATCATTAAATAATGGCTCATGCAGTTGCATTTGTAATCCATCAAAAGCTATTATTTAGTAACTGAATAATTTCATAAAGGAACTATAGTATTTCCTACTAATTTATGAGTCCACAAATTAATCGTTGCAAAATGAAAACTCACTTCTAGTTGTGCTAGGATTTAGTAACTATTTATTTAATTAGTTCTTACTTAATTGATCATGAAAACTTATATATATAGCATGTCTTTTTAGAACGTGCATACTGTTTTCAAATGATAAAATATTGAATTTAACTTGTAAAATATTGAGTTAAGTTTTGCAATTATATTAAAATAATCAGTACACGTATATCAAATTTAATTGTTGAAGTGTAACGTATTGGATCGTTAGGCATGAGACTCTCTCTTAATTGATTTACGAGGACCATTTTTTGTGACCATATTTAGTTCATAGATTACTACCGCTATTAATTTGCTTTGTAACATATAACAACGTTTTCTCGATGCATAACTAAAATAGAACATTTTATTATCCTTAGAAAATGATTTTGTCAGCCCTTTAGGTAACATAAACAAGGCCAGTGTCTGCTAATTGTGGTTAACCGCAGAGTTCTTTCAGGATAAATTAACATAATTAATTATTAAACCTCTTAAATATACAATGATTACTTGATTTGGATAAAAGTTACATTTGACACACGAGAATTGAAATGGCGGGAATGGTCAATGACTCAATATGATTCTAGAGAATGAATTTCTCGCCGTTTGGAATATAAAAATAAAACTATTTACGCGATACCAAACATGATATTCTGCAAAGCTAAACACAAAATTTATAAAAATTAATGACTATTTAAACTCCAAATATGAAATTTCTCAAACAATTCCAAAGATCTAAAATTCCCACAAGAAATGACTATTTTAACTCCAAACATGAAATGTTCTATACTCACATTCTCATTCCGCGCTCCAAATGCACCCAAGGATTACAGTACGTGTCTAAGTGTAGAACATCGACATGCTTAATTAATACTAATAATTAGAGTAGTTGTTAATTAAAACTATAAATTAGTACAATTAAGGGTCCCTTAGCCCCTATAATTTCAACCGTCCTCCTTTTTTTTTTTGTTTCTTTTTCCATGATCCCAGTCACAGTTAACAAGACAAACCACTAGTGATTAATCAATAAAAAATAAATAAATAAAGCTTCTTTTTGCTTAATGGTGGTTTAAAGGACCCCCCCATCCAATTACATCCATCATTCTACATCATAGATATAAAGAGATAAAGATGAATATGAATATGAATTTTTAATCTGGGATTCTTATGTGTGTTGTGCGATAATGCTTGCAGCGACGTGTTCTTCTTTGATTTGGCTTCCTTCTTTGGAACTCCATGCTAAAGTCAGATGCATTTTTCTATCTTATTCTGTCTCGTAAAAATTAAAAGTTAAAAGAAGAAAATTAATTTGTCTGACTTTTTGTCAAAGTAAGTAATTGACAAATAAAGACACAATAATATTGAAAAAATTAAACAGACAGATCTGAATGTAAATAAGAATAGTAATTTGAATGAAAATGGTCATTTTTCTGACTCATTTTATATTGTAAAAAAATAAACATAAAAGATATAAATAAAATAGACATAAGATACGATGATCTCTTAATCAAACATTTTACTAATGCAATCTAATTATATACATAATATATTGAGTGGTTGATAGTCTAGTCATACTAATGTACATGATGAAGGCAGGTGATATGTAATCTTTGGGCTTTAAGGAAAAGAAAACTTGCAAATGGATTATGAATTTCTATCTTTAATTGGACATCAAAACTAAAAGACAATTGAAGTTGGTTTTAAGAAATCATCAAACACTTTAGGCTTAGGTTTGACCCTTTTAAGCAAACCTTGTGATTTGGGGGGGAGGGGGTTGGGGGGTTAAAGAAGAACATCCTCTTTCCTAATCCTCCCAAATTCAAAAAAATAAAAAAAATAAAAAAGACCATGAAATGGAAGGAGAATTTGCTTGCATGATTGAGTAAGCATATATGCATATACAAACTGAGAAAGAAAGGCAGAAAAAGTCATACTATTTCACTTTCTATCATTGAAAGTACAACTTCAACTACTAAACATTTATCCCACTATATCATTATTTAACAATGACTACAAGAACTAAACTTCATTTAACGACGATGACAAGAACTAAACTTTTATCCCACGAATAGATCATAGACTATTTTACATTCATTAAAGTAGCAAAAATTTAAGCACTCCTATATGTTACATTGTATCCACCAAAGATGGAATCTGGATGGATGGATGGATCCCCCAATTTTGGAGCTTCTTCTCAAGTGGTCCTTCCCTTCCCTCAATGATTAAGTACATAGTGGAATACATCAAACCATAGCAGAAACTGGAAGTATGATTCCCCATCTCAGTTCATGAGTTGATACAAATTAATACTCGAACTCAAACTCGAACCAGAAACGAAGAACCAAGAAGTAAGAACCAGGACATACATACATTCTTGACAGAGACTATACAAAGTGAGTGAGACTTAAAGACTTAGACCTTCTTCTTCCTCCAAGATTCCAGATAACAGGCTAAAAAGGGAAAGAAAGACTACTACTTTAGGGAAAGAAACTACTGCTTTTTTTCTTCATATGAACAACAACAATTTCCTACTGTGAATCAATTACCATATTATCTAGAAAACTAGCTTAGCCGGTTAGAAAAGCAGTGTTGCTCATAGCATTCTCTTGGTTGTTGTAAAAAGAATAAAATTGATCGTTTATAGGAGGGAACTTCTTACTCTCTTCTTCATCATCCATGTTCCATAATGACACAGGGAAATAATCCCACATCGGAGAAGCAACGGATTGGCAAGGGAAGTTGCAGCCCCCTTCTCCTCCTCCTCCTCCTCCTCCTCCTCCTGCTCCGGCTCCATAGCCATAATCATTGTAAACCGGCTTGATCGGATCATCTCCGAAGAAGTCCATATCTTTCCAAATTTCATCCACCGTCGAAGAAACCACCTTCTCCGGCGACGTCTTCGACTTCGACTTCTCAGGTTCCTCTGCCTTTCCCTGCCTGGCATCGACCCCTCCGGTGTCGTAGAAGCTTCGGTCCTTTTTCTCAGTCACCGGAGCCGGGCTGTTCCCGTAAGAAACGTCGGAGGAAGAAGACGATTTGGAAAACCCGGAGGAAGAGGAGGAGGAGGAAGTGGCGGAGGAAGAAGCAGCAACAGAACCACCCTTCTTCCTCTCCTGAGCCTTCTTCCTCATGTGAGTCCTCCAGTAATTCTTGATCTCGTTATCAGTCCTCCCGGGCAATTTCCGGGCAATTCTCGACCACCTGCAAAATCGAAATCAATCATTGAATCAAACAGTAAAAAAGCATGAAAAAAAACCCCAGTTTCCGGAAAACAAAAATCAAAATCTGACCTGTTGCCCCATTTGGAATGGAGCTCGAGAACTAGGCGTTCCTCGTGAGGGGTCATTTTCCCTCGTTTGAGGCCGGGATGAAGGTAATTAACCCAACGCAACCTGCAACTTTTACCTGTTCTTTTCAAACCTAAAAAAACACAGAAAATCGAATTGAGGGGTTAAACTTTTTTCTGCTCCTTGCAGATCGCATCCCATGCTCAAACAAGCATACCTATTTAGTATTTGTCTCCCTCCAGAACCTTCAAACCTGAAACCTTAGCGACGAAATCCCATCGGCGGTCACCATACACGTTCACACACAAAACCAGTTGCACGTCTTCCTGTTCAGTCCATGGACCTTTCCTGATTTCTTCTTCTCCTCCTCCATTTCCTAACTGCGCCGCCGCCACCATTTTTTCTTCTTGTTCCCCTTTTCTTCTTCTGCGATTAACACTGATGAATTGAAACCGAAATCGAAATTGTTGCTTTCCTTGGCTATGAGTGCTCCACTGAGGCAAGGAAATTGTGGCGCATAGCAACAATATTTATAGTAGCCCACGTCGGGTTGTGGGTGCATATTTTGAATGGTGGGGTTTGATCCTGGCCGTCCGTCTGGGGCTGGCGTAAGAAGATTAGGTGATGGGGTTTGATAGGGCACAAAAAAATTGCAGAAATGATGGAAGCCGTTATCAAACATTTTTACATTTAATTTTGTTCTCTGTAAGTGTGAAAGAAAGGAGATGATATGTTGATGTAACTTTCATCAATTTGCCGTCCATTTCTCAGGTGCACTCAACTGTTACTCTCTCTCCCCATCCTTGCTCACCTCTCTCTTTCAACTTGTACTCTCGAATTAAAAAAAAATATTATACCGTTTTGTCCGACCCTCTGACAATGCGACAAGTATACGTATCATATTTATTGTTAAAAGTATTAATTTTGAAGTGAGAAATATATGATTAGAGTTTGATATGTTAGCGGCTAAACTTAATATGAGTGTTTGCAATACTTTTTTTTTTTTTTTTTAACATAACCCTGATAACTAGCGTATTTTTAATACTTGTTCTTTTAATAACACCCTGATAACTTTAGCGGCTAAATTTAATATGCATGTTTTAATACTTGTTTTTTTAACATAACCCTGATAACTTCAGCGGTCAAATTTGATAGGCTTATTTTCAATACATGTTGTTTTATATATAAACACAATGTTTCAAGAGTTGTATTAGATATTGAACCTACTAAAATCAATACGCGAGTTGTCAAATACAAATTTTTTGCATTTATTTTATCTTATTCGATTGCAATATATAAAAGGCCTTACTTCTTTTGCTTTTGTTCCATTATCGTAGTTATGTTTTTAGAAAAGCGTTGTTTCCATAAAACAGCTTCATTTGTATTTTTTAATCATTTTACACTTACTAATATAATTATATGCATTTCATGTTTAATATATATTTGATATTTAAGAATAAAAGTGAAAAATAATAATAAAATGATAGATTATTAAAAATATAAAATGGTTCCGTTGAAAATATAGAAGAAAAAAAGATTAAAAAATAAATTTTTTTTTTTTGTGAAAATGGGTGAATGGTCCTGCAGGACAAAAGTGTCTATCGATTCACGCAACAATGGCTTTTCAAGGGAGTATGTACTGTTCTTTTCCCCTTTCTTTACTTCTCGGTTTATGGGAATTAATAATTTTCAGAATCACTAATCACTAATCACTATCACAAGTTTTAGGCGGCGTTCGGTTTGATTGGTTAGAATAAAAAATACAGTATGAATTTGATAGTAGGTCGGATTGAATGAAAATCAAATTCAAATTTACCATCTTTGACAAATTTAATTCATTTCATTCAGTGGCTAAACTAGAATAAAATTTTTGAGGGTCTGATATATGAACAAATTTTTTTTTTTAGAGTAAAGTACATATATAAAATTTATTTTTACCATTAAAAATTATACTACAATTAAGGGTGGGGAAGGAGGGATCCGCCCATGATTCCAATTATGTAAATATGATTTCTAATTTCTCATAATTTCCAAACATATAAATCAAACAGATATTATTTCTATTATTTCATTTCCGAATTCTCAAACTCAACCAAACACCCCTTAGTGTGAAAATCATTTATATAAATGTTACATGTTAGAGTAATGATATACTCAGTAACAAATCATAGTAACTTTTTGATAGTAACTCATGTGGCATGCATTCATTGGCCAATTATTTTATATTAATAAAAATGTAACCAATGAATGCATGCCACATGAGTTGCTATCAAAAATTTGTTATGATTTGTTGCTAAGACTATCATTACTTCTCATAATAATATATTCAAAAAAATAGTAATTTTTCCAAATTCAAGGAATAAATTTTTTTTTTTTTTTAAACCTATACATGGAACCCCTTTTCTTTGTAGAGAGGGATCTTTTGGCATTTTAAAGAAACCTTGAGCGTGCTAATACCTTCTCATTTTCTTTTTTAAACGGGACGGTAGTTTTTTTCCTTAAAAAATACATATAGTATTTTGAAATAATAGGAGTAACTATTTTGACAATTACAAGCTAACATGTTGGAATTTTACAAGACATTTATTGCTATTACTTAAAAAATTAATAAATTAATTCCATATCAATAATTACTCGCTACGAAGATTACTATTCCCTTCGTTCCATTAGAAAGTCCATTTTGTAATACTGAAAACAATATTAGAAAGTGGACACTTCTTATGAAATAGACAAAATATTCATTTATACTTTGTGAGTCTTTGAACCTTAAGGTTTTTATTAATTTTCTCTTCCAACCCACTATTTTGTGTTGGAGAGAGGGTAAGTCTACCACCACTTCTTTGCCCTTCGAACCAAGGATAAGGTTTCTTTGACAAAAGGCATTATGTATTTATGAAGAAAATTCCCTAAGAACTTTTTTAAAATAGCTACTTTTTGTGGTCTTTTAATAAAATAAGAAATCCATTTATGATATTAAATTATCAATTATTGCATATGTTATAATTAGAAATAAAGTTAATTATATAATTAGAAATTTAGAATTTGAATCCATATTTTATTCTAGTCTTTATTACTTTCCCCGTCCCATTTAAAGAGTTCACTTTGTATTATTATTTTCATTAATACA
The DNA here is from genome assembly GCA_016801395.1 of Leptodermis oblonga. Lineage (NCBI taxonomy): Eukaryota > Viridiplantae > Streptophyta > Magnoliopsida > Gentianales > Rubiaceae > Leptodermis > Leptodermis oblonga. The sequence continues at coordinate 39,009,030 of CM028760.1, forward strand.
AAATACACTTTTTGAGTGGGACAGATAGAGTATATACTTGTAAGTAACTAACAAATTCATCCTACAATTTATTTGGTTCAAATTGAATTCGCCCATTGCATCTTGAATCTTAAAATAGAAGAACTTTTTTTTTTTTTCTTCTTTCCAATCATAAATATTACAAGTGGATGCCAAGGGGTTTGGAATGCAAATGACATAAACTGATCGAGATAAAAATTGAACTTCCGACTTTCAAAAAGCCCGTTATGCATCATAACCAATTGGGCGCTAGTTCCTTTCTAGAAGAACTTACTTTAATTCAAAGCTTGTTCTTTTTGTTTTGGTATTGGTTTTGGTTTTTTGTTTCAACAGCAAATTTAATATATTATAATCAGTTTTCATCATTTTTAATACAATTTTTTTACTATTCAGCTATACATTTTACATTTCTAATACATCTTTTACATTATAAAATTATTTTCCAAACACATATTTTCAAAACCGTTTTCAAAACAATAAAAAAGAACAGTATAGAAGGTTACTTCCTCTACTTTATATCGAACATGTATTAATTTTTCCTAGTTTACTAAAAATGTTTCGTTTAAAAATAAGTAAATTATTCCAAAGGTTTAACGGATATCGTTCCAGTAATAGTAAGTTGGGAAGTGTGGCGATCCTTTTGTCAAGCTACACAAGATGGGGTCCTAACCCCCTTGCAACATGCAGCGGCCAACACTTTGAGTTTATGTTCTCAATTGCTGGCTTTGAAGCCCACGCAACATGCAGCGGCCAACACTTTGAGTTTACAATATGCGCCAGGGCTCGACTTCCTGGTGGGCATGGTGATCCAACGATGGGCGTATAGGAAAATGAGGGAACAGAGGCTGGTGGCGTGGTCTCATCCAAGTACTGGAAAAGTCAAGCTAAATGTTGATAGATCCTCTAGGGGGGGCACCGGGGCCCTCTGGAGCTGGCGCAATTTTGCGCACAGAGTGGGGACAGGTGATTTTCGCTGCGAGCATTTTCCTGGGTACTTTATCAAGCTTCCATGCAGAGGCGTTGGCTTTGTTATATGGGCTGGAAACGAGTCGAAGTTTAGGGTATCGAGAGATACTGGTGGAGTCAGACTCCATGGTATTGGTTGGGGCAATTCAGGGTAAATCGTGGTCCTGGAGAGCGGTTTCTACTTTGCAAAAGATTATAGATCTCATTGACTCGGGAGTGCAGGTCACGCATATCTACAGAGAGGCCAACGCCGTAGCGGATGCATTGGCAAAGCAAGCGAGTGCCTCACAAACCTCTTTATTCTTTTCTCAGGGTATGCTGCCTCGTGATGTAACGGGCCTAGTAGCTTTGGACGCACGTAGTTTTCCTTACATGAGGGCGTAGGCTGTCCTTACTTTAGGAGTTTGTATCCAAACATAAAGTTTTTCTCGGCTTCATAATAAATCGGGCTCGAGACCCGACCGCATTTTTAAAAAAAAGAGTAAATTATTCCAATAAAATTGTTAAGTTTTTGTTTTTCTTACATTTTATCCACTTACAATTAAACAATACATTTAGTTTATAATTAATATACATTTGAAAATACATAAATTATAAATTTTTTAAAAATTAAAATTAATTATTTTATAAATTATATTTTATAACTCATAAAAATAGTACTTCTTAAAAATAAAACTGTACTAGAGTTATACTATTTTATTATTTGTGCTTATCACAAGCAAACACACGCAATTAGTGCGATTGCACCGTTATATTTTGAAAGCGATGACTAATTAATTATAGTTGATTTGTCGAACCAATGCTGTTTTTTCTTGATTATTTTTACTATTTGTATTTCTTTCTTTTCTAATACACTTTTTTTTTTTTGTTGGAAACTTTTCCGGTTAATAGAAGAGTTCACCTTTTAAAATTTAATTTTTTCTAATAAAATAGTTTACATTAAAATTTTTTACTCTTTATACCCTTATTAATATAATAATGCGTGATCTAAAATTAATTACACTTAGAAAGTAAGATCATCAGTGGAATAAATAGTGATAAATTATTTTAAGTTGTTATACATTGAAAATTCATAATAAGTTGTACATTTTTTTAAAATCGAAGATTAGAGAAGTAACTATTAACTCACATTTATGTCATTTTTTTATCTCATGAAGAGATTAGCTCTGACATGTATTGTTTCAACATCACCAATATTATAAGGGGAAAAAGGAGGGGGCTGCTAAGATGGATCTCTTCTTTTTTATTGTTTTCAAAACAATTTTGAAAATATATGTTTTTCAAAATTAGTTTTATCACGTTAAAAAAATGTATTAAAAATATAAAAATGTATAGTTAAATGGTAAAAAGTTATATTGAAAATGATGAAAAATAATTCTAATATATTAAATTTACCGTTCAAACCAAAATCAAAACGAAAAGAAGATGCCTTGGTGTTTCAAAAAAAAAAAGATCGATCTCTTGGTTGAGATTCATTCATTTGACCTTGTAATAGTGGCAATGCATCTGGTGGAAGGGTAACATATTTTGCTTTGGTGTCCCTTCACTTGAGCAAAAGGCAAATTAATACTACTTTTTCCTTTTTCTTTTTTTCTTCTCTCCCACATTAAAAAAACATGTTTACAACGTCATATTATAAATATGACTCTCTTTTAATGATATTAAAAATATTACTTTTTATGAAAATGAAAGATAGTAGTTTTAATAAAAGTATTGCTAAAATAAGAAGGAGATTAGGATGAAAATTTATACAAATATATCAACAATAAACATGGTAATGAAGCACATTGTGGCATAGCATGACAACTGAACGTCAACTATTAGTTCGATGCCGGCAATAATCTACAATGGACGAGAAAAGTCTTCAAGATCACTTTGACGCTCAAATTAGTGTACGGTAGAGGAATTAGACGTGAAAGAGTAATTCCATATATCATTAAATATTAGGGCGAAATACAAAAACAACTTTGAAGTTTGTCGAAATAACAAAACAAACCCCGAATTTTAAAAAAATACAAATTAAACCTTTAATACAAATATATATATATATATTTTTTAGACAATAATACCATTCGCCTATCTATCTCCCTTGTTTCTCGATCATTATCTATCATTTGTGATGGTCGGTAATATCTAATTTATTTCTTTTTCAGCGATCTTCATGATATGGACAGCCAAGAGTATATCAACCATCACAAATTCAATATTGAATCTTGAATGGAACACCCCACTCCCACCCATTGTTGCATTCCCAATCAAATCGATGGAACACCCCTCCGCCCCCTCAATCAAAATTTTCTGCATTTTCGATTGAATTACAACACGATTAGATTAAGTCATTCAATGATCACAATTTAAGGTTGAGGTTCACAGGCTGATTTTACTTCGCCCCCGCTTTTCTCTGCTTCATGGAAATACTTCGGAATCTGTAATTTTGTTAAATGAAATTGCCTTGGGACTCAAATAACATTATTTGATGGATCTTGTAAAACAGGATGAGAGAATAAATGACAATGGTTCAGGAAAACAAGGAAAGAAGATGGGTGAATCATATATTTTATTGCAGCTCTAGGGATATTTTTGTCTAAAAAATTAGATATATCTCAGTCAAGAGTTTAATTTGTACTTTTTGAAAATTAGGAATTTGTTTTGTTCTTTTGACAGAGTAGAAACACCATATAGATTTATGGCAGTTTATGACGTCTGACCAATGGTCAAGGGATAGTGTGTTAGTTTTAAAAATAAATGAGGGTTAATTATAAAATGATGACAACACGAGATTGAAATGTAACTAAGCTTTTACTTTATAATACAAAAATTGAACGAAGATATATATATATATATATTTTACAAACCTACACTATTACAGATTGGGAGACAATGGAATGGAAGAAGAGAACGGGATTTGAACCTGCAACTTCTTGCATGAGATATTTTGTGTCTACCACTAATCTACATGTTCATCCCTAATTGAAGAAGTTAAGATAGGGAAGCTATGGAACTATTCTTGAGTGGCGGAAGGGGAAATATAGCATTTTCTTACTATATACAAATAGAAATAGGGAACTGTTCTTTTTTCTGTTTTTTTTACTGGAAATAGAAGGCAATCTTTTGACATATAAATTTAATGCTAAATGTAGAAACCCAGACCAGCATGAGACAGCGGTCTTTTTTTAGTTAGAAAACTTTGTTGAAAAGTAAATTGTCTAATGTGGGTGGGACCATATAGGTGCATTTTTATTTTTCTTAGAAATACAATTAGGATTTTTTTTTTTATTTTTTTTAGCTAATAACTTTATCATTTTCATTATTTTTTTTCTTTTCTAAGAAAACCCCCGGTTTTTGTCTAACAAAATCATTTAGACCCCTCTAAATTTTGACAAGTGTCAAACACACACCCCTCGTGGTTTCAAAAAGTGTCATTAACACCCCTTTTCTAATATTTATATTAAGTTTTCCGTTAAAAAAGTGTAATTTAACATATTTGCCCTTCTTTTCAAAATTTAAATTGCTATCTCCCTTTCAAAAAATAGTATATAAGAAAACAAGTTTGAACTGCCCTTGGAAACATTAAAGATAATAAAGAAAAGAGTACTTTTAATCGCACCAACCTAAACGAGTCTAAGAGATATTAGATAAAAGATTCGATGATCAACTTTTAATTCTTTCGAATGCCTTTACTAAAATTGAATACAAGGTTTAACTTGAAATTTTTTTTTGTTTCATTTGTGCAATATATTAATATGACAATTTTGCCCTTCAAATCGAAGAAAAGTTCACGAACAATTTATAAAAGGGAGTGTACTTGATAATTATCAATAGTTGAGAGGGCGTGTGATTGATGCTTTATAAAAGTTGAAGATGTGTGATTGATTTTTATCGATAGTTTATTGTTAAAAATAAAAATAATAATAATTTCACGGAGTAGTGCCTTATATTCCTACTTTTCGTAGGAAAAAGATATTGCAGGAGACAAGCTAAATGCCACAAGCCACACGACTCTTTCTTTCTCCATTGGTGGATTGATGACAAAGTGAAACGAATTTAAAATCCAATGGAATTTAAAGTACAGTAAACAATACTGTATATCTAAATTTAAAAAAAATAAAAAATTGGCCAATATTCATCATCTCATCAAATAATTATTTAGTTGGGTAAATTATATTTATCCATTGGATTTTTACGAAATTAACATTTGTAAAGTATCGCGGTTATGTTTAAATAATAAGTATCGTATGTTTTCAAAATACGCGTATTGTTTTTAAGCGTTGACATATTGAGTTTAGCCCATGAAATATTGTGGTTTTGTTGAAATATTAAATATCACCTATATCGTTAAATATTGAATGTCAGACTGTCAAATGATCGGACACGGAGTGCACGTATGGAGTAACTATGTGAAGTATCACGGTTATGTTTAAATAATAAGTATCGTGTGTTTTCAAAATACACATATTATTTTTAAGTGTTGACATATTAAATTTAACCTATAAAATATTAAGTATAACTTATATCGTTAAAACATTGCATGTCAGGCTGTCACACACGAGACCTTTGTAAGTTACCTTATTTAATTAATGTAGCAGCAGCTCCTTATCACAGCAAGTATCCCAATTTTGAAAGAACACAAAACAAAAGTGATAAAACGCATAACCAAATACTATAATATATTTTATTAAAAAAATACTATTTTATTATTTTTAATCCTTCTTTTCATGGCATCATTCACTATTCACACTCCTAATTGAACAATCTAAGCCATACTTCTTCTTCTGCCTTTATACAATATTTATTAGTACATTTCTTTTATTTTTTATCATTTTTTTTGGTCTTATGTGCTTTTTGAGATTAATAGTTTACTTATACTAATATTTTAATTGGGAAGATCTAATTGCTTAATTGACAGCCACTTAATTTTACATTGCTTACTCATAGTTTAAGTTTGGTTTCCTAGAACTTATCATATATTTGGATTTTTCTTCAAGAAAAGTTATAATGGATTTTGATTTTTTAAAAAAATATTTTTTATAATGAAGTTAAGCTCATGCTCCTAAGAATATTCTCTATATATACTTCATTTATATATCTGTATATTTCCTTTTCTAGAAAAGGAAAAAACAAAATTTATATACTCCCTTTGTGCCATTAAGATTCTAATTTGGAAAATGTACAATTTTTTTTATGAGTTGCAAGGTATAACACTTAAAATAAGTATTCTTTTCACTAATGTCCTTACTTTTCAAAGTTGAATTAATTACGAACTATACATAATTATATTAGTAAATGTATGAGAAGTAAATAAATCAAAATTTGACTATTCTAATAAAGTAAATATATATATATATATATTTAAACTGGACTATTTTAATAGAGCAGAGCGAATGGAGTATATGATAACACTCGATGGCTTTGGTTTTTGGACCTTGTAAAAAAAAATCTTGAAGTCTTTTCATTTCCAATTTTATTAATTTCTTATTGATATAATTTGTTGCAAGAATTATTAATTGGTAGACAATATTACAATAATATATGAAATATAAGTTCGTATATAATTTTTTTTCTTTTTTTTGCTGAACTCGGTATTATTACTTATCTATTACATAAGAGGTAAGTGTTGTGGGGAAGACAAGAACGAAGTTGGAAGCTCCTACTAGTTGCTATAAAATTTGCAAATATTACCAAATGTGCGTTTCAAACCCTTGACTTCAAAGTCAATGCACCAAGTGTTTTATTACTTGTGTTAGGGATGATTCGCATACAACTATGCTATTAATACTATTCGAACTCGTGATTTATTTTTTATTTTTTGACGTTAAACCAATGATAAAGTATTATAAAAATTTCCCAATTTTTCATGAAGGGGACAGAAAAAGAAAAATATACAAAAGATTCGTCCCTCAATATATAGAGACTAGATGGGAACACCGTGCCATTGCACGGTGAATGCCCGATAATATTATTGTGTGACAACATAAGATTTATAAAAAAACTATAATTATAATAGTAATCAATTTAAAGATTATAAATACAGAGTTAAAAAGAAGAAATATATGTCAAATTAATACAAATAATCAAAATCTTTTCTCAATATATAGAATTGGGGTGCCTACTCTATTTGCTTCCTTTTTTCTCGCCTCTTGTCAATTTCTTCTTCTTCTGAAAATTAATAAAGCTGTTGAATGATTTTGATATGCGTTATAAGTAGATGCCAACTGCATGAGAAACTCTGTTGTCAGATTAGGTGAATTTGGAGACATATTTCGTAGATTTGGATAGGGAAACATTGTTTTTCATTGGAGTAGAACATGTACAAACCTGCGAATTCAAAAAAGAGATTGAGAAAAATATATTCTAAATGGATGTACATGTATTACGAAAAGTTGCCCGATAACATGAATTGGACATGTACATAAAGATTCTGAACAAGAAGAAAGTTGTTTTTTATCTTAATGGATTGAAGATATTTATAAATTGTAAAGTGTCTATTCATTCTCACCTAAACAATTACTGTCATCAAATAGTTAATTTTGATATAAGTCCAATCTTTGCATACGTATCAAATGTAGTCCAAATCTTTAGTAAGTATCAAATGTAGTCCACAATGTATCACTTTTGTATTAATTTTAGTCCATTTGACGAAAATTAGGGCAAATTAATGGTCAACTTAGTTGACCGTCAGTCAAAAAAGAAAAATAACGGAGGGGTGTAAGTGTAACTATTAAAAATAACGGAGTCGGTTTTGTAATTGCACCCAAATCTTACGGGGTAAATATAATATGCGGGAAGAAGCTTTCTTTTATTTTTAAAAGGAGTTATATTTTAATTTTTCTGTATATATATATATATTATGTGATTATTATGTGTTGTTACCGACTTATTTTATCTGAAAAGCTAGGGATGCCCTCATCATAATTTCTTTCACAATATATCTTAAAAAATATATATATATAAATAAAATAAAAATTTGTCTTTCCAACGAACTTATAAAGTTTGCAATTTGAACAAAGTAAAGTATAGCTCTTTCTTACTTTCTAATATACAGGAAAGATAAAATTTTCTTTTTAATCTCATTAAATTATTACTATTATTATTCTCCTTTAATGGAGAGGATGAAGAGACATGAAATTATTAAAATTGTTTAGGTATTAAAGAGTTTGCCAACATGGCATCAATGTGACACATAATATAAAGTAAATATAAAATAGTATGTTGATGTGGCAACCAAGTGGCAAGTTACATTAAATTCAAGGCTTATGTGGCATCCAAGTGGCAAGTTAAGATAAAGCCTATGCTAATTTCTAATATATAGGGTAGATAAATGGGCCTTTATTTTTGTCCCGACGGCCCATTAAATATCTCTTTAGCTAAATGTTTGTTTGGAAAATCCAATTCCACTGGGGACGGAGGTGTCTTCCAAATCGGATTGGACGGCCGGTCGCTCAAAGTATCGGGTAACCGATTAACTGGTTCGATTGGTTGGACATTTTATTTCTTCTTTTTTCTATAATTTTTTTGTTGATTGGTTGGACTTAAATTATTAGTTAAAAATAAGATGATGTCACTGTGATGTAATAAATAAAATAAATTATTTTTAAAAACTTATGTTTCTAACCTTTTGCTTTTAATCAAACTACTTTTTAAGAGAGTAATGATATACTCAGCAACAAATCATAGCAACTTTTTAATAGCAACTCATGTGATATGCATTCATTGGCCAATTATTTGATATTAATAAAAATGTAACCAGTGAATGCATGCCACATGAGTTGCAATAAAAAATTTGCTATGATTTGCTGTTAAGACTATCATTACTCACTTTTTAAATAGAGGAAGTATTTTCTTTTCCAATTGTGAAGTATATGTACATAATAATATTTGTAAACATATTTAAATCAGAGAGTAAAAAAGATTGTTCTTTTTAGTACACATTTAAGAACATAACTCTTTATCAGAATATTTAAAGGAAAATATGGCTTCTAATTCAAATTCTATACTGTAAATAACTGAATAATTGAGTAAAATTTAGTGTCGAAAGTATGAAATATTCAGATTTATGGGAAGCAAATGGGATTTACGTAAGTTATGAGGTCAGAGTGTAGCATTGAGAAATTTAAGATAGAAAAGTGTAGAAAACAAAATCAACCACTCACTAATCCTGATTTTGATTGGTTCTGGATCTTGACTATTTTTTAACCGAGTTTCACTAATTCTTGATCACTCAATATTTTAATCGTGACTACGTTCCATTAGAAGCGTCCACTTTCAAAAATTATTTTTATTCCAACAGAAGCGTCTACTCTCATTTTTTTTTTTTTACTCTCTCTACCCTTACTAATACAATAATATGTGGTTCATAATTAGTCCACATTCAAAAGATAAGGACATTAATGGAATAGAGGGTGGCAAATTTGCTAATATAGGTGTTGTACCTTGAAATCCATAATATAAGTTGTATATACTTGAAAGTGGACTCTTCTAATAGAATGGATGAAGTATTTGACTGCCTTGACGGCATGGTGAGGGGCATATCAATTTTATCCTGAAAAGTATTACATGTATGCGTATTGATTTCGACTTTTGATGTATCTCATATCGGTTATAAGTTGGTTGTTGATGTATCGAGTACTATCAAGTTTAACATCTAATGTAATATGTATTGAGTTTAACATGATATGTCCCGAAACCATTAGTGTATACTTCTGAATTCTTTTAACGCAACGGATTGAAGTATATTTTTGTTGTCTCTTTAACTGTTGTTGCTAACGTTAATCCAAAGAATTACGGGTGTTGTGGACCACAAATTTAACCAACTCTGCAATAGGAAATAAAGACAGGGGCCTGGTCGATGTTGTTGAGAATTCAATTTGAAAACAGATTCTAATGATCATAATCTGGAGTGGAAAATGAGGGGTGAATGACAAATAGATACAAAGACTCCCCACAAAGCACTAAGAAAGGGTGTGATAAGAGAGGAGAGATATTTAAAAGTGGGAAACGGCATCATGCACGTAAGCCATTAACATTGTTTTCCAAAGACACTACACAATACCCTATTGGATTGGCGGGGGCGGGGGGGGGGGGGGGGGGGGGGAGGGGGGGATGTGTGGGGTTAATGGGGTTATGAGGTTCGTGGTGGTGATTTGTAATTACTGTACAACGCACTCTAATCTTCAAGGGCCACCATGCATAACCTATTTTATTCATGTTTATAAATGTTGTCTATTAATGAAAATTTTTGGTTTATCAGTTTACCTTCGCTTGTTTTTGTTTTGTTTGGATGGTGTGATTTACAATTACTTTGGGAAAGAATCTGTTTTAACCCATCGTTTTCATAAATGTATTGTGTATGAGAACATGCTGGTTGAGTTAAGCAAGGTGAGAGTTGGCGGAAGCTTTGTTAGCGAGCATTGATTGCCACACGGTTAGCTGATTTTAGTGATTCAAAATAGCAACCAGTGACAATACTAACTGTCATATGAGACTATACTCATATCAACAATTAAACTCAATATGCGATATATCAGAAGCTAAATTCACAACCACTATACATAAGAAGCTAAACTTAATACACGATACATCATAAACAAAATTTGATATGTGATACTTTAGCACATCATATGCTAAATTAATTCGATAAATTAGAAACTAAATTCAATACGCAATACACTAGAGGCTAAACCTGATACGCGATATTTCAGCAACTAAATTAATAACTGCGATATATCAGCAGCTAGAATCAATAAATCATAGTTTAAATTCAATACGTGATACATTAGATGTCAAACTCAATACGTGTGTTTCTATAACATAACCGCAATGACTTAATACACGAGTTTTTATTATGTGCTAAGCTCGATATGTGCAATATTGAATCATTATACGTGTCAAATAGAAGTTTTCTTACTAATCTACAACTTAATTAATTGCTGTTTGAATATGAGTGTATGATCATATATATCTGGCCGATCTTTCAGAGATTTGCCCCCCCTAGCCTACCTATTCTATGTATGGGATGCAAGAAATCCCTTATTAAAACACAGTAAATCCCAACAACAACCTTATCATGCACCCCTCATCTCTGGCGGTGTGGTGTACTTAGTGATTACAATCATCATCTTTATCGTTGACACCATTCAAAAAAACTACACTGAAAAATTGAACAGTAAAAAATACCACAAATGCCTTTTAATATCTCTATGAACCTTCCTTTCTATTCAATTCAAATTTGGGAAATGGTCACTTTTTTCCCTATGAAGCGTTCGACCTTTTGCTTTCATTTGGCCACATTAATAATATATATTCTTGATTCTTCTATTCTAAGTTGTAACCACGGCCATGCATTTCTTTCTTTGCCTGCCATTGATGATGAGGAAAGAATTCTTTCACCAAAAAAGAAAGCACTTACACTACACTACACGCAGTGTAGTGTTTAATATCTTATCACTTTGTGTCATCTACCATATAGCTTATCACTCATCATCCTTCAAAACACCATTTCCTTCTTCTTCTTTTTTTCCTTTTTTTAACCATCAAATTTCCCTTTCTTTGTTTAATCCATCCGTCCCGTTAGAAGAGTCCAATTTGAAAAATATGTTTTTCCCAATAGAAGATTTTACAATTAGTCCATACTTAATAAGTAAATATATAAATGAAATAAATTGTGTCAAATAAGTTATTTTCTATGTTGTACCTTGAGACTCATAAAAAGTTATATATTGATCGGAGTTGACTATTCTAGTGAACGGATAAATTTATTTTTTTTCTTCTCTAGAAACCCTCAAAACTTGACGCGTATATATATAGTGTGATTGTGACATCCACAATCCATCATGCATGCATCCATGCTCCACAGTGCCCTCCACAAACATAATTACAAATAGTCGCATATAATATATATATATATATATTTATTTATTTATTGGGATGATGGACGTGTTATCTTGTGAAAAAGGAGTGATGCACTTGCTCTTATACGTCCACATTTCATGACTGATTAATTCATCAAGAAAAAAGCCAAAAGATTAATGAATGCTATTGAAAGCTAAAGGGCTACCCTTCTTTTTGCGTTTATATTCCTTCTGGCTAGGAGAATAACAAGATCCATCAACAGAGTCAACTAATGAAGATGATTAAGGATGATGATGACTCTTTTTGTATACGTTTGATGGGATTTAATGTTGTTATAATCTTCGGCAAAAAAAAAAAAATAAATAAATAAATGTTGTTATATACTAGAGTAGATGGAGGAGATCGATCGAAAGAGCCTTGGATCGATCTTACTACGTTAAGAAGATTGCTAAATTTTATTATCTAATCGGATCGATCTTGATCTTACACCCAAATCCATTCAATGTTTCAAATTAGGGCGAATTACATTTATCTTCCCGATGTTTGGTCACATTTTAAATAAGTTCATATAGTTTTGAAAATTGCAAATTCATCCATGAATTATTTAAAAGTTTTTTGTTTTCTATTTATTTTTTCACTAACGGTAAGGGTAAGGTGATATCGAGTTGAGTCACATCAAAATTTGGAGTTGGTTTATTAAATAATCAAATTTAAAATTTCGTTTATGTTTGTTAATTTATTAAATAAATGAGTTTGAACTGAACTTTTATCAAACTAACAGAGGTCGATGATCAAATCACATAGAGGTTTATGTAATTTATAGAACTACACGAATTTTTTCATAATTTTACCAAACATCGGGAAGGTAAATGTAATTCGCCCTTCAAACTATGGTTTGGATCTCATTTTTGTAGATGAATATACATGGCATTGATTGTATAGTCCAGGTGTAACAAACCATATATGGGAATCTATGGGTCGAGGTTTATTGGAATATTAAAATGGGTGGAAAAAAGGGGATGATTTTATTTATTTTAATCTTTTCTTTTCCAGGTGGAGTGACGATAGGATGGTGGCGTCCACGTCACTTTGGTCCATCTCTTTTGTGATCCTCTCTATCTAACCCCACTCCCACTACAAAGCAGATAGACCCCAAAGTAAGGAGCCACCATTCATCCATTTGAATTTTCACCCATTTGTTGTGTTTTTTTATTAGTGCGGATTACAAATAGGCATAAAGTTCCATGAAATTACTTGTGATGGTCGAGAAACGATTCAATGACTCAACGAATGTGACGTATAACGAGTCATTATGAATAATAGCGGAAGATAGTAAAAACTAGGTAGCCCCTTCTTTTTTTCTCTCTCTTATTTTCTCCAGCATATTCCTTCTCTTATCTCTAAGAATGATTGAGGAAATATTATTATTTTTATTTTTCAATAATTACCTTATATCTCTGCCAATAAATGAGAATTCGTCATCTTAACAAATAAATGAGAATTTTCTTATTTTCATATAAAGATTTAACTAGTTAGAGGTTTTCATCAAATGATTGGTGACAGATTTGTGACCGAATTTACGCTTTACTACGAGAAATATTTAGTGAAATGATAATTTTTCATTACTATTTAAATTTCGAGTGATTAGTTGTTTAGTTCTATATAGATTTAGTTCAGTAAATTTACAGCTTAATGTATCCGGTCTTGCATCTATTGATTGTGGCAAGGACTAAGAGATATAGTGTAGTCACGAAGAAAATCTATAAGGAAGACAGAAATATTGCCAATGTACACAATTCATTATAAGCAATACTATACACAATTTATCCTCCCTTAATCTAACTTGAGCGTCAGAGTACTTTTGGAGTCTTGATCATACCTCATTTGCGGGTTATACATACTTGAGGGAAGTGTTTATACCAAAAATCCATCATTACATGTCAGAGTGCGTTTCATCACAACTGTTTCAAAGACGCACTCTCTTCTTCCTTACAGTTGCCTACACTGATCAGTCGCTTTAATCTTCAAAATACAAAAACAACAAATTTATGAGGGGGTGATGGCAAATTTTCAAATTTCTAAATGATAATAATAGTTTCACGAAACTTACATGGAGATAAATGTGATTTAAAAATAAATAAACAAATAAAAATGTATAGGTATGAATGAATGGAAAAAATGCAAAAGTAGTTCACAATCTTTACCCCTGTTGCAAATGTAGTCCACAATCTTTAGTAAGTAGCAAATGTAGTCCACAATGTATCCATTTTGTTGCAATTTTAGTCCAAAAACGGAAATTGGACCTTGACTAACGGTCAACGGGTTTGACCGTCAGTCAAAGGTGGTTTTGACCTCTTGAAACCACCTTCAAAGATTGTGGACTACTTTTGAAACAAGGGTAAAGATTGTGGACTACTTTTGCAATTTTTCATATTATTTAAAAATAACACATTTATCTTACTTTTAAAGATATTGATAATTTTAATTCCTTTTATACTTATTATATGAGCTTCCCAAGTTACAAAAAATTATGTTACAATTGTATTATATTCATCTCAAATTCGCATTTTTAAAAATTAATTATTCTCTATGTTTCATTAGAAGAGTCCATTTTGAAAAATATTTTTTGTTCTAATGGAATAGTCAACTTTTAAATTTTGATTGTGCAGTATACAATTATCTCATACTTAATAAGTATATGTGTAAAATAAATAGTGTCAAATTAGTTATTTTAGTTATTGAAAAATTGTAACCCACATACAATTTTCTATTGGAACAAGAAATATTTTTCAAAATATTTTTTAAAAAATTTAATAAGTATTCTATTAAAAAATTGTATTTGTAAAATGGAATAGTCAACTTTTAAATTTTGATTGTGTAGTATACAATTATTTCATACTTAATAAGTATATGTGTGAAATAAATAGTGTCAAATTAGTTATTTTAGTTATTGAAAAATTGTAACCCACATACAATTTTCTATTGGAACAAGAAATATTTTTTAAAAAATTTAATAAGTATTCTATTAAAAAATTGTATTATTACAAATTTTTCATTGGAACAAGAAATATTTTTCAAAATGGACTCTTCTAATGGAACATAGAGAATAATTAATTTTTAAAAATGCGAATTTGAGATGAATATAATACAATTGTAACATAATTTTTTGTAACTTGGGAAGCTCATATAATAAGTATAAAAGGAATTAAAATTATCAATATTTTTAAAAGTAAGATAAATGTGTTATTCTTAAATAATATGAAAAATTGCAAAAGTAGTCCACAATCTTTACCCTTGTTTCAAAAGTAGTCCACAATCTTTGAAAGTGGTTTCAAGAGGTCAAAACCACCTTTGACTGACGGTCAAACCCGTTGACCGTTAGTCAAGGTCCAATTTCCGTTTTTGGACTAAAATTGCAACAAAATGGATACATTGTGGACTACATTTGCTACTTACTAAAGATTGTGGACTACATTTGCAACAGGGGTAAAGATTGTGGACTACTTTTACATTTTTTCCATGAATGAATTGATTGAGAGAAGTATCGAATTGATGTTGGCCACTTAGATTTGGAGTCGGTCGGGATCCAACAAAAGTTCAATGCTTTATCTCTTATATAGTACAGTTTAATTAATTAGTACTAAAAGGTTCAATGCTTTTTAATTAACAGACAAATTAATTACTGTTTATATAAATTGACTGCACTGCACATTAATTATTTTCTAACATTTGTTTTCCATTTCTGATCCAAATTTTAATTAAGTTCTGACTTCGTTTGAAATCATCATTTTAAGAAGGAAAAAATACTGAAAAATAATTTATTTTAACTATTTTATCTTATTACTCATAAAAAATTTATAGGTTTTCAAAACTAAAATCTCTAACTTAACTAACGTAATATTCATTTATACACTATTTCTTATATGATTTTTTCAATACTACAACTAATGAATACATGCCAATCATTGTTTAAAGTGAATATATTTTTATTATTATTATAAATATAATGTTCAAAATATATTATTGATTTATCTAAGAAAAGAAAATTAATGATGACATGAAAAAACAAAGAAGAAAATATAGCGATTGCATCATGATGTTTGGTTCGTAAATTTTATTTTTTTGAACATTAGAATTAATGAGCATGATTTTAGGTTATAATTTGTAAATACAACATATATCATAAGTAGTAATCGCACATAGTTGGTATTGGACGTTATTTTCATAGACATATCTCTCCATCTTCCATCTCTAGCTCCGTGCCTTAAGCACAAATATTATACGTGTGTGGCTGGAGTGAAGAGAGGGACCAAGAGAAATAAATATATAGGTATAAATCTTTTCCAATCATGAGTTTCAGTGAACCTCATAAATTTTCTCCGTAAGTTATTATCCTACAATTAAACAATAACTTATGTAATAATTACGTGTAATGTGGTCATAAAGTATACGTATTTAGAAACCTGAACATCTAACATTGAATTCTTATTTTTCCTTCACATCTTTTTGCTGAAAAGAATTATCATCTTTTTGAGAAGATTATGATCATGATTTGAATAGTTGAAGACAGATGCAGAGTGCAATGTGCAAATTGTCATCTGTTTGGATGTGTATCCGTCCACTTTAGCTGAAGCCCTAGTCAAGTCATGACCATTTTTTAATACTAAAACCCTCACTATATGCTATTAAAGTTGGAAAGTGAACAAATTGTTTCGTATCAATGAATTTGGCAAATATTAATTGTATCTGACTAGCAGACGGCTAATATCAAATTTTGCTTTTAATATATAGCATTTATATTATAAAAACACATCTGTCGAATTTAATCTATAATATATTACATATGACTATATGAGTTTAGCATATAGTATATTGAATGTTGTTAATGAATTGCATTTGTGACTTTCGCTGCCGATATATCATGTATCGCGTATATATAGCATTTAATGTATCTTATATCGAGTTTAGTCTCTTATGATTGAATTTAGTTGTTGATGTATCAATCGCAATACAACAAGTATTGAATCTAGTGGAAAAAAACACACGTATCTAGTTTAGAGACATAAGTATCGCCTATTAGAGAAAGAAAAAACACGGTTATAGAATTTTGACCTATGATATATCACGTATTAACTAAGACACACGTATCGAATTTAGCTAATGAATAATAACTCGTGCCTCTGAGAAATCAAAGACTAACAAATGTTGCACCATTATTAATCCTTCGATGTTATAAGTATATGTCATAGTCACGAAAAAAAAAAAAAAAAAAAGAGTAAAATTAAGATACTCCTCCGTTTCGATAAAAGGAAAAACAGGGAAAAGTAGATTTATCACAATATTAGAAATATAACTTTTCTATTGTAATGAAATGAGTACGTGAAATTTCAATAATTTTGTCTAGTAGACATCACAAAGCATTTAAAATCAGAGAAAGTGTGAAACGAATTTCAGCACATTTCCTTAAATAAGATTTTTTTTAAAAATCCCTAATAATCCCCAATTATTGTACTGTCGAGAGACTCATTTCACTTTGTTTGAGGCATGTTAGTCGTGGTTCGACGAATCCAGTACCTTTCCTTCCAAAAAAAAGAAAAGAAAAAAATCCTCAATGACACCCAAATTTTTGTATTGTTAGGAACCTCACCTCTCGCATTTGTATGAGGCATGTTAATCCTTGCTCGACGGATCCAATGTCTTCCCTTAAAAAAAAATAAAAAATAAATCAGTCCACAAATATTTCAATAGTACATTAATCATTAGTTAATTGAAAATCACTGTCTTTGCATGTCATGCATTTTCAATTTGTCCAGCAAGCCTAACTCCAGAAACCACTACCAAAGTTTCCATGGATTTTGTGCTGCCAAACGTAAGGACACGATGATTTGGGATTTCACATCCAAATTCGCCAACACAATAAATCTACCCTTACGTTCGTCACAATGTAATAATTTTGTTTTGAAAATATACATCGTTATGTAAATTTAAAATTACGATACATAAAATAACTAATTAATAATTATTTTTACACTCATGTTATTATGATTTAAGTGTAAGTTAATCATGAATTACATATAATTATGTTAGTAAGTGTGTGAAAAATATAAAAATCAAAGCAGAGTTTTTTCATCGAGACAAGCAAAATTTTAAAATATGAATTTTTTATTGTGATGAAAACAGTACTATGTATTGTCACAAATTATCGAGTTTAATTTGGATTCATATTTTAAACCAAAAAAGAAGAAGAAGAAAAAAAGAGGAGAAAATTGCAGAATACTTAAATCAAATTAATTAACCAATCATGTCTCAATGGTTTGATTTAGTGGACATCCCAAGCTATAAAAGTTTTGGAAAATGGGAAAAGTGGCCGTAGCCGGCAAACAGTTTTACGCACTTCAGTCTTTCCCTACTTCAATGACCTCCAATTGTTCTATTATTGAGAATCTCATCCTGTATTGTGTGACACATTTTAATCGTGGTTCGATAAATTTCAATACTTTTTTCTTTAAAAAATTTAAAACATTAACTAATCATCGACCCCACCTTGTTATCTGGATGTTCAAACTTCAAACAAATTCGACCGTTGAGCCATTAAGGATCATAAGTTCCTTCTCCAAAAAGAATACTAAAAATTAATCGCAGAGATTAGATCGTTACGTGGTGGCTTTTTAAAGGGATTTTCGTTATAATTTAAAATTTCCCAAACGTACGTTGGAGGACAGATAATGATATTATGATAAACCTCATTCAATTAAGATTATTGTCAAAATTAAATGATTAATGTAGGACGATTTGGATAAGGTAGCTAGCAATTGATGATGACACTTTGGATAAAGTTTGTGTCACCCAAAAATAAACGATTTCGTTTAGCTTTCAATGAATGCTTTGCTACGAGGATTATAGCTATCTTGTTTGATTAAATTATCTATGAATGATTGATCATGTTTCATGATTTTTAAATTTTAATTGCCAAATTAATGATTCAAAAATAATACTAATTTTTCATAATAAAAAAGAAAATGATGCTACAAATTAACAATCACTGTAAAAATTTTGCCCCACACAATGAGATTTTCAATGGTATACTAATGAAGAGTGCCGAGGGTGAGGGGGCGAATACATTGGGGACTGTTTAATCTTTACGACAGCCTACTGCTTGCTCTAGCACCTATGAAATGAGTGACACCGCATTATAGGAGGTCTAGAATTCGATCATTGGAACTCTCAAATATCCTTGTCTTTAAGGGTGAGTATGTCACGCATGAATGAGAATAACGTAAATGGGGAAGGGATTTATGTGAGTAAACTCTTATGTTTAGTTCACATAACAATCTAATCATTTAAATTATTACATCATGTAAATAAAAAAGAACAGTTTTAACATACATTGAATTGAATGAAAGATTCATTCACTTCTAAATACGAGATATCTCTTTTCATTCTCATTTTCGTGCGTCGCGGGCGTATGTTGGGCTAAAGAACTAGGTACGGATGTGGAAGGTGGGCTTGAGATCATCCTGCCCCAAAGTCTACAGATGGATTAAATTATATTTTTTCTTTCTGGAAAAAACTTGGATTAAATTCTCAGATGCAAATGAAAATGACAAGTGTGGAAAAAGAAGAATAGTCAACACTCCAAAGTCTAAAGCCCAGAAATACAAGTCAAAGTATATCCACATGGGCCCAGTCCGGTCCTGTCCATGATTGACATAGTCATTTAGTTGGCCCAGAAGGAGCGTCCAAACACAAGTTCAAAAACTGGACTATCTAGCCGATATTCTGGACTTCACCACCATCACTCCACCTACTCTCCGTTCCCGAGGAGTTCCTGCCTGACCGTCTGACAGACTACATTTCAGCGCATAATTTAGATACTTGTATTTGATCAACATTTGTATTTTTGTAGTGTAATATCATTGTAATAAATCAGAAACTTAACTTGATACATGTCTAAACTCAAGACGCGATATCTCAAATGCTAAATTCGATACGAGATATTTCAGCAATTAAACTCTTAATTGCGATACTTCAACATCTAAACTAGATACACTAAATGTTAAATTCAATTTGCGATACATTATAGACTAAATTTGATATACACTTTTTTATAACATAATCGTAATAATCCTAAGGTTATACTCGATACGGACATTGTCACCATCGAATTCAATATTTTGCTATATATGTTATATTGACCCCCTCTCTTCATTGAATAGATGTTGAAATCTTTCCCATATTTATCTGTTGCAATTAAAGTTGTGCTAACGACTAACTCAAAACTGAGATGGTCTATAATAAGAATAAAAAAACTCCACTTCATCAATCATCATATCCAAATAAAATATATATATACAAAATATGTATGATATGTTTGTTTTGAGAAATAACATTTAAGTTATACTCCTTCCGTTTGAAAAATATTTTTTGTTTCAATAGAAAAGTTCACTTTTAACTTACGAATATAATTATGTGCGATCCACAATGATCTCATACTTAATAGGTAAAAATATAAATAAAATAAAGTGCGTCAAATTAGTTATTTTAATTATTATACCTTAACATTTATAATAAATTATACATTACTCAAAGTGAACTTCCCAATAGAACAAATAGAGTATTACATTAATGACAAAAGAAGTACATAGAAAATTCGTTACGCAATTTATGCAACCAAACGAAAGATCGATTCTTTAGAATCATTTTTTTTCTCAAACGGAACAAACATAAATAGAATCAAATCGATTTTTCAAAGTCACGATGATATTACTTAAGAACGCTTTTATCAAAAACTTTTGATCAATTCATTCAAATTGCTGGATTGGTTGCGTAAATGGACGGCAAGTCGGCAGTCAACGAGGGTCCACAATAATTTAGCGTAATCCCCGCTTCTGGCTAAGTCTAGGCTACCCATGGTCAATGTTTGGATAGAACCAACAACTCCATTGTTAGTCCTAGGGGATGTTCTCTTTGATGGGTTTCAAGTTTGGTTTTAAAAATATATTTTTTAAAAATAGCTTTTTAGTATAAAAAAATTATTGAAAATATAAAAATTTATAGTTAAATAGTAAAAATGATGAAAAATAATTATAATATATTAAATTTACCGTTGAAATCAAAACTAAAATCAAAAGAACAGCTCCTAATTAAATAGTGTTGCTCACAAGACAAGAGTCGACTTTCATTTGATGGGGCTCGATCCAACTTCTTCTTTTTTCTTTCTTCCGCAAAATTTCATTGCATGGCTGCGTTTAACTCGCGAAAATGAACATTTGTTGTCTATCATTCAAATTTTTATGTTTGGTGCATACATAATCCAAATTCTTATTCTCATATAATAATTTAAACTATTATATTTTGTAAAAAGTAATATAATTCCTTTAATAGGGGATTTATCCATTCTAAAATATGAGATGTTTCACATTCTCTTTCTAGCGCGCCAAACGCATCTTAAAGCTGATTTTGGTGAGCAGGAATATGAATAGAAACGTATAACATTTCCTATCAGAGAATAAATAAATCCTCATTAAAAACATCAAGTACAAGAAAACAAGGACAACATGATGGATCACAAAACAAATGGAGCGGCAAAAGATAAGATATAGAAAATTGCCAAAATTTTGGTACCATATCCATGCATTGTCAAACAATTAGGCATGGACAAGATTGGCAAGCTAGTATACATTCCTCATTCAAATTCAATAATTCAAACGTACAATGGATTTTCCTTCCATGAATCAATTATTCACTATCAAGGGCCTATTCTTTTCGTTTTCGTTTTGATTTCAGTTTTGATTTTAACAGTAAATTTAATATATTATAATATTTTTTTATCATTTTTAATATTCAACTATATTTTTTTATATTTTCAATATACTTTTTACATTATGAAATTATTTTCCAAAATTATGTTTTCAAAATCGAAACAAGCCCTTGGTATGTCCTTCATACTGGATTTGAGTCGAACACATAATTTTTGGGTCAGATCAAGACTTATACGGGCCAAACCAAGACTACCAAAATTCGGTTTGTTCATGATGAAGGGAGTTACCACCGTTACTTTTGAGTTTAACGTTGCGGTACCCGAAATTTATTGCAATTACGGTCATGAAAAGGACTCTAATAATAAAGTTAGTTGAAACGGAAAAAAATATATAAAATGCAGACAGAGCGATCATAATTCACAAACAAACTCTCCGACTTATAATATTTATTAATTATTAAAACGACATAGTTTCATTTTTCAAAATTTTTAATTTCGTTTCAATAATTTGAATTGAATAAAATAATCGTAACCTGAACCTATTATTAGTCTCTTTTCTCTATACTTTTGCCATTAGACTAAATTAATTCATATAGCATTTGCTAATTTGGCTATCAATGTACTTACTTCAAACCCTATATTGAGAGTTATTTTTCAAATATAATGCCTGTTCTTTTTTATTATTTTGAAAACACGTTTTTGGAAAATAGTTTTATAATGTAAAAAATGTATTAGAAATATAAAATAATATAGCTGAATAGTAAAAAGTTGTATTGGAAATGATGAAAAGTGTTTATAATATATTAAATTTATTGTTAAAATATAAACCAAAACAAAAAGAACATGCCTATGGTGAACTTTAGAGGAGTATGTCCACAAATATGAAACTCACAAGAATTGATGAAACATGTGGTATAATTCGATGTAAAACTAACGAAAAACTTTAATAGTACTTAAATATACAATGAACTTTTAGAGGTTTCTGAAACAAAGAAACAGATGATGCATGGTTGTTATCCGCTGGTATCGTAAGTTGTTGGGTTAAGTTCCGCAACGAGCGCAACCCTTGTATTCAGTTGCCATTGTTGATTAATCTTTGGTTAAGTCTTGGACTTGAAGTATTAATTAGTGATCGAAGATCGAATTGATTAATAATTATTTAATTCTACAATCGCCTCTAATTTAATTATTTTTTGCACACGGGACGGGGATGACGGATAACTCAGTTCCTAGCTAATACAACGTTCTACCGTCCATTTTGGTGAACTAACAACCATCAACATTCAACCCTTCGTTAAAATTTGGCATCATCAACTACACCTCCTACCGCTTCCACCAATCTAGCTTCTTCAAAGTAAAAAAACTTTATATTTATTTTTTACTTATGTGTTGTAAACAGTGACGGAACTTGATCTTCAAAATTAAAGGGGCAAAAAAAACAATAAATTTCTTTTGTAAGGGTCAAAAAATTATATAATTTTTTTTAATACTAAAATATAAATACCTTTTAATAACGAAATTCTTGCAATGGCCAGACCTACATAAATTAGGCTTATGTTCCGCCACTAGTTGTAAATACAACAATTTTAAGATGTCACCTAGGCCTTTACAGAGTGGTTACCATATTCATGTGGTGTAGTAAGAGAGTCTCACGTCATGGTGTGAAGTAGCACTATTCGTAATTTGATACTATTATTTTATTTTATTTTATTTTTTGACAATCTAGTTACTAATTAGATACAACAAATGCTTTGATAGCATTTCCATAGTTAAACATTGGAAGAAAAAAAAAAAAATTCAAGACAAACCGTTGATAATGGCTCGTGATGCATTATTAATACAATTGTATAAATCATTATTTACTGAATGAATGATTCCGTGACGGTACTTTAGTATAACCAACCACTAAAATTATATCATTTAAATATATTTATGCGCAAAAATAGATACATGATGGCAAATTAATTATGTGGAGTAAGTAATCAAATCAAACGTTGAAATTACAATATACACTTGTCGGAAAAGTTGTGGTTTAGTCACAAATGGTTCAATATAATAACCTTTGATGTAATAATTTACATTACTCAAATCATTGCTAAAGTAATTATCAGATAAATGGTTCAATATTATTACTCTCTCTGTTTTACTAAAAAAATTAAATAGTACAATTATTTGTAAATTATAATATACAATTTTAAAGTAAACATTTATAATGAAATGTTGAGAGTAATTGTTACACCTTTAAAATACACCAATATTCAATATTAATACCCACTCTTGAATATTTTTATTCCTAGTGAATTTTAGAATTAAATGAAAGGTTCTCTCTCTCTCGCTTTTCTCCAACCCCAAAGTGGGGGCCGCTGACCGGTACTATTAGATTGGTTAAAATATCAACTTCACATAAACACAACTTTGAAAAATGCCAATCAAAATTCCCCAGTTTTTCTAAAGCAAAAACATACTTAAAAACCAACTAATCAATCCTTAAATTACCCAAAATTCAAGAACTCCTCTCACTTCTAAACACACTCAAGTCAAAATCACTCCATAATTAATCAAAAAGTGGTCACAAAAGTCTATGGTTTTTAAAACAATAGTCAAACTGGCAAAAACTGGAAGTTCCCGAAAAATAACAAAAAAAGTACTGAAATCAAAAACGAAAGAGGATTGAATCGAAGATGGAGTTTGTTTTCTAGCTGTTGTCTGCCGCATCCTATTTTGAATCTTTGCTCCCTCCCTTTCCGTTCACACTTTTTTTTTTCCCTCCTTTCTTTTCACACCGCCAAACAATCCCTTAAAGACAATACTTCAACCCTTCAATTTATTACTACTACGACTACCCACTGAATCTGAATGTGAAATGAAATCTGCCGGACAAATTTCAAATCTCGACAACGCCATTCCTTCTTAAACTACTATTGCTTTCGATGGTTTCCCAGATTTTCATTGTGGGTTGATTTCGGTTTTGAATTTGTAGTAGTCGTGTTGTTAACGATGGCGGCGGCGAGGATGACGGAGCTGCAAATGCCTCACCGGAGATGGAAAGACACAGGAGAAATCAGCCCGGAACGAACCAAAATCTGGGCTGAGCCACCCGGTAACGGTAACAGTAAGCATAAGAATCCCGATCGGAGAGTTCCTGTTATTTATTATATCTCCCGGAATGGGCAGCTTGAACATCCCCATTTCATGGAAGTTCCCCTTTCCTCCCCTGAAGGGCTCTATCTCCAAGGTACCTATTAAATCTTTTTTTTTTTTTTCTTTTCAATTTTAAAATTCTTTTTTGTTAAATTTGATTTGAAGAGTTTGTGTGTTTTTCTGGATGAATTTGTTGTTGTGTAGATGTGATCAACCGTTTGAATTTCCTCCGTGGCAAAGGAATGGCTTCGTTATATTCCTGGTCTTCCAAACGGTAGTTTAACGAATCGTTTCTCTTTGATATTTTGGTTATTCTGCTCTAGGTTCAAATCAATTGGGAAATTGATTTTGGGAAATTTTGTGTAGGAGCTACAAGAATGGATATGTGTGGCATGATTTATCGGAAAATGACTTCATATTTCCGGCGCACGGAAACGAGTACATTCTCAAGGGATCGGAGATTTTGGAAAACGCGACGACGTTGACCTCGAAACCGGATGAAACAGTGACTTCTTCGACCCCCAAATTACCCGCTGCGGCGGAGAGTCGAGGGGATCATGAATTCCAGGCGGCCAAAGCTCACCGAAGACGGAACCAGTCCTGGAGCTCATTCGACCTCCAAGAGTACAAAGTCTATGCCGGCGACTCTATCTCACGCACCGCCGCGGCCGACGCTGGGACTCAGACAGACGATAAACGCCGCCGGCGACGAGCGATCCGCGAAATCGAAGAAGAAGCGGAAGACGAAACTGAGGATAAGCTGAAAGGAGGAGAAGCCAACTCCCACTGCCGGAGTGCTAGCAGCGAGATAATTATCAGCAGCACCGACGAAATCTCGGAGATCTCACCTCCGCCGTCCGATTCAAGCCCCGAAACACTCGAAACTCTGATGAAGGCGGACGGTAGGTTAACCCTACGGGCAGAAACCGCCGGCAAGGAACGCACGGCGAGCAGCAACAACAACAACAGCAATACCAATTCGTCGGGAAGGACCAAAGCGACGTCGGTTTTGATGCAGCTGCTGTCGTGCGGTTCGATTGGGTTCAGGGACTGTGGGCCCGGAAAGGAGAACGGATTTTCGCTAATCTCTCACTACAAGGTGAGGCTGCCACGTGGCGGGGGAGGAGGAGGTAATAATCAGGTGGGGAAGGATGCATCGGAGAGCGAGAGTACCGCGGGGTCCACCTCCGGGTATGGAGGGGGGATGAGGGTAAAATTGGAAGAGAAGGAATATTTTAGTGGGAGCTTAGCGGAGACAAAGAAGAACGAATTTCCAGAACTGAAGAGATCTTCTTCTTACAACGCGGATCGGTGAGTTCCATTTTAACCTTTGTTCGTTGTTTTGTTAAAGGCTTACAGTACAGTACTTTTTTTTTATTTTACTGCGTAATTATTTTCGTTGCTTTTTAGTTATTGTCTTCTTCTTTTTTTTCTTCTTCCAGTTTTACAGTGGTGACTGGTGAGTGAGTACTGTTTGTTTTTTTTTTTTGGTTTTACTTATTATTCACATCTGAGAGTTGCATGATGCCGCCTGGAACACATCACATGTACAATTTGTCTTTGCTTGGTCAGTATTTGTTTGATTGGTTAAATAAATATATACAAAGTAATACTATGCAGAATCGTTACAAAACCACTCAATTTGTTGAACCGACTAATGCAATTGTATAGAATGATTTTGTAATGAAACCGTAATATTTTCAATATATATGTATAGGCAAAAACTTGAAAACTTTTGTAGAGACAGATAAAGGGTTCCAATATCACTGTATACACAATGACGTGATGATTTGTATAGTCAATTTCTCGTTATAAAGTTTGGTTGTTGAAATATTAAATGTTATATAAAAGTCACTGTGGGCCTGTTCTTTTGGTTTTAATTTCAATACTAAATTTAGTATATTATAATTATTTTTTATTATTTTTAATATAATTTTTTATTATTTAGTTATACCTTTTTACATTTCTAATACACTGTTTACATTATAAAATTATTTTTCAAAAACATATTTTCAAAACAATATAAAAAACAGGCCCTATATAAAATGTATCTAGAAAGTTTGTTGTAGTCACAGATATCTCCACGCGGAATCACTAGTTGGATCTTGTTGTATGTGTACTCTGTTTTCTCTTTGTATTTTGTGTCTTCATTCTGCACAATAGAACACATTACCATTATTTTTTTAGAGACATCATACAATTAATGAATGAATAACAGGCGGTGGGACAGATAAAATATAACAAAAATAGTACTTTCCCGTTTTGTTTTAATTGTAACTTGTAACTTATAAATAACTGTATTACTGAATTTTCTAGAGAAACATAGCGATTTTGTTGTACATATCATATGATTTGTTATTGTGAAATATATTTTGATTTCATCTTGTAATTGCGATAGCATACTCTAAAAATGACATGAATTTAAGGGGAATGAAACATGCAAAATTCATCAAATTTGTGTTGATGACTCAAATACTCCCTCCGTCCCATTCAAAGAGTCCTGTTTCAGTATTTGAATGGGACGAAAGGAGTAATATATTTTCCCTCAGTGGTAACTAATAGTTTCACTTTGAGTTGCCTGCAAGATTCTCTGTAAAACAGGACTCTACATTTACTCTCATTGCTAACTAAGCCATTAATGCATGCAAATTGCAATGGATGATGATGCTCTGTTCTGCATCCTGAAGGAGTAAACACACCATGAATGAATGAATATGATTGCCTGACATCCATTTTTACTCCTTCATATCATCATTCATTAAAGTATAGCTTAGAGGAATAAATGTATAGATATACTATCTGGCTCGTTTTCCATGATTTGCATTTACTTCCTCACCAGCCACTTTCCCACCCAATCCACATGTGGATTTCATTCATTAACCAACTAACCAAACCCTCTATCCCAGTCTCTTCGTTTCATTAAAACAGTCTATTTTAAGTTATACTTTCTGATTCGCAAAAAGATATATTCAACTTCTTATAATGGAATGGATAATGTGTGCTTGTAATACTAAAAATAATATTGAAAACATGCAGAAGCTCATCAAAGATGGAAACGGCGGAAGCACAAGAGAGTAATGATCATCAGGGAAGCAGGACGAAATTCAAACTACTGAGAAAAGCAAAGGCAAGTAGTACCAAATTGGAAAGAAGCAGCAGTGAGATGTCCTGCAGTAGTAAAGGATAGTTGTTTTAATAGGCTGTAAATTTGTTACGATTATTAAGAATGCCGACAGTTGCTAATCCTAGGTTAATTACGTTTGGTTTAGAAGATTAATCCTAGATTAATTTAGTGAAGGAATCTATGAGTTCTTCCGTTGGTGATGGATTTGAAAATTGATGTGATATTTTGAAGGAATCAAAGGAAGTTTTGATAGACAAGACCCCAGAAGACTTTTTATGTTTTTTGACTTACAAGTCACGCTACCATCTGATTCAGAGGTCAACACTTTCTTTTTGAAAAGTCAAAGGCCGGGGGGGGGAGGGGGGTGGGGGCGGGGGTGTGGTGTTTTTGGGGTGGGAGAGGGGGTGTGGATTATTTGAGTACGTAAGCAATGCAAGCACACCATCTAATTTTGCGTTCGAATATTTTTGAAAATTATTATATGTATTGTATCTCACTTAATGTAATGTCAGATTACGAACTATATAATAGTTATTGATTGTGATCTCCTCATGTCTTACTCAGGTGGTCAACTCATCTAGAAAGAGTAAGAGTTGATTTATCATTTGACTCATTTCCTTAGTAATTTTTCATATTTTGAACGGAATTGATATTAGCAGTAACCGTTTCGATATTTGCAGTAACATTCCCCTGTAAAAAGACAAAAATGCCTCTAAGCAAAAAAATAAATAAAAACCAACGGGCTGCAAAAAAAAAATTTAAAAAGCAACTCACGGGCTCTGTTCCGTTTAATAATTCCTGCAAAGCAGAGCCGGGTGGAATCACAAAATCGGATAAAAATCGAGACTACTCGGATCGAAAAAAGGTTAGTGGCTAAAGTTAAAATGTTTTGCGGTATTGTTTTAGATAGTTGGTTTGATTATTTTAGGTGTATTATGTCCGGATTTGTTAGTATTTTTGTCGAAAATGTGAATTTTTTACCGGATTGGCGAAGATCCGCCCGGTGGTTACTGCAAATATCAAACTGAAGGAGGGGGGAGGGGGGGGGGTGAAATATCTCCGGGAGCCGGCGATATTTTGGGCCAAAAATATCGCCGGGCGCCGGCGGTATTTTTTATTTTTTTTATTTTTAAGTGTTAGGGGTATTTTAGACTTTTCACAATAAAATGTTACTGAAAATATCGAAACGGTTACTGCAAATATCATGCCCCATTTTGAATATATTTCCAAACTACCCATATAAAAATACTTGAATTTGAAAAATATTATAATTGAAATAAGTAATTTGATACAATTCTTTTGACATCTACCATTAAATTTTCGGTACACTTTAATTTATTATTATATTAAAAAAATATATGTAATGTAAACAGGTAAAAAATAATCTACTTTTCTTGAGACACAAATTTTAGAAACTAAACTTTTGCATGAAAAGGAAGAAGTAACAATGAATAATAGAATACATTTCTAAAATATATTTTAAGTGGCAAACATTTAAAATTTTCGTCATTCAATAATTTAAACTTTAAAAATACATAAACAGAAACATAATAAAAATTAAAATATTGCTGTCAGCTTCGTTTATAATTTTCAACCTTCGTAATGGGCACAACCAATTAAAGATATTAGAAAAGAAAAAAATAGTGAATATTTATTTATGTATTTTCCTATATTCCCAAAAGTAGTGATGTCATAGACCTATTCTTTTTGGTTGAGTTGAGTTTTGGTTTGGAAAAAAATAGTTTTATAATATAAAAAGTATATTGTAAATGTAAAAAAGTATAGTTGAATAGTAAAATGTTGTATTGAAAATGATAAAAACTGATTATAATATATTAAAGGGTAAATACACAATTACCCCCTTGTGGTTTCGAAAACTTATGCATCACCCCCTTATGGTTTAAAAAGCTACCATGCACCCCCCTTAACTTTCATGAACTATGTAAAGTGGAAAAAAATGACTAAAATACCCCCAAAAGCCCTTATTCTAGTGGTGAATTACAGTTTAGACGCGGGGATATTTTGGTTATTTTTGTCCACTTTACATAGTCCACGAAAGTTAAAGGGGGTGCATGGTAATTTTTTAAACCATAAAAGGGTGATGCATAAGTTTTCGAAACCACAGGAGAATAATTGTGTATTTACCCTATATTAAATGTATTATTGAGATCAAAACTAAAACTTAAAAGAACAAGCCCATGGATAAAGTGGGCTACTTTAAGGAAGCCCATTCTCTGGGCCGAGTTCTAACCTTTCAGAAGAGCTCGGCCCAGAGAATAGTGCCATTTATCATTGGATAGGTTCTTCTTGCTTTGAACATTTTCTGTACTCATTATTTTACGAAACAATTGCATTTTTAGTCCATATTCTTTACTTAAGTTGTAAATGTAGTCAATTTTCTTTAAATATTAGCAAATGTAATCTACAATTTTTCTTTTTTTTCTTTTTTGGCAATTTTAGTCCAATTGACGGATAATTGACTCCAACTAATTATGAAAAGTCATTGCCGCTTTGAGTGCTTCTTTATTAATTAATGATCATACATTGGATTTTTTTATTTATAATTCTTATCTACAACGAACCTATGATAGAACTGACATGTATACATTGAATATTTATATTAATTTTAATACAATGAACTCATAGATACAATTAATTTGTGTACATTAAATTTATCTAATTTGATATTTGTGAATATTTTAAAAAAAATACTCTTTAAATTAATTAATTATTAATTTAATCAATTAAATAATATCAGTCCAAATTAATAAAATTTTGTAGTTCCAATGGAATTAATTTTTAGAGATTTTATTGTAAATCCTTATTCGTTAATAGTTTTTTTCTTTATTTTTTTAAGCTAACCTTATGATGTAGATATGTTAACATTTATTAGATTGTACGAATCACTTGGTTTATATGAAAAGTTAATCAGTATAGTTTCACAAAATCTCGAGATTCATTTGACTTTGTAGACGGACGTGAATATAAGTTGCCCAACATTTTTTTTCACATATGGTATACAATCATTTTAGTATTAATAATCATATCACTAAATATATAACCATTTTTTTATAGTTGGCAACGTGACATGCACTCACTAATCGTAACATGGTATTAATAAATCTTTTATAGAATTTTACCAATGAATGCATATATTCTCATTGCTTTGAAAACTAACTATACATACTCTGAAAATCGACCATTATTTTCCACTACAAGCTATATGTATTAGAAAGAAGCGAAGCATCAACAAATAAACGCAATACATTACAGGTTACACGTGATACATGATAAACAAGAAACCATATGCCAAAGAAATACACGTTATTGATACAATTGAATTTAAGTTTGGTACGCGCGTCTTAAAAAAAATCGCGGCATCATCAGACGGTCCGATAGGTCGGATACGATTTTTTGAGCAATTCTTTTGAGAGGAATTCACGATGTCACTTTCAGTTTCAGCAAATTGGGTGCTGTACTATGTTGTAGTAGGAATACTAATTATTACCAAGTCCTTAGTCAACTAATTAGTCTTGACTCCATATTTTTGCATATTTTTCTTAACAAATTTATGGATTAAAGTATGAACATTTGGGATTAAATCGTGCGTGTTCTTATATTAATTACTCAACTTAGATCCAATCCAAAATTGTAATGAATATATTTATATTTATATAATTAGCGTGAAGTGATTAATGTGACAAAGTATATATATAAGCAAAAGAAAACAAAAGTTGGGTTCCCCTGTTGTTGCTGCCTTCTTTTGCCTTTGTGCGCGAGAAATTTTGGTAATAAGAAAGAAGAAGAAAAAAAAAACTTCAAAGCAAAGAAAGAGTTCATCTTTCGAAGCTTTTCCTCCCTTTTGCAGTAGCACATTTGTCTTTGTGCTAAACAAGTATTAATCCAAGTAAGTCTTTTGGTTTTTTAATTGTTGTTTTTCAAGCGTTTCAAGTTGTTATGCAGCGCCTCTATCTCTATCTGCGTGTACAATTTGAAACTCTTTTTTGTTTCGTTCAGAAATTTGCATGTTTTTTCAAGAACCGTTTAAGGGGAAAAAAACTCTGTTCATCCCATGAATGCGTTCACTTGTGAGAAGGGGAGTGAATCTTTTGACAGCTCTGCATGCGCTAGTTCAATGATCTCAGTCTCTGGCTTTATTTGTTATGAATTTGCTTGACCAATAGATGGGTATGCGTTACTTTGAATTTTTTTTTTTTTTGAATTAATTTGCTTCCATTTTTGCAGGTTTGGCTTTGGACGCTAGTGGGATTTTGGGATTTCGTCAATTCGATTGTTTTTTAAGTTTTTGGGGTGATGGGTCCTGTAAAAGGAGGACCGAAGAAGCGGAGGAAGACCGACAGGAAAGTTGAACCCGACCACAACTTTCCTATGGCGTCTTCTGCGTCTTCAGATGATGGCTCTGATGACTGGTTTGATTTTTTAGCTAGAAAGATTAATTGTAAGTTGTTTCCTGCTTATCAGTTCTAAGATTCTTGCAATGCTGGTTTCAATTTTGTTACTTTTGAAAAGTATCATTAATCCATGTGATGCATGTTGTTAAAATTCCTTTTGGTTTATCTGATCACTTGTGCTGATATGTATATTCATGTATGTTCTTGGGTGAATTTTATGTCAAACCAATTTAATTGACTTGCTCTTAATCTCTGTATGGGCCATTGCTCTTTCTATGCATTTTTTAGGTATGTTACTGCAAGATCCCTAATCTGTTTGTTTTCGCCATGTTCGATTTAACCTCCTATCAAGAAAGAATTTTGAAAGTCTGTCAGGATTCATCAAGATTTTTCCTTTCGTAGGTCAGTTCCTGTTCATTTGAAAGATTCTGTTAAACTTTTGACAAGGATTTACCTTTATATGATTCCTGTCTGGATGTTCTATTTTCAAATCCATCCACCCTCCTGTATTAACTGCAGCGTGGCTTTCTATCCACATTTAGCCAGTTTTTGAGCTTTATGTGTTGTTATCTTTTACCTAGTGAATTGTCTTGAGTTATCTGATCAGAAGTCTCCACAGAGAAGATGTGGTACTGTTTGTTACCGATTCAACCAGAAGGTCTTTGAGCAGCAGGGAAGTTTCATCTGACACTCTGAGATAAACAAGTCCCTCCACATGAATATATAGCACTAGTTTAATCTTCCTTGAGCTAATTGAGTGATCATTTGTTTTCGTGTTGCTGTTATCAATTCACAAGACTGCTTAGCAGCAGAAACTTCAAGGGAATGGTTTTGGCAATATTATCTCACTGAAATAAAAATGCAAAACCCAAATATTTTATGTACTTTGCATGCGCGGGTATATGTTCCTCATTGCATTGAATAAAATCTAATTAGTCCTACCTAATTTGCTGCTCAAATTTACTAGTGAGAAAAACTGCCTCGCTTCTTTTACTTTTGGTTCTGCAAAAAAGTGGTTTACTTGTTCCCCAGACTAGTGAAACAAATCTGCCCCCTCCCTTTGGATTTTTGTTGCTAAATTTCTATCCATTTACATTGAATTGGCTGCAGTTATAGACCCTTAAAATGCTAATAACAGATTTTGACATGTGGCTCTATCAACCATTGTTTCAGTTGAACTGTTGTCACTTATTTTCCTCATATAAGAATATTGCTTGTTTTGTGATATTTTCATACATAGATGTCAATTCCATAAATGAGTTTTTAAAACACTTGCAAATTTGAATGCTATTTAATCTGTCTGATCCAAAATGATACTTGTGCTGTCTAACGATATGTGTATTTTTACTTTTCTTTTTCTCGGGTAAGTAACAACTTTCCATGGATCTTGGTGGTAAAACTGACTAAGTAAACTACTTGGAAGTCTGTGTGGACTACCTGTCAAAAGTGTTTTTGGTGTTCTGATGCTTTAAATGTATTTCCATCTTTTCTTGAAGAGGAAACTCAAATCTCTCTCTCTGCCCACATGCGCAGACATGTTTTGCTATGTTGAAAATCTACACTAAATATGGTTCATGGACTGAAAACTCTTTCAGGTAAAGAGTTGCTAAATTATAGTGGAATGCTAAAATAAAGTAAAATTTTTTAGCTGTTATGTGAATGACTTGTTGACTAAGCATCAGATAGAGGTTGTGTGCTTCCTTAGAAAATTTATAATATTGCTGTGTTCTATATGCAAACTAGAAAATTAAAAGAATGTGAACATGATGGACAAAATTGTGGTTATATGTTTACTTTGCCAACAGCCTCGTGGTAGATTCTTGCTGAAAAAGTCTCAAAGACACTTGACTCAGTAGACCTGAAATTTTTAAGCTGTAGAGGTGATATTAGCTGATATACTACTAGTTACTGTTTCTGTCTCCATGTGTTATTTCATTAGTATATATTGCCAGGGTTAATATTTGCCCAGTATAATCCAGAGTTGAGAATTCATGACAAGTTTAACAGAGTAGATTTCCAAAATGGCCTAGATAAAGTTGTAGAAGGAATTAGATCCATCTGCCAGTAGAGTTTAATCTAACCTGTTTATCAGAATTATAAGGGTGCCGCACAAATTTACTTCATCTTTTGTGGCAATATACATCAAAAAGTGTTCATGGAATCAATATCTTTACATTGGTCAGGACTTGGAAGCGTATGGAAACTTCATAACTTGAAAATTTTCCCCTTTGGATTACTTGAAGT
Source organism: Leptodermis oblonga (assembly GCA_016801395.1). NCBI lineage: Eukaryota > Viridiplantae > Streptophyta > Magnoliopsida > Gentianales > Rubiaceae > Leptodermis > Leptodermis oblonga. The sequence continues at coordinate 39,043,543 of CM028760.1, forward strand.
GCAGCATATAAATGGACATTTAGTAGCTCAAATCTCTTAGATCTCTTGTTTGGAAGTTTCTGAAGAGTATTAAGTGGGCCATGTTTAACCTGTTATGTTTTTGGAATTTTTTCTACTCTTTTGAAGATCCAGAGTGATAAATAATCTGTAACTATGTATTTCATTTGTTTCCGCAAGTGCATGGTGCATGCAATGGCTGCTACATGCTTGAGAAATAGTTAACCTAAACAGATTCAGCAAAGTAAGGCTACACCAGTGTGATTGACCTAAAGGTTGCTGGTGGATAAACTAAGTACTTGTTTCAGGGTTTTTCTTGTCCTGGGAAATACTATCTAATATCGGATGTGTTTAATTATTCTTCATATGTTTTACTTGTCTGCTCCATGAACTGTAATCACAACATGTTCCTCCATTTAAGAAGGGAATTTTAGAATTGTGGATTGTTTACCAAGTCTGCCATCCTATGTATAAAATTTCAACATGTGCTTGACTCCCTTAGAGATTATTTCTGAAGTTCCAGTAGCTAAGTTTGTGCCCTTTAGGTCCATACTAGTGTTAGTAGCGTTACAGTTAAGCATTTGTTTGGGGTTGAGAGGGGCGCGAGCATGAAAGCTAATCTAAGGATGGGTGTAGCTTCTGTCATTTGCCTCGATGTATTTTATGAAAGGATGCCCTGTGCTTACCCTCTCCAACATACTAGTATGTATTCGTCATGCAGTTTAAATGCATCATGTGCTGGTTCAAATTTTTGTTAATATGGTTTATGGGATGTGAAAATCCATTTTGTTGTTAAATGACAGTGTACAATAGGAATTCTTCTTTGACTATAGGGCGATGACGCAAGTTCTTATATCTTTTGACCGAATGGTTCATGATGCTTTTAATTGTTGATTCGCATTGAAACTTTTCCTGTTATTGCTTTTTGTTCACAGAATAACTTTTCTGGTGTTTTCTGCTGTTGTCTTGTTTTCAGGTGAGCTTAATCTAACTCCATCAATGGGTTTGGATTTGTTTCAAACTATTTTCAACATGTCTAGAACAACCTTTGAGTATATATGCTCGCTGGTAAGGCTACACATGCTCGAGAAGACGCATTTTTCGTATAATGACGGCAGGCCTATGTCACTACGTGATCAAGTTGCTTTGGCCTTGAGAAGGCTTAGTTCTGGAAGCTCACTCATCCAAATTGGTGACGAATTTGGAGTACATCACTCGACAGTTTCTCAAGTGACCTGGCGTTTCGTGGAGGCCATGGAAATGAATGGGCGTATGCACGTTGGGTGGCCGACTGATGAAGGTGACCTGGCAGACATAAAATCCAAGTTTGAACTGATTCAGGGCCTTCCAAATTGTTGCGGTGCAATTGACATCACGCACATACTATTGCTATTATCAGGATCTGAGCCATTGCTTCAATGGCGTGATCGTATGGACAATCACAGCATGATTTTGGTAGGCGTAGTTGATCCCAAGTTGAGGTTCCTGGAGGTAGTTACTGGATTACCGGGAAAACTGTCTGACATGGATGCGCTTCGCAATACATTATTTTGGGATAAATGTATGAGAAAGGAGAGGTTAAATGGGGAGAAAGTAAAACTATCTGAAAACGCTGAAGTGCAGGAGTATGTAATTGGTGATTCAGGATTTCCTTTGATGCCTTTTCTTATGACTCCTTATCAGGGAAGAAACCTCCCTGCAGCCAAAGCCGAATTCAACAAGCAACTTGTGTCAACTCACATTGTGGTGCAGAGAGCATTCGCGAGGTTGAAGCGAGTGTGGAAGATGATTGATGGAGTGATGTGGAGACCCGACAAGCACAAGCTACCGAGGTTTATATTCGTGTGCTGCATTCTCCATAACATTATCATTGACATGGAAGATGTGGTACTGGATACAATGATGTTAACCGAAGATCATGATCCCGGATATGAGGACGACAGGTGTTATCTTGGCCAGGCGACTGCAGTGGCTACCCGGGATACGCTTTGTCAGTACCTGTCTGGAAGAGTTCATCCCCACACCTCAGGGACTAGTAATGGTGGAATGGCATTTGAACAAGAATCTAATGGAGTAGACTGAGTATTGTGTCTCTGTTAGGAAAATAAGACATCATCAGACAATTTTACAGATGTTTTCTGATTTCTAAAGACAGATCTTTTTAATGCTTGAGTTTTTGTTATTCTTTGGTCTATTTTTCCTTTAGTTATATTTGATTGATTGCATTGCTGCTAAATGAAATTGAGGCTTGTGATTGTGTAGTGTTCATTGCTTGAGGATCAGAATGGGTTTTGAAAGATCTGCTTATAGCGTGTTTGTATTTCTGTTGAGTTTTTGTATCGTTTGAGAAATCGACACTCAATGATAGAACTCGCATTTCTTGGACGGCAATCATAACTAGTTATACTAAGAAAGGGAATTTAGGAGGAGGAAATAACATTGTTCAGTCCCAATAACTCTTTAACTCTGGACTTGTATTAGATGCACCTTATTGTCAAGTGATTCGCATACAGAGTTTAACCTGTCAAAAAATCATACTTTTAAGTTTTAGCTTTAAATCATTATCATTTCCAATATCTTTTGACATTTTCGATACACTAAGATTTTTCAAAAATCAATGCTATGCAACTATAAAGTTTTAACCGCAACTGCATGCCATACAACTATAGAGTTTTAACCCCAACTGCAATGCCATACAACTATAAAGTTTTAACCGCAACTGCAATACCATACAACATCGAAATTTTTGTACGGTCCAATATAATACATTAGACAGCCAAAACAAATGTGCTTCTGATCCTTCTACTCCATATTGGCCAGGTCAACTGGTTTTCATAACCAAGTCATCACCACAAAAGAAATGCTACTGTATAACCTAGATGAACAACATGTCACAGGAACATTCATATTCCCTAAACCCTAAGCCACAAAATGTTCAGGGAATGGCATCTTCAGTTATGTTACCTAATGAAAATAAACAAAAGTTCTAGAACCAATTCATGTTCATGGTTTCTACAGGGTGATGATTCAGTACAGACAGCAGCAACAAGCAACAAGCAGCTTGAGAGTGTTACATCCATCTGAGCGTTTTTCTCTGGGGACTCTTGGCATGCTAATCTCAACTGCAAAATGCAAGCAATTCTATTAAGAAAGTAGTGTGTATAGTTGTGAACAAGTGATCAGTTCTTATATGCAAGATCGTAAGAACATTTTTAGGTTTCTCTATATAGAAGCTACTTTATGTAAATGTGTCAAAAGATAACGATTTTCTGGCAGTTCATGCATGATGCATCTTATCCAATGACTATGAATAACAGGCAAGAGTAGAGCTTCCAAGTATATTGAAGTACCCAAGTGCAGTAGAATCTGTTCAGTTAATTAGTGTTGTTGAGATTCATGGATGACATGAATTTTTCCTTCCACTCCTGTGCTGCATTATCTGGAATCGCTCGATCACAAACAAAGGGCTTCCAAGCATTTCCTTGAGAATTGGCAAGAACCCACTCAACTTTCTCAGGAGCGCTACCAAATGACGAGGGCTGATCTTCGTTTCTTGCAGACTTTTTCTTGCGAGAAGCAGACTTCAACAAAGACATAGCAAAATAAAGTAATATAAGATTTTGGAAAGTAAAGCTACATTTTAAACTTGACAAAGGAGCAGCACTCACCCTTAAACCTTGAGTTACTTTGAATGCCTTGGACAATGGCGTATCATCATTTAGCTCTGCTACATGTCTCTGAGCAGCTAGTAAGGACCGGAATTTCATACCAGTTCCTGGTTCATAGAAGAACTGTGAAAGAGAAATGACATTTCTCTACAAATGTTAGTCTTCTGTTTGAAAACAATCTGCAAAATGGAAAACACAATATATTACTTAGTTTATGGAAAAACACAGCACCTTGTCAGAATGGGAGCCATGTTTTCTAGGAACCTCCTCAACAACCCAACCATCCGGAAGATTGTAGGGAGAGTCGGGTGCATTTTCGTTGGGAGCCATGATTGCTAGCTGACTGCTTTCATTAAAAATCTCCTCAGAAAGTCTCACCATCTGCTAAAATAGACAAAAAGAACTCATCATCTGGGGGAAACATCACTTCCGGAGTAGTGGTTTACTAGAATCACAGTTTTTGCAAGAACTGTTACATATAATCACTACATTAAGCCGGTGTGGTATCGCATTTTGGCAAACTGTAAAGATTTGAACTAGACATACAATGGCTGTAACGGGAACAAAGAAAAATTACTATAAATTGAGATGTGGTTAGAAAGTTAATACCATTCAGGCTAGGGGTGTAAATGAGTCGAGCTTGGTCAAACTCGAGCTCAAGTCGAGCTCGAGCCCAATTATTACTGGCTCGAGGGCTCGTCGAGCCTATCGAGCAAGCTCTTTATATAATTTTATGATATATTTTTTAATATTTTTATATTTTTTAAGTATAAATAAAAAAAATTAGTTTGAGCTCAAGCTCGGCTTGAGTTCGAGCTCAAAAGCTTGCTCTACCCCAAGCTCGAGCCTATTATTATTATAATTTGGACGAGCCGAGCTCGAGCCTAACTAGTTTTTATCAAGCCCAGCTCAATAAGACCCCAGCTCGGCTCGTTTATAGCCCTAATTGAGGCCCTCAATGCACTAATTTTAGAAATTGTGTTTTTCCGTCCACTCTATCAAAATCTAAGAACATTTCCCCTTTCTACACAAAAAATGGGATCACATTTCCACACATAACTTTGTTCAAGTTTATCATGACATTCAGAACTGTCAACAGTATGGAGCTTGTGGGTTCAGATTCATCAAATTTCATCATTAGAAACTATCAACACGAATGAACATGCCTTAATCTTATTGTGTAGATTGTTCTATCATAGGCAGAGATGGATTCAATATGAAATTCAGACAGCATGACACATCGATTCTTCAACAGTACATTTCCATTTAAAATCATAAAAAAAATCCAGTGAAGCACACCATCAGATTGTTAAATTCTTCTTTTATTAGAATCCTAACTCATTTTTCTATTCCAGTCCACGAGCAGTCTCTTCAGTCAAGAAAAACGAATTAAACACTTGCTAGAATCACTAAAAAAAAGAAGTTAATAATAAATGAGTTGGACATTTATACCTTTCCACTAGAGATAATCATCTTATTCTTGCTAGGATCACTAGATTTCTGCCATTGCCAGATATAAAAAAAACCAAAAAAGCAAATCAGTCCCATTCTTTAATAAATTTAACCAAAAAAAATCAAATGCTACAGTGTTCCATTCGAACTTGCCTCGTAATTGTAATCCCGCGTAGGTCTGCGGGGGCTTGAGCTGAATTCCCCTTGTCCGCCATTGATATGCCGCTCAACGGCTATCAATGATCGGAATTTCCGACCAGTATTTGGCTCATAGTAGTACTACAATACACAAACATTACAAAATTACATAAGATTCCACAAAATCAACAACCATGCGTTATTGGCTAAGACCCGAAATCATAATCCTTTCAATTCACAGAACTTAAAGATATAACATTTCAAAAGTTCCATGCAAAGAACCCAAAAAACAAAATAAAAAACAGGAACACAGTAAAATCATAGAAAATCCAGGGAAGATGGGAAAAAGTCGAACTTTGTCCACATGAGTAGAGCCGGAACGCGGAACCTCCTCAATGACCCACCCTTCCGGTAGCTTGAACCCGGAATTACGACTAGCGGCCCTAGCGGCAGCGGCGGAGATGGCCGGCGAGGGAACAACCGCCAATTGCCGGCGGCTGTGGTAATCCTGATCGTCCACTCCAACCAGAATGTAGTTCTCCCTCGCCATTCTGAAGGTCGGGTTGCGCGTCGTCTGCCGGAGGATGGAATGTCCGTGCTCTAGTGTGTGCAAGGGTATGATCGCCGCCGTCGGACACCGGCCGGTGCTCGGCAATTCAGAGCAAAAAAAGCTGCTGAAGTGTGGTCTGGTCTGGTTGTGCAGCGAATGCGAGTTCTCTTGGGTGTTTTTGATTTCGAGAATCAGAATTACAATCGTCAGTAAAATGCAAAATTGATTTTGCTATTTTAATTTCTTTTTCGTCCGCCAATTCTAAAAATATTCTTTTTAGCCCCTCGTATTTTTTTTAAATGTATCTTTTAGTCCTTCACATTTTGTAAAAATATTAGTATATTTAGTCCTTTAATTGGTTAATATTACCGATTTTCTAATTAATAATTAATATTTATTAGCTTATAACAATATTAAATAAGACGGTGAAAAAGTGAAAAAAATACAGATATTTATTTTGACTCATTAAATTCTATTCAATTTCATTTAAAATGAATCTATGTGAATCATTGACTACATAAATCTTTTTATTATTTATAGTGAATGCCTCGGTTGATAATTAAAAAAAGTAGGAAACGTATTGGATCATAAATTCTTACATCAATTACATATATAGCTACTAATAAATCAATAATTTTGAGTTCGTAGGAGGAAAATCAGCTCAATTGCAGTAAATAATTAAATTATTCAGTGCACAAGATACATATATTGAAACAATTGATATATAAAGAGTGAGTGGTTGTCAGCTGTCACAGTCTCCTTACCTCTCTGTCATCGTTACACCCACTGGTTCCAGTTGTCACGCACTCATTTTCAAATTTCTTTCTTATCTTATCATTAAATCGTTATTTGACCTCATAAAATTAAAGTGAAAATGCAAATACAATGAACAATTGTAATAAAATAATCAAATTGTTTAGTAATAAGAAATAGTAATAAGGGGCTGCTTGGTTTGGGGTTTTGGGACTATGGAATGGGAATGAAATGGGTATGAAAATGAAAGTTGTTGTTTGGTTAGATTGGGGTATGGGTTTGATTCCCTCCTTTGAGGGAATCCTTCATATCCTAGCATATTGGGGGGTATGGGTTTGATTTCCTCCTTTTGTGTGTATTTTTATTTTTAAAAATTTTAAGTGCTAAAATTCATCATTATAATATATTTTAACACAAATAGTTTATAATATATCAAAATTTAAATGTAAAAAAAATAAAAATAAATTTTAATCCTAAAAAGTTTATTTGTGAACCAAACACCATCTATCATTCCCTCTACTATCATTCCCTCTACTATCATTCCCCACTATTATCATTCCCATTCTCATTCCCCTCTACGAACCAAGCGGGCCTACATCGAAATAAGTGATAGAATAAAGAGTGAGTGGTTCAATTGTCACAACCTCTTATTGATTTGAATTTGAAAACATTACTTTTTGCCTCTCTATCATCGTTACATCTACTAGTTCTAGTTGTCACGCACTCATTTTCAAATTTCTTTCTTATCTTATCATTAGATCGAGATCTTACCTCATAAAATTAAAGTAAAAATGTAAATACAATGAACAGTTGTAATAAAATAATCAAATTATTTAGTAACAAAAAACATACATCGAAATAAGTGATGGAATAAAGAGCGAGTGGTTGTCAGTTGTCACAACCTCTTCTTGATTCGAAGTTGAAAATATTACTTTTTGCCTCTCTGTCATCGTCACATTCACTAGTTCTAGTTGTCGCGCACTCATTTTCAAATTTCTCTCTTATCTTATCATTAAATCATATTTGACCTCAAAAATTAAAGTGAAAATACAAATACCACGAACAATTTTAGTAAAATACTTAAATTATTCAGTGAACAAGAAACATGCATTGAAATAAGTGATGGAATAAAGAGTGACTGGTTGTCAATTGCAGCAACCTCTTCTTAACTTGAAGTTGAAAGTATTTTTTTGCTTCTCTATCATCATCACTTTCACTGGTTCCAGTTGTCGCACACTCATTTTCAAATTTCTTTCTTATCTTATTATTAAATCGAGATTTTAAACTCATAAAATTAAAGTAAAATGCAAATACAATAAAAAAAAATCATACGATTAACGTGACATTTACAAAATTGTAGTAAAATAATCAAATTATTCAGTGAACAAAAATATACATTGAAATAAGTAACAAAAAAAGAGTGAGTGGTTGTTAGTTGTCATAACCTCTTCTTGATTCGAAGTTGAAAGTATTACTCTTTGTCTCTCTGTCATCCTCACCTCCACTAGCTCCCGTTGTTGTACGCTCATTTACAATTTTTTATTTTTGTTTAACTTATCATAAAATTGAGATTTGGCCTCACAAATGTAAAGTAAAAAAATGCAAATACTGAAAAATTAAGGTGACATTTACAAAATCGAGATTTGAGCTAATAAAATTAAAGTAAAATTGCAAATACAATGAAAAACCAAACGTGACATTTACAAAATTATAATGATCACTAAACAGTTTAATCATCTACCAACCAAGGTGAATTGCTGCCTTATCATATATCAGACGTCATATAAACATGCTCGTGGAATACTATTTCAGTGTTTGTCGTTTCGTTTAAAAAATAAGAAAAGTGTTTATCGTTTCAAAGAAATTTGTCTAAGACAGTAGGAATTGAACAGAGACAGCACCTGCAAGTGATCCAATAAGCAATGTAAGCTAAAGAGAATAAAATATGTATTGTGCATTCTACTAGTTCAAGTCTAGCCTCACACGGTCAAAATGTGTATTATGAACGCACTAGTACAAATTTAAATCAACGGGAGCCTCACACAACAACGTGCATTGTGCACCCATTGATATGTCGAGATCTACGGGAGTCTCACAACATATTGTGTGAGGAGATGCATATATAAAATAATTTTAAAATAAGAATAATAATAATCATCATCGATGTAACTAATGGGCTTCTTTTTGCATATTTGGACTGAAAATCAAAAACTATCGGGCATTATTGGTAGGCTTTCATTTGGGCCTGGGACTTGAAACCTGATTGGGCCTACCCGTTTAAAAGCAAATATCAGGCCGAGGCCTCATAGTCATAGCCCATAATGCTTTAAGAATGTCCTGTCAGCTTTGCACTATAAATAACCAAAACTCTAAAGAACTGACAGAGTTAGAAATCGAACCCTGACTTTTGAGTGACTCACTATGCATCACAACCGATGGTGCATTAGCTCGTGCCTAACTTTGTTATCGTTATGCCTTGCTATTGTCATGTCGTAATTTCCTTTCTTCATGGTGTATAGAACAGACTACAGGGCGTTGTTTGTTTTCCTCTTTCATGTAAGAAGATATTACAAGAGATCTACATTATTATAACCTCATTCCTTTTTTTTTTTAGCTCACGTGAACCCCCTTACATTTTCTCCTCTCGTCACGGGAATCGACCCCACATTGATGCGGGAATCCCTTTTGCGTTCTACCACTGGGCTGATTAGTCATTTTCATACCTCTTATTCCTTTCGTTCCAGTACAAGTCCTTTTTTTTCTTCCAGAATATAATAATCTTATCTTTAACTTAATAATTAATGGTATATTATCCAATAAAAATTTGAAAATTTTGATTCTTTCATCTAACCACAAGATTTGGTTGAATACAAAATTTGTGCATGAATAATCGTGATAATTAAACAAATTAAATTATAAAGGAAATGGTACAGCTGTATTTTACTCATAGACCTTTTTTCAACAATTAAATATAACTGGGAGAGATATGCGCTAGATTTGATCATATGAGGATATAAATAATTTCGCTGACACATTGAGGAAAAAAAAAAAAAAAAAAAACCTCCCTCCATCCCATTATAGAAATTATTCAGTCCATCCGCACCACCTCTATCCTATTAGGGATAAGCGTTTCTTTTTTTAGGAGATTGATGAACATTTAGAGGGTCTAAAAGTAAAAATGAATAAGCTGGTTACACTATTGTTAAGGATGTTGATAATACACTCAATAATTTTTTTCGTTCTAATAGAAAAGTTCGCTTTGCATTGTAAAAATAGTATTAAAAAGTGAACTCTCGTAAGTACTAAATACTAGAGATTTGATTCCCAACCGCTGTGATTTTGTTGAATAAAAAAGTAATTTGCCGATGAGGTCTGAATCATTCTTGGGTGTTAAACTTAAACATGTCGACTTCCAGACTTGCCATGTTAAAGCCATTATTGTGGAATTATAAGATACTCCATAGCCCATACCTCTAACATTAAATGACGTTATGGTTTAACCAATTTCTGTTTGATGTTAGAGGGCTTAACATTTAACGTCATTTAGTACGTCATTTTTAGCGCCCGACCACCCAACTCCACTGCTGCCCCCAATTAAGAGTGTAGATCGAGGAGTGAATTTTTTCGCAAGCGGTTTAGTCAAAACTTATTATTATTGATTTGATAGTTTGTCGAGCCGATTAAGTCAGGTTATATATATCGGAATTGATATTTGCAGCGACGGTTTCGATATTTACAGCGACGGTTTCGATATTGAAAAGACCGAAATGCCCTTGGGTAAAAAAAAATTTTAAAAATTAAAAATTTTCAATCTGTTGGAATAATTTTTTTTTAAAAAAATAAAATTTCCGGAACCATCGCCGGCGATCAGCGATGGTTTTACACAAAAACCATCGCCGGTTTCCGGCGATGGTTCGGAAAATTTTTATTTTTTATTTTTTAAATTATTCCAGCACTTTGGTTTTTTTTTTTCTTATGTAGTTTTATTAATTATTTTACTGTATTATGTCCGAATTTATTAGTAGTTTTGTCAAAATTGTGCAATTTTTTACCGGAATGAGGAAGATCCGCCCGGTGGTGGTCGCTGCAAATAAGAAAGTTGGGAAGGGGGGCAAAACTCCGGCGACACTTTTGGGTTAGTGTCGCCAGACTCTGGCGACACTTTTGCACAAAAGTGTCGCTGGTCACACTTTTGTCCAAAAGTGTCGCTGGCGACATTTTTGCACAAAAGTACCGGCGACACTTTTGCACAAAAGCCGGCGACACTTTTGCACTTTTTTTTTAGTAGTAGTAGGAATGAAAATTTAATTTATTTTAATTTTTTTTTCTCCAAGGGCATTTTAGTCTTTTTAAAAAAAATGTCGCTGCAAATATCGATTTCGTCGCTGCAAATATCATGCCCCATATATATATATATATATATATATATTGTTATGGTTTGAATTTGAACTTGAACTTAGATCTCGAGTTCAAAGACTTTGCCCCCAGCTAGTTCAAGTTTTAGACTTCTATAAATTTGTCCAATAAAAGTTGAGCTAAGGCCCGTATGAGTTCATCTCAACTCATTCATTTACACCCATAATCCAAAATAAGAAAAGATGGGCAATCCTGGTCAACCGCTAGGTTTGATAATGATATTTCAGGTTTGTAGAATATTATCTCCATTTTTGTATGGGTTATTAAAATAGAAAAAAGGGTAATTTAAGTTGGAAAAATCATGAAATGAAAGCACTTCTGTATAGGAAAAATTGTTTCATATAATTGTTGCATCCAACTTTTTAGTGTAACAGGCCAATTAAATTTAAAATGAATAAATATGACCCCTATTTTTTTTTTTATCACTTCAATAAGAAATTTTCGTTTTTACCATAAAATAATAGTGTTGATTTATGCAACGAGTATATGGAATAATGTCTCGTTTTATAAGCATCTTCATCTCCTACTTTGTCGTTTCCTCCTTCGAATAATTAATGACCCATCAATTAGTTAAATGCTGTAAGATTATGTTATTAAAAATTTATGAAACAAATAAATAATCTCATTGACTTTACTATAATGGATTGTCTGAAATGAAGTGTATCTTCGAAAGTTTTGAGTGTTCATTTCTCAGATCGAGACGAATTATTGTTTACATATATGTTACATTTATATTATATTTTATAGTAAAACAAATGAATAAAAATAAGTATTAAAATTTTTATTTCTTCTTCTGGTGGAATTTTCAGCAAGAAAATAACACTTTTACTAATAAAAACTTAATTTGTTCAATACAAAGAATTTTGTTTCTAGAAATAAAATTAGACCACGGGTCCACGATTAATGAGAAAACCAGAAAATAATGATAGTGGAGGATGCTGTATTTTTTTTTTTTTTTTTGCGAATAAATAAATGTATTTAACGTGTAAATTTTAATTACACTCCTAAAATTTACAATTTAAATCCAATATCTCTAACTTTAATTCAAATTTGCTAAATTTCACAAATTAAAATTTTAAAATGTCTATGGTAAATTCACATCTAAATCTCTGATCTTAATTTAAAGTACATATTTTGTGAGTGGGACTAGGGGCTTGAAGCTGTTCAGGTTAAGTACTAGAGGTTTGTAGTGCACCACCGATGGGGGCTAATAGTGAGTGACCGGTGGAGCGATGCTTTCCGAGTCTTAATCGTGTACGGTCATGGCATATCCATTCATTTATATTCAAATATGACATGTCATACTTTAAAATTGTTTTTCAATCTTTTTAGGTCCTCCTCTACCATTTTAATTTTAATTGTTCTCTGTTTTCTACCCGTCCTACTCGGGAGTTCAGTAATCTTCTGTGTACATGTCCAAACCATTTTAGACATACGTGTTTCTCTCATTTTTACAAATATTTTTGAAAAAAGAAAAATAAAGAAAGTTTTTCTTCTACTACTTATTTCCCGGCCACTCCCTTTCTTTCTTAGTCAGAATTGAATAGGACGATAATAACCGGCGACGATGAGTTATAGAATTGGAATTGGAAAACTTTGGTTGAGGAAAATAATTCAGATTGTGGAATTGACTAATAATACTATTCAAATTCTAATTTTGAATTCCAAAATGTTGTCCAAACAAACATTAGAATTGAAATTCTGACTCTAATTTCAATTCTGTGTCGTAGTCCTATGGAAAACAAATCGACCCTTAGAGTTTGTATTAATTTTCTTTAATGGATAGAAAATTGATGACAGATATCGATCTAATCGAGCCAAATAACAAATTGTTATACTCAACTCTCAACGCCATTAATACAGTACTTTAGTTTCACCTAAACAAGAAAAAGCCAATTGGTATACTAATACATAATTAAATCAGAAAAAGTGGTAATTTTCCAAACCTCACGACATTCATATTGCTATATGCAAGTTAAGTAGGTACACTCCACTACGAGGGTTAGTAATGGAAGCATGACTAATTTGAGATTTCCTCCCACTTTGAGATTTTACAATTAAAGTTGGGCTCTGCTGGTTTTGACTTTTGACAATTTGTTAAAAAAATTAGGTTTTGAAAATAAGTTTAAAATGTAAAAATATATTGAAAATATAAAAATATAATTTGAATTTTAAAAAAAATTAGTATAAAATTTAAAACTACAAAAATATATCTTTAAAAAGACACTGAGAGATATCTCCCCTGTATATTTAAAATACACAGTTACTCCTTATTTTCCACTTTTTGTTAACAACTTTGATGATTCTCCATCCAAATGACGCTTTTATCCATGTCCACCCCCTATCATTTCCTGGTAATGCAATTTACAAGTATGTAAGGAATGAGTCCCGTTTTAACCCCTCATCCTCATAAGGGAATTGTGTATTGGTGCATCATGATTGAGACATGCGGGGCGAAAGTTGGCGGAAGCTTTGCTAGCGAGCATCGTTTGTTACACGGTTAACTCCTTTTGATGGTTAAAAAAGCGATCCGTGACCATAACTGCCACTCGATGTATAACACAAGGGGTAACGAAGCAGCCTTAGAAGGAAGAACTAATGGATGAAGTCAAAAGTCACTTAAGGATTATAAAAGGCATTGCATGCATAACGTGCAATATGAATAGGGGTAAAGAAGACAAATAGTCAAGTCATGCGGAGAGAAGTAAGGCATTGTTTTAGCTTTAATCATATTATTATATAATAATTGAGTGATACGTCAACTGACCATTTTTGGTCAACCTAATAATGCTTCTATTTTCCCGTGTTAGACTGTGAAGTGTGAACCAACATCTCTACCGCTCATCCCTTTTTGTTTGGGTGTGGACTGAGGAGTGTAATTTTAAAGAATCTTTGACTCAATTTTGATTTCATAATAATATTCCTTTCAAAATGTCCAATTTAAGGCTCGTTCTCTTTGTGATTCAGTTTTAAAAAAATTATTTTATAAAACGAATTTTTTTTTTGGAGGGAATTTTATTTGGAAATTTGTATATGATTATGTTATTTTTTTTAATTTATGTGAGTGACAATTTTAAAATTTAGTAAAAAATGAAATTTTTTTTTATGTAATATTTTGGAGAAAAAAAGTGATTTTTTTGGAATGAAATGGAAAATAACAGAATCTAAATAATACAATCTATACTCTTTAAATGAGACATATGGAGTAACTTGGTTTGAACTTAATCGAATAAAAAAAAGTTGAGCTCAAACATTTTAGCACAATTAACTCAAGTTCAAACTAGCTTGATATATATATACAAGTGGCCGATCCAATATTATTCTTTCATGAGTCGGCCAAGTTGAGCTCTAGTTCCATATTAACCGAATTCGAGTTAAATTTTGATTGGAATGTTATCGAGTTGTTCGACTCATTTACATTGTTATAAAATACTACATGTTCAGGTTAGGTCAATATGATTTAAACCGATCATTTCTTGATTAGTTAGTTGAATGATATTATGTCAGTGATTAATCAAAACCAAAGTCAGAAATTCATTAAATAAAATGATTCACTAATTTTACACGATTGGTTTAATTAGGAGGAATCTAAGTTCAATCAAATCCTTGAGGGAAATGCAGGCCAAGGAAAAAATGTATTCAAACGGTGCTTTTATTTATTGGGTTGAAATTTTAAGAAAAATATGCTGTCATGAAAGAATATAACAATGTTTGTCTTTTTAGGGAAAAAGGATAATACTTCACGTCAAAAAAATGAGTTGGATGAAGATTAATTAATGATGAAAACGGATCGATGTATATGTACTTATGGAACATTAGAATGCCAGTGTTTCAATCTTTTAGATTTCTTTGGTATAATAATTGGACATTCAAAACTAGGTACTCCGTCTGTTTTATTAGAAAAGTCACATTTCAAAATGTAAAATTTATTATGAATTTCAAGATACAATACCTAAAATAGTGCAACAACCTTAAGTTCATAGGTTCGAACCTCAGGGATACAAGAGTTACATAAAAAGAATTTTAAAAAAATTATATTAGAAGAACCATATAGAAAGTACGCGACTCCCTCCGTCCTAATAGATTCAGTTTCTAAATTTTTTTAACCATTTAAGAGTCTAGTATGATTTGTTTACTTCATATACCCCTGCCAATATAATTATATGTACGTGGTTCATAACTAACCCCACATTTGAAACGTTAAAACATTAATAGGGAAAAGAATAGTGATAAATTAATTATTTTAAGTATAATATATTATAACACATAAAAAAGTTATACATTTTAAAAATTGTATTCTTCTAATGAAGCAGATGGAGTATCGAACATAATTCTTACACCGAGACAGAGGGAGAATCGTCATACATTTGACCTGGTGAAGAATCCCCCAAATAAGGTAGGGACAAATGATGAACGAGCTAGTACCCCATCGGTTAGTTCGCAGGGTGGGCCACCCAGATGTCAGAGGGTTCGATTTCTACCTCTGTCAGTTCAGTCTATTTATAGTGCAAAACTGATAGGACTCTGCAAGAGGCTTTCCATTTCGTTCTTCCCCTCTCTACAGCCACTACCTTTAATGTAATAGATTAGGACTTTTAATGATAATGAAGTATTTCTTAAAATGAAAGTTAACCTAATTATCATACTCCCTTAGTTCGATTAGAAGATTATATTTTGAAAAATACTTTTTGTTCCAATTGAAGAATCTATTTTCAAATTTTTACTCCTCGTATCTTTACTAATATAATTATATGTGATCTACAATTAACCCATACTAAAAAAATAAGGATATAAATGGAATAAAAAATGCTAAATTAGTTATTTTATGTGTTGTACCTTGATATTCATAATAACTTATACATTGGTCAAAGTACTTGTCCATGATATGTGGTTTCAGGTGAATTGTAGAATATTATCTCCATTTTTCTATGGGTTATTAAAATTGAAAAATGGGTTATTTAAGTTGGGCTTATTTGGCATCTTCATCTACTATTTTGTTGTTTCATCCTTCGGTCAGTTAATTACCCATCAATTAATTACTCCCTCCGTTTTATTATAACAGTCCACTTTAAAAGAAAAATTTTGTTACATTAGAATAATTAATTTTCAATTTTTATACAATTTATACTATCACTAATATAATCACGTGTGATTTACTAAATTGTACTTTTCTCAAAATGGACATCTTTAATGAAACAGAGTAGTATATGTTGTAAGATACTGTTATTAAAAATTTATGGAACAAATAAATAATCTCATTGATGTACTATATGAAATGAAGTGTCTCTTCGAAAGTTGAGTGGTCATTTGCCAGATCTAGACTAATTATTGTTTACAGATATGTATACTTAGTACAACAAATGAATTATAATAACTATTAAAATGTTATTTCTTATTTTGGTGGAATTTTCAGCAATCGTTTATTTATTTTCATCTAACATCTCATAATAATTTGGCTCAGTCAATAGCTTTTTTTTTTTCATTATTTAAATATTTCTCTTGATAATTATTTTATATCCATAAATTGTGTTTAGATTTCATATATACTGAAATACATATATGGACATATGAGAAATTTTTTTTTTGGGTACTTTTTATATTTTTTTAATTAAAAAATTATATAGTAATATACCTAAATTCGCTTTATTATTATAACTTAATATACTCAGTTTATTTTAGTAAATATAAATAAACTGATGAGCCGAGTCTCACCTTACGTTGTCGGTAAAGAACTGATACTAAAATTTTTAAAAAATTAAACAATTTGTGTTTGGGGCGTTTGAGTTGCAAATGCAGCAGCATAGTTTGGTGAGAAATTAAATAAAACAGAGTGTGAAATTAAAATGTTAATTATGATTTGTCAATATATGTGACAGTATTTGTTGACTTTTTCAACATTGGTTAATTAATTTAGAAAACTATCAATATGATTTGACTGAATGATAGAATAACTACCTATGAGAAAAATCATTAATTATTGCTTAGTAGGTTAAGCTGAAATGGAGGCTCAAAATAAACTCACATACCAAACCCCCCCACCCTCTCTCTTCCGGGAAAAAAAAAGAATAGTGCATTGTGCACCTATTGATACAAATCTAAATTAACATAGTCTAGTCTCGTCTCGTATTGTCTGAGGAACAATATAAATATACAAGCGATTGATTTAAAAAATTCAAAAAAAAAAAAAAGAAGAAAAAAAGGGACATTCATATTACTCTGCAAGTTAAGTAGTTACACTACAAGGGAGAATCGGGGTAGTGAATAATGGGAGAGTCTTGTAATCCGAAGGTTTATGGGTTCAAACATTAAAGATGCAAAAATATTTATTACAAAAAAAAAGAGAGAAAAAATGAAGAAGCTACCCTACATTATGAGAGTTTGTAGTGGAATCGAGACTAATTTGGAATTTCCCCCACTTTTGAGACTTAAAAGTAAGTTGGTATGGAGTCAAAAGTCGACTAAGAATTAAAAAAAAAAAAAAAAAAAAAGCATGTGCATAATGCGATATGCTTGTTATGGGTAAAGAAAAAGCCAAATAGTAAAGTCATGCGGAGATAACCAAATTAATTTTAATCATATATATCTTGGATGCAAAAAGACGGTATCTCTTGCTTGCAAAGCTCACATCGCCCAGTCCCAAGGATATCGTGTGACGGGTAAATTAGGGTGATTCAAACATTTTAGCACAATTAACTCAAGTTCAAACTAGCTTGATATATATATATATATATATATAGGGTAAATACACAATTAGCCCCATGTGGTATCGAAAACTTACGCATCACCCCCTTAAGGTTTAAAAAGCTATCATGCACCCTCCTGAACTTTTGTCAACTCTGTAAAGTGGACGGAACTTACTAACATTAACTATGTGTGTACCAAACGCGCAAGTAGAGTTTGACAACCAAAATTATGTAACCAAAAAGCCCTGCCGCCACCCCTCCTCTCTTCTCCCTACCCCGCCACCCCTCTTCTCTTCCCCCTTCTGCCATTTCCGGTTCTTAAATCCAAAGCAGGATTGTTTCGGGATCTTGGGATGGAGGAAGAAGAAGAAGTCCGAACGAAGAAGAAACCCACCCAGCAGCAACTCCTCTCCTCTCTCTACTGTCGCCTCTATTCTCTATCTAGTTGCAGTTTTTATATTCGAACTGCCACCATCTTCATCACGCAACTCCACTTGCAGCCACCATCTATTCATCTCCTCCAGGACTTAAAGTCGCGACCTTCCAAGTCTGCAAATTCCATCATCAGCGGCCGTATTGCATTTTTACTTCTACTTTAATTACTTTGATTGCAGAATATGAACGCATCTAGTAGGAACCCAATGATTGGTTCGAAGGAAGATACCAAATTTAGTACTGCAATCTGAAAAATTAGCACAAGAAAAGGACAAAAAGCAAAAAATAAAACAAACTGAGGAAGAAGAAGGGGGAAGAAGGAGAAGCGGCTGCCGATGGTTGATAGTTGCTGACTGTTCGCGACTGGTAGGAGCGGAGCGGCGTTGGTGCGATTTCAGATCTGACCCGAGGCGGATGCGATGAAGCCTATGTTTGAGACGGCGTGGAAACCTAGTGTAGCAGGAATCAATGAAGGTAGCGGCGGCGGTTAAGTTTGTTGATGAAGATGAAGCTGCACAAAAAACCAAAACAATAAAACTGTAAAATTGTGAGGGTATTTTGGTCATTTCGCCCATGCACAGTTAATGTTAGTAAGTTCCTTCCACTTTACAAAGTTGACAAAAGTTTAGGGGGTGCATGGTAGCTTTTTAAACTTTAAAGGAGTGATGCGTAAATTTTCGAAATTACAGGGGGCTAATTGTGTATTTACCCATATACATATATATATATATATATATATATATATATATATCTTAGTCGGCTTGACCAGTGGCCGATCCAATATTATTCTTTCATGAGTCGGCCGAGTTGAGCTCTAGTTCCATATTAACCGAATTCGAGTTAAATTTTGATTGGAATGTTATCGAGTTGATCGACTCATTTACATTGTTATAAAATACTACATGTTCAGGTTAGGTCAATATGATTTAAACCGATCATTTCTTGATTAGTTAGTTGAATGATATTATCTCAGTGATTAATCAAAACCAAAGTCAGAAATTCATTAAATAAAATGATTCACTAATTTTACACAATTGGTTTAATTAGGAGGAATCTAAGTTCAATCAAATCCTTGAGGGAAATGCAGGCCAAGGAAAAAATGTATTCACACGGTGCTTTTATATATTGGGTTGAAATTTTAAGAAAAATATGCTGTCATGAAAGAATATAACAATGTTTGTCTTTTTAGGGAAAAAGTATAACATTTCACGTCAAAAAAATGAGTTGGATGAAGATTAATTAATGATGAAAACGGATCGATGTATATGTACTTATGGAACATTAGAATGCCAGTGTTTCAATCTATTAGATTTCTTTGGTATAATAATTAGACATTCAAACCTAGGTACTCCGTCTGTTCTATTAGAAAAATCACGTTTCAAAATGTAAAATTTATTATGAATTTCAAGATACAATACCTAAAATAATGCAACAACCTTAAGTTCATAGGTTCGAACGTCAGGGATACAAGAGTTACATAAAAAGAATTTAAAAAAATTTATATTAGAAGAACCATATAGAAAGTACGCGACTCCCTCCGTTCTAATAGATTCAGTTTCTAAATTTTTTTAACCATTTAAGAGTCTAGTATGATTTGTTTACTTCATATACCCCTACCAATATAATTATATGTCCGTGGTTCATAACTAACCCCACATTTGAAACGTTAAAACATTAATAGGGAAAAGAATAGTGATAAATTACTTATTTTAAGTATAATATATTATAACACATAAAAAAGTTATACATTTTAAAAATTGTATTCTTTTAATGAAACAGATGGAGTATCGAACATAATTCTTACACTGAGACAGAGGGAGAATCGTCATACATTTGACTTGGTGAAGAATCACCCAAATAAGGTAGAGACAAATGATGAACGAGCTAGTACCCCATCGGTTAGTTCGCAGGGTGGGCCACCCAGATGTCAGGGGGTTCGATTTCTATCTCTGTCAGTTCAGTCTATTTATAGTGCAAAACTGACAGGACTCTGCAAGAAGCTTTCCATTTCTTTCTTCCCCTCTCTACAACCACTACCTTTAATGTAATAGATTAGGACTTTTAATGATAACGAAGTATTTCTTAAAATGAAAGTTAACCTAATTATCATACTCCCTTAGTTCGATTAGAAGATTATATTTTGAAAAATACTTTTTGTTCCAATTGAAGAATCTACTTTCAAATTTTTACTCATCGTATCTTTACTAATATAATTATATGTGATCTACAATTAACCCATACTAAAAAAAGAAGGAAATAAATGGAATAAAGAATGTTAAATTAGTTATTTTATGTATTGTACCTTGATATTCATAATAACTTATACATTGGTCAAAGTACTTGTCGATGATATGTGGTTTCAGGTGAATTGTAGAATATTATCTCCATTTTTCTATGGGTTATTAAAATTGAAAAATGGGTTATTTAAGTTGGGCTTATTTGGCTTCTTCATATACTATTTTGTTGTTTCCTCCTTCGGTCAGTTAATTACCCATCAATTAATTACTCCCTCCGTTTTATTATAACAGTTCACTTTAAAAGAAAATTTTTGTTCCATAAGAATAATTAATTTTCAATTTTTATACAATTTATATTATCACTAATAAATCACATGTGGTCTACTAAATTATATTTTTCTCAAAATGGACATCTTTAATGAAACAGAGTGAGAGTGAGTATATGTTGTAAGATACTATTATTAAAAATTTATGGAACAAATAAATAATCTCATTGCTGTACTATATGAAATGAAGTGTCTCTTCGAAAGTTGAGTGGTCATTTGCCAGATCTAGACTAATTATTGTTTACAGATATGTATACTTATTTACGGAATTGATATTTGCAGCGACGGAATCGATATTTGCAACGACATTTTCGTGTGAAAAGACCGAAATGCCCTTAGGATAAAAAAAATAAGAAAAAATTTAAAATTTTCAATCTGCTGGAATAATTTAAAAAAAAAAAAATTTTCCAGAACCATCGCCGGCGACCGGCGATGGTACACCTCCCCCCCTTACCTTCATATTTTTGATATTTGCAGTAACTACCGGGCGGATCTTCCCCATTCCGGTAAAAAAATTCACAATTTTGACAAAACTACTAATAAATTCGGACATAATACAAGTAAAATAATTAATTAAACTAAATAAAAAAAGAAAAAAAAAAAAAACCAAAGTGTCGCAGGTGTTTTTTTTTAAATTTTTTTTATGTAGTTTTATTAATTATTTTACTTGTATTATGTCTGAATTTATTAGTAGTTTTGTCAAAATTGTGAATTTATTTACCGGAATGGGGAAGATCCGCCCGGTGGTTACTGCAAATATCAAAAATATGAAGGTAAGGGGATTTCCAGAACCATCGCCGGTCGCAGGCGATGGTTTTATAAAACCATCGCCTGCGACCGGCGATGGTTCTGGAAATTTTTTTTTTTAAATTTATTCCAGCAGATTGAAAATTTTAAATTTTTCTTATTTTTTTTACCCCAAGGGCATTTCGGTATTTTCACACGAAAATGTCGCTGCAAATATCATGCCCCTATATTTATAGTACAACAAATGAATTATAATAATTACTAAAATTTTATTTCTTATTTTGGTGGAATTTTCAGCAATCATTTATTCCCTCCGTCCCATTCAAAGAGTCGTGTTTGTAATACTGAACTTATTTTGGTGGAATTTTCAGCAATCGTTTACTCCCTCCGTCCCATTCAAAGAGTTGTGTTTGTAATACTGAACAGTATTACAAACAAGACTCTTTGAATGGGACATAGGGAGTATTTATTTTCATCTAACATCTCATAATAATTTGGCTCAGTCAATAGCTAATTTTTTTTTTCATTATTTAAATATTTCTCTTGATAATTATTTTATATCCATAAATTGTGTTTAGATTTCATAGATACTGAAATACATATATGGACATATGAGAAAAAAAATTTTGGGTACTTTTTATATTTTTTTAATTAAAAAATTATATAGTAATATACCTAAATTTGCTTTATTATTACAACTTAATATACTCAGTTTATTTTAGTAAATATAAATATAACTGATGAGCCGAGTCTCACCTTGCGTTGTACGTAAAGAACTGATACTAAAATTTTTAAAAAATTAAACAATTTGTGTTTGGGGCATTTGAGTTGCAAATGCAGCAGCATAGTTTGGTGAGAAATTAAATAAAACAGAGTGTGAAATTAAAATGTTAATTATGATTTGTCAATATATGTGACAGTATTTGTTGAGTTTTTCAACATTGGTTAATTAATTTAGAAAACTATCAATATGATTTGACTGAATGATAGAATAACTACCTATGAGAAAAATCATTAATTATTGCTTAGTAGGTTAAGCTGAAATGGAGGCTCAAAATAAACTCACATACCAACCCCACCCCACCCCACCCTCTCTTACGGGAAAAAAAAGAATAGTGTTTTATGCACCTACTGATACAAATCTAAATTAACGTAGTCTTGTCTCGTCTCGTATTGTCTGAGGTACAATATAAATATACAAGTGATTGATTCAAAAAATTAAAAAAAAAAAAAAAAAAGAAGAAAAAAAGGGACATTCATATTACTCTGCAAGTTAAGTAGTTACACTACAAGGGAGAATCGGGGTAGTGGATAATATGAGAGTCTTGTAATCCGGAGGTTTATGGGTTCGAACATTAAAGATGCAAAAATATTTATTACAAAAAAAAAAAAAAAGGAGAGAAAAAATGAAGATGCTACCCTACATTATGAGAGTTTGTAGTGGAATCGAGACTAATTTGGAATTTCCCCCACTTTTGAGACTTTAGAAGTAGAGGAATACTAAACGCAGTAACCGTTTTACTATTCGTAATAACATTTTTTTGTGAAAAGACAAAAATGCCCCTGGCAAAAAAGAAGAAAACTGGGTACTGTTCACCCGTGCGTGAACAGTACCCGGTTAAAAAAAATTGCAGAAATACCGCCATTTTCTGGCGGTATTTTTGGCGAAAATACCGCCGGTTATCGCCGGCGGTCGGCGGTATTTTCCCGGAAAATACGTCCGGGGAGACTGTCTCCCCGGCCGACATATTGCAGAAACAGAAAAAAAGGTCCGGAAAATCGCAGATCCGGAAAAAAAATCCCCCTTGAATTGGTTTTTTTTTCTCGAAAATTATAATGAAGGGGTATATAGAGAATTTATGCAAACTAATTTAAAGTAAAAAAATATATATAGTGTTTACTTATAGTGTAATATGGATCGTACTCGGGTAATTCGGACTTTTTACAGGGGAATGTTACTGTGTTTAGTAAAACGGTTACGGGGACACCGGCGGTATTTCTTCAGTTTTTTTCTAACCGGGTACTGTTCAACGTGCGTGAACCGTACTGTTCACGCACGTTGAACAGTACCCGGTTTTATTATTTTTCTTTTTTATTTTAGGCCAGGGGCATTTTTGTATTTTTACAGGGAAATGTTACTGCAAATAGTAAAACGGTTACTGCGACCTCTTAGGCAAGAAGACCAATGATATGTCAACTAACCATTTTTAGTCAGCTATGAGTACCTAATGCTTCTACTCATCACTTTTGTTTGGGTGGGTGCGTACATGTGGAGGGATTGAAAATTTGAAATAGATTACGATGTAAACTAGTCGAGTCGAGTTAAGTTTAAACCAATCTCAACTCAAATTTAAAATGATAAATAATAAATTAATTTAAAAATAATCGAATAAAAGAAAATTTGAACTCAAACATTTTAGCAGCATAAATAGTACTGTCTTGGTTGGCTTGACAAGTCTTCGATCTAAAATTATTTAACCTCGAGCTCAGGTGATCAATTCCTTTCCGAGTTGAGCTCCAATTTCATATTAACCGAATCCGAGTTAAGTTTTGATTGGAATGCCATCGAGCGGTTCAACTTGTTTACATTGTTACAAAACACTATTGAATTAAGTCAAATCAAGTCAGGTTAATCTGAACTTAACCGATCACTTTCTAATTAGTAACTTGAATGATATTATCTCAATGAAAAATCAAAATTAAAGTAAAAAATTCATTAAATAAAATGAGATTATTTCACTAATTTGACACTAAGAGAGAATCTAAGTTCAATCAATGTCAATTTATGTCAAATCATTAATCCTGAAGGGAAATGCAAGCCAAAGAAAGGAAGAAAAAAAAAAAAAAGTACTCAAACGGTGCTTTTAAAATGTATAGTTGGATGAAGATTAATTAAAGATGAAGCGGATCGATGTACATATGGAACATTATAATTTGTTTATATAGTCACGACGACTAAACTATTGCAAATGTTTCAATCTATTAGATTTCTTTGGTATAATAATCACACAATGAAATTTAAGTACTTCCTCTGTTTGATTAGAAGAGACACGTTTCAAAATGTCTAACTTGTAGATTTCAATGTACAATATTTAAAATAACTAATTACCATCATTTATTCTACTAATGTCCTTATTTTTTAAGTATTAACTAAGTATGGTTCATACATTATTATATTAATTAGTAAGAATAAAAATCTTTTTAAAAATTGACTTTTCTATTGAAACAAAAATAAATTGAAAATGAACTATTTTAATAAAACAGAGAAACAAACTAATTTGTTGCTCATAACTTCATCTCACAATTAATTATTTACTTGATTAACCTTTTCATTATTCGCAAAGCACGCAAGATAATAAATTTCAAAATTAAGAATATAAGTTAAAATAATGACGATAAATTTTTTATTTTAATTATTGTATTTTTAAACTTATAAAAGAGTCAAGTTTATATTTTTTATATTATATATCTTTACTAATATAATAATGATTGGTCAACAATTAATCATTACTTAAAAAGTAAGAATATAAGTGAAAAATATAATGTCAAATTACTAATTTTAGGTGTTAAACCTTATCATCATAATAAATTTTACAATTTTCAAACGGGACTATTTAGTGAAATGGAGAGGTAATTGTTAAAAATTGAACTATTCTAAATTTCTAATATAGCCAAAAGAGCATATATGGAGAGATTATTTGGTGTGTTTGCTGCACCTCGCAAGATGGTGCAATCACATACATTTAAGGGATGAAATGCTATTTTAGGAGAGAGTCATGTACATGTAAAAAGTCCATAAAAAAAATATAAATTTAATGTACTGATTTATTATTGAGTTGTTGTACTATTTTTAAAAATGTATCGGATACGTCTAATAAGTACTTGGTAAATTGTAAGAAGTATCAAGCATCAAATCAAGACAAATTAAAATTAACCCCCTTGTTTGTTTTGCTTGGAGTGGAAAATGGAAGGTAAAAAAAAGAAAAAGTAAAAGATGCTATATATATATATATATATATATATTTTTTTGACCCTGCCAAAGTCATTCGACCGCCCGAACTCTTTATTTTTTTTCGTTCTTTTTTAATTTTATTTTTTTGTTGGGTTCTAAATTCTAATACTCATGATGAATTAAGTAATCACAAAATACCTAATAAGAAAATAATTTCAGAGAAAACGGCAGCTGGCCTAACTAGCTGGAATATATATATATATATATATATATATATATATATATTGTTTTTATTTCAGCATCACACATACGCACACTTTGAATCAACAAACAAAACCAGATGGAACAAAGTAATAAATACTTTATGATCGATTATAATTATGTGTGGTTCATAATTAATCTAAATATAAAAAGTAAATACATGAGTACCGTAAAAGTGATGATAAATTAGGTTGAATGTACCTTCAAACATATAAAAGTTACTCTCGCCGTTATAATAGAATAATTTAGTTTCTAAAATTCTTAACCATTAAGAGTTTAATTTGATTTCTTTATTTCATATACCCTTATCTATATAATTATATGAACGCGGTTCACAACTAACCCATATTTGAAACACAAAGACATTAGTAATGAAGAAAAATAGTGACAAATTACCTATTCTAATTTCTGATGAAATCGATGGAGCATCAAACAGAAAGAACTCTTACATCGAGATGGAAGGGGTATAACTTAGAGCTAGGAATCAAGGGCAAATGCTGATTGTTGTCCAAAGCAACAATATATGCCCAATAAATAGAGAAATAAATAGGTACAAAGAAGAAGTCAGCAGCTATGAAAGTGAAAGTTAACTAAGTTGATATACATGGTGTCAAACTCATCCCCCCAAAATCCAATAAAAATTAATTACCATATGCCAAACTTTAATGTTTAGTTCCAATTGAAGTGTAAACATGGGTTTGGAAAGTCCTCACCTTTCATCCAACTATCAAATTAATTTAAACATGGGTTTGGAAAGTCCTCACCTTTCATCCAACCATCAAATTAATTTTAGTGACAAATGACCTTACTATCCCCTCTATTTCATTACAAAAGTTCATTTCTAAAATCTTGTTATAAGATCGATAGTACCCGAGTACAAAGAGCCCTGTTTCAAAAAGAAACTTCATTGTTTTAATAAAAAAGTCAATTTTCTATTTATTATTTACTAATATGGAGCCCACAATTAATTCTTATTTAAAAAGTAAAGATATAAGTGAAAAACATTGTGTTAAATTACATATTTGAATTTGTACCTTACGATCCAGAATAAATTGTACAATTTTCAAATTTGACATTTCTAATGAAACGAGACGAGTAATATACTATTATTTGGAATTAGGCTCATTACCACTACCAGACCACTACTACGTCGCTCGTTTACACACAGGAAAACGTGTGTATCTCTGTTTTTTCACCCTTTTTTATAGTTTTGAAAATTGATTGACTCCAACAACCAAACCCACTAATAAAATAAACGGAAGAATCCCAGCTCAGACATCGGTTGTTAAAAAAAACAGAACCTCATTCACTATAAATAGCTCTCTTACAACCTATCCTTTACTTCATCAAAAACTCAACCTAGTTTTCTCTTCATTTCCTGGGATTTCACATTTCATTTCAGTTCTTTTCTGTCCAAGGGTGCGTTCTTTCACGAAATCTGTCTCTCTCTCAGCTTAATTTTTTCTGGGTTTTTTTTTTTCCATTAAATTTTTGTATTTTTGCATGCTTAATTTCTTGGTCACGCCCACGTTATTAGACTCTCTAATAATTAAGTATTAGAATTTGGTTAATGAGAAAGAAGTGACGGAAAAAGATGCATAATTCTTCGGACAATTTCGCAGCAGCCCTCAACTGATTTCTTCTTATATGTATGTGTCTGTTTCAGTACTGTCGGAGCAGTAAATAAGAAGCAGAAATTAAGGAAGGAAGAAAGAAGGAAAGAGAGACTCATAATCTTCGAATCATGTGGAGATTGAAGGTTGCAGAAGGGGAAACCAGCCCTTACTTGTACAGCACCAATAATTTCGTCGGCCGGCAAACATGGGAGTTCGATCCCGACGCCGGAACACCGGAGGAAAGGGAAGAAGTTGAGAATGCCCGGCAACAGTTTTGGAACAACCGCCACCATGTCAAACCCAGCAGCGACCTCATTTGGCGCATGCAGGTACGAATGTGTCGTTGTTTAAAATTTCTCAATGAGTGATGGGTATAGAATGCTTCCGTCTCAAAATAACTATCTTTTTAGTTTCGTTTTACTTGCAAATAACATTTATTTATTTTGAGATGGAGATAGACTAATGAGTCTATTTCCCAGCTGGTGAATCAGTTTGTGTTAAGAGTTGTCGAAACATGAAGTTTTCAAAGGATTTCAACTGATTCTATATTATTACTTCCTTTTAATAAAGGAATCTTGTTTTAATGGCCTGTTCTTTAATTTGGTTTCAAACATTGTTTGAAACTTAATTTTAAAAAAATAATTTTATAATATAAAAGTGTATTAAAAATATAAAAATATATAAGTTGAATAGTAAAAAGTTATATTAAAAATAATAAAAAAATTATTTATAAAATTATTTTTTTAAAACTAAGTTTCAAATCCAAAGAGAAGAACATGCCAAGTTTTGGTGTTTTACCTTAAAACTCACGGATAATTTCATTGAATTGATCAAAAATGAAAGTTGGAACGAAAATGTTTTAACCATTAAACGACACGAATCACTTCAAATAAATAAATAAATTGACCGATTCTATATAAAGAAAACTAATTTTGTCCATATTTTGAGGGTAATTGTATTATTTCATACAAAAGTTTTTTTTTTTTTTGGGGTCCTGTTTTTCAAATTATGATTTTTACCTATTTTCAATATTTAAAAATTTTTCATTCTGTTAATTATTTCTTGATGAGCTAAGAAGGAAGAATAAGGCTTATTCTATGATGTTTTAAACTCGATTTTGAAAATAAATTTTTAAAAAATAATTTTTTAGTGTAAAAAATGTTATTTATTTTTAAGAATAATTTATTTTTCTAATTCTTTGTTGTTTGATTCTCTTTTGTTGTAGTTCTTACGAGAGAAGGAATTCAAGCAGACAATACCCCAGGTGAAGGTTGAAGATGGCCAAGATATCACCCATGAAATGGCCACTGATTCTTTACGACGGGCGGTCCGTTTCTTCTCCGCCTTGCAAGGCAGCGACGGCCATTGGCCGGCAGAAAACGCTGGCCCTTTATTCTTCCTTCCACCCCTGGTGAGCCCTCTTCACAATATTAGTCAAAACGTGCTAAACAAACAGAAATTTACTAGAATTTTGCAGTTTCTGAAGTTCGTTCTTCTTCGTGTTGAATCGATTTCTGCAGGTTATGTGTTTGTACATAACAGGGCATCTCAATACGGTATTTCCAGCGGAGCACAGAAGAGAAATTCTTCGCTACATTTACTGTCATCAGGTACTTTTGATTGATTCTTTCCCCTTTTGTTTTGTTAGATGCATTCCCAATTTGGGTTTTAGTGAATGATTTTGAACGGGCATAAATTTTCAGAACGAAGATGGTGGATGGGGATTGCATATTGAGGGCCACAGCACGATGTTCTGCACTGCTCTGAGTTACATCTGCATGCGTATTCTTGGTGAAGGACCTGAAGGTGGTCGAAACAATGCGTGTTCCAGGGCCAGAAAATGGATTCTTGACCATGGGAGTGTTACAGCCATACCCTCCTGGGGAAAGACTTGGCTTTCGGTATACCATCTAATTCTAATAAGTTTTAATTGACATTTTTTTCATGGTTTTAGGTTTGTGTTCACAGTTTAATGTACTTGTTTTTCTGGTTTGTAGATTATGGGATTGTTTGAGTGGTCTGGAACCAATCCAATGCCTCCTGAGTTTTGGATTCTCCCATCCTTTCTTCCTATGCATCCAGGTTGGTTGACATTCTTTTAAAAATTTATCCAACTGTAATTGTAATTCTTGTGTTAAACAGTTTAGAAAGCTGAGTATTCACCTGTCTGAAATTCCAATGTTTTCACTTGTTTGGTGTTCATTTGTTTTATGGTTTTCATCTTCTGCTCTGATTGCAGCAAAAATGTGGTGCTATTGTCGAATGGTGTACATGCCAATGTCTTACTTATATGGGAAAAGATTTGTTGGACCAATCACACCCCTAATTTTACAACTAAGAGAAGAGTTATATGCTGAACCATATGATTCAATTAATTGGACCAGTGTACGACATGTGTGTGCAAAGGTACGGGCATCTTTTTATCTCTTCGGCTTTTTGTTTCCAAATGATCTGTTCTACTTATGCTTCCATTTCAAATTTGAAGGGTTCATTAACTTGCTGAAACTTATTCATTCAGGAGGACCTTTACTACCCTCATCCGTGGATACAAGATTTCATGTGGGACAGTCTCTACATTTTCACAGAGCCGCTTTTGACTAGGTGGCCTTTTAATAAGCTGAGAGAAAGAGCCTTACAAACTACCATGAAACATATACATTACGAAGATGAGAATAGCCGGTATATCACCATTGGATGTGTCGAGAAGGTAAGGCCAGGCAAGGCATAATTACTGCTGGCTTTCTGGGCTAATGATTGCCACAATGTGCTAATAGATTTCTGAATTTTTTAGGTTCTGTGTATGCTTGCCTGTTGGGTTGAGGACCCGAATGGGGATTATTTTAAGAAACATCTTGCTAGAATTCCAGACTACCTATGGGTGGCTGAAGATGGAATGAAAATGCAGGTTAGTTGATGCTATTCATATTCAAACATGAACAATATACTATGGATTAATAAGGAAGTCTGGTTCTTGAGCTTAAGATTATCTCTGCTCAGTAAATTAGCTGAACCTTTGGTTACACAATGTCAATGCAGAGTTTCGGCAGCCAAGAGTGGGATACTGGCTTTGCCATTCAGGCACTTCTTGCTTGTGATATGACTGAGGAAATAGGTGAAACACTAAGGAAAGGGCATGACTTTGTGAAGAAATCTCAGGTTTTGCATTTAACTTACCTAGCAATATCGCAGTTCTGCAATTGTAAAGTTCATTGCATTTATTTAAGCTTGTGTGTGGTCCTTTGTTTCACCAGGTGACAGATAATCCTTCCGGTGACTTTCAAAGCATGCATCGCCATATTTCCAAGGGATCCTGGACTTTTTCAGACCAAGATCATGGATGGCAAGTTTCTGATTGCACTGCAGAAGGACTAAAGGTATTTTTTTTTTCTCTATACAAGACATTCCGTTAGATGAAAATGTCATTGGAAATCATCAAAAGATACAGTTATTCCTTAGATTTCTTATTAAACAGTATTACTTTTGGTTTCTTGCCAGTGTTGCCTCCTTTTCTCTACAATGCCTCCTGCGATTGTTGGTGAAAAGTTGGAGCCTGAACGACTCTATGATGCTGTAAATATTTTACTTTACTTACAGGTGAGGATCAGCCCTATTTTCTACTTCCAATTAACCACCATTCATCTGCAAAATTCTCTAATGTACATGAAAGAAATGGAACATGATAATCTCTTGCTTCTGATCGACTAGGCCTAGTTAATTTCAACTTCTTTTGATGAAATCCGCGTTTCTAATTTTCGACTTTTTTCAGAGTAAAAATGGTGGTTTAGCAGCATGGGAGCCTGCAGGAGCACAGGAATGGCTGGAAGTAAGTTCTCCTAAGCAATGAAAAGAACTAGTTGCATGATTTTCATTTTTTGGCTAATATAATCTCAACTTTTGCACTGTCTTTTTCTCCACAGCTGCTCAATCCAACTGAATTCTTTGCTGACATTGTTGTCGAGCATGAGTAAGATTCAACTTTCTGTTGTAATTAATTACCTCAAAAATTTTGTTATGCATTGCTTGGGTTTGATCTCATCGAGTACTAATGGATGCATATTGATTGATCCAGGTATGTTGAATGCACTTCGTCAGCAATCCACGCCCTCGTGCTGTTCAAAAGCATGTACCCTGGACACCGCCGGAAAGAGATTGAAAACTTCATCATAAATGCTAGTAAATATCTTGAAGATGTACAAATGCCTGATGGTTCATGGTACTTTTCTCTGCCAAGCTAATAAACTGCAGAAAATAGTTTTGTAAACATTCAATTATGTTATAACAAGGGCTGTACATTTTCCAGGTATGGAAATTGGGGAGTGTGCTTCACCTATGGCACATGGTTTGCTCTTGGTGGACTTGCTGCATCAGGGAAGACCTACAATAATTGCTTAGCTGTTCGTAAAGCTGTAGATTTCCTCCTCACATCTCAGAGAGATGATGGTGGTTGGGGTGAAAGCTACCTTTCCTGCCCTGAAAAGGTAAAAACCTGTTGATTCGCCAAATTCATGTTTAACCAAAACAAATGACTGTTCAAATCTGATGTTCTTCAACTCTTCATTTGTATGAATGTGCAGAAATATGTTCCACTTGAAGGAGGAAGATCAAACTTGGTACATACTGCCTGGGCTGTGATGGGACTAATTCACTCTGGACAAGTAAGTTCGCAAACAATGTTCATTTTCAACTTTTGAGCATTGGATTAGTATCAGATTACTGCCCTCTTTCTTTCAAATGTAACTAATTCTCATCTTGCTGACAGGGAGACAGAGATCCGAAGCCTCTCCACCGCGCGGCAAAGCTGTTGATCAATTCCCAGATGGAAAATGGAGATTTCCCTCAACAGGTAAATCGATGAAGAACATCCAATACCTTGAAACAACCAAACAACTAAGCTTTTGTGCCACTACGTGGGTCGGCTATATAGATCATATCTCGTCATCATGTACCATCGAGACTTAAAAGATCGTTTTCTGTATTTGTTGCAGGAAATAACTGGAGTTTTCATGAAGAACTGCATGTTGCATTATGCAGCATACAGGAATATATATCCATTGTGGGCTTTAGCAGAATACCGCAAGAGGGTGCCATTGCCAACCAGCATTACCAATTAAGGAAGAAATAAAGATTGTTCACAATTTATCTGAGTGTAAATAATGATGTATGCCTTTTTTGTATAATTATATGTATTCCAAAAAATATTTATAGGGAATAGTTGTTCATAAATATAAATAAAAGTTCTATTATTACAAGAGAGAAATAAAATTATTTCACCATTACTTTTGTTAAACTTTATTTATGTATTTGTTCTTATTTATATTGGGCTTAATGGGCCTGATACTCATCAGCCCATTTAATGGGCTTTAATGACTTTTAAGTCAGCCGCAGGCCTTTTGGGATTGAGCCCAACAAAAGAGTGGTAACTTGTATTATAAGTTTGGAAAAAACAACAGTGACGTTAATGAACCATCCAGATATTAAATTTGGTTTATAGAATTTTCAGGAATGTAGTTTTTCCCAAAACGTATAAGGGAGACTATATTATCGTTAAAAGAAGTTTTCAATCATTGAATTTAGCTTATACAATTGCATTGATAATGTATCTAAGGCCAAATTCAATGATTAAATATTTCCTTAATGATAGTGTAGTTTTTTCCAAACTTATAATAATAAACACTCAGCGCATAAACTTGATCAGTATATCATGTTTAAAATCCTACATGATGGATCATATTTTGTGAAAAGGGAAAAAATTCATTTTTCAAGAGAAATTTGTGTAAAATAAAATTTTAAAATTTTCAATTTTAGTTTTCGATTACGATGTAATGTTACGAGAAGCTAGCTCAAGAGGAGGGTGTGCTCTAATAAACCCACACAAAATCCCATACCTTAATAATGTGATATTCAATAAATCATGACATGTAACGAGATAGGAAACAAACCATTATACTTGAACACTAGTTCATTAATTCTTGTCTTCCATGTAGGGCTGAGAACGAACAAGAACGTTCACGAACAAGCTCGGGATCGACTCGTTAAAATCTCGGTTCGAGATCGTTAATTTATTAATAAACGAACATGAACAAAATTTTAGGCTCAATTAATAAACGAACAATAAATGAACAAAAGGGAGCTCGGCTCGATTACGTTCGTGAACAACTCGATAAGAAAAAATAATTTTTAAGAAGGATAAAATACATATATAATTTATCATTCATACATATAACATGAAAATAAATTTGGTGCAGTGGTAAGACATCAAAAGGAGAAGCAAGGGAACTAGGGTTTGAATTTTCACAAGGCCAAATTTATTTTATTTCACAATTTTGAGGTGAATTTCACCCAATTCCATATCGAAAATAAGAGAAGATTTGGGAGGAAAATTCCTTATAAATAGATGAGCATGACACTTAGGGCTGAGAACGAACATGAACAAGCTCGGCTCGGCTCGATTAATAAATAAATGAACACGAACAAGATTTTAAGCTCAATAAATAAATGAACACGTCAAAGCTCGGCTCGGCTCGATTAATAAATAAACGAACATGAACAAGATTTTAAACTCTATAAATAAATGAACAATAAATGAATACGTCAAAGCTCGGCTCGGCTAGTTATCACCCCTACTTCCATGTAAAAGAAATACCTTAACTCCCAAATTGAAAGTCTTGAATGTTTATTCATGGCGACTTAAGTCAATAAATCAGACAAAGACAATTTTACTATAAACTAAAATCTAACATCACTGTTAGCCGTGTATCTTAAAACTCAAGCGTGCAAAATAATACCTTCGAAAGGTACATCTTAAAAAATTATTATTTCAAATATGCATCATAACATATATGGTGTATGATTGTTAGTAATATGGTGTGAAATCCTTTTGTTAGTCCTTAATATATAATTATGATTTTTTTGTCTCAAACTTGTATCTTAAGGCCTGTTTGGTATCACGTTTTCAAAACGTATTTTGAAATCACTTTTGTTTTATAATAGTTTTTTATCATTCACAATAAACCTTTTTACATTTCTAATAAACTTTTTTACATTTCCAACACACCTTTTTACATTCTCAACATACTTTTAATATTATAAAATCAAAAGTGGTTTCAAAACACGACTTGAATCACGTTGCCAAACATGCCCTTAATAATCTCTAGCATGTTCACAGAAGATCTGAATATCAACTAGTTCACGATCTCTATTTGATAATCTTACAACTTTGACGAATGAGATCTCCTATGTCGAATTCCAATCCATGTTTACCTCGTAGGAAATGGACTTGGCCGACAAACTATGGAGCCACCACTCAAGCCGCATAAACTCATATTCATCGGAATTCATACTTAGTTAGGTGTAGTTTACATTGTACGAGCACGTCAAATGTGAGTAAAAGAGTTACGTAAACAAATAATTGAAGGGATATAAATGAAATTTGATTATCGTACTTCTATTTAAATGATTGAAAATAAAAAAAGTTATATATTTGGAAAAACGCTACAATATGAGTAATCAACTAGAAGATACCAAGTAGGAACTAAGCAGCTTCAGTTGACTATCTTTCGAGTTAAAAAAATAGGTACAAAAGGATGAAAATTAAAACAGAAACACACGCTAAAGTAAGTTAGTGGTAAATTAAAAATACTAAAAAAAAATAAATAAAAAGCAGACGTCATCAGAGCGCGTAAAAAGCACAGCGAGAGAAGACGAGAAGTTGAAAAGTTTGGTCAACGGTCAAACCATCGTACTTAAGTTTTCCTTCTTCATCTTCTGTATGGGGGGCCCCACCCTGAACAACGCACACGCATACGCATATGACTCCATCCTTACACCATTCATGATCAACATCAACTCCTGAGCCGGTCAAAATCAATAAATCATTCGTGCAAATTGTGCATTAATTTAATTTTTTCATAACAATCAGAAATTTCTAAAATTATTGTCCCGATCTAAACAGTTTGAAAAATATACAACTTATTACAGATAGTGACATACTTATTTTTTTGCTTATACTCTGAAGTAAAAGTTAATTGTCAATCACAAATTATTATATTCGCAAGACTACGTAAATGAGACAAACAAAAAATGAATTATTTTATTGAAACGCAATTTTTAGAAACGTACAGAACTCTTCGTTGAATATATGCTAGGTAGAGTTTGCTTGGTAACTTCTAAAACCTTACCCGTTGATTTTCTGTTTAAAATAGTAAGTTCAATTACTTAATTTTTAAAGTAAGATTTTAATTGCATTTGATTATTCTGATTTTTCTTTGAAATAAAAGTATTGAAATTCGTCCAATTACAATGTCACTGTATATACCTCAAAATTGCCTAAATTTGATCTTAAGTCTCCCAAGAGTTCAAGACTTTAAATACGTTGAGATGTTCACTAGACCAATTCATTGTAACGCATTTGGTTATTCCAGTTAATTATAAGAGTAACAATACTTGTACTTCATTTATTGTAACCGAATGACAATTTTTATTAAATATTTATTACTCCCTTCGTCCCACTCAAAGAGTCCACTTTAAAGTGTGTACAACTTATTATGGTTGCGAGGTACAACACCTAAAATAAGTAATTTATCACCATATTTTCCACTTATATCCTTACTTTAAAAGTAAGAGTTAGTTGTGAACACACACATTGTTATATTAGTAAGGAAATGTAACGTAAATAAATTCAAAGTGGACTCTTTAAATTGGACAATATTTTTTTTGAAAGTAGACTTTTTGAGTGGGACAAAAGGAGTATCACATTAATAACTTATTCAATAGAATTGCTAGCAATTTTTTCCTTACTCTATCTAATTTTAGTTAGGACAAACAATAATGTACAATAGGGGAAGAATGAATGCGTTTTAATGTAAATTTGACCCATAAAACTCAAGTAGAAAACCTAAGATAGTTTGGATGTGTATTTAGAAGAAATTGACTTATTGGGAAAGGGAAATTGAAGCAGCATATCACTCCCTCTATCTCAATAAAAAATTTTAATTATATAATTATTTATAAATCATAATGTATAATTTCAAACGTTACTTTTCTACTAAAACAGATGAAGCATATAAATGAAATAATATTCATCAATCACGTAAGTAATGAAATAAGATTTATATGCATCAACTCCACATTTTAATATATGCAAAATATATTTGTTTTTGAAGGATTCGATCATGCTTGACCGTTTAACACGCGATAATTCAACACTTAAATTTGATACGCGTTGTTTTCTTTTCATACTTTTATTTCTTCATACAACAATAATATTTTAAAAGTTAAATTCGATATTTCACCAATACTACGCATATTTTGAAACACACTTACAATACTTATTAGCGCTGGCAATCTCCGACATGACACGAAAATCAGACATGAACTCGACACGACATAAACAGGTTAGGGTTGAGCCTTAGCGGGTTTGCGGGTTATATAGGTCGACCTGAATAACACGAAATAATTAAACAGGTAAGGTTAGGGTTGAGAAAGTCGACACGTTAATCCCCCAACCCGAACACAAAACGAGAAATTTATATTATAACACGAACTCGACATGAACACGATATTCGTGGGTTATATGAATCAACACGAATAATTAAATGCGTAAAGTTAGGGTTGAGGAGTGTCGACGAAGAAACCCGCCAACTCAAACCCAATAACCTCGATACAACACGAATTGCCATATAATTAAAATATCTCAACAGTCAAACTCGACAAATATGTCTCTTTTATTATTACGTTGAAACGCAAAACATAGAAACAAAGGATATGCTCCTCGCCTGAGAGGACCAATACAAGGGAAAAATATTTAATATCTCAAACACGCCGCCACACAACGCGACACACAGCTTACTTCGCAATTTCCTTCCACTTTCTTGCCCCTCAAGAAAAATCATAAAAAGTCAAATCTTCCCATATGACCATACCTTAATCGAACCACTGCAATAATAATAAATTTTTTTAAAAAACGTAGTCTACTCGTCAACACTCAACATAAACCAACCTATATATATCCCAAACCTCCATCCACCATTCTCACATCTAACTTCCAAACTCACTCCAAATCTTCCAACTTAAGCAATCTCCCATAATTCTTCATCCATCTCCATTAATATTCTCATCAAGAACAACAACAAGAACAAGAAATCATAACCATGACGGTGAAGAGAAGCAGATCAGATGAAGATTTTTCATCAGATTATGATCACCAGGTGGAAACAACAGAAGCCGCAGCAAATTGTCTAATGCTTCTTTCTAGAGTAGGCAACGCTTCCACCATTGATACAGCACTAGCTTCATCAGATTCAGATTATTCCGATGCCGCGCCATCGCCATCGCCGTCGGGGCGTGTTTTCGAGTGCAAGACGTGTAACAAGAAGTTCCATTCTTTCCAAGCTCTTGGCGGCCACCGGGCGAGTCACAAGAAGCTCAGGCTCGTGGCGGAGCTTCTCACTCAGCCCAGTGCTCCGCCGCCGCCGAAGGCCGCGAAGAAGCACGAGTGTCCCATCTGCGGCCTTGAGTTCCCTCTGGGACAGGCTTTAGGAGGGCACATGAGAAGGCATCGCGTTGAATTGTTGGAAAATCAGACGCGTCGGATTAATAATAACATCAAGACACCCCCGTCGCAGGCGGCGGTGTTGAAGAGATCGAACAGCAGCAAAAGAGTTTTTGGGTTGGATCTCAACTTGACGCCATTTGAGAATGATTTGAAGCAAGGGTCGCCTTTGTTAGTGCATTGTTTCATTTGATTCAATTCATTAATTTTGATCCTCATATGTATTTATTTTGTCAATACTTCCGTCCCAATGAAATAGTCATGTTCCCGACACTTTTTTATTGGGTGAGTCGAAGTATTACTTCTCGAGTTTTAGAATATTTTCTTTATATGTAGGAATTAGCTAGTTAGATTATGAAAATTTTCTTGTGTATAAATATACTTTCTTTAAATTTGATTTATTCTAATTAAATATATATATATATATTGCATTAATTATGTATTATTGAGGAATGCATACAACTCTTTGCAAAATTGGCCATATAAGTGAGTGTTTAATTATGGTCATCGTTCAAAAGTATCGTATAGGTTGTTGTTTTAATTATTGAATACCGCATATGTCCCATATAAAATGTTGAAAACAGTCGTATCTTTGAACTCATGTTCCGTGGTACGGAAAAGCCCGAGAAATTATACAATTTGCCAGAAATTATATCCGAAGGTACGAAAAAGCCCGAGCGTCCCCTAGATGTTCCGTAGAAGTGTTGTTCCTCCGGATGTTTTCTTTTTCTTTAATTCCGATTTTTTTTAAAAAAAAAAAAGAAAAAGAAAAATCAGCCAATATAGCAAAGCGTAAACTATTCTAGAAGACTGCAATTATTTGGTGAGAATTGAGGGAGCTTTCACATTGATTATTAGAAAAGGAGTGTAATACTCTACAATTATATGTAATACAATGTATTGCTTGTTAAGTTTTGAAAAATATTTTCTAAATTGTGCCTCTCATATATATATATTAGGAGTAAATGGCCGATGAATAAATGTCACGTTACTAGCTACATAATCTGATTATAAATTTATAATTATTTCAGGTAAGAAATTTCATGTTTAAATTAGTTTGTTTTTGTAATTATTAAATAAAATAAAGGAATTTGGTGTTGAACGAATAAGGTGGCTTCAAAGTTCAAATTCTCAGGTTAATTATATAGTCAATTGAGAAATAAAGTTATAAGTGGTTGATCTAGTAGCCCAAGTTTTTCGAAATTTCATGGAGTCAAGGTCGTCCAGCTTTATTTATTTAATTAATTTCTATTATTATAATTTAAATTTATATTAATTAATTCACAAAAGCTCATGCATGCTTGAAGCATGAATCACGAATTCGAGGTTTGATTGTAGTCGTTAATTTATTGTGTCCAATTTTATTTATTTATTTTTGTATAAATAAAATAAATATATATAAATAAAAAAAAGGAGTATTGATTAGCGAAACAAAAGGATTATGTTATTATTGTCGTCTGCTCATACATATGAACATACTTATGTTGTAAACGTCACTATCCATAATATGGACGGTGATAGATATACATATTTGAGGGAGTTTCGTATCCGACCATCTGACAAAACGTCAGGCCATAGGCGTTATACGGTAGTTACTCATGTTTTGTTCAATATTTGTTATTTTACAAGTAGCACAGACTTGTTAAGACGCGCGATACTTTTATTTTGGCATACACGTCAAACTTTAATACTTAAAACCAGTACGCAACACTTAAATTCAATACACCCATGCGATACTTGATTTTTTAACATACATGCTACGCTTCATAGACCCATGCGATACTTGATTTTTTAACATACATGCTACGCTTCATAGACTACATATAATATTTCAGTACCTAAATTGTATACATGTGATACTCACGATATTTCGGAAGGTTAAATTTGATACACGCAGCCATTGAACTGTAAGTCGAGGTATTTCGAATTGTTTGTTGACACGGACAAAGTCAGGGAAAACCTCTGAAATTATTTCAATATTGAACCTTGGCCATATAAGAATTCCGAATCGAATCTCTTTAGAAAGAAGATTTTTTGTCCCATGGTAGCCTGCTCCAGTCCCCTTACGAAACTTTCGTTATTGGGTTAGCCACACACTTCACATGTTTCTAGCGATTCACATGGCATCATCAAATGATACAAGTCTTGGATAAGAATCTACAACGCACTAGAACGCCCTTGTTGACGATCCTTTACTCCGACAACATCTAGGGTTCCTCGAACAATGTGATATCTCACACCGGGTAAATCCTTAACCCTTCCCCCTCTTACTAAGACTACAGAATGTTCTTGTAAATTATGGCCAATACCGGATATATAAGCAGTGATTTGAATGGGTTTAGACGAACACGGTCACCGTCGCCATCACCGTCACTGCTACTTTAGGCTGCTGATCAAGTTACGCGGTAGAGCCTACAATATTAATTCGGCTGTTTCTTTACGTGGAAGCTTCGTATTTCAAACTTCCTAGCTATAGCCGACGTGATTTCTCGATCTTTTGATTTATCAATTAATTAAAATGGTTAATATTTATATTATTATATATAATTATGTTTCTACGCTAATTAACTATGATCAATTGATGACTAATCAAATAATTAATTAGAGATTATTAAAAAAGGATTCAAATTGATTACAACGACGTCGTCCCACGTTTCGGAAACAACTAAGTAGGAAGCTAGTTTGTGTGTACTTTTGGTGTGCAATGACCCATACTTGTGTTTGAGTTTCAACCTCAAAAAGACTTCAGTGGAGACTGAGACTAGCCAACTGGCTATAGAAATAGTGACGGCCAACTGTTTTTTGAGTTAATTTTTTTTAGTATTAAAACTATATTCAAAAGCCATCAACCAAAATAATAAATAATGGAAAATGTATATTTATAAGCTTAAGGAGGAGGAAAAAAAAAAAGGAGAGAGATGAACGTTTATGTCTCCGGGAACCACACGTAGGGTGTGGTTAATTGACACACGAGAATGACAATGATAATCGGCGCATCTCATATCCGAAAATATA
Organism: Leptodermis oblonga; assembly: GCA_016801395.1. NCBI lineage: Eukaryota > Viridiplantae > Streptophyta > Magnoliopsida > Gentianales > Rubiaceae > Leptodermis > Leptodermis oblonga. The sequence goes on from CM028760.1 coordinate 39,084,338, forward strand.
TGAATCTTTCACTAAAAGGATTTGGATATTTTACATGATATAATAGTTTAATTAATAATCAGATTTTTAAATGAACTCAGCCTAAACATTTTAATTCCAAAAGTTCGTTCTCTTTATTCTCATTTTCGTACGCTAAATACATGCCCTCATACAAGTGATAGTTAAACGGAATTACTTTCATCCAAAAAAAAAAAAAAAAAGAATTAGTAATATATATCCAATAATAGAGTCTTGTTATGAATAATAAATAATTTGTTACAAACTTTCCATTAATACTCACTTGGTTTCACTAGAAAAACCAACTTTCAAATATATACAATTTTTTATGCGTGAAAAAGTACAATATTTAAAATGAGTAATTTGACATCATTTAATATATTAATGTTCTTACTTTCTAAATGAGTAATTTGACATCATTTAATCTATTAATGTTTTTACTTTCTAAATGTGAATTAATTGTGAATCACACACACACACATATATATATATATATTAAATAAATCAAAACTGAAATTTTCTAATAGAACAAACTACATTTTGAAACTTGACTCTTATATATAATACAACAAGAGAGTAACAAATTACTCTTTGTATATATGCATCCAAAAAAGAAATTGGGATTTAAATGAATGTCAACAAACTGAATTATTTTAGTGGGAAGGACGAGCAATACATATAGCACATAGACTAACAAAAACAGAAATACATTTTCGTTCTTTTTTTTCTTTTTTTTTTCTTTTTTTACTAAAATAGCAAAAGTGTACTCTCTTATTGGATATGGTGGAAGACTTGGTCTGTAATTAGTTTAGTTGTTCTTCTTTCTAGACAAAAGATAGTGAGAAACTCGGACATCTAACGAATCAAAATGGTGTTTCCTATGTAAGTTTCCACGAAAATTAACCAAATAGTGAAGAACTAGGTAAGTTCCCAAGGTATCAATTCAATTGTTGTTGAATAACGAGTGGAAAAAATTGTACTGGCCTCCAACGTAATTGTAGTGGTCCTTTCTAGATGATGAAAGACTCAGGACTTTGCCGGTCCCTAACCGCTCAACTGATCAAGTTTGTTGAGAATGAGAATCGATTTTTTTTATTTTTTTATTTTTTTCCTTTTTTGAGTTGAGAAGAATGCAGTCGGGGGGAGTCTTGTAAGCTTGCGCTCTAAGTAGGCAGAATTGACAGAGATAAAAATTGAACCCTCGACCTTTGAGTGGTTCACTATGTGTCACAACCGCTAAAGTACTGGCTCGTTCCTGAATCGATCTTCTTTAGGAACATAATGGTGAATTTACACTATCTTTCTTTTCAGAGTAACGAAGTGATCTACTCAGGATTCAAGAAGCAAAGTAATTTTTAAACAGTGTTGCTAGAATCGAATCAGAGAAAAATATTAGCTAATTCAAGAGGATCAAAGAGTTAGATGGATGTTAATTTGATGGGATCGAATAAAAGAACGAGATGATATCACTATAATACATGAAAAATATTATATTCAATTATAAATATATTCCAGAGTAAAGAATATGACATTGCTTGTTGAATCTATCGTGGGTCAATCACAATTTAATTGTGGGTCAACTAAATTTTGATCGAGTTTAATCAAATTCGATTTTTGAACAAAACCGAACGGATTATGGTAGAGGACAGGGTCGGCCCCGCAGGTGTCTCGAATGAGCCACTGCACAGGCCCCCAATTTTATGGGGCCCGAGGCCCATAAATTATTATTATTATTTTATATATATTATTAACTTATTAAATATATGTATTTTAATATTTATTTTAATTACTCTATTAATAGAATACCGAATGTAAATTCGTCGTCATTTACTCAACTTTATTTTATGTGATATATATATATATATATATATATGTATGTAGATATATTATTTAGAGTTGTATTTGTGACTTAATTATTTATACTTTTTGTAGTTGAAATATTTTAATTTTGAAAGCCTTAATTAATGAATACTCCCTCATGGGGTGAAAGCTTTCTAAGAGTTGTATTGTACTCAAACTCTATCAAATAAGCATTGCATCATACAAATTCAATCTCAAAATATACAACATATTAATGGAAGTCAAGATAAACCGGTTAGAATAGTTAATTTGCCACATTATATTCTAATTATGTCTGTACTTTTTATACGTAAGATGATACAAGATTACAAATTACTCCCTCCGTCCCACTCAAAGAGTCAACTTTGAAATGTATACAACTTATTATGGGTTGTGAGGTACAAAACCTAAAATAAGTAATTTACTATCATATTTTTCACTTATATCCTTACTTTAGAAGTAAGGGTTAATTGTGAATCATACATTGTTATATTAGTAAGGGTATGTATTGTAAATAAATTTAAAGTGGACTCTTTAAATGAGATCAAAAAAATTTTGAAAGTTGACTCTTTGAGTGGGACGGAGGAGTATTATATTAGTAAAGGTAAGAAGAGTAAAAAATTTGTAAATAGACTCTTCTAATCGAATAAGAAAAAAATTAAAAATAGATTTTTCTAATGAAACATGAAGAGTATTAAAAAAATGGCCGGTTCGAAAATATAAATTTGGGTTCTTTTATATTATTATAAATGTAAGACGATATCTATTAATTTGCATTTACGATAACACAAAGGCCCAAATTTATATTTTAGAACGGGATCCTTTTTTTTTTAAGTAGGAACGGCCATGGTAATGTATCGTGGACCGAATTGACTCGAGTTTAGCAACATTATCTCTAAATATTCATTTTCTCTCAAGAAATATCTTTGTAATAAAAATAAAATAGAGAACATAAGCTGAGAAAAGAGGCCACGTAGATCACGTCACCATTCCATATAAGTCTACAGCTCTTACAACTTAAGATACCTTAATTAATAAACTAATGAGTTTCGCGAAAACTCTTGGTGTAGTTTCCGCTTTCCAGATCAAGTCAGACGCGGTTGGAAGTTGGAACCTAAACCACTACAACTATACTACGTATTATGTACTCACTCCGAGTAGAATTGCTTATGAGTCACATAATACAATTCTAAAAGCGAAAGAAAAGCTCTGTTTTAATTTTTTTACTTTATATATTTTAATTAATATAGTTACTTGTGATTTTTTATTATGATTAACAAACACTTAAAAAAAAGTAATGATCAGAGTGAAAAAAGATATGACAAATTAATTACTTTTGAGTGTTCTACTTTCACTCATATAAAATCATATATTTCTTTAAAGGACAAATTGCGTTTATCCTTCCCGAGATTTGGTTGATTACAAATAAATTCCTAAGGTTTTAAAAATTACAAATACCACCCCCCACCCCCGGAACTATTTTTTTAAAATTAATTTTGTGTTTATTTTTTCACTAACAGTAATGGTGATATCAAGCTGAGCCACGCCGAGACTTACAGCGTCAAAATTGTGACCGTTTATTAAATAATCGAGTTTAAAATTCCGTTAATATTCATTTATTTATTGAATAAATAAGTTTCAATTAAACTTTTACATAGTCGGTCTTGAACATTAGTGAATAAAATTTGTGTTCATTCTTAATCATGACTAACATAAATCGATTTTATAATTATAACCAAACCACAAATATATTTTTATAATTTTTAAAATTACAAAAACTTATTTGTAATTTAACCAAATCTGCGAGCAGGTTGTAATCTTCCCTGGGAACGGAGAGAATACTTAGTGGCCAAGCAATAAGCAATAAGCAATTAAGCATGCATCACAATATCTGACTTTTCGTGCTATATTTGATTGTCTCCTTGCTGGTGACTCCATCACATACGTATTTATCACACTCCCACTCAACAAATCTGCTTCCAATACCTCACCAAACCATATTCAAACCAACTTCCAAATTATTTGCCAATTTTACTTTTTCTTCCTCCCCCCAAAAAAAAAAGCCCTAATTATATATTCTCTTTCCATATATATATAATTTGAAGAATTAAACATGACTGTAAAGAGATTCATGGAAGATAGGGCGGCCAATTGTTTCATGATATTCACTAGCATGGCCGGAAGTAGTAGCGGTTGTAGTAGTACTACAACCGCGGCTGCTGTGGCGGGCTCGGGTCGAATCTTTACTTGCAAGTCATGCAACAAGGAGTTTCCGTCCTTCCAGGCGCTCGGCGGCCACCGGGCGAGTCACAAAAGGCCTAGGCTTATGGCGGCGGCGGAAAATTTCCACCGTCATAACTCAAATTTTATTATTGGTGCTGTTAAGCCCAGAAGGCATGAGTGTTCCATATGTGGAACTGAATTTGCAACGGGCCAAGCTTTAGGTGGCCACATGAGACGACACCGTAGCGATCAGGATGCCGCCGGCGTGGCAGCGGCGGTGGGAATAGGAGAAGTTTCACACACTCATAGTGATTGTACTACGGAGACGACGACGTTTGATTCGTTGGGAAAAGGCAACAGCAGCGGTGTTTCAGGTAGCGGTGGGAATAGTAGGGTTTTGTTGCTAGATTTAAATTTAACCCCTTATGAGAATGTTTTGAAGTTTGGTAAATTAGACAGCCTCAGCTAATTAACGTATCCCCTCAATTTTTTGGTTTTTTTATTTTGTTTTATTTCAAATTAAGTAGGACATGAAGAGTTATTGGGTTTTTTATTTTTATTTTTTTCCACAGTTAATTTTAGGTCCTGTATATATTTTCTCAATAGGTTGAATTCCCCTCTATGCATATAGCATATACATAATTGAGGTCGATAGGATATCAGATGTCCAAAATATATGATCGTTACACCCTGTAAATTAATTGGACAAAATATATTGGATACGTGATTCTTACTCGTCATAATAATATGTTTGATTTGTTTTGGATTCTGAAAAGTACAGAAGAAGAAATAGCTACTCTTCAATTGACAAGTTTAGAAAAAATTTCGTACAATAACTACCCTTCATTAAGTCCACATCAATGACTCAATATTGATGAATAATTTTCCGGGAATCGAGTGATGCTTTAGTGGTTAAAGTAAGACGAGTCTTTCTTTGTAACATCTAGACTTCCAATAACTATGAATATACAGAGGCCAAACCCTTCGCCAATCTTTTGAATCAAAGTATTTTTTGAAAAAAAATATAAATATAAATATAAATTTCAGAGTAGGTCGCGACGGTAATATTTTAGTCAATCGGGGAAGCCTACCGCTTCCTAGACAGCTCTACTTCCTCGTCTTGCTTCTGGAAAATCTTCTACATACTTCTAATTTGCTTGCTTCTCTTGCGCTTGCGGCAATTAATGGCGGATGTAAATGGGGGCTGGTGCCAAGCTTGCCGCCGGCTTGGGAGAATAGTACCCACCGTTCATCTCCTCCACGTATCTAGCCCCCAGCACAGTCGCACCATCAGCCCCCATCCCTTAACGTCCAACTGCACTACCCATCTTTTTTCTTTTTTTTTTAATATCTAAAATGGGCTAATTAGTAATTAAGTAGATCTCTAGCGCCTTTCAAAAGGCCTAACCATTTACTTACGGTTGTAATTGTAATTTTTAGTAAAGTAAACTCTAAAAGTTAAAAAAGTTGGAACTCTTTTTTCCGTTTTTGTTTTTTTTTTAGTTTTCGCTCTGGTTTCAAGAGATAAGAACGCACCATGTTTCAATTGTTCCTCTTCTTCAGTTTTCTTGTTTCTTTTTTACCTTATTATCCATTAAATATTTCTTCTTTCTTTCCTAATTTCTTTTGCTACATTTACTATCTCAAGCCATTTATTTTTAAATTATGAGTAAATATTACAGTTTTTTTTTAAAAACAAATGTAGCAGTTAACACCTCTTTTGTGCACAAACACAACTAGAACTAATGTTTCATCAAGATTTATATACTTTTATCATTTTTATAAGAGTGAATTGGAAAATTTAATAGCTAAATACATTTATTTAGTCAAAAAAATTTACACTAGCCCCCACTAATATTAATTTCTGGTTTCGCCATTGGCTTGCGGGCTCTTTTGTTGCAGCTTCTGAGGATCAGTGCCACTTGACTCATAGTTTATGATGTATCAAATTTAAGAGCCGCAAGTAATTTTCTCAATTTTCTTAACTCAAGTGAGGTGACATGCATTCATTGGCTACATTTTTATAAAATAATTATTAATATTACATTATTGACCAATGAATGCATGACATCTCACTTGAGTTAAGAAAGTTGAGAAGATTATAATTGAGGAGTGTATCACTACTCCAAATTTAATGATAATGACACACTACTCAACTAATCTTCTCAAACTTTTTCATAGCAAGTGAGGTGTCATGTATTTATTGGTCAATAATGTTTTTTCATTCTATAATTCTCTATAACCTTAAATTAATCAACAAATAACGCTTTTAGTGCTCATAATTTGAGAGGTATCGAATTTAGCTGTTAATCTCTTTCCATTCTCTAATTCTATAACCTTAGGCACAATAAGGGTGACTAAGAAGCCCACTCTTTGGATCAGGGTATAGTATTGTTCCGATTTTATCGAATGTTCCCGAAGGGAGCTGAAAAAATAACACATAATAAAGGTAAACTCGTAGCTAGGATATATATATATATATATATCAAGGAATAATTTAATTACTTTTCATACAATTAGTTAAGAACTTGATCACATCGATCCACAGATCACTAAACACTAATTGATGAACTCCGGGGGCTGCCGGGCGAAAAACGAACCCGGTTCAAACACCACCCGAAGCTGCTGCTGCTCGTGATGATCTTCCTTTAACTTCGACTCACTTTTCTGCTTGGAAGAATCCGGTCTCTTGTTCCGGTTCTGGTTTTGGTTCTGATTCCGGTTCCAATTCCAGTCGTCGTGATAATTTAGAAAAGACGTCAATTTGGAGTAATCAATGACGTTCTTGCTTGAATATTGATCATGATCAAGTAGTAGTTCCTGATGCAGACGCTTCTCTTGTTGATTCAGAAGATAATCTATTCGGGCTGCAATCGGGTCCTCCAATCGGTCCATAATGACCCGGTTGTTCTTCTTCTTCTTAGTTTTAGACCCGAACAAGACCCGAATGCACAGAAGAACGAACCGAATGAAAGATAGTTTCATCCGGCGTTTGCTTGTGTTGCGATTTTGAATCCATTTTTTTTCTCTTTTGCTCGTGGTATATATAATATATATGGGTTTCCAAACTAGATTTGAATTTGGATCCGTAATTTGTAAAGTGTTTCTGATTGGGAAAGTTGCCAAATTGGGTTCACTTCGCTTAACGGAGCGGGGATAGCCCACGGGCCCAACAAAATATTCTATCATAACGGGCTGGGGTCTCTCGAGGAGGGGTAGTTCATACGGAGGACCCTCGTTCTTCGCTTGCTTGTTGTCTTGCTTATTCTTGAAAATTTCAGTGGCAGTTTTAGATTTGATCGCAGGTCCACTTGATCCCTTTATCTTTAAGCAAAGAAGGTGTACCAATTAGACTAAATACAAGGTATAGAAAAATACTTTTTACAGTAAAAAAAGCTTAAAACTCTTAAATTGATTGATATGATATTTACGTGACAATAGTTGTATAAGTCATTATAAAAAAAAATTGAATTTTTTCATTGAATGTGTCACTACTCTTTTATCATATAAATATCATGCATCGTAATTGCAATGATGCTTTGCTATAATTTCTTTCATTAATTATAGTTATCATTATTAACAAAGAAAATACACACTATATAGTATGGTTTTAAGACAATTTACAGCCATAAAACTATGATTAACTGAAATTTTGATTTAATTATGAGAAGGTGAAGAAGATGAAACTAATACATGTTGATCCATCAAACACAATCTTTTTGGTAAATTATATTTGCTCCCTAACCTTCTACCAACTTATAGATCAATCTCTGAAATTTTAGCAACCTCTCAAAATGTTCATACAGAGATTGAAATACTGTACGTGGGGGAAGACTATAGTCCCTTCACGGGACCATTCTTTCAGTGGATAATGGCCTATACAATTAGTTATGCAATTGCATGGATAATCCATTATAGGTCATTATCCACTGAAAAAATAGTCCCGTGAAGGGACTATAGTATTTCTCTTTGTTTAGGGTCCATTCGGCCTCTTGTTTTTCATTATATATTCATTTCATCTTAACCAAAGTTGATCACTCTCGGTCTCCACCAAAACATATTACTTATCTAAATTATTTTATTTAAATATTAAAATCACGTCATTCTACTTTTAAAAAAATTAGCAAAACAACGTTACTCTACGGAATAACATCCTATAAATTAGACTTATAGATACTCAATTCTACTAAAATATCCAACCACTAATGAACTAAGTGTAATCAAAGGTTCTACTTTATGTATGCCGCATACAACATATGTGCCTTTTTTACTAGAAAAAAACTAGTCAAAGTCAATCATTCATCATAGAACGAACCAGGCTTTTTCCTTTTTTTTTTTTTTTTTTTTTTTGTGAATTTGGAGTCCATTGAATCCTGCCTCTATTTCCATTTGGAGTGAGTTTCGAAACCGTGACGTGCGGAAAACCAGTTTACAATACTAACCGTTAGATTGTGGCTTCGAACTCCCAAACTAATTAAACCATAAATATGATCATCACAACACACTTTATTAGTGGATTAAGTATGATATTTAATATGATAAAACAACAACTAGTCATGTTCAAACCTCAAAAAGTAAATAATTGTATGGATTTGTATACATTTGCTTGGATTCACAAAAAGGTCACGCCGGCCAAATAAATTTTCAAAATTAATTAATGGGATGATGAAATATTGCATTTTGGTAGATGAACAAAAAAAAACTATGGTTTATACGTATATAATAAAACGACCCAACTGAAATTATATACGTATAATAAAATGTTCCAGACATGATGTAAGCGTGGTGTTCAAGTGTAAGTCCTTCCCTAACGTGGTGTTCAAGTGCAAGTCCTCAAAGTGGTGTATCGTAGTATACAAGTGCAATTCACCGAGACAAAATATTATCAAACAAAAATACTCAAAATGACAAAAATATTATCAAACAAAAATACACAAAATGTCAAACGTGACTAGACGAATTCCAATGCTCAAAAAAATAAAAATAAAAAACGACCCAACTGAATTAATTGATATATTTATTTGCAAATTGCATGACTTAGAGATTCTATTTCGATAGCAAATCAAAGACCCCAGCATGCATGCCACTCCCTTTTCATTTTATAGCCAATTTTTCTACGAGAGAAGTCATTGTTGTAGAAGGAAAGCACTGTTTAGTCACTTGGTCTTAGTCAGTTTTGTGGCATGATGTCGCATGTTTGATTTGGTCAACTAAGGTTTCTGTTTTTATGCGAAAAAAAATTGGAATTTTGAATTGAGGTTTCGTTTTCAGGATAGGCTGAATTTGGATGGTTGGACTATAAAGTAAGTTGGGTGATTATTTTATTGGATAAATTACATTTCTAGTCCTTATATTTTTGCTGAATTATAAGTCTTGCGCCCGCCTAAAAGTTTTAACAAAAGACCTGTCAGTTCCTCGATAGTGACCGCAATGTTATTTTATAGTGGCATGGGTAAGAAAGAGTTTAGACCCCCAATCAATCCAAGTTTATATTTCTTATTCTGCCCATATTAATCAAAATTATGTATTTCACTCAGGTTATATTCTATCCAAATTATTGCTCTTATCTGCTTAGTGAAAAAAATTATGTAATTTTACTTTAAAAAATGTATTTCCCTAAATTGCTCTCATTTCTACTTAAATAAAGCTATTTACGTAGTTTTGGACATAATAGGATATAATAATTTTGGCAGAGAATCTGAACTCAGTTTCATTTCAATAAAAAATGAAGCAATTTAGGAGAGTAAAAAATTTAAATTGAAATTACATAGTTTTGGACATTAAATTTTAAGTAAGGAGACCTGAACTCGGTAAGAAGGACCAAAACCATTACTCGGCAAGAAGGACCAAAACCATTACTTTCAAGTAGGATAGAAGGACCGATATGGAGTTTAAAGATAACATTCCAATTCTTACAGGGACCAATGTGTATTTCACTAAAATTACAGGGGCCCAGTTTGTAATTTGGCCTAAAGTTATGGAACGGACGGTAATTTTTCCTAATTACTTATTTATTTTGAAAACGTACAATTACTAATAAAGCAAGTTGGAACCATCAAGGTCAGGCCAGTGTGTGCTAAGCTACTACGTACGTACCTTAATTTGTACATTGTTAACATCAAAAGGAATAAATAAAAAAAGATGAATTATGATAAAGGGTATATGCCAAGTCACTATCCAACCTTAATGCCACTAATACGTACGTATTAACTATTACTTCCTCCGTTGAAGAGTCCACCTTAAAAATATTTTTTTGTTCCAATAGAAGAGTCAACTTTCAAATTTTTGACTCGTCCATAATTATCGATTATTCATAATAATTATGTGTGGTCCATAATTATCGATTTTAGTAATTGTATCTTAATATTCATAACAAGTTGTATATTAGTCAAAGTAGACCCTTCTAATAAAATAGAATGAAGTAATTGGTAGTAGAATCCAACTAAAGCCTCTTGTCCTCCATATCATTTTGTCTTAATTTGATCTTCGTTCACACAATGTTATCTTCTGCATGCGTTGACCCCAGAAGGCCGGAAACCACACTATTACAAAATGGAGCATTAATTTGTTGAGTTTCTTCAATTTCTATTTTCCACTCTCTCTTGCTGGCAATATATTATTATAATTTCTTGCTTTTTCAGGGCTGAATAATTCCTGCATGTGTGGCTCCAGCTTTGTTATTATTCGTCGAAATGTGTAAGAATATGATGTTTTTTGAAAAAAGAGTTGGTAACTCTCTAGGAGAAGTCAAATCAAGCACCCAGAGAGCGAGCAGGTTGATCTCCATGGTAATGTAGCAAATTAACTTCCCTAACTTCTGCTTCGTATATCTGTCATGTTTCAGCGTTAGAAACACAACTCTTTTTTAGCCGGGGGATGGAGAGAATAATTGAGGTTAATTTGTCTAGCTTGTGTTTTTTTTTTTTTTTTTGAGTGTGATCGGAAGTTGCTTCACTTGTGTGTGGACAGGTTGTGATGAAGGTGGTGAGGAAATGGTTGAATTTGAAAAGCAGCGTTGACGATTACAATTCTGATTACAGTACTGGTATAATTAATTAAGAATATATACTGAATTTATAATTTATAATTTATAATTCTGGCCAGCAGAAGCACTTACATTTTATGTATTTGTTGAAAGTTTTTAGCATTTTGTATATGTATAGATGCTGCAGCAACAAAGAAAGATAGAAAGGTGGGATGTTGGTGGAAATTCTGCTGCCATGGCACTGAAGAATGTTGCCTTATGCATGGAATGAAAGCTAAACAGTTCGTTTCTGGTACTTACTCCCTATGTTCCATTAGAAGAAAGTAGACATTTGTAATGAAACGGGAGAGTATATGTTTTGGATGAAAACCAAAATTAATGGTTTGACCGTGCATGGACAGTGATTTCACTTTGTGTGTTTAATTGCTGTGCCAAAATTTGTGTTTGGATGAAAATTTTTACCTTAAGAAACCCATGCAAGTTTCTGTATGTGATCTTTGGAAGAAATCTTCTGAAAATGCAAATATTTTGCAGTCAAGTACTTGCGATGTTGCTTATTAATTGGAGGAAAGCACAAGTGGAGCACTGTTCCAACAAGTCTGAAACAGCCTGCAGAGTTGAAGAACTCTGTCACCATAACTTCTTCTACCAATAACCCCAGCTTGAGGTAATAATAGCCTATTGTTGTCTGTTATACTCCTTTCGTTCTATTAGAAGAGTCCACTTTTTAATGCTGAAAACCGTATTAGAAAGTAGACTTTTCTAATGGAACGGAAGGGAGTATTGAATTAAGTTTCCAACTTCTGATGAGTGAATAAAATCATTAAGTTTTGAGGGGTACTTTGATGTTTGTTTGTAGGTTGTTCATAGGTACATGGAATGTAGGAGGAAAATCACCAGAAAGTGGCATAGATTTGAAAGATTGGATCCCATCTACCAATCCCCCTTCTGATCTCTACATCATTGGGTCAGCACAACTTTCTCTGTGCTTGTGTTGAAGCATTTTACTCCCTTCCCTTCGTTGCATTAGAAAAGTCTGCTTGAAAATTGTACCTTATGACTCATAAACGGTTGTACCACTAGACTCTTCTAATGAAAACGGAGGGAGTATTAGTTTTTGCATCTTAGAGTACTAATTACTTGTTCTAATTATATAGGTTTCAGGAAATTGTCCCTCTAAATGCAGATAATGTTTTAGGTGCAGAGGACACAAATTCTGCTGCAAAATGGATTTCCCTAATACGCCAAGCACTAAATTGCAGCCATAGCACAAGTACAGTGACTAAACTCTCTGCTAAATTTGGCCAAATTCCAAGTGATAATTCAAGAATCTGTTTTTCTCACTGAGATTTTGGAACAATCTTCAGATTCTTGTAAGAAAGATGTGCAAAATGTCCCATCAAAATACTGTTTGGCAGCCAGCAAGCAGATGGTTGGCCTGTTCTTGTGCATTTGGATAAAAACTGAGCTTTACCAGAATATCAGCAAGTTAAGGGTCTCCACTGTAGGTACAGGCCTCATGGGCTACATGGGCAACAAGGTTAGTATTGAATATATCTGTTTTCGGTATTAGAAACGCAACTCTTTTAGAAACGTGTCCATTTCCTCTGGCAGGGATCAGTATCTATCAGCATGACATTGTATGGGAGGTCCTACTGCTTTGTTTGCGCACACTTGGCCTCGGGCGAGAAACAAAGCGACAGAACTCGGAGAAATCATGATGCTGTGAAAATTCTTAGGACAAGTTTTTCATCATCTCCCAACAAGATGCTAGAACATGAGTAAGTCAAAAACATTCAATTCTGCATAATTAAAAAAAAAAATGCAAACTTTGGAATTGGAGTTTACTACAATGTGTATTTCCTAGTGTTTCTGTTTCAAACTAGTGTTAAAATAACCATTGGAATATCTTTATCTGCAGCAACAGCTTTTGGCTTGGAGATCTTAATTACAGATTGACACCTGCCTATGATAACACTCCTGAATTGCTAAAGAAACATGATTGGGAGTCCCTTCTTGAGAGGGATGAGGTAATAACTGAACCATGCATTATTCTTCGGGTCGGGGGAATGGTAAACATGGAGGGCTTACGACCTTGAGGTCATGGGTTTGAACCTTGAAAATTTACCTAAAGAACTGCGTGGCGTTTGCAGCTATCAGTGGAACAGAGAAGTGGAGGGGTGTTTGAGGGATGGGAAGAGGGAAAGATTTGTTTTGCTCCAACATACAAGTACCTCATCAACTCTGACCAATATGTCAATCAAATCTTCAAATCTAGAATGAAAGCTCCATCTCCTGCCTGGTTAATCTCTAGCATTTTTCTTGTATTCTTCATTGGGTAAATTTCTAAATACCCCTAAGGTTTGGTGAAACATCAAAAATGCCCCCTGAATTTGTATGAATTGGTAACATTGTCCTCATAACTCCAAAAAGAAAGGACATCTTTGCCAATTCATACAAATTCAGGAGATATTTTGATATTTTTCAAATCTTAAGAGGTATCTAAAGGATAATGATATACACAGTGAAAAAACTCATACAAAAATTTTCTCAAGAAATGGCAAAATTAGGCAGTTTTAGTTTTAGTTATCCTATAACTTCTTTCAAGTGATTGTCACATTATTCCCTAAGAGATTTTTCTGAGTTTTTTTAACTGTGTGCATCGCTACTCCTTAATATTATACCAAAGGTAAAACAACATTTTGAAATTTATCCTTCATAATTAAAATCTACTTGTTTGAACAGGTGTGACAGGATACTGTTTAGATGCAAAGGGATGAGGCAGATAAGTTATGAAAGGGCAGAATCAAGATTCTCAGACCATAGGCCAGTTTATGCTGTATTCTCTTCAGAGTGAAAATTAACCTCAAGTTCCTCAACAATACAACCTTAATCAACTGTTCTGATTGTGGAAATTAAGGTATCATTATCATCAGCTATATTCAAATGATAAGAGTTCATGGTTATGGAGAAAGTTGAAATCTTGCCATGAAGAATTAATTATAGAGATGCTTTGGGTACATTACAATTGTGAATTGTACATTTTAAAATAGTGTTATTATTTCAATATATGATTCATCAAATACAAAAGAACTGATGGAATCATAAATTCGTTATTGTTAGAACTACAACTGGCTCAATGATAAAGTGTAAAAGTTTTTCTATGAGCATAAAATTACAAAGTCGAATCTCGCCAAGGACAAAATAAAGTATGAATTTATGTAATAGTTAAAAATTCGAATACGTCAACCCCTTTCAACTTTGAACCCATTCACCCTTCTATCATTTCTTAAATGGTTACTCTAATAGGTTAGTGATCATATTTATCGAGACTTATATTTGTAACAATAAATATATATTATTAAGTTGATTTGCACTTTGCTCCTTCATATTTTAAAAATATATTATTTATTTCTTTAATAATTGCTTGAGACGAGAAAAAATATTGAAAAGGTTACAAAATCATATGTAGTTTTTAAATAAAAGATGATATCGTTATCAGAGTAATAATTTACCATTTAGAATAAACTTGATGTAAACCCATGCAAAATTACTTTGATGAGAAGTTATTTAACAAATTATTACTACTATACTAATAACATTAACCTTCATTTAAGAAACTGAATAAAGTTATTTTAAGGCTAAAAAAAATAAATAAATAAAAAGTTATTTTAAAATATTATAAAAAGTGATATAAATATCCTCTGCTGAAAATATTTAAATACGGAGTATTAAAATATATTCAGCCAAAAATACAATTCTACAGTACTTCGATGGGGCTAGAGAGTACCTGATCACACCTCCTCAGATAGAAAAAAGACTTGCACGGCAATCGACGGCAAAAATTGATTTCTGGAGGGACACGTGTACGTCTCATGAGGCACAATTTTCTATACTTACTCGTGAGCAAAGATCGTCTGCGCCTCACACATCATAGCAACAAACTTTTCCCGTAACCGGAGACCTACTTTTTCACTGATCGAAAACGACAGCGTTCTCCGCCGGTTCTCTCGCCGCCAAAGCTAGTCGGAGATTACATGAAAATTACTCTTTTTTCGTCGAAGGTATGAGATCGTTGTTGTTTTTTTTTTTCTTTTGAACGTATCTGTGGGAATTTCTTAAATTTTGTCGATTAGGGCATCACTGTAGTGATTTTTTTTTTTTTCTTCTTCTTTTTTGAGTTCATTGTCAAATTGGCACTATTAATTTTGATTTCGAAAGGCTGGATTTTGAATATATTTATGTTGAATTTTTCAGTGTAGGTAATTGCATTTTAATTGAAGTGGAAGCGGCAAAATGGTGAATATCTCCGTCGTTTTTTTTTAATCTCAATTGAGCTTTTTTTTTCATTGGATTTCAGTCTTTTGATCAGTAAGATTGTCTCTTGTTGCAGTAAAATGTTCTTTCCTTTTTTCTGTTTTCTTGTAGCAATGTGAGTGTTATAAGGTTATAAACTGAATGAATCAATGAAAGAGTTCAGCTCAACGGAGTAACAGTTGGCTTTGTTTGTATATCTGTAATTATCATTTTGGTTTTGGGCTTTTCTGGTGAATTGTGTGAGTTTGACTTCCATTCATTTTACTTGAATCCCTGATTAGAAATTCTTCTGATGAATGATGCTCTAACCTCGTACATGAGGAAGGTGGAAGGAGATGAATATTATGCTTATGAAACCTCAGTTTGTTTAATTCTATTTGATCATGGGATTGCCTTGGAGTCGACTTTATATTTGCAACCTTTTCTTTCCTGGTTTATGCTTTGGTTGTTAAACTTGGGGTTAATACATTGGTTCTATGTACTTGTGTTTCTCGTGCCCCTCTTTACTTGACATGTGATGTCTCACGGGTACTCATAGATGGACGCATAAGATGTAGTGTCTTATGAGTTTGGTGTTCTATTCAGCAGTGTTGGAATGCTTTTTCTGAGGTTTCTCGCTTAAATTTGTGTTCACCTTATGCAGTCATTTCAGGACAAGGGATTCTGGATGCTAAAAGGGGGTGGACATTTAAGTGATGGTGAAGCAGTTTTCAGTAACTCTTCTAGAATTGAAAACAAGCGCACCCATCAATGGCTCAATGATGCTGACGAACCAGAGTTATTCCTGAGCAAAAAGCAAGCTGTCCAAGTTCCAGTTAGCAAGCAAAGTTCAGGACTTTCCATGGCTGGTGCTCTTGCTTGGGAGATCAACTCTGACTTCCAATCAACACCGAACCAATTCATTGACCGGTTATTTAGTTCAGAGGAAAACAGTTCTGTTAACTTTTCTGGTCGAAATATCTCTCCACTGGATATGGAAAACTCTGATATGAGCAAGAAAGTTGTCCATGAAGAATTTGGAGACAATTCATCTGTTGGTTTAACGATGTCTTATCCTCTTGAAGATACAGAAACATGTGTCAGCTATGGTGGAATTAGAAAAGTTAAAGTAAATCAGGTTAAAGATTCTGAAAATGGTTTGGATGCCCCAATAGAACAAAACATGGGAATGTCCTTGAATCAGTCATATAACAGGGAAACTGAAGCAGCTTTTATTTCCATGGGGCAGGCATATGGTAAGGAAGGTGAAAATGTAACTTTGATGGGTAGTTCTCATGATAGGTTTGACGTTAGCTTAAGACCTTTGGAAACCAGCTTTTCTAAAGGCGAGGAAAATGCAATGTCACTTACCCACAGCTTTAGTAAGGGCGATTCTAGTACAATTTCTTTCGGTGGCTATCAGGACGAGCAATTCATTGATGCTCTTTCAAGGCCAGTCAGTGGTTATGACTTGTTATATAATCACTCTGCCCTTCAAACGACGGAAACACTTGGTGGAAAGGAACTGGATGGGTCAAATGATACTGGAGTTGTGAGCACCTCTCAGACAACCAAATCAAAACCTGAACCAGCAGCAAAAATCAAACCCGAATGCAAACCTTCCAGGAAAGAAGCTCCAAACAGTTTTCCTTCCAATGTCAGGAGTTTGATAGCAACTGGAATGCTTGATGGTGTGCCTGTCAGATATGTGTCCGTGTCGCGGGAGGTAAATCTTCTGTTTGATTTTGCTATTATTTGATTATGTTATCAGTGAATGAATGGAACTTTCTTACTTTTTCAGGAGCTTCGCGGGATGATAAAAGGATCAGGGTACCTTTGTGGATGTCAATCTTGTAACTTCTCTAAGGTGATCCATATATTTCTGATCGGACAATTATTGTTATTATTGACGCGGAAAAGCAAAATCAGCGTGCTACTGCTGATCCATCTGTTTTTCTTTCTGAAGGCTCTTAACGCTTATGAATTTGAGCGTCATGCTGGCTGTAAGACAAAGCACCCTAACAATCACATTTATTTTGAGAATGGAAAGACCATATACCAGATTGTCCAAGAACTAAGGAGCACACCCGAAAGTTTGTTATTTGATGCCATTCAGACTGTTACTGGCTCACCAATCAATCAGAAAGCCTTCCGCATTTGGAAAGGTAGTGATACTTTTTATTCCTTCAGCTCCTCTCCTCCCTTTGCCAAAACAGAACTTTAAAAAGACACTCTTACTTACTCTTTTGTATTTTGTGTACCAGAATCGTTCCAAGCTGCCACGCGGGAGCTTCAGCGTATCTATGGAAAGGAGGAACTTAATTTATGATAAGCTCTGCAGTGGGATGTCTTACTTTCTGTGCATAGAGGTAAATAGTCGTGTTAATTTTGTAGTGAGAGCGGAGCGAGGTTGATTATGAGAATGTTACTGTAGAGTGGCTTTGTAAGTAGTAAGCGTGTTTCCCTGTATTCACTTGTTGAATAGATGTAACGAGCCCCTTTAACAGGTTTTGCAATATAAATCTTAAAGAGTATTTTCTGCAACTTCCCACTAACACTTTTTGTTTCTTTCGTTGTTATGTGCGAACTCTAAGAGTTATAATCCAACGTACAAAGTCCAGTTTTGAGTTATACTTTGTAACTTGCAAATAATTGTATCACTAACTCTTTTAGAGACAAAGGGAGTAATATGTTTTGGCATTCCAGCCATTTTAATCAGAGCCTGATTTGATTGCATGCCATGGGAAAGAATAAAGGACATTCAAAAAAAACAGAAAAACAAAAAAAAAAAAGAATTGAAGTAATAGCATTCAGCAACAGAAATTTGAGGATCTGTAAATAAAACTATCATCTCACACACGCTAGAATAAGATCTCTTCTTTAAAGAATAGCAACTAATAAAATTACATTAACAGAAATACTTTTGTCACAATTAGTTCCTCCTGTTTTACTCGCATTCATTCCAATATAGCACCTGCTATTCAGCCTACCTCAAGTACCGCAGCAAGCAGATTTTTGGGCAAGTTGACCTTGCCCATTAGCGTTCTCCGCTTGATTAATTTTGATTGTTGAAGGCTGCACAAAAGAACCAATTATGTTATGCATCTACATTTACAATCTCTCAGAATAACCTCAAAGAATTCTGCATCACTTACCTCCGCCTTTGAGTCCGTATCGGCAAGCCTTTGCTTAATGTCCCTAGCTATTGAAAAGAAGACTTGTTCCACATTCAGGTTTGTTTTTGCGCTCTGCAGGGTACAGCAGCATCATCATCAATTCAAAACATAAAGAAGCATAGGAGGAAGTGTTCCCTCAAATAGAATACATCAACAACTCACCGTCTCGAAAAATTTGATACCATACTCATCCGCAAGCGCTTGACCTTTGGCAGTAGGAACAGCCTACATATGGTTCACTGGTTAGAGCTATAGATCCATATACTTTAGATCCAAACAAGTATGCAAAATCCAAGATCTTCTCTTTCTCAGAAAAAGAATAAAATTACTCTACGAATATATAAGCTTACCCTTTTGCTTTCATCCATGTCAGCCTTGTTCCCTACCAATATCTTATTGACATTGTCAGAAGCATGTTGTTCAATGTTGCGAATCCAGTTCCTAATATCTGATCAGATGGTCAAGAAATAAATACTATCGGCAACGAAACCACAAACAGAACACATTTCACAATTGGCATATCATTAAGCAGAAATGAACACATCTAGTGTTACTACAAGGGCATTAGATGGAGAGCCATTAAAAAATTTGAAGATGAATAGGGCAATAGTTATTCCAAAGATATGAAATTATAAAAATACAAGGAAACAAGTTATAATTGATCCAAATTTTGTAAGTTATAACAAGTTAGATTTCAGCCAGTACAAAATTTATCCAATCCATCTATTTCTTAAAGAAATCTAGGACATCGAATAAGAAACAATAAACTGTAGCTACCAGAAGAACCAGTATCAAGCAAAAATATATAGTTAGGAATCAGAATCTTACTGTTGAAGGATGATTCATCTGTAACATCATAAACCAACAAAATTCCCATGGCTCCACGGTAATAAGCTGTAGTACAATTCAAAATCAATGTTAACAGAGGCTACAATTGAAACATGAGAAGATGTTTTAGTTCTTACCAAAAATGAAAGACTACACAACAAAAGACAGAAATAAAGACCATTAAAGCAACTTTATGGTGGTCAGCAAATTTAACTATAGTGAAAGATAATATAAAAGAAAATTTCATACATACAAACTTCATTGCTTCCATTCTTCAGAACATGCAAACGAGAACAGGCCCATTCCTAACGTGCAGAAAGTAGCACAAAAGCAACATATTTACACCAAAATTTTGCCATCCACACAGACCGTAGCACTTAATTAAAACATTCAGATTCATAAATTCACAGTTACTTGAACCCTTTTCTTACTTCTAAAATTATCCGATAGCAGAAAGTAATAAAAGAAATTAGAAAAGTGAATTTCAGCAAAGGGAAAATGGGAAAATTTGAAAGAGCACACACTCTTTGATCAACATTCCAAGAAGTTACCAGTGGTGATTGTTCTGAACCTTTCCTGACCAGCAGTATCCCATATTTGGAGTTTAACTCGTTTCCCATCAAGCTCAATAGTTCTTATTTTAAAATCAATTCTGCAAAAATTACAGCACCACAAGTTCAGAAATATTTCAAATAAGCAAAACAAATTAACATGAAATCATTTCTAAAACAACCCAAGTAGAAATTATGAATACTGTGTTTGTAGAGAACTCACCCGATGGTTGTGATGAAACTAGTAGTGAAGGAACCATCAGAGAAACGCAGAAGGAGGCAACTCTTACCCACACCTGTGCGAAAGGAACAAGAAATCCATAAGCACAATTCTTATTTTCCCTGTAATCAGTCATATCAGGTCATTCTCTGAAATCAAAAACATGCACACCATCAATCATAGAAAAATGTCGAAACAGATGCAGGCAGTTTTCCAAATCACCCTCCTTAACCTCTATGTCAGAAACAAAATCCAAGTTCGTATACAAAAATAAAAACTGTCTTGATTTGTTCTCTAAAGACTTATCTTTTCCCCAATCAAAAGTTGTTAAATTACTATAGCCATTTAAATTAAGAAACCTACACAACAATTCTTTCAAAAAGCATTGCTTTAATTTTAGAAGCTATCTACTTATTGTCTAAACAGTAAAAACCAAATTGTGTTGAAATTGCTCAGCCTAAGCAGGAAGCACTTTATGAACATCTAAGTAGCTGATGGCCAGTTGACAACCAAAACTAACCATTTAGAGGATGATACCCAGCAAAAACATCACAATCATGTAAAGTAACTATAGGGGAAATGAAAATTTTGTTTTAACCATCAACAACTAGACAAACCACCAACCACGGTGCAGATTTATCACCGGGCAAAAACCATAAACATACACTATCATACCCCTCCGACTCAAATCTCTCCCACGCTGCTCAACTGAAATGTAAGCAATGCCAACCAGACAGGAACAAACCCCAAATTTTAGGCAACCAATGTAGCACACAAATTAGCAAGAAAATCAATACAAAGTAAATCAAAATAGAAAAACCCAAGAGTCTGATAGCATAAAAATAAATAAATAAATAAAGAACTGGTCTTTAAAACACAAAGCCACTTTCATTTATTCAAAATTAAAAGCACCACAAGAACCCATTTCCCTCACATTCAAGCAAATAGATCCGCTTAATTACAGTCAACTCAAATTAACACTACAAATTTCCAGCACAAATCAAACAACAGAATACTAGTAATTAACTCAAGTGCTCGATCTATCAAATCACACTCACCACTATCGCCTATGAGTAGAAGCTTTATGAGGTAATCGTAGTCCGCACGAGCCCTCACCGGAGGTGCGGCCATTGTTTAATTCGATTTAAATTCAGACCGCCCTCAAACACGCCCTAGCTTTTTGTCTCCGCTTGTATAACTATACAAACTCACACATCCACCCCTGAAAACCACAGATCAAACTCAAAAATCAAATTGAAACTCGTTAGACAAACATAAATTCAGATCAGCAATTTCAACTGATGATACCTGAAGTTGAGGGCGAGGGCTTTGGGTGTCGTCGGGTGATGGATATTATGCGCAGCGGCCACGATAAGAAAGGGAATGCTGGGTGGGTGGGTGGTTGGGGTGGGGTGGGGGAGAGAGTTTTTCAGTGCGGACGAGCTCAATATAAGTGGAAGGGAAATCGAAATGGGTTGGGCATACCACCCGAGTTTTGGTATAATTACAAATACCATCCCGAGTTTTGATAAATTATAAATAAGCCCAATTCTTGGAAGAGAGTCTCTTAGGGACATCAGTTCGTTACCATTTCTTAAAAATGTGTTTGAAATTTTGAATACTACTCCGTCTATCCCAATTTAAATATCACTTAAGAAGTAAAATTTTAACTCAAAATAAGTGTCACTTACACATTCAAATATTATATAGTACTGATTGTTCCATGTTTCCCCTTCTATTACTATCTTGGAAACATGATTACTATTATTCTCTTTCTTGTCATTAACAATAACTATTACGACTAGTCAATGGATATCACAAAAAAAAAAAGTTTTGGGATAGTAAAACACTCTTTTATTGAAATTTATAACAAAATAGTAAGTTAACTTAAATAAGGTTAATATAGTTATTTTTACATTTTTCTTAATTTGTGTGAAACCTTCTTAAGTGACACTTAAATTTGGATGGATGGAGTATAATGATTTTCTATTATTTTCAATGCACATCTTTCTATTTCAACTACACATTTTTATATTTTCAATACACTTTTCAGATTTAAAATCACTTTCAAAACCAATCAAACCGAACAAGCCTTAAACAACCATTTGATGTCCGTTGGCGATATTTCAATAACTATAATTGATACGTGTGTTTTTCACCAATATATGATATATTAAAAACTAAATCATTACACGTGTTTTATTCACTACGTACAATAATGTTTGTCTTTAAACTCGATGAGTCTTCTTCGCTACGTATGATATCTATTGTTTTAACATTTAGAAAGTACACACAGTATATCAAAATTATATGCGAAATACGATATTTTAGCAGCTAAACTCAAAACTATTATACATATGTAGTAATACATTATAAGCTACATATGATACGCAATTGTCTATTCGCGATAGCGTGTTTTCATATCATAATCAGAATACATCATAGATTTAACTCGATATTCTTGTGAGAAAATCAAATACTTTTATGCCTTTTTGTTAATATATTTATTCAAGTCGGTTTATTTGTAATTTTATCAAGATTAGAGGGGATACATGTAATTCGCCTCGCCCAAATGCGTTGGAGGTGGTCCACGTAGCTGGGTTTCATTGGTTGATCATCAGGGTCGACATAAACGTCGGGGGAATTGCGGTTGCGTGAGTGTTTGAGCTGGAGGGGCATTACAGATATGTAAAATGGAAATTAGAAAGAGATGGTGGGGCCTTCGATTCGAGGCGTTGACGTACAACTGTCAGATAAAACGAGTAGTAGTTTGTAAACAAGGAAAACATTGTCGGTCTCAACGAACCATGACCAAATAAATGCTTTGCTTCAAACGTTATTGGCTGGGCTCCCCTTCTTTGTGGGACCCAATATTATTACAATATATTTTTTGCGTAAATTATATTTACTTCTATCGAGATTTGTCTAAATTATTGAACGGATTCCATGACTTGTAAAGAACGAAATACCTCCTGAATGTGATAATATTGACAAAGAAATACATTAACAAAATTACTCTTACCCCAGCTCCCCATTTACGGTAAAGTGCTGATGAATAATAAAAATATCGTTTATAGTAACTTCATATTCATAAAGTGCGATTTGCCATTGTAAGTGGTGTTCGGTTATGATTTGGGGGTCATTTTAAATGAGGTTCAGTGCCACTCGCAGTTGTAAATGGAGATATGATTAGCAAGTATATTTTTATTTGCAACTAACCTGCATCGGCCTAAAGGAGTATATGGCTAATGTGACGGAAAGGGGCATAAGAATAGGTCCCCAACCGTCCTGGATCGCGAACAGCGAAATTGTGGGAGGGTGCTTAAGATGACTTAAGCGAGTTGAGATCTTGACATCCAGTGCCATGAGGGGACACTGTCCCTCCTCACAAATCTTGAGGTGCACAAAAGTGGATCCCACTAAATTGTGAGGAGGGACATTGTCCTCTCATGACAACATATCTTAATCGGACTTGCGAGCAAGACTCCCACCTTCCTTTATAAAGTGTGAACATTGTTTTGAAAATCACACTATATCTCAATAATATTATACTATAGTCAAATTACTCTAGCATTGCTAATTTAAGGTTCATCGTGCAATTGAGACTC
The DNA here is from genome assembly GCA_016801395.1 of Leptodermis oblonga. Lineage (NCBI taxonomy): Eukaryota > Viridiplantae > Streptophyta > Magnoliopsida > Gentianales > Rubiaceae > Leptodermis > Leptodermis oblonga. Next base: position 39,108,061 of record CM028760.1, read on the forward strand.
TTTTTCACAAGTGTCGTATTCTTGTTCATTCAACACTCAGAGTTTGTCCTGTTATAGTGTTACATCAATAACCATGTAAATAAGCGATAATTTAATAAAAAGTGTTATTATTGTTGGGAAAATAATTAATCGTTTAAAGCAAATTTATATATAAACACATTTAAATATACTTTAACTCTACTATTTAACAAATTACAGTATTATAACAATAACATTAAGCTTTTGGTGAACTCTCAATTGTGGTTGAATCCACCATATTTCTGAACTTTTTACTTCATTTAACTTTTTCTATGGATCAAATTTCCATTTGCCCTATAAAAAGAAAGAAAATTAGAAGAAGAAAAAAAAGTGCATTGAATTTTTTTTAAAACTCAAATTATATGCTCTTAATTAGTCGAAACATATACATTTTCCTTGTTCAAAACCTAGATATTGAATCATTCTCGTATTATCAAACTTGTTGGAATTTTAGTATGTATTTTGAGCTGACTTTGTAATAGTATTAATATGTACTACGTATTATTGATCCTTAATTATAAGTCAACCTTTATGGCATTGTTGTTTAGGTCACCACTTTTTGTTACCTCATATCGATCACTGAATTAATGTAACTGGTCATTAATGGTTATTTCACTAATAAAAAATATCAAACGAGACATTTGTATGTTGTTATTGAAGGGTAAAAATGTTCGCATCAATCTATGTTTATTGTTGCTTTATTTTATACTTCACTTTGTTGAGTAAATCCGCACATAAATTAAGATATTCACTGTGCAAACTCTTTGTGCATAGGACAAAAACAAAACCTTGAGTGTAACATAATGCACAAATTATAAGTCATGAAAGTTAGAAGAATGATAATAAAACTGAAATCTACAAATGCGAGTCTCATAGTTGAGCAAAATTTCTCATTGACATAACAAAATAACCATTACTGGTCATCTTCGTTAATTTAATGGCTAAAAATGGGCGAAAAAATATTTAGTGACTTAAAGTGATCGAACGCAAGCATGCATTTAGTGGCCCGTGATATAATTTGTCCAAAATTATATGCCAACTTATGAGTTATGACACATTTGAAAGTTTTTTTTTTTATATTTTAATTTTCTTTCTTTAATTCTAGTGCATGTACATAATTGATTTGGCCAGGTTGTAAAGGAACGTCTAAGCTCCTACTGTCAATTGCTATACTTTTCAGTTTTATATAATTTTTAAAAATCATAGACGAGACTTGGTATAATGAATTTTATAATGTATATATAATGTGAGACCAACGGGTCATGCCACTGCTTATTTTTATTTTTTAAGAACCAATTGTACGTTCATGTTACTCGAATTAAAAATTGTCGTTTGCCGCCCCTATTATTCAAATTTTGTCGACATTATATGCATTTAAACAAATATTTTTAGAGCTAAAAATAGTTTATAAAATATTTAAACTGATATTTAATAAAAATATTTTTAAGTTATGTTTAACGCAAGTAATTATATAAAAATTATGTTCATTATATATAAATATTCTTTTTCTTTTGGGTGGGGTGGGGTGCGGGGTGGGGGTAGGAAGTGGGGCTGTGAGCAGTGGTGGGGTTAAGGCAAGGGGGTATATCGCCGGGGGTCGAGGCGTGGTGAGGGTAGGGCGGGTGTAAGGTTGGTAAGGATAGATGGTGATGAAACATAATCTGCCCTGAAGAAATAAAGTATCTTGCTACCGAGTCAGGTACCGACTGAATCTCCTTATCCCGAAATCAATCAGTTTACTGGATTTAGTGCTTATAACAAACAAACCTATCAGATCTAGTAATCTACAAAACAAACGGGGCTATTCCCCATGTTCCACTCTGTTGATCAAATCAGTAATCAAACAAGATATTGTATAAAGTCATTTCAGTGTAAAAGCTAAGTAAAAAATGACGTCCCTTTTTCAAACTTTGCTTATGACTTTTATAGACTTACTTGTGATTATGTCTGTTTTGGCCATCTAATTGTAACCAGTCCCTGCCATTTAATGATCCTCGTATACAGAGGTATCAAATGGGCTACATCAAACTCGTTAGGCGCGCTCAATTGGGTGAAATTTTGTAACTAGATCGTGCTACGTTGAAATCTGATGGCGTTTTTCATAGCAGCCCAAGAGGTTGAGTTTCCTCGTAACCGAAACCACATTTATTCTTGTCTTAACTTCTCCATATGACCAACACCAACATTTAAGATTATTTATATCCCTTTTGGCTGTGTGACGGGGGCTCGGTAATTAACATCATTTAAAGCGCGCCTGATAATTAATGCTCCCCCAATCTTTTTGCTTGGAACCCAAAACTTTATACCCGCTGAACTCATAGTATTGGGACTCAGTAATTAACAACTCATTTTTCATTTTTGAAAGCAATTAATGCCTCATTAATTTCATACAACTGGTAACGTTTAATTATCTTTTGTATTTATCCCTTACTTTCCGCTTCGTATTTAGTATTCCCTTATCCTACTTTTTATGTTACTGGGCTTCACTCATTATGACTTCCGGATCCGGTACCAAGATAGTTTCCTAGTTCATTTACCTTACCAATATCGACATATTACTTTTACTAGTTTTGGTTTTTTACTTGACCCGACTTTTTACTGGTTCCGACTATTTTATGTACCGGTGCATTGTTTATATTCTTTATGGGCCTTTTATTTGTTTTAGGCCAAGTCCAATGATTTGTTCACTTTTAGGCCCTGTGTGGTACCTCTCCCAAAATATATTTTTGGAAAAAAAAAAGAAGTGGGCCTCACACTGAAAATGTATGTGAAAATCACATTTCTACACACATTTTGAGTGTGGGGCTCACCTTTTTTTTTTCTTCCCAAAAACATGTTTTGGGAGAGGTAACACAGTCCACACATGGCCTTAGATTCACCAGATGGTAGTTACATTTTGGGCATAATAGAGAAAAATATAAATGAAGAATTTTTTTAAAAAATTAATAATTGTTTTAAAATTTAAAAAAAAAACATGTTTCATTTATACTTCAAAACTATACTTGAAGTACACTTGTCTTGAAAAAATGTGGCATGCTCTTTTGGATGAGTTTTGAAAATAGATTTTGAAAATGATTTTTAAATGTGAAAAGTGTATTGAGAGTATAAAAAAAGAGTAATTGAAAGATACAAATATATATTGGGAATAATAAGATTTTAGTACAATATTCAAAACTACTAAAATCTGTTTTTGAAAACATGGGGAAGAGCATGACATTTATAAATTTCTTTCTAATAATATTTGATGTAAAACGTCCTGAAAATGAGCTAACATACATGTAGCCAAGTTATTGAAACACAAGTGTTTAATGTGTAAGTTTATCCTTTTATTTTCAGAATAAGATTTGTAATGCTTACTGATAAATATTTTGATAAGATTTCCCTCACAATAATATTATTAGTGAAAACGGGAGTCGAATAACATAAGTAAAAATTCAAAGAAAAACGTTAATTCAAAGAGTACGGGTCTGTTCTTTTTGTTTCGTTTTGAAAACGGTTTTGGTTTCAACAGTAAATTTAATATATTTTAATCATATTCCATCATTTTCAATACAACTTTTTAGTATTCAGCATCTACTTTTTACATTTTCAATACACTTTTTACATTATAAAACTATTTTCCAAAACTTGTTTTCAAATTTAGTTTGAAACCAAAGATAGATAACAGACCCGTAGCCTACACTTTTAATCTTCCTTGTGCTATACGAGTAAGTTCTAAATTCGAAACTCGTAGCCTACACTTTTGAGGTGCTAGGTCAACAACTTAGCCATTTATTACACTTATAGGTTCAATTCAAAATTTTCATATCGTGTTTATTTCACGTAGGGATAAAAAAAAAAAAAAAAATTTGGTGAAAAGCAATTGAATATAAGTATATACAAACAATAAGCGATAAAGCGAAAGTTTATGCTTGAAGCATATGCTTTGGAAGATCCTTTTCTTCTCAACCCAGCTGCCCACTAATGCGCCCATCCCTCTTACCTTTTAGGTTAATAAAACCCCCTCAACTCATCATCTCCAGCTCCTTTCTTCTGTCCGCCTGCCGGCGGATATCATACATCCGGTACGAGCAAGATCCTGACGGACTGGCCGGGGCGGTCGAGGTCGATCGACGATCATCGCAGGAACGGAAGCCATGGAAGAGATGATCATAATCATGAGGTGAAGTGAAGAGGTTGATGAACTTTGTATAGTTTCTCCAATTTGATTAATTGGGCAACTAATGATCCTTTGGCAATGCATCTGTACAACTTTGTACTAGATGTGTAGTTTTGTTAGATTATATACTACATATTTTATGTATTAATTAATTAGTAGTTCTTTTTTTAAATTTTTTATTATATATAATAGTTTTAAAGTATGTTATATTGTAAACGAGTGTATCGAGAATAAACATCGAAAGAGATGGTTGATTTTTGAGTTCTAGCATATGCTCTTTCCCATGGTTTGTTCTATTTTTGTTTCTGTTTGTTGTTTACTATGTTAACATCGAAAGAAATGATTCTTACTTATGTTTCTTCTGGGGTTAAGAAACTAGAGCCATTCAAAACCAAGAAGAAGGAATTAGTGAGTGATTACTGAGAACGCTTAGTCTAACACGAGATTAACAAGAATGAGAAATTTCTGGACAATCAATTGTTTCCACTCTCTAAGGCGCGTATAATCACTGTCGTTAATGAGTACTCTCGAAGGATACAATAGACTCTGACAAACAACAAAGTACTAATTCTTTGATTGTTTGAACAATATTAGAAAAGCAAAATTAAAGTTATTTATCAATTTATAGAGTTTAGAAAGCCACTATCAGTTTGTGATAATTGAGAAGATTTGTTTGATCATAAAAGTTCAAGAACAGTTGCAATGTTTTGTTGAAGATTCTTGTAATTTATAGTATAGCAATAAAGCAAAGTCATTGGAACAAAAATTAGGAAAAAGAGGAACAAGCTAGCTTCAGTAGCTGTGGGAGGCGTTGTGCAAGATGTTGTGCGAGTTGCACGCCTCTCGCACAAGCTCCAGTAAGCTACCGAATGGAGTTGTGTGCCGTGTGAGCCTTTGTGCGAATCGCACGGCTCTTCGACCAAACTCGAGTAGCCACTAAAAGATGCAACTCCTTGTTTATTCTGAAAGATGCATAGGTTGTTCGTGTCCCATGATTGCAACATTTCAACTCTGGCCTGTTTTTTTTGGTTGGGTTGAGTTTTGGTTTGAATTTTGGTTTTGAAAAAATAATTTCATAATGTAAAAAGTGTATTAGAAATGTAAAAATGTATAACTGAATAGTAAAAAGCTGTATTGAAAATGATGAAAACTGATTATAATATATTAAATTTACTATTGAGACCAAAACCAAAACTTAAAAAACAGGCTTAGATAGAGGGTGATTGGCCAGAGATTAAATCAATTTTTTTCATATCCTTACTTGTTTAAACAATCAAAAAATCTGCTAATTTGTTGTTTATGATAAATCTATTTTATGCTAGAAGTGATCTTGCCACATTCCCAGTTAGCAAGAATAGTGGGGGCATTAAACACTTTGAGGAAAGTGTTTCTACACGACTTAGATTGCTTTTATTCATCTACTTCCATTTTATATATCTTGTTCTTTTAGTGTTCTTATTTCTTAAGTTTTGGAGATCCCGACTTATTATCTTCATGTTTTATATGGATTTAGATATATTGCGACAAGTTTCAACATCGAAACCGCAGTTAAAAATCGTGTGGAAAACACACCAAGATATCGAATAGGCACCAAAACTACTCTTTCATCATTTACAAACTACACAAGTTAATTTCTAACATCTGCCCGTCTGGTTAGCTCTTGAATTTTTTTTTAACTATCTTTCCTCTCTTATTCTTATCGGTTAAAAGTTGAGAAGTGATCATGTAAAAGTTTGAATCGGACAAATTTACAAAATTTGAAATCCCGAGTTTGAAGTCTTATGTTGTTAGCCATTTGGATATGAAGTTCGATACCCAATAGTTTGTATATTGATAGCTGTAAAGGGAAAAGAAATGACACTTATGGTGGTTTATATTTGGACTCATAACATTTTTAGTTTGTCTCTTTTGCCATTTTTGTTTAGAATTTTTAAAATTTTTTATGTAGTTTTTATAATTTTTATTTGTAATTGAGGAGGTTTTCAAGTTATTTTAAATTCTAAAAAGATAAAGTGAAAATAAAATCCTCAAAACTTGTAAACAGTTAAAACTTCTCAAAATTTAGATAAATATAGTGCAATTGTAACACAATCTGTAGTGAATAGAATTTTATAAATTTGATTTTAATGAATAATAAGATTTATTAATTAAAAATGGACCTAAACTATGTGGAAATATCTCGTACTCGATTAAATAGATAAAAAATGTCAAAATTTTAAATGCAGGGACAAAATGCTAATTTTCTTTTGTAAAAAGTTTGAACCATACTTTTAATTAAATTTAGTGTTTCTTCTTTACGTTTTAATTTTGATTTCAACAGTAACTTTAATATATTATAATAAATTTTCATCATTTTTAATAAAAACGATTACTGTTCAGCTATACCTTTTTACATTTAATACATTTTTTTCATTTTAAAATTATTTTTCTAAAATCAGTTTTCAAACCCATAAAAAAAACATACCCTTAATTAGTTTCGTTACAAATGAAAATTCTTGACAAATCAGTTTCGTACTCCCTTCGTTCCATTAGAAGGGTTCATCTTTACTTAGGTACAAATTATTATGGATGTCAAGATACAATACCTAAATACTTAATTTGTCCCCATTTGTTCCATTTATATCCTTACTTAAAAAGTAATGATTAATTGTAGACCACACATAATTATATTAGTAAGGGTAAATGATGTAAAAAAACTCAAACTGAACCCTTCTAATGAAACAAAAAATATTTATCAAACTATACCCTTCTAATAAAATTTTCAAAATGGCGGTTTTTCAAATCACCCACTAAACCAAAACCGCCAAACATGAAAGTCGAAAGACCGCCACGGAACTCAAAATAATGTCCCAAATAAAAAACAGGCGCCAACTCAAAATTCCAACTCCTTTCCTCATTAAACAATCCCAACCGTTCCTTACTTGACTTCCACAAAGAACATTAATCCGACGTCCAGTACAACGCCAGCTCATCGATCCGCGCACCTCCCAAACCAACCAATCACTCACCAACAGTCACCTCTATATAAACTCTCATCTCATTCCCCCAAATATCACGAATTCACAATCGATTTCAATCCCAACTCAAATCGAAATCCAAATCCCATTTTCTTGAATCTTTCTGAAATCCCAAATGGCACCCAAGGCAGAGAAGAAGCCCGCCGAGAAGAAGCCGGCAGAAGAGAAGAAGTCCGCTGTTGCCGAGAAAGCTCCGGCGGAGAAGAAGCCAAAGGCCGGGAAGAAGCTCCCCAAGGACGGCGGTGCTGCTGCCGGAGACAAGAAGAAGAAGAGGACGAAGAAGAGCGTCGAGACCTACAAGATCTACATCTTCAAGGTGCTCAAGCAGGTTCACCCGGACATCGGAATCTCCAGCAAGGCCATGGGCATCATGAACAGCTTCATCAACGACATTTTCGAGAAGCTGGCCCAGGAGGCTTCTAGGCTTGCAAGGTACAACAAGAAGCCCACCATCACCTCTAGGGAAATTCAGACAGCTGTGAGGCTTGTACTTCCCGGTGAACTGGCTAAGCACGCCGTCTCCGAGGGTACCAAGGCGGTGACGAAGTTTACTAGCTCTTAGATTTGCATCTGAGGATGGAAATTTGTGTTTTGTGATATAGGGTTCTAATAGTTTGTAGCGATTAGATTAGAATTCGTAGTAATTGTCTCTTTTGGATGATTATGGATTGTGTTTTGTGAGAATCTTCTCGATTCTTGTTTTGTTGAACTTTCTGAGTCAATACAAGCCTCTTAAATTTCTTTCAGATTACTGTAATTCTTGTTATGCAATTTTCTTTTTAGTATGGTTTTCTGGATTTGATTTGTAACAATCTTCTCAGTTTCACTCTGTTCTTGGATACAACTAAGTCTGTTCTTGGCTGTTGGAAGTTGTGATTTAGGGTTTGTTTTTTTGTTTCGTTTTGAAAACAATTTTAGTTTTAATAGTAAATTTAATATATTTTAATCATATTTATCATTTTTAATATAATTTTTTATTATTTAGTATTTATTTTTTATATTTTTAATACAATTTTTACATTATAAATTTATTTTTTAAAATTTGTTTTTAAACTTAGTTTGAAACCAAAGATAGAGAATATGCCCTTAAGAGCTAAAATGAACCATTTTAAGTTGTTATTTCTTGACTGTATTTAATTGAAGATTCGTTAATTAATTATGTTGATTTATTTTTTTTTAATGAATATTTAATGCTTTAAAGGGTTTTACTAGATTTTATTTATTTGTCATTAGTTTCACAAATTGGCTCGTAATTTCTCTAACAAAAATGCGACAGATTATTCGTGGCTTAGTAGCAATACAGTTATCCTATTGATGTTCAACTCAAATATCTCTTTTGTTTTTTAAATTTTAAAATAATAACTTTTGTACACCAAAATAAGGAGACACAAATTTTCAATTACAGAGAAAGTAATAAACAAATATGTGGTATATATTTACTTGAAATTTTCAAGTGATACTTTTGAACTGAAACGAAAAAAAAAAAAAAAAAAAAACTCGGGTAATCTTGAAGAAGTGTTTGTGTTCATTTTTGGTATAATTAATTTGAATCTCTCATGTTTATAGTAACTTTGGGCAACTTTGGGCATTGTAAAATGTGATTTAGAGAAAGGAAATATATATTAATTTTTGTATAGTTACATTTTAATGTAGCCTGTTCTTCTTGTTGTTTTCAGACCCGATTCTGGCATTTTTTTGGATTGCAACCTAAAAATTTAACCCAACCCCATGTTCTTTACTCAATTCTCAAACCCAGTTCACAAACCCAAATCCCACTGTCGCCGCCGCACTCCTCCTCCCCCAGCCGCCGAAATCTGGCCTCCTCTTCTTCTTCTTCTTCTCGGTCTTCTCCTCCTTCTTCTTCTTCTTCTCCTTCTCGCGTCTTCTTCTTCTTCTTCTTCTCCTCCTCCTCCTTCTTCTTCTTCTTCTACTTCCCGCTGCCCTCTCCTTCTTCTTCGCACTTCTTCCCTTCCTCCTCCTCCTCTTCTTCTTCTTCTTCCTCTTCTCCCCGCCGGCGGTCTTCTTCTTCTTCGCGCCGCCGGCCCTTCCTCCTCCTCCTCCTCCTTCTTCTTCTTCTTCTTCTTCTTCTTCCACAATTAATCACAAACCCATTTGTGATAGTATATTTTCAATTTGAATCCCCAAATCCCAAATTTGGGGAAAATTAAAACTTCAAGCTCAAATGGGTTTGATTGAAACAGAAAAAAAAAGAAGAAGAAGAAGAAGTTGATTTTGGGGATTTAGGTTTTGGGCCGCTGGCGGTGGCGGCGACGCGGCGGCAGGGCGGACCGAGTGGTGGTGGAATTTGTGTTGTGGACCCGGGTCTGAGAACGACGTTTCTTTGTTCTGGGTCTCAACCCATTCGGTCTCTACTTAAAAACTCAAACTCGGGTCTCAAACCTGCGTAAAGAACAGGCCCTAAATTGACTTCATGGTTACTAATTTTGTTAGCTACGGTAACACATTTCTTTTGAAAATAGATGAGGCAAAATTGAAAATCCCCCTTAGACATAGGGGGTTAAAAATAATTAAGCCTTAATTTACTTTTTAAAATAATTAATTAATTAATTAAAATACCGAGCTTACTATGTTAAAATTAGTATGGTTAATATAAATATTTAATAAATGTATATGGATAATGATAAAAAAGAATAAAATTGTCATAAAGGGCCTAAAGTCGTATTTAATTCTAAATTATACACAGTACACCGGTTTTCATTGGATTTTTCATCCTAAGTAAAAAGCAATCTCAACTGTCCCTTATCTCACTTTCACCTATTATCTAATCTGACGGTCAAGGATTTGCCAGCTCATCAATCCGCTCATCACCCAAATCAACCAATCACGCACGACCCGTCACCGCTATATAAATCTCTCTCCGCCCTCCTAATTGATTCATCCATATCTATTCTCAATTCGAAATCCTATTTCAGATCTCTCTTTTTCTCTCTACTTTTTAGTAAGTTTTTCTGAAACCTAAAATGGCGCCCAAGGCAGAGAAGAAGCCCGCTGAGAAGAAGCCGGCAGAAGAGAAGAAATCTGCCGTTGCCGAGAAAGCCCCTGCGGAGAAGAAGCCAAAGGCCGGGAAGAAGCTTCCCAAGGACGGCAGTGCTGCAGCCGGAGACAAGAAGAAGAAGAGGACGAAGAAGAGCGTCGAGACCTACAAGATCTACATCTTCAAGGTGCTGAAGCAAGTCCACCCGGATATTGGAATCTCCAGCAAGGCCATGGGCATCATGAACAGCTTCATCAACGATATATTTGAGAAGTTGGCCCAGGAATCTTCAAGGCTCGCGAGGTACAACAAGAAGCCCACCATCACTTCCAGGGAGATTCAGACTGCGGTGAGACTTGTACTTCCCGGTGAATTGGCCAAGCACGCCGTCTCTGAGGGTACCAAAGCCGTGACCAAATTTACTAGCTCTTAGATTCTGAATTGAAGATGAAGAACGGTGTTAAAAAAATAAATATTGTGTGTGTGTTTTGATTTATCTAGGGTTCTAGTTGGTTGCAGGGATTAGAACGAAATTAGTTGTTTGTAGTTCATGTATCTAGTTAACTCTAGTTGATGAAGGGTTTTCTTGTGTAGTGGTTTCTGATGGAATACAATCCTTTAATTTTCCAAAATCAAAACATTGCGAATTCTGTTGTGTTCCCTTCTTTACTTTTTGATATCATTTAAGCCTCTGGGCATACAATTTATTCCTGCTTGCTCTGGGTATTCATGAATGAGTACTAAATTATCTGAGATTTGGGTTTTACATTTGTGATATTCGTATGTGCATATTTGCACTTGCTTTTGTTCTGATTACTCTCACAAGGCCAAACTTCAAAATTGTTTAAATCCAGAATCGACCATTTCTTTGAAAACTTAGCTGATGAATCCATGGAATGCCCAGTTAAAGATTCAAAATTGAGGAATGGTGAAAATGCGTTTTATGTTTTAGCGTTTGATTTTCAGTTTCCACTCTATAATTCTTCTACATTCTTTTACACATTTAGAACCAGCAAACAAATCACTCAATTTCCAAGTGTCTTCTGAAGGCAATAGCAATAAGAGCTCATGTTAGTTCTCAACCGCAACAACATTCTTGATCAACATCAAGAGTATATGTACCAAATAGTGATTGACGGAGCTTTTGATCACAAAATAGGAGGAGCAATTGCCATAGTAGATGTCATGGCTCAGAATATTAAGAAAATAAAAGCTGTTTTACCATTATAATCAGAAGCCTCAGCTTGTTTACATTCTGGCCCAAGGATGAAATGTTTGTTATCGGGCCGCTGTGGTTGTTCCATCACTTTTCCCGTCACTTCCACCATCCGTCGATTTGCCGCCAGATGCCTTAGGAACAGACAGCCTTGACCTCTTAGCCACTCTGCCCCTGCCGCTGCTCCGATCGAGAACGATCATCCATTGTTGCTCCTGGTTCTTTCAGCAGCAGCCGCAAATTTGCCTCAGCCCACGGCTAGTCCCTCCGATCCGTTCATTGTCTGTTGTAGCATTTGTGGTGTCGAAAATCAGCACTGGCTGCAGTCTTCTCGAGAGGAAAGCCAGCGTTGAAATTTTGTATGTGGCAGGACAAAATTACCCTTTGGTGGAAAGCTTATTTAACGGACGGACCCCTAACTGATTCCGTTAATTTTAGATGACAAAGGACCAAAAAAATCACATTATAAAAGAGGGACCAAAATTGGCATTTATTCTTCTTAAAGTTCCATCAAATTATGTAAGTATAGAAATAGTAGTTTAGAGGGTTGATTGTACAGATAAAAAGTTTGATGACCAATTTGCAATTGAGATAAAGTTTAGAATAATGTTTTACTATTAATTAGGGTATACTTTGTAATTTATTAAAACTTCAAGAACCTTTTTGAGCATTTTTAAATTAATTGATAAAATTTGAAAACGCCTTTAAAGCGCTTAATTAGTGTCTAAGATTAATCATGAATTTTTTTAAAAAAAGTTCTGTTATCTTATATTTATACTCTGTATCATATAATTAATGACAATTTAAAAATAATAATGTCAATTTAATTGGTATTAATTATCTATCGGGCTCGTTTATTTTATTTTATTTTGATAGGTTTTAAAAATATGTTTTTAAAATATAGTTTTGGAGATGAATGTGAAAAATTGTATTAGAAATATAAAAAATGTAATTAAAAGGTAAAAATGTGCATTAAGAATTATGAAAAGTTAATATAAAGAGTAATGATACTCTCCTCAAGTAATTTTATCAACTTTCTTAACTCAAATGAGGTGTCATGCATTCATTGGTCAATAATGTAATATTAATAATTATTTTATAAAATGTATTCAATGAATGCATGACACTTCACTTGAGTTAAGAAAGTTGAAAAAATTACTCGAGGAGAGTATTATTGCTCTAATATAAATATGTAACTACAAAAACATATTTATGAAAACACGGTAAAAAAAAAAAACAGCTATTTTGATTGAACCATAATTATTTTAAAAATTAGAAAACTTTCCAAAGCATCAATTTGTTTTAATCTTAAATGGAGGACGTATATAATTTATCAAAAGTATTGGGGCAATACTCACATTATTGAAAGTTACGAAACGCGGAAGTTCTCTGTCGTTTACGTCGCCCCTGAAGTCCAAGCAACTAAAACCCTTCTATATGATATGACCCGTTTACTGCACGCTCTAGAACTTAGATGGCAAGAAGAGCCGGTCTGGAGCTTTTTGTGAGCAGTAAATGTTTTCATTTTAATCGTTCTTCCGTTTTCATCCATCTTGTGCTTTTGTATCTGTATCTTTGTGTGATTTATTGGGTATTTTCCTGCTTGGAAGTCAAAACCAGTTTTTCATTTCGTGTTGATTTTGTTGAATTTGTGCAGGATTATCGTTTTACACAACTGCTGAGGATCTGAGGAAGCTGTTTTCACCGTTTGGTTCGGTTACTGAAGGTGATTTGTATTGTCTGTTGTGATTTTGCTTGAAAAAGATTGAATCTTTCTTGGCGCATCCCTTTTCAATGGCGTTATATTTTGAGTTTTATGATGGCTCTGATGCATTTTTTCATCGTGGGTTGATCTTTCAGCTAGGCTTGTTATAGACCCTGTCAACCGAAGGCCTAAAGGGTTTGGATTTGTGAAGTTTGAATCAGAAGTTGATGCCCAGAATGCGTTGAAGGCCATAGATGGAAGGGTATACCTTTTCTCTGTGAACATTTTGACTCTACGTGTTTTAAGTATCTTGCTTATTTGCTGATATTGAGATTTATTTTCCTCTACTTGTTATTCGATTTCATTTGGGGATAGTCTAATGAAAGTAGTTCTCCTTCTTAGTGTGAACTTTGTAGCACAATATGAAAGGAAAAGATAACATCTTCAATTTGGTGAATTTGAGTATCAACTTATAGGCTTTTGTGTCTGAACTCTCAACATGATTTGGTGTCGATGTGTACCGTTATTGGTTATTTTAAATTATTGAAATAATCAAGAAGTATCATGGGACTTGAAACTGAGATTTATGGCTCTGTCTTTGCCTGACATATTTGGAGAGATGCATCCGATGCTAACTGTGAATATTGACAATACGTTATGGTATATTTATGCATTTTGGCGTTGGAAGAGGTCATTTGATCTAGTTCCAAAGCCATCTTCAATTACAGAAGAGGAAGGTACTTGAAATGTTAAATAAACCTACTAACTAATGAAACTTTAGTCGATGGGTATCTGCTACTATGCCCTTCATATTTCAAGGGCAGGCAAGAAACATTTGCCGACAAATTGAGTACCTTTGGAAACTATAACTTATGATTCAAAGAATCGTATTGCTGCAGTTCTTTTTCATGTATGAATAAATTGCCTAAGATATGCATGGATTAGGTTCTTAATGTTGTGATAAATATGAATCAAAATTGAAGGATTGCTGCTGTGCTATTCATAAAAAGTTTGTCTGTGATTACAGATAGTGAAGGGGAGACTGCTTTTCGTGGAAGTAACAAAGACTGAAAAATCTGAAAAAGAAACGTCATCAAGCTAAGTTCATTCAAGTTGCACGTCTAGGGCTTTGCACAGTCGGCTTACGCTCCAATATCCAGTTCCAATGGGAGAACTTCTGACATTTTCACAGGCTTCCTTACTTCTGCTTCCAAAGGCTCAACTCCAGTACCCCAGACAAGGGTGGAATCACAATTCTCTTCATCAGTCAGTCACTTTAGCTCGTTCCCCTACGCATTTGTTCGCAGCCAATTCAACATTATCTGCAACAATGGCCACAGAGAAAAAACAGTTTTGGGGGATTAGAGCCAGTGTCATTTCTGACTCCAAGGTGCCCACTACATTCACAGTCGATTCAGCTGGGGGAGGGTTTGATGTGCTAGAAGGCAGTGGCGGATCTGGGGATGACTTTGGCAATTCAGGTGGAGGCAATGGTGGTGGTGGAGATAACGATGGCAGTGATGGCAATAATAGCAATGAAAGTGAAGGGGATTCAGGTGAAAACTCGGGGAAGGGCAAGACTGGAATGTCCATGTCTCAAAAACTAACTTTAGGCTATGCTCTATTGGTTGGAGCAGGAGGAGTGATGGGCTTCTTAAAAAGTGGCAGCCATAAATCATTGCTTGCTGGTGGATTATCAGCCTCACTCTTGTTTTATGTCTATTCGATTCTTCCCTCGAATCCTGCTTTCGCATCATCCCTTGGTCTTGGGCTATCTGCTGCGCTTTTGGTAGTGATGGGTTCTCGCTTTAAGAGGTCGGGGAAGGTTTTTCCGGCTGGCGTGGTGTCCATTGTATCTTTCATCATGAGTGGTGGCTATTTGCATGGGATTTTACGTAGCCTCCATTAATGTTGTGTTAAAAGAGCTGCCCCTGTGTACGTTTCGCTTTCAGAAGGCCGTGACTAATGTTTAATTCGAGGAACTCACCTTTCAAAGTATTCGTGTTTACATTTGTGCGTAATTTTCCGTGGTGATTCTGGTTGAATGGACAGTTTTATGATGCATGAATGGCAGATGATTTCAAATTCTGACTTGTTGACTCGTTAGCCGAGCATTTCTCTTTAGCTTCTTTACTGTTTTCCGGTCTCAGCTATATGTATTGCTAGTTATGTTCCCTTCGATCTAATGGAAGAGTTTTAGGTACAATTGATCATGAGCCACAAGATACAATTTTAAAGGAGATGCTTCTAATATAATGTTTCAATGGAAGAGTTCTTAGATACAATTGCTTATGAGTTACAAGGTATTCTTTGGTAGATATTTTGCTTCCTTCTAGCAAGGGGTTGCAGGGCAGTTACATTGATAAATTGATTCCAACTTTTGTGGGATTAGGAGAGCATTTGTGAATTGTTAAGATTACAGAATGTCTAAAGAAACTACTACTCTGTTCCGTTAGAAAGTGCTCCAGTCTCCTAACGAAACTTTTGTTATTGGGTTAGCCACATACTTTACATGTTTCTATCAATTCACATGGCATCATCAAGTGATACAACGCTTGAAAAAGAATTTAGAACGCCCTTGTTGACGATCCTTTACTCCGACAACATCTATGATTCCTCTAACAATGTAATATCTCTTACAATGAAACAAATAAAAAAGGTATAATTTATGGTTATATGGTGTTCACATTCTTGATTCCAACTTAATTTCAACTCGTTTGAAATGTATGTCTCGATGATTAAAATATTGAGGGGCTCTTTGAAGGGATGAGTCAATATCTCGCTTATCTTCTAACCTTTCAAAAGATCTAGAACGCCTTTGTTAACAATTTTTTACTCCTACAACCTCTAGAATTTCTCGAACAATGTGATATTTCTTATAATGAAACCAAAAAATGTATAATTTGTGTTAATTCCAACTTAATTTCAACTCGTCTGAAATGCATGTCTCGATATTAAAACATTAAGGGGTTCTGTGAAGGGACAGAGTTAATATCTCGATTTCTCACTTATCTTTTACACTTTGAACAAGAAACTACTATCATATTAATAGTAGCAGCATTACAGACCACAAAATATTATCCCCTTTAACTACGTGATAACAAAAATCAACATTTGGAAATAGTGTTGTAGTGAAAGAAGTTTAACAAAAATTGAATGCAACAAAACTTAAGAACATCCATGTCCTCCACCTTTTTCAGGAACTCCTACTGCAACAAACACATCTTGCCCTCATTTGGAAAGAGCTAACTGAATGCGGATGTTCCTACCATCCAATATCTGAAAAGGGGTAACAAGACTCCAATATTATCAGAATACCGCATAAAATGCAGTTCAGTGCATAGAAACTCATGCACGTGCGGATTAGGGAGAATGGCCGATAGTTTGGAACAAAATATGTGCCGTCTTACCTAATACTTCTACACACAAAAAGTTGTTTCCAGGGCTAGAACATGTGATCTAATGCGATGAATTTATCAAATATTGTCAGAGTATATGTTGAAATGCAATATGTCAGTTGTATTTCTTCATTATATCGATGAAATATTAGGTTTGATTATGGAATGTATCATGGTACTAAGACAAACCTTGTCATTCATTTCTTCTAAAGCTTTGCTCGCAGCAGCCTCCGAGTTGAAATGCACAAATCCATATCCCTTTGATTTTCCGCTCGCATGGTCACATATTACCTTCACTGTTCGTGCACAAGGGAACAAAACATCGTTTAGGCAAGAAAAAATAAGTATTTCTTCCGTCCCATTAAAACACTATTAGAAACAAACTATTTTAGTGCGACGGAGGAGTATCATTTCACAATTTGTACGGAAAGATGGACAAAGATCCAAACATATTGCCTTCAATAATTTCTCCATACTCCCCAAATGCATCCTTCAGAATCGTTTCATTAGTGTCATAAGAGAGCCCTGCAATAAATAAGATGAAGATAATTTAACCACATTTTCTGGACGATAAGAATGACAAATAATGATGCAGCAAATTTCTGTGAAAAGACTTCTTTGGGGCATTTTATCGAACGGACATCATACATGCTCTCAAATAAACACAAATAAAATTCACACATTAGATTGGCAAAGAAGCTCCAATTCAGCAGCAGCAAAGAGTAAAGGCGGACCTCCAACGAACAATTTTGTGGAGGAGGAACGAGAGAAAATCCACCTCGACAAAGGGGACGAATACACGAACCGAGCTGAGTTCAAGATCTGCATTTTGGCTTTACAGGGCTACTCTACACAAGTGTTCCAAAAGTGAAATTTTAAATGGCTTTCCAATTTTCCAGGTAAATGTGACAAGACGACATATTATATCTTAACCTATGTGGGTTTTTCAGAATTCTAGATTTAAAACAAAGCTTATGCGGAGCTGATTTTTTTGCAATAAACAGAGGCGCCGATTACAACGCAATCATAGGAAGAACTAATAAAAATCATTTTACTACTTCAATTTTAATTGAAAATGCTGTCAATTAAAGTTCATTTTCGTACAAAATCAAAGAACAAAAACTGAAAACACACAAAATCTTGCTAAGTCAATCCAAAGTCAAGGAAAAATTTTTTTCCCACAAATGAACACTATTGAAAGCAGAAACAAGTGGTTTCATTGAATTAAAATTCAGCAAAAGCATGATAATAACAATAATAATAACCAAGTAGCTAAAGGCATTACATTCACCCTTTTTAATCCTAAATCTTCCCTGCTAAAATGGCAGAAACCCACAAGTGTTAAACCAACAACAATTACATACAATCAACACTAATCATCATCATCATCATTTAAGCTGCAGCCTTCTTAGGGGATTTGGTGGCTTTTGCTGGAGATTTGGTGGCCCTTGGAGACTTGGTGGGTTCTTTGCCTTCCTTTGAGGCCTTATCTGTTTTCTTTGGTAACAAAACAGGGTTAATGTTTGGTAAAACTCCACCATGAGCAATTGTCACTCCTGCAAGCAATTTCCCAAGTTCTTCATCGTTCCTGATTGCCAACAGCACGTGCCTCGGAATGATTCTGTTCTTCTTGTTGTCCCGAGCTGCATTTCCTGCCAACTCCAAAACCTACAAAAATTGGGGGAAATTTTAAAACCAACACACAATTCATCATCTCAATTGGTAAATATGAATTACTAAAATTAAACAAACCCTAAAAACTAAAGTTTTGAAGACCTAAGTAGGTTAAGCTGATAGCAAACTATACAAAACCTAACCACAGATCTGAAGGAAGGAAGGAAAGGGAGAAGATAATTACTTCTGCAGCTAGATATTCGAGAACAGCGGCCATGTAGACCGGAGCGCCAGTTCCGACGCGCTGTGAGTAGCGACCCTTCTTCAAATACCGGCCGATTCTACCCACCGGAAACTGCAAACCGGCCTTAGTTGAACGGGATACTGGCTTCTTCTTTGGGCCACCGCCTTTCCTACCTCCCGCACCCTTCTTCACTTTTCCGACGCCCTCCATCGTCAACAAATTAACTCAGAAAAAAAAAATACAGAGAAGCAAGAGTGATTACGAAGAGATGATCGTGGGGCAATCTAGCTCGATCTGAGATGAAGTATTTTTAGGCGATGACTGATTGCTGATGACAAAGGCTTAAATAGTGGTGTGTTTGTCATTTTGGTTTATACGGTGCTCGGTTTATAACCGTTGGATTCGAAGTTTAATCGACGGCGGAGGAACGTTTGGCGTCGATCCGTGTCATTTCGAATGGACCAATAGGAAGCGAGTGGGAATTTGAATTTTTAGCTGCGTTTTGCAGAACGTTTTGGGCTGAATAGTAGTAGTAGTAGTAACATTTTGCCCATTCTCCCGCCAGATAATTTTAGTTCGAGTTTTTGGTTTCTTCAAAATTTTGGAAATTGGAATGCATTTCTTGAAAATATCAAAGAAATAAATTTGACACTTCAATGAATGTAGGAAATTCGGAATTATTTGATTTTTAATTATTTTCAAAAATGTGATTTTGAGTTAATCTGTTGCTTCTGTGTTACTTTGTTGGACAAACTTCGTAAATGTATTATTTCAATTGTTCGATTAAAATAAGTCAAAATGTACAACTGTTTATAACTCACAATATGTAATTCTTTGACTCATCTACTGAACTAAGAGAGTATCAATGGTTGTGTAATATAATGTTCGATTACATTTTTTTTGTATTGCATAAAGCACATTCATACTTTCTCTGCAAAACATATTTTAAAATGCAATGTCATAAAAGCTTAATAATTATAAAATGTTTATGTATTACCTATAATAACTTGATTCAACTGTATTTTATTAATGTCATATGCTTGAAGGTCATGAGTTTGAATCTCCTCAATTACCATTATATTTATGTATAAATAAAAATGGTCAATATTTAGATAGTAAAAATATATATTGTGAATTATGTAATATATTGAAAAATTAATAAATTTACTAATTATAATTTTTATATTTATCTTTTACATTGGAAAACTTATCCAAGCCCTCTTGAAATTTGGAAGTATTAACAATACTTTCTCTTTGGTGAATATTGCTAATACCTTTTACACAAATTAAGGCTCAGTTATTTTTATACCATTTCAGAAAAATCATCATTTTTTCCTCCAAAATCATCATTTTTTTTTTTTACTAAATTCAAAATTTTAAAATTTCCTCTAATTTTTCACTCAAATTAAGGCTCAATATTTCTCTCTCATACCCAAATCTCCAAAAGAAACTTCCTCCAACAATGTATTTATTCCCTAAAACAAAATTTTCTCATTTATGTCTCAAAGAAAACGGAGCCTAAACATATCCACATTGTTGATGCCCTTTTGAGATTTTGAAATATTGCCAATACATTTCTTTGTCATTACCAATACACATAACATAAAAAGCACATTCATATCATCAGTGACCTCTTGAGATTTGACATTATCACCAACATTGTTCCCTTATGCATGCATACAACTTATTTGTTTCATTTGTTGTTTTATTATCGAAAGTTTACTTTTGAAAACGTGATAACTTTGGATCATATATAAGTTTTCAAAATAAAGTTTGCTTTTAATAACTTTGGTGGTGTTCGAACTAATTAAGCGAAGGGACGGGGCCCTTCACTCCTACCGCTAGTTGCAGCACGACTACAGAGAATATAATTATTCTCCATTAATTTCACAATCACCAGCAAAACACTAGGATTATCCGAACTTTGTACCGTCATGAAAGTAGAACAATCTCCATATGTCGTCGATCTCTGAATTTTCGCCATTATTAAGGTTTAGAATTCTCAAGTCAAGCTTCAATTCAACAAAATTTACTTAATTGAAAGAATCGATGACTGTTTTAATTCGAGTTTTTAAGTTGTAAATTTTTCACAATTTACGATTTTAATTCAAGTACAAAATTTACACATATTTTCTTCATTTTTTTTATTTATAATTAATGATAATAAACTGTCTATTAATAATGTTGGATTTCACGATTATATATCTAATTTGTAAACAACGTCGAATAAAATGTAACGCAAAAAGGGGATAATTATGTTTTGTTTTTTTTTTTTTTTTAATTATTATTGTCCCACATTGACTACTGCCGATGGAGAAAGAAGAAATAATAAAAAATAAAAAATGGTCCCATTAACTGAATTAGGCCATCTTAAACTTCGATTAATATCATTTTGCATGAAAGAACAAGACAGCCCATGCCAACAAAGCCCATTGGGCTTGAGTTCATGGGCCGTACTATTAGACCCCTAGTATTATGGATATGAATTATTAATTCCAATTACAGAATAATAATCCAAACCAACAACAGAGTTCAGAAGGTGGGGAAGAACAAGAAGGAATGAGAATTGACCATGGGGAAGAGAATTAGATTCATTTCTAGAAGAAGGGAAACAATGCCATGCAAATCTGATACCCTCGAAATTGCGCGCTACCCGCCCTTATAACCTCTAGCAGCACGGTGCCACGTATACAATCACAACTTACGTACTAAAACTACTAGAACGACATCGTTCATTAATTGCAATTTACCTATTTAATTATTTTAACTAATATCCATGACACCTAGTTCATCTCAGAATTTTCATATGATATTGATTTTATTTACTGGATTTTAATCAATATTTAATTTATGTCTTTAAACTTTGAAAATCTATTACCACCAAAACTAGATATAATGTTATCTTTCTTTATGTTTATTTGAGTTTCCCAATGAAAGATTTATAATTTTATTTTGTTCCAATTGATATAGACTCACGTGTATTGTAAAATTTTAAAATAAGAATATAAGCAAATTCCGTTTATATTATTACTCCCTTCGTCACATTTAAAGAGTCATGTTTATAATACTAAAACAGTATTACAAACAGGACTCTTTAAATGTGACGGAGGGAGTATATTTTTATATCATGACTAATCAAATTGGACTATCATAATAGTTTTTAAAAATAATTTATTTATAGCAAAAAATATGACAAGCATGGATATAGGTTATATTAATGTAAACTTTTAATACGATTAATATATCCCCACGTCTCCTCCATTACAACATCATTTAGTCATGGATAGTATTGTGTTGGTCAGTATTAATTGAATTGATAATTTTGTAATAGAACTATAATTTTATTTGTTAATTTACTAACTTATACCTGAATAAAATCCTTCAAAACCTTTTGTGGTGAATTACTCGTATAAGACTATAAAAAAAATATAAAAGAGAACATTATATACATAGATAGGAAAATACTATACTTTCATAAATAACCATTATATCACTGAACTGAACAATGATTGTAGATACATTACAGGGATCGTTACATAAGCTATTATCGAATGATAGAAGTTCTTTTTAAATATATATATATAAAAGGAGGAGTTACATTGCAATTTTTTAAATGTTAGTTATCAAATGAGAAAAAATAGAAACCGAAATAGAGAAGCAACGGTAGCCTCCTGGGGTCCACGTCGGGAGCGTCTAAAGAAAGCCCTCTAAAATCGCAGGGGGGGGGGCATAAAAGACATTTCAGAAAAAACACGTGGCAGGTCTCCATTCGCCCGACTTTCTTTCCGTGCCGTAGCTGTGATGCATGACCGCCACGATGATATTTACGAATAAATAAAGGAATAAATAGGCCGATATTTGTTCTTCAAATTTAATTTTGACAGAAGAAGCCTTTTTTACACTTCTCACAACTCACAACAGCTCTAAATTCTCTCTTCCCATTTGTTCCGCTCCCAAGCTTCAATCATGGTTAGTGGTTTTTTTTCTTAAATTTTTATTTGTATTTTGAAATAGTTATTGAATTTCGGTGGCTTGTTTGTGCTATTTTTCAAGCGATGTTCTGTATCTTTAATGGTTAGTTGGAGTTGATGCCCTAGCGTTTTTGGAGTGGATCTGATTGTGTTTAATTTTAGACCCGTGATCCATGATGCCCATGTTAATTGAGGCTGTTTTCAGCTGAATCGTGTGTTTTGACTGATTTTTACTTATGGGGTTTTTCATTTATTCTTTATTTGTGTATGTATGTTTAAGGAAATTGGATGTTGTTTTAGTACATTTTTATTGTTTTTTCTGTTAATCATTTGCTTTTTGAAGTTGTATGAATGTTTTTAGATGTAATGATCTTCTACATTGTAAGTTGAACTTTCGTTGAACATGAGATGGATGATGCTACCTGTAGATTGTGCAAATGTTGGGTATTTTTGTTGGATTTGATTAGGAATTTTGTGATGTTAATTTGTACCACATTGCTTTGCTCGTCTTGAGTTGGATCGTGCTGTTTATTATTACAAAAAAGGCTTCTGTATTTGGCTTTGTAGGCTATTTTATTGGCACTTTTGTTTGGTTCCAATGGCGTGAAGTTAAGGTGTTTCGCGATTATGTTGTCTGAGATTTGCTTTGATGTTTGAAGCAGTTTAGAGAATTATTTTCCATAAAATTGTAGGCTGTGAACAATATTTACCTTCTCCAGTTGCATTTGTTGATTGGGTGGACATGGAGTACCTGAAGCACCAAACGTTTCTGTAATCTAGTTCTCTTGTTATTTTTTGAACATTTTATTTGTTCTGCAACCATCTTTCTGCTTTATTAAACTTGTTCGAAATGTTTCCCGTTCATTTACCTTATGATTGTGTGTCTTTTTTAGTCCCGGGTCGTGTTTGTGGCAAGTGGGGTTCTTCTCATGTTATTTTATCTGTCTGGTGTTAATACGTTGAGTCCTCGATGATCTTGTACCTTTTGAAGCAATCATGAATTCTTAGTCCATCTTTTTTCTGTATAGGGAGTTACTCTGTGATCTTAATATGTTATGTGTTAATGTATGATATTTTTCTGTTTTCTGACTTAATTGTGGATTATTATGTGTAGGCTAATGCAGCATCAGGTATGGCTGTGCACGATGATTGCAAATTAACCTTCTTGGAGTTGAAGGCTAAAAGGACTCACAGGTTTGTAGTATTCAAGATCGAGGAGAAGCAAAAGCAGGTTGTTGTGGAAAAGGTTGGTGAGCCTAGTCAGAGCTATGAGGACTTCGCTGCCTGCCTTCCCGCGGATGAATGCCGATATGCTGTGTATGATTTTGACTTTGTGACAGCAGAAAACTGCCAGAAAAGCAGAATTTTCTTCATCGCGTGGTATATAACATACCCATTTATTCTTGTAGCAATAGAATTCTGATTTTTTGATATTGTTCTTCACCCCTGCTGCTGCTTCTTGATGATTTTTATTTGTTTTAGGTCACCCGATACTGCTAAAGTCCGGAGCAAAATGATCTATGCAAGCTCCAAGGACAGGTTCAAGAGGGAACTGGATGGTATTCAGGTAGAGCTTCAGGCAACTGATCCAACTGAGATGGGTCTTGACGTTTTCAAGAGCCGCACCAACTGAAGCGCATAATAAAGCTCTAGTATCGCAATGGATTCTTGATATATACTCTGGCTTTGCTTAGAGAAAAATGTTAATAGGGTTTGTGGGGAGTATTTACCTTTGCTGAGATATGATATTGTCCTCTTATTCAAAAATTCGATAGACTTGTCTACATCTAGTACATTATTAAGTTCTTATTTGGGGATTTTTTTTGTGTGTTGAAACTGCTGGAGCTGGACAAACAACTATTTTGTTGTTCTTTATCCTTCAAATTGATATTCTTTTTTACCCTTCTGACTGAATTCTTGATTGCACAATTACCATATTCTGCATTGTTTTTTGGCATTTCTTGATTGTCCACACATTTCAATTGTACTAAGCTTTGGGGTGTCAACATGTTGTAGGAATTTTTTACGGCATTTTGCTGTTAAGCATGTCTCGATCATACACAATGGCATGCTATATTTGAATGTAAATGAATCAATTTGTCTCGATCATAGGGCTAGTAGTTAAACCAGGCAATTGGTAAAGATCTGTGGAAAGAACCTTAATGTAGAACTATTGTATTACAATTTACACGAACATCTCTACAACATAGGTCCAATGTTGATGAACAATATCTCTATCCCAGGTATAACTAAGCTTCCCATGAAAACTGAAAGATCATCCTGAGAATCTGATAAATCCTCTAACCTTAGTCTGCAGTCATTTGAGAAAAAAAATGAATGTACATGAGAGATTAATTGTGGCCTGTTCCACATCATCTGAAGGGAACCCACGAAATCAGGAATCAGGATCCAGGTTATCAGTCCTCCATGAAATCGAGACCTTGACCAAAAGAAGCTACACCGAGGCAAGCACAACTCAACAGTTCCAGTCCAAAATCACATAGTAACAGAGTCCCTCTAAAAATTGAGACCTTTAAAAAAGGAAGTCCTCAGCAGTGAAGCTAGTCTAGTAGTCACAGACTCACAAGACAGGACCAAACTTTTGAATCAAGTTTATTGCCTGGTTTGGCTCCAGACCGCCATTTCTCATGTCCTCAAGCAATTCAAAAGCTTTGGACATCTTCCCAGCAATGCAGCAGCCGTAAATGAAGATGTTATAAGCCACCCTGTCAGGTTTTACACCCCGATGAAGCATGGAATTCCAAATCCTCAAAGCTCCTTCAAAATCCCCTTCCCTGCAATACTTGTGCAAAATTGTTGAATAGCTTACTCGATCTGGGGCGATACCATTAGCAACCATTTCTGATAAGGTCTCGGCTGCTGCTTGGATTTGACCATGCTTGCATAAACCTCTAATTAGTATGTTGTATGTGACAGTGTTCGCAAGAAATCCTTTGATCATAGCTTTATGCAGTTCCATAGCTTTCTCCATGGATCCTTCTCTAGTGAGCTGATCAAGGAAGCAACCATAGGTCATTTGATTAGGAATTAGGCCACTAGCTAGCATTTCTTTGAAAAGATTCTCAGCCTGGTCAATCAATCCTGACTTACACAAAGCATTGATCATGACTGTATACGTTACAACATTTGGGGTGCGGTTTTCATGTTGCATTATGTCCCAATACCCTGATGCAGTCTTCAAGTCTCCTGCTTTTCCAAATGCATCAATCATACTAGTATAGATCACATCATCAGGCTTCAATCCCTGGTCATGCATCTGCCGAAAAATACTTACTAGCTTATCCGAATCAAGTTGTTTTAGTGTTGCACAGATGAGTACAGCATAGCAAATGAGGTCCATCTGAACTCCACTTTCCACTATGTCTCGACTAGCTTTCAGTGCATCCTTCAACCTTCCTTCCTTGTAGTAACCATATAGAAGTGCAGAAAAGCACATCTCGTTTAGCTTGCAATGCTTCTGATGAATTTTATCAAAAAACTCCCTGGCTTCAGTTGCTGAGCCTGTTAGACAAAGACCAGCTATCAGAGGCCTATATGTATACGTATCAGGTACGAGACCCTTCCTAACCATCTCATCAAACAACTCAAAAGCTCTTGTAGTATTACCAACTCTGCAATATCCTTCAATCATCACATTGTAGGTAACTTCATTACGAGCTACATTCATCTCTGCCATCAAATTGAATAACTTATTTGCTTCATCAATCTGATTTGCTCGACAGAAGCCAGAAATAAGTGCTGTAAAGGTATACGTATTTGGTGAAATTCCTTTTCCTGTCATTTCATGATAAAGCCTAAGGGCCTTGTGAACTTCTCCTTCGTCACAATACCCGTCAATCAATGATGTATAAGTAACAACAGTTGGAGTCAATCCTTTATTGATCATTTGATCAAAATAAGACTTTGCAACACTTAACTTCCCAGACTTGCAATATCCATTTATCAAGGAATTGTATGGATAAACAGATACTCCTACACCAGCTTCAAGCATTTTAGTGAATATGCTAGAAGCGAAATCTAATTTCCCGCATTTGTTAAGGGAGTCTATGATTATATTAAAAGTCATATCATTTGGAAGCAATCCTTTCTGCTCCATGCTCAAGAAAAGACACTCTGCTTCATCCAATTTCCCATCCTTGCACAGGGAATTGATCAAAGCATTGTAGACAAACAAGCTAGGCAAAACCCCAACTCTCCATGCTTGATTCACCAAATCATATGCCCCTGAAATTTTACCGTTCCTTCTCAGTCCCTCGACAACCCTCGATACAGCTGCCTCAGTAGGAACAAGCCCTGAAGCAATCGTCTTACTCATTAAATCCTTAGCAGCATCAAACTCCTGCATTTTACAGAAACCCAATATGAGCGTACAATGTGTAATACAATCTGCTTTCAACCCCTTGGAACTCATCGAATTCTTAATCTCCAATGCGCGCGCAACTCTCCCACCTTTGCAAAGGCCATTAATCAAAACATTATACATAACCACATTCAACTCCTCCTTACCCTTTTCAGCTAAATTCACCATTTCCTCAGCTCTATCAAAATTCTTCAGCTCACACAAACTCCTAACTAAAGCAGTATAAACATACACATCAGGCCTAACCCCTAAACCTACAGCAACATCATCAAACACCTCGAGCACCATTTCAAACCGCCTGAACCTTATCAAACCATTCAAAACAGCGCTCAATGTTCTCACTTCAGGCACTAATTTACACTCCTTCATGAGCTTCAAAAACGCAACAGAATCCAAAACCCTCCGATTCTGAACACAACCTTCCACTAACAAATCAAACCCCAAACTAGAACGAAAGTTCAATCTCTTATAACAATCATACATACTGTCGAAAATGGACTTGGGAATCAAATGCCTCGTCAAAAGGGTCTGTACAAGCGAAGAGGCAGGCCAGAAAAACTTGGAATTGACTAAAGAATGGATTAAGATACAAAACGACGCAGTGGAGTGGTCAAAGTTCATGTGGAGACCCAAGAAATTGAAGAAACGGAGAGCTAACCTCGAATCGTGTAAATTGTGAATGAGGATTCCTTCGACGTGGTGGGTTCGAAGGTGGACTGCAATGGATGGATTGCTCAATGCGATTTTCCAGCTCTCCTTGCCCCGAACGATGCTATTTAAGATGTAAATGAAATTTTCGTCATCATCAACGGTTACTTTCTGGGACTGGGGTGGTTGTGGTGGGGGAATGATTCTGGGTTTCGATGAGAAGGGACGGCTGAAGTGGAGACGAGGTTTCATGTCTGAGGATTCTTCTTCTTCCTGAGCGATCTCGAATGAAGTTGACCTGTGGCAACTGAACTGTGAGGAGTTCACCGATCTTTTGAGCCCAGAATCATTTCGTTAAAAATCGAAAATAATAGCCCAAGACTGCAATTTTGTTCCCCTGAAAAAATAGTTTTAATTTTTTTTCTTCTTCTTTTCTTTAATATTTTTATTTATGTGATCAGATTAAGTTACCGAGTACTAAAATTTTTCATTATGTTAATTTTCAATTCAGAAAAAAATTTAAAGTTTTCAAATTTTCATTTTACTTTTTGTTAAGCTTAGGGGTGATCAAAATAATTCAAAAACCGTCCGAACCGTTAATTCGATCCAAAATTTCGGATCGGATTTATTTTTTGGGATAACAGAAATTCACAAAAATAAATAAATAAAAATAAATTTTCAGAAAAACAAATAGAACTACGGCATTCGGATCGAAAATGCGGTTTCGGATAAAAAACCGCGACTTCGGATTAAAAAAAAAAGTGGGTTCAGATCAAATTGCGGTTTCAGATAAAAACCCGATCCGAAACTGCACCCTCGGATTAAAATCTGAAACCGATCGATTTTTTGCTTCTGCTCACCCCTACTTAAAGTGTGGTGTTTAACATGGATATATTTAGCTATAGAAATAGTAAGAGTGATTCCTGTATTTATTTTAAATATAAATTTATCAAAAGACACAATAAAATCATATGGAATGCTAATTTCTTATAAATATATTAAGCGCCGATTCTTTGATCTAAAGAGTTTCACAATCATATGTTTGAAGGGGATTATAGTTGTGACCTGACCTCATTTCTCATCCAATTACCACAAAGATGAATGTCGATGAGAAATTGAGAGTGCTTTATTTTAAATAAAAAGTAAAATTTTATTGAAAACAATTAAATCAAAACGAGAATAAGTATATAATATAATATTCTCTTCGGGTCCTAATGGAACGGAGACGAACCCTTCTAATGGAAGGGGGTGAGTATTATTACATGATCAGCATACACTTAAAATATATGAAATACAATTTCGATATGGTAAAGGGTCAAGACCAAGCTCCCAATTGTGTCATTGTCAAGGGACAAAATGGTTGTCGGGGCCGAACCGGCGAAGCCAAGGGGTCGCTCGAACCGGGGGTCCAACCAGATGACTTTATATATATATATATATATATATATATATGAAACATTGTTTAATTTTATCATTTTTAACATTTAAAATATATTTTTTTCACAACAATTATATATATATTCAAATTTTACAACTAACTTAAACATTAAAATTCATTACTATAAAACCCAATAAGTAAATCAAATATAAAATATTGCTTATTTTCTATTAATATATATATATAATTATATTCTAAATTTTTATTAGAAAAAAAAGAGATAAAATTTGATGTAAAAAAAAATGAAACGTATTTTAAGTTAATACATGAAAAAATTTAAAAAAACTTTAATTGAAAAGAAAACAACTAATAAAAATTATGATAGTCTTATTTTATAAATGGTAATGAATGACAATAAATTAACATTAGTTTCGATGATCAAATTAATAGATTGTTAGAAAGTCTGTGATTCATATTAAAAATGAGTTAAAATAATGTTTTACATAAAAATAAACAATGGTACAGTGGCAAGTACTCTTGTTTACTTACTATATGAGTGACCAAGGTTTGAATCCCATTAAAAGCAAAATTTTTAAAAATTAAATAATTCAAAAAAAAGGGCCCGGCCCGACCCGGTTTTTACCAATTTTTTGGCATTTTTGAACTTGCAAGGCTACCGGTTCGCGGCCGGACCGGATAACATTACAAAACCTTATGCTCTCCACGTTGGAGGGCAGAATCGAACAACCATCTTGGTGGAAGTAAGAAACTCTCATTTTTGCTGACTTTTTGGGGCCGGGGTGATACATAAAAAACTCTTGTTCTAATCAAAGAAAAACCGAGTCAGATGCTCCTCCAGGAACACCAAACGAAACGAACTTCCAAGACGCAGATGCCAATGTCGTCGTGCTCCACATCGAATCAAAATCTACCTTGTATAGCAAGTTCCAATAGTAGCCGCTGGGCTCCAGATTGGACTCGTCGTCGAGAGCCCATATTTTGAGAAACGTGGTATTATAACTATAACTGGTAACGCACAGGAGATCACCGCCTTGAGCGACGCCGTAATAATGGCTTAACTCCACATTTGGTTCCTTTATAAGAGTGATGATGCAACCGCCTCCATTCTTACTGTTATCAGGAGGACAAGAAGTGTCGTAAGCAGCTAGAAATTCATAAAAGCCATGCCCATATGCCTGCCAATAGATGACACCCTTAGCCACTGTTGGCAAATCATATGCCAGATCAAATTTATTGGGGCAAGTGAGCATAGTATAGTCCTCGATCTTTAATCGTGTGAATGAAGAGAGAGTTTGGATGGGGCATGGTATAGTCCTCTTTAATCCTTTTGGGTAATTTCACCTGTATAACTTTAAAGTCAAGAAGACTGTTACTATGTTTTTTTCTAATGCCCTTTTTCCATCATCTCCTTTTCTCACTTCCTTTGTTCTGGGCTTTACTTTGAATTGTGTATCTCCTTTGCTGATATCATTTTTCATGGCTTTATCTGGAATTATTGTTTCACGGAATCTATTGATAACACTACCAGCTGCAAGAACTGTAGTGTGGTTACGGTAGATTTTCTGTTCTTTAACACTTGATGTCTTTGTTGTGTTCTATGAAACGATGCTTTTATCGGGGATTGCTTCCTTTTCAAAATAATAGCCCTAATTGAAAATGGAGTCTAATCACAAGCTTATAATGAATTTCATCCCAGTTGTTGACAACTTTGGGCTGCATTTACTTGATTCATTGGATGTCTAAATGATTTTTTTTTGTGTTGCATATGAATTGTTGGTTGCTTTTAATGCACATGGAAGTGTTTAATTTTTTTTGTTTCTACAACTTAGCGGTAAAGGTGTTCCTTTTGAATAAGGCAGAGGGACATTGAGGCAAAATAAGGCATTTGTGGCATTGCCATGCAAGCTTGTTATCCTTGTGATTAGGATAGTAACTGCATGCGGTGTCTGTTTAGTTTTCTTAGCTACTTAATGTTATTGTTCGTATGTTTTCTTTACTTGCATCTGTATATGCCATCCTTCCATTCCATCATGTATATGAATGTTGAAATCCATGTCCCTTAAATTCTTGAAACCTGTATGTAACTTTTTCTTACTCAAATTACAAGTTGTTATCATTTGTTTGTGATAAGTAGCTCTAATCTGAACTTTACTGATCTTCGCAGTTGCAGGCAAGTCGTCAATTTGAGTTCATCCTTCATTCACGTGTATGCTGTTACTTAAATCTTGTCATTCAAGTGTCTCATCCAAGTGCACCATCAATGCACGTTGCAACTGGCTTGTCTTAAAGCAGCACGGGAGGCATCAAACAAACGATTGGCAGTCTTTTTTACTGATCAAGCTGCTCCAGAGAAGGCAACTGGAAGACGTGCTCATAAAAAATTAAAAAAAAAAAATGCAATAGGGATTGTCACCTGCTTCGAAATCATTACTGGCAAAGTTTTTCACAATACTAACAATAGCACTAACATAAACTATATACCTATTGATTTTTACTGCAGAAAACAATAAAAAGAGGGATAGAATCACAAAAATATTGCTAATTACATGATAGAATCACAGAAATATTGCTAATCCCACAGCTTACATGATAGAATCACAGAAATATTGCTAGAACAGCTTAGTAATGAAAAAATAACCCAGCTGATTAGATGAACTGATTGACCTGATTAGATGATGCGTATTTAAGATAGTAAGGTGTCTTTATATGACTTCTTTTCTCTCAGAGAGGACTGCACAGATGAGATGAAAAACTAAGGTGGCGATGGGATTGCCTGGGGTGGTGGTGGTGGTGGTATGGCCTGAGGTGGTGGGTTGGCAGGAGGGGGGCCTCAGGTGCCTAAAGGGTAGGGTTGTAAACAAGCCGAGATGGGGTCTTATCGAGTTGGGTTTGATAAAAATCAGTCAGGTTTGAACTCGGCTCAAGCTTGTTCAAGCCTAAATATTTGGGCTCGAGCTCGGCTCGTCCAAATTCAAGCTCGAGCTCGGAGTAGAGCAAGCTTTTTAGCTCGAACTTAAGCCCGAGCTCGAGCTCGAACTCAAGCTTGAATTAATTATTTTAATTTATACTAAAAAAAATTTTAAAATATTTTAAAATATATTATAAAATTATATAAAAAGCCAGGACGAGCCCTCGAACCAGTAGTAATTGGGCTCGAGCTTGGCTAGATTATTAAACAAGCCAGTTCGAGTTCGAGTTTGACGAAACTTGAACAAAGTTTTGACCAACCTGCTCGCGAGTAGCTCGGCTCATTTACACCCCCTACTAAAGGGGTAGGTCTCCTTTGCCCCGTTCTTGAAAAATGCTACAGTATGCACCTTTGCCCCATTCTTCTTCTGGAGAATGCCAGAATTGAATAAACCAGAAAAGGTTAGCCAAGAAAGAAAAAAAAAAAAAAAAGTAAATACATACCCACGGTGTCTAATTTTAAAATGAATTTAGATATTAATTTTTTGAGATTCATAATTAGCCACTGATTTTTTCTTCATTTTTTCTTCATTTTTTCTTCATTTTTTTGAAAATAACTCATGTTGTCGTTAGCTGGGGGCGTTGACCAATTACAAGTGGAAATAACAAATTTAAATGCTCAAAATTGTGATACCGTTCACACAAAAATTTCACTTTTGCATTGACCACAAACAAAAGTTATTAAAAGTGTGATTTTTTCAATTTCAAAATATGATTAGAAAAATAGCACATTTGGTCCCACTTTTTTCTTTTTAATACATTTGGTACTTCTTCTTTATACTTTTTATTGATTTTGGGCCCTATACCCTGTTATTGCAAATCTAACATTTGTGGCTTTTTTACGAGTTCTAAAAAAAAACATGCAAGTCTTAATTTATTTTTTTTAGGGGGAAAGAAAGAAATGCCATTAATGATGCACGTGCAAGTCTTATTGAATAAATTTAGTGCATACAAATATATGTTGCCAAATGTGTAACCAAAGAGTAATAAATTTAGTGCATCTCAAATCATGTGTCTCAACTCATGTAGCATGCATTCATTGGTTATATTTTTATAAAATAATTATTAATATCACATAAGTGATCAATGAATGCATGCCACATGAGTTGAGACATATGATTTGAGATGAATTAGTTGAGTAGTCTATCATTACTCATAACGAAAATATGACATTTTTTTTGTCGTGCATGTCTACATCAAATTGGGAGTTTAAAGTATAGAAACTTTCGAAGCATGTTTGTATTCCAAGGTGGAGGGAGAAGGTTGTCGTCAACATCCACACTTGCTTGTAAGGCTCTATTATTTTTTATTATATTCCAGAAAAATCGTCATGTTTTCTTAAAAAAATTTCCACAAACAATTAATATCATTTTCTATGAATTCAAAATTCAAATTAAAATTTTTTTTTCTAAATATTCACTCAAATAAATTCAAAAAATAATATAATCATTACATTTTTTATTCTCTTTCTTATATAAATTCCAAAATAAAAATAAAAATATTACTTTTTCTAAATAAAAAATGTCACATTTGAGTTGTAGTCGATGTCCTATTTTCTTTTTTACTTTTTCTCTTTTCAATGAGAAATTATTGAGTGCAACGGATGTATACACATGTGCCTCATAAGGTGGTACAATCATCCAATAATTCTTTGACATATGTACAAAATTGACACATAATCAAATTATTAATTACAAATTTACATTCATAATTTTCTCTTTCTTTTTTTAAGGATAATTTCATTTTCCTTGATTATAGGAATTCCTTTCTTCTCCAACAATGACCTTCCAGTACTCACGGCTCCACCCAAACCCATATTTGCAACATCATCAATATTATACACCTTAGAAGAAGTTTTCATATCTGCACAACTTACATATCACCATTAACGTTTAATCTTTTTTTTAAAAAGTTTCCTTCCCAAACCGAGTCTTGGGGTATTCAAAGAAATTATAAAAAAATAAAAAACTTCACCATAGTGTTCATGCTCCAAAACTCATTGGAGAAGTGATGGAAGCCCAAAAAAGTAGATGAAACACTTGAATAAGAATTTTAACGAGTCGCGCTTGAGTTATGCAGATTTGGAAAATTTCTTTTGATATTTATGTATGACTATGTGGATTGAATGCTGGTTGTGGGTGGAGCCGTGAAGGGCTATCAATGGAGAAGAAATGAATTCCTATAAACCAGGAAGGAGAGAGAAAGGAATTCCTATAATCAAGGAAGATGAAACTATCCTTCAAAAAAGGAAAATGAAATTATGAATATAAATTTGTAATTAATAATTTGATTAGGTGTCAATTTTGTACATGTGTCAAAGAATTATTGGATGATTGTACCATCTCATGAAGCCGACGTGTATACATCCGTTGTAATCAATAATTTATCCTTTTGAAGCTATGTCAATCTCGAAATTAATCATCGGAATAAATTATAAGGCGGGTTATAGTTAAGTTACTAACTTACTAGTATTAATTAACAAATATTTTTTAATTCCCGCTTCAAAATACTAGTATGTACTTTTATATTGTCTTTGATAATTCTTGCCGTAGTGGATACATGCATTCTTGGAAATTTTGGTTTAAAGAATGGGAAGACATAGTTCTAAAGCATTATATAAGCCATAGTCTTTAAGTGACGACAATCGATATCATCACTGATTCACTATAATATCATCAATTATAATAGTTTTAGAGATGATATAAAAAAGTTATCATTAATCGCTAGTAAATAGTTTGTGCCAATCATTTCTACCAATTTTATGACACTAGTGAACATTGTGACGAAAAAGGGTGTCGTCAATAGTTTAACAATATTTAGTGATGAACTCCCCCTCCGTCACTAAAAACCTATATTTAATAAATTTGTTACAATAAGTGGTTGTCAGTCAAACTTTTTTCAATAGAGACGGCGATTTTTTGTCAATAAAAGTATGTTGTTTACTTGACAGTGACAAAGAGTAGTTCCGACTAAGTGATTGTAACTCGTAATCCAAAAAACAAAAGTAAATACTCTTAAAATTTTGGAAAATAAGCATTAATGTGATTAGGAAAAAATTTGATTAAGGCCAGTATATCTTTTGAAATTAAGATAGAATGGTGCAATTTTTTTGCATAATTTTTTATAAGGGCGTTAAATTATTAATTAAGAAATCAAAATTTAAAATATAATTATCTATATGATGACGTAACTGGTGGATGTGAAAAAGTTTAGGGTGAAATACAGTTTTCCCCTTATGGTATTGACTCAATGGACAGTTCACCCCCTGTGGTTTAAAAATATCCAGTTATCCTCTTGTGGTTTTGGACTAAAGTGTCCAACGGATGGAAAACATCCAAGTTAACGTCAGTTGAGATACACGCGCCAAAAATGAGAGTCTGATCAACTAAGTTGCTGATGTCATTAATTTCTTCCCAAAACTAACCTTAAAGACTTTGGCCATGTGGTATGATTCTCAAAATCATGTTTTGAGAATCATTTTAATTTTATAATATTAAAAAACTTATTGAGAATGTAAAAAAGTGTGTTGAAAATGTAAAAAAGCTTATTGGAAATAACGAAAAAATATTATAAAATTGAAAATACATCTCAAAGCATAGTTTTAAAATGCATTCCACACAGGGCCTTTGTGTCTCCACTGACGTTGAGAAGCCTTCGTCTCTGGCTGTTTATCCTTCGTTGTCCACAACGAAATAAGTAGCGCCAAAAATGAGAGTCTGATCAACTAAGTTGCTGATGTCATTAATTTCTTCCCAAAACTAACCTTAAAGGCTTTGTGTCTCCACTGACGTTGAGAAGCCTTCGTCTCTGGCTGTTTATCCTTCGTTGTCCACAACGAAATAAGTAGCGGCGGCGGTGTGATTTCCCGGCTGGATACTTTGCTGCAATATCATATATATTTGTGCCGTATTTTTCGGTGGAACTGTGATTCGATCAGGAAAAATTGAAATGGGTACTTATTTGGGTTTAAGATCATTTCTTTCAACATCATGTTTTTTTACCATGTGTTATTTTAGAGATTTCATCTTTACTGTTAACTTGGATGTTTTCCATCCATTGGACACTTTAGTCCAAAACCACAAGGGGATAACTGGATATTTTCAAACCACAGGGGGTGAACTGTCCATTGAGCAATACCATAGAGAAAAACTGTATTTCACCCAAAAATCTAAGGGTTCATATTCATTTGGTGGTCGTCTTTTTTTCATCAATCCGACGGCTATGACATAAGTAGAGGATGTGAGGAAATTGAAGAGTTGAGATTAGGTGGTCATATTCTCCTAAATCAATGGTTGTGTTTCTTCTCCAATAAAAACCTACAGTTTTTGCTTTTTTTAAACGTTTTATATATGGGTACAGTTTAGAGACTTGAAGATAAATACGGCAGAACATGTCATTTACACCCATATTATATTGCTTCTTTCCAATACAAGAGATCGATAAACTTTGTTATTATCAGTACTTATATAATCTAGAACAATTTATTATCTTTTCCACATTGGAATTTTGGTGTGATTGTTGGTAGTATCTTCGTATATTTTGTGAATACTGTAAATATGTAAGCATTGAAAATTGTAATGCTATAATTGAAATTTTATATTTAGTTTCTAATGAAAATTTTACTCTGGACTTATATCAACACCAATTTGTGCCAACTTCTGCACAATCATTCCCTATTAAAATTAGTGTTCTCATAATTATTTTAATTTTTGGCAATAATATGTTTCTCATATTACAAGACACCGTGCATAGTGCAATTTAATTAACTAGTATAGACATAAATAGCCTTAAAATCATCAAAAAGAAAATTTAAAATTTGTAATGGTTTCAATAATCTCAAGTTCCGATAATCATCTATATCCTCATCAATCATGACATTACAATTCTTGTTAGACCACAAATGAAACAACTATTGTACTAGTTTGTTCCAATGCTGGCACCGAAGGCGCGCGGACAAAAAAAAAGCCTCCGTCAAGAAGGTTCCAAGGTTGGGAAGAAGTTCCCCAAGGAGGGCAGAGCCGGTGGTTGAGACAAGAAGAAGAAGAGAGTGAACAAGAGCAGCCATGAACACCTTTGGAAATTGGCCCATGAAACTTCTAGGCTCGCAAGCAAGTGGCAAGGTATAACAAGAAGTCGACGATTACTAAACATGCTGGTTCAATATACACTAAGGCTATTACTAAATTCACCGAAGATTGAAAGATTCATGCATGCTCCTTCTTGGTTATCAAAAAAGATTTATATATTGGGTTAATTATGCAAAACCTCCCCGTAGTTTGCGAAAGTACAGGATGACCCCCCTATGTTTTAAAAAGCTACGCAAAACCCCCATGTGATTTCAAAACCCCTGTAAAGTAAACGAAAATCTTAATTTGTGACCAAATTGCCCTTATTTAGTCAAATGGTCATCAACTCCATATAAAAGTATTAAAAAATCTCATAAAATTTCCCAATATAATTATCGGTAGCAACAGTAGAAATAACATGTTTTATACTTTTGGGAAATTTTGTGAGATTTTTTTATACTTTTATATGAAGTTGATGACCCTTTGATTGAATAAGGGTAATTTTGTCACAAATTAAGATTTTTGTCTACTTTACAGGGGTTTTGAAATCACATGGGGGTTTTGCGTAGCTTTTTAAAGTATATGAGGGTCATCCTGTACTTTCAAAAATTACGGGAGGGTTTTGCGTAATTAACCCTTATATATTTTATATTGCTATGGTTTTAGAATTTTAATTTTTAGTTGTGTATTTATGTATGAAATGTAGTATTGCACTATGGTTCATAATCAATGAAATTTCTTTATTCTTCAAAAAAAGCTAATTATCTCAAGTCTATTTGGGTTAGCAATTGTTGGAATATTGTTACTGCACCCTATGCTTTTGACCACGTCCATGGCTTCGTCATGGATGAACTTTATGGCTCTGTTACTGTGTTTCACTGTTGCAGTTCCTTAAAAAAAAAATTTTGAGAGTTTTATTTTTATTTATTTTTTACCGAAAAAAAGGAGAGAGTTTTTGAATAATGAAAGGAGGCAATATATTTCTATTTGGAAATGTTTAGTTCCATAAAAATCTTAGTCAATCAACAATAAGAAGGAATTTTTTCTTTTCCTTTTATTAGGTTAGGGTATTATGTCGATATAAATATATTTTTAATTTTGATATTTTAGTTAATAATTTACTACCCTTATAAGAAATTATGCAAACTTACACTTTTCTTTTTAATTTCAAAAATTCCACGGCTCATAATCAAAATGTTCCCATGTAATTAAATATTTAAATATTTGGAATTTATTAACATGTCTAACTAAATTATGAACACTATCCTTGTTAAACATGTAAATTTTTTGGATTTTATCAAGTGACCAAATATGTTTTATAAATTTAAATTATAAAAAAAGCAACTCAAACATAACTAATGGGAGATGCTAATCGTAATACTGATAAATAATACTTTACCGTTTATACCCATTTCACCCTCGTCTTATAAGACTACATCATCCCTTTTAGCAGGCCCACCCTGCTGCCACTGCTATTTGTCGACTAAATTCTATTTTTTTTTTCTTCCCGTTTTTATCCGATATGAAGCTTCGGGAGCTAGGGAATGAAACCCACAACCGGCTCCCGAAATTGGCTTGAAAATGGATGTAGACGCAACTGTGCCTACATCCATTTTTCGAACGCAAGTGAAATAGCGCGATGTAGGTGCTACTGCGCTACTTTTATGAACGTCGGCACACAAATACGTTCACCAACACACCATAGTCGACATGTTGCTAGAGATAACTCGCCCGAATAAGAATCATTTCTCATATTATTAATGGGTTGAGAATAATAATTGAACTGTGTGAGATATAGTTTACCATTGTTTACTCGAACAAACTGAGAGTCATATCTATCCGTGTGCCATGAGCGATGTACGGCGGTTAACCTGTTTCAAATATACAACATGAGTTCTCTTAATACCCTAATGTAATAAAATTGGAGTCTACGATTTACCCCTTTTTTGTTTAGTTTATGGTGCAACATTTCGTTGGCTAGAATATTACAACATTGCTTTTTAGAGGATGGAAGCTGCCTTCTCCGTTTTTATTTTCGTCTGAAGTTATTATTATTTTTAAATATTATTCATAAAGCTTTCATTAAAAGATTTATGAAGTGATAATACGATCACCAATTAGTTTTGTATGAATATCTCATTTTATTTATTAGTATATTTTTGATTCTACAAATAAAATTTCAAAATAGAAACGCTTTATTGATAGCTCATGGCGGTTTAAAAATTTCATTTAGGCTGTAAAGTCCCTAATCGTGTGAAATGGCGCTCATTTTTCAGTCCCTGAACGAAATCACCACCACGTCATCGATCCGGGCCTTTTACAAAGCTCCAATAGAAATCTGACACGTTCTACATCCGTCTCATAAATCACGCAACCTTCGTGAACCGTCGATAACCTTTTTATTCACATCTCAATCTACGGTTCATATTGTTCCACGTCATCAATCCGCCCCACTGTCCCTCAGCGAATAAGATTTGGTCTCCTTTCCCTATAAATACGAAACACTCTCCTCATAACTTTCTCCATCACTCAATTTTCTAATTCTCCGCAACTATTCAATTTTCATTCTTAGAGACACTAGCGCTTTAACTTTCTGTAATTCAACCGTCATCTATGGCGCCTACCAAGGGAGAGAAGAAGCCTGCCGCAGATAAGGCGGCCGAAGAGAAAAAGACCGTCGCTGAGAAGGCTCCTGCGGCTGAGAAGAAGCCGAAGGCCGGGAAAAAGCTTCCCAAGGATGGCAGCGCTGTGGCCGGAGACAAGAAAAAGAAGAGGACGAAGAAGAGCGTCGAGACCTACAAGATTTACATCTTCAAGGTGCTCAAGCAGGTCCACCCTGACATTGGGATCTCCAGCAAGGCCATGGGCATCATGAACAGCTTTATCAACGATATTTTTGAGAAGTTGGCTCAGGAAGCTTCCAGGCTTGCGAGGTACAACAAGAAGCCTACCATTACTTCCCGGGAGATCCAAACTGCTGTCAG
This sequence comes from Leptodermis oblonga, assembly GCA_016801395.1. Taxonomy (NCBI): domain Eukaryota; kingdom Viridiplantae; phylum Streptophyta; class Magnoliopsida; order Gentianales; family Rubiaceae; genus Leptodermis; species Leptodermis oblonga. Next base: position 39,147,843 of record CM028760.1, read on the forward strand.
GCTTGTGCTTCCTGGTGAATTGGCCAAGCATGCCGTTTCTGAGGGTACCAAGGCCGTCACAAAGTTTACTAGCTCTTAATTGTTTAGAATATGTGGGTATTAGGGTTTCTAATGGCTAATTTGGTATATTAGGGCTAGCCTGCGATAGTTGTCTATCTTTTGTTTGCGGGTGTGGGTTCTTTTGGTAATAGGGTTCCTGTGAGGAAGGAATGTAAGTAAAACAACTGGGTTCTTTTGAGATTGAATGAAAATCAATTTAGCCTTTTGCCCAAATATTTATCTGTTGAATTTTTTTTTTTTTTTTTTAACTTTTGGGTATTATAGTTTAATTTTCACTACCTTTGTTTGGGTTTGCTTTTGTCTTTGTTGATTTTTTAGTGCTTATTTTTGTTAATGTTATTGGAAATTGGTGTATCAATTCATCTGGCCGTTGGAAATTATTAGGTTATTTATATTTTTTTCGTTTATTCTGGGGTGCATTGTTTTTATTATCGATGAGGTCTTTGCTGGTTTGATTCGACAATTTGAGTTTCTTCTGTAGGCGGTTGTTTATTTCGATCGTGTTTCATTTTTCTTCTTTCCATTTTGCTTTTGTTGATTTTGGCCGGTAAAAGTTACAGGTATCCTATCAATTGGAGTCGGTTGTTGAATATCAAGGCTGCTTTGATTTTGGATGTCCAATGCGGTACTGCAATTAGGGATTTCTCATAGGTGTTGCCAATCTAAGAGCGTCTATTTCCTCAGATTTTGGAGGTGTTGTGCTAATTGGGCTGCTGAAATCTTTCTATATTAACTCAGGTTGTAATTATTGAGTCGATAGCTTATTTGTTTGAGAACTTAGTTCTTCTGCCTTTGTAATGGTTGCTGCTTCATCGTGCTTTCTCTAATGACGAGTCAATTATTTTGCACTTTTTCAAGCACATAGGCAATTCTAAATGGCACTTAATTAAGCAGCACTTTGTACTGTGATCTAGGAAACAGGGGAAATGTTATATTTTGTGGCCTTAATCTTTTTCCTTGTTGTTTCAAGATACCATCCTGGTTTTGAAGTTTACAAAGCAATTCATTGGGAAATTTGGAACTGAGATATTATTTCAAATTTGGAGGTACTTGTTCTCAATAGTCCTTTCTGCATAAATGTGGTTGTTTTTTCTTTTGTTCCCTTTGCACCTCCTGATTTCTCTTGTCATGTAAAATTAGTTAGCTTGACTATCACTAGACTTCTATATTGTTAAATTGCCTAACAAGAATATGTGGTCCTGAAAGCAGTCGGAAATCCCTTAACCTGTTTCCCAGCTTTTGTGCAACCCTAATTCCAGGTTGGTGCATTAAAGTAAAAGTTTGTCATTCTTATGTTACATTAAGTTCTTTTTTTATGCTTGGTTACTGGTTTGGGTATTTTCATGCACAATTTATGCTTAATGGAAAATGTAAGTTTTGATATCTAGAGTAGATGTTTCTTGTTATTCCTGAACTTTGTTTTTACTGGGTGTAAATAATTAATGTTTTGGTTCATGGAATCAAATTTTATTTTTTCATAATGTGTTTAACTTGTGGCTATTGGAAAGCTGATGTCAGAAATATGTTTTAACAGTCTTGGTCTGAGTGTTTTTGTCTTCAGTTATACTCACAAATTTAATCTACTGATTTGGAAATTTGTGTATTAATTCATCTGGCTTTTGGAAATTATTAGGTTATTTATATTTTTCTATTTGTTGTGGGGTGCATTGTTTATATTTTAATTGATGTTGTCGTTCTGGTTTGATTCGACAATTTGCTTGTAGTTTGTAGACGGTTGTTTAGTTCGATTGTCTTTTACTTTTCTTCTTTCCATTTTATTTTGGTTGCTTTTAGGCGGAAAAAGTTCCAAGTATCATATCAATTGGAGTCGGTAGATGAATTTCTTAAAGGCTGCTTTGATTTTGGATGTCAAATGGGGTATTGCAATTTTTGGTTTCTCATAGGTGTTGCCAATCTGTTAGCGTTTGTTTCCACAGATTTTCCAGATAAGATTATGGAGGTGTTGTGCTATTTGGACTGCTATTATGGAGGTTGTAATTATTGACTCTTTAGCTTATTTCTTTGAGAATTCGGTTATTCTTCCTTTGTAATGGTTGCTTCATCGTGCTTTTTTGTAGTGATGAAGCATTTCTTTTGTACTTTGTAGAGCACATAGGCTGAATGCTAATGGCACTTGATTAAGTAGCACTTTGTTCTGTGATCTAGGAAACAGGGTAAATGTCCACATTACGAATGCTACAATGTTATATGTGGTGGCCTTGATCTGTCCATATTGTTTCTCGAGACCAGCCTGGTTTTTAAGTTTACAAAGGAGTTCAATGGGAAATTTGGTACTGAGACATTATTTCGAAATTATTTGGAGGTACTTGTTCTCAATATAGTCATTTGTGCACAAATGTGGTTGGTTTTTCTTATGTTCCCTTAAAACCTCTTGATTTTTCTTGCTGTGACAAAATCAGTTATCTTAAGTCTTGACCATTGGTAGACTTATACCTTATGGAATTGCCTAATAAGAATATGTGGCCTGAAATCAGTCGGAAATCCCTTAACCCGTTTCCAGCTTTTGTGTAACCCAAATACCAGGTTGGTGCATTAAAGTAAATTTGTCATTCTTATATTAGATTAAGTTATTTTTTGGGTATTTTCATGCACATTTTTTTAATGACTGCTATTGTGGAGTTTGTTTATTTATGCTTGATGCAAAACGTAAGTGGGAAAAGGTCATGACCCCAGTAAGTTTGTTTGCCTAAAAAATTGGAATTTGTACTTGTTGATCCTCCTCCTTCCAGTTCTGCAGGTTCTAACGGAAAGTATTCTCCTGCGTTGGTTCATATCAGCAACATAGGTGAAGCACATATGGGGTGGTCTTTGGTTTGGTTTCATCAAGCTGATTGGGAAAAAGGGAACTGATTCCTCTCTTCACAACATCAGCTTGACTCATCTTCGTGTAGATTTCTCTTTCATATCACATGGTTTTAGTGTTAATATTGAAGGTGAACTGGAAAGACTGGTCCGCATATGTAAAGCTATGACAACAGTTAGGGTTCTGGACAGGATGCAAATAAATCTGCTTCAAAGGATATCCAGATAACGATGTTACTTCTCGAGAGAAAAACTGGTGGAAAAAAAGTGGGGAGTAGAGATGGACGAATACAGGGGTTAGTGCTTTGATGTTGTTCAGATAGTAGCAAGTGTGCATCAGTGTTTAGTATCAAATATTTAGCTGCATTTTAGTCCATCTAGCTAAAGGGAAATTCACGGTAGTAAATGCTGGTCTTGTAATTTTATTCTTCTTTTGCAGCTACCCGAATTTGTGTAGCACTGATATCGTTTCAGTTGTTCTTTTAGGGTGTGCCTGGCTTGGCGAAGTTCAAAATCAAATCGTATCCACAGCAGTTACAAAGAAACTTTCTGGTTTTTAAGCGTATGATCGGCATGAATGATAAGACATACTTGATAAAGAGATGAAGTTCTTTCTCTTGGTTCCTTTCAAGAATTGATTACTGGTGTTCTGCATTGTTGCCTTTGCTTTGCATCTTGAAAAGTACAGCAAGTATTCACCATTCTCATGGTTAGTTTTGTTGGAGTCAACTGTCAAACATCAATGGAAGTGTTGCTAGGAAAGAGGTTTTCTAATAGTGATGTGTGAGGAAAGATTGCAGATAGACATTTGTGGTGTTTGCTGAAAAGCATTTTTGTAGTGGCTGATATTTTGGCCCCTTATGTAAGAATTTTTTACCTTTTCTAGTTAACACACTTTGTGTTCTTTTCCCAAGTGAAAAAAGAAGTTAAGCAGTAGCAAGAATGCCAAGTGAAAGAATAAAGAAGATGCTTCCAAGGCTTTAATTCAACTGTTAAGACTTTGGGAGTGCACTTTCAAATCCAAAGTTCAAACCCTAAGTAACTGTAAGTTCTTGACTATCGATGAGAGTTCAAGGTTGGGGTGTCCTATTGGATTAATCTCCCGGCAAAATTCTTGATTATCAATGAGTTTAGGTTAAGGTGTCTTATATGATTAGTCTCACGCTTGAAGGAAATGATCTCATAGCAAATCAGTGGTTGTTATAGCTGAACAAAAGGTGAAACGGGTGCTTATCAAAAGTAGACTTTGGGAGTGCGTGGAAGATATTCAACTAATTGAATGTGGGAGTTTTGCTGTGTTGTTCAAAAAAAAAAAAAAAAAACAAACAAAGAAGTTAAGCAAAAACAAATACAAAATGAAAAAATTGGCTTCGCCCGGGTTCGAGCCGGAGACCTTCAGTGTGTTAGACTGACGTGATAACCAACTACACCACGAAACCTTGTTGTTAGTTTTAGTTTTTTATATTATTAACTACTTAATTTTGAATTTGGGAAAAAGCGGATCCGGGTCCCCTCTTCAACTCCTCAGCGGTTCTTTGGAGATTTGAACCCTTCCGTAGTGTTCCTGTTTTACCTTTTCCTCTTCCTCCTCCCGACGGGCAAACCCTAGGCACCGTTTCTCTCTCCTTTCTCTTTCTTAATATCGAAGATGTCTGGAGCTCCGTTGGACATGTCTCTCGATGATCTCATCAAGCAGAATAAGAAGTCTGGAGGTGGAGGCGGTGGCCGTGGTCGAGGCCGAGGTGGCGGTCCTGGTCCTTCTCGCCGCTTGAACAACCGTGTCGCCAATCGTGCCGGTCCGTACACCGCTCCTAAGGTCAGATCCGCTCTCTCTTTTGCATATTTGTTATTCCTTTCTCGCTATGAAACCTATTGTGATTTGTTTATATGTTGATTTTTTGTTTTGTATAACTTTAGCCATCCTGACCTATGATATTTTACCGGCTGTTTAGGCACCAGAGACTGCGTGGAAGCACGACATGTTCGCATCGGATCAGGCGATGGCTTTCTCCGGTCAATTCGGTGGTGGCGGCGGAGCGCGAGCATCTGCAATTGAGACTGGAACCAAGCTCTACATCTCGAATCTGGAATACGGTGTCTCTAATGAGGATATTAAGGTAATTCTTGTTAACACCTAGTAATTTCTCCATTATTGGTCTTGTTTTAGATTTGTTCTGCTGCTTTGTTTGTGTGTTTCTTGGTTTTCCCGAACTTTTTCGTTTCCATTAGCGAAACACGATGTCAGAGTAGTCGCCTTAACTTTTTGTTGTTGTTGGTAAACCTTTGGGAATGTGATAGTTAATGTTTAAGTCAACTCTGCATGCGTCTTATTACCATAAACACTACTTGATTAGACAAAGATCTACAGGTCTCAACTTTGGGATCCTGACCGAATCAGTACCTGTTTCTTTGGCATGAATATTTTGTGGGTTTTGTGCAAGTGGAAAGATCATTGTATATATGCCTTAGTTGCCGAGAACATTGTCCTGAGTAAAGGTATAGACAATAGAGTTAGGTATTAGATTACCTATGTTATTTGGTAGGATGATTTATTTGAATTATGAAGTATCTGATTCAGTATCTGGCTTCTGGTTCCTGTATCCATTAGCCTTCGCAACCTTCACTTGGCTGAGATATATATTTAATTTTTGGTGCAGGAACTCTTTTCAGAGATAGGTGACCTGAAGCGATCTAGTGTACATTATGACCGGAGCGGACGATCGAAGGTATTTATCGAGTTTGGTATTATGTGGTTTTCTGGAGACACTTCTTGTGCTGCTGTGGTTTAGAGTACTCTTTTCTTTAGGGAACGGCAGAAATAGTATTCTCTCGTCGACAAGATGCACTGGCGGCTGTCAAGAGATACAATAACGTTCAGCTTGATGGTAAGCCAATGAAAATAGAGATTGTTGGAACAAATATTGCGACACCTGCTCCTGGACTTCCATTTCCTAATGTAGCAGCTTTTGGAGATTCAAATGGAGTTCCTAGAAGGTAATTTTTGTATGATATAAAATATTATTCACGGTTCACTTATTGTTCAAGCTGCATGGACTCCATTATGGCATTAAATTGTTATTGTTCTTGAAGTATGAAATTGCATGACAAATTCAGACTTTCCTCAAGTTTATTGTTTCTGGTAAAAGAATAGTTTCGTTTTTTCTTCTTTTATTAAGTTATGAATGTCTTTTGGCCTAGCACTTCTGTGCAACTTTTGATTCATAAAGAAATTCACATTTTAAAGATTTAGCGAATGGGAAATAGCTGTTATATATAATAAGTGGTACTCAAGAATATAGGTGGCGTGCAGATAACAAGACTCAGGGGTTGGTTCTTGTGCTGCCTATTTGATGATTTGGAATAATTGTTTTGCAATTGCTGTATAGTGTTGCAGCAGAACTATGAGAAGTTTTCGTTGTTCTTGTACTTGTAATATGAAATTTGGTTTTGATTTGCTGTAGCTCTCTAGTCCCAATCATGTTATTTTGTCTGGCTACTTGGCATCTCTTTGAGTTGGTTCTCATATTTACTATGTTGCAACACAATTATTGGGCTTTTGTATGTTAAGTTTTTAAATTATTTTATCATCTTTTATGCTGTTTAGCAGTACACAAGGAAGGGCTGGTGGTTCTTTTGTGAGGCCACGCGGTGGTGGGGGGCGTGGTCGTGGATCTGGCAGAGGCCGGGGACGAGGAAGAGGACGTGATGAGAAAGTATCAGCAGAAGCTCTCGATGCTGACTTGGAGAATTATCATAAAGAAGCCATGCAAGAAAATTAATTGAGAGGGGTTCTCTTATAGTTTGTGTGGATGCTGTGTATTATTAGCCTCTTTCTAGAGTGACCACAAAGTGACTTGTAGCAAGTTAGGACCCTCGTTTGGGAACTTGGTTTTCTTATTGTTGCTTGCTTTGTTTTCAATCTGTTACTGGGTTGAAGATGTACTATACTGAACCATTTATTTGATACCTGCTTGAACTGATTGTTATTTCGAGAAGTGGCGAATCAGTTGACACTATTATCACTTAAAGACAACGCATTGCCTGGAAAAATGGAGAAGAACTCTGGCATTCTGAGGTCCTTTGTTTCGAAGTGCTTGGATTGCTGTTGGAACAATGTAGCTTTGTGGGTTAGCAACTTTGAGGTAGTTTCCTGATTCACTTTTAATCGTTTGGTAATCTGTACATTACATTCTTTTAGATATTTCCCCTAGTTAATGATAATGCTTTGTTGATGGTGTATGCATCTAAGCAACACATCATGTGAAATTCCCTTCATATCTAGGCCTAGATCATGTCTTATTTGACTACTTGAAAGCTTGACATGGACGTAATTGTGTATATTGATGTGGATTGCTTTCTGACTTGAACTTCCTTGGCATGGAAAGCAGGACAATTGAAAGAAGTTACTTGGCCTTCTTTCTAAGCATCCTACTCTGATATTTATTCTTCAAGCTATTTAAGCTGCATTTATGTCAGAATTTTCAACGAATGTGGTTGGTTCTATGCAAATTTCTGAAAGGAGTTGGTAGGCTGGCTGGTATTCTTAACATATGTGTAGCTTTTTTATCTGGGAGGCATTTTTTGTTTTGGGGGTGGGGCGTAGATCTCTCGTTTTATTCCTTAATGGTTGTTGTCTAGTGTACCTACTAAAAAGGGTAAACTTGTTGTGGTATGTTTTGGTAGAGTCGAGTGTTGGTGAATGAACAGCCGGCATGATTTGGGGTTGGAGTAGCTACTGCACCCGTGGTTGATCTAAAAGAACTTGATACTTGTATAACTGATCATCCAAGAGCCAGACACCTTGCTGGGGGAAACTGTTTGATCTGATGTGTGGTGTGCCTCTTTAATGGGGAGTTTTTGGGGGGTAGAGTGGCAGTTTTCTATTTGGTTAAACAGGAATCAGAACTCGATGTGAAAACTAACCATGTTCTTCTTTGAAAGAGTATTGGGATTAAAAACTGATGCAATGGCTGCTTTTCGCTGGCCTCATTTGAGCAATTTCAGATTTGTGGCAGCGTGACTCGTCGAGTTTGAAGCTCAGTCAATCTTCTTGTCATTATTCTTTTATGCTACTCCACTTATTTGGTTGGTTAGATGAGCAATTGTATGGTCGGAATCTGTTACAGCCCTATGGTTGCGCGGCTGTGATTTCCGAGACCTTATGTGAAAGACCTGGTTTCAAAATCCGGTCTTAGAAAAGAACTTTTTGGTTGGAGCCAAACAAGATTTAAGTTTTAAAATGATTTTTGAAACCTTAAAACAGCTAAAAGTAGCTCTCAAGACCCGGTAACGAACAGGTCCTTAGGTCTGGCTCGTTACAATATTTTTAAAAACATGTTTCTCAAAATGTTGAATTTTATATTAATTTAAAGGGCAAATGACACCAGTGGCCACCCAACTATTCGCAATGTTCAGTTTTGGTCACTCATCTTTTTTATGTGAGCATTTGGTCACTCATCTTTCTAAAACGTGTCACAGAACCCATTCCGTCAAAAATGATATCAAATTTGACGGAATCCGTCCAAACCCAAAGCCCACGTGAAATCTAAACAACAATTAATCATTATCCTCATTCATCATTGTCAATCATCATTCATTTATCACTGTCCATCTCTCTGTTTTTGGTTCCCTGGCCAATAATCCTGAAGCTTTTGCTCTGTTTTCATGGCTGCATGGCTCTGCTTCACCGCCTGATGAGTCGTTTTCAAGCTGCAAATTAAGTGACCAGAGTCCATGCAAATGGGCTTTTATTACATGTGATTCTCAGGGATTTGTTTATGAGATTAACATACAGTCTATCCCTTTGGAGCCTCCGTTGCCTTCCGAATCTTTCTTCTTTCAAATCCCTGCAGACAGTTGTCATTTCCGATGCTAACATCATCGAAAGTGTTCCGGCTGAAATTGGTGACTGTGCTTCTCTCACAGCCATTGATTTCAGTTCAAATAACCTTGTTGGGAGCATCCTGGAAAGCATTGGAAAGCTTCGAATTCACTCACAACTCACTGGTAGTTAGGGCTGTTCAAAACCAAAAACCAGAACCGACCCGATCCGAACCGAACGGATAGGATTGGTTTCGGATCACTAATCCGAATTTTTGAATCGGATCGGATCGGGTCGGGTCTGATCCGATTTTTTTTTTATTATAAAAAATTTAAAAGGTTTTTTGGGCTTCCTGGGGATAATCTGCGTAATTTGACACGACAACTTTTCCTACCAAGCCCTCGAGATTCATTATTTGAAGACAAACTAATATAAAATCCAACCCAAAGGTACCAAACCTGTGCCAACCATTATAGCAATTGTACAAACTTTCTGAGTAGAACTCTCACTGCGGTCTACCGCTGCTTCAAAATACTTAGAGCAAGTGGTCACTCTCTAGCTAAAGTTCGAGGTCCAAACCCACCAGGTAGAGAGAGAGAGAGAGGAATTTATTGGAAGGGGATTAAAAAAGTCTCTGCCTTTCTTTCGCTTTCTCCATGTACATTCCCTTTTTTCTTGTAAGCAAATTCTTGTAAAGTTTCTTACTTTTTTCGGTTTTCTTTGGTGACTATTTTCGTTTTGTCTGTCAAATTCATCTGGGTTTTGTTTTGTTGTTGTTGTTTGTGGGGTTTGAATTTTGGATGCGGTAGTTGAGGGTAGAGATGGCATCGGAAACAAAAATTCATGAATCTGATCGAAAATTTGAGGAGATCGCAAAGCATAACAAGACCTGGGCATATTCCATGAATTTGATCGAAAGCTCTCTCCCCTTCCTCTCTCTCTCTCTCTCTTTTTTTTTTTTTTTTAAAGTTTGGGATCGGTTCGGATTTTTTTAAAGTTTCGGATCGGGTCGGACCACATCCGCCGATCCAATTCGATCCGAAGCCGGTGCTGACCCGATCCGAACCGATCTAAAATTTCGGATCGGTTCGGATCGGATCGACGGGTCGGATCTGATTTTCGGGTCAAACATGGGCAGCCCTACTGGCAGTGTAGTATACCCCCTGGCTTGTTCCAATTGCAGAACCTCACAAAGCTTTTGTTGGTTTCTAATGACATTTCGGGGTCTTTGCCTCTCGAAATGAATGAGGATGATGATGATGATGATGATGATTATGAACAGAGAGATTGACAGCGATGAATGAGGATGATGATTAATTGTTGTTTAGATTTCATGTGGGCTTTGGGTTTGGACGGATTCCGTCAAATTTGCTAATTTTTTTGACGGAATGGGTTCTGGGACACGTTTTAGAAAGATGAGTGACCAAACGCGCACAGAAAAAAGATGAGTGGTCAAAGCTGAACATTGCGAATAATTAGGTGGCCACTGGTGTCATTTGCCCTAATTTAAATATATCTATATTTTCAGTACGCTCATCAAAATTTTTGAAAACATGAGGAAGTGAAGTCTTGCAAATATGAGGTTCTCCAATGGTGTTCCACTCACGTTGTGTGTGTGTGTGTGTGAGTTTGCTTAAAAAAAAAAAAAAAAAAAAAGAGTCTTGCAAATATATTTCTTGAGCGAACATCTATGCTATGCTTGGCACGTTTCAAAGTGGCATAAGTGAATTTGGCACCGGAACCTCTTACTCATCTTCCTTCCCCTTTTCCCTTTTAGTTCTTGGCACCGGAAGCTCTGTTCTTTTCTATTCCATTCCAGAAAAATAATCACTTTTTTCCTTCAAAATTTTACATAAAGAAACAATTTCATTTTCTACTCAATTCAAAATTTAAAATTCTCTCTAAATCTTCACTCACATAAATTTAAAAAATAATATAATCATTACATTTTTTTTTCTCTTTCCTACACAAATTCCCAAAAGAAATTCTCTCAAAAAAAAAAAATCCAATCCAGTCACAAAAAGAACGAAGCCTTTAGATAGTGGATCCAATATCCTAGGCTAGGTATGTAAGGAAGATTCTCCTGCTTTTGTTAACTAGGTTTCATTAAGTGGTTCAGATTATATTTGTAAATGAGATTAGGTAAGCAGTCAGTATTTGTAAATAAGTATTACTCGAGAGGGAATAGCTACTAAATGAGGTAAGTTAGCAGTCAGTATTCGTAAATAAATAGATGGAACGTACAAAGGGATCCCCCTCATCCTCGTGTAAGTGGATAGGTCGAACTTCTCTATTTCATTGTTGGTTCTCTATTTCATTGTTGGTGCACTACTTCCTTTTCTCTATTTAATTTAGGGAAAATGGCTTATTCATGTGTTCGTGTGTTCTTGTTATCAAGGATCATCATAACCAGGTTAAGTCCCTCTCTCACTGATAAGTTCAATAGTTTACTGAAATTCTTTTTCATTTTTTTTTTTTTGGTTGTATTTCACCACTTATTGATCTAGTATACATATAATCAGTGTTTAATTTAGGGAGAAGGACTTATTCGTGTGCTCGTGGATTCTTGTTATCAAGATTGTCATCACCAGGTTGAGTCTCTCTCACTAATAACTTCAATAGTTTAGTGACATTAGTGGCTTAGCCCTTTGCCCGCCTATCGTATTGGCTCGGCTTCATTCTAGAAGCTACTGCCTCCGCCTCTCCAAGCTTCGCTCTCGCACATGACTGGTGTATGAGATCTCTGTGTAGTGGACACCCTTATAGAAGCTTCACTAGAAGCTACTAGTAGCTTCCCGAATGCCTCTTTACTATGGTATAGTCTAGTTTGTTTTTGCATCCTTCCTTGCCGCCAATCTACGGTACTAGGAGAGTAAGCAAGCCAAGCTAGCTTGCTTGTTGCCACCATCACTCAAGCAGGACCTCAGATTGACAAACTGCCCGCCAAGTGAAAATTTACTTATAAAGTAAACCAGCATCACAGAAGTAAAGAAAAACCACAACTACCGGGCAGCAATAGCGGCTCCCAGATAAATTACACATTGCTGCAGTGGACTGTAGGCATAGTGAAAATTTAGCGATTCATACTCTATTAAAACGAATGGGAATCACACAAGACAAGAAGAAAGCACAAATAAGAGCTACAAATTACAAGACTGCTCTAGCGAGAGAATAAAATCCTTTTCTGTTTTTATACACCTATTCTTGATTTCGTTTTTTCAATCTGTCCCAGCTAGAGAAGATCAACAGTAAGAGAGAATAGAATATTTTCTGTATGCAGGCGACAACAAAGTTCCAACAAGAGGAAGGCCAATACCAAGGATACAGCAAGCGGAAAAACAGGCTTATGAGATGCCGCGGATATCGGCCAACCTGAAACAAAGTCATCATTTATGAGTCAAGGTTTTTCTGTAGAAAAACAAGCCAGAATTAAGAACAGCCATCCTTAAACACCCTGTTCGTTTTGGTGAGTTTTGAAAACATGTTTCGAAAATTATTTTTTAATGTGAAAAGTGCATTAAAAATATGAAAATGTATAGTTGGAAAGTGAAAACGTGTATTATGAATGATGAGAATATGGAAACGAACAGGGGCCATAGTAAATATCAGCCACAACTAAAAAACAAAATAGCTGTTCCCTTACGACAGAGAGGTGTTCCAGAAGAAAATGGCTGGTAGAGCAAACTTTAAATAAAACAACAACAACAGAAGTTGCACTTCCCATACATCTGGCACATATTCCCCAAAGAAAGGGTCACTGGATATCATTTTAAAGAAATATGCAAATTCAGCAATAAACTATCCCAGATAGCTAAAAGTGCATGTTATGAAAATGCAGAGGCTCTCCATAAGTGACTTTGCATATTGCATTATATCCACTCTGTCCTAAGAAGAGAGAAAATAAGAACTTTTGAAGGTTGTCCACTGCTAAAACTGACCAGTCAACTTCGTCAATAATTGCACAGGACAAAGCACTTACAGGAAGGTTACTTAACGAAGCAATCACACCACATCATTTTGAAAAATAAAGAAACATTACTTACAGGAAAAAGCGAGTCTAAGGCATCCCATGCTGCATGACGAACGGCTCTAGTTGGATAAGTTGGTCCACCTGGGGATGTAAAGCTATACAAGCATGTCTTTAACCTCGTAGTTGTCGTCATTCTTAGTTCTAAACCTATATTTATTAAGGAAAAGAAAGATGAATCAGTCAAAATCCAAGAGATAAATCATGTCCAACCAGCTGCTATGTTTGCCTTACCCTGGAGCACTTTAAGTTGGGAAAGATAATGTAGCAATACTGGTTCCACCTTCAATTTTAAAAGCTGACACAAAAGAAGGTAGGACGTGAGAATTTGAAAGAGGGGTGGGAACTGGGAAGTGGTACAATTATTGTATCATCTCTTACATGATCAGAAATTTCAATAACAAATATGTCTGCGGGTCCTCCAATCAAAAAGGCATTTGGAACCTCAGGGAATTGCTTCAAGAAGCTGTCTAGTTTATCAGCTGGAAGAAAATGTGTTACTTACAGCGAGGAAAAAAACTACAATATGTTGATTGGTGTTTCGGGTAAGAGAGCAGAACCACCTGAATTGTAAAAAATTATGAATCTTGAGAGGAGGAGAAACAGATCACGTTGGGCCTGAAAAGATGTGATGAACACTCAAAATAGTGAGAAGAAACCAAAAGCCTGAGACATATTGGATCCCTTAGAAAGATAGGCACTCGAAGGGCATTTATCTACTTGAATAATCAGATAAAACATAATTGGCAAAAGGAGAAGACCTGCAAAGGTATCTTTTTCAACCTGTCAGGAACAAGAGCCACTTCCTTGAGAAGATACTGCAATGACATAACAAATTTGAATAAATTTTCACTTGTACAACTGCTGTGTTTTCGTTGTTGTATTCAACTACTGAAGACATTCTGTGTTCTACCTACAAAGTTGACTCACCAAAAAGAGACTCTGGAATCGCCTTGTATTTGACTGGATATCAAGCCTACAAGTGACAACATTATTTGTATCAGGCTAGTCTTCCATCCTTCTTTTCTATAAAATTAAATTATAAAGCATACTAAGGGTCACAAATAATTTGGATCCAAATTGTTATCCAACAAGCTAAAAAATGGATGAAGAATACAGATATTGAAATAAGCATTATTCCCATTCACATGTAACTAGAATACAGCACCACAAACAACTAAAAACTACTACTGTAGGAATCGAAAGCTGGTTCTTGTCAATAATGGAAAGACATATTTCATTCTTGGACAGAAAAGAAAAACTATGCAATTGTTGTTTACTGTTCCACATGGGTTTTCCATGGTTTTGAAACTTATAAAAGACAAATTGTCTAGTATCTGGTAGACAAATGAAAAGTGATAAACCAGTCACAAAGGTGATGCAGTTTTCAAAGCGCCTATTGTACTTGGCCGCCAATCCAATTTGAAAAGCAGGTCTAAGGAAAATGCAACAACAACAAAGCTTTTTTCTCATTACGTGGGGCGGCTAGATGAATCATATCCCACGATAGTGTATTTCATTTATAAGGTATAAGGAAAATGCAATGAGCATATAAAATCATCACAGCAATGGGAAGCTTGCTTATCACAAGTCACCAAAAATCCATTCAGATGTGACCATTTCTATTCAATTTCTCCTGGAACTTGACCCAAATTAAAAACCTCAATCAGAGTGTTCTAATTTTAGTGGTGGCCGTGAATAAGTTCGAGTAAGGCAGTGTGCACAAATGAACAGCTCAAAAAAGAGGAAACAGTGCATGAAAATTAGCTAAGATCAGTTGATACATACCAACCATTTCTTATATATAAAACAACATTGTTTCAATTATATTTAAATATGCAAGTCATTTTCTATAGTTGTTTTTTAATTCGTTTGAGGCCTTTCCCTCCACTTTTGATATTATTTAAGGCCACTTTGTTTTCTACCCGTCCTAGTGGGACTTCTAAAGGTCTCCTACACACATTTCCAAACCATCTTAGGCGTTTCTCTCATTTTCTTATTCTATTTGTAGTCCTACTTTTTCTCTAATACTTACATCGCTTATTCTATCTAATCGACCACACATCCATCTCAACATTCTCATTTCCACAACTGTCATTTTTTGGTTCAAGCTAATATTCAGTCCCTGAATCGTAAAATATTGGCGGTCTTATTTTTATAAAGAATTCATTAGGGTGGTAAAGGGATGCAGCTCACTAAAATTGTCCATCTAGTTGTACAGTCAACTGATTTTTCATCTTTGAATAGAATTTCAAATGTGATAGGCATAATCCACAACTCAAAAGAATTGGAGTTTTCAGAATAAAAATTAAAAACATCTCAATTTCTTTAACTTTCAGAACTTAGTTATTTCTCCAGTTTGTAATTGCTTAAAAGAATAGATCAAATAAGCACTCAAGAAAGAAAGCCAACCAGTACATAAGACTAGGGAGATGACAGCTTAAATTCATACCAGAAGACATTTGTAGAGCCCTCGACAAGAGCATATGAGAACCGGAGGAGAACTTCAGGATTGTCGAGTTGAACTTCAAAAAGCTGCAACATAAAACAGCACTAAAAGAAGTCAGATACTAAAATCTAAATACCTTATAGTTTCTGCCAAATTTAATTAAGATATATAAACATTAGCCCCAAATAAAGGATTCTAGAGATTCCCCTTGCAAATGCATGAAACTGTATAAGAGATTAAAAAGGAAATAATGAAACAAGAAAAGAATGATGATTCTTCACTGATATCCTATGTAGAAAGCTCAATTCAAGATAATATGAAATAGGTCAAGGATTTTACTTCAACTAGAGCTCACATACCCACTTATGGAATAAGAGCGTAAAAATATTAGATGCAAATGACTGGCTCCAGAGTTTAAGAAGTAAATCCAGGATTGGTTTTCCACTATCTGGTTCGGAAACAAAATGAGCAGCCAGTACATTATAGAAACAAGTAGCGCCTTCACCCTGCTCTTCTGCTTCAAAGCTAATATCTTCCCTTCTGAGAATGATATCTGATTCCATTTCAGAAAACAAAATGAGATAGACATAGAATAAGAAGAATTAGAAGCAAAAATATATTCAAACAGATAAGGATAGAAAGTTAGAAATTGGAAGCTTTAGTTTCTATCTTGGACACCAATGTTTTACAGAAAAACTCATTCTAGTCAATAAAATTTGGAACACAACACCTCAGAGATTCCAGATCTCCAGATGTCTCGTGGTGGCAAAGGTGCTATTCAATGACTGAAAATACGCCCCCAGAACAGTAAGAATGATGGATAGACAGAGAAAGCCTCAATCAATGTGATCGACCACATCTCCTGACAAACAAATGATGCAGCTTGAAAAAACCATTAAGTATCTTAGACCACCAATGATGCCAATTCCATGCCAGAACTCAGCAATTAACAAACACTGACAATCTAGTTGTTCAGTAAATTAAAGGACACACTCAATCTATGGACTCTTGAGTGGACTTATCTGAACCATCAAGTAATCACATCATGCCTGTGGACATTCGACTACTTTGGAAGCATTTCAGAAATTTCAGTAGATTGAACAGAAGATGAGTGGTATGAAAAATTAGGAACAAAACAAGTAATTCTACTACCCTCATGACTTCAATAAGCAGAAAAAGGAAAACAACAAGCAGTGATGATCAAGAGAACTAGCTAAAAGTTAAACCACCCATATAATAATTCAGCCTTCATGTTAGTACTAAACTTTCTTTCCGAAACATTAGAAGGGCATTAAAGCATGTTGAGTAACCGTCATTTTGTATTAAAATAAAATTATAAACAAAATCAGTTTAAGAAGAATATATCCATTTCAGCCTTTCATCCCTTCAAACATCTGCTTCATATTACATCTACGCTTACCTTCACTCTGAACACAGATAAAGCATGATACCACAGAAAAAGAAAATAACAACATTACATCAATATCATCTTCATTATTCATGTTAATATTCAAGTATGCAATTGGCATGAAGCTACATCCAAATTTCTTTCACACGCTTGTTTTATTCAAATAGGTTGATAATTTCCTACACAATCCAATAGATACAGGTATAACAAGCGCGAACGCCAGAATACGTAAATTTGTTATGATTTTTTCACCAGTGACTATAAGTAGCTTCCTCTTGATTAAATCACTAAGGAATAGCAAAAGACTCACATAAGAAATTTAAAAAATTATATCCACAAACGCGGGAATAAGTTTAATTAAACAACCTCGAGCTCGATCATCCACTTCTAAAGCTATGTCGGTAAACAGCTCTTGCAACAGATTCCGCGCCAGAGATACCGAAGCTAATGCCTAAAAGAAAGAAGAAAATAAATTATAAGATTAGGAAACGAGAGAGGAATTCGGTATAAAGATAAATTCACTCCAGAATCAAATTCGCCATGCCTTCAAGAAATAATCACATAAAGTAATGTGCTCAAAATTTTACAAATACGCTAAAAACGACAATGGCGCACATACACGTTGAAGCTTCTTCTCAATTTCCTGAGTGAGAGCTGTGAGATAACCGGAGCTCCGAGACACGGACGGCGGCCCCATACTCGTCATCGGAGGATTTCTTCTCCGGTAGAAACGATCATGGAAACAAATCCAAAACAAAAGGAGAAATTCTCCTCCCCTCCAAACACCGACCGTCGTTTTACAGGCAAAATGATAAATTTCTAGATTTGATTAGAACAAACGTTAACGTACAGCATTGAAAATGATGCGTGAGGGGATACGGTTGAGGCTTCGTTTGGTTTCTACAAGAAAACGGAATCGAAAGTAGACGAAATGGAAGGCAAACTAAATGTTAAATAATGGTCTTTCCAAACGAGACTTTACAAAGGAGGAAGCAAACGAGAGAATTCAATTTCAATTTTCAAATGAATTATTAGGAAGAGAGAGAGTCTGTATGGCGTGGCAAGGACGCGACGGGGGTGCGTGTGAATGTGGGTGACGTGGACTTCATGGATTTAATCCACGGGGATGACATTTTTGGATAAAGAAAGAGAGAAGTTTTTATTAATTCCGATGGGCCCATTAGGATCTGAGCTCATCATATTTTTTGGTCGGGTAAATGGGTCGGTGGTGGATTATGGGCTTCTGTGCCCCCATTCGGTTTTTTCACGTGCTGGTGGGTTTTTATTCATTTACTCGCCCCTTCGTTCAATTTAACAAAAATACAATTTACTTCCTTGGTTACATTAAAAAAAATATCTTCTGTTTCATAAAAGAATATACTTTTAATTTTTTTTACACTTTTTACTTTTACTAATATAATTATATATAATACATAATTAGTTCATTTAAAAAGTAAAAATATATATAGAACAAATAGTGTTAAATTAGTTATTTAAAAGGTGATGAAGTATTATAAATGTTAATGTACAACATATCAAATAATTAATTTAACACTATTTTTTTTTTTTTAACCACACATGATTATATCAGTAAAAGTATAAGAAATAAAGAATTTAAAAATTGATTCAATTAATGAAACATAATTATATTAATTAGTAAATGAAGTATAAAAAATAAACTCTTTTAATAAAACAAAATATATTTTTAAAAAATATACTTTTCTAATAGAACGAATTGAGTAATAATTAGTGATAACTTATTGAGTTAATGTCAATTAAAAAACTATTTGCTCTTTATTGCTTCTAGTCACGTGTGTTAACTTGTAAATGCGGGAAAATTTTTAATTAATTTCACTAAATTATTACCTAACCCGAAATATGAGTGAGTATGCAGTATTTTTGTCTTTTTGCTGAGAAAAGGAATAGAGGTACGGGTATGGGCTTGGTAATTTACAAATGACATCAACTCTTATTTCTTTAATTACAGCCCAAGCCCAAAAAATCTTGGCCGATTTGCATTTACCTCTTCCAATCTCGGTAAAATTACAAATACCTCTCAAATGTTTTGACAATTACAACTGTCCCTAATTTGTTATAGTATAAGAATTATTGAAGTTTCAAAGAGAGAGAAGGAAGAAGAGATGGTCAATTATGCATCACATCAGAGCTCAAGCAGGTGCAAAGAGAGTCAAATGCTCATTGTCAATTTCAGATATGGAACTCCTTCTGTCTCATTAAAAGAGTATAAAAATACAAATTTTTCCGAATCACAATGTATACTCAAAACAAGATTCTTTATATGTGACGGAAAGAGGATTCATTTCTATCGGATCACTTGTTATCCTCCAATGCATAGTATGTGTGCATCTAAAAGGAAAAAGCAGAATTGCTAGCTAGTTTCTCCAACCTCTTGCTAACAGTCCCTAGCCTGGAGATGTTTATTCACGAACACAAATCTCATCTAGTACATGAACTAACCAAATCTGAGAGGACTCTAAAAGACTTAATAGCAAAAGTGAACTATCACAAATGGTATGTAATAGAATTTACATTTGAATAAAGAGCAAGTATTATAAAAAAATCATAGAGCACATTAAACAAATGAGATGAAAGGCTTCCTTCTATCGAGAACATGCTACAGAAAAGGTAAGATTAAGATCCAGATGAGCTCAGAAAAATAAACATTGATAACACAGAAGTATTACTCTGTACAAATGGTTAACTATTATTGCTATCTTGAATGCAGAACTAAGAGAAACCTCACAGCTTAGAAAAAACGAGAAATAGCGATAGCTCACCAGCCCATCAAAGTTCTTCTAACTTTGTCCACGATTTGATTTCTTACAACCACGCTAGATAACTGAAACCTGCAGTTTTCGTCTAAAAGGAATCTGTAGACCTCCCATTCACCATCGGATGTTGAATGCCTTCCAATTTCAGCCTATAAATCAAGTATTAGGACATCATAAATTCCCATCAGGAGATTCAAAAGAAAAAATTGCACTGAATTATTCTGCAGTTCTCATTGATGCTAATTATTTGCAGTAAGTCATATCATATACTCTCAAATCCTAGCGAATACGATAGAAGATATTTTACTAATATTCTCTTACATGCTCCAGAAGTATAAAAAAAAGGATGCAGGTAGTCTAATGTACTAAACTCAGATTTTCTTACCGAGAAGATGCATATCCCCAGAGTCTTAAGCGCATATGTGACATCATAAAAGACACATGGTCTACCCTTTCCTGATAACTCAACTGGGTTCGCGACCAAAAGTTCAGTGTCTGGCCCACGATAAGTGATAATTACACGTAATGGATGAAGCATTTCCACCTTCAAGCGCGAGCATAAATATTCTTGCTTCTCAGGATCCACGATCTTTTTTCCATCCTTCTGCCGAATAAATAGGTCTAACTCCCGATGGCCCTTGACAACAGGTGAGAATCGGCCAAAAGCTATCTGATAATAGTAAACAAATGAACAGCCAGAATCAGTACAAAATGCCTAATGCGACTCATAATCAAGTATAAACAACAATCCAGGAATCACTTGAATGAATCAAAACCAACTAAGCCTTTATCCAACTATGTGCCTCAACTATATGGATTGTATTTCACCGTTGTGTTCAATCGAGACACAGTGCGTCAAAACAGGAAAAATTTTGGCAGCCTTTTAAATCTAAGATAATTGATGCAACCAGGTGATCAGAGTTTGTCAACCATTAATAACAAAGAGACTAGAGTGAAACAATTTTGAAAAGCACTACGATGCCAAATAAGTGGCCAAAACACCACAGAAATTTCCTTATCATTGAACCTAACCAGGTTCAAGAAAATATTATCCAATCATCAAGAGCACATAACCGGTTTAGGAAGACACGAAGTCTAGATTAAGAAATTAACGAGTAAATTTGCTGCAAACTTTAGGCACATACACTAATTAAGCACTCATGCAAGGAAAATGAAGGTAAATAAAGAACAACTCTGGAGAATAATCCCACAAAAAAACGTAAGTCTCAGTCAATCTAATGCTCAAATATAAGGAAGTGCATAATAAAGGTAAGTGAGGGAAGCAAAATCAAAACCTGTATGCCAAAATCTTTAATTGTCCTTAGTATGTCATATAGAAAACCCTTGTGATCAACACAGTTAATCTGAAGTAAGGTATGAGCTGGACTCAAGGAATTATCTACATTTACACTACACTGCTTCAACTTTGTTACATCTGGGCTCAGAGCCTGTGTTCGGGTCTCTTTTTCTGATAATTCGCATCTAAACAACTCTTCAGCTACAGCTGGAGAAATTGAAGACAAGCTCTGATGGTTGTCATACTGGGAGCTTGCTAACTGAAGTTCACAACTAATACACGATTCACCTAAAACAGCCTGCAGCTGCTTACATGTCTCCTCCTGCCTCTCTTTTGTGTGTAAGAGGTCTCTGGAGAATTAAAAACAGTGAATTTCCTCCAAACAATTACATTCACCAATGATGAAAAATTAACAAATGTTCCATCTTTCATAGAAAAACAACATAAACAAACTACAATTGTAACATCAGTTCCCACATCCTACATGCATCTAAGGTATGGAGTAAACCTTTACAGAGGCATAATTGACCAAATACAAATGATCTGAAGAAAGCATATGTTTATAATCAAAATATTCAAGTCAACTGAATCCACACTCAAGAGGGTTTATCAATAAACCAATTGAGCGAAAAAAAAAATTAAAAAAAAAATAAGAAAGAAGTAAGAAAGAACTTACAAGTTGTCCGTGATAAAGAAAAGGTCTAAAACACGACCATCTGGCGTAGTCGTCACTTTGACCCTTTGAATTGTAAGCTCGAGTTCACTAAGAACTTGGTTGACATCTAAGCATAAATGTTATCCAAGCACATTAGAATTTCAGGACAAATAATAGTAAACCAAACCGGGGCAATAGGATTTTTACCATGCAATAACCCTTTTCTATCCAGGCTACAGTACTTGAGCAGATACGTTGGAGAATTGGTAGAGCAAGGCGATGGCTGATTCAAGTAGAAAGAAATTGAGCAAGATGGGACAACAGACAAGAGTCGCTCTTTCAAACTAGCCCATCTCACAGTCGTTTGTCTCGAATAAGGACTCACCGATAACACCACATAGCACCATTTCCCATCCGTAGATATGTCTAGCACCCAACAAAGGACAACAAACAATCAAGATTCGACAACCAAAGAAAATGCAATCAGAAATTTGATCAAGACCTACCTCCTTTGCATATATAAAGGCGAAACTCGAGGATGATGCGGCAAATGTCACAGCCGAGGCCGGTCTTATCCGGACAATTCACAGTGATTACGTAAGGCTCGCCGGGGCCTTTTCCTTTCTGAATTAGAACAGCTTCGTCGCTGGGTAACCCCATACCGGAATAGGGTGTCGTCCCTTCTCCGGTTGAACCGGAGATGTTGATCGGAATTCTGAAAGTAGTGAGAATGAACAGTGACCCCAGTTGGCTGGAACTGTTGACTTCAACAGCTTGTTGTTGATTAAACGCAGTTATTTTGGTGGATCTTAAAGAAAAGGCACTACAAGGTTCTAGCTTTAAGGAGGCACACTGGGACAGTTCTAGCTTTAAGGAGGCACACTGGGACAGGTGTAATCACAGAAAAGTTTTGATCCTCCGCAACAAAAACATAAATAATACTCAACTAATAAAGGAAAAAACTATAAAGAAAATTGATATTTCCTTTTTTTCTTCTTCTCTTTATATTAATGGGGGATGAAAACATAAATAAAAAATAAAAATAAAAAGTGTGGTGTGAATTATTGGTCAAGGACGAAAATCATTCTGCAAACCCAGGAGCTTCTACACACAAGTACACGACTGACAGAGAATCCCAAGTATGTTTTTCCATTTTATGCTTATTACTCCCTCCTTTCTATTTGAAACATCGAGTTTCAAAATCGACTCTTCACTCGATTCCATTAGAAGAATCGAGTTTCTAATTAGAGAAGGGAAGAAGTAGTCTCTTTCAGCAGATCCAAACAAGCAAAGAACAAACATTTTTTTCACTTGCGTCTTTATCTTGGATTCCAAATTCCACGCAACTCATAATAGCAGTCACTACTCAGGAAAATGCAATCTGAAAAATAAATCACTGTTTTCTCTGTTCCAAAGAGATACATCAATATAAATACCATGGCCTTACAGATAAACCATAAAAAGACAGATCAGAAATCATACGAGGTAGACCAGTAATCTTGCTATCATAATTATTTAAGATGAAACAGCCATTGAACAAAAGTAAAATTTATCCATTTCACTCTGAACTGTGAATCTTCATCTCGAGCCAGACGGCTCTGTTCCGTTCACGATTACAAAAAACATTCAAACGCGCCCTTCACCCACCATATACAGGACTCAATCTCAGATTCAAACTGCAAACAACCAACTCTTGTATACTACAATTTCAAAATGAGAAGAAAAAGAAAATGCAGGCAATAACCTATACTGAACTTCTCAATCACTGAGAGAAAGATAACACGCTTCAATTCATCCCAAATACGAAGGACAAAGCTTTAATTGAAAGAATGGTTACCTGGAGGATGGATCTGCTTATCTTCATTAACCAAAAATTCAGTTCGACAAGTCATCTCCCATGAACTCCAGAAGTTGAGATTAACAAAAATACAGCGCTACAAAATTAGAAGCAATTCCTCAGAGAGAAAATGGCATCTATTATCTAAATAATAACCAAGTTCTCTCACAAAATGTAAGCCCTAGGACTCAAAAATTTACAACCCTCAGCAATCCTACAATTACACAGCAGACCTAATAGCCAACCACGTGATTTGAAAAACAAAGTATTGAGACGCATTAAGCCAATCCAACGTCCTTATCCAAGATACCAAATTAATCAATCAAACAAGAAAACTCAAATAGAATTGCTAATAACGATGGATCTATTACTTCTTCAATTGTAACAAGCAATTACAAATTCATCTTCAGCTGATACTCGTAGAGCAACAAAAAAAGACCATACCAGTTAATAACAACTAAACAAAAGAAATTACACAATCTTTCCCCACTAACCCTAACAACAAACTTAACCACCAAACCCATAGAGAGTCCTGCCCTGCCTCTTCAAAGCATAAACAACGTCCATAGCAGTGACTGTCTTGCGGCGAGCGTGCTCAGTGTAGGTCACTGCATCACGAATCACGTTCTCCAAAAATATCTTCAGAACTCCACGGGTCTCTTCATAGATCAAGCCGGAAATCCTCTTGACACCACCCCTACGAGCAAGACGACGAATGGCGGGCTTAGTAATACCCTGGATGTTATCACGGAGGACCTTCCTGTGCCTCTTCGCTCCGCCCTTACCCAATCCCTTTCCACCCTTGCCACGGCCTGACATTTTTTCCCAGAGAATTGGAGATGAATTAGCTTCTAGGGTTTTGAGATCGTTTCGAGGGGAGGAATCGAATTGGAAATTTGAAATTGGGATGAAAATTGGGGACGACGGGTTTTGCTACTTATAGGTCTGGTCATGGGTTTGAAATGTGGCGGGGGGAGAATCTCGAGCGTTGGATTTTAAGGAGCTAATCGACGGATAGCATTAGCGATCCGCGTCGAGTTTGTGGCTTGAGATCTAAGACGTTGATTTGAGGATGATCGACGGTGGAGATTAGCGGTTTTGGGTAGTGGTGCGGATTGTGCTTTTCAGTTGAAACGACAAAAGGTAGGTTGTTTTGGCGGCGAGTGAAATTTTTAATTTTGAGTTTGTGAATTTTTTTGTCAAAATTATTGGCGCCCGGGGAGAACCAGAGAGGAGGCAATTCCAAACATGTCAATTACAAACAAAAATTACTTCTTGCGACCATTTTCACTATAATTGCTGTTTCTCATCAGATTTTAGCATCTCATTTCATCTTTTTAGTCATTTAGCTAACTAATTTATCATAATTGTTTTTAAAAAATTCTTTCGTCCCATATAAAAGTCTAATTACAAAACCAACAAAATCTTCTCATTAAAACTGTTCAATTTAAATTTTTACCAATTATAGATATTTCGTACTGTTTAAATTTCACCTAATATGTTCAATTTAATTGTTCAATTGGATATATGAAAATATAGTGTCAAACTTTTATATGTGTTGTATTTTTAAACTGAACTCTATCAATAAGACGAAGTGAGTATTTCGTACCAACATTATTAACCTTCTGATTGGAAAACTTTATAAATTTTAATAGTTTGGTGAAAATATGATGATATGAGGTAACCAATTGGATATCACTTAAAATATTATTACTTTTAATAATTAACTATTACTCCCTCCGTTCCATTAGAAGGGTCCAGTTTGTTGTACTATTTTAGTACAACAAACTGGACCCTTCTAATAATTAAAAATAACTAAGAAATTAAGCATCCACCAAACATTTTCGTGTAAGTCTCAATAACTCATGGTTAAAATGTTTCTCTTTCCCACCTGTATAGTAAGCAAAAGCTCTAATATTTAAGGTGCACTTTGCGCGCAGGATTGGGAATAGAGGAAATAAACATCTAATTTCTAAAATTGAAATTTCTAGGTTTGGTAAGTATAGGAATATAATATTTTCAACTATTATATACTCTAAAAGACAATGTAAGATTCTTTTAATTAGGAATTCATCGATTATCGGATATGAGATAGCCCTCATTCTCATTCCCTTCCCCGGGTGCCAAGCGCACCCTTAAGGATTGGTATGTTATGAGACGTGTTTTTATATGATAAATTATATATGTAAATATTGTATTAAAAAATATATATATGTATAACTGAATGTTAAATATGTATATTGAAAATTGTGATAAATTATTATAAAATAAATTCAGGCTATTCTTACATATGTCATGTCTTGCTTTTGAATATCGACAGAATTTTAGAGCATATTCAGTGGTTGATTGCAACTTGAAAGGTCCTAGTAAGGGAACTCGAGGTCTGAAATTGGGATGAGATGGGTTTCGTGGGAGCCTCAGAGCAAGAAGGATGGGGATCTTGGTTTCCGTCAGTTTAAAGTCTTCAAATTGGTAATTCTGAGCACGCAGGTCTGACGTTTCCTCACTATGCCCCCACTAGCTGGTTAGCCATGTTTTCAAAGCCAAACTACTCGGATATTTCCCTAGTCAAAGCAGGCATGGGCTCACGCCTCTCGCTAACACGGGGTAGTATATCCGAAGGGCAATGAGGTATTAAAGCTAGGACCTCGGCAATATATTGGTTATGGGAGGATGAGGATTTGGCATAACCCATGGATACTAAGTGTGGACAAGATCACCTCGGATTACTTCCCACACGCTGCCTAGTTTGGTTGCTAACTTGATTGCGACATAGAAAGGCTCGTGGAACAAAGCTCTCATTCACTCTCTATTTAATCCCTCGTTTGTGGACCACAATTGTGTCATCTTGCTGCGCACTGTGCAGCTCAGTAGGCAATGACCTCTTGATATGGCACCTTAACAAAAGGGGGATGGCTTGATGTTCGCATTGTATATCAACTGTTAGTTCCTACCCAAACCACATGGTTAATAGTATTCCCTGGACAATGTACCCGGATCCAATTTGGCAGAGGCTCTATGCCCTACATATCCCATATCGGGCGCACTACTTGATGTGGCGATTCAAGACAACTACGCTCTCGATGTAAGGTGCTCTGTAATGGCGACGTGTGCACGAGGCCACCCCTTTGTCGCCTTTGTTACTCGAATGCCGACATAGTGAGGCATATGTTATTTGCATGCTAGTGATTTGTGAGCTCTCCGAATGCCATCCAAAGATTCATATGAAGACCATGAGCAGGGCCACATATGACTGCACAATATTTTGTCTAATAGAGTTATGTGATTATCTAGCAGCCGCATTTGGCATAATATAGTTACATTATAACAAAGGACTGCATAAGGAGACATGGTATGGGCTATTTGGTGTGATGTCGTATGTCACAGCCTCATTACAAAACTTCTGGGTGGGTACCACATGTCCATAGGAAGATAGTACCTTTATAACTTGTGCCCACCTGTTGTAGACGGTACCCCATGTCATTCGTGTGTTCTTTGACACGACCTACCTCCTATATATGCATCGTGCAGCAGTGGGAGTTGTTGGATGTCATGTAGACGAGATATGGTTGTATGGTATGACGAATAGGATAGTTAATGTCTACTATCCAGATAAGGGCGAGGCAACAACTTTTTTGACCGCGATTGGGCTCATTTCTCAAGAGGGATGGGCCCTGCTCACTCTTGGGGATATTGCAGCTATGGTATTGCGGTTCGAGGGTATCTGTCCCCTAGGGTAAGGTCTCAAGACATAATTATGTAGATAGCGACCTGAATTTGAGAGCACAACCTTCATGGAATCTTTTGGGTATACAAGGGAAAAAAATGTCATTGTGGAGTGTGCACTTATTAGCCCAAATTGGCACAACAATACCGCAAGTGGAAGGATGGGGGAGCTCCTTTCTCCCCCTTCTAATAAATCTTTCCTTGTCGAGAGTTTTCTTGTCTCTCCTAGTTGAGAGTTTTCTGTTCCTTTTTTTAAGAGAGTTTTGTCCGCTCCATTTATGGAGTTGTGTTCTTCACTTATTTTTTAAGTCTTTAACTTCAGATCTTTGGGATGAAGTTGTTGATGAAGAAGATGGTGAAAATAAAGCCGACAGTGATTGGCATCGTCAGTTGTTTGTCATGAATCCCTTCTGTCATGGGTCAATTTTAGAGTTATATCAGAACTCAGTATCAGTCATGTGCCACCGATCAGATGATCTGCTCAGCTATGTGAAATTTTGTTGCTCTTTGCTTAGCTATAGGCTAGATTTGCAGTTTGTAGATTTGATTTTCAGATCTACTTTGATTCTAGATTGTAGATATGATTTTCAGATCTACTTAAATTCTAGATTATATTGCTTGGCTCATGGCCTCTTGTCAAATCGCTGCTGGACGATATTTTCGGCCCGTTAATTTAAGTATTTCTTTTGTTTCAAAAAAAAAAAAAAAAAACCGCAAGTGGAAAGTCAATAGGGCTGTGTCCCGAATTTTGTATTTCAATGGTTACTTGCCAATTTCTAGCGCCATTAATAGAAGTTGTTGTTTTGTTTAGAAAGAAAGATTAATAACTAGTACTTTATATATTTATTTTTGTACTAATAGAGGAGTCCATTCATTTATTTTACTCTTTGTACCCTTACAAATATAATAATGCGTGGATCATAATTATCAATACTTAAAAAAGAAAAGACATTACTTAAATAAAATCGTGGAAAATTAGCTATTTTATGTATTGTACATTGATATCCATATTAAGTTTTACATTTTAAGACTTGACTCTTCTAATGGGACAAGAAGAGTGATAAAGCTAAACGATGTAGTTTCATTAATATTTTGTCATGATCTTGGAGTTTATTTTAATGGGTCTGTTCTTTTTGTTCTGTTTTGAAAACGGTTTTGGTTTCAACAGTAAATTTAATATATTTTAATTATATTTCATCATTTTCAATATAACTTTTTACTATTCAGCATCTACTTTTTACATTTTCAATACACTTTTTACATTATAAAATTATTTTCCAAAACTTATTTTCAAAATCGTTTTCAAAACGATGAAGCCTGTTCTTTTTCATAAATGTAGGGGCACAATTGTAATAGCAACTAACTGCTATTATAATTCTGCCCCTATATTCATGAATATTACATATCAAGCCCAAGATCATGACATAATCCTGACAGAAACCCAATAACAATAATGGGCCCGACCCAATTAAGCCTCCACTTGGTTTGAGCCCAGATAAACTATAACCCATTTAGTTGAATCCATCGGTAGGGTTTTTCCGTTTTTGAAGGTTTTGTCCCTCCATATTACAAACAGAGGCCGTCACTCAGGCAGACTTCCCATCTCAGCAATCAGCAGCAGCGGAAGCGGAGTGAAGCGATCCTCTCCGGCGATTCTGCTAATTCTGCCGTAAGATTTCTCCCTTATATTTTCTTTCCTTACCCTTTACTGATTTGCTGTCTGTGTAACTTACAAGGGTTGAAATGTTGCATAATTCGTGAGATTTTTACATCGTATGATCTGTTATTTTATGGAAAAAAAATAGGGTGGAGATTTTCTAATTGTTCTTTGATATGTTATCTGTTGTGGCTATGGTGGGATTGTGGGAATCGGGTTCGTTTTAATCATACTCTCTTATATACATTCTTTACGATTTTCTATTTGTATGATGAAACTAGAACAGGTCTGTCAAGAGATTTATTTAGTTTAGTTGAGGTTTTTCAGAATCTGCTGAAGCGGTTTTTTGAAGGAGTTTTGATTTTGATAAAATGTGATAAAACTGGGTCGAGATTATGCACATGTAATTCAAGGGCCAACGCTGCAGTAATTGAACCTATTGCAGCTTCCATTGATTGCTTTAAAGTCATTCTGGTATTAGCATTTGCCTAGTTTATGTTTACTATAACTTAAATTTAATTACTTGTGAAGCGTGGCAATTGTACTCGTACATTGATTATACCTTATCTTAGTGGTGTGTTGTTCTCACCTGGGAAAGTGGCTGAATGAAAATCAGCTCTAACGTGTTTTGTTCCTTGCAGCTTGCATTTGTGAGAATGGTGAGAGTTTCTGTTTTGAACGATGCCCTCAAAAGCATGTACAATGCTGAGAAGAGGGGAAAAAGACAAGTTATGATCAGGCCTTCCTCGAAAGTTGTTATCAAGTTCCTTATCGTCATGCAGAAGCATGGTTTGTGCCTTTTGATGTTTTGATCTTGATTCACTCTTAGTTTATAGTTTTTCATATGGAAATTGTGTTGGCGCTAGTAAACTTAAGCTTGTGCCTTTTATTGGTCGCGTAGGATACATTGGAGAGTTCGAGTTTGTTGATGACCATAGATCTGGAAAGATTGTCGTGGAACTGAATGGGAGGCTCAACAAATGTGGGGTTATTAGCCCGCGTTTTGATCTAGGTGTGAAGGACATTGAGCCTTGGACTGCCAGATTGCTCCCCTCTAGACAGGTTAATATGCAAACTTACCCCTCTATTTGTGTTGTGTTGTGTTGTGTTGTGTTGTGTTAGC